>JAIOJX010000023.1:104679210-105980877 GCA_022376925.1 Tragulus kanchil | reverse complement strand
CAGACAAACTCTCAGAATTTAGGTCACATTCTGCTTCCTGAAATAACTACAGAACTACACTGTTGGGGTTACATGTACCACTAATGGCTGTGTTTCTTTCTTCCATATAAATATACTGTTTAATGCTAACACTGTAAGACAGAGGCATGCTCACTGTCACACAGAGACCTATTTCTCTAAACAGTATTTTACGCTGCTCACATTTGTGATTTCCTTCTACCCGACATGTAACTTCATTGTTGTAACACAGAGCTATGTATTCATTTATTTCTGTTTGTAACTTTCTCTTTGTCCTTCTTGAGCACACATTTCATGAGAAACTGATGGATTTCAAAATACTGTTAACTATCACAATCCATTGTCTCTAGCCTGTGGCTGAAATGACAGGCTGGCAGGGAAGACACAAACCATGAGTTTATGCAGCTGTTTTCATAGAGGCACAATTAATCTCATTAAAGAAAATGGTAGAGAAAGATGGGTTAAAGAAAAATACCCCACCACTCAATCCAACGCTCTTTGACCACAAACATCTCTATCTTAAAGATGTTTGAAAACAACTGCATAAATAATGTTAGAAATTCTACATACTACAAAATGGATACAATTTTCTACCACAAACTGGGAGAGAACTACAACAACAAGAACAGGACTGATTTCCATTTCTAGCTTTGCCAATGGCTAGTTTAACTTCCTGCAAGTCACTATGGAGGACTTGGCTCCCTCCTCTGTAAAGTGGAGAGAACGGATTGCCTCTTCCAAACCAAATATTCTATAATGTTTTGTAATCTAAAACAATAAAACAAGTTTCTTTATGTCTAGCTTATGTCCTTCCTAATGCAATTAAAACACAATTTATCCTCTAGAGAGGAAAGAAGAAAATACATAGCACTATATTTCAGTATCAGGAGAGAGGGGAAAATTACCTCACAATTTTATAAGTATAGTTTTATTTGCATAAAGTCTTTAAATTTAAAAATTATATTTTGTAATAAGTATTCACTCCTAAGATATATTTTCAAACCTGAATAATTAAAAGTATATACCTCATAGAATTGAAATCCTGCATTAAAAAAAAATAGTAAGCAGTTTAACTTAACTAAAGAATTTTGTCAGTATGTTAATTCTTTCACTACTAACATTTTATTTTTAATTATCTGAGAATTATCATCTTGGAATTGCTCAGGGTAAGCTAATTTTGATGTTAAGAAATAGTCTACATACATGTAAGATCATTTTTAGAAAGCAATTTTAGTTTCAAGTCAAACAAGAATTGTTAAAATTTTTTCATAGTCTGAGATCAAAATCTTACCAAAATACTTAGACAAACTGTCATTATCGTAATTATAAATAGTGATCCTATAGCTTTACCTAGTAAATAAAAGTTCCTGGACTAAGCACAGCTCCATTTTTCTAAATTGAATGATTATGTTTTGCTCTCCCAAAATAGACAAGACTGCATTATCTGATTGAATACTTCCCCACCACTCAATCCGAACGCTCTTTGAGCCAGGAAGACACAAACCATGAGTTTATGCAGCTGTTTTCATAGAGGCACAATTAATCTCATTAAAGAAAATGGTAGAGAAAGATGGGTTAAAGAAAAATACCCCACCACTCAATCCAACGCTCTTTGACCACAAACATCTCTATCTTAAAGATGTTTGAAAACAACTGCATAAATAATGTTAGAAATTCTACATACTACAAAATGGATACAATTTTCTACCACAAACTGGGAGAGAACTACAACAACAAGAACAGGACTGATTTCCATTTCTAGCTTTGCCAATGGCTAGTTTAACTTCCTGCAAGTCACTATGGAGGACTTGGCTCCTCCTCTGTAAAGTGGAGAGAACGGATTGCCTCTTCCAAACCAAATATTCTATAATGTTTTGTAATCTAAAACAATAAAACAAGTTTCTTTATGTCTAGCTTATGTCCTTCCTAATGCAATTAAAACACAATTTATCCTCTAGAGAGGAAAGAAGAAAATACATAGCACTATATTTCAGTATCAGGAGAGAGGGGAAAATTACCTCACAATTTTATAAGTATAGTTTTATTTGCATAAAGTCTTTAAATTTAAAAATTATATTTTGTAATAAGTATTCACTCCTAAGATATATTTTCAAACCTGAATAATTAAAAGTATATACCTCATAGAATTGAAATCCTGCATTAAAAAAAAATAGTAAGCAGTTTAACTTAACTAAAGAATTTTGTCAGTATGTTAATTCTTTCACTACTAACATTTTATTTTTAATTATCTGAGAATTATCATCTTGGAATTGCTCAGGGTAAGCTAATTTTGATGTTAAGAAATAGTCTACATACATGTAAGATCATTTTTAGAAAGCAATTTTAGTTTCAAGTCAAACAAGAATTGTTAAAATTTTTTCATAGTCTGAGATCAAAATCTTACCAAAATACTTAGACAAACTGTCATTATCGTAATTATAAATAGTGATCCTATAGCTTTACCTAGTAAATAAAAGTTCCTGGACTAAGCACAGCTGCATTTTTCTAAATTGAATGATTATGTTTTGCTCTCCCATAAATTATATTCAAGACAGAATAGATAATTGTTTATCTTTACTGATAAAATCATGCAAATATTCCAGTCTGGTTTGTAGCTCCTTTTTTATTCGTTATAGAAGCAGTATGTATACAGTTTTACACATATAGAGGCACATACTTATTAGAAAGTAAATTATTCCAAAAGTTAATAAAATAGTTGAGAAACATGCTTTGCTTGTCTCTTTGAGTCCTGGTTCACAATCACAGTTATTACTTGCAATAATTTATCAGTACTTGGTATTATGGGGCTTCCCAGGTGATACAGTGGTAAGGAATCTGCCTAGGGTACAGGAGGTGCAAGAAACATTGGTTCAATCCCTGAGTCAGGAAGATCCCATGGAGTAGGAAATGGCTACCCACTCCAGGATTCTTGCCTATAAAATCCCATGAAGAGGAGCATAGGAGCCTGGCAGGTTATAGTCGTAGGGGCTGCAAAGAGTCAGGCAAGACTGAGTGCAGCAACAGCACTTGCTGTCACATAGCAATTTTATTCTTAAAAGCAATAAGAATTATTTCATTTCATCCACATAATCCAACAAATATTTCCAACTTATATTACAGCAACTTTGTGTTTATATTAGTAATTTCTTCTCCCAACAGCTCGCTATTATGGATACTGTTAATATTATCACATGTGTGAAGACACTGAAGTGTAGGAAGATTAAATAACCATGCCACAAATTATAGGAATTCAACATCAGCCAAACTGGTCATTGATTGTGTGCTACTTAAGGCAACCTCCTTAGTTTATAAGAACACTGACTTTCCATTAAAAAAAATAGTAAGCAGTTTAACTTAACTAAAGAATTTTGTCAGTATGTTAATTCTTTCACTACTAACATTTTATTTTTAATTATCTGAGAATTATCATCTTGGAATTGCTCAGGGTAAGCTAATTTTGATGTTAAGAAATAGTCTACATACATGTAAGATCATTTTTAGAAAGCAATTTTAGTTTCAAGTCAAACAAGAATTGTTAAAATTTTTTCATAGTCTGAGATCAAAATCTTACCAAAATACTTAGACAAACTGTCATTATCGTAATTATAAATAGTGATCCTATAGCTTTACCTAGTAAATAAAAGTTCCTGGACTAAGCACAGCTGCATTTTTCTAAATTGAATGATTATGTTTTGCTCTCCCATAAATTATATTCAAGACAGAATAGATAATTGTTTATCTTTACTGATAAAATCATGCAAATATTCCAGTCTGGTTTGTAGCTCCTTTTTTATTCGTTATAGAAGCAGTATGTATACAGTTTTACACATATAGAGGCACATACTTATTAGAAAGTAAATTATTCCAAAAGTTAATAAAATAGTTGAGAAACATGCTTTGCTTGTCTCTTTGAGTCCTGGTTCACAATCACAGTTATTACTTGCAATAATTTATCAGTACTTGGTATTATGGGGCTTCCCAGGTGATACAGTGGTAAGGAATCTGCCTAGAGTACAGGAGGTGCAAGAAACATTGGTTCAATCCCTGAGTCAGGAAGATCCCATGGAGTAGGAAATGGCTACCCACTCCAGGATTCTTGCCTATAAAATCCCATGAAGAGGAGCATAGGAGCCTGGCAGGTTATAGTCGTAGGGGCTGCAAAGAGTCAGGCAAGACTGAGTGCAGCAACAGCACTTGCTGTCACATAGCAATTTTATTCTTAAAAGCAATAAGAATTATTTCATTTCATCCACATAATCCAACAAATATTTCCAACTTATATTACAGCAACTTTGTGTTTATATTAGTAATTTCTTCTCCCAACAGCTCGCTATTATGGATACTGTTAATATTATCACATGTGTGAAGACACTGAAGTGTAGGAAGATTAAATAACCATGCCACAAATTATAGGAATTCAACATCAGCCAAACTGGTCATTGATTGTGTGCTACTAACTAGCAGGGTATACAACCTCCTTAGTTTATAAGAACACTGACTTTCTTACTTATTCAAATGTAATTTGCTTTACATTGTGTTTGGGGGGTGGTATTCTTTTTTCTCCTCTTTCTGAGCAGTTGGATGTGTACATAAGTATAAGTAACACAAATATATATATATATATATATATATATATATATATATATATATATATATATATATACACACAGTTCAGAGAAAACAGGGCTGTGTCCTCTGCTTTGCAAGTTCACACTGGTCATTGTGAATGCTCACATCAACACATGGGCTAGGAGACACTGCATAGCCTTGGATTCTTTGTTCTTGTGCTTGTTTCTTTCTTGAAAGACACTCAAGAGCCATAATTTTTAGTGTTAGTTCCCACATATTCCTCCCATCTTCAGAATATATTGGAAAAAGTCCATACCTAGTGGGCAGTATGCGAATCCCTATTATTTCTTTCATAGAAATGCTTCTCCATCTCTGACTCTATTCCAACTGGGAAAATACATTATTATAGGCATTGCTTTTTCATCTCCATGGATGAAGCCAGGTTTTATATTAAAAAAGAAATAGCAAACTTAAATTTCTAATTTGGTAAGCCCAGTTGAGTTCAGTCTGACTCCTGGTGAACCCATGACTACAATACATCAGCCTTTTCTGTCTTTCATTCCCTCCTGGAGCCTGCTCAAATTCTTGTCCATGGACTCATGTACAGTCATGCCAATCGATCATCTTTTCCTCTGTCCTCCCCTTCTTCTTTGGCCTTCTATTTTTCCCAACATCAGGCTCTTTTCCAATGAGTTTTCTCTTATAATCAGGTAAGTTTCTTCGTCACAACATTCCTTCCAATAAATATTCGTAGGGGCTGCAAAGAGTCAGGCAAGACTGAGTGCAGCAACAGCACTTGCTGTCACATAGCAATTTTATTCTTAAAAGCAATAAGAATTATTTCATTTCATCCACATAATCCAACAAATATTTCCAACTTATATTACAGCAACTTTGTGTTTATATTAGTAATTTCTTCTCCCAACAGCTCGCTATTATGGATACTGTTAATATTATCACATGTGTGAAGACACTGAAGTGTAGGAAGATTAAATAACCATGCCACAAATTATAGGAATTCAACATCAGCCAAACTGGTCATTGATTGTGTGCTACTAACTAGCAGGGTATACAACCTCCTTAGTTTATAAGAACACTGACTTTCTTACTTATTCAAATGTAATTTGCTTTACATTGTGTTTGGGGGGTGGTATTCTTTTTTCTCCTCTTTCTGAGCAGTTGGATGTGTACATAAGTATAAGTAACACGAATGTACATATATATATATATATATATATATATATATATATACACAGTTCAGAGAAAACAGGGCTGTGTCCTCTGCTTTGCAAGTTCACACTGGTCATTGTGAATGCTCACATCAACACATGGGCTAGGAGACACTGCATAGCCTTGGATTCTTTGTTCTTGTGCTTGTTTCTTTCTTGAAAGACACTCAAGAGCCATAATTTTTAGTGTTAGTTCCCACATATTCCTCCCATCTTCAGAATATATTGGAAAAAGTCCATACCTAGTGGGCAGTATGCGAATCCCTATTATTTCTTTCATAGAAATGCTTCTCCATCTCTGACTCTATTCCAACTGGGAAAATACATTATTATAGGCATTGCTTTTTCATCTCCATGGATGAAGCCAGGTTTTATATTAAAAAAGAAATAGCAAACTTAAATTTCTAATTTGGTAAGCCCAGTTGAGTTCAGTCTGACTCCTGGTGAACCCATGACTACAATACATCAGCCTTTTCTGTCTTTCATTCCCTCCTGGAGCCTGCTCAAATTCTTGTCCATGGACTCATGTACAGTCATGCCAATCGATCATCTTTTCCTCTGTCCTCCCCTTCTTCTTTGGCCTTCTATTTTTCCCAACATCAGGCTCTTTTCCAATGAGTTTTCTCTTATAATCAGGTGGCCAAAGTATTGGAGCTTCAGCTTCAGCAACATTCCTTCCAATAAATATTCAGAGTTGATTTCCTTTAGGATTAACTGGTTGATATTCTTGCAGTCCAAGAAGCTATCAAGAGCCTTTTCCAATACCACAGTTCACAGGCATCAATTCTTCAGTGCTCAGTCTTCTTCATGGTCCAATTCTCACATCCATACACAACTTCTGGGAAAATCATAGCTTTGACTAGAAGGACTTTTGTAGGAACAGTGATGTCTCTATTTTTGAATACACTGTCTAAGTTTGAATCTTCAGTCTCCTGCACTGGCATGAAGAATCTTTACCACTGAGCCACCAGAAAAGTCCAACTTAATAGATACATACTAATATATTCATACCTACTCATTGACATCATCATATGATTAAATATTGAGCTTTAAAAGGGAAATTGGCATTTAAAAGAGGGCAAAAAAAAAAGAAATAATTAAGCTTTCATCTGCCACCTATTTAGATTAATAGTCAAGTTTTTTATTTCCTATGTCAAATATAAGTGAATTAACTACCATATATATACTTTTTGTGCATTATTCTCTTACTATTTTCTTACTATTGAAAAATATTTTTTATGTATAGAAGCACAATTTAGGTTTATTAGCAAGAAGATCAAGATTATGGCACTGCTTTTTGGTCTGAAATGTTCTACTTCCCTGTAACATAACAGTATTCACTCTGAATTGAGTGAAATGTTTTTGACTCCAACTGGGAAAATACATTATTATAGGCATTGCTTTTTCATCTCCATGGATGAAGCCAGGTTTTATATTAAAAAAGAAATAGCAAACTTAAATTTCTAATTTGGTAAGCCCAGTTGAGTTCAGTCTGACTCCTGGTGAACCCATGACTACAATACATCAGCCTTTTCTGTCTTTCATTCCCTCCTGGAGCCTGCTCAAATTCTTGTCCATGGACTCATGTACAGTCATGCCAATCGATCATCTTTTCCTCTGTCCTCCCCTTCTTCTTTGGCCTTCTATTTTTCCCAACATCAGGCTCTTTTCCAATGAGTTTTCTCTTATAATCAGGTGGCCAAAGTATTGGAGCTTCAGCTTCAGCAACATTCCTTCCAATAAATATTCAGAGTTGATTTCCTTTAGGATTAACTGGTTGATATTCTTGCAGTCCAAGAAGCTATCAAGAGCCTTCTCCAATACCACAGTTCACAGGCATCAATTCTTCAGTGCTCAGTCTTCTTCATGGTCCAATTCTCACATCCATACACAACTTCTGGGAAAATCATAGCTTTGACTAGAAGGACTTTTGTAGGAACAGTGATGTCTCTATTTTTGAATACACTGTCTAAGTTTGAATCTTCAGTCTCCTGCACTGGCATGAAGAATCTTTACCACTGAGCCACCAGAAAAGTCCAACTTAATAGATACATACTAATATATTCATACCTACTCATTGACATCATCATATGATTAAATATTGAGCTTTAAAAGGGAAATTGGCATTTAAAAGAGGGCAAAAAAAAAAAAGAAATAATTAAGCTTTCATCTGCCACCTATTTAGATTAATAGTCAAGTTTTTTATTTCCTATGTCAAATATAAGTGAATTAACTACCATATATATACTTTTTGTGCATTATTCTCTTACTATTTTCTTACTATTGAAAAATATTTTTTATGTATAGAAGCACAATTTAGGTTTATTAGCAAGAAGATCAAGATTATGACACTGCTTTTTGGTCTGAAATGTTCTACTTCCCTGTAACATAACAGTATTCACTCTGAATTGAGTTGTCTATCACATTTTCAAGTTTCTAGAAATATTACTTTAAAATTAAACAGTTGTACACCCTTTTTAGTATTCACTATCTTTTCTTTTTTCCACATTTAAATCATTTCATTTACAGATTATACTTCATGGTCAATCATAATATTTTGCCTCTTTCTAGAGACACATACAACATGCTATATAAACAATGAATTTCTTTTCTGTTTTTTTTCTGATGAGTGTGGGTGAGAGGTAGTTGTTGGCCAAGAGTGCTTTAAAAACTGCTCTTGATTGGAAAGGAAGAAGTCAAGCTCTCTCTTTTTGCAGATGACATGATATTATACATAGAAAATCCCAAAGACTCTATTACAAAGCTACTAGAGCTAATCAATGAATTCAGCAAAGTCGCAGGATGCAAAGTCAACACACAGAAATCACTGGCATTCCTATACACAAACAATGAAAAATCAGAAAACAAAATCAGAGTCAGTCCCCTTCACCATTGCAGCCAAAAGAATAAAATATCTACAAATAAACCTACCCAAAGAAACAAAAGAACTGTACACAGAAAATTACAAGACACTCATGAGAGAAATTAAAGAAGACTTAAACAGATGGAGAGATATTCCATGTTCCTGGATCAGAAGAATCAATATTGTGAAAATGACCATACAACCAAATGTCATCTACAGATTCAACGCAATACCTATCCAACTACCATTGACATTTTTCACAGAACTAGACCAAACAATAACACAATTCATATGGAACCACAAAAGACCTCGAATAGCCAAAGCAATCCTGAGAAAGAAAAACGGAGTGGGAGGGATCAGCCTCCCTAACTTCAGACTATACTACAAAGCAACAGTCATCAAGACAATATGGTACTGGCACACAAACAGAACTATAGATCAATGGAACAAGATTGAGAACCCAGAGATCAACCCACGCACCAATGGGTACCTTATTTTTGACAAAGGAGGCGAACATATAAAATGGACCAAAGACAGCCTCTTCAACAAATGGTGCTGGAAAAATTGGACAGCTACATGCAAACAAATGAAGTTGGAACATTCCCTGACACCATACACTAAGATCAACTCAAAATGGATTAAAGACCTCAATGTAAGACCAGAAACCATCAAACTCTTAGAGGAGAATATAGGCAAAACCCTCAAGAACATCAATCAAAGCAAGATCTTCTCTGACCCATCTACTAGAATAGTGGAACTGAAAAGAAAAGTCAACACGTGGGACCTCATGAAACTTAGAAGCTTTTGTGCAGCAAAAGAAATGACAAAACAGCTGAACAGACAGCCCACAGAGTGGGAGAAAATCATAGCAAATGAAACAACAGACAAAGAATTCATCTTCAAAATCTACAAGCAACTCAGACCACTCAGCACAGGAAAAAGGAACAACCCAATCAAAAAATGGTAAAACGATCTAAAGAGACGCTTCTTCAAAGACGACATACAGATGGCCCAAAAGCACATGAAACGATGCTCAACCTCGCTTATCATTAGAGAAATGCAAATTAAAACCACAATGAGATACCACCTCACACCTGTCAGAATGGCCATCATCCACAAATCAACAGACAATAAATGCTGAAGAGGGTTTGGACAAAAGGGAACCCTCTTGCATTGCTGGTGGGAATGTAAACTGATACAACCTCTATGGAAGACAATATGGAGATTCCTTAAAAAAACTAAAAATAGAAGCACCCTATGACCCAGCAATCCCACTATTAGGCTTATATCCTGATGAAATCAAAACTGAAAGAGGCACCTGTACCCCAATGTTCATTGCAGCTCTCCATACAATAGCCAGAACATGGAAGGAACCTAGATGTCCATCGATGAATGAATGGATACAGAAGCACTGGTACATATATACAATGGAATACTACTCAGCTGTTAAAAGAAATGCAGAAGACTCAGTCCTAATGAGGTGGCTAGCTCTAGAACCTATCATAAAAAGTGAAGTAAGTCAAAAAGAGAAAGACAAATACAGCATACTAACACGCATATATGGAGTCTAGTAGGACGGTCTTGATAACACACGCAGTGAACTCGTGGAAAAACAGACAGAGCATAGACATATGGACGTTGTGGGGAAGAAATAGGGAGGGGGAGGCATGGAGACAGTAACATGGAAACCTATACTGCCATGTGTGGAAAAGACAGCTATTGTCATTGTGCTAAGGGTATAGGAGTACCTACAATCACTTGGGGTGATGGTCTGGAGGGGTGGGATGGGAATAGGTGGGGGAAGGGTCCAGGAATATGCATATGAATGATCTGGCAACATACATGTTGGTGAACAACAAAACTGTGTAAAATCTTTAAAATAAAGAATTTAAAAAAAAAAACTGTTCTTTAATCTTTGTACAGCAAGACTACACCCTGTGCACCCTACCTCTGTGCACTGACTCATTCTTAGTCCAAATACTTATTGATAATTTTCATTTATAAATATACATTTTACAGTTGGAATTGCCCTTCATAAATAACCTTAAACTTCAGTGCAAACCAATCATAGGAGCCACAATCGATGGCTCTAAACTTCCTGCTAGTGCAGGTTTCCCATTCTCCCTAATTTTCCTTTATTTTTCCTGCAGCCCTCCTTGAAGTGCCCACCTTGCCAATAAATTCCAGTTTATTGCCAACACCCAGAATCAAATCATTCTTTCTAGTTCTCCTAATCACATAATCATTTATATCAAAGCTTTCCTGGTGACCGGAGAAAATATACTTTTAGGAGCTAACTACAGATTGTATGAAAGTAGTTTTCACCTATCTTAACTTAAAACAATCAATACAAACACTTTAACTTCATTTCATTCATCATCATCCCTGATTCTTGTAATAAAGAATTATCTTTGTTCTTAGCTTCATTCAGACTTTTCTATCAGAGCATGAAAGATATTGTAGATACAATGGATATAAAATTTGTTATGCCAATACAAAGCAAAATGTCATTACATACATACTATAATTTTTTAAAACAAGGTAATTAGATGCAAATACTAAGCAAGATAATGATTTCTCAGTAGTCATTTGTGTTTTTAAGTCAAAAAGAGAAAGACAAATACAGCATACTAACACGCATATATGGAGTCTAGTAGGACGGTCTTGATAACACACGCAGTGAACTCGTGGAAAAACAGACAGAGCATAGACATATGGACGTTGTGGGGAAGAAATAGGGAGGGGGAGGCATGGAGACAGTAACATGGAAACCTATACTGCCATGTGTGGAAAAGACAGCTATTGTCATTGTGCTAAGGGTATAGGAGTACCTACAATCACTTGGGGTGATGGTCTGGAGGGGTGGGAGGGGAATAGGTGGGGGGAGGGTCCAGGAATATGCATATGAATGATCTGGCAACATACATGTTGGTGAACAACAAAACTGTGTAAAATCTTTAAA
The DNA here is from genome assembly GCA_022376925.1 of Tragulus kanchil. Classification (NCBI taxonomy): domain Eukaryota; kingdom Metazoa; phylum Chordata; class Mammalia; order Artiodactyla; family Tragulidae; genus Tragulus; species Tragulus kanchil. The sequence continues at coordinate 105,969,236 of JAIOJX010000023.1, read as the reverse complement.
ATAAAGAATTAAAAAAAAAAAACTGTTCTTTAATCTTTGTACAGCAAGACTACACCCTGTGCACCCTACCTCTGTGCACTGACTCATTCTTAGTCCAAATACTTATTGATAATTTTCATTTATAAATATACATTTTACAGTTGGAATTGCCCTTCATAAATAACCTTAAACTTCAGTGCAAACCAATCATAGGAGCCACAATCGATGGCTCTAAACTTCCTGCTAGTGCAGGTTTCCCACTCTCCCTAATTTTCCTTTATTTTTCCTGCAGCCCTCCTTGAAGTGCCCACCTTGCCAATAAATTCCAGTTTATTGCCAACACCCAGAATCAAATCATTCTTTCTAGTTCTCCTAATCACATAATCATTTATATCAAAGCTTTCCTGGTGACCGGAGAAAATATACTTTTAGGAGCTAACTACAGATTGTATGAAAGTAGTTTTCACCTATCTTAACTTAAAACAATCAATACAAACACTTTAACTTCATTTCATTCATCATCATCCCTGATTCTTGTAATAAAGAATTATCTTTGTTCTTAGCTTCATTCAGACTTTTCTATCAGAGCATGAAAGATATTGTAGATACAATGGATATAAAATTTGTTATGCCAATACAAAGCAAAATGTCATTACATACATACTATAATTTTTTAAAACAAGGTAATTAGATGCAAATACTAAGCAAGATAATGATTTCTCAGTAGTCATTTGTGTTTTTTATTATAACTTCAAGTGTCATGCCCTTTCTCAAAGACTTTCCTCACCCCTCAAAACAAACATATTGAAAACTATACTGGACTGAAAGATTTACCCTTTCAACAAAATTTTTGACTTGACTTAGATTGAAGAGAAAGAAAATAAACACAAATACTTTGATGATATATTGTGGTAATGCATCATCAGACTGCTGCTCATGTGATAAACTACAATATTAGTATAATTCATCATCAAGAGTGCTGGCACTCTAAGAAAGTATTAGTGTAATACATCAGCAGCCATGATCACACACTGCCACTTCCAACAATGTTTAAGGAGTTCTATTGTGCTACCATCTGCTGGGAAGGAAAAGACACCCTTCCTAAAACATAAACATAATGGATAAATTTTATTTTAACATTATCCTAAAAACCCATTTTCTCTATATATTTGTCTTCTGGACTTTCACTAACTCTTCTTTCTTTTTTGAGTCCTTCCTATACTTTATTCACAAATTAATCCCTGAGACATAGCATTTAAAGAACTCCCTTGGTCTCTCACCTTCATTTTCTAACCTTCCAGCCTAATTTACCAGTGAGTACCTGTCTACCCTGCAACAGGTACAAGCATGAGGGATAACTGAGGTGTTCCAGTCTTGACTTTTGTCTAACAAAGCTTTGTATTATTACTGGACGTATTCTTCTGAGGACATTTTACCACAGCTTCTGGTGTTCCATAGTAAATTCTCAAAAAATAAAACCAGAAGCCTCATGGGCACATGGCACAGGTTTTAGCTAAATGGTTCTCCTTCCATACATGTCACCCTGTTCCCCTCTCCAATGAACCACCCTCTCTTTCAACCACTTCTATTCACTCTGCCCTGTAGGGTTTGATGTGGTTTCCTGACAATGATGAGTACCTTTTCTCATGAAAGATATTTTACAATGGATATAAAATTTGTTATCCCTTCATACATACTATAATTTTTAAAACAAGGTAATTAGATGCAAATACTAAGCAAGATAATGATTTCTCAGTAGTCATTTGTGTTTTTTATTATAACTTCAAGTGTCATGCCCTTTCTCAAAGACTTTCCTCACCCCTCAAAACAAACATATTGAAAACTATACTGGACTGAAAGATTTACCCTTTCAACAAAATTTTTGACTTGACTTAGATTGAAGAGAAAGAAAATAAACACAAATACTTTGATGATATATTGTGGTAATGCATCATCAGACTGCTGCTCATGTGATAAACTACAATATTAGTATAATTCATCATCAAGAGTGCTGGCACTCTAAGAAAGTATTAGTGTAATACATCAGCAGCCATGATCACACACTGCCACTTCCAACAATGTTTAAGGAGTTCTATTGTGCTACCATCTGCTGGGAAGGAAAAGACACCCTTCCTAAAACATAAACATAATGGATAAATTTTATTTTAACATTATCCTAAAAACCCATTTTCTCTATATATTTGTCTTCTGGACTTTCACTAACTCTTCTTTCTTTTTTGAGTCCTTCCTATACTTTATTCACAAATTAATCCCTGAGACATAGCATTTAAAGAACTCCCTTGGTCTCTCACCTTCATTTTCTAACCTTCCAGCCTAATTTACCAGTGAGTACCTGTCTACCCTGCAACAGGTACAAGCATGAGGGATAACTGAGGTGTTCCAGTCTTGACTTTTGTCTAACAAAGCTTTGTATTATTACTGGACGTATTCTTCTGAGGACATTTTACCACAGCTTCTGGTGTTCCATAGTAAATTCTCAAAAAATAAAACCAGAAGCCTCATGGGCACATGGCACAGGTTTTAGCTAAATGGTTCTCCTTCCATACATGTCACCCTGTTCCCCTCTCCAATGAACCACCCTCTCTTTCAACCACTTCTATTCACTCTGCCCTGTAGGGTTTGATGTGGTTTCCTGACAATGATGAGTACCTTTTCTCATGATAGTTTATTACACTGAACAATGTACACTTGTTACATATTTCCTTTCCAAGAGGTTTTTAAGGGTTTTATATCACATTTGGTTGTAATAATATGTGCATATGGGTGTCATGGAAGATTGGACTGAACGTAGATACTTACAGTTTTTTTTTTTTTTTTTGCTCGCTCACCATTCAGCATATACTTCTCTGCCTTTTCATGCAACTAAATAGAACATCCTAGAAAAATTAAAATCAACTGTGTACTGGATATTAGGAATATTAATTTTAGGTATCTGCTGTATAAAACCTATTAGAGAAGATGGTGCTTATAATGTATGATGAATTATTAAAGATTAAGTGTTAGGACATTTACAACTTACTTTAAAATAGTTTAGCAACACAGATAATTCAATATATGAGTGGATTTATTAAATTTAGCAAAATACTAGAAATTGAAATTAGGTTCCAGATAAATAGATGCTCATTTGTTTATAATTTTATATAAAAAATTTCTCCAAAATTACATGAAAAAATAGACTTGAGAAACATTATACAATACAAAGGTTTTATTTGAATCCTAGTCATAAAATAAAAACAAATGTATAGCTGTGTTAGAAACAATTAGTGAAATTACACTGAATTTAAGAAGCTAAATATTAACTGAAATAAAATATTAATTGAATTTAAGAAACTGTTAATTTGTTAGCTATGATAGTTACATTGTTTTGGAGATGCCTGCTGCTAAATTTAGAAATGCATTTGGGGGTGAAATGATGTGAATTTATCATTATTTTAGATCCAAGTAGAGCAGAAGAATATGACATAGTAATAGTAGCCTCTTATTTTATAATATTATACTAACCTTAAAATATTTTATCAGTGATAAATATTGATACTTGTTAAAAGTGTATATGAGGGTTCTGAACATTGTTTTCTATTGATTTCTGAATGCTAAAAATATATTAATTCTAAAACAAAATCTAGAGTGACTTTCTTCCAACTAAATTTCAAAGATTAAGAATAGAGATTTCCAACATTTCTTGCTTATATACATATTTATAAGTATTTAATCAACTTCTTCATATTCATTTAATTATGCATTATCACTCAAATCTAGAGGTGAAGTAAAGACTTAACATTCATACAGCTAGTAGTAAGGAGAGAGCTGACGTTTTTTACTATGTCTCTGCTTTATGCCACCTCTCAAGAACTCACCATTCTATAGCAGAACTTATCTAGGACATCACCAGTCTTGTTGTAGAGGGAAAATAACCTGACAGGCTATGAGGTTACTCAACTGCTTTTGCTCAGAACAGACATCATGCCCATTACTTGGGCTCATAATTTTACTAGTCAAAATAGGTCATGTAAGCAAGAGTGACAGAGAGAGGGGAAAAATAAAATTCTCTTATTGGAAATGGCACAACAGGGAGTAACACAAATATATGGTAGAAACATACTGCTACCTCACAGCCAGCTAAGCTGTTGAGTACAACCATCACAAACATAATTGTCAAGGTGTACAATATCCACATGGTATCATCAGATTAACCTGAAATATTATCCAAGTGATATACTAAATCTGTACAGTCAAAACTATGGTTTTCCCAGTAGTCATGCATGGATGTGAGAGTTGGAACAGAAAGAAAGCTGAGCACCAAAGAATTGATGCCTTTGAACTGTGGTGTTGGAAAAGGTTCTTGAGAGTCTTTGAACTGAAAGGAGATCAACCCTTTCTATTCATTGGAAGGACTGATGCTGAAACTGAAGCTCCAATACTCTGGCCACCTGATGAGAAGAGCTGACTTATTGGCAAAATAGAAGGCAGAAGGACAACAGAACGACAGAGGACAAGATGGTTGGATGGCATCACTGAGTCAATGGACACAAGTTTGAGCAAGCTCCTGGAGATGGTGAAGGACAGGAAAGCCTGATGTTCTGTAGTCCATGGTATCTCAAAGAGTCTGACACAACTGAACAGTTGAACTGATACTAAGCTAGTCACGCTATAAAAGCAGACAATAATGTTTAAAAATTTATTTTGCCAACTTTTATATGTGATTCACATTTCAAAATCTGAACTTTAGAAGAAAAATTATAATTTGCCTTACAAAGTCTTGCATATTTTAACCTTTTACTTAAGTATAACCCCTTAAATCCATCCCATTCTGTGTGAAATACTATTTAAAGTTGCACAAGTTTGAGATGTGCACTTCTGCTAATATATATGATGCAACCCATTCTAAATAAACTCAATGATAAAGTAGTCAATTTTTGAATGAATATTTTAGACTACAGAGTGAAAGAATTCCAAAAAGCCAATAGAGAGGTTCAATTTTTTAAAACTGTGTTTATTTATTTCTCTAGTTGTTGGGAAAGTAAATATTTCTATGTAACTCATAATGAATTTAAAAGGTTTAAAGAGCTTACACTTGGAGACTGAAAACAAATTTAGAACATGATTATAGACAAACTAAATTTTATTTGAGATCTTGCTGAAGAAGTGCCATTGTCTTCAAATAATTCACTCCTATTACACAAATGTGTTAGAAACACAATATACGGTATGGGAGCATTTTCATGTTGAGCCTATAGTATGTGTCAAACAGTGTTAAGATTCTGGGAAGAAATGAGATAGAGGAAAGAAGAACATAAGATTATGGGCAGGTTAATAGCATAATAGATACAGGACCCTAGGGAAAGATATATAAGCAGGAAGTACTACAATCCTGACTCATCTCTTAAGGCTCCCAGACAAGATAGTGTTTAAGAAGAAATATGAAAAATGCACAGAAATTATGTGTATGAAAAATGGGAGCAGAACTGATCCTAGCTGTTTAAGTCAAATAGAATAGTGTTGCAAACGTGGCAAGGTAAAAATTGTAGGGTAATTTCTGAGATCCTCAGTCACTGCTTATGCTAAACAGTTGACTGAAACATTAGGTTGGAGGGAAAAGGGGGGAAATTAAAGAAAACAGTGACTTTGAAAAGCACATTTGGACAAAATAGGAGTTATAGACAGGTTTTGAAGAAAGGCAGGAAATTGTCATATTTAAAAAATACTGGAATGCTTTCCCTCTTTTTTCACTTAAACTCTAAAAAATCTCAGATGTGCTTAAGGTACTCAGGATTAAGTGAGGAATGGCATTTCTGACTACATCCAGAATCTCTAATATTCTAGAGTTAATCATTAAAATACTGTTTTAACTCTTTCTTGTTTGTTATGAAAACATGTCCCTTAGGGTAAACAGAAATTGCTTATGAACAGAAACTCCCTACAGCTTGCTGAAATCCTGGCTGGCAGCCCACCTTCACAGAACAAGCTCACCTTAGTTATTTTGTTGCAAACTGCCTATGTTCTAAGTGTCACATAGCCCAAAAAGATGTTTGCCTGAGGTATTTTCCAGAAACTTGTAGTCATCTGTGTCTAGTTTGTGCTTAAGTTGGCTAAGACTGGTTCGGACCACCAGTCCTAGACTTGGGCCTACGCAGGTATCTGATGAATGACATTTTGATGACAGAGGGCCAAAAATTCCACCTGCAGGTTATGCTAAGTGCTTCCGTTTTAAAGCATTCATCCCAAGAAGCATGCAACTCAGATACACCCACATAGAACACCAATGACATCACCTTTTGCCTACCTCCAAACATCTTTCCCCATATCTAAAAGCCCCGTTTCTTCATTCTATAAATATCCCAGTCTAAGCCCTGCAGGGAGCCCAATTTGAGATGTGTTCTCCCATTTTGCTTGGTTGCCCTATGAACAAACCTTTTCTCTGCTGCACCTCTCACTATCCCAGTGTTTGGCTTGCTGCATGTCTGGCAAATGGAAAGACCTGGTTAGTGAAACTTGGTGACTCGTTATAACAATCAATTGCTTTTAGTGATGTGTTTCAATTTCCATAAGACTATATTTTAAGACACAAGGGAACACAATATTGATATTTTTTTCAGGATTCCCATTTACAATGCTACTCTCAGATAATTTTCAAATGATTTGGAGATGTTATAATCATTTCCTTTGTGCATTTCTGTATTTTCACATTATTTTCTATCCTTGTGTGTTAGATTTTGCTTTCTTCACTTTTAAAGTTAGATAGGAAAATTTCACATTGTGTTAAGAAACCAAAGTTAAAAGTAAAATGGAATCATAATAATGTTTTGTGAAATTTATTTAATGTCAGTGAGAAAAATGATTTTTTATTAGACTACTTTTTCAGTAGTCTAAAAGCAATCAAAGTGCTCTCTACATAGGAAACGAGATTTTTTTCTCAAATGTGCATCATAAGTTTTACTACCTCTCTAAAAACTTGTTTGTTATGAAAACATGTCCCTTAGGGTAAACAGAAATTGCTTATGAACAGAAACTCCCTACAGCTTGCTGAAATCCTGGCTGGCAGCCCACCTTCACAGAACAAGCTCACCTTAGTTATTTTGTTGCAAACTGCCTATGTTCTAAGTGTCACATAGCCCAAAAAGATGTTTGCCTGAGGTATTTTCCAGAAACTTGTAGTCATCTGTGTCTAGTTTGTGCTTAAGTTGGCTAAGACTGGTTCGGACCACCAGTCCTAGACTTGGGCCTACGCAGGTATCTGATGAATGACATTTTGATGACAGAGGGCCAAAAATTCCACCTGCAGGTTATGCTAAGTGCTTCCGTTTTAAAGCATTCATCCCAAGAAGCATGCAACTCAGATACACCCACATAGAACACCAATGACATCACCTTTTGCCTACCTCCAAACATCTTTCCCCATATCTAAAAGCCCCGTTTCTTCATTCTATAAATATCCCAGTCTAAGCCCTGCAGGGAGCCCAATTTGAGATGTGTTCTCCCATTTTGCTTGGTTGCCCTATGAACAAACCTTTTCTCTGCTGCACCTCTCACTATCCCAGTGTTTGGCTTGCTGCATGTCTGGCAAATGGAAAGACCTGGTTAGTGAAACTTGGTGACTCGTTATAACAATCAATTGCTTTTAGTGATGTGTTTCAATTTCCATAAGACTATATTTTAAGACACAAGGGAACACAATATTGATATTTTTTTCAGGATTCCCATTTACAATGCTACTCTCAGATAATTTTCAAATGATTTGGAGATGTTATAATCATTTCCTTTGTGCATTTCTGTATTTTCACATTATTTTCTATCCTTGTGTGTTAGATTTTGCTTTCTTCACTTTTAAAGTTAGATAGGAAAATTTCACATTGTGTTAAGAAACCAAAGTTAAAAATAAAATGGAATCATAATAATGTTTTGTGAAATTTATTTAATGTCAGTGAGAAAAATGATTTTTTATTAGACTACTTTTTCAGTAGTCTAAAAGCAATCAAAGTGCTCTCTACATAGGAAACGAGATTTTTTTCTCAAATGTGCATCATAAGTTTTACTACCTCTCTAAAAAACTGATTGATGTCCCATTGTGCTATGCATGTTCATTCACTTAGTTGTGTCCGATTTATTGTGACCCCATGAACTGTGTAGCCTGTCAAGTTCCTCTGTCTATGGGATCTTCCTGGCAAGAATAATGGAGTGAGTGGCCATTGCCTCCTCCAGGGCACGTTCCGAACAAAGACACAGAAGCTGAGACTCTTCTGTTTCTTGTATTGTTGGTGGATTCTTTACTACTAAGCCACCTGGGAATCCTGAAATCACATTAGGTATTTTCAATTTCTGCTATTATGTAAAGGCTCCTGACTAATTCAATTCACCTTTATAATAAATTAAGTTGAATGAAAATGCATATCAAAACACCGTAAATGGAATATTGTTTGGCATTGTTTCATTTATAAAATGAAAGAAATTATGTCATTTGTAACAATATGAATGGACCTAGAGATGATCAAACTTAGTGAAATAAGCCAACAGAGAAAGATAAATATCATGTCACTTATATGTACGATCTAAAGAAATGATAAGAATGAACTTAATTATAAAACAGAAATAGACTCACAAACATAAAAAACAACCTTATGGTTACCAAAGGGAAAAGGGAGATAATAAAATAGCAGTTCAGGATAAAATATACACACTACTATGCATAAAATAAATAAACAAGAACCTACTACACAGCACAGAGAACTATATTCAATATTTTGCAAAATTATATATGTATAATTGAATCACTTTGATATACTCCTCAAACTAAAATAATGTTACAAATCAACTATACCTCAACTTTTAAAATATCCAAGTAAAATAAAAGTACCACTAAATCATAACTTTAATATCATAGAGATTTTATTATAATAAAGGTCAGTAATAGTCTTTGTCTCTTTTTCTTTCACTCTTTTGCTTTCACAGGAGGTCACAAGCTTGATCCACTGGTCATTTTGAAGGTCCTTTCATCTTTAACTGATGTGATTTCTGAACTTCAGAAGCATAAACTGTCATAAAGCATGAATGATTTGCTAATTCCCAGTTCAAAAGGATGGCCTTTGAGGAAAAGTGACTTGGGTAGAAAAAGAATCTACAGCGTCTTAACTCAGTGTCTGAAGAATATCAGAATATCAAGAAATAGACTGTAAAATTATGCAAACGCTAACTCTACAAAATGAAACAGTCACTTCACTTGAAAAAGTAGGTGTGTTTTAAGACAGTTGTTAGATATATGACAATATCTATTATAGAACATAAAAAAAAATTCTTCCATTAGATAATGTTCACCCTGGCACAGACCAGCATATATCAAGATATCTTTTCCAGGGTGCTATTGTAATGAAAGTGACTACCATTCAAATGACAGTTCCCTGAAGGAAGAAGTATCTTAGGAACTTACTTTATAGAATTAATTGAATTACCCATCATCTATTTTGACCTCAGATAACAGGTACCCATCCTTAGTTTTTAGAAAGTGTATCATATTAATCAGAGCACTGCATCTCCTTGGCCACAGTGGTTTCTCAAAAACATACATGTGATTTTATTCAAATGTGTATACCTCAATAGTGGGAGTTTTATAAAACTGTTGTAATGATACTATTCGCCTAAGATCTTTACTCATGAGAAAGGTAGTGGAGTCTTGACAGTGCTAGGGCCATCAAGAGTGGCATGACACAACAGTCATCAAGACAAAAACACTGTCTGAGGTAAAAAGGATACGAAGGGCAGTCATTTTTCTGGGTGTCATTTTATCCATGTAGGGCATTTTTTTGTTTCCCTTTTTGGTCATGGATGACCGACAAGAACTATATTCAATATTTTGCAAAATTATATATGTATAATTGAATCACTTTGATATACTCCTCAAACTAAAATAATGTTACAAATCAACTATACCTCAACTTTTAAAATATCCAAGTAAAATAAAAGTACCACTAAATCATAACTTTAATATCATAGAGATTTTATTATAATAAAGGTCAGTAATAGTCTTTGTCTCTTTTTCTTTCACTCTTTTGCTTTCACAGGAGGTCACAAGCTTGATCCACTGGTCATTTTGAAGGTCCTTTCATCTTTAACTGATGTGATTTCTGAACTTCAGAAGCATAAACTGTCATAAAGCATGAATGATTTGCTAATTCCCAGTTCAAAAGGATGGCCTTTGAGGAAAAGTGACTTGGGTAGAAAAAGAATCTACAGCGTCTTAACTCAGTGTCTGAAGAATATCAGAATATCAAGAAATAGACTGTAAAATTATGCAAACGCTAACTCTACAAAATGAAACAGTCACTTCACTTGAAAAAGTAGGTGTGTTTTAAGACAGTTGTTAGATATATGACAATATCTATTATAGAACATAAAAAAAAATTCTTCCATTAGATAATGTTCACCCTGGCACAGACCAGCATATATCAAGATATCTTTTCCAGGGTGCTATTGTAATGAAAGTGACTACCATTCAAATGACAGTTCCCTGAAGGAAGAAGTATCTTAGGAACTTACTTTATAGAATTAATTGAATTACCCATCATCTATTTTGACCTCAGATAACAGGTACCCATCCTTAGTTTTTAGAAAGTGTATCATATTAATCAGAGCACTGCATCTCCTTGGCCACAGTGGTTTCTCAAAAACATACATGTGATTTTATTCAAATGTGTATACCTCAATAGTGGGAGTTTTATAAAACTGTTGTAATGATACTATTCGCCTAAGATCTTTACTCATGAGAAAGGTAGTGGAGTCTTGACAGTGCTAGGGCCATCAAGAGTGGCATGACACAACAGTCATCAAGACAAAAACACTGTCTGAGGTAAAAAGGATACGAAGGGCAGTCATTTTTCTGGGTGTCATTTTATCCATGTAGGGCATCTGTTTCTATTGTCATGGATGACCAAGACCAAATTTACTAATGCACAGCAGTATCATAATGCCTTGGAATAAATCTCAGTCAGGCCTGAGAGTAGGTTGGCGGGGGTGATGGTATGCCCAGGAAATTGTACTCATGCAGGAAACATTCAAGATGTGTTGGGCTTGCTTCCTGTTATTTATCCCTGGATGTTTTCATTGCTCTCTTCTACGAAGAGTATGAATGGAGAAGCCTGGTGAGCCACAGTCCATGTGTGTGTGTGTGTATGACTTCCCTGAAGGCTCAATGGTAAGGAATTTGCCTGCAATGCAGGAGACATGGGTTCCATCCCTGGGTTGGAAAGATTCCCCTGGAGTAGAACATGGTGCTCCAGTATTCTTGCCTGGAGAATACCATGGACAGAGGAGCCTAATAGAATACAGTCCATAGGGTCACACAGAGTCTGACACAACTGAAGTGACTATGCAGCAGCAGAAACATCAACTTCCAAGTTTTACCATCACTCCAGGCAGCAGGTTTTCAGATCTCGATGAAAACTATTGCTGAATGTATTATCACAATCAATATTCATAATTAAAGGTAAACAGGATTTCTAGACCAGATGACAGAGATCAGGAAGATCAGATAATGCCAATAAAAGAGTAAGGCAAGGGGCTTCCCCTGGTGGTCCAGTGGGTAAGGACACCGCCTTGCAGTGCAAGGGGCACCGGTTCGATCCCTAGCATAGGAAGATCCCACGTGCCGCAGCGCGGCTGGACCGATGTGTCCAATCACCGAGCCGGAGCTCTGGGGTGCATGCGCTCAGAGCCGGCACTCTGCGACTACAGATGCCACCGCGATGGGAGGCCCACAGGAGCCAAAGAATAAAGACGGATGAAAATAGAGAAATTAAAAACCAATAGAAGTGGCCCGCCCGCTCCCCTCCCTCCCCAACCCAACCCCCGCCCAAAATATATAAATAAATAAATCTTTAAAAAAAAAAAAAGAGTAAGGTAAGCTTTTTTATGTGGGATCTTCAAGTTATCAAGTGATATTATAGGTAGTAGGTTCCTTTTAGGGGACTTCAAAGGGTAAGGTTTTCTGATCCTTATAACAGAGATAATAATTGGTATGTGATTACTATATACTTTACTACAACTTTTATCTACCTTCAATTAATTCATTTCAATTGACTAGGTTATGTTGCTGACATTCTATCAATCACATCACCTTTTAAAGAATTATGAAACGACAAAATTTTTTTACATAAAATATTAATAAAAGTTACAACCTAATAAAGTGCCACTTTATATTTGCTAATAAAGTTTGACTAATTTTTAAAATGCATGTTTTTCATCCCCCATGTTGTTGTCTCCAGTAATAATTTCTTAACTGGGATCTGAGAAATTTGTAGTAAAAGAGAAAACTGTTTTAGTATATTTAAAGGTTAAAAAAATCAAATACATTTTCCAGGAAACTTTTTTCTACTATCTTCAGAAAGATTTTTTATTTACCCACAGATTGGTAATTAACTTAATCAAGAAAAATGTCATTATATTGCCATTTTGCATGTTCTTTTCATGACTTATTTTGCCCAACTGAATAAGCCAGACTGTTTGCTCAGTTTTACCAATTACAGGATACATCTCCCACTCATCATAATTTATAGGATTATACACATTAAAAAATGTGGATTAGTGCTAAGGGAATAGGAGTACCTACAATCACTTGGGGCGATGGTCGGGAGGGGTGGGGGAACTGGGTGGGGGGAGGATCCAGGGATATGCATATAAATGATCTGGGAACACACATGTTGGTGAACAACAAAACTGTAAAATCTATAAAATAAAGAATAATAAAAAAAAATGTGGATTACCCTAAATTTGCACTGGTTCATATAAATGTCAGATAACATTGCTACTCCTATATTTGTACCTTCAGAAAAACAAAAGCAAAATAATACTGATTTCAGAGTACACACACACAAATTTTATAAGTGAATGAGAAGAGAAATATTAGAATTCCATTCTTATTTATTTTTATTTTACTTTCATCTCTGGTTTTTTTTTTTTTTTTTCATTTTATGTGGTCCTGAACAGATCAACATGGCAGTACCTGTATACAAAGATTCTTATAATTGTGATGGGCATGTTAATGTACATACCTTTACTAATAGGGCTGATGGTGTGAAATTGGGGAGATTTTCCATACAAAATAAAAAATTTTCCCACCTAAATAGAATGTTTTCTCTTTCATTGGATTATTTAGTCATTTAAGAATGGTTTATTTAATACCTAATCTATATGATATCAATTATATAAAGTGAAGTACAAATTGAGGTATTAGAAATTTATTCATTAAATAATCAACACAAAATTAAAACATCAAATTCTCTAGCTTCATGGAACTTAAAGTCTGGTGTTTTACTTGGAAAACTTAAAATAAGATGGCATGTGAAATATCTGCCTACTTGCCTTCCTATCCACTGAGATATTAACTTTTATAGTGCAGAGACTGAAATGTCTTATGACTATTTCATGCCCAGTACAGTATTTGCCATTTGATAAATATTTAATGCATGCTTTTTGAATTATATTGAACAAAACTGATTCATGACCAGTGAAAATCCAGGAATGTTTTGGTATTCTGTTAATCTTCTTGAATGTTTAAATAATTTGCAGAAGCTTTTTAACTGTCAACTATCATGTTTGATGCAATGCCTTTATGAAAGTTCCTTCAGCTCTTAACAACTTCTCTAAGTTTCTCTAACCCTACTACAGCCTTTCTTTCTGCCGACAGAATATCTCCATTTCCCTAATTATGAAATGTACATGTTTACATCAGTAATAATCAGTATCTGGACAAGAATTTTCACTCCTATCTTTTTACCTATTTTGAAACTTAAATAGAGGCTCTCCATTTTGGTTATCCTCAATGCAAAATTATTTTGAAAGAAGGTAATTCAATCATATAGTTTTCCCATAATTACTTATGATAGATGTAGTTTCTATAATCACATAATTACTTAAATAGACAAAAGTTAGTGAACTGCTCCAGAATGTTTAAGAATAACTCATTCCCTATTACCATGAAGGAATCTTAAGTAAAGAAGAAGAGAGGAAATCACTTCGTATTTAGCACTCGATTATGTTTCAGACCTTTCTCTTTTTTTTCTCATTTTAACCTTAGAAACCTAAAAATAAGGTTTGTGATTTCCATGTCTTATGTGAAGAAGCATATCTCAATTCTCTCAGTTCTATACTGACTCTGAAGACCTTGTCACCCCATCTTCAACTCTATCTCGAAACATCATACCAGTCAAATTTGCAGTTAAAAGACTGAATTTGACACAAGTAACCATGCCTTTCAGCCACTTTATTTCACTTTAAGCCATGCTCTCTTTATTCATTTTGAATAGCTGTGCAAAACAGATTTCCTCCTATCTCCTTAATTGAAAGAATGGGCCTGAAACATTGCTTATTTTCTGTGTCCTGTGGGAAACAAATTCTCACTGGTGACAGCAGTTTCATTAAATTTATGTCTTATGAATTTAACAACATTTGGCCGTGTAACATTTCGCTAGTAATACTGGGAGCTGATCAGCATGGCTGCCTAATTTTCAGAGCCTGAATCAAAAATTGGCCATTCTGAATTTCCATTCCCATCAATTCTGCCTCCTTTGCTCATGAGTTATACATCATCAGCCACAGATCTTATTTTGCAGCAGCAGAAAGAGGTGTCAGGCAGTGCTGTGTCTGAATATATCTGACTGGTCTCATAAGTAATGCGGGGCCCACTGCAATGATTTCATTTCTACCAAGTGTAGATTTTGTTTTTATTCCCTGATTCATTCATACAAAAAGGAACAAATGCAAACAACTAATTTGTTCAAGTGTTTAAAGCAAAGAGAAGGAAAAATAGACCAAGAACAACATGCAAGCCACCTAGTGAGCCATATGAGAGCAGGAAAAGGAGATATAAATTCAGAGTGCTATATTGTGAAATTTATATATATTATGAAGTATATAAATATTTAGGCTAAACATGTAACTTGTTGTTCAGTCACTCAGTTGTGTCTAACTCTTTGTAACCCCAAGGAATGCAGCATCACCAGGCTTTCCTATCCTTCACTATCTCCCAGAGTTTGCTCAAACTCATGTTCATTGAGTTGACATTTAAGTTAAACACAAAGGAGATGCAGGAAACTACATGTGAATTTCTTAACGTTCATTATATATGCAGGATATTTAAATCATATATTAATTGCAAATGAGAAATGAATATAAAATAAGATGATATCTGGATTGACCATGTGGCATGGAGGCTTTGGAAGATGATGTAATTCAGCAAAGAAAGATCATTATAAATGAAATGCTATTTATTGTGAAGAATAAAATAGAACACTGAAAGCCTATGTATAGAAAAAAAAAATTTAAAAATTTTTCTTAATATTCTTATAACTGAATTTGACACAAGTAACCATGCCTTTCAGCCACTTTATTTCACTTTAAGCCATGCTCTCTTTATTCATTTTGAATAGCTGTGCAAAACAGATTTCCTCCTATCTCCTTAATTGAAAGAATGGGCCTGAAACATTGCTTATTTTCTGTGTCCTGTGGGAAACAAATTCTCACTGGTGACAGCAGTTTCATTAAATTTATGTCTTATGAATTTAACAACATTTGGCCGTGTAACATTTCGCTAGTAATACTGGGAGCTGATCAGCATGGCTGCCTAATTTTCAGAGCCTGAATCAAAAATTGGCCATTCTGAATTTCCATTCCCATCAATTCTGCCTCCTTTGCTCATGAGTTATACATCATCAGCCACAGATCTTATTTTGCAGCAGCAGAAAGAGGTGTCAGGCAGTGCTGTGTCTGAATATATCTGACTGGTCTCATAAGTAATGCGGGGCCCACTGCAATGATTTCATTTCTACCAAGTGTAGATTTTGTTTTTATTCCCTGATTCATTCATACAAAAAGGAACAAATGCAAACAACTAATTTGTTCAAGTGTTTAAAGCAAAGAGAAGGAAAAATAGACCAAGAACAACATGCAAGCCACCTAGTGAGCCATATGAGAGCAGGAAAAGGAGATATAAATTCAGAGTGCTATATTGTGAAATTTATATATATTATGAAGTATATAAATATTTAGGCTAAACATGTAACTTGTTGTTCAGTCACTCAGTTGTGTCTAACTCTTTGTAACCCCAAGGAATGCAGCATCACCAGGCTTTCCTATCCTTCACTATCTCCCAGAGTTTGCTCAAACTCATGTTCATTGAGTTGACATTTAAGTTAAACACAAAGGAGATGCAGGAAACTACATGTGAATTTCTTAACGTTCATTATATATGCAGGATATTTAAATCATATATTAATTGCAAATGAGAAATGAATATAAAATAAGATGATATCTGGATTGACCATGTGGCATGGAGGCTTTGGAAGATGATGTAATTCAGCAAAGAAAGATCATTATAAATGAAATGCTATTTATTGTGAAGAATAAAATAGAACACTGAAAGCCTATGTATAGAAATATTATTTTTCTTAATATTCTTATTAACTACTCATTGGCTGCACCTGAAAGAAAAATTTTTTCAAAATTGTTAGACAATATTTATTTTACATGGAAAACAATCAGTAATTCTTTCCTCAACCAAATGCAGTACAACTTAAGGCACTGAGTGATAAGCACTTGTTATTCTTTGTTCAAATGTCTCCTTTTCAAAACTGGACCAAGAGCTTTTTTTTTTATTAATTTTTTAAAAAGTTTTTACAGAGTTTTCTTGTTCACAGACATGTATGTTCCTACATCAGTCATATGCATATCCCTGGTCCCTTCCCCCCTCCCAGGTCCCCCATCCCACCCCTCCAGGCTGTCGAACCAAGCCATTGTAACAACTCCTATTCCCTCAGAGCAAAGACAATAGCTATCTTTTTCACATATGATAGTATAGAGTTCCATGTTACTCCTTCTATGCCTCCCACCCACTATTCATTCCCCATAATGTCCATAAGTCTATTCTCTGTCTGTTTTTCCATGAGTTCACTGCATGTTTTATCATTACCCTTTTACTAGATTCCATATATATGTGTTAGTATACTGTACTTGTGTTTCTCTTTTTGACTGACTTCACTTTTTATGATAGGTTCTAGCTGCAACCACCTCAATAGGGCTGATTCTTCCTCATTTCTTTTTACAGCTGTGTAGTATTCCATTGTATATATGCACCAGGCTTCTTTATCCATTCATTCATCAATGGACATCTAGGTTGCTTCCATGTTCTGGCTATTGTATAGAGAGCTGCAATGAACATTGGAGTACAGGTGCTTCTTTCAGTTTTGATTTCATTTGGGGATAAGCCTAATAATGGGATTGCTGGGTCATATGATGCTATGATTTTCTCCCATTCTGTGGACTGTCTGTTCAGCTTTTTCGTAATTTCTTTTGTTGTACAAAAGCTTTTAAGTTTCATTAGGTCTCACATGTTCATTTTTGTCTTTATATCTGCTATTATAGTAGGTGGGTCATGGAAGATCTTGCTTTGGTTTATGTCCTTGAGTGTTTTGCCTATATTCTCCTCTAAGAGTTTTAGGGATTCTGGTCTTACATTTAGGTCTTTAATCCATTATGATCTGAATGGTGTCAGGGAATGTTCCAACTTCATTTTTTTGCATGTAGCTGTCCAATTTTCCCAGCACCATTTGTTGAAGTGGCTGTCTTTGTCCCATTTTAGATTTTAATCTCCTTTGTCAAAAATAAGCTATCTATAGGTGTGTGGGCCTATCTCTGGGTTCTTGATCTTGTTCCATTGGTCTATAGTTCTGTTTTTGTGCCAGTACCATACTGTCTTGAGGATTGTTGCTTTGTAGTAGAGTCTGAAGTTAGGGAAGCTGATCCCTTCAGCTCCATTTTTCTTTCTAAGGATTGCTTTGGCTATTTAGGGTCTTTTGTGTTTTCATATGAACTGTGTTATTGTTTGGTCTAGATCTGTGAAAAATGTCATTGGAAGTTTGATAGGGATTGCATTGAATCTATAGATGACATTTGGTCATTTTCACAATATTGATTCTTCCGACCCAGGAACATGGAATATCTCTCCATCTGTTTAGGTCTTCTTTAATTTCTTTCATAAGTGTCTTGTAATTTTCTGTGTACAGTTCTTTTGTTTCTTTGGGTGGGTTTATTCCTAGATATTGGATTCTTTTGGTTGCAATGGTGAAGGGGACTGCCTCTTTGATTTCATTTTCTGATTTTTCATTGATTCTGTATAGGAACACCAGTGATTTCTGTGTATTGATTTTGTATTCCACGACTTTGCTGAATTTGTTGATTAGCTTTAGTAATTATGCAATAGTGTATTTGGGGCTTTTTATGTATAATATCATGTCATCTGCAAATAGAGCTTTATTCTTCTTTTCCAATCTGGATTCTTTTTATTTGTTTTTCTTCTCTTATTGCTGTTGCTAGAACTTCCAGGACTATGTTGAATAATAATGGTGAAAGTGGACATTCCTGTCTTGTTCCTGATCTTAGAGGGAATGCTTTCAGTTTTTCACCATTGAGGATAATCTTCGCTGTGCACTTCTCATACATGGCTTTCACTATGTTGACATAGGTTCCTTCTATGCCCATTTTTTGAAGTTTTTTATCATAAATGGATGCTGTACTTTGTCGAAGGCTTTTTCTGCATCTATTGAGATTATCATGTGATTTTTGCCTCTCAATTTGCTGATATGGTGTATCAAATTGATCGATTTGTGGATATTGAAGAATCCTTGCATGCCTGGGATGAACCCAACTTGATCATGATGTATGAGTTTTTCGTTGTGTTGTTGAATTCTGTTTGCTAAGATTTTGTTGAGGATTTTGGCAACTAAGTTCATCAGTGAAATTGGCCTATATTTTTTGTTATTGTAGGTCCAGTACTGTCTTGAGGATTGTTGCTTTGTAGTAGAGTCTGAAGTTAGGGAAGCTGATCCCTTCAGCTCCATTTTTCTTTCTAAGGATTGCTTTGGCTATTTAGGGTCTTTTGTGTTTTCATATGAACTGTGTTATTGTTTGGTCTAGATCTGTGAAAAATGTCATTGGAAGTTTGATAGGGATTGCATTGAATCTATAGATGACATTTGGTCATTTTCACAATATTGATTCTTCCGACCCAGGAACATGGAATATCTCTCCATCTGTTTAGGTCTTCTTTAATTTCTTTCATAAGTGTCTTGTAATTTTCTGTGTACAGTTCTTTTGTTTCTTTGGGTGGGTTTATTCCTAGATATTGGATTCTTTTGGTTGCAATGGTGAAGGGGACTGCCTCTTTGATTTCATTTTCTGATTTTTCATTGATTCTGTATAGGAACACCAGTGATTTCTGTGTATTGATTTTGTATTCCACGACTTTGCTGAATTTGTTGATTAGCTTTAGTAATTATGCAATAGTGTATTTGGGGCTTTTTATGTATAATATCATGTCATCTGCAAATAGAGCTTTATTCTTCTTTTCCAATCTGGATTCTTTTTATTTGTTTTTCTTCTCTTATTGCTGTTGCTAGAACTTCCAGGACTATGTTGAATAATAATGGTGAAAGTGGACATTCCTGTCTTGTTCCTGATCTTAGAGGGAATGCTTTCAGTTTTTCACCATTGAGGATAATCTTCGCTGTGCACTTCTCATACATGGCTTTCACTATGTTGACATAGGTTCCTTCTATGCCCATTTTTTGAAGTTTTTTATCATAAATGGATGCTGTACTTTGTCGAAGGCTTTTTCTGCATCTATTGAGATTATCATGTGATTTTTGCCTCTCAATTTGCTGATATGGTGTATCAAATTGATCGATTTGTGGATATTGAAGAATCCTTGCATGCCTGGGATGAACCCAACTTGATCATGATGTATGAGTTTTTCGTTGTGTTGTTGAATTCTGTTTGCTAAGATTTTGTTGAGGATTTTGGCAACTAAGTTCATCAGTGAAATTGGCCTATAATTTTCTTTGTTTGTGTTGTCTTTGCCTGGTTTTGGTATCAGGGTGATTATGGCTTCATAGAGTGTGTTTGGAAGTGTTCCTTCCTGTGCAATTTTTTGAAAGAGTTTTAGAAGGACAGGCATTAACTCTTCTTTAAGTGTTTGGTAGAATTCGGCTGTGAATCCATCTGGCCCTGGGCTTTTAATTTTCGGTAGATTTTTTTATCACAAAGTCGATTTCTGAGCTTGTGATTGTGTTGTTCATAGTTTCTGTTTCTTTCTGGTTGAGTCTTTGGAGATGAATCTTCTCCAAGAAACTGTCCATTTCTTTTAGGTTGTCCAGTTTGTTGCCATAGAGTTGTTCATAACAGTCTCTTAGAATCCTTTGGATTTCTGCATTATCTGTTGTAATCTCTCCTTTTTCATTTTTGATTTTGTTGATTTGGTTCTTCTCTCTTATTTTCTTGATGAGCCTGGCCAGTGGCTTGTTGATTTTGGTTATCTTTTGGAAGAATCAGCTTCTTGTTTTATTGATCTTTGCTATTGTTTCCTCCCTTTTTTTTTTTTTTTTTCATTTATTTCTGCTCTGATGTTCAAGATTTCTCTTCTTCTGCTGATTGTGGGGTGTTTATGTTCTTCTTTCTCAAGTTGTTTTAAGCATAGGGTTAGGTCATCTGTTTGATATTTTCCTTGTTTCTTGAGGTAGGATTGTATTGCTATAAACTTCCCCCTGAGAACTGCTTTTGCAGTTTTCACCATTGAGGATAATCTTCGCTGTGCATTTCATACATGGCTTTCACTATGTTGACATAGGTTCCTTCTATGCCCATTTTTGGAAGTTTTTTATCATAAATGGATGCTGTACTTTGTCGAAGGCTTTTTCTGCATCTATTGAGATTATCATGTGATTTTTGCCTCTCAATTTGCTGATATGGTGTATCAAATTGATCGATTTGTGGATATTGAAGAATCCTTGCATGCCTGGGATGAACCCAACTTGATCATGATGTATGAGTTTTTCGTTGTGTTGTTGAATTCTGTTTGCTAAGATTTTGTTGAGGATTTTGGCAACTAAGTTCATCAGTGAAATTGGCCTATAATTTTCTTTGTTTGTGTTGTCTTTGCCTGGTTTTGGTATCAGGGTGATTATGGCTTCATAGAGTGTGTTTGGAATTGTTCCTTCCTGTGCAATTTTTTGAAAGAGTTTTAGAAGGACAGGCATTAACTCTTCTTTAAGTGTTTGGTAGAATTCGGCTGTGAATCCATCTGGCCCTGGGCTTTTAATTTTCGGTAGATTTTTTTATCACAAAGTCGATTTCTGAGCTTGTGATTGTGTTGTTCATAGTTTCTGTTTCTTTCTGGTTGAGTCTTTGGAGATGAATCTTCTCCAAGAAACTGTCCATTTCTTTTAGGTTGTCCAGTTTGTTGCCATAGAGTTGTTCATAACAGTCTCTTAGAATCCTTTGGATTTCTGCATTATCTGTTGTAATCTCTCCTTTTTCATTTTTGATTTTGTTGATTTGGTTCTTCTCTCTTATTTTCTTGATGAGCCTGGCCAGTGGCTTGTTGATTTTGGTTATCTTTTGGAAGAATCAGCTTCTTGTTTTATTGATCTTTGCTATTGTTTCCTCCCTTTTTTTTTTTTTTTTTCATTTATTTCTGCTCTGATGTTCAAGATTTCTCTTCTTCTGCTGATTGTGGGGTGTTTATGTTCTTCTTTCTCAAGTTGTTTTAAGCATAGGGTTAGGTCATCTGTTTGATATTTTCCTTGTTTCTTGAGGTAGGATTGTATTGCTATAAACTTCCCTCTGAGAACTGCTTTTGCAGTATCCCATAGATTTTGCACTGTCGTGTGTTCATTGTCATTTTCTTCGAGGAATTTTATTTCTCTTTTGATTTGCTCAGTAATCAGTTTGCTTTTTAGGTATGTTTTGTTTAATCACCATGTGCTTGTGTTTTTAGCTGTTGTTTTTTTTGTTTGTTTTTTTTTCCCTGTAGTTGATCTCTAGTCTCATTGCATTGAGGTCAGAGAAGGTGGTTGATATAATGTCAATTTTCGTGAATTGACTGAGGATTGATTTGTGACCCAAGATGTGGTCTATCCTAGAGAATGTTCCATGAGCACTTGAGAAGAAAGTGTATTCTTCTGCTTTTGGATGGAAGGTCCTAAAGATATCCACGAGGTCCATCTCTTCTAGTGTGGCATTTAAGGCTTATGTTTCTTTATTCACTTTCTGTTTTGATGATCTGTCCATTGGTGTGAGAGTAATGTTAGTCCCCTACTATTATTGTATTGTTGTCAATTTCCCCTTTTATGTCTGAAACTATTTGTCTTATGTATTGAGGCACACCTGTGTTGGGTGCATAGATATTCATGACTGTTATGTCTTCCTCTTGGATCGATCCCTTGATCATGATGTAGTGACCTGCCTGGTCTCTTGTAATCTTTATTTAAAGTCTATTTTGTCTGATATGAGGATGGCTACTCCAGCTTTCTTTGGATTTCCATTTGCATGGAATATCTTTTTCCATGCTCTCACTTTCAGTCTACAAGTGTCTCTAGGTCTGAAGTGGGTCTCTTGCAAACAGCATATATATGGGTCTTGCTTCTGTATCCATTCAACCAGTTTGTGTCGTTTGGTTGGAGCATTTAATCCATTTACATTCAAAGTAACTATTGATACAAATGTTCCTATTGTCATCTTCTTAGATATTTGGGGTTTGATTTGTAGGACTTCTTCTACTCTTGTATTTATTGGCTATATCAGGCCCTTTAACACTTGTTGTAAGGCTGACTTGGTGGTACAAAATTCTTTTCACTTTTGCTTCTTTGTGAAAGTTTTGAGTTCTCCATCAATTCTGAATGAGATTCTTGCTGGGTAGAGAATTCTTGGTAGGAATTTATTCTCTTTTAGTCATTTAAATGTATCCTGCCATGCACTTCTGGTCTGCAGGGTTTCTGTTGAAAGATCAGCAGTTAAATGTATGGGGTTTCCTTTATATGTTATTTGTTCCTAGTTGCTTTAAGTATCCTGTCTTTATATTTAGTCTTTGTTAGTTTGATTAGAATGCACCTTGATTTGTTTCTTCTGGGGTTTATCTTGTATGGAACTCTTTGTGCTTCTTGGACATGGTTGACTATTTCCTTTCCATGCTGCCGAAGTTTTCAACTATAACCTCTTCAAGAATTTTTTCATAGCCTTTATTTCCCTTTTCTTCTTCTGGGACTCCTATAATTCTAATGTTGGTGCATTTGACATTGTCCCATAGGTCTCTGAGACTATCATTGTGCTTTGTTCTGTTCTTCAGCACTTATTTCCACCATTCTTTCTTCCAGCTCACTTATCTATTCTTCTGCCTCTGCTACTCTACTGTTGAGACCTTCTATAGTATTTTTGAGTTCAGCAATTGAGTTGATTGTCTCTATTTGCTTATTTTTCATTTCTTGCATGTCTCTTCACAGTGCACTAATTTCCTCTAATATTCTGTTTTCGGTGTTTTTAATCCTCACTAGTATCACCTTCTGAATTTTCTTTCCGATAATTTGTCTATTTCCTCTTCTGTCATTTGTAACTGTGTTTCTCTAGTTCGTTCCTTCATTTCTGCAGTGTTTCTTTGTCTTTTCATTATGACGTTAATTTTTGTTTCTTTGTGTGTGTCTCTGTGTTGGAGTTCTTTTTCCCTCCAGGCATTGGGGGTGAATTCTCCCTTCCTTTTGGTTTCTGTGCTTGTAGAAGGGTTCGGTGGTTTGTATCTTAGGTGGTGTTAGGTCTTGTTTGCAGGTGAATAATCTCTAGTGTTGTATGCTCTTTGATAGTGTGGGGTCTTGGAATCATGGCTTCCACCCCGAGGATCCTTGGTTTGATCTCTGGCCTGGGGGTGTAGGCTCTATGTCTGGTTTGCTATGGTGTTCACTGGTATTAGTTCAAATATAAGCATATGAGGAACAAAAGGTGCATCCATGACAGATGACAGTCATAAAATCATGCAAATATTTTCTAACATAGTGAAAAAATATACATACATATGCATCAATGATCACAACTGAACTATCTTACAGAGATAAAGCATAGGAAATTTTTCTGGCAAATGGCACAATCAAAGATGGTACTCGACCATTAAGCTCTAAATTAATTAAAATACTGCCTGGAGAAATAGATCCAGGGAAAGGTCCCGGGTGGGAATGTTACAATGGAAGCAGTTTTTAACTAAGATATGTGTTGGGGGTGAGAAGGAGGAGAGTGTTTGGGTAATGAGAAGGAACAGATTCGCGTTGCAAGGATTTTGTAGGGTTAGGTAACAAAGATTAGTGTGTTGTAGAGTTTGGTACAGCTGGAAGAGAATAGTAGAGACAGGAAGATAGGAAATATTTATATAGAGGATAATAGTAGATAGAAAAATATTTTATATTTATGGCATAGAGAGAGAAAGCAGTAGCAAAAATTAAAAGTTTAAAAAAATTAAAATTAAAAAAAAATTAACAAGAAAAGACAAAAAACAAACTAAACCAAACAAACCAAACAAAAAGATTAAATACTGTCCCTGGTTTTTATATTCTCATCTGTGTGTGGACCTTCCACTAGTTTGCTCTTGCTGTTGTCTCAGGTTTCCCTAGTCTTTACTGGTGGTTATTGGGTATGAGGCCTAGACGGTTGCTTATGTCTTAGGTTTCAGTGAGGGTCAGGTTTTTTGTAGCCAGGACCCTTTGAGAGCAGGTTGCTCTGGTTTCTGTTTTTGCTTTCAGTAAAACAAATGCTCTGCAGACAGACAGCTCAGGTGCTGGCCAGGGCCGTGAGCAGTTCCCAGTCCATTGGCCAGGGAACTCGTCCATGGTCCCATGCTGGAGGCGGCTTCCCGGTTCCACTGCGCACTCTCTGGTAGCCTTCAACCCCTGCTCTTCTCCCGGGTTCCTCTGTCGCAGCACTCTGCTGTCTGCACTGTCCGCACTCTCATGGAACATTCCAAAGGGTTTGATCTCTGGCCTGGGGGTGTAGGCTCTATGTCTGGTTTGCTATGGTGTTCACTGGTATTAGTTCAAATATAAGCATATGAGGAACAAAAGGTGCATCCATGACAGATGACAGTCATAAAATCATGCAAATATTTTCTAACATAGTGAAAAAATATACATACATATGCATCAATGATCACAACTGAACTATCTTACAGAGATAAAGCATAGGAAATTTTTCTGGCAAATGGCACAATCAAAGATGGTACTCGACCATTAAGCTCTAAATTAATTAAAATACTGCCTGGAGAAATAGATCCAGGGAAAGGTCCCGGGTGGGAATGTTACAATGGAAGCAGTTTTTAACTAAGATATGTGTTGGGGGTGAGAAGGAGGAGAGTGTTTGGGTAATGAGAAGGAACAGATTCGCGTTGCAAGGATTTTGTAGGGTTAGGTAACAAAGATTAGTGTGTTGTAGAGTTTGGTACAGCTGGAAGAGAATAGTAGAGACAGGAAGATAGGAAATATTTATATAGAGGATAATAGTAGATAGAAAAATATTTTATATTTATGGCATAGAGAGAGAAAGCAGTAGCAAAAATTAAAAGTTTAAAAAAATTAAAATTAAAAAAAAATTAACAAGAAAAGACAAAAAACAAACTAAACCAAACAAACCAAACAAAAAGATTAAATACTGTCCCTGGTTTTTATATTCTCATCTGTGTGTGGACCTTCCACTAGTTTGCTCTTGCTGTTGTCTCAGGTTTCCCTAGTCTTTACTGGTGGTTATTGGGTATGAGGCCTAGACGGTTGCTTATGTCTTAGGTTTCAGTGAGGGTCAGGTTTTTTGTAGCCAGGACCCTTTGAGAGCAGGTTGCTCTGGTTTCTGTTTTTGCTTTCAGTAAAACAAATGCTCTGCAGACAGACAGCTCAGGTGCTGGCCAGGGCCGTGAGCAGTTCCCAGTCCATTGGCCAGGGAACTCGTCCATGGTCCCATGCTGGAGGCGGCTTCCCGGTTCCACTGCGCACTCTCTGGTAGCCTTCAACCCCTGCTCTTCTCCCGGGTTCCTCTGTCGCAGCACTCTGCTGTCTGCAGGACAATCGCTTCCCTGTTGCAGTTCTGGGGCTGCATGGACTTTTCAGGTTGCTGATACGCGCTCACTGCTGGATATGGGACTAAGCCCCCAAAGCGGACGCAAGTCTCCCTGTCCGACTTGAGTCAGTTTTTTTTGGCTGCAACCCGCGGGGGATTTCCCTGTTCCATCCGGATGCCCCCCCTAGTGGTGTCTCAGCTCACCTGGTGCCCGGCGACCCTGTGCGGTCCTGGCAGGATTTTCACACTGAGCGCTGCCTTCTGTCCTCCTGGCACACTTCCCAGTGTGCTCTCCACCCAGTCTGATGTACGGGTTGTGGTACGCGGCCCTTAGAATAGGAGCTCCGGGCAAGTTCTGACTACTCGCTCTCTGACCTTCGTAGACCTGAGGAGTTCTTTTGCTGTCTAGAGGCTGGTTTGTTGGTGGTGTTTTATCTCTTGATTAGCTCTGGTGATTCTACTGGGGAGCTGGTGAAATCCTCCCCTCATTCCTCCGCCATCTTGGTTCCCCTCCCGTGCAATATCATTAAGTCTGTACTGGGCATCTTGTTTTTCCAGGCATCCAATTCTCCTCTTCTCAGCTGGGAGCCAGCTTCTGTGATCCTCCCCTCCTACACTCTCGCCCGTCTTGCTCCTCTCCATAGCAAGACAGGCTCATCGGCCACCGCCGAGATTAAAGTGGACCAAGAGCTTTTTAAGAAAGGACTGACCCCTATGCATCAAGAAAACCCTAGATTATAACATTGTACCCAGCATAAAATTGCTCTTAAAGTGAGATGAAGAATGATACATCAATACATATTATAACTAAAGCAGTGTTAGTAACACAAAATTAAAAAAATCTGGGAACTTCCTCTGGTAATATATGACCTGCCATACTCAGGTTTCCAGCTAGTAACTTCAAGGTCTCATAATTTTCTCACAATTGCTCTGTCCCTTTTTCGACCTCACAGGCCCATTTCTCATAGTTCCATCAACCAAAAAAAAAAAAAAAAAACCAAAAACAAAAGCAAAAACAAAAAAACAAAGAACTCTATAACTTGACTCTAGATCCCAGACCCTTGAATGTAAGTGAAGTGAATGCAATATTGAGTTATCCTTATGCTGAACCAACCCTTTTAATCCATCTAAATACTGCATGAATTCCTCTGTGAAGTCTTGTTTTCCTCAGTTTGCATTTTGTGAACAGAATCTCAGGACTATTCTAGAGGTAAAACTGAAAAATGGTTTGCCAAAAACAAAGCATCCGCATAAAATCATGGGCAAACTATTATGTTTCCTGTGTTCCAATGGCTTATAGCTCAGATTCTTGTTCCAACAATAGATCATGGTGTGTATTACACTAGGGAGTACTTGGCTTTGCCTTTGTATAAATGCTTTCATCAATGCAGACATACAAGCCAAGATTTTCTGCTAACCTGCATGTAGCTATTTCACCTATTCTGTAATAAACTATGTCAGATTCTTTTTCACACAATGCATATACTGAGAGCTTAATACCACTCAGGGCAACTGGTTCAGCAATGTTTTCTTTTTTTTCTTTAATCTACTCTTTTTTCTTATAAGAATTTCCCAGAAAAATGAATAGGTCTTACAATCAAGATAGTATTTGTGAAAAAAGCATTAAAAGATGTTTTGTTACTGTAATTTAGTTGACCAATTTGTCACTTCATATAATCAAGGTTTAATTCTAAGGGTTTGATATTATTTTGTTGCCCACTGTGGCTTATTTTTTAAAGTTATCTTCATACTTTCTAGATATTTGTTATGTAGACTGACTTAACAAATGCTTTACTTTTAGTGGAATAGTGCCTATTGCAAGATATAAAGTATCAGAATGATCATGATTCAGTTTTAAAGATGTCTCTAGCAGCTCGTAAGAAATGGATTTGCAGGGTGAGGTGAGTGTGGAAGAATGAAAAACAGAAGGATTCTTAAGTAGATCATTCTGTAGTCTGAACTAGGGATGATAAGGCATGGATGAAGAGAAGAGGATGGCTAAAAAATACATTTTGAAGACAAATCAAACAATATAGATGGAAAGCTCTTTTCTGAGGCTAAAAGTCCTTCAAAACTGCCTAAAAATACTCTTGGATGTTGCACAAACTTCCTTCACTGTTGTTCTGTCACTAAGTCTTTTTGACCCCATGGAATGAAGCACACCAAACTTCCACGTCCTTTACTATATCCTAGATTTGCTCAAATTCATGTCCATTGAGTTGGTGATTCCATTCAAGCATCTTATCCTCTGTTGGCCCTTTCTCATGTGCCCTCAGTCTTTCCCAGAATCAGGGTCTTTTCCAATGAATCTTCTCTTCATATCAGGTGGCCAAAGTATTGGAGTTTCAGCATCAGTCTTTCAAAACAATATTCAGGACTGACTTCCTTAGGGATGATTGGTTTGATCTCTTTACTGTCCAAAAGACTCTCAAAAGTCTTCTCCAGCAGCAAAGTTCAAAAGCATCCATTGTTCAGTGCTCAGCCTTCTTTATGGTCCAACTCTCACATCCATACAGGATTTCTGGGAAAACCATAGCTTTGACTATGCAGACTTTGGTTGGCAAAATCATGTGCCTGCTTTTTGATACTCTGTCTAGGCTTGTCATAGCTTTTCTTCCAAGGAACATGCATTCTTTAATTTCATGGCTGCAGTCAGCATATGCAGTGATTTTATAATCCATGAAAATAAAATATGTCACTGTTTCTACTTTTTCTCCATCTATTTGACATAAAGTATTGGGGCAAGATGCCATGATCTTAGTTTTCTGAATGTTGAGTTTTAAGCCAGCTTTCTCTCTCTCCTCTTTCACCCTCATCAAGAGGCTCTTTGGTTCCTCTTCACTTTCTTCCATTAAAGTGATATCATCTGCATTTCTGAGGTTGTTGGTATTTCTCCTGGTAATCTTGAGTCCAGCTTGTGATTCATCTCACTTGGAATTTTTCATGATGTGCTCTCCATAGAAGTTAAATAATCAGGGTAATAATATACAGCCTTGATATACTCCTTTCCCAATTTTCAACCAGCCCTCTGCTCCATGTCCAACTTTAACTGTTACTTCTTAGCCTGAATACAGTCTTCTTAGGAGACACATAAGGTGGTGTGGTATTCTCATCACTTTTAGAATTTTCCAGTTTGCTGCTATCTACACAGTCAAAGGCTTTACCATATTCAGTGGAATAGAAGTAGATGTTTTTCTGTAATTTCCTTTCTTTTTGTATGATCCAAGGGATGTTAGCAATTTTGTCTCTGGTTCCTCTGCCTTTTCTAAATGCAGCTTGTACATCTGGAAGATCTGGGTTCATATACTATTGAAGCCTAGCTTGATGGATTTTGAGCAGTACCTTGCTAGCATGTTAAACGACTGCGATTGTACAGTAGTTTGAGTGTTCTCTGGCACTGACCTTCTTTGAGACTGGAATGAAAACTGACTTCATTCAGTCCTGTGACCACTACTGCGCTTTCCAAATTTGCTGACATATTGAGTACAGCACTTTCAAAGCATCATCTTTTAGGATTTGAAATAGCTCAGCTAGAATTCCATCACCTCGGGGCTTCCCTGGTGGTCCAGTAGGTAAGGACACCGCCTTGCAGGGCAAGGGGTGCCAGTTCAATCCCTGGCCTGGGAAGATCCTACGTGCTGCGGAGCAGCTGAACCGATGTGTTCAATTACTGAGCCGGAGCTCTGGAGCGCATGCGCCCAGAGCCAGTGCTCTGTGACAACAGAGGCCACCACCATGGGAGGCCCACATGGGCCAAACAAAGAAAATAGATAAATGAATGACCAATAGAAGTCCCCTCCCTTCCCAAGCTGCCACCCACACCACCAAAATAAAAAAATTAAAAAAAAAAAAAAGAATTCCATCACCTCTAGTGGCTTTTTGTAGTAACACTTCCTTAGGCCCACTTGACTTCATAGTCCAGGATGTCTGACCTTAGGTGACTGATCACACCATCATGTTTATCTGGGTCATTAAGGTCTTTTCTGTGCATTTCTTCTGTGTACTCTTGCCACCTCTTTTTAATCTCTTCTGCATTTTTAGGTCCTTGCTATTTCTTTCCTTTACTGTGCCCACTTTCACATGATGTATTCTCCTGGTATCACCAATTTTCTTGAAGATAACAGTATTCTTTCCTATTCTGCTGTTTGCTACTCTTCTTTGGTAGCTTCCATGCCAAGGAAGGCTTCTCTATCCTTTTTAATGAGCAATGGTCTTCTAAATGATGCCTTAGCACCATGCCTTTATCTTACAGTAGCAATTCTCTCCAAGCATTTCTTTACTTGCTTATCAGGCTCAAGAGTCTTCCCAGATGGCACAAGTGGTAAAGAGTCCACCTGTCAATGCATGAGATGTGGGTTTGGACCCTGAGTCAGCAAGATCCTCTAGAGAAGGAAATGTCAACCCACTCTAGAATTTCTTGCCAGGAGAATTCCAAAGGAGCCTGCGGGGTTATAGTCTATAGGGTCTCAAAGAGTTAGACATGACTAAGCACATACTCACAGACACACAGACACACACACACACACAGACACACACACACACACCCTCAGGAGTCACTGGCATATTCAGAATCAGTATCAACACTTTCCATTTCTGTAATTCTAATATCAAGCAGTGTTTTCAACTATGTTCTCAGTTTATTAATTATGACTATTTGGCTGCATAAACAGAATACTTTCAATGGCTTAAATATGGTTCCTTTATACGAAGATGCACAAAGTCAAAGGTACACTGAAGTTTATTCAGTCACCCAAAGTACTAGAACTGGTCTATCTGTGATATTTCCTTTTCTTTATTATTAAGTAATAGTCTCCTTACTAGTAATCCCTGCATCTGCATTCCCAGTTAAATGAACTAGGAGTCCTGGGGACAAACTTTAATCTTTTCTGTTTATTAGAAAAAGCCGAGTACTTTTCATAAGCTTCCCAAATCTGTCACGTGCGATTGGATAGAATTGCTTTCAAGAAACTCATAGGTTCAAGAAAGGCTAGGAAAGCAAGTATACAGCTTCTTTGGTCTTCCATATGGGACAAGAAGAAGGGTACTTGAAAACCTTAATTGCTGAGTGAGTCAACCATGAATGCTTCACTAGATGCTCAAAACCATATTTGAAAAAATATGCAAATATTTGATGATTAATAACATTTAGCCAATATGTACTTATCTATGCTAAATTAATAAAAGATAATTGGCCATTGATCTATACTCTTTCATATGAAATTTTGCTCAGTATACTTTAAATATGGTTTCCTGTTTGAAATTTGGCAATATTATAAAACTCTGCACTTAATTTGCAGACTTGTAGAGATCATGGTTTACACATGGTATCCTTTACTTAATGAGCAATGGTCTTCTAAATGATGCCTTAGCACCATGCCTTTATCTTACAGTAGCAATTCTCTCCAAGCATTTCTTTACTTGCTTATCAGGCTCAAGAGTCTTCCCAGATGGCACAAGTGGTAAAGAGTCCACCTGTCAATGCATGAGATGTGGGTTTGGACCCTGAGTCAGCAAGATCCTCTAGAGAAGGAAATGTCAACCCACTCTAGAATTTCTTGCCAGGAGAATTCCAAAGGAGCCTGCGGGGTTATAGTCTATAGGGTCTCAAAGAGTTAGACATGACTAAGCACATACTCACAGACACACAGACACACACACACACACACACAGACACACACACACACACCCTCAGGAGTCACTGGCATATTCAGAATCAGTATCAACACTTTCCATTTCTGTAATTCTAATATCAAGCAGTGTTTTCAACTATGTTCTCAGTTTATTAATTATGACTATTTGGCTGCATAAACAGAATACTTTCAATGGCTTAAATATGGTTCCTTTATACGAAGATGCACAAAGTCAAAGGTACACTGAAGTTTATTCAGTCACCCAAAGTACTAGAACTGGTCTATCTGTGATATTTCCTTTTCTTTATTATTAAGTAATAGTCTCCTTACTAGTAATCCCTGCATCTGCATTCCCAGTTAAATGAACTAGGAGTCCTGGGGACAAACTTTAATCTTTTCTGTTTATTAGAAAAAGCCGAGTACTTTTCATAAGCTTCCCAAATCTGTCACGTGCGATTGGATAGAATTGCTTTCAAGAAACTCATAGGTTCAAGAAAGGCTAGGAAAGCAAGTATACAGCTTCTTTGGTCTTCCATATGGGACAAGAAGAAGGGTACTTGAAAACCTTAATTGCTGAGTGAGTCAACCATGAATGCTTCACTAGATGCTCAAAACCATATTTGAAAAAATATGCAAATATTTGATGATTAATAACATTTAGCCAATATGTACTTATCTATGCTAAATTAATAAAAGATAATTGGCCATTGATCTATACTCTTTCATATGAAATTTTGCTCAGTATACTTTAAATATGGTTTCCTGTTTGAAATTTGGCAATATTATAAAACTCTGCACTTAATTTGCAGACTTGTAGAGATCATGGTTTACACATGTATATGAGTATGTTTAATGAATGCGGATTGTCGAAACAAAACAGTACAGTGGCTTAAGCAACAGAAATGTAGCTGCCTCACAGTTTTGAAGGCTGCGAGTCAGAGATCAGGATGTCAGTGTGGGTAATTTCTGGTGACAGTCTTTTTCCTGGCTTGCCAATGGCTACCTTCTCAACATAGCTTCTTATGTTGGAGAGAGGGAAAGGGGAAAAAGTCTGTGACCTTTCTATAAGGTCACAGTTCTATTGGATTAAAACTTCATCCTTGAGGATTCATGAATTTAAATGCCTTGTAAAGATTGACATTATACTCTTTTTAATAGATATCACTGTTTTAGGTTATAAATCAGCAAAATATTTTTTATAAAGAGCCAGAGAGTGACCTTTGGCTTTGTAGGGCCATAGTCTCTGTCACAGTTACACAGTCCTGTCATTTGTATTATGAAAGCAGCCTTAAACAACACATAATAAATGGAGGTGGCTGTGCTCTAAAACAGCTTTATATACAGAATTTGGCAGGGTGGATTTGGCCTGTGGGGTTTGATTTGGTGCCCTTTTCATACAATACTTTTGACAATTGAAGCTATGAATGATTTATGATCCAGGAACAGAAAGAAAAATAAAAGCTATGTTCCCTTATACTATTGGGGGCTCCCATAGCAGCCCTGACCAACAATATTTGGCTACAAAAAAAATAAACTATTTCTCTTATGCCTCAGTATTTCTAAAATTTTTAGTTAAATCTAATTACATCCATATGTCATGATTCCACAATATGAACTTGTAAGTTTAACATGTGTAATTCCTCAGTCCAAAATTGGCCGCTTTCAAGTTTACTATTACTTTCCTATAGCTAATTAATATCCAAATTGTCTTATTTCCTTTGTGTTTGACTCTTTTAGACCGCATGGACTGTAGCCCTCCACCCTCCAGGTTTCTCTGTCCATGGGATTTCCCAGGCAAGAGAGGGTGGCCATTTACTCCTCCAGAGGATCTTCCCAGAACCAGCACTGAACCCACTTTTCTTGCATTTCCTATATTGGCAGGCAGATTCTTTATTACTGAACCACTTATGAAGTCCCTGGTTTGCTTTGTACGAAACTCAACTAGCACCATCATTTCATGGAAAATTGAAGGAGAAAAAGAAAAATTATAACAGATTTTATTTTAGGGGGTCTCCAAAATTGGTGTGGATGCTGACTGCAGCCATAAAATTAAAAGATGCTTGCTCCTTGGAAGGAAAGCTATGCCATAAAAAAAACCTTGTAAGATGACATTATACTCTTTTAATAGTTTTTAAAAAATCACTTTCTATAAGGTCACAGTTCTATTGGATTAAAACTTCATCCTTGAGGATTCATGAATTTAAATGCCTTGTAAAGATTGACATTATACTCTTTTAATAGATATCACTGTTTTAGGTTATAAATCAGCAAAATATTTTTTATAAAGAGCCAGAGAGTGACCTTTGGCTTTGTAGGGCCATAGTCTCTGTCACAGTTACACAGTCCTGTCATTTGTATTATGAAAGCAGCCTTAAACAACACATAATAAATGGAGGTGGCTGTGCTCTAAAACAGCTTTATATACAGAATTTGGCAGGGTGGATTTGGCCTGTGGGGTTTGATTTGGTGCCCTTTTCATACAATACTTTTGACAATTGAAGCTATGAATGATTTATGATCCAGGAACAGAAAGAAAAATAAAAGCTATGTTCCCTTATACTATTGGGGGCTCCCATAGCAGCCCTGACCAACAATATTTGGCTACAAAAAAAATAAACTATTTCTCTTATGCCTCAGTATTTCTAAAATTTTTAGTTAAATCTAATTACATCCATATGTCATGATTCCACAATATGAACTTGTAAGTTTAACATGTGTAATTCCTCAGTCCAAAATTGGCCGCTTTCAAGTTTACTATTACTTTCCTATAGCTAATTAATATCCAAATTGTCTTATTTCCTTTGTGTTTGACTCTTTTAGACCGCATGGACTGTAGCCCTCCACCCTCCAGGTTTCTCTGTCCATGGGATTTCCCAGGCAAGAGAGGGTGGCCATTTACTCCTCCAGAGGATCTTCCCAGAACCAGCACTGAACCCACTTTTCTTGCATTTCCTATATTGGCAGGCAGATTCTTTATTACTGAACCACTTATGAAGTCCCTGGTTTGCTTTGTACGAAACTCAACTAGCACCATCATTTCATGGAAAATTGAAGGAGAAAAAGAAAAATTATAACAGATTTTATTTTAGGGGGTCTCCAAAATTGGTGTGGATGCTGACTGCAGCCATAAAATTAAAAGATGCTTGCTCCTTGGAAGGAAAGCTATGACAAAAATAAATAGTGTATTGAAAAGAAGATGCATTACTTTGCTTACAAAGATCCATATAGTCAAAGCTTTATTTTTTCCAGTAGTCATGTATGGATGTGAGAGCTGAACCTTAAAGAAGGCTAAACCCTGAAGAATTGGTGCTTTAACTGTGGTGCTAGAGAAGACTCTTGAGAGTCCCTTGTATTGCAGGATATTAAAATAATTAATCCTAATGAAAATCAATCCTGAATATTTATTGGAAGGACTGATGCTGAGGCTGAAGCTCCGATACTCTGGTCAGCTGATGCAAAGCACCAACTCACTTGAAAAGACTCTAATGCTGGAAAAGACTGAACAGGAGAAGGGGACAACAGATGATGAGATGGTTGGACAGCATTAGTGATTCAATGGGAATGAGCTTGAACAAACTCTGGGAGATAGGGAAGGACAGGGATGTCTGGCCTGCTGTATTCCACGGGGTTGCAAAGAGTCAGACATGACTTAACAACTAAACAACAACAATACTTGATAAGCAGTACTGGAATAAAGAGTAATATCATGTGTAAAAAGTATGTATCACTTAAGTTTTTAAATCTTAGAAATCAATCTCAGTGAGCAACGAGAAAGAAAGCTCAATTAGTAAAATAATACTACAAAACATCCAAGAAGTTCATTATTCAAAACCCTATTAGAGTAATTTTCTTCACAGTTACAATCTTCATGAAAAATTACTCTCATTAACTATGATAGCTCAAAGTAATTCATCAGCTAATTCACTGCTTCATATGCTGATTATGATATGAAACATCACAACTCATTCTCTTTTTTAACCCTAGTTAACCATACAAATTGTCTGACTTTTTGTTAAATTTGCCCTACATGCCTCCTAACATTGATGAGCAGGCAGTTCTGACCAGTTTATCTAACTCTGAATAAAGTCAGATTCAGCATTTTCTAAATAATACAGTGGTAAATTAAGTAGGACTTATATAATGTATAATTTCCAATAGGTGTGTGGAGTTAATGCTAACAGTAGTATTACAAAATCTCAGAAAAACTTGAACGAAAAGGTTTCCCTCTGTCAATAAACAAATCTTCCTGAGGCCCTAGATCACTATGTAAAATTCCAACATCTTATGATAAGAACTAATTATGTAGCCAAGACCATACCCTTTGGAATAATATTGACAAGAAGAGAGGGCAAGTAGGTTAAATAGCAGGAAACATCACTCATGCCACCACAGTTTGCTCATTCTTCAAACTTCATGACACCTCTGCATTCGAAACATTTTTATCCCACTATATTCTTTACATAGATTAAAAAAAAAAGGCATGTCAGAAAGACTGAAAAACATATCCATTGTCTATGGAGTGGTACTTAGACTTAAATTCAAGTCTGATTGATATGAAAACTGATACCTTGACAATACAGTAAAGGCAGCCGATGATTGATATGCCTTTCTGTGAATTATAATCTTATCTAGAAAAAAGAATTGCTTTCGGCCACCAATGAGGGAAGAACGAATTGCCCAGCTGTCACTGCTTGTGTGACAGTGATGTCAGTGAACATATATATGAAAACACACCCTGTGGATTTTCTAAGTTGTTAGAAGCCATAAAGAGCCACGATAAATGCGACATCTATAGTCGTCAACTCATTTTGTTCTTGTCATGGCATTTTTGATTATAGTTTCAAACACTGCCAGTGTACAACTGGTTTAAGCTGACTTCATAGCCTCATGAATAAAACTAAGATTACTTCTTCACTAAATCCTCAGTTTTCAATGGCTCCTGGCTTCTCATTTGATCAATTATCCCACGAAATATATTTTATTTGAAATACGCATTTTCACATATTTTGAAAAAAGTCATACTGGAACTTTCAAGTGCTCAACAAATCCAATAATAGTGAATTGATAATTCAAAATAAATACCATTAAATATTTAGGAATATCTATAGTCATTATCATCATCAGCTGAGATACTAAAAAGGCCCCACTGTG
This sequence comes from Tragulus kanchil, assembly GCA_022376925.1. Lineage (NCBI taxonomy): Eukaryota > Metazoa > Chordata > Mammalia > Artiodactyla > Tragulidae > Tragulus > Tragulus kanchil. The sequence goes on along the minus strand of JAIOJX010000023.1, from coordinate 105,932,565 downwards.
TAAATGTTCTTTTGATTCTCTCTCTTTCTCCCTCTCTCTCACACACAGACACACTTATAGTAACAGGTTCAGGATGGGTTCTAGAAATAGTTGTAGTTTCTGTGGCTTTTTTTTTTTTGGTAAGAACAACAACAAACTCTTGGCACTAAAGTCATAATACTACAGTGAACATTGGATTGCATATATCTTTTGGAATTTGAGTTTTTGTTTTCTTCAGATAAACATCTAGAAGTAGAATTGTTAGATTTTATGGTAGTTCTGTTTTTAATTTTTTGAGGAGCCTCTGTTTCCATAATAGTTGTACCTACTGACATTCCCACCAGTGGTACACAAGGTTTCTCTTTTCTCCACATTCTCACCAACACTGGTCACTTACTGTCTTTTTTGATAGCAGGTATTCTGACTGGTTTTAGGTGATGTCTCAATGTGGTTTTGATTTGTGCAGCTTGTGAGATCTTAGTTCCCTTTCCAGAGATCCAACTTGGGCCATCAGCACTAATAGTGAGAAGTTCTAACCATTTAACTCCCAGGCAATTCCCTGTGCAAAAGCATTTTAGTTTGACATAGCCTCATTTGTTTATTTTTGCTTTAAGTATCTCTCTATTTCAGTACACCATTATTTACAATAGCAAATATATGAAAGCAATCTGTCATTAATAGATAAATATATAAAGAGAAGTCACATATATATATGTATCTATATATAAATAATATACACATAATAGAATATTACTTGGCCAAACATTGAATATTGCCATCTATGACAATATGGATGAGCGTAGAAGACATTTTGCTAGGTGAGACAACATAAACACAGATATTACTTCACTTAAATGTAGACTAAAACAACAACAACAACAACAAATAAAAACAAATGAACAAACATAAGGAAACAGAAACAGACCCATTGATACAGAAAAAAATTAGAGGCTACCAGAGGGAAAGTGAGGTGAGGAGATGGGAAAAGTAAGTAAAGAGGCTAAAGAAGTATAAACTTCCAGTTATAAAATAAATAAGTCATGAGAATATATTAATAATACATAGCATAGAAAATATAGTCAGAAATATTGTAATTACTTTGTATGGGGATAGATGGTAATGAGATCATACAGTAGTATACAAAAGTGCTGAATCATTATATCGCATGGCTAAAACTAATATAATACTGTAAGTTAACTATGGGTTTCCACCTGCAATGCAGGAGACCTGCATTCTGTCCTTGGGTTGGGAAGAGTCCCCTGGAGGAGGAAATGCCTACCCACTGCAGAGTCCTTGCCTGGAGAACCCCACTGACAGAGAAGCCTACATGGACTGTGGGCTACAGTCCATAGGGTCACCAAGAATCAGACAACTGAGTGACTAACTCTTCAATTAAAAATGAATTCTAATTCTGAAACTACATCACTCCCAGGACTTTCCTTCCCTTTATACCATTCTGGGTTCACTCTTATTTTCAATGAGACAGCAATCAACTTCAGCCACAGTGCCCCCCTGCCTTTGTCTATAGCAAACGTGTTTATTTCTTTTTAAATATTTTGACCTTAACAAGATGAGTATTCAAGATTCACTGAAAGAGTTCTAAGCTTAACTAAGCAAACTAACTGAATTCAAATGTATATGTAGGGATAAACTACTGCCTTGTGGGACACATTGGTTTTAACAAAATTTCTGTTTTAAATTTATTTACTCAGAGAAGAATGGCACCTAACTTAATGCACCAAGAAAATAAAAGCCTCATCCCTCTTCTCAGTTAGAATACCCCACCTGGTATATACACACTTAAAAGAATATGCATCTCTCCCCACCACACACACACACATAACACACTCACAACCATATCTCATTTTTATTTAGAGCAGCATTTTTTTTTCCACTTATGAATGACAGTACTGCTTTCTGGAAGAACAAAAACAGGAAGTCAAAACTGTTTAAAATTGTCTCCTGCAAGTTACTACAAAACATATTTAAACAATAGTGGTTTGGCCCCAAATTCTAAGCAAGTCAATGCTTATGAAGGAGGTTTGAATATTTCTTGGAATGAAAGCTTTTCTTTTTAATTTTTTTCAAAGCTATTATCATATTTTACTTATAACATACATGAAAAGGTGAAACTACAGAGATGGAAAACAGACCAGTGACTGTCAGGAGTAAAGGGTTAGAGTTATGGGTCTGGTGTATATCACAATCATAGACATATGACTCTTCGCACTTGTCAACCTCCTAGGGGATAGATGGTAATGAGATCATACAGTAGTATACAAAAGTGCTGAATCATTATATCGCATGGCTAAAACTAATATAATACTGTAAGTTAACTATGGGTTTCCACCTGCAATGCAGGAGACCTGCATTCTGTCCTTGGGTTGGGAAGAGTCCCCTGGAGGAGGAAATGCCTACCCACTGCAGAGTCCTTGCCTGGAGAACCCCACTGACAGAGAAGCCTACATGGACTGTGGGCTACAGTCCATAGGGTCACCAAGAATCAGACAACTGAGTGACTAACTCTTCAATTAAAAATGAATTCTAATTCTGAAACTACATCACTCCCAGGACTTTCCTTCCCTTTATACCATTCTGGGTTCACTCTTATTTTCAATGAGACAGCAATCAACTTCAGCCACAGTGCCCCCCTGCCTTTGTCTATAGCAAACGTGTTTATTTCTTTTTAAATATTTTGACCTTAACAAGATGAGTATTCAAGATTCACTGAAAGAGTTCTAAGCTTAACTAAGCAAACTAACTGAATTCAAATGTATATGTAGGGATAAACTACTGCCTTGTGGGACACATTGGTTTTAACAAAATTTCTGTTTTAAATTTATTTACTCAGAGAAGAATGGCACCTAACTTAATGCACCAAGAAAATAAAAGCCTCATCCCTCTTCTCAGTTAGAATACCCCACCTGGTATATACACACTTAAAAGAATATGCATCTCTCCCCACCACACACACACATAACACACTCACAACCATATCTCATTTTTATTTAGAGCAGCATTTTTTTTTCCACTTATGAATGACAGTACTGCTTTCTGGAAGAACAAAAACAGGAAGTCAAAACTGTTTAAAATTGTCTCCTGCAAGTTACTACAAAACATATTTAAACAATAGTGGTTTGGCCCCAAATTCTAAGCAAGTCAATGCTTATGAAGGAGGTTTGAATATTTCTTGGAATGAAAGCTTTTCTTTTTAATTTTTTTCAAAGCTATTATCATATTTTACTTATAACATACATGAAAAGGTGAAACTACAGAGATGGAAAACAGACCAGTGACTGTCAGGAGTAAAGGGTTAGAGTTATGGGTCTGGTGTATATCACAATCATAGACATATGACTCTTCGCACTTGTCAACCTCCTAGAACTACATAGAGCAAAGACAGGATTATACTGTATGTATGTTAAAAATAACTAACATGTGGGGAGAACTCCAATTAAGAATACAACTCTACATGTAAACCTAATTATATTACAAAAAATTAACATAACCACACTGATGAGCTTGAGGGATAAAAGAACTAAACCAAGTAACCATGGAAAACAATATAGTATGTTAAGATTTTACCAAAGTTGAGGAAAATCCAACTGGAGTGCAGTATATCTAAGAAGGTGAATGCAATACTTAACAGACTGAGGAAGGCAGGGAGTACCCTGGAAAAGCACTGCATCAAAGGCAATGTAATTCTGGATTTACGGGTTTTTAAAGATTCACCAAGTAGGAACCCCTCTCAGAAGAGTCTTACAGTTTTATTCTTTCCTACTGGAGGCTTTATGGTTTGCCTTGGAATGAAAACCACAGTTTTCACTTTCTATTAGATTAGAGAAAGCAGAACATTCTGTAAAATCTACCAGTAGACACAAAGTTTGATGGAGAGGCATCTCGTGCCAATACTGACAAAGGTATATGAAAGCTGAAAGTTTTGTATGCTGTAAATATTGGTGATTCATACAACCTGTTCATCCTACTGGTGACTGTCTGGTACTCCCATTGTCAGTACAATCTGAGGTGTTTTAAAGAAACCTGGGTAATTTGAAGCACAGGTACTGATCTCACCCAAGTAGAAGAATGAAACAATGGAAAATAAAGTAAAAAAGACAGAGCAGATTAAAACATTAAATATTTTGGTTCCCTGGGAAACTGAATCGGAACACATAGGGAACCTGAGATTTCTTGACCCTCCATAAGCCCTACATAATACAGCTATCTATCATTTCAATATTTGATAAGTGGGCCTGTGAAAATCCAATATTCAAACAAAAATGGTGAAGAACTCGTATGCTGTTAAGAGTTGCAACTGAGACACTGTCAGATTCGTATTTTTTTTTTTTACCTTTTTGCCAATCAAAACTATTTTTATCTATCAAAATTATCCAGATTAAGCTGGGCTATGAGATATACATTTCATCTACAATATCTGGATAAAAATTCATTTCTACCTAGAAATTACCCCTTTCTGTAAACAAGGCATTATATTAAGTTATAAAAATTTTGTGTTCTATTATGAAAATTAATATGGGGAATTTTTATTCTATGTTATCTCAAGTCACATTTATAGTTTAGGAATCTGAACTGGCTACCAAAAAGCACTGAGCTGATTACCTTAAAACATCTGTGACTTTGTTTCTCTCTGTCAAGAGAATGTTTATTTGAGGGAATTATTATGGGATAAAATGAAATAATAATAGGAAGCACACAGCATGCACAATGTACCAGGCACTGCTCATGTGTTACCTCATTAAATCCTCATAGAAACACTATGAGGCAGGCCTTATTATTATCTTCATGAGCAGATGATAAAACTGAAGTACAGAAAAGTAATTTCCTCAAGATCCCACAGTAGTTAGTGATAAAACCTGGGTTTGTAAACTCTGGTAGTATAGCTCAAATCTAGGTATCTCCAGCCATTATGTACGTTCTTCTATCAAACAGACATGAAAGTGTTTAGAACAAATGCCTCTTGCAAAGTAAGTTCTGAACTCAGAGCCATTATAATTATTAAAAGTGACCCACTATAATTTATAAGTTGGTATAATATCTGATGGAGAGGCATCTGTAATCTCAAGAAACAAACTGAAATATTGGTGATTCATACAACCTGTTCATCCTACTGGTGACTGTCTGGTACTCCCATTGTCAGTACAATCTGAGGTGTTTTAAAGAAACCTGGGTAATTTGAAGCACAGGTACTGATCTCACCCAAGTAGAAGAATGAAACAATGGAAAATAAAGTAAAAAAGACAGAGCAGATTAAAACATTAAATATTTTGGTTCCTGGGAAACTGAATCGGAACACATAGGGAACCTGAGATTTCTTGACCCTCCATAAGCCCTACATAATACAGCTATCTATCATTTCAATATTTGATAAGTGGGCCTGTGAAAATCCAATATTCAAACAAAAATGGTGAAGAACTCGTATGCTGTTAAGAGTTGCAACTGAGACACTGTCAGATTCGTATTTTTTTTTTTTACCTTTTTGCCAATCAAAACTATTTTTATCTATCAAAATTATCCAGATTAAGCTGGGCTATGAGATATACATTTCATCTACAATATCTGGATAAAAATTCATTTCTACCTAGAAATTACCCCTTTCTGTAAACAAGGCATTATATTAAGTTATAAAAATTTTGTGTTCTATTATGAAAATTAATATGGGGAATTTTTATTCTATGTTATCTCCAAGTCACATTTATAGTTTAGGAATCTGAACTGGCTACCAAAAAGCACTGAGCTGATTACCTTAAAACATCTGTGACTTTGTTTCTCTCTGTCAAGAGAATGTTTATTTGAGGGAATTATTATGGGATAAAATGAAATAATAATAGGAAGCACACAGCATGCACAATGTACCAGGCACTGCTCATGTGTTACCTCATTAAATCCTCATAGAAACACTATGAGGCAGGCCTTATTATTATCTTCATGAGCAGATGATAAAACTGAAGTACAGAAAAGTAATTTCCTCAAGATCCCACAGTAGTTAGTGATAAAACCTGGGTTTGTAAACTCTGGTAGTATAGCTCAAATCTAGGTATCTCCAGCCATTATGTACGTTCTTCTATCAAACAGACATGAAAGTGTTTAGAACAAATGCCTCTTGCAAAGTAAGTTCTGAACTCAGAGCCATTATAATTATTAAAAGTGACCCACTATAATTTATAAGTTGGTATAATATCTTGAGAAGCAAAATTTCAATATAGCTTCTGGCTTCAGCTTTAATGTTTACATAAGAAGCACAGAAGTCATTACTCTGATCTTCAGTAAGAAAAGGAGAAGGAAAAGCACATGACTTTTGCTGGGTTCATCAGATGATTGCATTCACAGGGCAAACCACTGCCTTCAAATACAGAAAAGCAAGCAAATCCAGAGTAAGAGTTGAGATGTGTTGACTGGAGGAAAAGTCCCTGGAGTCATATACTATTAGGAATATTGAAGTGGAAATTCTCTTAATGAATTGCTGGAGAATGGAGTTCATGAAATTGTTAGAAAGCATCGCCAACTCAATGGACATGAGTTTGAGAAAACTCTGGAAGACAGTGAAGGACGGGGGAAAATTTTATGTGCAGCAGTTCATGAGGTCACAAAGAGTTGGACCTGACACAGCAACTGAACAAGGACAGTGTTCATCAACTTGAGCTCTTGGTGCCTATAAGGTACTTCCACATTTTCCTGGCTTTGAATCCAAGGAGTTCACCATGACTTCAAGATAAATAGCCAAGAAATACTCCCTAATGACAGCTGCAGGGACAGGTGCACGGTAAACCTTAAAATATGCCCAAGGAGTTCTCCTTACCATGACTTATTCTCTAGGGAAAAGAGTCTACCAGGGCTGTTTCTGACCTGGTTAGAAAGGCATTACTCAAAATCCAGGCTCCTGTACTCCCTAAAAAAAGAACCATATAACGGCCACTGACTAGGTGCACAGATCTACTCTTAAAAAAGGACAGGTGCACTGCTCATGTGTTACCTCATTAAATCCTCATAGAAACACTATGAGGCAGGCCTTATTATTATCTTCATGAGCAGATGATAAAACTGAAGTACAGAAAAGTAATTTCCTCAAGATCCCACAGTAGTTAGTGATAAAACCTGGGTTTGTAAACTCTGGTAGTATAGCTCAAATCTAGGTATCTCCAGCCATTATGTACGTTCTTCTATCAAACAGACATGAAAGTGTTTAGAACAAATGCCTCTTGCAAAGTAAGTTCTGAACTCAGAGCCATTATAATTATTAAAAGTGACCCACTATAATTTATAAGTTGGTATAATATCTTGAGAAGCAAAATTTCAATATAGCTTCTGGCTTCAGCTTTAATGTTTACATAAGAAGCACAGAAGTCATTACTCTGATCTTCAGTAAGAAAAGGAGAAGGAAAAGCACATGACTTTTGCTGGGTTCATCAGATGATTGCATTCACAGGGCAAACCACTGCCTTCAAATACAGAAAAGCAAGCAAATCCAGAGTAAGAGTTGAGATGTGTTGACTGGAGGAAAAGTCCCTGGAGTCATATACTATTAGGAATATTGAAGTGGAAATTCTCTTAATGAATTGCTGGAGAATGGAGTTCATGAAATTGTTAGAAAGCATCGCCAACTCAATGGACATGAGTTTGAGAAAACTCTGGAAGACAGTGAAGGACGGGGAAATTTGATGTGCAGCAGTTCATGAGGTCACAAAGAGTTGGACATGACACAGCAACTGAACAAGGACAGTGTTCATCAACTTGAGCTCTTGGTGCCTATAAGGTACTTCCACATTTTCCTGGCTTTGAATCCAAGGAGTTCACCATGACTTCAAGATAAATAGCCAAGAAATACTCCCTAATGACAGCTGCAGGGACAGGTGAAAGGTAAACATTAAAATATGCCCAAGGAGTTCTCCCTTACCATGACTTATTCTCTAGGGAAAAAGAGTCTACCAGGGCTGTTTCTGACCTGGTTAGAAAGGCATTACTCAAAATCCAGGCTCCTGTAGCCCTCACAATTCACCTAAGGGAAAGAGAAATATGAAATCCATATAACGGCCACTGACTAGGTGCACAGATCTACTCTTAAAAGATTAAGATGGAATCTTAGGATTATAGAGGTGTTGCCAACCTTAAAACCTTACCAACATACCAACAAGGTTCCACCATAATAACAGTTGCTTACAGCAAAAAAAAAAAAAATAATAATAACTGCAAGACACAGACTTTATCAGAGACCAATTGATGGGCAAGTCCAAAGACTACAGGGAATACAAAACAAGGCCATCTAAATTTGAAGCCTCTGGTATCTGTAGCTATAGCAATGACTAAACACAGCTCCAGATAGATTAATATAAAACATCACATTAAAAACCTATTTACTTCAGTTGCTACTACCTAGCTTTCAATAAGAAATTACAAGGCATATCAAAGGCAAGAAAAAAACCATTTAAAGACAAAGCAAGAAGCAGAAGCAGACTCAGGTAAGGCACAACGTTTGAATTTATCAGAAGATTTTAATGCAACTATGATTAATATGTGAAGAATTCTAATGGAAAAATGAAAACAACATGCAAGATAATATGGATATTATAAACAGAGACAAGGGAGGAATAAAAAGAAATGCAACAGAATTAAAGAGTTTTTGATGGGTTCTGTAGTAGACTGAAACAGCTTTAAAATGATTAGTGAGCCTGAAAATAAAAACAATGAAAATAATAAAGAATATAATATGCAAGAACTGCAGGACAATTTCAGAAGTAACACATACATATTATAGGAATACTAGAAGAAAGAGGGAAGGTACAGATGAACTATTTGAAATACTGACAGACAACTTTCCAAAATTAATATCAGACACCAAACTGCAGGTCAAGAAAGCTCAGAAAATATCAAGCAAGATAAATTATACAAACATACACACACACACATATGCATACACATACATGCATATGCCTAGGTATATAATAATCAAATGGCAAGAAAAGAAAAATTTTGAAAGAAAATAGAGAATCAGAATTATGGTTATAAAGGAACAATGAATAAGAATTACACTGGGCTTCTCTCTAGTACCATGCAGACAAGAAGAGAGCACAGTGAATATATAAAGTATTGAAAGAAAATTTATGGTACAATGGAATTGTATTATTCAAATGTTTATCATGCAGATTTTTTGAGTAAAATAATCTTAACATGAACATATTTTAATAATCTGAGTAATTATTGTATTAGTCCAGATTATGGAGACAAGCAAAAGGCAAAGGAGAAAGGAAAAAATATCCCCAAATGAATGCAGAGTTCCAAAGAACCACAAGAAGAGATAAGAAAACATTCTTAAGTAAACAATGCAAAAAAAGAGAAGGAAAGCAAGAGAAAGGGAAAGACTAGAGATCTCTTAAAAAAAAGATGGAGATGCCAAGGAAATATTTTATGCATAGGTACAAAAAACGGTCAGAAACCACAAGGACCTAACAAAAGCAGAAAAAATTAAGAAGAGACATCAAGAAGACACAGAAGAACTATCCAAAAAAAAATAGGGTGTTAATGACCCAAATAAGCATAATGGTGTGGTCACTAACCCAGAGTCAGACATCCTGGAGTGTAAGGTCAAGTGGGCTTAGGAAGCATTACTAATAGCAAAGCTACTGGAGATGATAGAACCCCAGCTGAGCATTTTAAAACTCTAAAAGATGATGCTGTTAAAGCGCTACATTCAATATTCCAGCAAATTTGGAAAACTCAGCAGTAGCCACAGAATTAGAAAAGATCACTTTTCATGAAATGGAAAATCACTTTTTTTTTTCACATGAAATGAAACTAAAATCACTTTTCATGAAATAAAATCACAAAGAAAGGCAATGCCAAAGAATGTTCAAACTACCAAACAATTGCACTCATTCGAAATGTTAGAAGAAAGAGGAAGGTACAGATGAACTATTTGAAATACTGACAGACAACTTTCCAAAATTAATATCAGACACCAAACTGCAGGTCAAGAAAGCTCAGAAAATATCAAGCAAGATAAATTATACAAACATACACACACACACATATGCATACACATACATGCATATGCCTAGGTATATAATAATCAAATGGCAAGAAAAGAAAAATTTTGAAAGAAAATAGAGAATCAGAATTATGGTTATAAAGGAACAATGAATAAGAATTACACTGGGCTTCTCTAGTACCATGCAGACAAGAAGAGAGCACAGTGAATATATAAAGTGTTGAAAGAAAATTTATGGTACAATGGAATTGTATTATTCAAATGTTTATCATGCAGATTTTTTGAGTAAAATAATCTTAACATGAACATATTTTAATAATCTGAGTAATTATTGTATTAGTCCAGATTATGGAGACAAGCAAAAGGCAAAGGAGAAAGGAAAAAATATCCCCAAATGAATGCAGAGTTCCAAAGAACCACAAGAAGAGATAAGAAAACATTCTTAAGTAAACAATGCAAAAAAAGAGAAGGAAAGCAAGAGAAAGGGAAAGACTAGAGATCTCTTAAAAAAAAGATGGAGATGCCAAGGAAATATTTTATGCATAGGTACAAAAAACGGTCAGAAACCACAAGGACCTAACAAAAGCAGAAAAAATTAAGAAGAGACATCAAGAAGACACAGAAGAACTATCCAAAAAAAAATAGGGTGTTAATGACCCAAATAAGCATAATGGTGTGGTCACTAACCCAGAGTCAGACATCCTGGAGTGTAAGGTCAAGTGGGCTTAGGAAGCATTACTAATAGCAAAGCTACTGGAGATGATAGAACCCCAGCTGAGCATTTTAAAACTCTAAAAGATGATGCTGTTAAAGCGCTACATTCAATATTCCAGCAAATTTGGAAAACTCAGCAGTAGCCACAGAATTAGAAAAGATCACTTTTCATGAAATGGAAAATCACTTTTTTTTTTCACATGAAATGAAACTAAAATCACTTTTCATGAAATAAAATCACAAAGAAAGGCAATGCCAAAGAATGTTCAAACTACCAAACAATTGCACTCATTCGACATGTTAACAACGTAGTACTCAAAATCCTTCAAACTAGTCTTCAACAGTACATAATAAACTGAGAACTCCAGTTGTATAAGCTGGATTTAGGAAAGGAAGAGGAATCAGAGATCACATTGCTAACATCCATAGGGCCACAGAAAAAGCAAGGAAATCCCAGAAAAACATCAACTTCTGCTTCATTGACTATACCAAAGCCTCTCACTGTGTGGATCACAACTGTAGAAAATTCTTAAACCAATAGGAATACCAGACCTCCTTAACTGTCTCCTGAAGAACCTTTATGGAGGTAAAGAAGCAACAGGATTTGGAATTGGACATGGAACAATGGACTGCTTCAAAATTAGGAAAGGAGAAAATCAGAGCTGTATACTGTCACCCTACTTATTAAACTCACACACAGAGTACATCATGAGAAATTCCATACTATCTAAATCACAAGCTGGAGTCAAGATTGCTGGGAAAAATATCAATAACCTTGGATATGCAGATGATACCACTCTAATTTAAGAAAGTGAAGAGGAATGAAATAGCCTGATAAGGGTGAAAAAAGAAACTGGTTTCAAACTTAACATTCAAAAACTAAGATCATGACATCTGATCCCATCAAATCATGGCAAATACAAGGGGAAAGTGGAAACAGTGACAGATTTAATTGGGTTCCAAACTGGGCTCCCAACAGATTGTTGGGCTATAAAATCACTGTGGATGGTGACTGCAGTCATAGAATTAAAAGACACTTGCTCCTTGGAAGAAAAGCTGCGACAAACCTAGATATCATATTAAAACCTTAGACATCACTTTGGTGACAAATGTATGTACAGTCAAAGCTATGCCTTTCCCAGTAGTCATGTATGGATGTGAGAGTTGGACCACAAAAAGGCTAAGCACTGAAAAATCACTGCTTTCAAATTGTAGTGCTGGAGAAGGTTCCTGAGAGTCTCTTGAACAGAAAGAAAATCAAACTAATCAATTATAAAGGAAGTTAACGCTGCATATTCATTGAAATGACTGATGCGGAAACTGAAGCTCCAATATTTTAGACACCTTATACGGAGAGATGACTCACTAGAAAAGACCCTGATGCTGGGGAAAACAGAAGACAGGAGGAGAAGGTGATGAAAGAGGATGAGATGGTTGGATGACATCCCAACCCAATGGACAGGAGTTTGAGGAAATTCCAGTAGATGGTGAAGGACAGAGAAGACTTGCATGTGGCAATCCATGAGGTCACAAAAAGTCAGACAGAAGAGTGACTGAAAGACAGCACATGGACTGAATTTGGTTCCCTCAAAATTCATACACTGAAGACCTAGAGTCTTTAAAGAAGTAATTAAGGTTAAATGATGTCAAAATGATGGGCACCTAATACCTTAGGACTTGTATCCTTATAACAGAAAGACACCCCAAAGCTGTTCCTCTCTCTTTGTGTTAATGACACAAATAAACATAATGGTGTGGTCACTAACCCAGTCAGACATCCTGGAGCGTAAAGTCAAGTGTGCTTGACTTTACAACACCAGAGAAACGGTGATGTCAGGACACAGTAAGAAGGCATCCATCTGCAAATCAGGAAGAGAGGTCTCACCAGAAAGCAACTCTGCTGGCACCCTGACCTTAGACTTCCATCTTTCAAAAGTGTTACAAAATATTTTCTGGTTGTATAAACTGTCCTGTCTGAAAATTTGTCATGGTACTCCAAACACATTATTTCCCAAATCAGCCAATACTGTTCTACAATAGTATCTATCCCTGTCTGACCAGCCTAATTTTTTCTGTGTATTAGATATCACAAAATAGAATGGAATGCAAATTGATTAAAAAGTGAAAAGGCAAATTCTAACATACAAAATTTCAGGAAGCTGATACAAATATTAGGTCATTTCTGGAATTACATCTAAAGGCATCACCCAGCAGTGTCTACAAAGGAAGGTTGTACAAGATGTCTACAAGGGGTGCCTGCAAAGAAAGTCACCCGCCATATCAGTAAACCAAGGATGTTGCAGCCATCAAGGCTTGATCACCGCAGCTGCAACAGGCTTTGTACCCTAAGGGGATCCAGGGTGGAAAGGAACAGGATACTGGCCCTAGGGAGCCAGGGTGTATATCAAAGGCATGCTTTCAATGAGTCTTGTCGTCTGAAGGTCTCATACGTAGAAATGCACAAAATTCATTTATTTGGGATGTATGTTTTTCTTTAATTAACAGTAGTTTGTGCTCAGGCTACCCTGTTTTGTTGAAAAACACTTCTACACATCCTGTCTCCTTCCCTACTTCTTCAGAGCAGCCCCTCTAAGCTATCCCAGAAGCTATCTTCATGGGTTAAGACATTTTTGTCTGCAAAATAAAACAATTCTCAGCTTTTAGGTTGTGTGTCTTTTTCAGTGTATAAGACATGGACCTCTGAAAATGCCAATAATAATAGACTATTCTCAAGAGAATATTTTTTATTAAGGAATTATTATAATAAAATTGAGTAATGTCTTAATAGTTTTATTAAATTACTTTCTTTAGAGCATGTAAAATGATCACAGGTTTTTTTTCATGATAAAATTGCCAATAGAAATTTTAAGAAAAATAGGAAAGTATTTTATTAAGATGTCTGTATAAATCACTTGTTAATCTGATGTTTTAATTAGAATCCATCTGCAAATCAGGAAGAGAGGTCTCACCAGAAAGCAACTCTGCTGGCACCCTGACCTTAGACTTCCATCTTTCAAAAGTGTTACAAAATATTTTCTGGTTGTATAAACTGTCCTGTCTGAAAATTTGTCATGGTACTCCAAACACATTATTTCCCAAATCAGCCAATACTGTTCTACAATAGTATCTATCCCTGTCTGACCAGCCTAATTTTTTCTGTGTATTAGATATCACAAAATAGAATGGAATGCAAATTGATTAAAAAGTGAAAAGGCAAATTCTAACATACAAAATTTCAGGAAGCTGATACAAATATTAGGTCATTTCTGGAATTACATCTAAAGGCATCACCCAGCAGTGTCTACAAAGGAAGGTTGTACAAGATGTCTACAAGGGGTGCCTGCAAAGAAAGTCACCCGCCATATCAGTAAACCAAGGATGTTGCAGCCATCAAGGCTTGATCACCGCAGCTGCAACAGGCTTTGTACCCTAAGGGGATCCAGGGTGGAAAGGAACAGGATACTGGCCCTAGGGAGCCAGGGTGTATATCAAAGGCATGCTTTCAATGAGTCTTGTCGTCTGAAGGTCTCATACGTAGAAATGCACAAAATTCATTTATTTGGGATGTATGTTTTTCTTTAATTAACAGTAGTTTGTGCTCAGGCTACCCTGTTTTGTTGAAAAACACTTCTACACATCCTGTCTCCTTCCCTACTTCTTCAGAGCAGCCCCTCTAAGCTATCCCAGAAGCTATCTTCATGGGTTAAGACATTTTTGTCTGCAAAATAAAACAATTCTCAGCTTTTAGGTTGTGTGTCTTTTTCAGTGTATAAGACATGGACCTCTGAAAATGCCAATAATAATAGACTATTCTCAAGAGAATATTTTTTATTAAGGAATTATTATAATAAAATTGAGTAATGTCTTAATAGTTTTATTAAATTACTTTCTTTAGAGCATGTAAAATGATCACAGGTTTTTTTTTTTTCATGATAAAATTGCCAATAGAAATTTTAAGAAAAATAGGAAAGTATTTTATTAAGATGTCTGTATAAATCACTTGTTAATCTGATGTTTGTAATTAGAATATATATAATGGTATTATTAAGCTGAAAATATTTGATAAATTCTTTGTTGATGAGGAGGACGAAGAAGCATCTTACTAATATTTTATTTAGAAGCTTGCTTCTAAATAGTGTAAACATTTCTGAATTTGAAATAGAAAAATAATGCATGGTTTTATTTCTTATTACCTTACATCTCAGTAGGTTTTGCGAGGGTAGTATCAAAATACATACAGCTGAATACACCCTTTAATTTACACATTTGTTGGTATTGTTCAGTCACTAATTCGTGTCCAATTCTTTGCCAACCCATGGACTGCAGCACTGCAGGCTTCCCTGTCCCTCACTATCTCCTGCAGTTTGCCCCAGTTCATGCCCACTGAGTCAGGGACGCCATCTAACCATCTCATCTTGGGTTATCCCTTCTCCTCTTGCCCTCAGTGTTTCCCAGCATCAGGGACTTTTCCAATGAATCAGCTCTTCACATCAGGTGGCCAAAATATTGGAGCTTCGGTATCAATCCTTCCAATGAATATTCGGGGTTGATTTCCTTGAGGACTGACTGGTTTGATCTCTATGCTGTCCAAGGTACTCTCAACAGTCTTCTCTAGTACCACATTTCAACAGCATCAATTCTTTGGCACTGTGCCTTCATTATAGTCACATCCATACGTGACTATATTGATTTTTGTCAGCAAAATGGTGTCTTTGCTTTTTAATATTCTGTCTAGGTTTGTCGTAACTTTCCTTCCAAGAAGTAAGCATCTTTTAATGTCATGGCTATAGTCACGATCCTCAGTGATTTCAGAACCCAAGAAGAGAAAATCTGTCACTTCTGCCACTTTTACCTCATTTGTCATGAAGTGATAAGACTTGATTACAAGATGTTAGTTCTTTTTTTTCTTAATATTGAGTTTTAAGCCAGCATTTTCACTCTCCTCTTTCACCCTCATCAAGAGGCTCTATAGCTACATATTAAGTACACATTAAACTATAAACAAATTTACCACATATACAATGAATCTTAAACTTCAGAGCCATTTGCTCACACGACTTCTTCCAATGGTAAGACCATTGTTTCTTATGGCCCTATAATTATCCTAAATGTATACAATTAAAATATTGTTAACAATTTCATGTCTGTCATACCTGTTCTAATGTCAGGGAACAATGAATCAGTCATGGGAACCTTTGCTGGCTGGTAGCAGAAATTGAGCTGCGGATACATAGACTTTATATTTGGTAGACAAACCACTTTATATATGGTTTAGGCACTTAGAATCCATATTGAATAGGTGGGTATTCCTAAGAGCTCTGTGCTGAGTCACCTATTCTCATGTCACAAAGGTGTATAGTCACAGATCATAATGGTATATAAATGTGACCCAAGATAGGCAACAAAATAAATATGTAAATAATACAGGTGTGAAAGTCACAAAGCTCAAAAGATTTGTTCACATTGCAATAGTCTTTCTTCCAAAGAAGTATAAACATGGATTTCCCTGGTGGTCCAGTGGGTAAAGAATCTGCCTTGCAGTGCAAGAGACACCAGTTCAATCCCTGGCCCAGATCCCATGTGCCATGAAGTGGCTGGACCAGTGTGTCCAATTAGGAGCCAATGCTCTGTAGCACATGAGCCCAAAGTCAGTGCTCTGCAGTGAGAAAGGACACTGCAATGGAAGGCCCACACAGACCAAAGAATTAAAAGATGGATGAGAATAAATATAAATTAAAAAAAGAGGTATGATGGGGAAAAAAAAAAAACAAAAGAAGTATAAACTTGTAATAAGAGTATTCAGATCTGATCAGTTCCTACATCAGAGGAAAATTTCCCTCTGTTAGACATGTACTCAATAATGTACATGACCACAAAACCATCATGCACTGAAGACATGGGAACTATGATAAATAATATTTAATAAAATTACTATATTTCTAGGACACAAACCTACACCAATAATATAGAAAGTATATTTGAAATATCTTATACATAAAAGAAGCTCAATGGAAGTTTCCCAGGTTTCAAAATAATCTTTAAAATCCACATGGCGTAATCAATACTTATTTGTGAAACTGAAAAACCCTTTTCTAAACTGTCATTATTAATTATAAAAAAATAACTATGCTAGTGGAAATACTGAATACCATTTTCTCCAAAGAAAATAATATTTCAAAAGTGTTGAAAAGAAATAATTAGAGAATATATAGCCAAAGCCAAAATAAAAATAAATGATGTGTCTGGCAGTTAATTATAAAAAGAGTTTAATATTCTAAAACTATTACAAATTGTCAGCTTTTTCAAATTCATACTCTGTTGTGATTTGTTAATTCTAAATAAATATTGAAGGTCATCCTTATGCATCCTTTGTCTTAAAGAGGATTCCCAAAAGCATTGCTTTGGTTCCATAAAATCTGGATCTACTCCTACCTATGAGACAGATATAAGTGTATACTTACTGAGACTGAAACTCAGAAAAATAAGGCATCCTGCCCTAATTGACCAACAAATAAATGTTGAGACTGGAATTTGATTCCAAGACTATCATTTCTAAGTCCATGCTAATGCAACATGACCAGTCATCTAAACCATTCTCAGATAAGGTGAGAGAGGCTGTAATGGAAAGACAGAGACACAGATAGGGTTCTATACTCCTGAAACCTCAACCAACTACCTATCACCACCAAAGGTAGGTAAGGTAGGTACATTAAAGGATGCTCCATTTAAAGAAATAATTTCTATTAGGGACTTCATTGTTTTGAATAAATCAAAGCATGTGCAAACCTTCTAGGTCATGTGCATCAAGTCTTGAAAAGCAGATAAGCTCTAAACTCTTTAAAAATATTTTTCTACAATGTTAAGAATGAATAAGAGACTTCCCTAAGAGTCCAATTTTCCCACTCTCTGCTCTCTGCTTCCACTGTAGTGGCCAAGGGTTTAATCCTTGTCAGGGAACAAGGATCCTACGTGCCACATGATATGGCCAAAATTTTTTAATAAAAAAGAATGGGTGAAACTTTAATTAGCATTCAAATTAGCTTTATGTTTTATTATACGGAGAGCATTTTGAATTCAATGACTAGTGTATCATAGCCTGTGATGTATTCTGCCCACACTTCTTAAGGTAAGTTGTACATGATCTGCTACTATCTTAACTGCTTTAATTAAGCAGTCAATGATATCCTAGCATTGCATCTTAATTGTATATACAAAAAGGTAGACTGATCTTGCATATGTAAACTAATGAGTTAAAGTGAATGCAGATTGTATTCAGCATATAAAATCTTTTTATGTTCTCTCTAAAATTTCTAGAAACATTATTTAATTAAAATTAATATTCAAGCTGAAGTTTTTAGTTAAAAATGAATGTAGACTAAAGTTTCTTTATATCTTAAATATAATCAAAAGTACGATTATAATATTTCACTGACATTATCAACAACAGTACAAGCTCTACTCCTAACATGCAAACTTAAAAGTGTCTGAGGTAGAGGGCAAATACTGGATTTGAAACTGGAAATTCTGGGTTTAAATATAAATTCTTCACAGATTTATCTTATAATCGTAAGCTCTTGACCTGTCTAAACTTACTCCCACCAATTATAAAATGGGCATAGTGAGTCTACATCAATGCTGACACCTCATCAATTGTAAAGGGCTTCCTGGGTAGCTCAAGCTGTAAGGAATCTGCCTGCAATGCAGGAGAACTGGGTTCAGTCGCTGGGTTGGGAAGATATTCTGGAGAAAGGCATGGAAATTCACTTCAGTATTCTTGCCTGGAGAATCCCATGGAGACGGGAGGCTGGTAGGCAATAATCCATGGGGTTGCAAAGAGTTGGACACAGCTGAGTAACACTTTCACTTTCTTTATAACGATTATAAGAATCTTGCAATATGATGTAAGTGACAGCATACTGTAAGTGACACTTTCACTTCTGGGTCATCTTTGACCTGTTTTATGCAGAAACATAACCATTCTCCTGGTAGGGTTAGCAAACAAAGCAAACACCAGAAAGAGAATTATATCCTTGATGTAGTCTATTAGAATCATACATAGAGGAAATAAATGTGCAAACAAAAGACGGATGACAAATGTTTCTTCAGAAAACCTGAAGTCCTCCCCTTTTCCCATTTCCCAAGAAATCATTGTATTCCAACCATTTTCATGCATATAACTGAGTTTTATTTTAGTTAGGAATTGACTTTTCAAAGTGCTTTATTGTTTGAAATGAACATCTTTCTACTTGTTTCCTTTTCCCCAAGTGATTATTGCCCTAAAAATTTAACAGCAAACTGAGAAATATATATTCATCCACTTTTCATTAGTGTGCAGATGATGTGTGTCCCACCATCAAGGAAAACAAGCACTTTGAATTTTAAGAGGGGAACAAGCTAATCTTCCCTCAACCAAAATATCTTCCATAACCACTCCAAGATCACTTAGAACATCTCACATGTATTTCATGTAACATCATTCTTGAAAACCCTATCAATCCAACACAACAATTCACTTTTCTGGGGCCCAGCTTCATCTGGGAAGACATAGTCCTTATTTCAATGAATCAACCATAATAAAGAAAATAGCAAGCAAATGAAACCAAGCCATGAACACAGATGCTCAAGCAGTAAAACAAGAACTTTGCAACCCTTAAGGGTAACTGTTTTACGTATGTTTTAAAAAATGTAAGTAGAGCTACTGAAAAAAAAAAAAAAAAAAGACACCCAGAACAAATTTCACCAGACTGAAACTACAGTTTCTAATAATGAATAATAATAACATATAAATGCATTAATGGCAGATTAGACATTGTAGGGAAATGATGACTGAAGTTGCAAATATGGCAATAGAAAAGATATAAAGTGACACCCAAGAATAAAAGAAAATACATAGCGAACGTGGAACAACTTCAACTTACCAAACATATGGGTGGGTAGCTGAGGTCCTTAAAGAAAGGAAAAGATGAGCTTGAGCTGTGACAGTGCCAGCCTTGAAAGAAAGGGAGGAAGCCATGTTCAAGAAGACACTGAACTTGGAAAATGACGGCGTATAACTATGAAGGAGGGAATGTGGAGATGAAAACTGTGTTAAGTATTGAATTGGCTCCTAATCACATTGCAGCCCCAAGTATAGTTCAGAGTTAAATTGAATGGAGTGCCAGGGATATAAAAAAACACCCAATACTGTAAACTATTAAAAGGATTGGAAAATGGACAGAGGTTCATTTAGACCTTGTTGGCTCTTTGGATACTCAGAGTTTGATTCTTCTAGCCTCTCAGTACCTCAATAAGGATTTCTTTACAAATTAGACTTTTGAGCTCTGTGATAAAATAACCCAGGTAAAATTTAACATAATTTGAGAAAAAGTTATCCCCAAGAATATTTACATTGTGATCCTGTATTATTAGCTAAACTGCTGACTGACACTAATGTTTCCCCTGGTTATGTGAAACCTGATATTACTAATCATTATCAGAAAAATGTATCATTTAAATGTCTTTCCAAATATTATATCTAGATCAACTGTTACAGTTTGAGACTCTTTCCATGTTTAAACATTTATAAGGTCTTTGGAAGAATAAAGAAATCCTCACAGACAAGGTCTGTAAAAATAAAATAAAACTTTTTTCTCACTTTTTTATATCTAATAGACTTTTGATTGAATTCTAATTAGGATTTTGATTAATTATTATAATACTCTTAGAATGATCAGTTGACAATCATAATTCTTTGACACAGAAATAATCAATTTTGCTAATTTAAGACATACTGCTTCAGGGTTATTTCTCTCTTTCAAACACACACACACACACACACACACACACACAAATATGAACATCTTCTTTAGGTCAGAAATTATAAATGGCATATTCCTTTTTTAGTGATTATGTACTATTTTTATATTATTAAAGTATTGATGGATAGTTTGTTTTTATTTCAACATCATAAACAATACTGAAATGCACATAAAATATATATTTTTCATACATTCTATTATTTATACGGATAATTGTTATCCATAATTTGGTCCATGAACTTTTTCAATGATCACCTAATTTCAGTAGTCTGGCTGAATTTGACTCCTGCCAACAGACCCTCAAGGCTGAGTCTCAACAATATGACCCTCAACAATATGCAAATTGAAGAAGTCTAACAAGCTGTTGGTCAAAACAGTTCTATGAATAGGTGATGATAGTATGTACTAAAGCTGTGACCACAAAATGAATAAGAGGGAAATTTGAAAAGGCATTTCTGACAAGGAAAAACATTTTCTAGACTAAGATTTCCTTGAGACAGGGACTCTGGCTCTCTCTTCTTTATTCTTAGAGCTTTCTGTATTGACTGGCACATACTAAGGAATCAAAAACTGAAAAAGAAAGGCATAAAACGAATGAAAAGAGAATTTACAGCAATGGATGCCCAGATAGTGTCCACACCAAGTGAGAGTAAGAAAATGTAGAAGTCTGCTTTTGTTGTGAAAATGGGGGATCAATACATATATTGTTATTTCCACTGTGAATGTCACTGTCTTTCATCATTATATGCATGGAAGCACCTTCTAAGAATTTTTCTCTGCTCTTCAAATCATTCCGTCAGGGAACACAAATCTCTGCCAAACAATCTTAAACAATTGCTATTAATTTCTATGCTCTGCTATAGTGCTCAATTTTATTCCCTCTACTTGACAGTGATGTCATTGACAAGAACATTAGGTTTTTTTTTGTTTGTTTTTTCTCCACAATTAAATCTCCAATACTGCCTAGTGTACTTGATTGAATATTGTAAATATTTTTAAATGTATAAATAAAAGGAAACTGCATAACTGCATCCTGCATATTACCAAAGTTAGTACTGATATTGGCTATCTCTTTCTAAAGGAGGCTAGTTTATTTACATATATTTTTATTATTATATTTTTTGAACCAGAGAATTGTTGTTCCTCAACACTCACCTGCTGTTTGATTTATGGCATAGTGAGTCACACTAAGACTTCCCATAATCTGTGCTCAGGCACCCCTATAACTGACTCACCAATCAATCTTATTTAGAAGCTAAGGAAGTAATAATAAAAATGTGTGAGAACAAAGACAGGGAATGAAATACATATAAAAGAAAGGCATTGTGTGTATTTTCAATATGTTTCTTTTTATTACAGATGCACGTCTCAATGCAGTTTCTAAAGTCTTCCTGAAGAGAACATATTTTACTATGAAGTAGTACATAGTAGTAGCTTTCCCTTAAATCAAACACTTGGAAGTTTATATATTGACTTTGCAGAAAAGGACAGATCTTATATAAGTAACTGATATTTTTAAATATAATTTTTCTTGTGAATTAAATATTTGGTAATATTTTGGATTCTGGGAATAAAGTGTTAAAAACTTTCAATTGTATCAATGTAGTACTATCACAAAGAGCCAAAATCCTAATTTACAGATGTTAAGTGCAGGCTCTGTAATGATACAATTTTTAGACTTTTGACTTTTTTATTAGATATAAAACCATATGTGTCAGTTTTCACAAATCTGTTAATATAGACAATAATATTAATGATGAGTAGAGATTTAACAACAACAACAACAAAACAGGTGATGTTCTTTTAGTGCTTTTCACATAGACAGCAATGAATAAGTATTTTTTTCTTTTATCAGTGGTACCAAGTTAAGGATTCTTGCCAAGTTTATAATACATTTCCCATTGCATAGATAATGCATTTTCTACATACTTTCTCATGATTGAAATATTGGATAATTTATTAATTCTGGAACTACTACACCTCAAATGCGACATTTATTACATCGATTACATCATTCAGCTATCACTCTTGCTTGAGATGCCCTAACAACAAGACAGGACAGGATAATACAGAAAGAAAGAAAGAAAAAGTTGACACCTATTTCTTTCCATGAAGATAAAAAACTTTCTTCAGAAAAATGTCCCACACGTATGGATGCATATAGAAGTAACATCCTTTAGCCCTGGCTTGAAGGGCTTGCAGTGAAAAATACATCTGTAAGGAAGGGTGATTAACAAGAGGGGAAATCAAGTGTACTGAAATTCTCCAGGTAAATACATAACCAAGCAGCATTTAAGAATGGAGAATATTTTCTATTGTATTTTACTGTTACAGCTTATATTTTCTCTCATATCTAAAATTATACTAGAAAACATGTGCCTAGTAGTTTTTTTTTCAATGTACACTGTTTTTTTTTTTTAACAGTTTTTTTTTGTCCCTCTATGTCATCATTTATTTTTCATGTATCTTTATTCTTTGGCATGTGTGGGCCTCTCATTGCAGTGGCCCCTCTCGCTGCAGAGCACTAGCTCCGGGCAAATGAGCTCCAGAGTGCCGGTTCCTAATTGGACACACTGGCCCAGCTGCTCCTCTGACCGTGGGATCTTCCCAGGCTAGGGATCAAACCAGTGCCCCCTGCACTGCAAGGTGACTCTTCAGCCACTGGGCCATCAGGGAAGCCACTGCACCTAGCATTTTTCTTTTAAAAAATTTTTATTTTACTTTTTACTTTTACAGAGTTTTGTTGTTTACAAATATGTATGATCCCAGATTAGTCATATGTATATCTCCCCCACCCCACCCCTCCAGGCTGTTGCACAGAACCCCTGCAGGATCCCCTTTTCTCACAGCCCAATGACAATAGCTACTTTTTTCACAAATGACAGTATAGATTTTCATGCTATTTCTTTTACACCTCCCACCCACTGATCATTCTCCACAGTGTCCATATGTCTATTCTCCATCTCTGATTTTTATTGCTTTACTGCATGTGTTATCATTATCATCTTACTAGAGTCCATATATATGTGTTAGTATACTATATTTGTCTTTCTCTTTTTGAACATCACTTTTTATGATAGGTTCTATATCCAGCCACCTCATTAGGATTGATTCTTCTGCATTTCCTTTTACAGCTGTGTAGCATTTCATTGTATATATGTACCAAAGCTTCTTTATCTATTCATTCACCAATGGACATCTAGGTTGCTTCCATGTTCCAGCTATTGTATAGAGAGCTGCAATGAACATTGGGGTACAGGTGCCTCTTTCAATATTGATTTCATCAAGGTATAAGCCTAAGAGTGGGATTGCTGGCTCGTATGGTGCTTCTATTTTTAGTTTTTTAAGCAATCTCAGGTTTCCCCTGGTGGTCCAATGGATAAGGACACCGCCTTGCAGTGCAAGGGGCGCCGGTTTGATCCCTGACCTGGGAAGATCCCACGTGCCGCGGAGCGGCTGGACTGATGAGTCCAATCAACGAGCCGGAGCTCTGGAGCGCATGCGCCCAGAGCCGGCGCTCTGCGAAGACAGACGCCACCGCGATGGCAGTCCCAGAGGAGCCAAAGAACAAAGACGGATGAAAATAGAGAAATGAAAGACCAATAGAAGTGGCCCGCCCGCTCCCCTCCCTCCCCAACCCCCGCCCAAAAATAAAATAAATAAATAAATCTTTAAAAAAAAAAAAAAAGAAAAGAAATCTCCAAACTGTCTTCCATAGCGGCTGTATCAATTTACATTCCCACCAGCAATGCAGGAGTGTTCCCTTTTCTCTGCACCCTCTCCAGTGTTTATTGTCTGTCGATTTGTGGATGACGGTCATTCTGACGGGTGTGAGGTGATATCTCATTGTAGTTTTGATTTGCATTTCTCTAATTATAAGTGAATTTGAACATCGTTTCATGTGTTTTTGGGCCATCTGTATGTCGTCTTTGGAGAGGTGTCTGTTTAGGTCCTTTTCCCATTTTTTGATTGGGTTGTTCATTTTTCCTGTGCTGAGTTGTCTGAGTTGCTTGTAGATTTTGGAGATGAATTCTTTCTCTGTTGTTTCATTTGCTATGATTTTCTCCCATTCTGTGGGCTGTCTGTTCAGCTTTTTTGTGATTTCTTTTGCTGTACAAAAGCTTTTAAGTTCCACTAGGTCTCACATGTTCATTTGTCTTTTCAGTTCCGCTATTCTAGTAGGTGGGTCAGAGAAGATCTTGCTTTGATTGATGTC
This sequence comes from Tragulus kanchil, assembly GCA_022376925.1. Classification (NCBI taxonomy): domain Eukaryota; kingdom Metazoa; phylum Chordata; class Mammalia; order Artiodactyla; family Tragulidae; genus Tragulus; species Tragulus kanchil. The sequence continues at coordinate 105,907,859 of JAIOJX010000023.1, read as the reverse complement.
CTTGAGGGTTTTGCCTATATTCTCCTCTAAGAGTTTGATGGTTTCTGGTCTTACTTTTAAGTCTTTAATCCATTTTGAGTTGATCTTAGGGTATGGTGTCAGGGAATGTTCCAACTTCATTTTGCAGTTGTCCAGTTTTCCCAGCACCATTTTCATCAAGGTATAAGCCTAAGAGTGGGATTGCTGGCTCGTATGGTGCTTCTATTTTTAGTTTTTTAAGCAATCTCAGGTTTCCCCTGGTGGTCCAATGGATAAGGACACCGCCTTGCAGTGCAAGGGGCGCCGGTTTGATCCCTGACCTGGGAAGATCCCACGTGCCGCGGAGCGGCTGGACTGATGAGTCCAATCAACGAGCCGGAGCTCTGGAGCGCATGCGCCCAGAGCCGGCGCTCTGCGAAGACAGACGCCACCGCGATGGCAGTCCCAGAGGAGCCAAAGAACAAAGACGGATGAAAATAGAGAAATGAAAGACCAATAGAAGTGGCCCGCCCGCTCCCCTCCCTCCCCAACCCCCGCCCAAAAATAAAATAAATAAATAAATCTTTAAAAAAAAAAAAAAAGAAAAGAAATCTCCAAACTGTCTTCCATAGCGGCTGTATCAATTTACATTCCCACCAGCAATGCAGGAGTGTTCCCTTTTCTCTGCACCCTCTCCAGTGTTTATTGTCTGTCGATTTGTGGATGACGGTCATTCTGACGGGTGTGAGGTGATATCTCATTGTAGTTTTGATTTGCATTTCTCTAATTATAAGTGAATTTGAACATCGTTTCATGTGTTTTTGGGCCATCTGTATGTCGTCTTTGGAGAGGTGTCTGTTTAGGTCCTTTTCCCATTTTTTGATTGGGTTGTTCATTTTTCCTGTGCTGAGTTGTCTGAGTTGCTTGTAGATTTTGGAGATGAATTCTTTCTCTGTTGTTTCATTTGCTATGATTTTCTCCCATTCTGTGGGCTGTCTGTTCAGCTTTTTTGTGATTTCTTTTGCTGTACAAAAGCTTTTAAGTTCCACTAGGTCTCACATGTTCATTTGTCTTTTCAGTTCCGCTATTCTAGTAGGTGGGTCAGAGAAGATCTTGCTTTGATTGATGTCCTTGAGGGTTTTGCCTATATTCTCCTCTAAGAGTTTGATGGTTTCTGGTCTTACTTTTAAGTCTTTAATCCATTTTGAGTTGATCTTAGGGTATGGTGTCAGGGAATGTTCCAACTTCATTTTTTTGCATGTAGCTGTCCAGTTTTCCCAGCACCATTTGTTGAAGTGGCTGTCTTTGTCCCATTTAATAGTTTCTCATCCTTTGTCAGAAATCAGGTACCCATAGGTGCGTGGGTTTATCTCTGCATTCTCTATCTTGTTCCATTGGTCTATAGTTCTGTTTTTGTGCTAGTACCATACTGTCTTGATGACTGTTGCTTTGTAGTATAGTCTGAAGTTAGGGAGGCTGATCCCTCCAGCTCTATTCTTCTTCCTCAGGATTGCTTTGGCTATCTGGGGTCTTTTGTGTTTCCATATGAACTGTGTTATTGTTTGGTCTAGTTCTGTGAAGAATATCATTGGTAGTTGGATAGGGATTGCATTGAATCTGTAGATGATATTTAGTAGTATGGTCATTTTCACAATATTGATTCTTCTGACCCAGAAACATGGAATATCTCTCCATCTGTTTAGGTCTTCTTTAATTTCTTTCATGAGTGTACTGTAATTTCCTGTGTACATTTCTTTTGTTTCTTTGGGTAGGTTTATTCCTAGATATTTGATTCTTTTGGCTGCAATGGTGAAAGGGATTGTCTCTTTGATTTCATTTTCTGATTTTTCATCAACTCTGCTGAATTCATTGATTAGCTCTAGCATTTTTGAAATACTGTCTTTGGGGTTTTCTCTGTATAGCATCATGTTGTCTGCAAATAGAGTTTTACTTCTTCTTTTCCAATCTGGATTCCTTTTATTTCTTTCTTTTCTCTTATTGCTGTTGCTAGAACTTCCAGGACTGTGTTGAATAATAATGGTGAAAGTAGACATCCTTGTCTTATTCCTGATCTTAGAGGGAATGCTTTCAGTTTTTCACCATTGAGAATAATGTTTGCTGTGGACTTCTCATGTATGGCTTTCACTATGTTGAGATAGGATCCTTGGTGCCTAGCATTTTTCATGAAGCTTGGATGTGGCAATGTGCTTCACATGTGGCTGAACATGAGGCACAGGGAAAGCTCTAGACAACTAAGGTGGGAAAAAGAAAGAGTGCTAATAGTGGTTATAAAAGACCTTGGAAATGAGAATTTAGGCCACTAGTAGAGGTTTTCCAGGTGGCACAGTGCAAGTTTGTTCAGATGCAGGTTTGATCCCTGGGTCAGGAAGATCTCATGGAGGAAGAAATAGAAACCCACACCCGCATTCTTGCCTGGGAAATCCCATGGACAGAGGAGCCTGGCAGCCTTCAGTCCATGAGATCACAAAGAGTTGGACACAATTTAGAGATTGAGCATGCACAGAAATCTTATATAAGCTTCCCTGATGGCTCAGTGGTAAAGAATTCACTTGCGAAAACAGGAGATACAGGAGACGCAAGTTTGATCCCTAGGTTGGGAACATCCCTTGGAGGAGGAAACTGCAACCCACTGCAGTATTCTTGCTTGCAAAATACCCTGGACAGAGGAGTCTTGCAGGGTACCCGTGGTCGCAAAAGAGTCAGACACAATTAAACAACATGACATCTTATATGGTATCAGAATTTTCACAGCACATAGATGGAATTCAAACCAATGTTATGTAAATGGAACTATTCAATATCCAAGTAGCATCATATATCTTCCTAACAGCATATTAATTATACTGGTTCTTAGTTACACAGGTTTCTTCAGAAATCTGTTTGTAACTTAATCACATGTCACTGACAATATTTATTATCAATCTTTCTGTAGATGGATAATATAAGTGCTTCAAATATCATGCATGTCCTTTTGAGTAGGCTTAGAGAAACTTGTACTCCTGTTCATACGATTCTACCTTCTGGAAATGTACTTCACATTTTTTCAGTAATAATTTTACTTAAGCAATTTGAAAGCTCCCCCCGCCCCCACCCTGAGCCCCCTGAGGCAACATAACTTGTATAACATTAGAATTTGGTGAAATCCTGTATATTTCAGGGGTTAATCATTTTCCAGTTCAATTATAAGCTTATGATATGAATAGTTATACTTAGGCAACCAAACTGTCCCCTCTGTATATCTGAAGTATTAATAGAAACTGCCAAGAGCAGAGTTGATACACCAAGTATTGGAATAGTAGTCAATTAAAGTAATAAGTGCAAATGCAAGTAAGTGTCAAGCCTTTTATCACATCTAGCTATAAGGCAAATAAAAGCCTAAAGTAAGAGAAAGAATGGCTTCCCCACTGTCCTATGTTTTTCCAAGAAATGGCACTAGGGGAGGGTGGATCAACCCAGACATGAGGATATTCTCACAAAAGATCCTTTCACACGAGGATCCTCTCAAATAAGTTTCTATCTCTTTATGGACCAGAATCCAGGGCCAGAGTAGAGGATAAGGGGTAGGAATGAAAAAATTATTAATAAATTTCATTTTGTCTCAAGTGGCTACAGAAAATCATAACATACAGAGCTACTAAAATCAAACAAACAAAAAGTTATATTTCCCCAAATCATTATAAAAGAGAAAGAAAATGAAATAAAACCATTCCTGAAGAACTGAACAAAAGAAAGTACCAATGTCATCTGAGATCCTAGTTCTATTTACTTTTAAGTATGAATCCTTGTATTTCATTTTCATGAATATTTCTTGTTAATACAATAGGCATTGTTCTACTTTGTTTGAAGTACCTAAAGTACTTATGTTACTTGAATCTAAGAATCCCAGCAAATACAAATGGGTACATAAAGAGAAATCCAAACAAGTAACATCCTCTTTGAAATACCTGAAACATACAGAGCCCACTCCTTGAAAAAATTTCTGAGAACTTGATATTTGACAAAGCCATTTGTTATATTTTTTCACTTATCTGTCTCTTGAAACTTTTGTTCTTCTTGTATCAGTCTTCTGCTTTGAGGTAAAATCAGTATACACAAATAAGTACACATATATATTTCCATTTGGTAGCTGTTTGCTTCATGAATTTGTGTGTCATCCTTGCACAGGGGCCATGCTAATCTTCTCTGTATCATTCCAATTTTAGTTTATGTGCTGCCAAAGTGAACACTTGGTGGATGTTTGATAACCTCAAAACAGTGAGGCTTATGGCAGTTCGCTTGGAATCTTGACCATAGCAGCACATTATGTCAGTGAAGAATTTTTCATTTCTGCTTCTGTTTTCCTTCTCCCCTCAGTCACATTTTACATATTCATTCTTGTTCAGTGGATATGTCCTGTCTGATTCCATGCAGCACCAGTGGAATGTAGTGCACCAAGCTTCCCTGTCCTTCACTATCTTTCAGAGTTTGCTCAAATTCGGGTTCATGGAGTCTGTGATGTTATCTAACAATGTTATCCTCTGCTGCCCCTTTCATCTTTTTGCCTTCACTCTTTCCCAGCTTTATAAATTCATACTATAATTAGATGACTGTAATCATTCTAGAAGGGTAAAGAAGCAAATAGTATCAGTTGAGGGCACTTTGGAAAAAGTAGCCTCCTCATAAAGCTGTCTCTAGATTGTATATGGTCCCTGGGAAGTATCCTGAATGGGTAAATAACCTCACTGGTGGTAAAAAAAATGGGTAACAGAATATGACCTGCAGATTTATATACAGATTGTTAAAAATAAATGGTCCCTAGCTTGGTTGATGAAATAGTAATTGTTTAAAAGACAGACTGCTAACACTTTCATGATTTCATTATTAGAGAGTGCTATACACCTCAAGAGTTGTCAATGTATTAAAAATTAAGCAGCTCAGCATAGTGTGGGAGCCTGAAGAGGAATACCTTTAGCTCAGTCTATCAGCATCTTAATTAAAAAAAAAAAAAAACTTACGAACCTTCAATCTGCCATCACAAAATTGAGGGGAAAATTTCCTCTTGAGTCTGTATAAGATCAGTCTTTAGAAAGGACATCCTATACTGGTAAGAAGCAATGACAGCAATACACTAGCTAGACCCAAGTTCTCTCTACTTTGTGGGTGATATCTAAGTAGATGCCATTCCTGAAATTTATAAGCTCTGGAGCTTTCTTGGGGAAGTCAGAGAATGGTACATATCACCAAAGTGAGATACCAAATTTCCCTTTCCTTTTTTAACATTTTATTTTGAAGCAATTTGCAGATGCTGGAAAAGGAAATGCAGTATTCTTGCCTGGGAAAACTCATGGACAGAGAAGCCTTTAGCCCATCGAGTCACAGAGTCAGACACAACTTAGTGACTAAACAGCAATTGCAGATACATGAAAAGTAGAGAAGATTGTCCCAGAGCCCACTGTACCTCTCACCCAGAATTACTGTGGTGATATATATATATATATATATATAAAACTACAGTCTGGTATTAATGCCAACAACATGAAACTGGTCTCAGTGCAATGCTGTGAAGTAGAATACACACCTTATTCAGGTTGAAAAATCCTCTTACACCCCAAATCCTCTTGGGTGTGTGTACAAATGTGTACATTGTTCTGAAAAATCTCATTATACATATGAACTCTTCCAGCACCATAGGGAAACTGTCTCATGCCAGCCCTTGATACATGCAAATCTGTGGCCAGTCCCTGTGTTCTGACAACCACTAATGTGCTCTCTACCACTATAGTTTCTAGAACGTTACATAATGGCTTATAAATGAAAACATGGTATTTAAAACATGTTTCCCTGGTAGTTCAGACAGTAAAGAACCTGCTTGCAATGCAAGAGACTTGGGATTGATTCCTGGGTTGGGAAGATTCCCTGGAGAAGAGAATGGCTACTCACTCCAGTATTCTTGCCTTGAGAATTCCATGGAAACAAGAGCCTGGCTGACTACAGTCTAAGGGGTTACAAAGAGTCAGACATGACTGAGCTACTAACACTTATGCTATTTAAACTTCAGAAACTGAGTTATCTACTAATAATAATATCCTAGAAACTTATCTAACTTTTCATAAGTATTTTGATTATTTTGGGTGTTAAGTTCATGGTATGAATATGGCACAGTTATTTAACATTTACCCACTGAAGGATCTTCAAATGTTTCCAGTTTGTATCTGTTAGAAAAGTATGGTATGTGGATACATGTACGTGTTTTAATGTGAACTTGTACTTTAGAGTTGCCATTTTGTAGTATCCCTGGAAATGTGTGAATGATCCACGCTACTGATTTTTCACCAGCATTTGGTTTTGACACATTTTTAAAAATGAAAGTGTTTGAATAAGTGTGAAATGATATTTAATAGTGATTTATCATTAATGGTAAGTGATATTGAACATATTTTCTTGTGCTTATATCCCATTCATATTTCATTTTTTGTAAAATGTATACATATATTTTTCTGATTTTCTATCTTGATTTTTTTAAGCTTAGGTTTGGTGAATTCTCCACATATTCTAGAGAAAAGAGCTTTATCAGATATGTAATTTGGAAATGTTTCATTGCATTCTATAAGATGCATTCTCATCTTCTCTATAGGTATTTCTCAATGGTGCTCCTTTAATAGAGCAGAGTTTTAGCCAATTTGTTACAAGAAAAAAGCTAAAATAAAGAAAATCTTTTTTTTTTTTTTTTTTAAGATTTATTTATTTATTTTTGGCAGGGTGAGGTGGGGAGGGAGGGGAGCAGGTGGGCTATTTCTATTGGTCTTTCATTTGTCTGTTTTCATCCGTCTTTGTTCTTTGGCTCTTGTGGGCCTCCCATTGCGGTGGCCTTTGTTGTCGCAGAGCACCGGCTCTGGGCACATGTGCTCCAGAGCTCGGGCTCGGTAATTGGACACATCGGTCCAGCTGCTCCGCGGCACGTGGGATCTTCCCAGGCCAGGGATCGAACCGGCGCCCCTTGCACTGCAAGGCGGTGTCCTTACTCACTGGACCACCAGGGAAGCCCTAAAGAAAATCTAATTATATTTTCACACTGAGTTTGTAGAGCTGTTGATGTAAGTAGCAAAACCACTATTCTTTCTATTACAACAATTGAAAATACATTTCAATTTTCAAATCATTGATTTACACATAACTATTTAGACTAAAGCCCACTCATAAGTAGGAGGTTTCTATCTGAATGAACAAAATTGGAACAAAAACTCCCGTTCCTTTATTTTCTTAAATACAAATATTTTGACATTCATTCTTTGAGTCAATTCAGATGAAAATAATGCCCCAAATATCTTCTCAGATAGTTTCTCTTTGAGTCAATATTTTGACATTCACATGTGATGTTCAAATAGATGTATCTAAAAATGTCTATGGAAATTACAATTCAATGATACTGTGTAAGTCTTTATAAAGAATATTTAAAAATTATGTTTTCAATTTTTAACAGTTTTAATTAGACTGAGTATCTTATATGGTATTAAATAAAATGTGACATATTAATTTCAAATATTACCCCTAACAATATTATCCATTTTCCTTTCCTTCGCTAATATTAAATTCTCTTATTTGTAGCATATATTTGATTGTAAGTTCACTTTAATTTTAAAATAACAAATGTTCTCATATTTCTTTTTCCTCTTTTAATATTATATCATCTAAGGTAAAATGATAAAGTTTTATGTATATGATACATGACAATTTTTGGTGTTATGCCTCCTTTGATAAATTTTGGTTACATAAGATAAAAATAATGAACCTAAATTGGTAGAAATCCTTTTTGTTCAAATCCAATTAATGACTATTATCATTTCTCAGCTAGTCCTAAAATTTTTCCTCCATATTTATCGCATGTACTTTTTTATTTGATATTATAAAAGATGAAGAATGAGTTAGAATTTGGAATGAATATAAAGTGTGTCAACTGTTTTCTTTGTGATGAGCTTGAAACTATGAAGAATGTTTATGTGTGCACGCTCAGTCTTGCCCAACTCTTCGCAACTCTATGGATTGTAGCACGCCAGGCTCTCTCTCCATCAGATTTTCTAGGCAAGCACATGGGAGGGGTATCCATTTCCTCTTCTGGGGATCTTCCCAACCCAGGGACCAAATACACACCGGATGTGCTCAGAGCTCGGGCTCGGTAATTGGACACATCGGTCCAGCTGCTCCGCGGCACGTGGGATCTTCCCAGGCCAGGGATCGAACCGGCGCCCCTTGCACTGCAAGGCGGTGTCCTTACTCACTGGACCACCAGGGAAGCCCTAAAGAAAATCTAATTATATTTTCACACTGAGTTTGTAGAGCTGTTGATGTAAGTAGCAAAACCACTATTCTTTCTATTACAACAATTGAAAATACATTTCAATTTTCAAATCATTGATTTACACATAACTATTTAGACTAAAGCCCACTCATAAGTAGGAGGTTTCTATCTGAATGAACAAAATTGGAACAAAAACTCCCGTTCCTTTATTTTCTTAAATACAAATATTTTGACATTCATTCTTTGAGTCAATTCAGATGAAAATAATGCCCCAAATATCTTCTCAGATAGTTTCTCTTTGAGTCAATATTTTGACATTCACATGTGATGTTCAAATAGATGTATCTAAAAATGTCTATGGAAATTACAATTCAATGATACTGTGTAAGTCTTTATAAAGAATATTTAAAAATTATGTTTTAAATTTTTTAACAGTTTTAATTAGACTGAGGATCTTATATGGTATTAAATAAAATGTGACATATTAATTTCAAATATTACCCCTAACAATATTATCCATTTTCCTTTCCTTCGCTAATATTAAATTCTCTTATTTGTAGCATATATTTGATTGTAAGTTCACTTTAATTTTAAAATAACAAATGTTCTCATATTTCTTTTTCCTTTTATAATATTATATCATCTAAGGTAAAATGATAAAGTTTTATGTATATGATACATGACAATTTTTGGTGTTATGCCTCCTTTGATAAATTTTGGTTACATAAGATAAAAATAATGAACCTAAATTGGTAGAAATCCTTTTTGTTCAAATCCAATTAATGACTATTATCATTTCTCAGCTAGTCCTAAAATTTTTCCTCCATATTTATCGCATGTACTTTTTTATTTGATATTATAAAAGATGAAGAATGAGTTAGAATTTGGAATGAATATAAAGTGTGTCAACTGTTTTCTTTGTGATGAGCTTGAAACTATGAAGAATGTTTATGTGTGCACGCTCAGTCTTGCCCAACTCTTCGCAACTCTATGGATTGTAGCACGCCAGGCTCCTCTCTCCATCAGATTTTCTAGGCAAGCACATGGGAGGGGGTATCCATTTCCTCTTCTGGGGGATCTTCCCAACCCAGGGACCAAATACACACCTCCTGCTCTCTCATAAGGGCAGGTGGATTCTTTACCCCTGAGCCACGTGGGAAGCCAGAAGAATGTACACTTCAGTTTTAAGGCTTACATTTATTGACTATTTCTTCTCTGTCTAGTATTATGCTAAATATTTTGAATGCTTCAGATTAAGGCCTGAATTCTGACATCAGGACTATTGCTTTTCAGGGAGATAATATGAATATGGACCAATTTATCATTAACTAAATCAGCTTGTAATAAAATGCTAAATAACATTGTCAGCTAAAAGTGCTACAATGATTTATGAGAATATGGAGGGAAAAATGTACTGATGAAAAAGTAAAGTTTAAACTGTGTCCTGTAAAATTAGGAGAATTTTGTTCAGCATTTCATAGCAGAAATATTTTTAAATACCTAAGGAAATGCAGAAACGCAGTTATAGAGGAAAAAGTAACAAGGATATGTACTTTCTCTACAAAAAATAATTCTACGGTGATATTAAATAACACGGTACTTTCTATTTGCCTTTTGTTCAGGTGTAAGTTTACTTGTAAATAATTTTTAAAGAGACGCATGGATATATTTGCATCAGATAGAACATCTACAATGAATACAAACTTATCTTGTCCAAACATTTTTTTTAAAATCTCAATAAAATAGGGTTAATGAAGGAAGACACTATCAATTTAAAAATCAGAGAAGATACTTCCATATATTTATCCCATTTTTGGTTACATTACTTCTTGACATATTAGGAAATACAGCACTGGGAATATATGGAAATGGAATGCAATGGATATGTGCAATCTATCAAAAGGGGAATTTTTAAACTTCTTTCATTCCAAGCTGAAAAATTACTCTGCTTTACTGCCCTGGACAGCAGGATCAATAAATAACAGTTTAATGACATGAAGGCTTTAACAGTATGACAAGAATTATGTGCTCTCTGTAGTTGAACTGCAGCCAGACTATTTCTGATCTGTGATAGGTACTCCTATTAGTTTCATCAATCCTAAGTACAAGAAATGGAAGATTTGCATGCATTTATTCACACATAACTCAAACACATGCTAATAAGCATATTTTAAGCATATTTTAATTGGATAGAAACTGTACTACTAAAAAGGGTCAATTTATTGCCACCACATATATAAACAACTTGGCACGAAGCCTCAAGCATAGATTCAAAGTTATTTTTTGCTCTGTTTCAAAATGTTTTTTCTACATATTAACCTAGATGTCATTTTTCTTGCAAAATTTAGATTCTAGTTAGACCAATAATTATAGTTTAGGGAGAACTCAGGGAGAGGATGAGGAAAGGAGGAAAGAAAATAGAGGAGTGATGTAGTGACAAATGAACAAATTTAAGATATTTTCATCATGGAAATGTCAATAATAATTATTAAAATATATTGGGTGTTTGAAACTGTCAAGTATTTGTTCTTCATTCCCTAGACTTTCTTACTTTACAAATACACACACACGAGAGAGAAAAGGAATATTAATGTGTTTCCTATGTATTAGACTTTATGGCTTCCCAGGTGGCTCAGTGGTAAAGAATGTACTTTCTCTACAAAAATAATTCTACGGTGATATTAAATAACACGGTACTTTCTATTTGCCTTTTGTTCAGGTGTAAGTTTACTTGTAAATAATTTTTAAAGAGACATGGATATATTTGCATCAGATAGAACATCTACAATGAATACAAACTTATCTTGTCCAAACATTTTTTTTAAAATCTCAATAAAATAGGGTTAATGAAGGAAGACACTATCAATTTAAAAATCAGAGAAGATACTTCCATATATTTATCCCATTTTTGGTTACATTACTTCTTGACATATTAGGAAATACAGCACTGGGAATATATGGAAATGGAATGCAATGGATATGTGCAATCTATCAAAAGGGGAATTTTTAAACTTCTTTCATTCCAAGCTGCAAAATTACTCTGCTTTACTGCCCTGGACAGCAGGATCAATAAATAACAGTTTAATGACATGAAGGCTTTAACAGTATGACAAGAATTATGTGCTCTCTGTAGTTGAACTGCAGCCAGACTATTTCTGATCTGTGATAGGTACTCCTATTAGTTTCATCAATCCTAAGTACAAGAAATGGAAGATTTGCATGCATTTATTCACACATAACTCAAACACATGCTAATAAGCATATTTTAAGCATATTTTAATTGGATAGAAACTGTACTACTAAAAAGGGTCAATTTATTGCCACCACATATATAAACAACTTGGCACGAAGCCTCAAGCATAGATTCAAAGTTATTTTTTGCTCTGTTTCAAAATGTTTTTTCTACATATTAACCTAGATGTCATTTTTCTTGCAAAATTTAGATTCTAGTTAGACCAATAATTATAGTTTAGGGAGAACTCAGGGAGAGGATGAGGAAAGGAGGAAAGAAAATAGAGGAGTGATGTAGTGACAAATGAACAAATTTAAGATATTTTCATCATGGAAATGTCAATAATAATTATTAAAATATATTGGGTGTTTGAAACTGTCAAGTATTTGTTCTTCATTCCCTAGACTTTCTTACTTTACAAATACACACACACGAGAGAGAAAAAGAATATTAATGTGTTTCCTATGTATTAGACTTTATGGCTTCCCAGGTGGCTCAGTGGTAAAGAATCTACCTGCCAAGCAGGAGCCGCAAGAGATGTGGGTTCAATCTTGGGGTCAGAAAGATCCCCTAGAGGTGGAAATGGCAACCCACTCCAGCATTCTTACCTGAGACATCTCACGGACAGAGGAGCCTGGCAGGCTACAGTCTTGAAGTTGCCAAGAGTCAGACAGGACTCAGCGACTGAGCACACAAACACAGAGACTCTATAAATCTTAATTCCTATACTTAAGTTACTTCCTATACTTAAGTATATTTAAGTTACTCTTCACTACTTCCTTGACAAGCCTAAATTTTTAACTTTGGGAATTCTTATGGAGCCTGAGCCTTTACCTCCTCGCTTCCCCATGCTACGATTAGGAATCAGGTTTGGTGGTGTGCCTTGGGCATTGTCAAGGACCTGGGAACAGTCTCCATTGCTCCATCACCACCACCCCCCACTCCTGCCACCAAAGACTATTACCTCCCATTCTTGTGGGCAGTATTCGTATTTCTCTCTCCCCTACAGTTTTCTCTATAATATTACTCCATCAACATTTTGTCTGTTGGTCTCTTCATAGTAGGTTCTCAAAACTTAGGAGCAGTCAAAGGATCGGTAACCAATTCAGGGCACAAAGAAAGATTTGATGTCCATTTTAAAAACAAACAAACTAAAAAAGAGTCCACTAAAAACAAAACAAATAAAAGGAAGCAAAACAACAAAAACAACTCCTTTAAGCAATGCAATGTTCATATATCGTCACTTCCTAATTATTACATATAGCAATCCAAGTTCGTTTAATACCAAAGGCAGAGTGCCTAACCAGAGAAACTAGGAGATACTAAAACACTGGTTTAATCTGCAGATCCACTGCATGGACCACAACCTCATCATGGTAAAGGGCTTGCATTTGAAGCTACAAGCCACCCAAGACAAACAGGTCATAGTGGAGAGTTCTTAAAAATGTGATCCAGGAAGAAGGGAATGGCAAACTACTCCAGTATAAAAGCCATGAGAAACATATGAATTGTATAAAAATGCAAAACGATATGACACTGAAGAATGTGTTTCCTATGTATTAGACTTTATGGCTTCCCAGGTGGCTCAGTGGTAAAGAATCTACCTGCCAAGCAGGAGCCGCAAGAGATGTGGGTTCAATCTTGGGGTCAGAAAGATCCCTAGAGGTGGAAATGGCAACCCACTCCAGCATTCTTACCTGAGACATCTCACGGACAGAGGAGCCTGGCAGGCTACAGTCTTGAAGTTGCCAAGAGTCAGACAGGACTCAGCGACTGAGCACACAAACACAGAGACTCTATAAATCTTAATTCCTATACTTAAGTTACTTCCTATACTTAAGTATATTTAAGTTACTCTTCACTACTTCCTTGACAAGCCTAAATTTTTAACTTTGGGAATTCTTATGGAGCCTGAGCCTTTACCTCCTCGCTTCCCCATGCTACGATTAGGAATCAGGTTTGGTGGTGTGCCTTGGGCATTGTCAAGGACCTGGGAACAGTCTCCATTGCTCCATCACCACCACCCCCCACTCCTGCCACCAAAGACTATTACCTCCCATTCTTGTGGGCAGTATTCGTATTTCTCTCTCCCCTACAGTTTTCTCTATAATATTACTCCATCAACATTTTGTCTGTTGGTCTCTTCATAGTAGGTTCTCAAAACTTAGGAGCAGTCAAAGGATCGGTAACCAATTCAGGGCACAAAGAAAGATTTGATGTCCATTTTAAAAACAAACAAACTAAAAAAGAGTCCACTAAAAACAAAACAAATAAAAGGAAGCAAAACAACAAAAACAACTCCTTTAAGCAATGCAATGTTCATATATCGTCACTTCCTAATTATTACATATAGCAATCCAAGTTCGTTTAATACCAAAGGCAGAGTGCCTAACCAGAGAAACTAGGAGATACTAAAACACTGGTTTAATCTGCAGATCCACTGCATGGACCACAACCTCATCATGGTAAAGGGCTTGCATTTGAAGCTACAAGCCACCCAAGACAAACAGGTCATAGTGGAGAGTTCTGAAAAAATGTGATCCAGGAAGAAGGGAATGGCAAACTACTCCAGTATAAAAGCCATGAGAAACATATGAATTGTATAAAAATGCAAAACGATATGACACTGAAGAATGAGCCACCCCCATGTTGAAAGGCATCAAATATGTTACTAGGAAAGAGTGGAGGAAAACTACTAATAGATAAAGAATGAAGCAGCTGGGCCAAAGAAGAAACAATGATCATTTGCAGATGTGTCTAGTGATGAAAGTAAAATTTTAGGCTAAAAAGAACCTTGAATGTTAGGTCCATGAAACAAAGTAAATTGCATGAGGTCAAGTAGGAGATGGCAAGAGTAGATATCAACATCTTAGGAATCGGTAAACTAAAATGGACATGAATGGGTAAATTTAATTCAGATGACCATTTTATCTATCTACTACTGTTGACAAGAATCCCATAGAAGAAATGGAGTATTCCTCATAATCAACAAAACAGTCCAAAATGCAGTACTTGGGTACAAACTTAAAGATAACAGAATGATTTTGGTTCATTTCCAAGGCAAACCATTCAGTATCACAGTAATCCGAGGCTATGCCCCAGTCACTGTTGCCAAAAAAGCTGAAGCTGAACAGTTCTATGAAGATCTAGAAGAGCTCCTAGAACTAACAAAGATGTTCTGTTCATTGTAGTGGATTAGAATGCAAAAGTAGGAAGTCAAGAAATTCCTTGAGTAATAGGCAAGTTTGCTTGGAGTACAAAATGAACCAGAGCAAAGGCTAACAGAATTCTGCCAAGAGAATCCACTAGTCATAGCAAACACTCATTTTTAACAACACAAGAGATGGCATTACACATGGACATCACCAAATGGTCAATACCAAAATCAGACTGAGTACATTATTCATAGCCAAAGATGGAGAAGCTGTATACAGCCAGAAATATACAAGACCTGGAGCTGACTATGGCTTAGATCATCAGCTCCCTCATAGCTCCACTCAGATTTAAACTAAAGAAAGGCAGAAAACCAGTGGTCCCATCATGTAGGACTTAAATCAAATCCCCTATGAATATACAGTGTAGGTGACAAATAGATTCAAAGAATTGTATCTAGTAATCAGAGTGTCTGAAGAACTATGGAGACAGTGAACAAAACTATTCCATAGAAAAAGAAATGCAAGAAGGCAAAGTGGTTGTCTGAGGAAGTTTTATTTTTTACAAATACTTGAGGAAAGATTAGAAGCAAAAAGCAAGGGAGAAAGGGAAAAGGTACACTCAACTAAATGCACCATTCCAGAGAATAGCAAGGGGAGACAAGAAGACTGTCTTCAATATCCATTCCTAAAGTTAGATCCTGTGTTACCTTCCTCACTAGAAATGAATGTCCAAAATTGCCTACATAACTATGTCTTCTGAATAACTATTGTTATAGGCCATGCTCAAAAAAAAGAGGGAGTCAAAACCTCTTTTCATTTTACTTTTCTAAAAAGTGATCACCAGAATAAGCCTCCCTTCCTCACAGAAGAATATTCCTCCTCTGCCTAGAAAATCTCCTACAAAGTGTAGGGAAGCAACCACAAAATGATGACAGTGGCTTTGCTTAACAAAAAATGAGATCACTGAAGGAGTTCTAAAAGGTAAGAATTTAGAAGACCCCCACCCCACCCCCCCACAGTAGTAAATGGCACCCAACTCCAGTATTCCTACCTGGAATATCCCATGGGCAGAGGAGCCTGGTTGGCATACAGTCCCTAGGACCACAAAGAGTCAGACACAAACGAGCAACCAAGCACATAAGAATCTAGACGGAAACGGTCTCCTCTATTCTTACACTGAACAATAACTGTAAATGTCTGCTTTCAGTTTGACATTAAGACATAAACTTTCGGGCTTCCCTGGTGGTCCAGTGGGTAAAGAGTCTGCTTTGCACTGCAAGGGGTGCTGGTTTGATCCCTGGCACGGGAAAATCCCACATGCCACAGAGCAGCTGGACCAGTGTGTCTAATTATGAGTTTGCCGCCTGGAGTGTATATGTCCAGAGTTGGTACTATACTACAGAAGAAGCCACTGCAATGGGAGGCTTACACAGATCAAAGAACAAAGATAGATGAAAATAAATAATAAATGAAAGATCAGTAAACGTGGTCAAAAGAAAAAATAAACTTTAAAATGTGAGAGCCCCTACATGGTCAAAATCAAACCTTGTGATTGACTCCAAAATGTTTTATTTACTTGTTGGAAAAGAATTATTCAAAGTTCTGCATTCTACATGCCACAGTCCATCACAAAGAAGCTACCACTGCAGCTTACATGAACTTTAAAATCCCAATCACATTACACTGTATATCAGGATGTATAAACAAAAGCAGAACAATTCATTATCTGCCTCCTATACACTAACCATGGGAAATCCCAGAGCTGGTAAAGAGTTCAAGAAATTTTGTGTATTCCTACTTCCAATTAGGACTGATGTAAATATTTCAGATATGAAGCTAATTTAAATATCTGAATTTATGAATACTTACTTTATTCCAATCACAATCCTAAGTGCTTTGCATTTACACATTCATATGGGCGTATACATATATATATATTGATATACATATGTATCAATACATACATAATTGATACAGATACATATCAAGATTCCATGATACAGATTCCATGATGTTGGTATGACCATCCTTGTTTTTAAAATGAGAAAAGCAAACAAAAATAAATACTAGGGCACAAAGAACTTAAAAAATTCCTCAAAGTGTACCCGGTTTTGCATTATGAAGCTTATCAAGCCTTCTAATAAATGGGCTGTTAACTATTTAGCAGAATGTAGGGGACATGCACAAATTATTTGCAAAATATCTAAGGGAATATACAAATGTATAAGTCTTGGTTCTTAAATCTTGGCTTTTATCAACTCGTGATTGATGATGGATGGAGCATGTTGAGAAACAGACATCTGTCCAATTGTATCAATACTATGCTCATAAGGTGGGAGTAATCCCATTTGACTGTGGTCATGAAGGTGAACCAAGCCTTCAAGGCAAATAAGTATTTGCTAGGCAGAAAAATGAGGGAAGAGGAGGAGGTTTTGAGGAGAGGTCTTAAGAATTCTAAAGTGTGAATTGTGAAAATACAGATAAGGCCTTCATTATGATTAGCTGTGTGGGTTCTAAAGACTATGTTAAGGCATTGGGGAGGAACCAGGAAATGTTGCTAGGGAGCCTAACTGAGTCAGGCTGGCGAAGTGTTGTGAATTCTCTATTTTAAGCAATGCTATAACCAATGAGGAGAATGGTCAGATACTTAGGCAAACCATATTGACCCTGACAGCATTTTAAAGAGCAATGCTTAAAAATATATTAATACAGATATATATATATATATATATACATATATATATATATATCAATACTGATCAATCTCTATTGAAATGTTTTAATAGGGATTTAAAAATTTCCATTTTATTATTAACTATATCAACCCATTTCCATTTATTATATATTCATTGTCTTAATGTTTTTTTTTTTAATTTTATGCATCACTTAGGTTTTTTCAGCTTCAAAGTTTACTCTTTTTAACTTCAATGTTGTATGTTTGTGTGTGTGGGTGTGTTTGTGTGTGTGCACATGGTATCCAGTGGTTGAAGATAAAACTCATTTTTTTTATAATGATAAGTTTGGGTCTTTGTTCATTTTAAAAACAGACACCAATAATATGCACTATATTGAGTTGTAAGTGTTCTTTCCCTAATTAACCAATGAAAGAAATATGTCAGATTGCTTTCAGATGTCCTAGGACTGTTTCTATTGATTGGGCACAAAGAACTTAAAAAATTCCTCAAAGTGTACCCGGTTTTGCATTATGAAGCTTATCAAGCCTTCTAATAAATGGGCTGTTAACTATTTAGCAGAATGTAGGGGACATGCACAAATTATTTGCAAAATATCTAAGGGAATATACAAATGTATAAGTCTTGGTTCTTAAATCTTGGCTTTTATCAACTCGTGATTGATGATGGATGGAGCATGTTGAGAAACAGACATCTGTCCAATTGTATCAATACTATGCTCATAAGGTGGGAGTAATCCCATTTGACTGTGGTCATGAAGGTGAACCAAGCCTTCAAGGCAAATAAGTATTTGCTAGGCAGAAAAATGAGGGAAGAGGAGGAGGTTTTGAGGAGAGGTCTTAAGAATTCTAAAGTGTGAATTGTGAAAATACAGATAAGGCCTTCATTATGATTAGCTGTGTGGGTTCTAAAGACTATGTTAAGGCATTGGGGAGGAACCAGGAAATGTTGCTGGGGAGCCTAACTGAGTCAGGCTGGCGAAGTGTTGTGAATTCTCTATTTTAAGCAATGCTATAACCAATGAGGAGAATGGTCAGATACTTAGGCAAACCATATTGACCCTGACAGCATTTTAAAGAGCAATGCTTAAAAATATATTAATACAGATATATATATATATATATATATATATATATATATATATCAATACTGATCAATCTCTATTGAAATGTTTTAATAGGGATTTAAAAATTTCCATTTTATTATTAACTATATCAACCCATTTCCATTTATTATATATTCATTGTCTTAATGTTTTTTTTTTTAATTTTATGCATCACTTAGGTTTTTTCAGCTTCAAAGTTTACTCTTTTTAACTTCAATGTTGTATGTTTGTGTGTGTGGGTGTGTTTGTGTGTGTGCACATGGTATCCAGTGGTTGAAGATAAAACTCATTTTTTTTATAATGATAAGTTTGGGTCTTTGTTCATTTTAAAAACAGACACCAATAATATGCACTATATTGAGTTGTAAGTGTTCTTTCCCTAATTAACCAATGAAAGAAATATGTCAGATTGCTTTCAGATGTCCTAGGACTGTTTCTATTGATTAGAGTACACACATTTTACCACTAGGTCTGTTCTGCCCCCATCTTTTCATTGGTTTGCACACGGTATTGTTGCTTTTCCCACCACTATCAAAGATGAAACAAAGGGTCAAACAGTAAAGTCAAAATACTGTTGAGTGCGAAAAATGAAAAGATCAAAATAGTTTGCTATTAAATGATGCTATCATTGTTGCTTAAAAAGGGAAAGACGATTTAACATAGCGAGAAAGGTAATTGGTGATATCATGGGCACTTGCAGCACTGCAGACTAAAAATGACTTCATAAGATTGTGTTGACAGCTGAAACCCATGGTACTGAATTAAACTTAATGAGTAAAGTCAGACATGTGAAGGAGAGGAATATGAAAGCAAGGGAATAAAAACCCAAAAAACAAAGTCCAGCAATATTAGATAATAGTAATATGCCACAGAATTCCTTGTTTTTCAAGTATTCAAAACTATAAAAATAAAATTTCAACTAAGTTAATCTTGGGAATGGAAAATAAAAGAAGTTTTATAAAGTGTATATTCTATATTGTCCCTAAGATTCCTAAAATACCCATGGACTTAATTTTCAAGATTTCTATGGCATCTGACTTTATGCTTCTAATTCCTTGTAACTTCTCATTCCAATTAAGTCTCATGTATCCATGATTCTTCTCTTTGATGAAGGCTCAGTCAATTGTCTATATACAGAAAGGCATACATATTAGCCGGAGAGGAATTTTATGTCAGTGATTTAAGGAACTATATATTAAGCATTATTTCTTACAATTCCTTCAGTTATGCTACTGGCTCTAGAAATTCCTAATAACATCTTTCCAGCAGGTTTCAGCTTCTCCTAAACTCCTATTTACTTGCAATGGAAATTACATGAACTATCCCTTTGCATTTCCCTCTAATCTATGACTAGTGTCCTAATTTGAGAGGCCAAACATTTTTCCCTAAACTTGGGAAACAGTTCTTTCCCTATAAAGGACTACTCTACCAACTTCGTCTATTTAGATATATTTCCCAAATCTACTTTACAATGTTATGTTTTGTGCTATGCTCATTTCCACTTTAGAATTTGACTGAGAGTTTAACTCTATAAAGACAATAGTGTCCATCCACATCCCAACATTAATTTTCGCATTTCATTTCAACCTGTTTCATCAATCACCTGAAGAATTTTGTTAGTGACGGCTTAGTAAACGTCAGTAAGAACTGTAGAAATGCCTGCAGAGAATGAATGTCATTCTAATGAGTATTTTTGAACTTGTTCTTTCTGCATGTCATTCTTTATTATTTAAAATCTTATTTTTAATTAACTTTATGCTTATTATTCATTTGAGGATTATGGCTACAGCAGTTATACTGTTGCTCTTATAGAACCTATGAAAAAGGAGCTTTACCAATCTTCATGATAATGTTGGAATTTTTAGTTCTCGTGTCCTAGGAAACAAACAGGAATAAAGAAAGTGACTTAAATCCAGCAATGCTAAGGCTTCTTTCAGGACTCTGAGTTGTTTATTTGAACTGCAATCCCAAAAAGGCCATAGGTGACCACGATTGGTGAAAACATTCAAGACAAAGGGCCACGTTTTCAAACTGATGCATCCATAAGGGCCAGGAAAAACAAGAACTAATCATTGCCCTCTTCACAAAGAGGTTTGTTCATTCGTTAAGTCAGCAAACACTGCAAAGTCTTGGGAACTAGAGCCCTGAGATCTAGGATCTAGTAAACATTATGTTTTTGAGTAAATCACTGATCAGATCTACGTATCAAAAAATCTGGGTTTAGTTTTCTTTGACCTTCTCATTTCTCACAGGTGAGTAGTGTGAATAAATGAGACAGGATAAACAATTGGCTTTGAATTTCTTGAAATAAACGTCCTATATGTATTCTAGGAACTGTTTCAAGAGATGGATCTTACGGCCTAGAATCTTAAATTGCCTGCTGTGTGACAGGCCACAGCGTAATGCCTCAGCTTCTTCCCTTTGCCTGGGGGCAGCATTGCCCAATATTTTTTCAGGCTGTGACACCACCAAGAACTTCTGGGGGCTTGCTGTTAAAGCAAATAGAACTTCTCAGTTGGAGTTGCCTCAGCATTAAGGGAAACTGTACATATAGATTCTCCGTCATGTAAGAGACATCCTGTAAAAGTTGTTACCTGTATAAGAACATTTAGCACTTCTCAGATTCTATGCAGTGGGTGTTATTTCAAAGACAGGGGGCAGTCTGTTTTGATCATCAGGCTGATTTTCAGCTTACCAGTTGTATTACATCCAGAAAAATCTCCTAATTGTTATGATTGGCTGTGAGGCTGAGAAGGTTGCTCCATCTGTCACATTGATGTCTAAGTATTTCCTCTGTTCATTCAATGATTAGTATGTGTTTTCTGTCAAAGAGGCCAGTTTTCCTGGGTTTAGATTGGTTCTTTAAGCAACAATTGGTTCTTTAACCAAGACTTGGTTAAGGTAACGAATTAGATTGGACTTCCAAGCAGTATCTTAAAAGTCCATTTATCAAAATGGATTAAACCTTGGATATAGTGGGTCAGGGTTGTGCTTAATACTTAGTCATTATTAGCTTTATTATGTAGAAACTGTATAACAGATCACTGAGGCAAGTATTACTAATCCTTTACAGATAAGCGCACTGGAGTACTGAGTTTTATGTATGATGCTTGATACATTTTGTAGAAAACATTCAAGACAAAGGGCCACGTTTTCAAACTGATGCATCCATAAGGGCCAGGAAAAACAAGAACTAATCATTGCCCTCTTCACAAAGAGGTTTGTTCATTCGTTAAGTCAGCAAACACTGCAAAGTCTTGGGAACTAGAGCCCTGAGATCTAGGATCTAGTAAACATTATGTTTTTGAGTAAATCACTGATCAGATCTACGTATCAAAAAATCTGGGTTTAGTTTTCTTTGACCTTCTCATTTCTCACAGGTGAGTAGTGTGAATAAATGAGACAGGATAAACAATTGGCTTTGAATTTCTTGAAATAAACGTCCTATATGTATTCTAGGAACTGTTTCAAGAGATGGATCTTCTGACCTAGAATCTTAAATTGCCTGCTGTGTGACAGGCCACAGCGTAATGCCTCAGCTTCTTCCCTTTGCCTGGGGGCAGCATTGCCCAATATTTTTTCAGGCTGTGACACCACCAAGAACTTCTGGGGGCTTGCTGTTAAAGCAAATAGAACTTCTCAGTTGGAGTTGCCTCAGCATTAAGGGAAACTGTACATATAGATTCTCCGTCATGTAAGAGACATCCTGTAAAAGTTGTTACCTGTATAAGAACATTTAGCACTTCTCAGATTCTATGCAGTGGGTGTTATTTCAAAGACAGGGGGCAGTCTGTTTTGATCATCAGGCTGATTTTCAGCTTACCAGTTGTATTACATCCAGAAAAATCTCCTAATTGTTATGATTGGCTGTGAGGCTGAGAAGGTTGCTCCATCTGTCACATTGATGTCTAAGTATTTCCTCTGTTCATTCAATGATTAGTATGTGTTTTCTGTCAAAGAGGCCAGTTTTCCTGGGTTTAGATTGGTTCTTTAAGCAACAATTGGTTCTTTAACCAAGACTTGGTTAAGGTAACGAATTAGATTGGACTTCCAAGCAGTATCTTAAAAGTCCATTTATCAAAATGGATTAAACCTTGGATATAGTGGGTCAGGGTTGTGCTTAATACTTAGTCATTATTAGCTTTATTATGTAGAAACTGTATAACAGATCACTGAGGCAAGTATTACTAATCCCCTTTTTACAGATAAGCGCACTGGAGTACTGAGTTTTATGTATGATGCTTGATACATTTTGTAGATCAGTAACAGAAAAGCTATTTGAAAGGATATGTGTCTAATTCTGAATTACTCTCTATATGAAAGCATTCAGGGAAGCAAATAGCATTCTCACAAACAAGCTGCTGTTTTTAAAAAACATTTCTAAAAGCATCTTTCAGTCAGTCAGTTCAGTTGCTCAGTCATGCCTGACTCTTTGTGGCCCCATGGACTGCAGCACACCAGGCTTCCCTGTCCTTCATCATCTCCCGGAGTTGAAACTCATATCAAAAATATCTTTAAACTTGCTGAATTCCCCAACTTATTATATTCATGTTTTCTATTGTATAGAATTTAGTTTGAACAAAATGATTTTTACAAAGCAAAAAAGACTTTCACTAATACTAATTGCCTATAATATTCCTTTACACTAACATATTTTGTGTGACATTTCTAAAATGTGACAAAATATTTCTGCCAGAAATAGAGAAAAAGTCATTATATGCAGTCTAAAATATGGATTACATTTAAATTCTAATTAGAGTTTCATCAAGTTGAAGTCGATATAATGCCATTTTTCTTATTTACTTTAGCTAATGCAAAATCTAAATATTTCCATAAACCTATACATAATTAGAGTTAAGTACTTACATTACAAAATCAGAGTTGATAATTGAGATGCAGTATTTAATGTAAAAGATGATTAAGTTTTTGAAATTCATTGGCTTTCTTGTTATAGCAAAATTATTCTCTATATGAAAAGATGCTAATACCATTAGCCATTTGGGAAATGCAAATCAACACGCCAGTGAGATATTACCTCACACTTGCACAGATTGCTATTTAAAAAAAAATAATAATAATCACACATACCAAAAAACAAAAGTTGGCAAAGACATGGAGAAACTGGAACTTTTACATACTGTTGGAGGAAATAAAAATGGCAGCGGCACGTTGGAAAACAATATGGAGTCTCTTAAAAACTTAAAAATAGAGCTACATTATGATTCAGCAATCCTACTTCTGGCTATTTATCCAAAATAGCTGAAATTAAGAGTACAAAGAGATATTCAAGAAATCAAAAAGTATTCAATGAATACTTCCACGTTCACTGAGAGACATGTTCACTGAGAGATGAGACAAAGAAACAATCTAAATGTCCATCGACAAGTGAATGCAGAAAATGTCATGCATCTAAACAATGGGATATTATACAGTCCTAATGAAGATAAAAAAAATCTGCAATACATGAAAACATGATGAAACTTGAGGAAAATATACTAGGTGAAATAAATCAGTCACAGAAAGACAGATATTGTAGAATTCCCAAGGCATATCAGATAGTCCAGCTCATAGAATAAGAAAGCAGAACAGAGAGGTAGAAGGAAAGTTGCTGTTTAATGGGTAGCTTAGTTACAAAAAGAGAGTAAGTTCTAGAGATCTGCTATTCAGTATAGTGCCTATAGTTAAGAAGATAGTATTGCACACTAATATTTCATGTCAAATGTTCTTAATATATACATGTACACATACATACACATACACACACGCAGAAGAAAAAGGTTCTGGAAGGTCTTGGATATGCCTATTACCTTGATTGTGGTGATTCTACCATAGTGTTTGCCTATGTCCAAACTCATCAAACTATACACTTTAAAATACATGAAACAGTAAGTCACTGGATTTTAAATACTCATTAAAGAGCAAAAGGGATATAATTTTGGAGAGAAAAAACATATTTTGAGGAGGGAACCCAGGATCAAATCTTAAATAACTCTAACTTGTGAGAGATGAACAGATGAGAATGAATCTGTAAGTGAGAACACTGTGCGGATGCTGTGAGGGTTCAGTGTTACTGAAGTTTAGTCAATATGTTATTTTGGAAAGGAGGAGAAAATCAATGGATGCTGCTCAGGAATCATGAAAAAGAAAGAGAAAAGATTGTTTTTTAATTTGCATTGATGATCATATTGAGATCAGAAGTTGTCAGCCAAACTGAAGTGAGTTGAGCAGTGAACGAGAAATGATGAAATAAAGACTGAATCAACTCTTATCAGAAATCTTCGGATCGAATAAGAAAGATATGGATTATCCTCTGACAATTTAGGATGGGTGCTTATTAATTTCCTGATGCAGAAAAAGTTGTGAAAACAGTCACAAGCAAAGTGAAAGAATCAAATTAGGGGCAGTAGTTAGTAATCATACCAATATACAGAAAAAGTATATTTTTTAAGGTGGTAGGAGGGTATGGATCAAAACTTAGGTAGTAGGGTTGATTTTAGAGATAGGAAGGGTTGCAGTCCATGGGTTCACAAAGAGTCAGGCACAACTTAGTCACTGAACAACAAGGGTATCTCTTTTATTATAAAAGGTAACAATGAGGAAAAAGATGATTAGACACAGGTTAGCCTGTTTACTGGAATGACATGAATAGAGCTCATACTAGCCCACTACTCTTTGGATCTTACATGAAAAGGATGACATCACTTGACTGAGATGGGGGATGGCATGGATTTTAGGCAGTAGGAGTTTGGGAAGAGTGCAATTGTCACTAGTTCTAAGGGAGATAAATGAGTTGAAAAAAAAAAAAAAAAAAGAAATGATAGAATGTCCAGAATGCCTTGCATTCTGTGGCCCTATGAATTTATAGTGGTACCAAAGTTATAACTCCTTCCAAAAGGAATTAGCTACTTCATCTTATAAAATAAGCAGACTGTTTGTTTCTAACATAGAATAATTTTTAAACAATTTTAGCATTTTTACTATTCTTATTAAACAGGATATTATTAAACATTAGTAAAGAGATGTACAATACTCTGACTAATTTGATCAAACTTTACTCAGGTTTTTTTTTTTTTTTTTTTGGTGGGGGTGGGGGAGTTGCAAGCTGGCCCTCAGAGGTTAATTTTTAAATGCTGTCACAGTGTTTTTCACTTCCTTTATTTTATAAGAAATACCTAATCTCAACATTATTTTTCCTTTTCCAAAAGAGCTAAAATCATATGTTTTCTTTCATGTCTGTGCCACAACTTGGATTTATCATCAGCACACACATATGGATCAGCTAGAATTGATAGAGAGCTAACCCTCAACACCAACAGATGGAGATGAAAACACGTCCACACATGTAGTATTTGTTATCAGCATCATCTGAGCAGAACAGAATGCAACATTAACTCCAGCCTCTTCACCTCACTGATCCTGGGCTAACACTTTCACATGCAGTGGTGATTTTGAACTCCATTAGTCTTTTTTACACAGGCTGTGAGAAGATTCATTCTCATGCAAGGCCTGGAACTGGTTGCTAATAAAATCCTACCCTGACAAATAAATGGACTGTAATATCACCTGCTCCAGGGTAGTAAAATCTCAACCACTCAAATATGAATATTGCTGTGAAAAGCAATACACAGCGTACTTCCTGTTCCTTCAGCAATTCCTGCTCTATGTTCCTTCGTCCCTCAGTTTGTCCCAAAATTCTCCACTAATGTAATGGAAACCTTAGATCATCTGCCATAGAATTACAACGTTCTCTTCTTATGATTTCTAAGGTAAGTTTCAAATAGAGTAGCTATTAAATTTAATACACAGCTTCTGTTTGAATAAAAGTTGCACGAATAAAAATTTAGGACTTTTTTGTATTACATAGTCTGATGGAGTCTGAATCAGATATAATATAGATTCCCCTTAACAAACGGAAATATTGAAATTTTGTTTCTTTCATTTGTATTTGTGAATCATAATAAAGATATCACTACTGAAGCAGACAGTAGTATCTGTGTATCCAGTTTATGATGATAATTTATCAAAATATGAAATGCACAGAGACTGTAAGACAGGTATAGAAGACTCTCCTGGTGGTACTGGGGTTAAGAATTTGTGGGCCAATGTGGGGAGCATAGGTTCAACTCGTTCTAGAATGATTCCACATGCCACAGGGTGGCTAGGCCTGCACACATCACCTACTGAGCCCACATGCCACAACTACTGAAGCCTGCATATCACATAGCGAAAAAAAAAAAAAAGTTAAAAAAATGGAAGGTGTAGGAGAGAAGATTATACTTAGCAGATGGGTTAAAAAGATTTTTAAAGAACATTCTAAAGGATTTTCTTCCTTACTTTCTTCCCAGGGATACTATGAGGAGCATATGTGATCATGTTAGTGAAACTGGGTTGCACATTATAAAGAAATATATAGAGGCAAAATATTATTTTTACCAAACAGAATATGACCAGTCCTTTATAGACATAATCATTCACTAAATTCCAACCTAGCTCTATATTTGACAACCTGAAAATACAATAGTATTATAAAAGAAAAGAGTACACATATATTTTTTTGCTTAGGGAATTTACATAGCTCTCTACACATGTAAACAATACTGTTTATCTTTTTTTCTGGTATACTCTTGCAAAAAGTCCAACTGATACCTGTTACTGGTTAGCGTTTTCCTTATTTGTATCATATTAAGTAATTTCCAGGTATCATCTTATCACAATTTCACTGTTTGCCTGAGTTCTGAATATGGATTAAGTTTTGAATTGTGTAATTTCACATTTTCCTCAGAGAGATATTCAAATCAAGTAGGACCAGTGAATGGGTATATCATCAACAAGTAGAATATCCTTAAGAACAAACTCCTATGGGATGAAAAAGTATAGGAACATAAAATAAGACCATGTGAGAAATCAGGGAGGTGGATCAAGGTTGGCTTCCTGGGGTAGCACAGTACTGAAGGAAGTGGTAGGTTGGGTAGGAATGGAGATGAGCACGTGGTGGGCAGTGATAATGACAAATAATATTCATAAAGCAATTTATATGAGATCTGTATAAGATCATCTGATCACCCTGTATCATACCTGGACGATGATGAGCCCTAAGGAGACTGATAAAAGAAAAAATGAAACAGAAATTATTTACAGGTCTCAAGATCATAGAACCTTTAGTGAAGTGAAACAAAACAAGATAAATCATATACATGCACACACACAGACAAGCATACATATTTCCTTCAGTTTAATTGAGTACAATGTGTAGGACTTTGCATACTTTACTTAACACCTCCAAGTCTTTGTGTTCTTAGCTATATCATGAAGGTAACAATAATGATAATTATAATAGTAGTCTAGACAATTCTGAGGCAGTCATTAATTACTAGCTATTACTACTTAGCAACCACTGAGTAGAGAAGGGAAACAATGAAGTATCAATGCAGTATTTGAAGAAGATGAAGAAGATTAATTTAGAAAATAAATTTCCTTCATTTATTTACAATTTTCAAACTCCTCAATCACACAGGAATCATAACTGAATCACATAGAACTCATAGGTCAATATTTTTTACCAAACAGAATATGACCAGTCCTTTATGAAATCTTTATAATTTGCTTTTGCAACCTGAAAATACAATAGTATTATAAAAGAAAAGAGTACACATATATTTTTTTGCTTAGGGAATTTACATAGCTCTCTACACATGTAAACAATACTGTTTATCTTTTTTTCTGGTATACTCTTGCAAAAAGTCCAACTGATACCTGTTACTGGTTAGCGTTTTCCTTATTTGTATCATATTAAGTAATTTCCAGGTATCATCTTATCACAATTTCACTGTTTGCCTGAGTTCTGAATATGGATTAAGTTTTGAATTGTGTAATTTCACATTTTCCTCAGAGAGATATTCAAATCAAGTAGGACCAGTGAATGGGTATATCATCAACAAGTAGAATATCCTTAAGAACAAACTCCTATGGGATGAAAAAGTATAGGAACATAAAATAAGACCATGTGAGAAATCAGGGAGGTGGATCAAGGTTGGCTTCCTGGGGTAGCACAGTACTGAAGGAAGTGGTAGGTTGGGTAGGAATGGAGATGAGCACGTGGTGGGCAGTGATAATGACAAATAATATTCATAAAGCAATTTATATGAGATCTGTATAAGATCATCTGATCACCCTGTATCATACCTGGACGATGATGAGCCCTAAGGAGACTGATAAAAGAAAAAATGAAACAGAAATTATTTACAGGTCTCAAGATCATAGAACCTTTAGTGAAGTGAAACAAAACAAGATAAATCATATACATGCACACACACAGACAAGCATACATATTTCCTTCAGTTTAATTGAGTACAATGTGTAGGACTTTGCATACTTTACTTAACACCTCCAAGTCTTTGTGTTCTTAGCTATATCATGAAGGTAACAATAATGATAATTATAATAGTAGTCTAGACAATTCTGAGGCAGTCATTAATTACTAGCTATTACTACTTAGCAACCACTGAGTAGAGAAGGGAAACAATGAAGTATCAATGCAGTATTTGAAGAAGATGAAGAAGATTAATTTAGAAAATAAATTTCCTTCATTTATTTACAATTTTCAAACTCCTCAATCACACAGGAATCATAACTGAATCACATAGAACTCATAGGTCATGGGACTAACTTCATAGGAATTTTTTAAAGGATAGAAACACTGTATATTGGAGAGAAACTGGACTTAGTGATTCCAGAAATGTCTTCAAATCTAAGATCATTCATTTATTTGTGTAGTCTCTCAAGTGGTGCAGTGGTAAATAATCTTCCTGACAATGCAGGAGATGCAAGAGACACAGGTTCGATTCCTTGGTTGGAAAGATTCCCTAGAGTAGAAAATGAAAGCCCACTCCGGTGTTCTTACCTAGAAAATCTCATGGACAGGAGCACCTGATAGGCTACAGTTCATGGATTCACAAAGAATTAGACATACCTAAGGAAGCAAGCAATTATAAAATATTTAATGTACTTGAACTGTATAAAATGATTATATTAATGATACTTTCTTGAAAGACATATGAGAAAAAATGAGCTAAGGGATTCAATAGCATTGTACATTAAAAGAATATTATATCTTTTAATTTCATTCCCCTTCTTTACCTTAAAAAGTCATAGTAGAAAATACTACACCATTGATTTTGTTTCTATTAGTACCAGAAAAAACATAAAGTATTGGAAGTAGGGTAAATATTGGTTGGCATACAATATTATATAGCCTCCCTCTCTCTCATAAACACACACACATATTCTTTTTAAAAATATAGGTGAATAAACAAAGGGAGAAGTGAAAAGTTGGCTCACCAGCAAATACACCACCCAGATTATCTTTCAAGAAACTGTCTAATTTTGAATGAATTTTCCTGATACAAAATAGAATATTACTCACTCATGAAAAAGGATGACATCCTGCCATTTGCAACAACATTGATGAATCCTGAAGTCATTATATGAAGTGAAATAAGACACACTTTTTAATTCACATGTGGATTCTAACAATATCAAGCTCATAGAAAAAGAAAGTAAAATTATGGTTGTAGGGGAACTGGAAATGGAAAACAGGGAGAAAGTGACTAAAAGGTATAAACATTCAGTTATGAAATGAGTAAATTCTGGGAAGCTAATTTAGAGCCAACTGTCAAGTTTTTGTTACCAATTTCCCCAACTGTAGAATCATACATGAATCATAGGTCATGGGAGTCATTTTACTAGGAAACTTCTCAAGGATATAAACATTGTATATTAGAAATGAATGAAAAAAGAACACATCTGGCCCATAATTCAACCAATGTGAACATCCGATATGATGTCCAATGAATAGCAAATGTAGACTGGAATTCTTCTAAAAGAATGTAGTAGCTTTCATCAGTGAAAACTGCCTTACTGAAACAGAAAAGAAAAACACCTACTTCAGATTTTAATAGCCTAGAAATTTGGGTTCTTTTAAAGCTTGCCAACATTTATAGGCATTACTTTTCTGAACTCTGCTCTTAGTATAGATTTTTGGTAGGTAAATAATAAACAATATAGAAAATATTCTTTTACATGAGATCTTTTGTAAACTTCTATCTCTGGCAGTAGTGAATACTGTTTTTAAGAAAAGCAAACTTTCTCATGCTCTACACAGGGCATATAAAATTATTCTCCAAATGCTATTAGATTATGACCTAGAATATGAAACTAAACTCATTTATTGTTTTATGAACTATATAACAATAGTTCATAATCAGGATTAACTTTTTTCAAAAAAAATCAAATTACCTCAGAGAAAAATATAAGGATTATTATATAGCAGACAATCCCTGAATATTACAAACAAAAAGGTGCTGAACTGTATTGCACATACTTCAAAATAAAGCTCTTGTGTCTTTGAGACTCACTGTCTTGTCTGGGTATGATGTTAGGTTCAGTACTATGCATAATAGAGTCTTACTTTTTAGTTACCCATTTATGATTTATTAGATATTGTGTTATTTACCACACAATTAGTTCATTCAAAATCATTTTTCATCCAATTCATTAGATTGGGAGTTCCTAAGAAACACACTCTGGATACTTCTCTGAGGGTCTAGTGGCTAAGATTCTATGCTTCAATCCTTCGTCAAGGAACTAGATTCCACATGCCACAACTAAAACAGTGAAAACATAAAAAAAAAAAACAAAAACCAAAGTTTAAAAAGGTATAACATAGTAAAATGGGAAGCTAATTTAGAGCCAACTGTCAAGTTTTTGTTACCAATTTCCCCAACTGTAGAATCATACATGAATCATAGGTCATGGGAGTCATTTTACTAGGAAACTTCTCAAGGATATAAACATTGTATATTAGAAATGAATGAAAAAAGAACACATCTGGCCCATAATTCAACCAATGTGAACATCCGATATGATGTCCAATGAATAGCAAATGTAGACTGGAATTCTTCTAAAAGAATGTAGTAGCTTTCATCAGTGAAAACTGCCTTACTGAAACAGAAAAGAAAAACACCTACTTCAGATTTTAATAGCCTAGAAATTTGGGTTCTTTTAAAGCTTGCCAACATTTATAGGCATTACTTTTCTGAACTCTGCTCTTAGTATAGATTTTTGGTAGGTAAATAATAAACAATATAGAAAATATTCTTTTACATGAGATCTTTTGTAAACTTCTATCTCTGGCAGTAGTGAATACTGTTTTTAAGAAAAGCAAACTTTCTCATGCTCTACACAGGGCATATAAAATTATTCTCCAAATGCTATTAGATTATGACCTAGAATATGAAACTAAACTCATTTATTGTTTTATGAACTATATAACAATAGTTCATAATCAGGATTAACTTTTTTCAAAAAAAATCAAATTACCTCAGAGAAAAATATAAGGATTATTATATAGCAGACAATCCCTGAATATTACAAACAAAAAGGTGCTGAACTGTATTGCACATACTTCAAAATAAAGCTCTTGTGTCTTTGAGACTCACTGTCTTGTCTGGGTATGATGTTAGGTTCAGTACTATGCATAATAGAGTCTTACTTTTTAGTTACCCATTTATGATTTATTAGATATTGTGTTATTTACCACACAATTAGTTCATTCAAAATCATTTTTCATCCAATTCATTAGATTGGGAGTTCCTAAGAAACACACTCTGGATACTTCTCTGAGGGTCTAGTGGCTAAGATTCTATGCTTCAATCCTTCGTCAAGGAACTAGATTCCACATGCCACAACTAAAACAGTGAAAACATAAAAAAAAAAAAACAAAAACAAAAAAAGTTTGAAAAAAGAAACCCATTCTGAACTATACAGTTTTGAGTTGACCCTCAGTGTTTAGTGAATGAGTGAATCAACTAGTGCATAGGAAATGATAACTATATGAATCCTGGGGATTAAGAAATTGTGAACTGGTTGCAGAGACTAGACACATGTGTATGATAAGAAACAAGGAAGTGATAAAAACTGAAACTAAAAATGTGATGCTCTGGTTACAAAAGAATATATTAATTAATTATAGTTAGTGGATGTTTTTGCAGGTGAAATTATTGATTCCTGTTTCAT
Source organism: Tragulus kanchil (assembly GCA_022376925.1). Lineage (NCBI taxonomy): Eukaryota > Metazoa > Chordata > Mammalia > Artiodactyla > Tragulidae > Tragulus > Tragulus kanchil. Next base: position 105,875,347 of record JAIOJX010000023.1, on the reverse strand, counting down.
GCATTTACCCATTTTTTCATTTAACAGCACTGTGATAGATAGGTAAGTCCCCTGGGATCAAATGTTAGAAGAGAAAAAGATTTAGGGCAATAATTTGTAGCTGATTCACCAACTCTACTCCTTTCATATTTCTCTTCATTGAGTTCTATATCATGAATGATTATGGTGCTCGTCAGCACTGACTTAATAAGAAGTAATCGATTTTCCCATTTATTTAAATGCAAAGCACATGTATTAGCCAAGCAGCCCCATGTGCCATTAGCTCTGTGTGACCTTTGCTATCCCAGACAGTAGAAGTAATTTCTGCTCACATATTTTTACCCCTTGAGCCAGTCACAGCAGGTTTTCTAGTGCTAAATGTACTCTATGTGAATTCTGTCATACAGGCTTTTTGTGAGAGTAAGTATTGCTTGTGTACCACTTTCCCACCCCACCACTAGTATTCTCCAGGTAGAGGAAGAATGCATGAGCCCACACCGGGAAGCACTGACTGATACATGTATAGACAGAGCAAGGACGAATTTGTAAAGAAGAATTGAGAGATATCCTTTAAAAGGGATATTGTAGCACTGGCACTTCTAAATAAGGAAAAGGACTGGGAACAAATGGAATTTATGGATGATGTATCTTTCAAAAGATGGCATATTATGTACAAAATGATTAACATAGTTATATGTTATATGTGAAAGTCATAAAGAGCAAATCCTGAGAGCTCTCATCACAAGTAAATACTCTTTTTCTTTTATTTTGTATCTATGAGATGGAGGTTCACTATGCCTATTGTGAAAATCATTTCATGATATATATAAATCAAAAACTGATGTTGTACACATATAACTTATACAGTGCTGTAGGTCAATGACATCTCAATAAAACTGGGAAAAACAGTGGCATCTTCTGAATGTGATCATGTTTTAGAAACCAACACCATATATGTTGTTCCTGTTATGTCAAACGTCGAGTTCCTCATAAACCCATTATTTAACTCATCTACAGAAAGTACTGAAATGATGATCTGGGTGATAAACAAAGTTATGTTTGAAACCACTGTAATGTAGACTTTAATGTAAAACTAGATAGTATTTGTACTCTTTTGCAATCTTTAAGAAAGCATAACCAGGTATTCTTGGTTATGTTTCCAGGGATATCAACATGTTAGGTAGGCCGACGATACCACTCTAAGGGCAGAAAGTGAAGAAGTGCAGCCTCTTGAGGAGGGTGAAAGAGGAGAGTGAAAAAGCTGACTTAAAACTCGGAAGGCAAAAAACTAAGATCATGTCATCTGGTCCCATCACTACATGGCAAATAGAAGGCGAAAAGCAGACATAGTGACAGATTATATTTTCTTGGGCTCCAAAATTACTTCAGTGATTGCAGTCATGAAATTAAAAGGAGCTTGCTCCTTGGAAGAAAAGTCATGACAAACCTAGACAGTATTAACAAACAGAGACATCACTTTGCCAGCAAAGTTCCACATAGTCAAAGCTATGGTTTATCTACTAGTCATGTATCTTTCCCACCCCACCACTAGTATTCTCCAGGTAGAGGAAGAATGCATGAGCCCACCCCGGGGAAGCACTGACTGATACATGTATAGACAGAGCAAGGACGAATTTGTAAAGAAGAATTGAGAGATATCCTTTAAAAGGGATATTGTAGCACTGGCACTTCTAAATAAGGAAAAGGACTGGGAACAAATGGAATTTATGGATGATGTATCTTTCAAAAGATGGCATATTATGTACAAAATGATTAACATAGTTATATGTTATATGTGAAAGTCATAAAGAGCAAATCCTGAGAGCTCTCATCACAAGTAAATACTCTTTTTCTTTTATTTTGTATCTATGAGATGGAGGTTCACTATGCCTATTGTGAAAATCATTTCATGATATATATAAATCAAAAACTGATGTTGTACACATATAACTTATACAGTGCTGTAGGTCAATGACATCTCAATAAAACTGGGAAAAACAGTGGCATCTTCTGAATGTGATCATGTTTTAGAAACCAACACCATATATGTTGTTCCTGTTATGTCAAACGTCGAGTTCCTCATAAACCCATTATTTAACTCATCTACAGAAAGTACTGAAATGATGATCTGGGTGATAAACAAAGTTATGTTTGAAACCACTGTAATGTAGACTTTAATGTAAAACTAGATAGTATTTGTACTCTTTTGCAATCTTTAAGAAAGCATAACCAGGTATTCTTGGTTATGTTTCCAGGGATATCAACATGTTAGGTAGGCCGACGATACCACTCTAAGGGCAGAAAGTGAAGAAGTGCAGCCTCTTGAGGAGGGTGAAAGAGGAGAGTGAAAAAGCTGACTTAAAACTCGGAAGGCAAAAAACTAAGATCATGTCATCTGGTCCCATCACTACATGGCAAATAGAAGGCGAAAAGCAGACATAGTGACAGATTATATTTTCTTGGGCTCCAAAATTACTTCAGTGATTGCAGTCATGAAATTAAAAGGAGCTTGCTCCTTGGAAGAAAAGTCATGACAAACCTAGACAGTATTAACAAACAGAGACATCACTTTGCCAGCAAAGTTCCACATAGTCAAAGCTATGGTTTATCTACTAGTCATGTATGAATGTGAGAGTTGTACCATAAACAAGGTTGAGTGACAAAGAATTGATGCCTTTAAATTGTGGTGCTGAAGAAGACTCTTGAGAGTCCTTTGGAATGCAAGGAGATCAAACCAGTCGATGCTAAGGGAAATCAGCCCTGAATATTCATTGGAAGGACTGATCCTGAAGCTGAAGCTCCAATATCTGGCCACATGATGTGAAGACTCACTCACTGATTGCTGAGAAAAAATGAAGGCAAGGATGGAAAGGGATCAAGGAGCATGAAATGACTGGATAGCATCACCAACTCAATGGATACGAGCTTGAGCAAACTCCAGGAGACAGGTAAGGTCAGGGAAGCCCAGAGTGCTGCAGTCCATGTTGAAAAAAGAATTGGTCACAAATTTGTGAGTAAACAACAACAACAACAAATCAGATATTCAGTTAAGCATCAAATAATAATCTATGTCTACTGCATTTTTATATTAAAGCACTTATATTGAAACAATATTATTTTAGCTTTTAAGACACATCTCTAAATATATGAGTATAAATACAGCATTACAACTCAACATTATTTTAATATCTAGTTGTGAGCACATTTGTGTACATGTAGGATTTAGGAACCAAGAAATACGTATTAGATGTGTTATTATTTACTTTTATTCAGCCTGTCCTAAGTCTCCTTTTCTAAGACTCATTTTGCTGATATCACTACAATATGAATTGCAATGGAATGGCCTTGTTCTCTAATGGATTATTCTAACGTTCTTCTATAGTACAAACTGAACATTGAATCAAGGATGAAAAGCTGACTTAAAACTCGGAAGGCAAAAAACTAAGATCATGTCATCTGGTCCCATCACTACATGGCAAATAGAAGGCGAAAAGCAGACATAGTGACAGATTATATTTTCTTGGGCTCCAAAATTACTTCAGTGATTGCAGTCATGAAATTAAAAGGAGCTTGCTCCTTGGAAGAAAAGTCATGACAAACCTAGACAGTATTAACAAACAGAGACATCACTTTGCCAGCAAAGTTCCACATAGTCAAAGCTATGGTTTATCTACTAGTCATGTATGAATGTGAGAGTTGTACCATAAACAAGGTTGAGTGACAAAGAATTGATGCCTTTAAATTGTGGTGCTGAAGAAGACTCTTGAGAGTCCTTTGGACTGCAATGAGATCAAATCAGTCAATCCTAAAGGAAATCAGCCCTGAATATTCATTGGAAGGAATGATGCTGAAGCTGAAGCTCCAATATCTGGCCACATGATGTGAAGACTCACTCACTGATTGCTGAGAAAAACTGAAGGCAAGGATGGAAAGGGATCAAGGAGCATGAAATGACTGGATAGCATCACCAACTCAATGGATACGAGCTTGAGCAAACTCCAGGAGACAGGTAAGGTCAGGGAAGCCCAGAGTGCTGCAGTCCATGTTGAAAAAAGAATTGGTCACAAATTTGTGAGTAAACAACAACAACAACAAATCAGATATTCAGTTAAGCATCAAATAATAATCTATGTCTACTGCATTTTTATATTAAAGCACTTATATTGAAACAATATTATTTTAGCTTTTAAGACACATCTCTAAATATATGAGTATAAATACAGCATTACAACTCAACATTATTTTAATATCTAGTTGTGAGCACATTTGTGTACATGTAGGATTTAGGAACCAAGAAATACGTATTAGATGTGTTATTATTTACTTTTATTCAGCCTGTCCTAAGTCTCCTTTTCTAAGACTCATTTTGCTGATATCACTACAATATGAATTGCAATGGAATGGCCTTGTTCTCTAATGGATTATTCTAACGTTCTTCTATAGTACAAACTGAACATTGAATCAAGGATGAAAACTGACTTTTCCTACAGAAGTAAAATGCAGTATTATATTATTTATGGGTTTTCCAGTATAGGTTTGATGAAAATGAAGGTCCATAAACAAGGCTGAGTAATTGACCTACAGCACTGTATAAGATTTATGTGTAGGGCTTCCTCTGGTGGTCCAGTGGATAAGGACACCGCCTTGCAGTGCAAGGGGCGCCAGTTCGATCCCTGGCCTGGGAAGATCCCATGTGCCGCGGAGCGGCTGGACTGATGTGTCCAATCACCGAGCCGGAGCTCTGGAGCGCATGCGCCCAGAGCCGGCGCTCTGCAACAACAGACGCCACCACGATGGGAGGCCCAGAGGAGCCAAAGAACAAAAATGGATGAAAACAGAAATGAAAGACCAATAGAAGTGGCCCGCCCACTCCCCTCCCTCCTCAACCCGACCCCCCGCCCCAAAATAAATAAATAAATAAATCTTTAAAAAAAGAGATTTATGTGTGCAGCATCAATATAAAAGATGGGACCAGAAGCCTAGAACTATATCAATGTAAGATTCTTACTTTCATGAATAACACAATGCCAGCCCAATCCAGCTTTCTCAATGTCCTTGACCAAAACACCTAAACACTCTGTGCCTCTGTTTATGCATCTTCATAATAAAGAGTTGGATCAATTGGCCTTTTAGTGTTCTTCCAGATCTAACATTCTATGCTGCTTTTTTTTTTTCACAATAGATTCAACTTCACTCTTCCTTCTTTCTCTGCATTTATGAAGTAGCAGAACATTTTCTTCCTAAGCAAAGTGTTGTCGAGTAAGTTAGAGAAAGAGATGGTTCATCATCACAGAAGAAAACAAGCTTCATAAAGAAAGCAGCTTGGGGCTTCCCTGGTGGTCCAGTGGGTAAGGACACCACCTTGCAGTGCAAGGGGCGCCAGTTGATCCCTGGCCTGGGAGGATCCCATGTGCCTCAGAGCGGCTGGACCGATGTGTCCAATTACTGAGCTGGAGCTATGGTGCGCATGTGCCCAGAGCCGGTGCTCTGTGACAACAGAGGCCACTGCGAAGGGAGGCCCACACTGGCCAAAGAATAAAGATTGATGAAAAATAGATAAACGAATGACCAATAGAAGTGGCCCGCCCATCTGCCTCCCTCCCCAACCAGCCCCCCCCCGACCCTCACCACCCCCCGCAAAAAAGCAGCTTTTTTCCCTTTCCTGTTTGCCCATTTCTGTCCCTCTCTAACCTTAAAAAACTTAGTTATAAGAATGAGATGACTAAGTAACTGAAATTAATTCCTGATATACTCTCCCGAATACATGTCACACCTTGTCTAACTTGTTGATTCTTTTCCTAGACAAAAACAATGAAGAATTAAGCCCTTAAAAATGACTAGTTGTCTACCTTCAAGATGTCCTCAGCGATCCTGCAGACCAAGTGTATATGCAAGATAATACTGAAGAGAGATTAGTCAGTCTTTACTTGATACAGAATGCTACAGAACCTAACCTTCTGCCTTTGATGATCCACTGATTGTTCCTCTCCCATTTGTTTCTTTAAAAACTGTGCATTAAAAAACTAGGAATATCTGGAGTACGAAATGGCAACCCGCTTCAGTATGCTTGCCTTTAAAGTCTCAAGGACAGAAGAGCCTATCAAGCTACAGTCCATGGGGTCGCAAACAGTTTGGCATGAGTAAGCATGCATGTGTGTGTGCACACACACAAACACACAACACACACACACACACAGAGAATTAACTGAGTAAAGGAAAATCATGCATTATGGTATCAATATGTTAGGAACCAGGGATTACCCATTTCTGTGCAACCGAGGTCCAAGTTAAAGAATCAATATGAGTTGAGTGGATTTCTAAGTGCCAGAATTTGCTACTTATAATAAAAATGCATGTTGTCTGTTATTAATTTATACAATTTTTAAAAATATATTTTGGATGCAGTTGCTTGATGGACATATGTGTTACAAATATCTCCTTTCTAGACTAAAAGTTGACTTTAATGAACAAAATGTCTTGAATGTTAAAAAGAAACTAGGAACAAAACTACCATATGATTCAGCAATCCCACTATTGAGGATATACCATGAGAAAACCAGAATTCAAAAAGCAGATGAATCCAATGTTCATTGCAACACTATTTGCCCGGTCATGGAAGCAACCCAGATGTCCACTGACAGATGCCCAACGCAAAGAAAAGGGAAAAATAAACGAATGACCAATAGAAGTGGCCCGCCCATCTGCCTCCCTCCCCAACCAGCCCCGCCCCGACCCTCACCACCCCAAAAGCAGCTTTTTTCCCTTTCCTGTTTGCCCATTTCTGTCCCTCTCTAACCTTAAAAAACTTAGTTATAAGAATGAGATGACTAAGTAACTGAAATTAATTCCTGATATACTCTCCCGAATACATGTCACACCTTGTCTAACTTGTTGATTCTTTTCCTAGACAAAAACAATGAAGAATTAAGCCCTTAAAAATGACTAGTTGTCTACCTTCAAGATGTCCTCAGCGATCCTGCAGACCAAGTGTATATGCAAGATAATACTGAAGAGAGATTAGTCAGTCTTTACTTGATACAGAATGCTACAGAACCTAACCTTCTGCCTTTGATGATCCACTGATTGTTCCTCTCCCATTTGTTTCTTTAAAAACTGTGCATTAAAAAACTAGGAATATCTGGAGTACGAAATGGCAACCCGCTTCAGTATGCTTGCCTTTAAAGTCTCAAGGACAGAAGAGCCTATCAAGCTACAGTCCATGGGGTCGCAAACAGTTTGGCATGAGTAAGCATGCATGTGTGTGTGCACACACACAAACACACAACACACACACACACACAGAGAATTAACTGAGTAAAGGAAAATCATGCATTATGGTATCAATATGTTAGGAACCAGGGATTACCCATTTCTGTGCAACCGAGGTCCAAGTTAAAGAATCAATATGAGTTGAGTGGATTTCTAAGTGCCAGAATTTGCTACTTATAATAAAAATGCATGTTGTCTGTTATTAATTTATACAATTTTTAAAAATATATTTTGGATGCAGTTGCTTGATGGACATATGTGTTACAAATATCTCCTTTCTAGACTAAAAGTTGACTTTAATGAACAAAATGTCTTGAATGTTAAAAAGAAACTAGGAACAAAACTACCATATGATTCAGCAATCCCACTATTGAGGATATACCATGAGAAAACCAGAATTCAAAAAGCAGATGAATCCAATGTTCATTGCAACACTATTTGCAATAACCAGGTCATGGAAGCAACCCAGATGTCCACTGACAGATGAATGGTTAAAGAGGTGTGATGAATGGATAAAGATAGTAGAATAGTACTTAGCCATGAAAAGGAACACACTTGAGTCAGTTATATTGAGATAGATTAACTCAGAGTCTGCTATACGGAATGAAGTCAGAAAAACAAACATTGCATAAGAATGATGTATATGTAATCTAGAAAAATGGTCCTGATACACAGATTTGTAGTGAAGGAAGAGACACACAGACGTAGAGAATGAGAGAATGGGACTTCTGAACACAGCTGGTGAAGGAGCAAGTGGGATGAATTGAGAGAGGAGCATTGAATTATTTGCATTTCCATGTATAAATAGAGAGCTAGTGGGAAGCTGCTGTATAACACAAGGACCTCAGCCTGGTGCTCAGTGACAGCTAGAGGAGTGAGGTGGGAGGTGGCAGGAGGCTCAAGAATTGAGGAAACGCATGTAATACTTAGAGCCTATGCGGTTCTTCCCTGGTGGGTCAGCAGTAAAGAGTCTGTGGGCAATGCATTAGACTTCTGCAATGCAGACCATGTGGATTGGATCCCTGGGCTGGGAAGATTCCCTGGGAAAGGAAATGGCAACCCTCTCCAGTATTCTTTTCTTTTCTTTTGGCCTCTTTTATTGGCCCTTCACTTATTTATTTTCATCCATCTTAATTCTTTGGCCTGTGTGGGCCTCCCATCGTGGTGGCCTCTCTTTGCACAGCACCGGCTCTGGGCGCATGCGCTCCAGAGCACGGGCTCGTAATTGGACACACCGGTACAGCTGTTCCTGGCATATGGGACATTCCTGGGCCAGGGATCGAATATCATTTTTAAAAAAATTTTAAAATATTTTGGATGCAGTTGCTTGATGGACATATGTGTTACAAATATCTCCTTTCTAGACTAAAAGTTGACTTTAATGAACAAAATGTCTTGAATGTTAAAAAGAAACTAGGAACAAAACTACCATATGATTCAGCAATCCCACTATTGAGGATATACCATGAGAAAACCAGAATTCAAAAAGCAGATGAATCCAATGTTCATTGCAACACTATTTGCAATAACCAGGTCATGGAAGCAACCCAGATGTCCACTGACAGATGAATGGTTAAAGAGGTGTGATGAATGGATAAAGATAGTAGAATAGTACTTAGCCATGAAAAGGAACACACTTGAGTCAGTTATATTGAGATAGATTAACTCAGAGTCTGCTATACGGAATGAAGTCAGAAAAACAAACATTGCATAAGAATGATGTATATGTAATCTAGAAAAATGGTCCTGATACACAGATTTGTAGTGAAGGAAGAGACACACAGACGTAGAGAATGAGAGAATGGGACTTCTGAACACAGCTGGTGAAGGAGCAAGTGGGATGAATTGAGAGAGGAGCATTGAATTATTTGCATTTCCATGTATAAATAGAGAGCTAGTGGGAAGCTGCTGTATAACACAAGGACCTCAGCCTGGTGCTCAGTGACAGCTAGAGGAGTGAGGTGGGAGGTGGCAGGAGGCTCAAGAATTGAGGAAACGCATGTAATACTTAGAGCCTATGCGGTTCTTCCCTGGTGGGTCAGCAGTAAAGAGTCTGTGGGCAATGCATTAGACTTCTGCAATGCAGACCATGTGGATTGGATCCCTGGGCTGGGAAGATTCCCTGGGAAAGGAAATGGCAACCCTCTCCAGTATTCTTTTCTTTTCTTTTGGCCTCTTTTATTGGCCCTTCACTTATTTATTTTCATCCATCTTAATTCTTTGGCCTGTGTGGGCCTCCCATCGTGGTGGCCTCTCTTTGCACAGCACCGGCTCTGGGCGCATGCGCTCCAGAGCACGGGCTCGTAATTGGACACACCGGTACAGCTGTTCCCTGGCATATGGGACATTCCTGGGCCAGGGATCGAATCGGTGCCCCTTGTACCACAAGGCGAACTCTTTACCCACTGGCCCAGCAGGGAAGCCCCTTCTCCAGTATTCTTTCCTGGTAAGCCCAGTACAGAGGAGTCTGGTTTAATGCAGGCTCCTGGAATCTCAAAGTGTCAGACACAACTTAGCAACTGAACAATAGAACTGATTCACGTAGTTGTACGACAGAAACCAACACAACATTGTAATCCAGTGGTTGTTCAGTCGTCAAGGCTAAATTGTGTCTGACTGTTTACAACCCCATGGACTGCAGCACACCAGGCTTCCCTGTCTCCCGAAGTTTCCTCAAATTCATGTCCATTGAGTCAGTGATGCTATTGTAAAGCATTTATGCTCCAATTAAAAATAAAAAATGAAAATAAAATGACTGGTGGCTGAGCAAAATCTTTGAAGTTGGCCCCTAAACACAAGTTCACCTTCTCTGCAGAATGCCGGCTTTTCTGATTAAAGCGATCCTTTTGCTACCGACACTTGCCCCTTGAAATATTGACATATGAATGGCAAGTGGTTGAACCTGGATTCAGTTCCAATACTAGCATATTTCTGCCTAAAGCTAATGAGACACCGCTGCTAAAAACAGTACTGTTACTGAACTCCCTTCCAATTTATTAATTAAACGTCAGCTTTAGTAGTGATATAATCATACCCTAAGCTTTTTGTTCAACAGTTTTTTTCTGTAAATGCCTGAAGTCATACTATAACAAATGATTAATGGCCATTTATAGAATCTTTCTGATGAAAGTCAAAACTACTGCTGATTTCATCCCGTGACTCACAAGTCACAGGAGGCATAAAGGAAGCAAACAGAGAATGCACCTTTGCCTCTGGGTCCTGACTCTAGCTATTAAATGAAAGGTGTGTTTTATTTCTTTGCAAGGTTGACATACTGGATAAAAGAAATGCTCTTTGACAGCCCAGCCTCTCTCCCTGCTCATTCCAGTTATGTAAATACAGAGATACTCTGAAGGTGAGGTCAGAAACAAAGCCCAAATCTATCATTCTTTCTGCTTCTCAAGAACATGCTTATAACTTCCTAGCTGGGAGATATTTCAGTTTTCTTTTCCAGACTCCCATTCCACAAAGAAAATGTGCATACAATCTAACCCCAGAAAATGCTATGGAAATGACCGTAATAAGAGGTATTTCTAGAATGATTCAGGGAGAAGTTGGAAAGATATTAAAATCATCTTTCTCACTGTGATTGTTGCGATGTTTGCAGCTTTCCCCCCTCAAGCTGTTGAAGAAAATGTAAATGGGAAAGAATTCATTACACCAGGCTTGGCAAGGATCTGGCAGTCAGTGTAGAGTAATGAACTCACGACATGCTCCAGAGCAAGGGTATTTTGGAGCTTTCTCAGCACAAGAATTTGACTCGCTTCTTGAGAGAAAGCAAAGGTAGTTAGAGGCTTTCTTTGTCTCTTTTTATGAGATAGGAACAAGTGATTTCATCAGAAAGATGCATTTTCACCGTGTGGTTAAAACCTAATATTTTTTCAAGAAAGCATGTTTCTTAAAACATCAATTTCATTAGAAAAACATAAGGAAAACTACAATCAAAAATGAAAAAGCTGCGGTTTTGAGTTTTAATAAAGCTATAATTGATATCTATGAGTCAGATAGGTTTCAATGATAAAAGGACACTAACTCTGTTTGATAAACTTCATAAAAATTGGCAAGTATCTGAATTAATGGTAGGCTTTAGGAATTCGATAGACAAGACTGTCTTTTCAGTTAAGTTTCTATAAATGTAGATGATTTAACCTTCATCTTATAATGACTGTTTAAGAAACTAAGAGGTGTGAACATCATAATTAATATTCTAGAAGTAGGTCTTTATTGTTTAGGTATCACATCATAGGTAAGTTTTCAGTTCACTTTTCAAAGTTCTAATGACCTTTAAAATAGCTTACTATTAAAAAAGAAAGAGACAAATGGTTACGCTGCAAACGGCTTAATGTCAGCAGTGTGGGAAATACATTAGTATAAATCAGAAAGGAAAGAACCATTTACAGATAAAAGCTCAAATGAGGGATGGGTTTCACATTCCCCAGGGCTTCCGAGAGAACTTGACAAAATAATTGGCTTGGCCAAGTCACAGAAACAGCACCATAAACTGAAATCAAGTACTTGACTAATTTAATTTCAACATTGACCTTTTTTTCCTTCAGGCAAAGGAATGACTTGTTTTCTTAGGAGAGGAGAAAGCCTGAGGCTACCTGGTGAATTTCAGCCCCAGACCCTTCATTGTCTCTGTCAGCCCATGCTGTGCTGTTTGACATGTAACCTCTTGTCATTTTCACTGCACAGAGACTCCCTCTGCAGTCTCACTCAAGTGTCCAATGCTACCTCGTTAAAATGCTCCCTTCTCAAAAATGGGCTAGTGCCAACCCCATCACAGAGGCTCTCAATACATTCATCTGTTGATTTCACTGGCGGAGAATGGATGCATGTATATTATGGCTGAATCCCTTTGCTGTCCACCTGAAATCATCAGAATATTGCTAATCAGTGAGACAGTAATACAAAATAAAAAGTTCTTTTTTAAATATTAAAATGGTGCTACCCAAAAAGCCAATAGCCAGCAAAAACTACTATGAATGTTTTATCACATTTCTTTGGGAAAAAAATTATTCTGCTATTTACATAATCACTAATTTGTACTTTTATAGTCTAACTTAATTTTTCCTGTATTTGCCATAATCAACTCAGTTTTACATCTAATGATTTCTCTGTGATATTAATGGTAACAGTTTATGACTTTAGAAGAGTTCTAATTATCACATTATGAATATTATACTACCTGAGGCAACCATTTTAAAACTGTTGACTATGTAGCTGCTTTTAAGCTTTTCTCAAAGTAATACTGAATGATTTTATTGTATTGTGCCAATATTAACTTTCACATAAAGAATATACAAGTTTCTCTCACCATCTTAGGTATATCTACATTTAAAAAAATGTTTATAATTACATATATGAAACTGTATCTCATTTAATTGTTTTTATTTCCATTTCATTAAATTCACTATTATGTCTCATGGTTAGTCACCATTTCCATTTTTATTAATTATTTTTATTTTTTCATTTAATTAGAATTAGGTGTCAACTATTTTATTTTAAAAAGTGCTCTGTTTCAAAACTTTCCATCTATTTTATTAATGTATGGTTGATTTACAATTTTGTGCTAACTTTTGTTGTACAGCACAGTGATTCAGTGATTCAGTTATACTTATATACATAATTATTTTGGAGGGGTGGGGCACTTCTATTGATCTTTCATTTATTTATCTTTGTTCTTTGGCCCGTGTGGCCCTCCCATTACGGTGGCCTCTGTTGTCGCAGAGCACTGGCTCTGGTCACATGCGCTCCAGAGCTCCGGCTTGGTAGTTGGACATATCAGTCCAGCCGCTCCGTGGCACTTGGGATCTTCCCAGGCCAGGGATCGAACTAGCGCCCCTTGCACTGCAAGGTGGTGTTCTTACCCACTCGATCACAAGGGAAGCACGTATACATATATACATTATTTTTAATACTGTTTTCCACTATGTTTTATCATAGCATATTGCATATAATTCCCCATACTTTACAGTAGGACCTTGCTGTCTATCCATTCTATATGTAAAAGCTTATATCTATTAATCCCAACCTCCTACTCTATCCTTCCTCCAACCTCCTCCTCCTTGGCAAACATCAGTCTGTTCTCTATGTCAGAGATTCTGTTTCATAGATATGTTCATTTGTGTCGTATTTTAGGTTCCAGATATAAGTGAAATCATATGGTATTTGTGTTTCTCTTTCTGACTTACTTCACTCAGTATAATAATCTCTAGCTGTATAAAGCTATAAATCTTTATGGTAAATATGCCTTCAGTGGGACATACAGATGGCCCAAAAAACACATGAAATGATGCTCAACCTCGATGCTTAATGAGCTGTTACCTCACACCAGTCAGAATGGCCGTCATCAAAAAAATATACAGACTATAAGCGCTGGAGAGGGTGCAGAGAAAAGGGAACACTCTTGCACTGCTTGTGGGAATGTAAATTGATACAGCCACTATGGAAGACAATATGGAGATTCCTTTAAAAACTAAAAATAGAAGCACCATATGACCCAGCAATCCCACTATTAAGCTTATACCCTGATGAAATCAAAACTGAAAGAAGCACCTGTACCCTAATGTTCATTGCAGCTCTCTATACAGTAGCTAGAGCATGGAAGCAACCTAGATGTTCATCAACGAATGAGTGGATAAATAAACTCTGGTACATACATACAATGGAATACTACTCAGTTGTTAAAAGAAATGCAGAAGAATCAGTCCTAATGAGGTGGTTGGAGCTATAACCTATCATATAAAGTGAAGTAAGTCAAAAAGAGAAAGACAAGTACAATATACTAATATATATGTATGGAATCTAATAGGATGGCAATGATAACACATGCAATGAAGTGACAGAAAAACAGACATGGAGAACAGACATATGGACATTGTGAGGAATGAATAGTGGGTGGGAGACATAGAGGGAGTAACATGGAACCCTATACTATCATATGTGAAAAAGATAGCTATTGTCATTGAGCTATGGGAATAGGGGATCCTGCGGGGGTGCTGTGCAACTACCTGGAGGAGTGGGGTGGGGGGATATACATATGACTAATCTGGGATCATACATATCTGTAAACAACAAAACTCTGTAAAAGTAAAAAGCAAAATAAAAATTAAAAAAAAAAAATTGTACGAACTAGCCACCTTTAAGGTCACTCAGCTCTGAAATGCTGAGGTTCTAGTGAACAAACCAAATAGTCATTTCTGAAATGATCCAAATGTGGGTGACAGTGTCACAACAAGTTGTGTGATTAAATAACACAAGCAAGCCTAACAACAAACAAACAAACAAAAATATGCCTTCAGTGTCCATTTTGAATTTTCATTTTGTTCAACAATATTTCCTGTATACCTTTTCTATTATGAATATTCTCATATCAGAGGAAAAAATGCGATGAAAATATTTTTATTCTCAGACTCATGAGACAATGATACATTCACAACCCCTTCATATATTCTTATTCGTAAGCTAGTAATCTGGATCTTATGTTGATAGAAAGATGCTTGCAGCCATTTCATAACAGGTAGGCTGTGATTTTGATCTTGTAGAAGGAAAAGTATCACATCTCCTAGGCAACAATAGACTGCCTTTCTGTCACATCACTTCCTATCATCTACTTCCAGTTAGTCTTCAAATCTCTAACTAAAACCCAGCTTTCACACCAATTATAGTATTCTAAAACTAAATTTAAATAAATGAAGCAACCTAGATGTTCATCAACGAATGAGTGGATAAATAAACTCTGGTACATACATACAATGGAATACTACTCAGTTGTTAAAAGAAATGCAGAAGAATCAGTCCTAATGAGGTGGTTGGAGCTATAACCTATCATATAAAGTGAAGTAAGTCAAAAAGAGAAAGACAAGTACAATATACTAATATATATGTATGGAATCTAATAGGATGGCAATGATAACACATGCAATGAAGTGACAGAAAAACAGACATGGAGAACAGACATATGGACATTGTGAGGAATGAATAGTGGGTGGGAGACATAGAGGGAGTAACATGGAACCCTATACTATCATATGTGAAAAAGATAGCTATTGTCATTGAGCTATGGGAATAGGGGATCCTGCGGGGGTGCTGTGCAACTACCTGGAGGAGTGGGGTGGGGGGATATACATATGACTAATCTGGGATCATACATATCTGTAAACAACAAAACTCTGTAAAAGTAAAAAGCAAAATAAAAATTAAAAAAAAAAATTGTACGAACTAGCCACCTTTAAGGTCACTCAGCTCTGAAATGCTGAGGTTCTAGTGAACAAACCAAATAGTCATTTCTGAAATGATCCAAATGTGGGTGACAGTGTCACAACAAGTTGTGTGATTAAATAACACAAGCAAGCCTAACAACAAACAAACAAACAAAAATATGCCTTCAGTGTCCATTTTGAATTTTCATTTTGTTCAACAATATTTCCTGTATACCTTTTCTATTATGAATATTCTCATATCAGAGGAAAAAATGCGATGAAAATATTTTTATTCTCAGACTCATGAGACAATGATACATTCACAACCCCTTCATATATTCTTATTCGTAAGCTAGTAATCTGGATCTTATGTTGATAGAAAGATGCTTGCAGCCATTTCATAACAGGTAGGCTGTGATTTTGATCTTGTAGAAGGAAAAGTATCACATCTCCTAGGCAACAATAGACTGCCTTTCTGTCACATCACTTCCTATCATCTACTTCCAGTTAGTCTTCAAATCTCTAACTAAAACCCAGCTTTCACACCAATTATAGTATTCTAGCTATTTTATAATGAGACACATGCATAAATGTCTGTCAGAACACTTAAAAATTGAGCCTATAATTATTTACTTATAGATATTTCTTCCCAACACACCATGAACTAAGGAGGAACATTTTTTTTTTTTTTACTCTGATATGCCTAGTACAAAATGGATGCCCAATGAATATTAAATGAATAGCACAACTACCTAATAGTTGAATGACAAGAAAGTGGAGAGGGAAATATAGAGGGGCAAGTGTAGACAGGAAATACATAATTATTGGTTTTCTGTCATGTCATGAAAGGGCTAGCAAATCATGAACCCTACAGGCATCAAAGAGAAATTGTACTATGCCACTCAATCACATCTTCAGACAGGTAGAGTGACATGGTTTCAAACTGCCTATTCATTTACCCAAGCCTCTGATTTCCTGTGTGAGTTATTATCGTCATGGTAGTTCTGCTGCGAGTCAGTGGCATTATAGCTGTGTGTTGGCCTTGCCCTCGTTGGGGCCATGCTCCCTTTCAAAGCTGCTTTTTCATATTTCTACTACGATGACTACGACAAAAGAGCCATGCCTTTGAGTGGAGTACAATTCCATTTCCTATATAAAGATCTGCAAAGATGCCTCATATACCACCTGGCCTCTCACAACCTCTCCCATGAAGAGTGGGCTTCTGTGGGATGAGCCTCTTTTAAAGAGGATCAGAGTAATTGCATGATATGGATGTGTTTACAAGAAAACACAGAAATGAGGAATTAAATAAAGAAGCACAAGAGATATTTTTAAAATACTACAGTAATTAAGTCAATTGAAAAATAAATGCTTTTTATGGAAGATGAAACTTAAGTCCTAAAAAGATCAAATGGCAGGATTTTCCTGAAGGACAGTTCCCTGAAGAAGTGGGTACATCTCATTCATAAGATGATTCCAATACTCACACAGTAACACTGAACTTGACAATCTGCAAAAATCATGCCATATTGTGAATATCTTGTGATTAATCACTTAACTGTGATCTATAAAGTCAAACTATTACAGCATTGCACTCATATCACATGCTAGCAAACTAATGTTTAAAATCCTCAAAGCTAGGCTTCAACAGTACCTAAATCAAGACATTTCTGATGTAAAAGCTGGATTTAGAAAAGGCAAAGGAACCAGAGATCAAATGGCAGGCATCTGCTGGATCACAAAAAAAGCAAAGGAATTCCAAAAAAACATCTATTTCTGCTTCATTGGCCATGCTAATGCCTTCATTGACTACCCTAAAGTCTTCATTGACTACACTAAAAACTTTGTGTGCATCACAGCAAACTGTGGAAAATTATGAAAGAGGTGGGAATAACAGACCACCTTACCTGCCTCCTGTGAAACCTTTATGCAGGGCAAGAAGCAACAGTTAGAACTGGACATTGAAGAATGGACTGGTTCCAAATTGGAAAGGAGTATGTAAAAGCTGTATATTGTCACCCTGCTTATTTAATTTATATGCAGATTATATCATGTGAAATGTTGGGCTGGACGAAACACAAGCTAGAATCAAGATTGATGGGAGAAAAAAACCTAGTTATTATCGTCATGGTAGTTCTGCTGCGAGTCAGTGGCATTATAGCTGTGTGTTGGCCTTGCCCTCGTTGGGGCCATGCTCCCTTTCAAAGCTGCTTTTTCATATTTCTACTACGATGACTACGACAAAAGAGCCATGCCTTTGAGTGGAGTACAATTCCATTTCCTATATAAAGATCTGCAAAGATGCCTCATATACCACCTGGCCTCTCACAACCTCTCCCATGAAGAGTGGGCTTCTGTGGGATGAGCCTCTTTTAAAGAGGATCAGAGTAATTGCATGATATGGATGTGTTTACAAGAAAACACAGAAATGAGGAATTAAATAAAGAAGCACAAGAGATATTTTTAAAATACTACAGTAATTAAGTCAATTGAAAAATAAATGCTTTTTATGGAAGATGAAACTTAAGTCCTAAAAAGATCAAATGGCAGGATTTTCCTGAAGGACAGTTCCCTGAAGAAGTGGGTACATCTCATTCATAAGATGATTCCAATACTCACACAGTAACACTGAACTTGACAATCTGCAAAAATCATGCCATATTGTGAATATCTTGTGATTAATCACTTAACTGTGATCTATAAAGTCAAACTATTACAGCATTGCACTCATATCACATGCTAGCAAACTAATGTTTAAAATCCTCAAAGCTAGGCTTCAACAGTACCTAAATCAAGACATTTCTGATGTAAAAGCTGGATTTAGAAAAGGCAAAGGAACCAGAGATCAAATGGCAGGCATCTGCTGGATCACAAAAAAAGCAAAGGAATTCCAAAAAAACATCTATTTCTGCTTCATTGGCCATGCTAATGCCTTCATTGACTACCCTAAAGTCTTCATTGACTACACTAAAAACTTTGTGTGCATCACAGCAAACTGTGGAAAATTATGAAAGAGGTGGGAATAACAGACCACCTTACCTGCCTCCTGTGAAACCTTTATGCAGGGCAAGAAGCAACAGTTAGAACTGGACATTGAAGAATGGACTGGTTCCAAATTGGAAAGGAGTATGTAAAAGCTGTATATTGTCACCCTGCTTATTTAATTTATATGCAGATTATATCATGTGAAATGTTGGGCTGGACGAAACACAAGCTAGAATCAAGATTGATGGGAGAAATATCAATAACCTCAGGTCTGAAAACGATACCACCCTTGTGGCTGAAAGTGAAGAGCAACTAAAGAACCTCTTGATGAAGATGAAAGAGGGGAGTGAAAAGGCTGGCCTAAAACTCAACATTCAAAAAATGAAGAGCCTGGCATCTGGTCCCATCACTTAACAGCAAATAGATGGGCAAATAATAGAAACAGTGACAGACTTTATTTTCTTAGGCTCCAAAGTCACTATGGATGGTGACTGCAGCCATGAAATTAAAAGATGTTTTCTCCCTGGAGGAAAAGTTATGGCAAACCTAGACAGTGAATTCAAAATTAGAGGCATCACTTTGTCAACAAAAGTCCTGCTAGTCAAAGCTGTGGTCTTCCCAGTAGTCATGTATGGATATAAGAGTAGGACCATAAAGAAAGCTGAAGAATGGATGTCTTTGAACTGTGGTATAGAGAAGACTCTTGAGAGTCCCTTGGACTGCAAAAAGATCAAACCAGTCAATCCTAAAGGAAATCAACCCTGAATATTCATTGAAAGGATCGATGCTGAAGCTGAAGCTCTTAATATTTTGACCACCTGATTCAAAGAGACAACTCACTGAAAAAGACTGATGTTGAGAAAAATAGAAGGTAAAAGGAGAAGGGGACGAGAGGATGAGATGGTTGGATAGCATCACTGAATCAATAGACATGAGTTTGAACAAACTCCGGGTGATGGTGAAGGGGGCCTGTGGCACTGCAATCTGCTGGATCACAAAAAGCAAAGGAATTCCAAAAAAACATCTATTTCTGCTTCATTGGCCATGCTAATGCCTTCATTGACTACCCTAAAGTCTTCATTGACTACACTAAAAACTTTGTGTGCATCACAGCAAACTGTGGAAAATTATGAAAGAGGTGGGAATAACAGACCACCTTACCTGCCTCCTGTGAAACCTTTATGCAGGGCAAGAAGCAACAGTTAGAACTGGACATTGAAGAATGGACTGGTTCCAAATTGGAAAGGAGTATGTAAAAGCTGTATATTGTCACCCTGCTTATTTAATTTATATGCAGATTATATCATGTGAAATGTTGGGCTGGACGAAACACAAGCTAGAATCAAGATTGATGGGAGAAATATCAATAACCTCAGGTCTGAAAACGATACCACCCTTGTGGCTGAAAGTGAAGAGCAACTAAAGAACCTCTTGATGAAGATGAAAGAGGGGAGTGAAAAGGCTGGCCTAAAACTCAACATTCAAAAAATGAAGAGCCTGGCATCTGGTCCCATCACTTAACAGCAAATAGATGGGCAAATAATAGAAACAGTGACAGACTTTATTTTCTTAGGCTCCAAAGTCACTATGGATGGTGACTGCAGCCATGAAATTAAAAGATGTTTTCTCCCTGGAGGAAAAGTTATGGCAAACCTAGACAGTGAATTCAAAATTAGAGGCATCACTTTGTCAACAAAAGTCCTGCTAGTCAAAGCTGTGGTCTTCCCAGTAGTCATGTATGGATATAAGAGTAGGACCATAAAGAAAGCTGAAGAATGGATGTCTTTGAACTGTGGTATAGAGAAGACTCTTGAGAGTCCCTTGGACTGCAAAAAGATCAAACCAGTCAATCCTAAAGGAAATCAACCCTGAATATTCATTGAAAGGATCGATGCTGAAGCTGAAGCTCTTAATATTTTGACCACCTGATTCAAAGAGACAACTCACTGAAAAAGACTGATGTTGAGAAAAATAGAAGGTAAAAGGAGAAGGGGACGAGAGAGGATGAGATGGTTGGATAGCATCACTGAATCAATAGACATGAGTTTGAGCAAACTCCGGGTGATGGTGGAGGACAGGGAAGCCTGTGGCACTGCAATCCATGGGATCACAAAGAGTCGGGCACAACTGAGTGACTGAGTGGAACTGAGAAAGGCTAGATACAAATGTTTCTTTAAGAGTTTTTCATCAGGTTGAGCATCGATCAATGCATCTTTTACCGAGTATATATTCACTAGTCATACTAGAACAGGAACTCAAAATTTATGGAATGCAAATGATCAGCAAAAATGTAAGGGGGGGGGCACTGCAAATAGACACTACTTATTTATATCACCTCCATATTCATTTTTGAAAGGAAAAAGAGGGTCTCGTGTAAGGCATTTGACCATGTTTGAGTCCAAACTTGGCCTTATTGTTCCAATTTTTAAATGGCATGAAAAAAGAAACAATATGATTTACTCCTAGATTTTACACAAAATCAACAACAGGAATTAAGGACTGAAAAACAGCATTCTCAAAAAAATTCTGATATCTCCATGGAACTCAAACCAACAAATAAAGAGGGACTGACAAGTTTAATGAAGACAGAAAGAAACAAATGATTATCCTATCAAGTCAAGATTCCCACAGGAACAGTATGTACTATAAGACAAACCAACAATTCCTTATTTCTGACTATGGAACTCAAAACCAGGGCTGTAGCAAAGATTCCCAGAGACTCCACTAAGCCTGTCTGGGAAAGTAGATAAGATGGAGCTAAACTGAACTAAAAGGAATCCAGAGATGTTAGTTTTGCAGAACGCAAACTACCTGTGACCTTTTCAGTTTACTGGGGATACAAAAACTATAAAACAAACACAATGAATAGATTATTAGGTGAAATTCTGTCACTATAGGACCTCCTTTGAATCACTGGTTGAGAAAAATCCCACTGTTTCTCAAGATTAGTAATATTATATAATGGAAATATTAATGGATCTATTCAAACATGCTATTGTATATAAGAAGAAGAAAGGAAAGAGAAAGGGGGCAAATGAAATGCATAAGAATGTAGGAAAATGTTACCAGAAAGAAACTGAAAATTATAACCAAAATATGTGTGCTGTGCTGTTTTGTACTCAGTCACGTCCAACTCTTTGCAACCCCATGAACTGAAGTCTACCAGTCTTCTCTGTTTATGGGATTTTCCAGGCAAAGGATACTGGAATGGGTTGCATTTCCTCCACCAGGGCATCTTCCAGACTCAGGGGTCAAATCTGCTTTTCCTGCATTGACAGGTGGATTCTTAACTACTGAATCACCAGGGAAGCCCCATCCAAATGTGTATGTCTATATAGTGAGATGCAGATATATATGTGTGATATATATTTGAAACTGGCAAATATCGAAAATTCACTAAACTTATTTATATCACCTCCATATTCATTTTTGAAAGGAAAAAGAGGGTCTCGTGTAAGGCATTTGACCATGTTTGAGTCCAAACTTGGCCTTATTGTTCCAATTTTTAAATGGCATGAAAAAAGAAACAATATGATTTACTCCTAGATTTTACACAAAATCAACAACAGGAATTAAGGACTGAAAAACAGCATTCTCAAAAAAATTCTGATATCTCCATGGAACTCAAACCAACAAATAAAGAGGGACTGACAAGTTTAATGAAGACAGAAAGAAACAAATGATTATCCTATCAAGTCAAGATTCCCACAGGAACAGTATGTACTATAAGACAAACCAACAATTCCTTATTTCTGACTATGGAACTCAAAACCAGGGCTGTAGCAAAGATTCCCAGAGACTCCACTAAGCCTGTCTGGGAAAGTAGATAAGATGGAGCTAAACTGAACTAAAAGGAATCCAGAGATGTTAGTTTTGCAGAACGCAAACTACCTGTGACCTTTTCAGTTTACTGGGGATACAAAAACTATAAAACAAACACAATGAATAGATTATTAGGTGAAATTCTGTCACTATAGGACCTCCTTTGAATCACTGGTTGAGAAAAATCCCACTGTTTCTCAAGATTAGTAATATTATATAATGGAAATATTAATGGATCTATTCAAACATGCTATTGTATATAAGAAGAAGAAAGGAAAGAGAAAGGGGGCAAATGAAATGCATAAGAATGTAGGAAAATGTTACCAGAAAGAAACTGAAAATTATAACCAAAATATGTGTGCTGTGCTGTTTTGTACTCAGTCACGTCCAACTCTTTGCAACCCCATGAACTGAAGTCTACCAGTCTTCTCTGTTTATGGGATTTTCCAGGCAAAGGATACTGGAATGGGTTGCATTTCCTCCACCAGGGCATCTTCCAGACTCAGGGGTCAAATCTGCTTTTCCTGCATTGACAGGTGGATTCTTAACTACTGAATCACCAGGGAAGCCCCATCCAAATGTGTATGTCTATATAGTGAGATGCAGATATATATGTGTTGATATATATGTATAGACACACACACATTAAGCAGGGCATCAGTATTAATCTCCTGGACTAAACTTATCCTACAAACCCCCATTCAAGACACTTGGAAACAAGGTAACAGGGAGATATGGTGGCTGTTGGCAGAGAGAAAGCCAGCGTCTGTGCTATCTTCCTAATACCTCTCCCAGGCCTTTTTATCCAAGCCCTTTCTTCAAGTCTTAGAGCGGAATTTTAGCTCTTTCCTGGGGTCAACATGGTGACATCTTCCTACTAAATGGTTTGTTTAAAACCTCTATGCTCTAGTCCTATAGGTATGACACTTTCAAAACTTACTGTTTCCACTTTCAAAAGTTTGTTCCTTACAGATTAACAAGCTCAGGTGACACATGCACTTCGAAACCCTACTTTCAAACCCCAAAATGCATTTCTACCTTTCTTAGGCTTTAACTTGATACACCAAGGCAATCAGGAATGAAAATAAGTTACTAGGAATATAAACACTTCAGCAATCCTATTACAATAGTATTATGATTAAACTTTTATCTACAATGGAAAACTTGAATACATAAATACCATAATAAGCTTCCTATTCCATCAGAGAAATGTGTATATATATGTGTACACATCATAGAAATATGCATATGTACACACACACACATTGAGAGTTAATCTCAAAGAAATTTAGCGTTTCTAACTTATGCAATAATACAGATATTTATTGCCTTTTGATTATGTTCCAGCTTTTATACTAGGTACTAGAAACAAAAGGATGAATAAATCAAACCGTTGCTGTTCAGTCTCTCAGACATATCCGACTCTTTGCTACCACGTGGATTGGAGCACGACAGGCTCTCCTGTCCTAAACTGTGTCTGGGAGTTTGCTCAAACTCATGCCCATTGAGTTGGTGGCACTCACCTCTATTTTCCAGGCAAAGGATACTGGAATGGGTTGCATTTCCTCCACCAGGGCATCTTCCAGACTCAGGGGTCAAATCTGCTTTTCCTGCATTGACAGGTGGATTCTTAACTACTGAATCACCAGGGAAGCCCCATCCAAATGTGTATGTCTATATAGTGAGATGCAGATATATATGTGTTGATATATATGTATAGACACACACACATTAAGCAGGGCATCAGTATTAATCTCCTGGACTAAACTTATCCTACAAACCCCCATTCAAGACACTTGGAAACAAGGTAACAGGGAGATATGGTGGCTGTTGGCAGAGAGAAAGCCAGCGTCTGTGCTATCTTCCTAATACCTCTCCCAGGCCTTTTTATCCAAGCCCTTTCTTCAAGTCTTAGAGCGGAATTTTAGCTCTTTCCTGGGGTCAACATGGTGACATCTTCCTACTAAATGGTTTGTTTAAAACCTCTATGCTCTAGTCCTATAGGTATGACACTTTCAAAACTTACTGTTTCCACTTTCAAAAGTTTGTTCCTTACAGATTAACAAGCTCAGGTGACACATGCACTTCGAAACCCTACTTTCAAACCCCAAAATGCATTTCTACCTTTCTTAGGCTTTAACTTGATACACCAAGGCAATCAGGAATGAAAATAAGTTACTAGGAATATAAACACTTCAGCAATCCTATTACAATAGTATTATGATTAAACTTTTATCTACAATGGAAAACTTGAATACATAAATACCATAATAAACTTCCTATTCCATCAGAGAAATGTGTATATATATGTGTACACATCATAGAAATATGCATATGTACACACACACACATTGAGAGTTAATCTCAAAGAAATTTAGCGTTTCTAACTTATGCAATAATACAGATATTTATTGCCTTTTGATTATGTTCCAGCTTTTATACTAGGTACTAGAAACAAAAGGATGAATAAATCAAACCGTTGCTGTTCAGTCTCTCAGACATATCCGACTCTTTGCTACCACGTGGATTGGAGCACGACAGGCTCTCCTGTCCTAAACTGTGTCTGGGAGTTTGCTCAAACTCATGCCCATTGAGTTGGTGGCACTCACCCTCTCCTGCCACCTTCTCTTATTCCATTCCTTCTCTTATTCACTGGTTAGGAGCTTAGGGTTGCTCTCAGTTTATCACATCTTTCAACATGTCTTAATTCTATCATTTTATTTTAGTGAGACTCATCAGATCACTGAGCAGCATGTTTGGGAAAACATATTTATTCCACAGATTGCCTCTCTTTAAATTTAGTAAACAAAACTTTGAAAGGAACAGCCTGCAAATATGATAACTCATGTACATGAATAAAAGATGATATAACTAGAATATATATTCATATCTTGTAAATGAATTGAATTTCCTGATTCAGCCTTCAGAGTAGTGTTCCACAGTCTTTTGGTATCTTCACCAGTTGATCCTAACCACCTTCTGACATTAATCCATCCTATTTATTTCTGGTGGTCTATATGCTATTGACTGCCATCCTAAAGGAATGTAAAATCAGAAGCATTTTTCTTATCTTTATCCCCGTTGTCTTGAGACAAAACATCCCTGATTGGTGACTAATTCATGTAAAAGTTCTTTTGATATATGTTGAGTGATTTCTGAATGCTAATTTATATGTTTTGCAGATTGCCTGCATAGTTGGATATGATTTATGGTTTTTCCTGCTAGAAAAATAGGGTTGCCTGTTTTTCTAGAAATATTTACTAAGAGCATATTAATGATAATGATAAAGACAAGAAAGAGAGAAAAGAGGAGCAGGAGGAGATGTAAAAGGAGAAGGAGAAGAACAAGGAAACCATAACCTCATTTAATGTTTGCAACATTCTTATATGGTAAATAATTTTACTACCTTCATTTAAAGAAGGAAAAAATTAACAAGCAAGAGTTGGCTTGTGTTTTGAACACATTCATAAAATCAGTTGGTGGATTCTCAATTTTGATCCAGAAATCTGGTTTCAGGTACCCAATGACAGGCTTCTGTGTTTTTAAACTTGTCTTCCTGCACTCTTGAGTACTATTTCCATGTCTTGGATTCTTGGGACCCTATATGGCATCTGTCAGCAGAGAAAAATTCTGACTTGGGAAAAAGGGAGTCTGGAGAAATTATTCAAACAGTCTAAGTCAGGATAAAGCATATCCACTGGAAAGTGGGAAGAGGAAATTTAACTTTGAGAGGAAAAAAAAAATCCTTAGTAAATGGAATAGAAATAAAATACTACAAAGAATGATAGATTAACTTTGTCACCTAATTAGATAAGGAAGTTTCAAAAAGTCACTAAATAAAGACAAGATAAGGAATACTATTCATCCAATCTTACAAACAAATTCCCACACCATATACTTTCTCAGCTTGATCTGTGATGACTGAACAATAAATATATAGATACAGTTGGTTCTTCTTATCCATAAGTTCCACATCCAAGGATTAGCCAACTGGGGATCAAAAATGTTTAGGAAATAAAACATTTCAAAAATTTCCAAAATGTGAATTGACTCGCTGGGACTGTCATCTATTTAGATAATATTTACATACATTGTAGTAGGCATTAAAAGTAATGACAGATGATTTAAAGTATTCAGGAGGATGCACACAGGTTATATGCTGATCCTATTTATTTCTGGTGGTCTATATGCTATTGACTGCCATCCTAAAGGAATGTAAAATCAGAAGCATTTTTCTTATCTTTATCCCCGTTGTCTTGAGACAAAACATCCCTGATTGGTGACTAATTCATGTAAAAGTTCTTTTGATATATGTTGAGTGATTTCTGAATGCTAATTTATATGTTTTGCAGATTGCCTGCATAGTTGGATATGATTTATGGTTTTTCCTGCTAGAAAAATAGGGTTGCCTGTTTTTCTAGAAATATTTACTAAGAGCATATTAATGATAATGATAAAGACAAGAAAGAGAGAAAAGAGGAGCAGGAGGAGATGTAAAAGGAGAAGGAGAAGAACAAGGAAACCATAACCTCATTTAATGTTTGCAACATTCTTATATGGTAAATAATTTTACTACCTTCATTTAAAGAAGGAAAAAATTAACAAGCAAGAGTTGGCTTGTGTTTTGAACACATTCATAAAATCAGTTGGTGGATTCTCAATTTTGATCCAGAAATCTGGTTTCAGGTACCCAATGACAGGCTTCTGTGTTTTTAAACTTGTCTTCCTGCACTCTTGAGTACTATTTCCATGTCTTGGATTCTTGGGACCCTATATGGCATCTGTCAGCAGAGAAAAATTCTGACTTGGGAAAAAGGGAGTCTGGAGAAATTATTCAAACAGTCTAAGTCAGGATAAAGCATATCCACTGGAAAGTGGGAAGAGGAAATTTAACTTTGAGAGGAAAAAAAAAATCCTTAGTAAATGGAATAGAAATAAAATACTACAAAGAATGATAGATTAACTTTGTCACCTAATTAGATAAGGAAGTTTCAAAAAGTCACTAAATAAAGACAAGATAAGGAATACTATTCATCCAATCTTACAAAAAAATTTCCCCACACCATATACTTTCTCAGCTTGATCTGTGATGACTGAACAATAAATATATAGATACAGTTGGTTCTTCTTATCCATAAGTTCCACATCCAAGGATTAGCCAACTGGGGATCAAAAATGTTTAGGAAATAAAACATTTCAAAAATTTCCAAAATGTGAATTGACTCGCTGGGACTGTCATCTATTTAGATAATATTTACATACATTGTAGTAGGCATTAAAAGTAATGACAGATGATTTAAAGTATTCAGGAGGATGCACACAGGTTATATGCTGATACTTTAGTATTTTATATGAGACTTAAGCATCTTCAGATTTTGGCATCTGTGAGTGGGTTAGGGGTATCCTGGAGCCAATCTCTCTAAGCATACCAAGAGATGACAACATTCTTGATGTGAAGATTCCAATATTCACTTTTTGAAAAAAAATTATTCAATGCATGTTCTATGTAACTTTCCAGGATGAAATAAACTTTTGATTCCTGCAAAACAGAGTTCAGACTATAAACACTTTCTAAAGTGTACATCCCCTCTTAGTATGATCCCCAGTATTTAATATGCACTAAATAAGTATGTAATTTGCTGTGGTCTTTGTTTTTAATTTAAATATTTCAGTTCCAGGATTTAATTATATTATGAGAAATAAAAATATGGTTCAAAACTCCAAAAGCTAGAACACATCAGATTTACAAAGAAGGCTGAAGTCTTGTATTGTTTTTGCTGCAGTTGATGTTATGATGCTCTTGTGGGAGTTGGAACGAGTTGTGATGTTACATGCATCAACAAGGACCTCTGTGCTAGTAACAGTATTATTTTTGTTCCAATGGCAATAAACTCAGACTAGATGGAAAGATGTTCACAGGAAAAAAACAGAGATGGAAACTGGATGCTTAAAATAATAGCATTTTATGAGATAAGCAAAATCAGTGCTGTTGATACATAGATACAATATTTTGAAATGAACAATTCTTGATATAATGAGAGTAGTGATTACTGGTTGAAATACTAAAGGCAGTAATCTATCTACACAGTGGTCCAAACATGAAGACTAAGCAAAGCAACAGGAAAATCAAGAAACCTGCAAAACTTTCCTCTACTCCAGCCATTTCCATCTACCATTTTACCAAGGCCGTTTTAGTCAGCGGTAGACAATACTAGAAAAATCAGATGTTACTACACATATCTGTGAACACTGTATATTCACAGTAGTTTTCCCAAATGTATTTTCCTTCTATAGTCAAGGATGAGTCCTCTCTTTTGTGATAATTTACAAATGACCTCAGGCGCCATTCAGATACTCACAAGTCTGTTATCAGTGATGAGTTGGATAAAATAATGACCCTCATCACATAATTATCTAAGCCCTGGACACTGCATTTGATGGTTATTGACAGATGATTTAAAGTATTCAGGAGGATGCACACAGGTTATATGCTGATACTTTAGTATTTTATATGAGACTTAAGCATCTTCAGATTTTGGCATCTGTGAGTGGGTTAGGGGTATCCTGGAGCCAATCTCTCTAAGCATACCAAGAGATGACAACATTCTTGATGTGAAGATTCCAATATTCACTTTTTGAAAAAATTATTCAATGCATGTTCTATGTAACTTTCCAGGATGAAATAAACTTTTGATTCCTGCAAAACAGAGTTCAGACTATAAACACTTTCTAAAGTGTACATCCCCTCTTAGTATGATCCCCAGTATTTAATATGCACTAAATAAGTATGTAATTTGCTGTGGTCTTTGTTTTTAATTTAAATATTTCAGTTCCAGGATTTAATTATATTATGAGAAATAAAAATATGGTTCAAAACTCCAAAAGCTAGAACACATCAGATTTACAAAGAAGGCTGAAGTCTTGTATTGTTTTTGCTGCAGTTGATGTTATGATGCTCTTGTGGGAGTTGGAACGAGTTGTGATGTTACATGCATCAACAAGGACCTCTGTGCTAGTAACAGTATTATTTTTGTTCCAATGGCAATAAACTCAGACTAGATGGAAAGATGTTCACAGGAAAAAAACAGAGATGGAAACTGGATGCTTAAAATAATAGCATTTTATGAGATAAGCAAAATCAGTGCTGTTGATACATAGATACAATATTTTGAAATGAACAATTCTTGATATAATGAGAGTAGTGATTACTGGTTGAAATACTAAAGGCAGTAATCTATCTACACAGTGGTCCAAACATGAAGACTAAGCAAAGCAACAGGAAAATCAAGAAACCTGCAAAACTTTCCTCTACTCCAGCCATTTCCATCTACCATTTTACCAAGGCCGTTTTAGTCAGCGGTAGACAATACTAGAAAAATCAGATGTTACTACACATATCTGTGAACACTGTATATTCACAGTAGTTTTCCCAAATGTATTTTCCTTCTATAGTCAAGGATGAGTCCTCTCTTTTGTGATAATTTACAAATGACCTCAGGCGCCATTCAGATACTCACAAGTCTGTTATCAGTGATGAGTTGGATAAAATAATGACCCTCATCACATAATTATCTAAGCCCTGGACACTGCATTTGATGGTTATTGAGACTTGATTATATGCCAAGTGTAAGACTAAATATTTCATATATATTATCACATGCAATGCTAATAATCATTATCTACAAAAATCAGTATTATGATCTTAATATTCTAGTGGCAGAATTCAAATTCTATAGTTATTTTTAATAAACTCATGAATCCACCTATAGCATCTGGGCTAAGACAATCATCACGGATAAATTACTCCCTATCATCTTCTCTTGATTTCCTTTCATCTATCATTTAACACCTAACATCTTGTTTTATGTATGCACATGACTTATTTATTACCTCACTTTTCTTCATCACACCCAAGCCAAATTTATGCCTTCTAAGTAGAAGACTGGAATTTGATTCCAGGAAAATAATACTTTGGAAACTTTTTTTTTTCCAGCCAGAAAGGATGATTTCAAATTCTGCAGTTAGAATTTTTCAGTTTTGTGGTTACACTGAACTGAAACTAACCCATATCTTGTGAATTATACATTGGCATTTCATTTAATTACTTATTTGATCAATTAGTAAATAAATTTATTGAATATAGGTTTATTTAAGGCAGTGAATTAGCAGTATGAAAAACCAAGTTCAAAATATGATCACCTTTCTGCCTGTAAAGGATTTATATGCCATATAAAAATAGATAAGATCACTGGATTCTTATTCAAAAGATATCTGTTTATTCAATCTTTCTACCAACATTTATTGAGTGTCTACTATTTGGTAGACACAACCATATAGTTAAGCAGTGAATGTAGCAGTAGTGATTACTGGTTGAAATACTAAAGGCAGTAATCTATCTACACAGTGGTCCAAACATGAAGACTAAGCAAAGCAACAGGAAAATCAAGAAACCTGCAAAACTTTCCTCTACTCCAGCCATTTCCATCTACCATTTTACCAAGGCCGTTTTAGTCAGCGGTAGACAATACTAGAAAAATCAGATGTTACTACACATATCTGTGAACACTGTATATTCACAGTAGTTTTCCCAAATGTATTTTCCTTCTATAGTCAAGGATGAGTCCTCTCTTTTGTGATAATTTACAAATGACCTCAGGCGCCATTCAGATACTCACAAGTCTGTTATCAGTGATGAGTTGGATAAAATAATGACCCTCATCACATAATTATCTAAGCCCTGGACACTGCATTTGATGGTTATTGAGACTTGATTATATGCCAAGTGTAAGACTAAATATTTCATATATATTATCACATGCAATGCTAATAATCATTATCTACAAAAATCAGTATTATGATCTTAATATTCTAGTGGCAGAATTCAAATTCTATAGTTATTTTTAATAAACTCATGAATCCACCTATAGCATCTGGGCTAAGACAATCATCACGGATAAATTACTCCCTATCATCTTCTCTTGATTTCCTTTCATCTATCATTTAACACCTAACATCTTGTTTTATGTATGCACATGACTTATTTATTACCTCACTTTTCTTCATCACACCCAAGCCAAATTTATGCCTTCTAAGTAGAAGACTGGAATTTGATTCCAGGAAAATAATACTTTGGAAACTTTTTTTCTAGCCAGAAAGGATGATTTCAAATTCTGCAGTTAGAATTTTTCAGTTTTGTGGTTACACTGAACTGAAACTAACCCATATCTTGTGAATTATACATTGGCATTTCATTTAATTACTTATTTGATCAATTAGTAAATAAATTTATTGAATATAGGTTTATTTAAGGCAGTGAATTAGCAGTATGAAAAACCAAGTTCAAAATATGATCACCTTTCTGCCTGTAAAGGATTTATATGCCATATAAAAATAGATAAGATCACTGGATTCTTATTCAAAAGATATCTGTTTATTCAATCTTTCTACCAACATTTATTGAGTGTCTACTATTTGGTAGACACAACCATATTGTTAGAGACAGAGATGTGAACAAAAGGGATATATTTCTTTGATTTCACTGAGGCTGTATTCCTGGGGTGGTAGACCCACAATGACAATTAATATCCTCTGTCAAATGGACACATATTATGAAGGAAAATACAACAGGGAGAGGCATGAGCAGTTCCATCCTGGTACGAATGCCATTTTATATAATGGCCAAAAAAAAAAAAGACTCACAGGAAAAGTAATATATGAACATCCAATTGAAGAAGATGAGTAAAGGGATCACATAGCCATGAAAGAAAAATAGCTTTTCATCATGAGGAAACAGAAACAGAGTTATAAACCAAAACAGATTATACTCTTCTAGGAGAAAACAGCAGGTAATAATAGAATGTTCAAAGACAAGAAAGATAATAAAGGTGTGACAATATTAAGAAGTTATTTGCTCATTTGGCCAGTGCTATCTGACCATTTCAAATGGAATGGATGTCAAATAATTATAGATATATTGCTTTCTAATTTGTAAACTCACTGATCTCTGAGTCAACTAATTTCTGGAAAGGAGATGAAAACTGAAAAAGTTATATATATCCAAACATGCAATATTGACATGCATCAGATCACACTGACCTTTCTCCAGAAATCAGTTTACCTCCAACATGATGTTGTACATCACAGAAAGCCAAATTAACAACTCAGCCTTTAGTTACTTAACTCTATAAAGAGTTTTCTAAGTTAATTAATTAATTAATTAATGCACTAAAAGCATGAAAGTTTACACAGCCACATACTGTGAACATTTTCCATGATTCTATGTTTTTTCTTCAATTAAAACTAGTACACTTTAGAGTTAATATATAGATAGAAAATACCCTGCAGAAACTCAAGCAACAGCAAGAATAGAAAAAGCAAATGTCTGATCCAGTGCCTAACCCATGGTAGGGCTCTTTATTGAATATAGGTTTATTTAAGGCAGTGAATTAGCAGTATGAAAAACCAAGTTCAAAATATGATCACCTTTCTGCCTGTAAAGGATTTATATGCCATATAAAAATAGATAAGATCACTGGATTCTTATTCAAAAGATATCTGTTTATTCAATCTTTCTACCAACATTTATTGAGTGTCTACTATTTGGTAGACACAACCATATTGTTAGAGACAGAGATGTGAACAAAAGGGATATATTTCTTTGATTTCACTGAGGCTGTATTCCTGGGGTGGTAGACCCACAATGACAATTAATATCCTCTGTCAAATGGACACATATTATGAAGGAAAATACAACAGGGAGAGGCATGAGCAGTTCCATCCTGGTACGAATGCCATTTTATATAATGGCCAAAAAAAAAAAGACTCACAGGAAAAGTAATATATGAACATCCAATTGAAGAAGATGAGTAAAGGGATCACATAGCCATGAAAGAAAAATAGCTTTTCATCATGAGGAAACAGAAACAGAGTTATAAACCAAAACAGATTATACTCTTCTAGGAGAAAACAGCAGGTAATAATAGAATGTTCAAAGACAAGAAAGATAATAAAGGTGTGACAATATTAAGAAGTTATTTGCTCATTTGGCCAGTGCTATCTGACCATTTCAAATGGAATGGATGTCAAATAATTATAGATATATTGCTTTCTAATTTGTAAACTCACTGATCTCTGAGTCAACTAATTTCTGGAAAGGAGATGAAAACTGAAAAAGTTATATATATCCAAACATGCAATATTGACATGCATCAGATCACACTGACCTTTCTCCAGAAATCAGTTTACCTCCAACATGATGTTGTACATCACAGAAAGCCAAATTAACAACTCAGCCTTTAGTTACTTAACTCTATAAAGAGTTTTCTAAGTTAATTAATTAATTAATTAATGCACTAAAAGCATGAAAGTTTACACAGCCACATACTGTGAACATTTTCCATGATTCTATGTTTTTTCTTCAATTAAAACTAGTACACTTTAGAGTTAATATATAGATAGAAAATACCCTGCAGAAACTCAAGCAACAGCAAGAATAGAAAAAGCAAATGTCTGATCCAGTGCCTAACCCATGGTAGGGCTCACTCTTGAAAAAATGAATGAACAATGAATGGAAGTAAAAAGATATTTAGATACTGATTGATTTACTGACAATTATAAATCATAATCAACATGCAATTTCTTTGTCCACCACTACCATGATATTTTCTTAATGACCCTCCACCGCTATAATGTATATATGTATGAATAACCTATCACAGTATATGGCACACATCTGATTTCTAGATTTGTCATTTTAACCCTATAATCTGTACCCTGTTGACATAGTAGGGCATGTTTTCAAAAATATGAATGAGATCAGAATTTCAGAGCCTAACTAAAGTCTGACTGAAGACAAGGAAAAGAAAATATTTCTGGGATAAAAAGGTAAGATAAACAATATAATATGAAAATAAGTTCAAAGGTAAAATATTAAACTTGTTTCAAAGCAGAAGATGGTGAAGTAACACTCTGATGTATTCTCACAATATTATTTTCTTTAAAAAATAATGGAAATCATAGATTTCATGCCTGTCAATAACATATTTATCCTCAAAGGATAAGAAGACACCAATCAGTTCTTTTAGGATAAGATTTTAAAGTCAAGGCTTCTGACATAGGAAGCATGTGACTTTATAGTGTTCTGGTGCAACTGGAAATTAGGCACTACTCAGGACTACCTCATTTAGTTTTACCAAAAATGCCATTATTTAATTATAATTAAAGTCACATTCATGGAGATGAAAACTGAAAAAGTTATATATATCCAAACATGCAATATTGACATGCATCAGATCACACTGACCTTTCTCCAGAAATCAGTTTACCTCCAACATGATGTTGTACATCACAGAAAGCCAAATTAACAACTCAGCCTTTAGTTACTTAACTCTATAAAGAGTTTTCTAAGTTAATTAATTAATTAATTAATGCACTAAAAGCATGAAAGTTTACACAGCCACATACTGTGAACATTTTCCATGATTCTATGTTTTTTCTTCAATTAAAACTAGTACACTTTAGAGTTAATATATAGATAGAAAATACCCTGCAGAAACTCAAGCAACAGCAAGAATAGAAAAAGCAAATGTCTGATCCAGTGCCTAACCCATGGTAGGGCTCACTCTTGAAAAAATGAATGAACAATGAATGGAAGTAAAAAGATATTTAGATACTGATTGATTTACTGACAATTATAAATCATAATCAACATGCAATTTCTTTGTCCACCACTACCATGATATTTTCTTAATGACCCTCCACCGCTATAATGTATATATGTATGAATAACCTATCACAGTATATGGCACACATCTGATTTCTAGATTTGTCATTTTAACCCTATAATCTGTACCCTGTTGACATAGTAGGGCATGTTTTCAAAAATATGAATGAGATCAGAATTTCAGAGCCTAACTAAAGTCTGACTGAAGACAAGGAAAAGAAAATATTTCTGGGATAAAAAGGTAAGATAAACAATATAATATGAAAATAAGTTCAAAGGTAAAATATTAAACTTGTTTCAAAGCAGAAGATGGTGAAGTAACACTCTGATGTATTCTCACAATATTATTTTCTTTAAAAAATAATGGAAATCATAGATTTCATGCCTGTCAATAACATATTTATCCTCAAAGGATAAGAAGACACCAATCAGTTCTTTTAGGATAAGATTTTAAAGTCAAGGCTTCTGACATAGGAAGCATGTGACTTTATAGTGTTCTGGTGCAACTGGAAATTAGGCACTACTCAGGACTACCTCATTTAGTTTTACCAAAAATGCCATTATTTAATTATAATTAAAGTCATGGCATTTGCATGGGTGCTGAATCGTTCAGTCATACTCCATTATTCGCGACTCTATGGACTGTAGCTCGCCAGGCTCCTCTGTCCATGGGATTCTCCAAGAAAGAATTCTGGAATGGGGTGCAATTTCATTCTCCAGGGCTTCTTCCTGTCTCAGGGATTGAATTCATGTGGCCTGAATTTGCAGAGGGATGAACTGGGAAGGAGGGAAACCCCAAAGTCATGGCATTGAGCTTTTATAGTCACTTCAACTCTGATGTCTTCAACGTTCCCCTCTGTAATCCGTTTCCTAACAAGTCTAAAAATATGAAAATGCTGCCCATCTCTTAACAAGGCTAACAATATAGAATTGCTGTTGATCATAAGGATAGAAAGAAGAAATTGTAGCTTTACTTCAACTTAAAAGAGAAACAAAAATAGCTCAATTTACAACACAAGATTATTTCTGATGTTTTATATGTATCTTTCTACCAGAAAGGGTACTGAGAATGCTCACTGTTACTAACATAAATAAAAAAAAGTCATAAAGCTAAACTACCATTTCAAAACACTGCTCCATGGGCATGACTATTAAATTTTGATTTAAATACCAATAAAAGCATAGCAATAAACTCAATGGTTTAGCAAACTTAAAATAGAGTACTTCCCTCCACATTTTTAGTGTTGAACATCTAAAGCAAATTGTACAATGAAACAGTCTAGAATAACCAAAGCAATATTCACCTATTTTCCCGCATATTTCTCTGTATATTGTAATTAGGAATTTCCATATATATTTTAGCAAAATTTTGTGTTGCTTAAAATAGGAAATGTCATGTTCCCCTATGTCTATTCCCCAAACTTGTTTATTTTTAAAATGTACAGAAATAGTATAAGTACACACAAACAAAAACAATTCTCCTACCTATTCAGGGCTAATTGTCACTTGACAGATATTACCCAATATCACCAAACTATTATACAAAGTCCTATATATTGTTCAAGAATATGCATGTGTAGAATATATGTATGTGTATGTATGTGTGTGTGCATATATATGTCTGTGTGTGTGTGGAGTGTTTCTTCATTTATTTTTCCACAAAGGAGAGAATCTCTCACACTATTATTTAATTGGTTTTTTGTTCACTCAAGTTTAACTGCCACTTCTCTTTCAAATGGTAGTTTCAGTACTGCCTCATTGCTTTTTGATAGTTGAAGGCTATTCCGTTTTATAGTTGATGTGATCATTTATGTAGCTTTTGTTTCATGAGTAATAGATGGTCATCCAGGTTGTTTTAAGGAAGAACTCCATTACAAGGCTGCAATAACCTCCTGTGCATACATTTTTGCCATTAGATGTTAGTGTTTGGGGATCATTTGTAGAGCTGATGTGGTAAATTACAGCTGTCATTTTGTATTGTATAAACTGTTGTAGTAAAAAGAAAAGAGACTTGTGATAATCAAGATGAGATTCTCATTGCTGAAAGAGATACTTTTGAGCACTGTTATAACATCTTTATACCTTCTATGGCATATGTAGTCCTACCTCTTAGTTAGCTTTTACAATGAAGAGATTGGCTATTTGATCTCTAAATTGTATTTGCTTTGGAAAAGGTCTTTGATTAAATAATGTGTACTCAATGTTAAGAATATGATCCTAAATTGTATTTAATTTTTATTTCATTTCTCAAGAAATTAAAACATGAAATAAATGGTATCCTCCACACATCCTTGATTACATTTTCCAAGAGGGCAAGTAGAATGATAATTCTCTCATTATTTCTACAGCATGTAGCACCATGAGTGGTAGGTTTAATAATCCTTTTCTGAGTTAAAAAGAGCACATTATCTTTTTAAAGAGGGTTATGTAACAAACAGAAAATTAACAGGTCTTATAAGAGTAAGGTGCATTCACTGTACTTTCTTTTTTTTTTTTTTTACTTTCTATGCTTTGCACATATCTAACTAGTAAGAACTAGTCAGCCTGATAAATATTTATGAATTTATGGTTTCCTCTTTTAAGATTCAGAAAAAAAAATAGTAAATTTGATAAACAATGGAACAACTTCCTCTACCATAACTTTACATATTTATCATGTTTCCTAAGTTTTGGGGCACAATGTGTACTTAGGCATGAATCAATGGCACAGAGGAAAGCGTGTAGAAGAGTTTATGATTTATTAAAAGATAACAATAATATTAATCCTATAGCCATTATTCCAAACATCATTGATAAAAGTTCTATCTGCAATGTCTTTAAATACAAAAAAAGATAGGTCTTTCAATGGCATGCACAAAGGAATTAATTGCCTGAGTGAGCCAAACTCCAGTTTTAATACTTTTGCAAATTACACTTGTGAAAGAAAAATATTATTTGAAAGTGAGTAGTTTTTGATAAAAATTTTACATAAAGTGTGGGTGATGGACTGTAAAGTCTTGCAAGTATCATATCTCATATGCCAATAGAGATTAACAGAGTTTTGCTACTTATTAAAGAAAAAAGTGGAAAAAATCTTTGTGTATAACAAAAGCTAGATACAATAAGATATTCAAGAAGATTTGTGCTGTCATCTGTTGTCACTGACCACAGTGGGACAGTGGGACACAATAAGATATTCAAGAAGATTTGTGCTGTCATCTGTTGTCACTGACCACAGTGGGACCACAAAGAAATAAAAACTACTTTTTGAAGATTCTGGGAGGATCCAAGGCAGTCAAGGAGGCAAGGATCAAGATTCCAGAAATAAGAGAAGCCCAAAGAAGAGAATGTAATATAACCTTTACTCTTGAAAAATTGACAAACTGAGAACTTACAAAGAAAGTGGAAGCTTGAAAACTAACACTATAAATTAGATCATCTCACAGACCTGAGAAACTATTTGGATTTCAGGGTCCATTGAGGAAGAGGACTGCTACTAAGATTCCAGTTTCTCAGCTGAAATCTAAGAGTGCTAACACCCCAAGTGTTAAAGGAAACTAAACACAAGCCAACCCTCAAAACAAATGGTAGAAAAAATCACTGTCAACTTTCAAATGTACAAGTGAAAATATTCCTTATAGATGGGCACCAAGCAAAAAATATATTTATACAAACCAACACTGAGAGAATTCCTTATCCATAAGCCCAGGGTACGCTAAAGAACATTTTTAGGCAGAAGGAAAATGATCTAAGATGGAAACATGGTGATATATGAGGAATGGTGATCAAAGGAAAGAGTAAATATTTGAATAAATATAAATGAAAATGTAATTCACACATTAACTAATAACAACAGATGTCACAGAAAATATTGATACATAGCAGTAGTAACTTAAATGACAAGACATGATGAATAAATGTGAAATATTCATAAATTCATAACTATTAAATTTGATACACTTTAGTTGCTGATGCATATTGTAATTTCTATAATACTAGTATAAAATTCTAAAGAAATGGATAATGAGAAAGTTAATAGAGGATTAAAAAATAATCAATACAATTAAAGAAAGTAAAAATAACATAGTAGAAACATAAAACTTAGACCAAATTGGCAGATTTAAACTTGAGTGTTTTAGAAATTACATTAAGTGTAAATGACTTAAAAACAAAATGTTGCTTAAAATTAAACATAAAATAACTTAATCAGATTCCTTGCAATCTACTCTTAAAATACAAAAAAAAAAGGGCACTTACAATTCAGTGAAAACTAGAATGAAGAAAATGAAATGGGACATTACAATGCAGAAAAGGAAAAGAAAGACATCAAAGAAAAAAAGGGATGGTGAGAAGGAGGAAAATGAGAGGAGATAATTAGTGATGTAATATGGATGGGAAAAGAGGAGATTACATATAAAATTAAGATTTAAACCATATATGGTATCCTTCATTTCATATCCAAATATAAAAGGAAATAAAGTAAGCCAAACTTCCTACTAGCCTTTTTAGATATTCTTTGCAAATATCTAGTCATCTTGGCTTTAAGGTTTTCATTAGACTTGCAAAGCAAAGGTAATTGGAGCAACTCTCCAAGAGAGATGAAATAGGTCCTCCTCTATTGCAGAAAACTCTTTTTACAATATGATGCATAACATTCAAGGTATTATAGTAAAACTCTACAGCAGGCTGTGAAATTTTGATGGATAGCTCAGATTACCTGCTGGGAAAGAGCAATGCATCTCTCGACTCTTGATAGATTTACTCTAAGGTTTCACTTTTTCACCTTCATGAGTCATTATACATGAAGAAATGTGATTTCCACATTTAGAATAAAGGATAGGGGCTTCCTGGTGGTCCAGTGGGTAAGGACACCACCTTGCACTGCAAGGGTGCTGGTTCGATCCTGCCTGCGAAGTCAACAACTAAAATGGTGATGAGATAAATAAAATAAATGAAAATGTAATTCACACATTAACTAATAACAACAGATGTCACAGAAAATATTGATACATAGCAGTAGTAACTTAAATGACAAGACATGATGAATAAATGTGAAATATTCATAAATTCATAACTATTAAATTTGATACACTTTAGTTGCTGATGCATATTGTAATTTCTATAATACTAGTATAAAATTCTAAAGAAATGGATAATGAGAAAGTTAATAGAGGATTAAAAAATAATCAATACAATTAAAGAAAGTAAAAATAACATAGTAGAAACATAAAACTTAGACCAAATTGGCAGATTTAAACTTGAGTGTTTTAGAAATTACATTAAGTGTAAATGACTTAAAAACAAAATGTTGCTTAAAATTAAACATAAAATAACTTAATCAGATTCCTTGCAATCTACTCTTAAAATACAAAAAAAAAAGGGCACTTACAATTCAGTGAAAACTAGAATGAAGAAAATGAAATGGGACATTACAATGCAGAAAAGGAAAAGAAAGACATCAAAGAAAAAAAGGGATGGTGAGAAGGAGGAAAATGAGAGGAGATAATTAGTGATGTAATATGGATGGGAAAAGAGGAGATTACATATAAAATTAAGATTTAAACCATATATGGTATCCTTCATTTCATATCCAAATATAAAAGGAAATAAAGTAAGCCAAACTTCCTACTAGCCTTTTTAGATATTCTTTGCAAATATCTAGTCATCTTGGCTTTAAGGTTTTCATTAGACTTGCAAAGCAAAGGTAATTGGAGCAACTCTCCAAGAGAGATGAAATAGGTCCTCCTCTATTGCAGAAAACTCTTTTTACAATATGATGCATAACATTCAAGGTATTATAGTAAAACTCTACAGCAGGCTGTGAAATTTTGATGGATAGCTCAGATTACCTGCTGGGAAAGAGCAATGCATCTCTCGACTCTTGATAGATTTACTCTAAGGTTTCACTTTTTCACCTTCATGAGTCATTATACATGAAGAAATGTGATTTCCACATTTAGAATAAAGGATAGGGGCTTCCTGGTGGTCCAGTGGGTAAGGACACCACCTTGCACTGCAAGGGGTGCTGGTTCGATCCCTGGCCTGCGAAGATCCCACTTGCCGCGGAGCGGCTGGACAGATGTGTCCAATTGCCAGGCCTGAGCTTTGGAGCGCATGCGCCCAGAGCCGGTGCTCTGCGACAACAGAGGCCACCGCGATGGGAAGCCCACACAGGCCAAAGAACAAAGATGGATGAAAATGGACAAATGAAAGACCAATAGAAGTGGCCCGCCTGCTCCCTTCCCTCCCACCCCCACCAAAATAAATAAATAAATAAATAAATAAATCTTTAGAATAAAGGATGGATGTCTTCTAGGTAGTACCCATGCTGATTAATTCAAGAGATCTTGAAAAGATCAAGTTAGGATTCTACCTCTTTAACTGGCCTACATAGTCTGCGACATAGAGACTTGGACTGGGAGGGAGAAAAAAAATCTGAAGAAGCAGACAAGGTAATTAATTTAGCTACTACATCAAGGATAGTCTTAAGACTCCAAATACCTAAAATCACAGAATTTTTGAAGTAGGAAAAATTTATTATTCATCCTTGGTAACTCA
Source organism: Tragulus kanchil (assembly GCA_022376925.1). Lineage (NCBI taxonomy): Eukaryota > Metazoa > Chordata > Mammalia > Artiodactyla > Tragulidae > Tragulus > Tragulus kanchil. The sequence goes on along the minus strand of JAIOJX010000023.1, from coordinate 105,833,830 downwards.
TTTACTCATTTGTGAAAGACAATTTAATGTTTACTTTTTTATTATCTAACTTTTTAGGTGTTGGAAATTGAAAATGAAAACTACCTAGTGATCCTCAGATACCTGTATGAAATAAACTATTCTTAGTAAAATGTAGAATGCATGCACAGTACAGTAGAATCACAAAGGAACTGGTGATTAAATTTAATGGGATGGAAGGAATCAGAAAACTTATGCAAAGCAAAGGTAATTGGAGCAACTCTCCAAGAGAGATGAAATAGGTCCTCCTCTATTGCAGAAAACTCTTTTTACAATATGATGCATAACATTCAAGGTATTATAGTAAAACTCTACAGCAGGCTGTGAAATTTTGATGGATAGCTCAGATTACCTGCTGGGAAAGAGCAATGCATCTCTCGACTCTTGATAGATTTACTCTAAGGTTTCACTTTTTCACCTTCATGAGTCATTATACATGAAGAAATGTGATTTCCACATTTAGAATAAAGGATAGGGGCTTCCCTGGTGGTCCAGTGGGTAAGGACACCACCTTGCACTGCAAGGGGTGCTGGTTCGATCCCTGGCCTGCGAAGATCCCACTTGCCGCGGAGCGGCTGGACAGATGTGTCCAATTGCCAGGCCTGAGCTTTGGAGCGCATGCGCCCAGAGCCGGTGCTCTGCGACAACAGAGGCCACCGCGATGGGAAGCCCACACAGGCCAAAGAACAAAGATGGATGAAAATGGACAAATGAAAGACCAATAGAAGTGGCCCGCCTGCTCCCTTCCCTCCCACCCCCACCAAAATAAATAAATAAATAAATAAATAAATCTTTAGAATAAAGGATGGATGTCTTCTAGGTAGTACCCATGCTGATTAATTCAAGAGATCTTGAAAAGATCAAGTTAGGATTCTACCTCTTTAACTGGCCTACATAGTCTGCGACATAGAGACTTGGACTGGGAGGGAGAAAAAAAATCTGAAGAAGCAGACAAGGTAATTAATTTAGCTACTACATCAAGGATAGTCTTAAGACTCCAAATACCTAAAATCACAGAATTTTTGAAGTAGGAAAAATTTATTATTCATCCTTGGTAACTCATTTACTCATTTGTGAAAGACAATTTAATGTTTACTTTTTTATTATCTAACTTTTTAGGTGTTGGAAATTGAAAATGAAAACTACCTAGTGATCCTCAGATACCTGTATGAAATAAACTATTCTTAGTAAAATGTAGAATGCATGCACAGTACAGTAGAATCACAAAGGAACTGGTGATTAAATTTAATGGGATGGAAGGAATCAGAAAACTTATGGAAAAGTCAGCTTGGCTGAATTTTATAAATTACCAAATGTGACCAGTTGGGAATATACTACAGAGAATTAAGAATGAATCCCATGAGGAAGCAATGTAGGAAAAGAAATGTCATAGAGGTGGCCAGACACACAGGAGTCTGGGTGTGTTAACTCAGGCAGTTTAAATACTTCATTGTCCCACAGACATTGCAGAGTGTTCAAATTACTAACATGGAGAGGAATGAGGTACATGATTACATTTATATTTTATCCAAATGAGTATGATTGAAAGATTTAGGGTGAATTGGAAGAGTGTGAGATTCCAGGAAAGGAGGCCATTTAGGAGATTAAACATTATTGCAATAGTCCAAAATGATACACTTAGGAGATAAAGCACATTGGGAAGGAGACAAGATTGGGGACGGAGAAGACACATAGTAGAGACTGTACAGAGAAATCTTATACATCATTAGGATGTGCTTTTTAAAATATTCTCACATGAGATATATATTTGATCAAATCACTAACCTCCAGGTTTGTGTAACAAAAGTCAGTCTCTTTCAAACCTAATTCTCTGTCTCTTGGAGATACTGTAAGATGCAGCAATATCTGAGTTGGTGAGCAAATGAGTACTTTAAAATCTAATCTGTCATTAAGGAAATTAATACCATCATGGGACATCAATTTTGTTGATAAGAAAAAAAAAGCTCAAAGTTGAGATAAATAGTATCATGTTTTTCATTTGACATAGTCTTTAAGTTTACTAGAGACTTGGACTGGGAGGAGAAAAATCTGAAGAAGCAGACAAGGTAATTAATTTAGCTACTACATCAAGGATAGTCTTAAGACTCCAAATACCTAAAATCACAGAATTTTGAAGTAGGAAAAATTTATTATTCATCCTTGGTAACTCATTTACTCATTTGTGAAAGACAATTTAATGTTTACTTTTTTATTATCTAACTTTTTAGGTGTTGGAAATTGAAAATGAAAACTACCTAGTGATCCTCAGATACCTGTATGAAATAAACTATTCTTAGTAAAATGTAGAATGCATGCACAGTACAGTAGAATCACAAAGGAACTGGTGATTAAATTTAATGGGATGGAAGGAATCAGAAAACTTATGGAAAAGTCAGCTTGGCTGAATTTTATAAATTACCAAATGTGACCAGTTGGGAATATACTACAGAGAATTAAGAATGAATCCCATGAGGAAGCAATGTAGGAAAAGAAATGTCATAGAGGTGGCCAGACACACAGGAGTCTGGGTGTGTTAACTCAGGCAGTTTAAATACTTCATTGTCCCACAGACATTGCAGAGTGTTCAAATTACTAACATGGAGAGGAATGAGGTACATGATTACATTTATATTTTATCCAAATGAGTATGATTGAAAGATTTAGGGTGAATTGGAAGAGTGTGAGATTCCAGGAAAGGAGGCCATTTAGGAGATTAAACATTATTGCAATAGTCCAAAATGATACACTTAGGAGATAAAGCACATTGGGAAGGAGACAAGATTGGGGACGGAGAAGACACATAGTAGAGACTGTACAGAGAAATCTTATACATCATTAGGATGTGCTTTTTAAAATATTCTCACATGAGATATATATTTGATCAAATCACTAACCTCCAGGTTTGTGTAACAAAAGTCAGTCTCTTTCAAACCTAATTCTCTGTCTCTTGGAGATACTGTAAGATGCAGCAATATCTGAGTTGGTGAGCAAATGAGTACTTTAAAATCTAATCTGTCATTAAGGAAATTAATACCATCATGGGACATCAATTTTGTTGATAAGAAAAAAAAAGCTCAAAGTTGAGATAAATAGTATCATTTTTTTCATTTGACATATAATCTTAAAATTATGTGTAAAAGGTGTGTGTGTCTGGCTTCCCTGGTGGTCCAGTGGGTAAAGAGTCCGTCTTGCAATGCAAGGGGCACAAGTTCTATCCCTGACCCAAGAGGATCTCACATGTCCCGGAACTGCTGGGCAGGTTTGTTCAATTGTGAGCCAGGGCTCTGGGGCACATAACTGAAATGGGAGGCCCACACAGGTCAAAGAATGAAGATGGATGAAGATAATAAATAAAGGACCAATAAAAAAAAAGAGGCCAAAATTTAAACAAAAATTAAAAAAAAAAAAAGGTGTGTGTGTCTGTGTACCTGTGTGTGTGCCTATATGTGTGAGGCTTCAGGTATTACATTTTCATTAACATAAAAACTGAATTGAATTTCAGCCAACTTGGAAAAACACTGGGAAGCTATTTGCACACCAATAGCAAACATACAACATTAGGCCAAAGAGACGATTAATAGAAAACATTGTGGTGAAATGAGCCTTAAGTGTATAAAATGCTGTGAAAATTGTAGCCTTTATCAATTCCCACGCCTTTTAAAATTATCTTGCATCAAATATTCATAGCTATTGGTGAGGTGCAGTAGGTTTTATGTCTATTGTATTGGTGCAATTATTAAAAGTATCCTTTTACTATTTCTGAAGTGACTTATTTGGATAATAAATCACATATCCATCCCAGTTTTAGGCCTGAGTCTTATCAGCTCCTTATATTTACATTCTCTTTCATCTCTGATTTATATATTACGTCCAAATTAGCAACACTTTGTGACATACTTTATATCAGAAGAAATGAGTATGACTGTAGGGAGGGTTCAGGCATTTGATTAAAGGGAGGAAGACATATTATTTCACTTCCATGTATGCATATATACCTTCATCTTAGAGACAATAATCTATTGAGTGATCAACTTCCAGAAGGGAGCACAATAAAAGACAGTAATGGAGAAAGTAATTTATCACATTCAAACACGCTAAATATTTTACAATATATACCTACCCCAAATTCACTTTTTTAGATTTTAATTTATGAAAATTCATACCATCATGGGACATCAATTTTGTTGATAAGAAAAAAAAAGCTCAAAGTTGAGATAAATAGTATCATTTTTTTCATTTGACATATAATCTTAAAATTATGTGTAAAAGGTGTGTGTGTCTGGCTTCCCTGGTGGTCCAGTGGGTAAAGAGTCCGTCTTGCAATGCAAGGGGCACAAGTTCTATCCCTGACCCAAGAGGATCTCACATGTCCCGGAACTGCTGGGCAGGTTTGTTCAATTGTGAGCCAGGGCTCTGGGGCACATAACTGAAATGGGAGGCCCACACAGGTCAAAGAATGAAGATGGATGAAGATAATAAATAAAGGACCAATAAAAAAAAAGAGGCCAAAATTTAAACAAAAATTAAAAAAAAAAAAAGGTGTGTGTGTCTGTGTACCTGTGTGTGTGCCTATATGTGTGAGGCTTCAGGTATTACATTTTCATTAACATAAAAACTGAATTGAATTTCAGCCAACTTGGAAAAACACTGGGAAGCTATTTGCACACCAATAGCAAACATACAACATTAGGCCAAAGAGACGATTAATAGAAAACATTGTGGTGAAATGAGCCTTAAGTGTATAAAATGCTGTGAAAATTGTAGCCTTTATCAATTCCCACGCCTTTTAAAATTATCTTGCATCAAATATTCATAGCTATTGGTGAGGTGCAGTAGGTTTTATGTCTATTGTATTGGTGCAATTATTAAAAGTATCCTTTTACTATTTCTGAAGTGACTTATTTGGATAATAAATCACATATCCATCCCAGTTTTAGGCCTGAGTCTTATCAGCTCCTTATATTTACATTCTCTTTCATCTCTGATTTATATATTACGTCCAAATTAGCAACACTTTGTGACATACTTTATATCAGAAGAAATGAGTATGACTGTAGGGAGGGTTCAGGCATTTGATTAAAGGGAGGAAGACATATTATTTCACTTCCATGTATGCATATATACCTTCATCTTAGAGACAATAATCTATTGAGTGATCAACTTCCAGAAGGGAGCACAATAAAAGACAGTAATGGAGAAAGTAATTTATCACATTCAAACACGCTAAATATTTTACAATATATACCTACCCCAAATTCACTTTTAGATTTTATTTATGAAGCTAAGCTAATGGGCAATTTAAATGTTAAAAATGTATGCAGAAAAATGTTAATAAGCAGGGTTTAAATACATGCAAAAAATTCATGCCTTTTAACAAAATATGTGCCTTAAAAGTAGAAATGCGTACACTCTCTTGATCATCTCATAGAATGCTAAGCATATTAACAGTAGGAAAAGTTCCAGAACTGAGTTTTCAAGGGTTTTTTGACATAAATTGTATTATTTATCAAGCCTATTCACAATTATTATTTAAAACACATGCCAGTGTGATTGAAACATATAGGTTTTCTCTGTCTTTTGAAGGGTTTATTATTTTTAGGTTAGAGAATACATCAATATATTTTTCTCACTGCAAAAATCTTATTCCAGAGTACTGGCTCAATAAAAGTTTGCAGGATGGTTAAACCAGAAAACAAATTCCAGTAAAAATGTATAGAATGAAAAAGAAAATTTTATAGAATGGCAATGTTATAAATAAGATACAGCAATGATTTTCTTATACAAATTATCACCAATTGTGATATAAGACCAAACAACAGAAAATAAACTTAATGAATCTTACACAGCCAAGTGAACTGGGTATAATTTACAAGTACTATTACAAAGTATCACATATATTCTGAGGGAAAAAAACAAACTCAATTTGAAAGCAAACTCAATGCACTGAATGTTTTGCCTAAGACTAAGGACTTGATACTTCTCTAAAGTAATCGCACAACTGCCTGGTCAATGTTTTTTCAGAATTAAATATTTGTTGTCTGGTAAGGTGTAACTTACTCTTACAGTCTCATCTTGTAGTATAGAGAACCACAAGCACTTCTGAGTCATTTTCAAAATTCTCAAAATAAGTCCATATTTCCCTAGTCCCCTAGGTGAGAAACAAATATTGAAATCTTATTGGAGCTTAAAGAGCAAAACTGTTAATGAAGTATTTGCTTAAAGTTAAGTAGCGATGCAGAGAATGGTGACATTCTGAGATTTTGTTCCTTATGTTGTTGTTGTTTTTTGTTTCTGTTTTTAATTTTACAGTTTCTTGTTGTTTACTGCCACACATTAACCTGAATCAGCCATATATATATATATATATATATATATATATATATATATATATATTCCCTCCCTCTTGAACTTCCCTCCCATATCCCTCCACACCCCACCCCTCTAGGTTATTACAGAACCCCTATTTGAGTTCCCTTAGTCTCACAGCAGTTTCCCATTGGTTGTCTATTTTACATATGGTTATATAAGCTTCCATGTTACTCTTTCCATATGTCTTGTTCATTCCTCCCTCTTCTTAATGTCCTAGGTCTGTTCTCTATGTGTGCTTCTCCATTGCTAATTTACATATATATTTATCAGTACCATCTTTCTAGATTCCATATGTGTCAGTATACTGTATTTATCGTCCTCTTTCTGACTTCACTATGGAAGACAGTATGGAGATTCCTTAAAAAACTAGGAAGAGAACCACCATATGATCCAGCAATCCCACTATTAGGCATATACCCAGAGGCTTTGGGTATTTTTTTGTAGGCAACAAAGCATGTACTGTTGGAGATGCATTCAATCATAGACCTTGAAAAGTGATTCAAATGTAAGGAAAGCTTATATGAATACTCACATTAAGATGACACTGATGAATGTTGTATGCTTCAATGTTCATCAATTTCATCTATTTGCGTGAATAGTTACCTTTAAATTATGAAAGTAATCTAGAAAATCCAAACGAGTTTGGAAAAAAGCACAATATTTTAAAATGTATTGGTACACTTCCTTTATTAAGTGAATCCCCATTCCTGCTTCTGACCCTGACTGGGTAAATGCTGATAGAATGCAGATATTTAGGAAAATATCTAAAGAGAAACTTCAGTGTTAGCCAGTGACTTGGGTATAATTGAAGTATTACATACTGTGATGGATACAAATATGCAAAGAATATTCAGTTCTTTGGTAAATGCATCCATAAAGCTAGAGGGGCCAAGTCTGTGATATGAATGTTCAGTTGTGTCCAACTCTTTGCAACCCATGGACTGTAGCTTGCCAGGCTCCTATGTCCACAGTATTATCTGAGACAAGAATACTGGAGCTGATTGTCATTTCCTCCTCCAGGGGATCTTCCTGACCCAAGGATCAAAACTGTGGCTCCTGCATTTCCTATGTGTCAGCAGTCAGGTTTTCTTTGTCACTCAGCCACCTAGAAATCTCCTGTGATACAAGACAGTAGTCAAAAGCTGTAGCTCTTAGCCATGAGTAAATTTTACCCATAGTGACATATGACACTGTCAGGGTTGAAAAACCCAAAAGAATGTCAAGACAGTGGGTATTACATGCAAGAGACATCCAGATCATGTGATAAGAGGGGTGGAGTAATGCTAAATATTCTACAGTTCATGGAACACCCCACAGCAAAGATTTATCCAGCCCAAAGGGAAAATAGGCCTGAGGTTGAAAAACTTTGGGGAATTCCCTGATGGTCCAGTGATTATGACTCTTTGCTGCCACTGGTTGGGAAACTAGATCCCACATGTTGTTCCATGTGGGCATAGAGAATTAAAAAAAAAAAAAAAATGAAAAACTCTGGTCAATGATAGGGGCTCTAATACTTAGTCAATGGCTAATGAAGAAAATTTAAATGAGAATAAGCAAGCGGCTGGGACCCCAAAACACTGAGTAATGTCCAATTTTCATGAGGATCATTGCAGGAATAATAGTAAAATTGAAATTTTCCCAAACTACTGTTGAAGCAATTGTTCAATATGGCACAATATGCCTATCATAAGATTAATGTGATATGATTCTCATCATGACTGAACGAAGTATTTTTCTCTCCCTTGAGTAATTTACTTCATTATTTTGAGAGGTATTTCACCATTAACATTAACTTGACAAAAATATGAAAGTTTATAGTATCACAGAATAGAGTCTCAAACACCACTTTAAATTGATTAATGCATCTGCTTATCTTCACTATAGTTTTCTCAGAAATGCTGATAGAATGCAGATTTTAAATTAAAAAACAAAGAATATTTCACTGTGATGGATACAAATATGCAAAGAATATTCAGTTCTTTGGTAAATGCATCCATAAAGCTAGAGGGGCCAAGTCTGTGATATGAATGTTCAGTTGTGTCCAACTCTTTGCAACCCATGGACTGTAGCTTGCCAGGCTCCTATGTCCACAGTATTATCTGAGACAAGAATACTGGAGCTGATTGTCATTTCCTCCTCCAGGGGATCTTCCTGACCCAAGGATCAAAACTGTGGCTCCTGCATTTCCTATGTGTCAGCAGTCAGGTTTTCTTTGTCACTCAGCCACCTAGAAATCTCCTGTGATACAAGACAGTAGTCAAAAGCTGTAGCTCTTAGCCATGAGTAAATTTTACCCATAGTGACATATGACACTGTCAGGGTTGAAAAACCCAAAAGAATGTCAAGACAGTGGGTATTACATGCAAGAGACATCCAGATCAGGTGAGAAGAGGAGTGGAGTAATGCTAAATATTCTACAGTTCATGGAACACCCCACAGCAAAGATTTATCCAGCCCAAAGGGAAAATAGGCCTGAGGTTGAAAAACTTTGGGGAATTCCCTGATGGTCCAGTGATTATGACTCTTTGCTGCCACTGGTTGGGAAACTAGATCCCACATGTTGTTCCATGTGGGCATAGAGAATTAAAAAAAAAAAAAAAATGAAAAACTCTGGTCAATGATAGGGGCTCTAATACTTAGTCAATGGCTAATGAAGAAAATTTAAATGAGAATAAGCAAGCGGCTGGGACCCCAAAACACTGAGTAATGTCCAATTTTCATGAGGATCATTGCAGGAATAATAGTAAAATTGAAATTTTCCCAAACTACTGTTGAAGCAATTGTTCAATATGGCACAATATGCCTATCATAAGATTAATGTGATATGATTCTCATCATGACTGAACGAAGTATTTTTCTCTCCCTTGAGTAATTTACTTCATTATTTTGAGAGGTATTTCACCATTAACATTAACTTGACAAAAATATGAAAGTTTATAGTATCACAGAATAGAGTCTCAAACACCACTTTAAATTGATTAATGCATCTGCTTATCTTCTCTATATATTTGCTTTTCACTTCAGCACTCTTATTCCATTTCTCCTTTTGTATTACATTTTACATAAACTAGAGGGATCAACTATAACCAAACAAAATAAATGACACAAGTGAAGGAGTTCTTAATAGTATGCCTTATTATTTGAATTCTAAATAAATAAACTCACCATTGAATTTCAACTTGAAACTGTTTTGAAACTATTTAGGTCTAAAGAACTCTGTAGTCCAGACTGTCAAGAATCTGCCTTCAATGCAGGAGACCAAGGATGGATCCCTGGGTCAAGAAGGTACCTTGGAGAGGGGAAAGGCTACATACTCCAGTACTCTTCCCTGGAGAAATCCATGGACAGAGGAGCCTGGTGGGCTACAGTCCAATGGATCACAAAAAATCGAACACAACTGAGAAACTAACACACAAAAAAACTGAAATACATTTATTACTGATCAGAAACACTGTTAATCTGCAAGATGGTCAAAATTCTAATTGTTCAACATTATTTAACAGAAAAAAAGGGAGAAATTGATTAGAAAGTTTATACAGAATTTCTGCTGAGACTTGGAGATTGGCAAAAGCATATTTCAAAAGTATGATTTTCACATAGATGAAGCCAAATGAGCATGTCTTCCCTTTATGACACTAAGAGCTAAAATATTACTAGTATTATATATTAGGAGGTCTTGTGAAATTCCTACATTATTTTTAAAGAAAAAATAACTATGCATGTATATATTAAAGTTCACATGAATATGTCTCATTTATTAGAACCATCAACAATGGGATAGATGATTAGACATAGACATGGATAAATGAGAGAAATATCAATCTATCTATCTTACTGCTGGTGGTTCTAATTTATGAAAATTGTAATTAAAAATGAAAAATATTACATAGAAATATGATTTTTTCCCCATCATACCTCTTTCATTTATATTTATTTTCATCCATCTTTATTCTTTGGCCTGTGTGGGCCTCCCATTGCAGTGGCCTCTCTGCACAGCACTGGCTCTGGACGCTTTCATTCTCATTTGGACACACAGGTCCAGCTGCTCCACGGCACGTGAGATCTTCCCGGGTCTGGGATAGAACCTGTGCCCCTTGCACTGCAAGGCAGACTCTTTCCCCACTGGAACACCAGGGAAGCCCTAGAAATATGATTTGTGTTAACTTTGAAGGGGGCTTACTTATCAGGCCTGACTTCTTATGAGAACTCCCCCTCTTGTAATTGGGAAGAGAAAGAAAGAAAAGGTCTTAAGACTGGAAAGAGTTTACTTTAAAATTTGATGAAAAGAGGAGGGGCAGGAGGTGCTAGAAATTTCAGGCTGCCAACACCCTGTCCCCAGCTGACTGGAGCAGTGAGGCTTGTGTCAGGTGTTTATCAGAGCTCTGAGCCCACCGTCTAATCACAGCTTCCATTTTCCTTTCAGAAAAAAAGCCTTGAGAGGGAGAAACCTAACCTGAACCTGGTTCCAGTGGATCAGAAAAGCGCAATGTCAACCCTTCCTGTCTTGTGATCACAGGAAGAACACAAGTAGGTAGGTTGGTGGGATGTTTGTACCAATAGATTATCCAGAACTCTGATCATTAATATAACAATGGAAGAGTTGAGACTGTTGCTTCTAAAGATGGTAAGGTCCCTCGTGTCCACTTAGTACATAAGCAACTATTCTTTAAATGATCTCATCTTTCAACTCTCAGATATACCCATGAAAAAAGGTAAAGAAGCATTCAGTGTTTACAAGGTTTAGCTCAAGGTCAGATGCTAGATTACAGATGTTAAAATCACAAAGAAATAAAAAACATTCTCCACAGATTTCAAAAATGCTGATACATTAGAAAAATAAAACACTTTTTTTCCAACTGTGTATTACTTTATAAGTTTCTAAGATCATTTTTTTGGGAGGTGTCATAAACCAGACATCATAGCCTACAGGATTTCACTGTTGTTTCTGGAAGTACTATTTTGGATCTTCAAGTCCCAAATAAACAAGGCACTGATCTGTTTCCTTGTGAGAGTTACTAATCTAGTCTTGTGCCAAGTCCCATGGACTATTCCTCCTAGCTAAATCTCAGTTTTGTTCTTTAAGACTAGTATATCTATCTGTTTTTCTAATGACTTTTTTGGGAACTGAATATTTTATCCCTGTTGCTTTTCTATTTATCTCTTTTGGGGATCTGAATGTCTTATCCCTGAGCTAGAGTGTTCCTGAAGCCAGTTATCTCTGTGATCCTTTCAAATATCTCACACTTTCTTTCAATTTGAGTTTTCCAGTTTGGAACTCCCCTCTTGTAATTGGGAAGAGAAAGAAAGAAAAGGTCTTAAGACTGGAAAGAGTTTACTTTAAAATTTGATGAAAAGAGGAGGGGCAGGAGGTGCTAGAAATTTCAGGCTGCCAACACCCTGTCCCCAGCTGACTGGAGCAGTGAGGCTTGTGTCAGGTGTTTATCAGAGCTCTGAGCCCACCGTCTAATCACAGCTTCCATTTTCCTTTCAGAAAAAAAGCCTTGAGAGGGAGAAACCTAACCTGAACCTGGTTCCAGTGGATCAGAAAAGCGCAATGTCAACCCTTCCTGTCTTGTGATCACAGGAAGAACACAAGTAGGTAGGTTGGTGGGATGTTTGTACCAATAGATTATCCAGAACTCTGATCATTAATATAACAATGGAAGAGTTGAGACTGTTGCTTCTAAAGATGGTAAGGTCCCTCGTGTCCACTTAGTACATAAGCAACTATTCTTTAAATGATCTCATCTTTCAACTCTCAGATATACCCATGAAAAAAGGTAAAGAAGCATTCAGTGTTTACAAGGTTTAGCTCAAGGTCAGATGCTAGATTACAGATGTTAAAATCACAAAGAAATAAAAAACATTCTCCACAGATTTCAAAAATGCTGATACATTAGAAAAATAAAACACTTTTTTTCCAACTGTGTATTACTTTATAAGTTTCTAAGATCATTTTTTTGGGAGGTGTCATAAACCAGACATCATAGCCTACAGGATTTCACTGTTGTTTCTGGAAGTACTATTTTGGATCTTCAAGTCCCAAATAAACAAGGCACTGATCTGTTTCCTTGTGAGAGTTACTAATCTAGTCTTGTGCCAAGTCCCATGGACTATTCCTCCTAGCTAAATCTCAGTTTTGTTCTTTAAGACTAGTATATCTATCTGTTTTTCTAATGACTTTTTTGGGAACTGAATATTTTATCCCTGTTGCTTTTCTATTTATCTCTTTTGGGGATCTGAATGTCTTATCCCTGAGCTAGAGTGTTCCTGAAGCCAGTTATCTCTGTGATCCTTTCAAATATCTCACACTTTCTTTCAATTTTCTTGAAACCATGTAGTTTTCCAGTTCCTTGGAACATTATTAACTACCTTTTGGAGACTAGGCTATTATCCTCAAATGCCTGATGCTGATTTCTGATCTAGAATTCTGATAAGAGTATCAGAATGGAAGTGTGCAGGCTGCCTGAGCTGTAGGTTTAGTTAAACGGAGAAATAGAGCCCACTTCCAAGAGAGGGTGGGCTCAGGAAGAAAGAGCTTGTGCACAGAGTCAGCAGAAGCGATGGTGTAACAGAAGAGATGGTTTTTGGAGACAGATATTGAAAATTACCTGAGGAAGTAGGAGTCAGAGAGGAGACTCTTATGAAATGTGTTTCAGTAAACCCCAGGGAGAGAAAGATGGGCATAGTAGGGCATACCTGGCTAGGGCCCTTTACATGATAGTAAGAGTCATTTGTTTAATATGTGAACTTCCTATGCTTTGGAGAAAATCTGGAAAATTCTATAGAATGGAAACGTATTTGCAAGCATGCTTATCTGCTGCTGCGTATTTCCTCTCTAATGCTTTCATGTAACTCAGGTCTTTGCTTTGATCCTAATTGTAGCCTTACCAGTCATATCCAAATGAACACTTTTTTTCTATAGCTAATCCCACAATAGCTCAAATTCCAGTGACAGCAATGACTAGGATCATATTTTATCAGAATTAAAATGCAGCTTTTTCTGATTTATGTTAGCATTATTTTCAATTATCCTAAGAAAAATTAACAAATCAAAGTCAAATAAACAGACTTCATAAGCAGATGATCCAAAAGTGAAGATCAAACAAGTGGCCTTCCTTCAGTATGACTAAGCTATGAAAATACAAATAACAGACTGATGAGATATTCTTAAACAACCAACCATTTTCATGTCCAATTTAAGAAATCAAATTTAATGTAACCGCTTTAGAGAGTTTAAACAGATAAGTCACTAAGAATATAACCTTATTAATTGCATGTGTGCTTTTACTATAAAATGATACTTTCATTCAGTACAATTTTTAGCTATTTTTTTGCAGTTTTAAATTGCTTATCCCTGAGCTAGAGTGTTCCTGAAGCCAGTTATCTCTGTGATCCTTTCAAATATCTCACACTTTCTTTCAATTTTCTTGAAACCATGTAGTTTTCCAGTTCCTTGGAACATTATTAACTACCTTTTGGAGACTAGGCTATTATCCTCAAATGCCTGATGCTGATTTCTGATCTAGAATTCTGATAAGAGTATCAGAATGGAAGTGTGCAGGCTGCCTGAGCTGTAGGTTTAGTTAAACGGAGAAATAGAGCCCACTTCCAAGAGAGGGTGGGCTCAGGAAGAAAGAGCTTGTGCACAGAGTCAGCAGAAGCGATGGTGTAACAGAAGAGATGGTTTTTGGAGACAGATATTGAAAATTACCTGAGGAAGTAGGAGTCAGAGAGGAGACTCTTATGAAATGTGTTTCAGTAAACCCCAGGGAGAGAAAGATGGGCATAGTAGGGCATACCTGGCTAGGGCCCTTTACATGATAGTAACAGTCATTTGTTTAATATGTGAACTTCCTATGCTTTGGAGAAAATCTGGAAAATTCTATAGAATGGAAACGTATTTGCAAGCATGCTTATCTGCTGCTGCGTATTTCCTCTCTAATGCTTTCATGTAACTCAGGTCTTTGCTTTGATCCTAATTGTAGCCTTACCAGTCATATCCAAATGAACACTTTTTTTCTATAGCTAATCCCACAATAGCTCAAATTCCAGTGACAGCAATGACTAGGATCATATTTTATCAGAATTAAAATGCAGCTTTTTCTGATTTATGTTAGCATTATTTTCAATTATCCTAAGAAAAATTAACAAATCAAAGTCAAATAAACAGACTTCATAAGCAGATGATCCAAAAGTGAAGATCAAACAAGTGGCCTTCCTTCAGTATGACTAAGCTATGAAAATACAAATAACAGACTGATGAGATATTCTTAAACAACCAACCATTTTCATGTCCAATTTAAGAAATCAAATTTAATGTAACCGCTTTAGAGAGTTTAAACAGATAAGTCACTAAGAATATAACCTTATTAATTGCATGTGTGCTTTTACTATAAAATGATACTTTCATTCAGTACAATTTTTAGCTATTTTTTTGCAGTTTTAAATTGCTTATTCCTTGAACTCTTTATATTTGAAACTTATTGCTTCTGCTATTAACCATACTCTTTACAACAGCCTCTCCCTTCAACATGTATGCTAGTTCTTGCTGTTTTAAATTTCTTCTTTGAATTTAAATACTTAAAGTTCTGGTTCATTCCTGGATACTTAAAAAAAAAAAAAAAAAAAAAAAAAACCTCCATAGTTCTCCTATTTTATCTTTTCCCAACAGTTCTTAATTCATTGTCAAAGCAGTATTATAGCAATCTTTTTTATTTTCCCTGTGGGAGTTAAGGCACAATTCTCTGTGAAGAACTGCTTTAAATATAAAGTTTGAAACAGATTTTATCTTCCTGTCTTTGACTCATTCAGAAAGATACTGCTTAAAGATAATTTTTCTTACCATCAGATGGTGCTCATTGGCAGTACTAAGTTTAGTTTCTCTGTGTTCACAAAAATAGACAATCATTTGATGTGGGATTGCCTTTTTAAGGTAAGTAATTCTGGAGTTAGATTTTCAGGTAAATTCAAGGTATAGAAAAAATCACCTGAGAGTTTCTGCCATAGCCACTCTTTCTGAAATAAAAGCAATGCAATGAAGTGCCATAGAGAATTCTACATACTGGAATACTAAGGTCTTAAAAGTAACATTGCTTCTGCCAAGGAAAAAAGTGAAGGGCCAAGATACTTAGGAAAAAAAAAACAAAAAAACAAAAAGCAGCAGCACCACCACCAACAAAACACTTTGACTTTCCTATCAGCTGAGACTTTATTTGCCCAGTAGATGTCAGAGCAATTGAAAAAAAAGTAATAATAGAAAAAAATTCTCAACAATTGTAAGATCATCATGTCCCATAAACACTAAAACTTTAATAGAAGCAATGGTGTTACTAAGCTATAGATACAACATTCAAATGCCAGATTTAATCATAATATAAAATCTGTTTGTCTATTCTAATGTACATAAGGTTCATGAATCAGATTACTGATATAAATGATAGTGACATTTTTTTCTCCCAGACGAAGGAAGTGCTATGCAGCCTCAAAGATAGTTTAAGCATATGATAAATGATTCTATTATTACAAGGAACAAACAAGGCCCTCCACCTTGCCTTGATGAAGCAGCTCCTTGAATGTTCCTGACAACTTGGAACTTGTTGATCCCTCTGACCTCTTACTCAAGACTCATCCAAACAGTCTACTTTACCACACCAAATCCTTCATGATTAGAAATGAGTAAGTGTTTTTGCAGGGGGATGGTCATTGGGTGGAGTACATGAATATAGTAATACAGAAAGGAAATTCCTAGTTCAAAGCTTCCAGGTGCAGTTGCAAGAAATTACTAGTAGACCATCATGGCTTTGCAAAGTCTTATCCCTCTGTTGGACTGCCAGGGTCTAAGAAATTCAGTACGTTTGGAGTAAGAATAAGAGATTTTACAAAACCCTGCAAATCTCTATGAATAGGAATCCAAATTATAATATAAAATTTTGTTGCTTGATTTTCATATATGCTTTTAATAACATACTGCAGATGAAAGTATGGGTCCAAAACAACCATCAATTGCATCACCATGGTAAGCCTAGAAATTGGAAGGTAACTTCCACTCTGACTTCTTATAATAAAGAGAATCATTTATAAAACTGAATTGAATTTTATGAGGAAAGGGAATTTTTGACTTGAAGTCTTTTATATGAAATCTTCTATTAATTAAGCCTGGCAATGTAATTTTCTGCTAAAGAGTGATGGCTAGATAAGTTATTCATGAAAAGCAATATAGACCCTTGAAGGCTTCCCTGGTGGTCCAGTGGGTAAGGACACCGCCTTGCAGTGCAAGGCGCGCCGGTTCGATACCTGGCCTGGGAAGATCCCACGTGCTGTGGAGCGGCTGGACCGATGTGTCGAATTACCGAGCCGGAGCTCTGGAGCGCATGCGCCCAGAGCCGGTGCTCTGCGACAACAGAGGCCACTGCGATGGGAGGCCCACACGGGCCAAAGAACAAAGATGGAGGAAAATGGACAAATGAAAGACCAATAGAAGTGGTCTGCCTGCTACCCTCCCTCCCCACCCCACCCTCACCAAAAATAAATAGACAAATCTTTAAGAAAAAAAAAAAAATATATATATATATATATAGACCCTTGATAAAGTAGTATATTAAACTCAAAAATGATTAGAGAGTTGTCCTATTACAAGGTTTTAAAAGATATATTTTAAGGGTGTCCACATTATTTTAAATATATTTGTATCTATTAAACATCCATGTATATTTGCAGGTATTCTATTTATGTACATGCATACATATACAATCTAGATTGGGTTGAGTATAGGTAATCATTTGCTTTATACAATTATTTGATTTATAAATTGTAAGTATCAATTCTCAGCCATTCCTAAATACTGTTTGCTAATTGATACTACTTTACATTTTAAAGCTTAGATATTAATCCTTTTGGAAAAATCCACTGAATTCTTTAAATCTCTGAAACATTTTCAATGACCTTTGAAGAGTTATTTAAGATACCTCCACCAGAATTAAACGGGATAAATTATAAGCAACAAAACAGCCAAGCCAGAACTTAATGACACCTTAATTATTGCTGGAGATCTTCAATTCCCAAGACAAAGAATCATTCTAAATTTCTACGTTTTAGATGTGTCTACAGTTTTTAAATGTCAGTGGGCTTTTTTGAGATTCTGGTTAAAGTGAAAGTGCTGGGTACCAGCTACACAGGAACAGCAAATGATACTAAAAGCAGAAGGAATGTGCATATTACTGGACATTATACCTGAATGGATTAGACAAGGAAATGACAACCGACTTCAGTATTGCTGCCTAGAAAATTCCATGGATAGAGGAGCCTGGTGGGTGACAGTCCATGGGATCACTTAAAAGAGTCAGACATGACTAAGCAACTAAACAACACTTCAAAAAATTAGTACAAATGAATGAAAGTCTGCACATTAAAGGCCAAATCTTCAATAACATTTGCTTTCTAAGCTAACATTGATTTGTCATGTTTACTTAGAGATGAGTAAATAAACCAACACATATTCAATAAATACATGACTGATACATTTGTGTTTTATTGAAATGGAAAAATATAATCAAGATGAATAATGTTAACAACTATATTTTGCTGGATATATGAGGGGTCCAAATACAAAGTTCATACTTTTCATAAACATGAAGTTCATTCGGTAAAAGGGGTAAAGCATTCCATAGTAGAA
This sequence comes from Tragulus kanchil, assembly GCA_022376925.1. Taxonomy (NCBI): domain Eukaryota; kingdom Metazoa; phylum Chordata; class Mammalia; order Artiodactyla; family Tragulidae; genus Tragulus; species Tragulus kanchil. The sequence goes on along the minus strand of JAIOJX010000023.1, from coordinate 105,815,769 downwards.
AATCATAAGACACACTTGGAGAAGACAGGGTTTATAAAAAGGATGTTAGATTACTGAGGTGATAACTCTAAACTCATTATAATGGAAAGGAGTTTTCAATCTCACCCAGAGGAAATTGTTTCATATCATGGTCAAGATATATAAAACTGTACTGGATGTTTCTATAAATTGTTGCAATAGGCAGTCATATCAGGAATGCCTTGTTATCAACAAAATTCCTAAAGCCAAAATATCTAAAATTGTTTTAATGTTTTTAGTATAATGGTGCCATTGAAGATAAACATAAGGAATCATATTAAGATTTCTGTTTTAAGCAATGTAGTAACATAAAATGATAAAAATATCAATAAGATCAAAATTTTATAAGATATACCATATTAAAAATTTCACCGTAAGAATACACACACATCCTTTGCATGATGAGGTGTTCATGTTTTCCATAATCCAGGAACAAGGCAACTGTAGTTCAAATGAAGCAAAAAGAAGATTAAGAAGAAATTGCATCATTTCCAGCAATTTTTTGGACAAAGTCAAAGTGACTGACTGAACTTTTGTCTTTTTTACTATCTGTGGCCTGCAGTGTCAGGATTTATATATCTTGAGACAAATATTTCCCTTTCATCCTGTCATTTTGGTTGGTTTGGTTTTGGAGAAGTGAGTCAAATATGTCTTTTATCATGAAGGTCTGTTTGATCTGAAGGGAGTGAACATACCACTTATTAACTCTTCAGAGAGGACTTCCTTCTAGTCAAGCAAGCAAGGTGTAAGCTTCATAAATCCTCTGATAATCTGGCATTCATTCTATCTTTTGCTTTGATCTCTGATAAAGAAAACCATACATTCTATGACCTAATTATTCCTCAACCATTTCTTATTGGTTTGATCAGTCTTAGTGTTTTAGAATAAAATTTTTTTTAAATTGTGTCAGATGAGTAAATAAACCAACACATATTCAATAAATACATGACTGATACATTTGTGTTTTATTGAAATGGAAAAATATAATCAAGATGAATAATGTTAACAACTATATTTTGCTGGATATATGAGGGGTCCAAATACAAAGTTCATACTTTTCATAAACATGAAGTTCATTCGGTAAAAGGGGTAAAGCATTCCATAGTAGAAAATCATAAGACACACTTGGAGAAGACAGGGTTTATAAAAAGGATGTTAGATTACTGAGGTGATAACTCTAAACTCATTATAATGGAAAGGAGTTTTCAATCTCACCCAGAGGAAATTGTTTCATATCATGGTCAAGATATATAAAACTGTACTGGATGTTTCTATAAATTGTTGCAATAGGCAGTCATATCAGGAATGCCTTGTTATCAACAAAATTCCTAAAGCCAAAATATCTAAAATTGTTTTAATGTTTTTAGTATAATGGTGCCATTGAAGATAAACATAAGGAATCATATTAAGATTTCTGTTTTAAGCAATGTAGTAACATAAAATGATAAAAATATCAATAAGATCAAAATTTTATAAGATATACCATATTAAAAATTTCACCGTAAGAATACACACACATCCTTTGCATGATGAGGTGTTCATGTTTTCCATAATCCAGGAACAAGGCAACTGTAGTTCAAATGAAGCAAAAAGAAGATTAAGAAGAAATTGCATCATTTCCAGCAATTTTTTGGACAAAGTCAAAGTGACTGACTGAACTTTTGTCTTTTTTACTATCTGTGGCCTGCAGTGTCAGGATTTATATATCTTGAGACAAATATTTCCCTTTCATCCTGTCATTTTGGTTGGTTTGGTTTTGGAGAAGTGAGTCAAATATGTCTTTTATCATGAAGGTCTGTTTGATCTGAAGGGAGTGAACATACCACTTATTAACTCTTCAGAGAGGACTTCCTTCTAGTCAAGCAAGCAAGGTGTAAGCTTCATAAATCCTCTGATAATCTGGCATTCATTCTATCTTTTGCTTTGATCTCTGATAAAGAAAACCATACATTCTATGACCTAATTATTCCTCAACCATTTCTTATTGGTTTGATCAGTCTTAGTGTTTTAGAATATAAAATATGTAATAATCTTTTCCTATCATTGTTGTTCATTATCGTTAAGTGGCTAAGTTGTGTCAGACTCTGCAGTCCCATGGTCCACAGCATGTCAGGCTTCCTTGTCCTCCACTATCTCCTAGAGTTTGCTAAGACTCATGTCCATGGTGTCAATGATGCCATCCAACCATTTCATCCTGTCACCCTCTTCTCCTCTTGCCCTCAATCTTCCCCGGCATCAGGGTCTTTTCCAGTGAGCCGGTTGTTTGCATCAGGTGGCCAAATTATTGGAGCTTCAGCATAAGTCATTCCAATGAATATTCAGGGTTGATCCCCCACCATTATATTTAATAACTCTGTTCTATAAAATTTTCTTTTGTATCTCTTAACAATAGCTTGAGGAGATCTTGTAACTTGTAGGTTGTCTTCTCCCTCAGTGTAGGCTTAACATGTGGGCTGAGAGTTTGGTATCAGGTACTAGGGGATGCCCTTTCTCTCTCTTTCTCTCTCTCTCCCTCCTCTCTCTCTCTCTCTCTCTTTCTCTGTGTCTCTCTCTGTGACTCTCTCTATTCATTCAGGTTACAACACAAAAAATATGAACATACAAAATGCCCAATTAGATGCCCAATTCCAGGAAAGAAATCCCAATTTATTCTTCTTTCAGACTCTCCATTCAGTTTTTGTGAATACTGTCTCTCACTTGGCTTTTAAGATGGGATATCACCCTTTGTTTCCCTAGAAAACCGTTCACAAGATGACCATTCAATTATCTGTCAAACCATCCTTGTCTTCAGTGAATACAGACAGGAGATATATAGGGTAATTAAGTTGAAGTAAACAACTGTAAAATCCTAGAGGCTGATTGAGTGTTTTCTTTGAAATCTGAGGATGTTTTCCCCCCTACAGGACTGAGTCACAATTCCAGGTAAATTTTTGCATGGATAGATATTCTTCCATTATATTATTCTCCAAAACCATTCGTTCAAAACTTGTTCCTACAATTGATATTAGGATTCCTGTCTGGTGGACTTTCCAGCTGTCACAGTTACTTGATTGCTTCTTGGTATATGACTTTAAGTTCTGTCTCTCTGCACCTGTTACTAGATACCACTGTCAGTGTTAGCGTCAAAATGCAACCTAGAGCAATTTTGCTCCTTCTCATAGAAAACAGTTTTATATGATTCACACTAGTATGTAAATTGTCAAGTAAGAACAAAGAGAAAAGTGATAATGATGTAGTAGGTGAACTCTATTTGCATTAAATCATGTGTGGTTAAATCACGTGTGTCTTTTGTTATTCATATGAATTCCTTGGCTTACTATTTTCCTGACTTTAAGAAAAATATTTTTACAAGCAAACAGACACACAACCACACAACTACTGTATCAATCCCTTTGTAAAATCAGAAGAGAAAATGAAGATATTAACAAATGAACATATCTACAGAACAGAAATAGTTACAGATGTAGCAAAGAGACCTATGGTTATCAGATGGCAAGTGATTGTGGGGCGGGGCGGGGGGTGTGTGGTGGAGATAAAATGAGAAATTGGGATTAATATATACACACTGCTATATATAAAACACATAACTCATAAGGACCTACTTCACAGCAGAGGGAACTCTACTCAATACTTTGCAATGACACATATGGGGAAAAAATCCAAAAACAAATGGATATGCATATATGTATAACTGATTTACTTTATTGTACACTTGAAATTAACACAGCACTGTAAGTCAACTATACATCAATAATTTTTAAAAAAATTAAAGTAGGAATATCAGAGAGGTAGCAAACTAAGGGTACACGATGTATGAGGAAAAGCAGTTTTGCTATTTTCTTTGGTTTCATGGAGCCTATTTCCTGTCCATAAGCATGTCTCGTCTGTATTCCTATAGTCTTTTCTCATACCCTTACCCATCTAGCTATATGGTTACAGTTAGATATACAGAACTATCATTCCCAAAATACATTTGACTACCCAAGAATCTTGAATGTATATATTGTCAGATTTCAGAAACAGTAAGGTCTATTTTACTTATCTGAAGTAATTCTGACCTTTGGATTAACTTCTCATTAAATCTTAATTGCTCTCAGATTTATACTTTTATTTTCTTAGGTTATCATCCCCCCTCCCCACAAACCTCCTATTTCTAATAAAGTAGCTTTAATTTCCAAATTCCTTTTAAAGTATCAGATATGAGTTTTCCTAAGAGTTTAATAGGCACCAGCAGAGTACTTCCAGATGCACTCAAGGGGCATATATAATTCAGATGACTATATTAAGTCTGCTTTTACAGTATCTTTTTGTTATTTTATATTATCCATTATCATTCACACTAGTATGTAAATTGTCAAGTCAAAAGTGATTGGGGCATTAAATCATGTGTGGTTAAATCACGTGTGTCTTTTGTTATTCATATGAATTCCTTGGCTTACTATTTTCCTGACTTTAAGAAAAATATTTTTACAAGCAAACAGACACACAACCACACAACTACTGTATCAATCCCTTTGTAAAATCAGAAGAGAAAATGAAGATATTAACAAATGAACATATCTACAGAACAGAAATAGTTACAGATGTAGCAAAGAGACCTATGGTTATCAGATGGCAAGTGATTGTGGGGCGGGGCGGGGGGTGTGTGGTGGAGATAAAATGAGAAATTGGGATTAATATATACACACTGCTATATATAAAACACATAACTCATAAGGACCTACTTCACAGCAGAGGGAACTCTACTCAATACTTTGCAATGACACATATGGGGAAAAAATCCAAAAACAAATGGATATGCATATATGTATAACTGATTTACTTTATTGTACACTTGAAATTAACACAGCACTGTAAGTCAACTATACATCAATAATTTTTAAAAAAATTAAAGTAGGAATATCAGAGAGGTAGCAAACTAAGGGTACACGATGTATGAGGAAAAGCAGTTTTGCTATTTTCTTTGGTTTCATGGAGCCTATTTCCTGTCCATAAGCATGTCTCGTCTGTATTCCTATAGTCTTTTCTCATACCCTTACCCATCTAGCTATATGGTTACAGTTAGATATACAGAACTATCATTCCCAAAATACATTTGACTACCCAAGAATCTTGAATGTATATATTGTCAGATTTCAGAAACAGTAAGGTCTATTTTACTTATCTGAAGTAATTCTGACCTTTGGATTAACTTCTCATTAAATCTTAATTGCTCTCAGATTTATACTTTTATTTTCTTAGGTTATCATCCCCCCTCCCCCCACAAACCTCCTATTTCTAATAAAGTAGCTTTAATTTCCAAATTCCTTTTTAAAGTATCAGATATGAGTTTTTCCTAAGAGTTTAATAGGCACCAGCAGAGTACTTCCAGATGCACTCAAGGGGCATATATAATTCAGATGACTATATTAAGTCTGCTTTTACAGTATCTTTTTTTGTTATTTTATATTATCCATATATCATTCAAGACTCTGAGCTGTGTCTGACAGAAATGTACTGCAGTTGATTCATGTAAGACAAGATTATACCAAACATCTTCGGGAAAATCACTGAATTATTAGAATTTTGAGGAAATCACCTCAGGAGAAAAAAAATTATGGGAATACAGGTAAGCTTTTTGTTTGTTGTTTAGTCACCATGTAGGCTAACCAGCCAGAATTACCACAAAGTCATCTCAGAAAATGAGGACTGCATTGCTAGGATTTAGTTTCTGCTGCTGCAGCTGCTAAACTATCTACAACAGAGCACATCCCACAGTCCATTCCAGCTCCTATTGTGTGCAGTTCTGCTACTGATGCCCCAAGAAACCAGCTGTGACTGTGCTCATTGCCTCCAACAAAATAGATTCTCCTGTAGAGAATTAGATCCAGGAAGATTCCAATCATCAAGAGGCTTGAGGGCTGAAAAAGAACTTCCAATTTCTATAGTACAAGATATATTCAGTCTCACATCAAAAATTTACACAGAAGAATTCCCTCAAAATAGAAAAGGAGTATACCTAATAGATAGGGCTTCCCGGGTGCTTCAGTGGCGAAGAATTCACTTGTCAATGCACGAGGCATGGTCTCAAAGCCTAGGTCAGGAAGATCCCCTGGAGAAGGAAATAGCAACCCACTACAGTATTCTTGGTGGGAAAATTGCATGGACAGAGGAGCCTGGCAGGCTACAGTCCATGGGGTCACAAGAGTCAGACAACACAGTGATTAAGGAACTACAATGTATATCATCACAAATAGTGTTTATTCATGTGACCGGTTACGGAAGATTTTGGGAAACACACAAAGATGTCAAACAGGTGGGGGCTGGTTACCAGCCTTACTCCTAAATAGGTTCTTGCACATGTGACTATGTTTAGATTTTAATTCATTATATCCTAACACATCTCTTAGCCCAAGTACCAACAGGGAACCGTCTTCAAGCTCACCCTAGTCCAGTTGCCAGAGATGCTACTCCATCGTAAACTTACCCAAGAAGCAAATCTGCTCTAGGTAGGTCTCCTGAGCTGTGTATGGAAACACAGTGCGTGTGAATTGCATGTGAACCAGAGAAAGAGGGAGGAGAGTATTTTTATCCTATAGGCAGTGTATTGAAAGACACACATAAACACTTTCATGTTCATAGACCTTGTTTCAAATATTATTGCTCAGACATCTATAACTGCTTCTAATTATGTGAGATGAAGAAAGGGACCAGAAACACAACTCTAATATTTTTCTCTGAAAGAAAATAACCCCTACCAGAATGAGGAGAACAGGAGGACCGCCATTCTCAATACTGCCCAGATTTGGTTCTCTAAACCCATTGGGCTTAGCAATTAAGGGTATTTTTAGCCTTGAAGTTATCCCTTTTGAAGAAAAGAGTGGAAATATGTAATCTAAGCTTGCTCTTACCCCCAAAAGTCATTCACACTTTCTTCACACATCTTTTAGAAATCCTGTTGAATAGTAACATTTTGCGCTAGAAGGCTCTGAACTATCTTATCAACTTAATTAAATTTAAACCTAAGCTGTCCTGTGGGTTGGAGCTTCATTTCCTCTTCTATTACTTCAGAAAATGCCCAACCAAGTCATCCAATACAGCTCTCCAGCTACTATGTAAAGAAAAAACTCAGCAATATAAACGTGATAGGTTTTATTCAATATAATGCCCATTTCTATTATCAAACTAAGTCTAAAAACCAGATGAAGTCAAAAAAGCTCTCCATATGGTCTCAAAGCCTAGGTCAGGAAGATCCCCTGGAGAAGGAAATAGCAACCCACTACAGTATTCTTGGTGGGAAAATTGCATGGACAGAGGAGCCTGGCAGGCTACAGTCCATGGGGTCACAAGAGTCAGACAACACAGTGATTAAGGAACTACAATGTATATCATCACAAATAGTGTTTATTCATGTGACCGGTTACGGAAGATTTTGGGAAACACACAAAGATGTCAAACAGGTGGGGGCTGGTTACCAGCCTTACTCCTAAATAGGTTCTTGCACATGTGACTATGTTTAGATTTTAATTCATTATATCCTAACACATCTCTTAGCCCAAGTACCAACAGGGAACCGTCTTCAAGCTCACCCTAGTCCAGTTGCCAGAGATGCTACTCCATCGTAAACTTACCCAAGAAGCAAATCTGCTCTAGGTAGGTCTCCTGAGCTGTGTATGGAAACACAGTGCGTGTGAATTGCATGTGAACCAGAGAAAGAGGGAGGAGAGTATTTTTATCCTATAGGCAGTGTATTGAAAGACACACATAAACACTTTCATGTTCATAGACCTTGTTTCAAATATTATTGCTCAGACATCTATAACTGCTTCTAATTATGTGAGATGAAGAAAGGGACCAGAAACACAACTCTAATATTTTTCTCTGAAAGAAAATAACCCCTACCAGAATGAGGAGAACAGGAGGACCGCCATTCTCAATACTGCCCAGATTTGGTTCTCTAAACCCATTGGGCTTAGCAATTAAGGGTATTTTTAGCCTTGAAGTTATCCCTTTTGAAGAAAAGAGTGGAAATATGTAATCTAAGCTTGCTCTTACCCCCAAAAGTCATTCACACTTTCTTCACACATCTTTTAGAAATCCTGTTGAATAGTAACATTTTGCGCTAGAAGGCTCTGAACTATCTTATCAACTTAATTAAATTTAAACCTAAGCTGTCCTGTGGGTTGGAGCTTCATTTCCTCTTCTATTACTTCAGAAAATGCCCAACCAAGTCATCCAATACAGCTCTCCAGCTACTATGTAAAGAAAAAACTCAGCAATATAAACTTGATAGAGTTTATTCAATAGAATCCCCTTTTCTATTATCAAATATCTAGGGAGTCCAATAATAATGAACCTTTTACTTGTAAGATGAAGTCAAAATAAATAAGTGTCTATATTTCTTTCCAATCCATTTTCTTAATTCTAATAAACCTTGGCCATTGGATCTCAGGTAGATACCTGGATGGAATCAAGCTTAATCAATAGCTTTGCTGTTTTGGGGGGGTTAGGGGGGCTTAAGATTTTTAGAGTTAATTCAGAATCATTAATATATTCACAATTTAAATAGAGCAAAGAAGGTAATCAAGTATTGAGGATTATTAGAGTTTACAAAATTATCAATATACAAGAAAATTCCCAAGAACTCTAACACTTAACCAAGGAAAAATAATGCTTTCATTTTTAATACTTAGTATAATCCAGACCTACATTATTTGTTCTTGTCAAAAAATTAAGCATGAAACATGAGAACTGAAAATTTCTAAGAGAGTAAAGAAAGAACTGAACATCTAAGAGAAATAATATTTTTTTGCTTGCATTCAGCCTCACTAGGATTTTAGTCTACTGCCACCATCATCAATTCATTGAACATGAATTTGAACAAACTCTGGAGATAGACCAGATAAACCTGGTATGCTGTTATCCATGACTTGAGAGAGTCAAACATGACTGAACAATAACAAAATGAACTAAACACAACTGTGACAAATCATCACTCATGAAGTGGTTGAGTATAGTGCCAATATTACTATATCTGAAGGAAAATCTGCCTTTGTTTCCTATCTTGTTTCATACAGCTTAATATTAAACATATTTCTGCCTTTGTACAACATTCTAGAAAATTACCGTTATGACACTTTTGTCAACTGAATAAGGGTCAAATCCTCCTCATGTCACATACTTAAAAATCTTCTTCTTTTTTTCATTTGAACCATTTTCTGGACATTCCACTTCTACATGAAGTGTGGGGTTTTTCTGAGGGCATTTCCTCTATCTATAAAGAGCTTTTTTTTTTTGGTATTTTAAATATTGACTTTTGCCACCATCTGCTTCTTGTCTCATAATATTTTAAGACTCAAAATGTCTTTGGCATGGTTTTCTCATTGCGCTTACATTTTCTCCTGGTGGAGAATTACCCATGTAGAATCCTGACTAAAGTTTCCATTACAAATTTTGAAGATAGCTTTCTTAAGGTTCTGGTGAGGATGAAGGCCCGGAAGAAGGCCCTCTGTGGGCTTCAAGCTGACTGAAGATTTTCAGTTTTCCCAGAATTCAGTAACTTTCACTAACTTCAGTGTTAGCAGAAGCATTTTGCTGTCCAAAATGCATAGTCCTTCAGTTTTCCTTTTTTTTTTTCCAACTATTCTACCCATACGTCTTTCTAGGAAACTCTGTTGAGTTTGTTAGTTTTATAAACTTCTTAATTCACTTTCTTTTCTACTAAGCATAGGGCTCATACTGTACTAATTGGATCTGAGTGTTAATTGGTTTCTTTTTTTTTAATTTAAAATATAGATTTTCTTTTTTTTTTTTTCCTAGCATTCTTTTCTAGTGAGTCTGAAAAGTGTAGGCTTTACTAAATCAGAGTCAGAGAGTATAGTTAGAGAGTGTAGGCTTTACCAAAATGATCCATTTTTTTTCCAATGCATTAAACTGTTCTGCCCTGTCGAGGAAAATAGAACAGATCCAGGATCACACACATTTTCGGATTAAATGTCTCTGTATTTTTTCTGGGGCCTCTGTGGAGTGTCCCACTAGACCAGTGCTTTCCCCACAACTGTTGTAATTCCATTTGGTTTCTAATCCTATTCTACTTGTACCGGCATCACACCTTATAATAACCATTATTAACCCAGTTAATAATGCTGCCATACACTACCCCACTTCTGTCCAAAATTTACCTGTGTGTGTCATACAACTTTCAAAATTTTAAAGCTGAATTTCCCAATGGCACATAGTAGAAAGAAAAAAAAAAAAACTGTATCTTAAGAAAAAGATCTGCCACTTTATTATCTTTTTTTTGAGTCTTTGGAGTCCTTTAAATTTGAAACCATAATCAGAAACTGTGAGTTACAAACCCATCATGTGCTAGCTGGGTATAAGTGGGTGATCACTAACTTTAGGACAGATGGCTTCTACATACCTCCCTTAAAATAAGATAGCTCATGTTCTCATATAGAGTTTGACATAATATAGAAATAAAGACAATCTGAAGTTGTTCATCTGATATTATACACAAATACCACTAGAAATTTATAGCTAAATGTACTATACACTGTGAATCTATATCTCATGTACAAACTGCTGGCTTGCAATCCAAGTGGAAACCTACAATTTAACATAGATAATAATTTGGAATTAGAAACATTTGTAAAGACAACCTCTGTGCTACTCCTAATTAGGCCAATGCCAACAGCCAAGACTTACACTGTAGTTAGGTGTCAAGGGCCAAAAACATCATACCTGTTAAAAACCAACCATGTGATAATGGAGAACCGCCCCACAGAATGTGGCTTTATCTTGTCAAGTAAAGGCTTGAGCTTACTAATCATTCCTTCACTAATGGCTTCATAACTCTCTTTGCTCTGGTTACTAAATATTAGGTCTCTCTCTATTTCCTATTTTCTTCCAGTCAAAACATCATTTGTGGTGAATAATTGATCATATCCTCTCAACAACTGTTATTGTTTTAACTAATGGAGGAAGTGTACACACACACACACACACACACACATACAGAATCATAAAAGTCAAATATATTGGTTTTAGTATTAATAAAATTGAATTGAAACATTACAATTGCAATTGGTTTTCTTAATATTGTCTCCATTCTTCATGGAAGAGTGTTTCAGTACATTACCTGAAGGAGATAATTACCTAGCATCTAAAGTGATGGGAGCATCATCTAAAGAGCATGTGGCTTATGCCCACCAAGTTCCAGTAATCAGTAACAGACAGACCTCCATGGCAACTAGATGAGTTTACCACATAGATTCAGAGCAGGGAGGGCAATTTCCTCCATTTTGTGTTCAGTTTGCACTGATAGAAAATGAGCTTAAGGCAGGCAGACATGAACTTTTAGAACATTGCCATGGATAAAGCCCTTTTTTTTTTTCCCCCAGAAAAACAAAAGGGATGTGTGAATGTATAGGTGAGAAGTGTACATTCTCAGACAACATGTGTTCTGTACTTGATTTCTTCTAAAGCAAAGACAGAAAAGATTGGCCTTGACTTCCTTTGTTATTTCATATATGCTGCTTAAATAAAAACTCAAGAGAGTGACATCATCAAAAATGGTGGGGTGGGTAACTCCAAGGATTTTTCCCTCTAGAAAAGGAAGTAATGAGTTGTTGAAGACCAAAACAGTCAACATTTTCAGAATTCTGGTATCAGTCAAAACCTTAAGGCAATCAGGGGAAGACACTCTTGCTTTAACACCCTTCTTCCTCATTCTGCCAGCAGCCACCAGTGTGCAGTCCGTGACTCGTGCTGCAAGCTGCTAGTAACAGAGCTAGGAACCCAGCCTCTATTTTTAAGGAACTGTGTTCAAAATGAACAGTCCAGTGGCCAAGGGCTGGCCTTTGTTTATACCTTCTGAAAGTGTTCTCAAGACTGGTATGGCTTTCTCAGTGTCATTTGCCAAAAGCATTGAATGCACAAGAACTGACTCAATAGACAAGTAACAACATTAAAGATGAACACTAGGCAGGATCTAAAGAGAAATCTACAGTCAGTTCAGAGAAGGGGTACAATTGGCTCAAAAAAGTAACCTTATTGGAAGCATTCTATGATCAGAATTTAGAGATTAGTGTATTTTTCTTAGTTGCAATTCTAATGGGATAGCCTCCCAATAAATAGTTGTACGATTAACTGATGTTTGGATCCATGCAATGATGGCTAGGAAGATGGAGAAAATAAAAATGGTTTACATACAACCACTACTTATATATTATAATTTGATTTTCATTTAACTTTTGTCCAAATTTTTGTTTTTAATGCATATCTCTATAATTGAACAATAAGACCCTCTTCTACTTCTTTTAGAATAGCCAAACAATCAACATAGTGGTATACACACACACAATATAATATTTATATATAAAAACATAAACTATTTGTGATTTGATAGTGCTGGTTTTCTAAGAAACAGTTTAAATAATGAAAATATGAAATTGAATATCTATCATTACCAAGATATGGGCTAGCAATTATAAATACAGTTTCATCAAATCTTCACAATGATCTATGCTGTATGTATTATTGGACATATGTGACAGATGAGAAGCTAAAGTTCAGAAAGATAAGGAAAAAAACAAAAATAGCAAACAACCAAGATCACATACAAAGTAAAATTTAAAAATATCTCTATCAGAAACTTAAAACCAGATATATATTTTGCTTAAGTCCATGTTTTATGTACTATCTCCATACAGAAGATAATTAAGAAACATGAAAAAATATAGTATTGGTATTAATTGACATTGTTTGAATCAAATACCTTTTCATTATATTATGTCTTCATGCAAGTTTTACTCACAGCCAAGATTTCTGGATTAAGGAAAATTAGAAAAACAGAGTAAAAACACATTTAGGAAGCTTAAGTCTCTTTTGAAAGAAAGTTAAGTAAATCATTTGACTGTGAAAAATAAAGACTAACTAAATAGTATTTATTTATTTATTTATTAAATCTTCATTTTACTTTTAACTTTTACAGTTTTGTTGTTTACAGATATGTATGTTCCCAGATTAGTCATATGTATATTCCCCCCTTCCCACCCCTCCCGACCATCACACAGCACCCCTGAAGGATTGATCCCCTTTTCTGACAGAGCAATGACTAGAGCTATTTTCTTCACTTATGATAGTACAGGCCTTCATGCTACTTCCTTTACGCCTCCCACCCTCTGTTCCTTCCCCACAATGTCCATATGTCCACTGTCCATGTCTGTCTTTCTGTCGCTTCACTGTGTGTGCCATCATCACCATTCTACTAGATTCCATATATATGTGTTAATATACTGTATTTGTCCTTCTCTTTCTGACTGACTTCACTTCTTATGATACATTCTAGATCCAGCCACCTCATTAGGGCTGATTCTTCTGCATTTCTCTTTACAGCTGTGTAGTATTCCATTGTATATACGTACCAGAGCTTTTGGATCCATTCGTTCATCGATGGGCATCTAGGTTGCTTCCATGTTCTAGCTATTGTATACAGAGCTGCAATGAACGTTGGGGTACAGGTGCTTCTTTCAGATTTGATTTCATCAGGCTATGAGCCTAAGAGTGGGATTGCTGGGTCATAGGGTGCTTCTATTTTTAGTTTTTTAAGAAATCTCCATACTGTCCTCCATACAGGCTCTATCAATTGACATTCCCACCAGCAATGCAGGAGTGTTCCCTTTTCTCCACACCCTCTCCACCATTTATTGTCTGTCGATTTGGAGATGATGACCATTCTGACAGGCGTGAGGTGATATCTCATTGCAGTTTTGATTTGCATTTCTCTAATTATAAGCGAGGTTGAGCATCATTTCATGTGCTTTTGGGCCATCTGTATGTCGTCCTTGGAGAGGTGTCTGTTTAGGTCCTTTTCCCATTTTTTGATTGGGTTGTTCATTTTTCCGGTGCTGAATTGTCTGAGTTGCTTGTAGATTTGGGAGATTAATTCTTTGTCTGTTGTTTCATTTGCTATGATTTTCTCCCATTGTGTGGGCTGTCTGTTCACCTTTTTGTGCCTTCTATTGCTGTACAAAAGCTTTTAAGTTTCATTAGGTCCCACATGTTCATTTGTCTTTTGAGTTCCGCTATTCTAATAGGTGGGTCAGAGAAGATCTTGCTTTGATTGATGTCCTTGAGGGTTTTGCCTATATTCTCCTCTAAGAGTTTGATGGTTTCTGGTCTTACTTTTAGGTCTTTAATCCATTTTGAGTTGATCTTTGGGCATGGTGCCAGGGAATGTTCCAACTTCATTTTTTTGCATGTAGCTGTCCAATTTTCCCAGCACCATTTGTTGAAGAGGCTGTCTTTGTCCCCTTTTATAGTTTCACCTCCTTTGCCAAAATTAAGGTACCCATAGGTGCGTGGGTTTATCTCTGGGTTCTCAATCTTATTTCATTGATCTATAGTTCTGTTTTTGTGCCAGTACCATACTGTCTTGAGGACTGTTGCTTTGTAGTAGAGTCTGAAGTTGGGGAGGCTGATCCCTCCAGCTCCATTCTTTTTCCTCAGGATTGCTTTGGCTATTCGAGGTCTTTTGTGTGTCCATATGAACTGTGTTATTCTTTGGTCTAGTTCTGTGAAGAATGTCATTGGACGTTTGATAGGGATCGCATTGAATCTATAGATGACATTTGGTAGTATCATCATTTTCACAATATTGATTTTTCCAACCCAGGAACATGGAATATCTCTCCACCTGTTTAAGTCTTCTTTAATGTCTCTCATGAGTGTCTTGTAATTTTCTGTGTGTAGTTCTTTTTTTTCTTTGAGTAGGTTTATTCCTAGAAATTTGATTCTTTTGGTTGCAATGGTGAAGGGGATTGCCTCTTTGATTTCATTTTCTGATTTTTCATTGTTTGTGTATAGGAATGTCAGTGATTTCTGTGTGTTGACTTTGTATCCTGCAACTTTCTGAATTCGCTAATTAATTCTAGTAGTTTTGTAATAGTGTCTTTGGGATTTTCTATGTATAATATCATGTCATCTGCAAAGAGAGAGAGCTTGACTTCTTCCTTTCCAATCTTGATTTCTTTGATTTCTTTCTTTTCTTACTGCTGTTGCTAGAACTTCCAGGACTAAGTTGAATAAGAGTGGTAAACGTGGACACCCTTGTCTTGTTCCTGATCTTGGAGGGAATGCTTTCAGTTTTTCACCATTGAGGATAATGTTTGCTGTGGATTTCTCATAGATGGCTTTCACTATGTTAAGATAAGTTCCTTCTATGCCCATTTTCTGAAGAGTTTTGATCATAAATGGATGCTGTACTTTGTCAAAGGCTTTTTCTGCATCTATTGAGATTATCATGTGATTTTTGTCTCTCAATTTGTTGATATGGTGTATCACATTGATTGATTTGCAGATATTGAAGAATCCTGGCATGCCTGGGATGAGCCCGTCTTGATCGTGATGTATGAGCTTTTTGATGTGTTGTTGAATTCTGTTTGCTAGGACTTTGTTGAGGATCTTGGCATCTAAGTTCATCAGAGAAATTGGTCTGTAATTTTCCCTTTTTGTGTTGTCTTTGCCTGGTTTGGGTATCAGGGTGATGGCGGCCTCGGGTGGCATTGGTTCGCATCTGTCTTGAGGACTGTTGCTTTGTAGTAGAGTCTGAAGTTGGGGAGGCTGATCCCTCCAGCTCCATTCTTTTTCCTCAGGATTGCTTTGGCTATTCGAGGTCTTTTGTGTGTCCATATGAACTGTGTTATTCTTTGGTCTAGTTCTGTGAAGAATGTCATTGGACGTTTGATAGGGATCGCATTGAATCTATAGATGACATTTGGTAGTATCATCATTTTCACAATATTGATTTTTCCAACCCAGGAACATGGAATATCTCTCCACCTGTTTAAGTCTTCTTTAATGTCTCTCATGAGTGTCTTGTAATTTTCTGTGTGTAGTTCTTTTTTTTCTTTGAGTAGGTTTATTCCTAGAAATTTGATTCTTTTGGTTGCAATGGTGAAGGGGATTGCCTCTTTGATTTCATTTTCTGATTTTTCATTGTTTGTGTATAGGAATGTCAGTGATTTCTGTGTGTTGACTTTGTATCCTGCAACTTTCTGAATTCGCTAATTAATTCTAGTAGTTTTGTAATAGTGTCTTTGGGATTTTCTATGTATAATATCATGTCATCTGCAAAGAGAGAGCTTGACTTCTTCCTTTCCAATCTTGATTTCTTTGATTTCTTTCTTTTCTTACTGCTGTTGCTAGAACTTCCAGGACTAAGTTGAATAAGAGTGGTAAACGTGGACACCCTTGTCTTGTTCCTGATCTTGGAGGGAATGCTTTCAGTTTTTCACCATTGAGGATAATGTTTGCTGTGGATTTCTCATAGATGGCTTTCACTATGTTAAGATAAGTTCCTTCTATGCCCATTTTCTGAAGAGTTTTGATCATAAATGGATGCTGTACTTTGTCAAAGGCTTTTTCTGCATCTATTGAGATTATCATGTGATTTTTGTCTCTCAATTTGTTGATATGGTGTATCACATTGATTGATTTGCAGATATTGAAGAATCCTGGCATGCCTGGGATGAGCCCGTCTTGATCGTGATGTATGAGCTTTTTGATGTGTTGTTGAATTCTGTTTGCTAGGACTTTGTTGAGGATCTTGGCATCTAAGTTCATCAGAGAAATTGGTCTGTAATTTTCCCTTTTTGTGTTGTCTTTGCCTGGTTTGGGTATCAGGGTGATGGCGGCCTCGTAGAATGTGTTTGGCAGTTTTCCTTCCTGTGCAATTGTTTGGAAGAATTTTAGAAGGACAGGCATTAGCTCTTCTGTAAATGTTTGGTAGAATTCACTTGTGAAACCATCTGGCCCTGGGCTTTTATTTTTGGGTAGATTTTTGATCACAACGTCGATTTCTGAGCTTGTGATTGGCTTGTTCATAGTTTCTATTTCTTCCTGGTTGAGTCTTGGGAGATTAATCTTCTCTAAGAAACTGTCCATTTCTTCCAGGTTATCCAGTTGGTAGCCATAGAGTTGTTCATAATAGTCTCTTATAATCCTTTGGATTTCTGCATTATCCGTTGTAATCTCTCCTTTTTCATTTTTGATTTTGGTGATCTGGTTCTTCTCTCTCTTTTTCTTGATGAGTCTGGCCAGCGGTGTGTCGATTTTATTTACCTTTTCGAAGAACCAGCTTTTTGCTTTATTTATCTTTACTATTGTTTCTTTTGTTTCTTTTTCATTTAATAGTATTTATTTTGCAAATTTTATGTACTATTTTTTTCCCACACTCATTTCATGATTTTAGGGTAAGACTCTATAGATATTCAAAACTCATAAATGAGAAAGCTGAAGATTTGAGAACATAAACTGAGAGGCAAAGATGACATTCAAACTCAGAACACTTTTAAGCCAAAGTCTTTGTAGATCCTGAACTTGCTCCAAGTGTTATGTAACATGATTTTTTATAATGTAGTAATGATCATTTAAGTGAGCTCAAAGCAACCTATATATTCTTCGCAAATGAATGGATAAAAGAACCCTGGTACATATATACAATGGAGTACTTTTCAGCTATAAAAAGAAATGCAGAAGAATCAGCCTTAATGAGGTGGATGAAGATACCATTAAAAGTGAAATAGGGCTTCCTGGTTTCATCTAAAATTTTGTTAGATTATCATGTGATTTTTGTCTCTCAATTTGTTGATATGGTGTATCACATTGATTGATTTGCAGATATTGAAGAATCCTGGCATGCCTGGGATGAGCCCGTCTTGATCGTGATGTATGAGCTTTTTGATGTGTTGTTGAATTCTGTTTGCTAGGACTTTGTTGAGGATCTTGGCATCTAAGTTCATCAGAGAAATTGGTCTGTAATTTTCCCTTTTTGTGTTGTCTTTGCCTGGTTTGGGTATCAGGGTGATGGCGGCCTCGTAGAATGTGTTTGGAAGTTTTCCTTCCTGTGCAATTGTTTGGAAGAATTTTAGAAGGACAGGCATTAGCTCTTCTGTAAATGTTTGGTAGAATTCACTTGTGAAACCATCTGGCCCTGGGCTTTTATTTTTGGGTAGATTTTTGATCACAACGTCGATTTCTGAGCTTGTGATTGGCTTGTTCATAGTTTCTATTTCTTCCTGGTTGAGTCTTGGGAGATTAATCTTCTCTAAGAAACTGTCCATTTCTTCCAGGTTATCCAGTTGGTAGCCATAGAGTTGTTCATAATAGTCTCTTATAATCCTTTGGATTTCTGCATTATCCGTTGTAATCTCTCCTTTTTCATTTTTGATTTTGGTGATCTGGTTCTTCTCTCTCTTTTTCTTGATGAGTCTGGCCAGCGGTGTGTCGATTTTATTTACCTTTTCGAAGAACCAGCTTTTTGCTTTATTTATCTTTACTATTGTTTCTTTTGTTTCTTTTTCATTTAATAGTATTTATTTTGCAAATTTTATGTACTATTTTTTTCCCACACTCATTTCATGATTTTAGGGTAAGACTCTATAGATATTCAAAACTCATAAATGAGAAAGCTGAAGATTTGAGAACATAAACTGAGAGGCAAAGATGACATTCAAACTCAGAACACTTTTAAGCCAAAGTCTTTGTAGATCCTGAACTTGCTCCAAGTGTTATGTAACATGATTTTTTATAATGTAGTAATGATCATTTAAGTGAGCTCAAAGCAACCTATATATTCTTCGCAAATGAATGGATAAAAGAACCCTGGTACATATATACAATGGAGTACTTTTCAGCTATAAAAAGAAATGCAGAAGAATCAGCCTTAATGAGGTGGATGGATCTAGAACTTACCATTAAAAGTGAAATAGGGCTTCCCTGGTGGTCCAGTGGGTAAGGACACTGCCTTGCAGTGCAAGGGGCACAGGTTTGATCCCTGGCCTGGGAAGATCCCACTTGCTATGGAGTGGCTGGACTGATGTGTCCAATTACCGAGCCAGAGCTCTGGAGCACATGCACCCAGAGCTGGTGCTTTGCGACAACAGGGGTCACTGTGATGGGTGGCCCACACAGGCCAAAGAACAAAGATGTATGAAAAATAGATAAGTGAAAGATCAATAGAAGTGGCCTGCCCTTCCCTGTCCCTTCCCAATTCCCCCAAAAAACAGTGAAATAAACCAAAAACCGAAAGACAGGTACAGTATACTAACACATATATACAGAATCTAGTAAGAGGATAATGCTAACACATGCAGTGAAGTGATGGAAAAACAGACATAGAGAACAGACATATGGACATTGTGGGGTATGAACAGTGGGTGGGAGGCATAGCAGGAGTAACATGGAAACTTATACTATCATATGTGAAAAAGATAGTTATTGTCATTGCCCTGCAGGAATAGGAGATCCTGCAGGGGTGGGGTGCGATGGCCTGGAAGGGTGGGATGGGGCGGGGAGTGGAAGCGGGGAGGGTGCCAGGGATATGCATATGATTGATCTGGGAACATACATGTCTGTGAACAACAAAACTCTGTAAAAATTAAAAATAATAATAAAGTTAAATAATTAAAAAAATAAAATAAGATGAGCTCAATGTTGCTCCTAAAGAAAAATCATTCTAAAGGGAAGTGTCATAAGATTATGTCCTACAGTTTTAAAATAGATTAAATACTATTTTCAAGTGGAAACTGATTCACTTTAATTCTACCATAATTTACTTGATTGTGCAGATTTTGTTTTATGGCTATGTCAACATAATTCACAACTGATTTTTTATTTCCAAATAGTTTGAGTGTGCTTGTATCCAAAGTATATTATATAACCATGGGGAAAATTACAGACTAGTAACACCTACCATGAAAGAGTCAAGTTCTGTGTAGGCAATCTGGTTTTATCCTCATTAGAACACTATAAGGCTGATCCGTTAAGCTATATTTAACTGAAAAATATTTACAACTGATTAACAGAGAAATTAAACATTTACTGGTGTACATTACAGTCTTATTAAGTGGCCTATCACACACACACAGTATATCGTCAAGATTGCAAGTTTTCTGTCACACCTGTCTAACCAATATTCCCTAACACCCTAAGGGCCAGAAGGATTTGGGGGCTGTGTAGCCTGATGGTGCTATAGATACTGCATGTCAAAAGTTATTAGGAGGATGATAAGAACTATACAAATTTGCATGCCCTGAAAACATATTGTTTCCACTTGTTTCTAAGCATATTGTGATATGAAATCTTTGTAATAACAATAATATTCTCTATTCTCCTCTAATAAATAATATTTGTTAAAAAATAATCATTTAAAATAATCTTTGAGGAAATAATAGAGATATATATTGTCATGGTCTCATTTACAAAATTTTTATAAATGATTTCCTCTCTAGGAAAGTTTGATGTTGTCCTTTTCTCTGTTACTGGATGGCTTCATGAATACAATACATCTCTCAAGTCATTGTTAGCTAGATAGCTACTAGTCTTTATTATGTTACTCCAAGATTCTTCAGAGATTTGACTAGAAAAAATATATTGTATGGTAACATATTGTATCTTATGAATCTTATAAATTATCATTTTGAACTACATCTAACTGTTTCCATGGCTGACACTACCTTTCAGATTTTAAGTTCCTTAAAATCTATGGAGATATTTTATTTATTCCATAATATGTAAACCAGTTCTCACTATATAGAACTTGCTGATATAAGAGCTTATTGACCTAAACTATACAGAATTCTTTAGTGAGAAAATAACTTGGTCACAGAAATAATGAACTAATTTTCTTTTTAACTACTTTGATGCTTTAATATTCCCTTAGGAGGCTGATTTACAGATGAGGAATAATTTGGAATACATAGCAAACTGACACCGGCACACGCCCCTTAATGGAGGTCAACCTTTGACTTTCCTCAAATAGAACTCAATTTCTTTCTTGCCATAGGGAGCTATTCCACTTATCATCAGAACCATGGGAAATCCAGGAGGTGGTAATATTTTTAAAAACTATCAAATTTAAATTTAAACATACATGGGAAGTAGCAGGGTCTTATTTGAGATGCTTACTTAAAATCACCAAGACAATTTTACTGGGTAGATACAGAGACATAAAGAGAGTCTCTGGAGAGTAAGGCTTCCCACATGGCTCAGAGGGTAAAGAATGGGCTTGCAATGCAGGAAACTCTGATTGATCCCTCAGTCAGGAAGATTCCCTAGAGAAGGAAATGGTAACCCACCCCAGAATTCCTGCCTGGAGAATTCCATAGACAGAGGAGTCCATGGGGTTGCAAAGAATCAGAACATGACTAAACACTGGAAGAAGGACTCTGTATATGCTTTCAGAGATTAGAAATATTTTCCTCTGGAAAAAGAATTATTGTATAAATGCATTGCCTTGTTAGAATGAATGTGTCAGTATTTATAATACATGACTAATGATTAAGCAAGTAGTTAAGATTTAATGAGTTAACTGATGATCCTCTACATACATGTATCCATAAACAGTCTAAATTCTAGATAAATATTTAAAATGGTGAATGATTTAAACAGTGTCATATATTATCATAGGAACATTACCAATAAGTCATTTCTTCGCATCAGGTGGCCAAAGTATTGGAGTTTCAGCTTCAGCACCAGTCCTTCCAATGAATATTCAGGTTTGATTTCCTTTAGGATTGACTAGTTTGACCTCCTTGCAGTCCAAGGGAAACTCAAGAGCCTTCTCCAACACCACAGTTCAAAAGCATCAATTCTTAAGGTGCTCAGCCTTCTTTATGGTTCAACTCTCATATCCACACATAACTACTGGGAAAACCACAGCTTTGACTAGATGGGCTTTCGTTGGCAAAGTAATGTCTCTGCTTTTTAACACCCTGTCTATGTTTATCATAGTTTTTCTTCCAAGGAGAAAGTGTCTTTTAATTTCATGATTTCAGTCACCATCTACAGTAATTTTGGAGCCCAAGAAAAAATAAAGTCCGTCACTATTTCTACTGTTTGTCCATCTATTTGCCATGAAATGATGAGACTGGATGCCATAATCTTCGGATTTTTTGCATGTTGAGTTTTAGGCCAGTTTTTTCACTCTCCTCTTTCACCTTCATCAAGGGGCTCTTTAGCTCCTCTTTGCTTTGTGCTATAAGGGTATTGTTATTTGCATACCTGAAGTTACTGATATTTCTCACTGCAATCTTGATACCAGCTTGTGCTTCATCCAGACCAGCATTTCACATGTTGTACTCTGCATAGAAGCTAAATAAACATAGTGCCAGCATACAGCCTTGATGTACTCCTTTCCCAGTTTGGAGCCAGTCTATTGCTTTGTCTTCAGTTCTACCTCTTGCTTCTTGTCCTGCATACAGGTTTCACATGAGACAGGTAAAGTGGTCTGGAATTCCCATCTCTTTTATAATTTTCCACAGTTTTTTGTGATCTACACAGTCAAAGGCTTTAGCATAGTCAACAAAGCAGAAATAGATATTCTTCTGGAATTCCCATGCTCCAACGGATGTTGTCAATTTGATCTCTGGTTCCTCTGTTTTTACTAAATCCAGCTGGTACACCTGGAAGTTCTTGGTTAATGCACTGGTAAAGCTTACCTTGGAGGATTTTGAGCATAACTTTGCTAGTGTGGGGGTGGGAGAAAATTTAGGTATTAGGTCAATGATTCATCAGTATAATTTCTACCGATGATAAATGCTATTAGAAAAGGCCAGTGAGACAGTGAAGAATCACGAGTTTTACATTAGATGACCAGGAAAGGCCTACCTAAGGAGGGAACATCTGAAGAGATTTGAAGCATATGAAATTCCTCATGGCTAGAGACCTATGAAAGCATTCATGAAACCACAAGAGCAGAGATGTGGTGACAAGACCTGGGTGGCAGGCTTAAGAAAAGAAGGAAAACCAAATAACTTGAGCAGAGTGAGAACAAAGGAGATAATTATGACCTAAGATGGGCAAGATAGTCAGTTTTGGGTCATGAAAATTTGCCCAGATTAATGTAGTTCAAACAGAGAAATAGGGTGATCAGCTATTCTTTGAGGTGGTCTCTGTCTAGATAGAGTGTGGGTAAAGGACAGGATGGGTGTTGAAAGGTGGCTGAAAAATTAATTGGGAAGATAAACTATATTGTCACAGGCCATTGATGGTAATGATTTGAAGTAGTCCTAAGGCAGTCATGTTTGAGAAATTTTTTTTTTAAGTAGAGAAAGCATGCTTCACTGATGAATTGGATGTGACCTGGGTGAGAAAGAAAAGAAAAGAGGATGACAGTATGAAACATCTAAGTACAGGTGCCTAAAAAGCAGCTAATAGAGAACTGGAATTCAGTTGAGATGTGTAAGGACCCCAAATCTAAACTTTGGTTGTATAGCTATGATTTTTAAAATCCCATGCCTTGATGAAAGCATCCATCTAGCAAATGATTTAAATAGAGAGGAAAAAATAAAGGGTTATTCTTAATATCTCATATGTTTTGAACAAGAAAGTCCAAAGAAAGAGATTAAGAAGAAGTAACCATGAGGTAAGCTGAAACTATGAAGAGTTGTGGGAATCTAAAGCAGAAAAGAGTTAAGAGGCAGCTGCTGCTAAAAAGATGAAAAAAAAAAAAAGGATTGACTTTTGTACTTGTCAAGAGGGAGATTTTTCATGATCTTGGTCAAAATATAGCCAGTGATCATAGCCTATGAGTTTAAGTTAGAGAAAGAACTATGAAATGGTGGAAGTAGATACACTGAATATAGACTAGACACTACATTTTTTTTGATTAGAGCATAATTACTTTTTGGCTTCCCAGGTGGCACAGTAGTAAATCTGCCTGCCAATGTAGGAGACACACAAGATGCAGTTTCCAACTCTGGGTTCAGGAAGATCCCCTGCAACAGGAAATAGAAACCCACTACAGTATTTGTTCTTAGACCTATGAAAGCATTCATGAAACCACAAGAGCAGAGATGTGGTGACAAGACCTGGGTGGCAGGCTTAAGAAAAGAAGGAAAACCAAATAACTTGAGCAGAGTGAGAACAAAGGAGATAATTATGACCTAAGATGGGCAAGATAGTCAGTTTTGGGTCATGAAAATTTGCCCAGATTAATGTAGTTCAAACAGAGAAATAGGGTGATCAGCTATTCTTTGAGGTGGTCTCTGTCTAGATAGAGTGTGGGTAAAGGACAGGATGGGTGTTGAAAGGTGGCTGAAAAATTAATTGGGAAGATAAACTATATTGTCACAGGCCATTGATGGTAATGATTTGAAGTAGTCCTAAGGCAGTCATGTTTGAGAAATTTTTTTTTTAAGTAGAGAAAGCATGCTTCACTGATGAATTGGATGTGACCTGGGTGAGAAAGAAAAGAAAAGAGGATGACAGTATGAAACATCTAAGTACAGGTGCCTAAAAAGCAGCTAATAGAGAACTGGAATTCAGTTGAGATGTGTAAGGACCCCAAATCTAAACTTTGGTTGTATAGCTATGATTTTTAAAATCCCATGCCTTGATGAAAGCATCCATCTAGCAAATGATTTAAATAGAGAGGAAAAAAATAAAGGGTTATTCTTAATATCTCATATGTTTTGAACAAGAAAGTCCAAAGAAAGAGATTAAGAAGAAGTAACCATGAGGTAAGCTGAAACTATGAAGAGTTGTGGGAATCTAAAGCAGAAAAGAGTTAAGAGGCAGCTGCTGCTAAAAAGATGAAAAAAAAAAAAAGGATTGACTTTTGTACTTGTCAAGAGGGAGATTTTTCATGATCTTGGTCAAAATATAGCCAGTGATCATAGCCTATGAGTTTAAGTTAGAGAAAGAACTATGAAATGGTGGAAGTAGATACACTGAATATAGACTAGACACTACATTTTTTTTGATTAGAGCATAATTACTTTTTGGCTTCCCAGGTGGCACAGTAGTAAATCTGCCTGCCAATGTAGGAGACACACAAGATGCAGTTTCCAACTCTGGGTTCAGGAAGATCCCCTGCAACAGGAAATAGAAACCCACTACAGTATTTGTTCTTGCCTGGAAAATTCCATGGACACAGGAACCTGGAGAGTTACAGCCCAGGGGCTTGCAAAGAGTCAGACAAGACTAAGCAACTGAACATACGCAAAAAATTGGTTTGCAATGTTTTTAAATTTTTGCTGTACAGCAATGTGAATCAGCTACATACACACACACACACACACACACACACACACACACGCCCTCTCCCTTCGACCTCAAACCCATCCCAGTCACCTAGGTCATCACAGAGCACTGACTCCCTGCCATATACACCAGGCTACCACTAGTTTTCTATAGTAGTGTATCAGTGTTTCTCTCCCAGTTCATCGCACCCTCTCCTTCCTCTCCATGTCCACAAGTCTGTTCTCTTTAACTGTGTCTCTATTCCTTCCCTATAAATAGGATCATCTGTACCACTTTTCTAGATTCCATGTATATGCATTAATAATATCTGGCATTTATTTTTCTCTTTCTAACTTCATTCTGTAAGACAGACCTAGGTCTGAATTATCTTGTAAAACTTAGCAGAGAATTGAAAAGTAGCTAGAGGAGAACTTGATGACAAGATAAATTTTAGCTTTATTGTGGGAGACGTAATACATTTTTATCATGATGGTACTTAACCAAAAGAGAGAAAATATTTGCCATATATACCAAAAAAAAATGAGAGAGAGATAAAGAGAGAGAGAGAGAGAGAGAGAGAGAAAGGTCCAAGAGAAAGGTCCAAGAGAAAGAAGAGAGAGGCTGGAATCTAGTGCACAGATTAGGGAGATTGTGGTGCAACAGAAATAGGAATGGATATTTCATTGTAGAAAAATTTTCAACATTCATGTACAAAACCCTGAAGGAGGAGATAATCATAAGGAAGTGAGATGTTTCAAAATCAAGGTTTTTGATGTGATGGTATTATTTATGAGAAGTAGATTAAAGTTATAAAAGCAGGCAATTAAATGGGAGGGAGAGTTTTTGTATATGAAGTGGTGAAGGTCAGTGGACAAGGGTATGCATTATCTCTGTTGTTATCAGTGCCACCGCAATAATATCAGGAAGAGGAAGACAGTACTGAAGAGTTCAGATATTCAAAAAAGTAGGCATGTAACTGTGAGATCAGTAAATATTGCAACAAAGATGGGTAGTGAATACAGAAACCTAATGCATACATTTCAAATAGGTATTTGAGAGAGAAACTGTATCTATGACTGAGAAAACACAATGAGGAGTCAAGAAAATGAATGAAAACCAAGAGAACAAAAACTGACACACTTTGAGAAGACTAACAGGATATCAAACCCCATAAGGAAAATACATTTAAAACCCTCTTTAAAAATAATAAAAATAAAAACAGAAAAGTTTAATAAAATCAGATGACTTCATCTTGACTTCTTACATTCTGAAATGGTATGATGCTATACATGTAAAAACATTTGCTGGAGCTAATTTCCTGAGCCTCAGTCACATGACAACTTCTGATCTGTTTTCTTCTGAGCATCTTTGAAAGGTAAATGGGTGATGCCCATTCACAAGACATTGCAAGCTTTATTTCTAAATTTCATAAGATTTTCTAAGATTCATAAGATTTCATAAGATATTCT
The DNA here is from genome assembly GCA_022376925.1 of Tragulus kanchil. NCBI lineage: Eukaryota > Metazoa > Chordata > Mammalia > Artiodactyla > Tragulidae > Tragulus > Tragulus kanchil. The sequence continues at coordinate 105,789,277 of JAIOJX010000023.1, read as the reverse complement.
CTTAACTCCTAATCTGATATATATAAGGAGACCTATCAGCTATGCTATCAATATTACATTGACTTGTTGAAAGAATGCAAATGCCTTCTAAATTTCTAAGCTGAGATGAATTTTTAAGTTCAATTAATGTGGAAATCAAAAAGATGAACTTGATCTGTCCTCTGAAAAGGCAAAAGATGATCAGGAAAAGAAAATTCCTTTAACAAAACAAAAAACAATCTGAACTCTGTGGGCCTTGAGACAACTATAAATGCAGTCCCAAAAGGCCCTGATATAATCATAAATCAAAGGTGAAGTATCATACACACACACACAGATACATATACACACATATTTTTCTTTTAGTCTCTTCTATAATCTTTTGATTTCAGTCAAGCATCTTGATTGCCTTTCCTTAGATTAGGCATAAGGTTTGATCTTCTTAAGTATTAGATATGTCACTCAAGAAAAAGTATTAACTACACCCTGAGGCTCAAAAATAAGCTTACACAGTCAAGGAAGTTAAAAGAGTTCACTATTAGTTCTAATTAGGCCCCTGCAGGCTGTTGAATTCTGATATCTGAACAACGTCCCCCAATGTTGAATATGTCATAACTCCTATAATTAGGAGAAAATTAAAAGTGGCAATATGATACTTATTTTACTCAAAATTCTCTCTGCCGAATAAGGGAGAAAATATATAAATACCAAAGGGCTTTAGCGAGTCAGTTTTTCTTGTATCACTGTTTCATTTGCTGTTTCTGTACAAAGTATTGATAAAGGGTTTCATGATGATTTTTCTTACATTAAATTTTAAAATGAGATTCAAAATAAACAGGGATAAAGAAGAGCTGTAAGGACAAGGTGTCAAGTTGATCCCTATGGAGTTTAATTTCATTTGAAGATATACATAATTCTGCAACTAGGTTTCCTATTAAATATTTGATTTTATTCAAATACACTAGAATTAGGTTTCTACCATGAATTTCAATGTACAACTAGAATCTTTAGCAGTTTATCAAATTTAATTAATAATAATAATAAACCTAAAGTAGTATGAATTGACGTCAAAGCACATGTGATGGTTCAAAACATGAGAGGAATGCTACGCTGGCCCATTACTGGAGTTCAGATGTGGCAAGACCCATCACAGAAAGGATCAGTACTTTTCAGCTTAAAATATGTCAAAGAAACCACTACAGTAGGCACTGCTTTCAACAACAAAGTGATTGCCTTAAACTTGATTACCATAATTTCCATACCTGATACTAGAACAATTTACAAAATACTTCTCAGTCCCTAACCTAAAATAATCTGCTTAGACAAACTACTTAGACTTTTGCAGATCTTATCTAATTAACATATTCATGTTTCTCATGGGAATTTTTGTTTGCCTCAAAAGTCTTAGTTTCTAGCAATTATGAATATCTTAGGTGGTTTAATTACCATTTAATTTTCTTAATTTAACTTTAAAATTTTAATTTTTTACATTTTATTTTCATTTACTTGATTACATTTAGAGATAAATAGGAAAAAATCCCATACAGACCACAGTGCAGAGTGAAACCATTCATTCCCACTTCTGGCCCCCATTTAACCTATTCTCAGCCCCTGTCTGTAGGTAACTATATTATTACTTTTTAAGTATTAACGTAATTTATGCAGGCAAACATGTATAAAACAAATCCTATTACTATAGTTTGAACACTTCTACCACCACCATGACTCAGATTAAGCTACCAGCATGACATCATAAATGGAATTAAGACAAGCAGTTGTACATCACAGAATATTTCCATTATACAAAAACTATTTAATACACATAAATATCTTTAACAGCATAGATTACAGTAAAATACAAAGGAATGATTATATATTCATGAGTGATTACTATTGCTTAGAACATGATTTAATTCTAAATTCATGGTAATTTAATTGTTCAAAATGAGCTGGTTAGGGAAAAGGAGAAGAAAAATAATAGTAAAAATGACTTGGTTTATGAACTTCCTCACAAAATTCCTGAAAATACAAGACTGACTTTTGTGAGCTGGCATAATGGTCATAGCCTTACTCTTTCAGGTGGGGTAATGAAACTAATTTTATAATATAAGATCATTTCAAATTTTGATAGGTATTCTAGATAAAGACAGTCACCTGCCGAATCATGGCCATATGCTTCAGCTATCAAGCAATCAGCCACTGCAGCTGTCCCCACTGTGCACCCTGAGGATTCAGGATTGAGGAAAACAGGATCAGTACTTTTCAGCTTAAAATATGTCAAAGAAACCACTACAGTAGGCACTGCTTTCAACAACAAAGTGATTGCCTTAAACTTGATTACCATAATTTCCATACCTGATACTAGAACAATTTACAAAATACTTCTCAGTCCCTAACCTAAAATAATCTGCTTAGACAAACTACTTAGACTTTTGCAGATCTTATCTAATTAACATATTCATGTTTCTCATGGGAATTTTTGTTTGCCTCAAAAGTCTTAGTTTCTAGCAATTATGAATATCTTAGGTGGTTTAATTACCATTTAATTTTCTTAATTTAACTTTAAAATTTTAATTTTTTACATTTTATTTTCATTTACTTGATTACATTTAGAGATAAATAGGAAAAAATCCCATACAGACCACAGTGCAGAGTGAAACCATTCATTCCCACTTCTGGCCCCCATTTAACCTATTCTCAGCCCCTGTCTGTAGGTAACTATATTATTACTTTTTAAGTATTAACGTAATTTATGCAGGCAAACATGTATAAAACAAATCCTATTACTATAGTTTGAACACTTCTACCACCACCATGACTCAGATTAAGCTACCAGCATGACATCATAAATGGAATTAAGACAAGCAGTTGTACATCACAGAATATTTCCATTATACAAAAACTATTTAATACACATAAATATCTTTAACAGCATAGATTACAGTAAAATACAAAGGAATGATTATATATTCATGAGTGATTACTATTGCTTAGAACATGATTTAATTCTAAATTCATGGTAATTTAATTGTTCAAAATGAGCTGGTTAGGGAAAAGGAGAAGAAAAATAATAGTAAAAATGACTTGGTTTATGAACTTCCTCACAAAATTCCTGAAAATACAAGACTGACTTTTGTGAGCTGGCATAATGGTCATAGCCTTACTCTTTCAGGTGGGGTAATGAAACTAATTTTATAATATAAGATCATTTCAAATTTTGATAGGTATTCTAGATAAAGACAGTCACCTGCCGAATCATGGCCATATGCTTCAGCTATCAAGCAATCAGCCACTGCAGCTGTCCCCACTGTGCACCCTGAGGGGATTCAGGATTGAGGAAAACAGGAACCTGGCCCTAGATACCAAAGGTGCATATCAAAGGAATGATTTCAATGAGCCCAGACTCTTCCATCTTCCCATAAAAACAGTGCTAAATTCATTAATACGAGACATTTAACTACCTGTGCTTTTTGTTTGTTTCTTTGGAGGTTCTTTGTTTGTTGTTATCATTTCCAGTGTTCTTGCCTGAAGAATCCCATGGACAGAGCAGTCTGTTGAGCTATAGTCCATAGGGTCAGAAATAGTCAGACAAGACTGAAGCAACTGAGCATGCATGCATCTTGCTCTTTTTTTTAAGCCCTCAGCAAAAACTCCTATATATTCAGGCTCCTCCCTTACTTTTGGGACGATCCCTCACAGCTGTCTGAGAGGCTCTCTCTCTGGCTTACGTCCTAAAAGTGTCCACTGAATAAAATATAATTCTCAACTTTTATATTGTGCATTTTTTCAGTTGACATAAATGACAAATTCTTTCAAAAAGTTTATTCAGTTAAAATTTCCATTAGTAGAATCTATTTATCAGCACTGTCTATAGACTTAACAGTGGTAAATACTTTAAAATTTTCAGTCTTATAAATGACATTTCATTGCCACAGTTTCCTGTTACTTTACTAATCCACAAGATATGTGAATGTCATTTATGTTTCTACTTCTGAAATATCAGATTATAGCCTTTAATTATTTTCCTATGAACTGCTTTATTTTCACATGAAATATATGTCATAAATATGCTTTATCTTTTAAATTAATGCATGAAGAATTTTCTTGATAATAAGATCAGAATCTGTCAACATTCACCTCTAAGGCTTCTTGGTTTCATGTCAGGTATAGAGACAAGCTTATCCACACACTAGATTCCACAAGCATTCTCTGTAATATAACTTTATATTATTTTCTGTTTAGTAATCTATTATATTGGCATTAATATGTTTGTACTATGACAATGTAATCTTACTTTCTTCTTAAGTGATTGTTTTTGTATTTTTAAATTTTTTTTATATATGGACTATGACCAGATACTATACTCTGATAAGAAAGTGGGTACCTCCTACAGTTATTTTGACCACAGTTAATAGTATTTATACTGTGGAAAACTCTGAAGTATTCAATACATGATTTAAAGGTTTTGGTGGTTTACACTAGAAAGGACAAAAAACATCTAGGAATATTTTCAACTACAAAAAGATAAACAGCTTGAGAGTGTGGGTTCAGTTTTACCTGGGGCACAATTAACACTGCAGCCCTGGAGGCAGAACCTCAGACAGCTCTGAGAAACTCCTCCAAAGAGGCAGCAGGATGTAATCAATTATATAAGGTTTTGTTGAGGGTGGGAGTTCAATACCATTAAGCACTCGTTTTACAAAGCGGGTTTCTGGTTAGTCATGGATCTGATTCACCATGGAGGGATTTTGGTGCTTTTCTAGGTATGAGGAGATGTAAGGATTGAGATCATAAAATCTGTTCCTAAAAATATCTGCCTGTCCAAAGACTTGTCCCGCCAGATTCTCTGGAGCACAGAGTGCCTCACTCTACCCTGGATGCCTTCAGAGGGTGTTGAGAGTCAGCAATGGTCACAGCACAGTGCAGTCTCCATAGTGGTGGATGACCAACCCCCTTGTTTTTCAGCTGTTGACAATGTAATGGCTAAGTGCTAATTTGTAGTTGACAATATTTACATTGATGTTTTTTTCTGACGATGGAGAAATTAATGATAAATAAAAGCTAAGACTTCATCAGTTCAAAGACCATAAACTACTATGTCAGCTACCAGATATGTGTGCACTTCATGGAGATAATTAGGAGGGAATATCAGATAAAGGAATAAATATGAACATAGATAATTTAAGAGTATGTGATGGAAGAACTTTTCCCCAGTTAAAATTGATAATATAATACTAATTCTGCATTGAGGTGTTTGTTAGATCAGTCATAATATTCATATTTTCTAATGAAATATCTTCTTGATAATAAAATTGTTAAAAGCTCTCCTAGAAAACTGAGGTATCCCTACAATGGACAGAAGGTTTGAGATAACTGTACTCATATGTCTGGATGATGGCTGTCAGTTAGTCTCTCTTTCCACATAGTGGTTGGAGTTAAGCCACAAGTTTTTACATAGTTACAGGAATGGTTCAAATGGAAGGCCCACAGTCCCCAGGAGCTTATTAAACCTCTTCTTGTGTCATCTTCTCAGTTGACCTATTGGCCAAAACCAAGGTGCATAGCAAAGATTAGAGTCATGTAAAGGAAATCACCATAAAAGCTTGGCTGTTGCAATCTGTGATTCATTTGGAACCATTAAAGAAACATTCTACTCTATTGTTCTTCATAATTCATGTCATAACAACAATGACTAAATAAAGCTATTTAAAAAAGGGTGGGCATTTTCCAATACCATTCAGACAGCTCTGAGAAACTCCTCCAAAGAGGCAGCAGGATGTAATCAATTATATAAGGTTTTGTTGAGGGTGGGAGTTCAATACCATTAAGCACTCGTTTTACAAAGCGGGTTTCTGGTTAGTCATGGATCTGATTCACCATGGAGGGATTTTGGTGCTTTTCTAGGTATGAGGAGATGTAAGGATTGAGATCATAAAATCTGTTCCTAAAAATATCTGCCTGTCCAAAGACTTGTCCCGCCAGATTCTCTGGAGCACAGAGTGCCTCACTCTACCCTGGATGCCTTCAGAGGGTGTTGAGAGTCAGCAATGGTCACAGCACAGTGCAGTCTCCATAGTGGTGGATGACCAACCCCCTTGTTTTTCAGCTGTTGACAATGTAATGGCTAAGTGCTAATTTGTAGTTGACAATATTTACATTGATGTTTTTTTCTGACGATGGAGAAATTAATGATAAATAAAAGCTAAGACTTCATCAGTTCAAAGACCATAAACTACTATGTCAGCTACCAGATATGTGTGCACTTCATGGAGATAATTAGGAGGGAATATCAGATAAAGGAATAAATATGAACATAGATAATTTAAGAGTATGTGATGGAAGAACTTTTCCCCAGTTAAAATTGATAATATAATACTAATTCTGCATTGAGGTGTTTGTTAGATCAGTCATAATATTCATATTTTCTAATGAAATATCTTCTTGATAATAAAATTGTTAAAAGCTCTCCTAGAAAACTGAGGTATCCCTACAATGGACAGAAGGTTTGAGATAACTGTACTCATATGTCTGGATGATGGCTGTCAGTTAGTCTCTCTTTCCACATAGTGGTTGGAGTTAAGCCACAAGTTTTTACATAGTTACAGGAATGGTTCAAATGGAAGGCCCACAGTCCCCAGGAGCTTATTAAACCTCTTCTTGTGTCATCTTCTCAGTTGACCTATTGGCCAAAACCAAGGTGCATAGCAAAGATTAGAGTCATGTAAAGGAAATCACCATAAAAGCTTGGCTGTTGCAATCTGTGATTCATTTGGAACCATTAAAGAAACATTCTACTCTATTGTTCTTCATAATTCATGTCATAACAACAATGACTACAGAGGAAGTAAAAGCTATTTCACCATTCCTCTTGAGTGTTTTTATTTTCTGTATGAAACTAATCTTTAGTCAGTGTCAATTCATTGTATAAAGACTATCCTTCACAGAAGATACAATTTAACTTTTGTCTGATTTCAGAAAAATTCTGTTATCTCTATCTGTAGGGAAGGATGGAACTATGCTCAAATATTTTAAACCAAGTAAATTTCCAGTTATTCATGACATCACCCATTTAAAGATCTCAGTGAATATTAGGATTCAAACCATTATAGTAGCATACAGTTCAAAATATCATTATCTACTAAAATCAGCCCAAGTCCTTAGATCTGAAAAGGAATTGTTAAATTTCATAGTTTGTGATGTTCAGAAAAAACTCTTGATAGTTTTTAGCTTTTGCAAAGACATTAATAGAAATAACTGATAAAGACAATAAAGGACAAAAAAAATTATGTAGTTTTCCATATGTGCAACAGTATTTGGAATTATGAGAATAAAGTTAGTCCCTAGGGACTATGTGTGTCAAGATGCCTGCTTTATTAGTAAATGGAAGTTAATTATTTGTGATATATAATGGTCCAAAGTGAATCACAGGGCTCTATCAAAATGTGGGCAGAATTGCTGCATCCTGGAAGCTCCAGGGAAAAAACTCTCTTCTTCCAGATTCTAGTGGCTATCATGTGACTACATTCAGATAACCAGTATAATCCCTCATCTCAGAATATTTAACTTAATTACATCTGAAATGTTTCTATTGTCATATCAAGTATCTGCACAGGTTAGAATATGCATAGATTTGGGAACCTTATTTAGTCTACTCCATAATCTAATCAAAATGCAAATATGCCCAGAATACAAACATAACCAAATAGCCCCCTACACTGGGTAATACAAATGACTCCTGCCTCTTACCAATTAGAGCTTCACCATCATATTTATTTTCCCTCCTTCTAGATAAGATGTATCAAGTTGTCCAGTCATAGAATTAACAAAATTTCCAACAGAATCCAATCCAGCACAATACTCACTTCTTTAAATTCTCTCCAAAATTATCTAACAAAAGCCCAAATCCTATAGTAAGATTTTATATCACTCTCTTTCTAGCATCCATGATTCCCATGCTGTGAATTCTCCTTCAGAGCAGTAAGCAACAAATCACAAACATATTCAAGTACTATTGAGTTCCTGGTGATCTATAGCTGGCAGCCTTTGAATTGTGAAAGACCACAAACTATCAGAACACACCTGAAATCCATATAATTAAAAATACTAGCATTTAAATACTACATATATATTTTAAAATGCTACAACACAATTAAAAGGGGAAAGAACCTAAAGAACCTGCACTTAGACCAAGTGAAAAAAAATTGTAATGAAAAATAATATGAAGAGAGACTTGACTTCATTAGCAACTAAGAAAATAAATTACTAAATTAGGATCACCAACACAAGTTTCAAACTACCTAGTACTTGACTCAAGGAATTAATGAAGTATCATCTAGTGAAATTTTGAAATTTTTTAAAATAAAAAAACAAAAATAAAGGACAAAAAAATTATGTAGTTTTCCATATGTGCAACAGTATTTGGAATTATGAGAATAAAGTTAGTCCCTAGGGACTATGTGTGTCAAGATGCCTGCTTTATTAGTAAATGGAAGTTAATTATTTGTGATATATAATGGTCCAAAGTGAATCACAGGGCTCTATCAAAATGTGGGCAGAATTGCTGCATCCTGGAAGCTCCAGGGAAAAAACTCTCTTCTTCCAGATTCTAGTGGCTATCATGTGACTACATTCAGATAACCAGTATAATCCCTCATCTCAGAATATTTAACTTAATTACATCTGAAATGTTTCTATTGTCATATCAAGTATCTGCACAGGTTAGAATATGCATAGATTTGGGAACCTTATTTAGTCTACTCCATAATCTAATCAAAATGCAAATATGCCCAGAATACAAACATAACCAAATAGCCCCCTACACTGGGTAATACAAATGACTCCTGCCTCTTACCAATTAGAGCTTCACCATCATATTTATTTTCCCTCCTTCTAGATAAGATGTATCAAGTTGTCCAGTCATAGAATTAACAAAAATTTCCAACAGAATCCAATCCAGCACAATACTCACTTCTTTAAATTCTCTCCAAAATTATCTAACAAAAGCCCAAATCCTATAGTAAGATTTTATATCACTCTCTTTCTAGCATCCATGATTCCCATGCTGTGAATTCTCCTTCAGAGCAGTAAGCAACAAATCACAAACATATTCAAGTACTATTGAGTTCCTGGTGATCTATAGCTGGCAGCCTTTGAATTGTGAAAGACCACAAACTATCAGAACACACCTGAAATCCATATAATTAAAAATACTAGCATTTAAATACTACATATATATTTTAAAATGCTACAACACAATTAAAAGGGGAAAGAACCTAAAGAACCTGCACTTAGACCAAGTGAAAAAAAATTGTAATGAAAAATAATATGAAGAGAGACTTGACTTCATTAGCAACTAAGAAAATAAATTACTAAATTAGGATCACCAACACAAGTTTCAAACTACCTAGTACTTGACTCAAGGAATTAATGAAGTATCATCTAGTGAAATTTTGAAATTTATATAAATTATGTGAGACTCACATTGCTGTTTGAGAATGCAAATTGGTCAATCACATCACATCACATCACATCATAGTGTAAATAGATGGAAATTACCTTGTAAAGCTGAACACTAACATTCCTGATAAAAATTTAAAAATGAAAAACTAAAACCTCATAATCCCACTGGGGTGTAAACATTTTTTTTTTTAATTTCAGTCTTCCCATTCCACAGGATATTATTGTAGTGAAAACAAATGAACAATAACTACAAAGTGATGGATATAAGCGAAGGAAAACCACCATTAGGAAAGCAGGTAGATTTATAAAGTTCAAAACAGCAAAATATAATACAGTACTTTGAAAACTTTATATGCAGGATCACTGTAGATAAAATTTCAGAAAACTACAACATGTATGATCACACTTTTATGAACTCCAAATGGAAAAATTAACATATATTATTCTTAATTATTCTTATATGTGGTAACAGCATATCTATAGAAAAGGAAGTGAATTATAAACAAAATTTATAGTCAGGAGGAACACACTGATCTTTGTAATGGTCTTCACTATATTCTGTGGTGTGGAGGTGGGGTTTGCTTACCTAATTATGTTGTGCTGCATTCATACATATATATGTATATGCATACCTGACAAACATTCAATTACATGGAATAATATACATTTTTTTAAAACTACTAATTTGGAACCAGACTTTTTCTTGCTAATATTCTAAGTAAGATCAGTGGTAAGAAGGCTTTCTGCAACTCTAATTCTTTCCTCTTCAAAATTTAAAACCACTGACATTAATCCAGTAATGCTTTTTCCTGATCCCGGTGTTTCTACTTGCAAAGGTCTCTCTGAATTTCCCCTGTAGGCTGATTCACTTGCAAAAGTGCCACATCATTTGTCTAGCTGCTCTTATATTTGCTTTAACCTTTTTCATCTCCTTGACCTACTTGACTGAGGAACTGTGGCCTCACATATAAACAATGTGACTGAGATAATTTTCCAGATATTCCAACTCTCAGGCTTGTAAATTATTTCACTCTTATGGAACCTATTGTATTTCCTTACTCACAACATTTACCTTTATATATTTCTCTCTCTTTTCTCTTGCCCATGTTACCAAGGGTAGCTGTGTTTTGTAATTCTTTTAAATGGAGCAGGACCCTATGGTCCCTGCCCCTCTCCCAATGTTCTATGCCTTTCCTTAAAATGAAAAACTAAAACCTCATAATCCCACTGGGGTGTAAACATTTTTTTTTTTAATTTCAGTCTTCCCATTCCACAGGATATTATTGTAGTGAAAACAAATGAACAATAACTACAAAGTGATGGATATAAGCGAAGGAAAACCACCATTAGGAAAGCAGGTAGATTTATAAAGTTCAAAACAGCAAAATATAATACAGTACTTTGAAAACTTTATATGCAGGATCACTGTAGATAAAATTTCAGAAAACTACAACATGTATGATCACACTTTTATGAACTCCAAATGGAAAAATTAACATATATTATTCTTAATTATTCTTATATGTGGTAACAGCATATCTATAGAAAAGGAAGTGAATTATAAACAAAATTTATAGTCAGGAGGAACACACTGATCTTTGTAATGGTCTTCACTATATTCTGTGGTGTGGAGGTGGGGTTTGCTTACCTAATTATGTTGTGCTGCATTCATACATATATATGTATATGCATACCTGACAAACATTCAATTACATGGAATAATATACATTTTTTTAAAACTACTAATTTGGAACCAGACTTTTTCTTGCTAATATTCTAAGTAAGATCAGTGGTAAGAAGGCTTTCTGCAACTCTAATTCTTTCCTCTTCAAAATTTAAAACCACTGACATTAATCCAGTAATGCTTTTTCCTGATCCCGGTGTTTCTACTTGCAAAGGTCTCTCTGAATTTCCCCTGTAGGCTGATTCACTTGCAAAAGTGCCACATCATTTGTCTAGCTGCTCTTATATTTGCTTTAACCTTTTTCATCTCCTTGACCTACTTGACTGAGGAACTGTGGCCTCACATATAAACAATGTGACTGAGATAATTTTCCAGATATTCCAACTCTCAGGCTTGTAAATTATTTCACTCTTATGGAACCTATTGTATTTCCTTACTCACAACATTTACCTTTATATATTTCTCTCTCTTTTCTCTTGCCCATGTTACCAAGGGTAGCTGTGTTTTGGAATTCTTTTAAATGGAGCAGGACCCTATGGTCCCTGCCCCTCTCCCAATGTTCTATGCCTGCCTTATGCCTCTGAGAAAACTTTAGCCTAACAATAACATAATCAAAGAAGTGAGAAAATGCAGAAACAAAGGAAAACAGCTAATGGAGACCAGATAATAATAATGTAGTCATTAGCAGAATCAAGGAACATTAGCTCTTTCTCAAGGCCTACAGATGATATTCTGAGCCATATCACGTAAGTTGTCTTGTAGATACTGAAACCTCCCCCAAGAGGTGGATTATGTTAACTACATGATCTATGTTTAGTCTCTAAGTGGTGTCCAGTTCTTTTGCGACCCCATGGCCAGGCTCCTCTGTCCATAGGACTTTTCAGGCAAGAATAGTAGAGTGGGTTGCCATTTCTTTCTCCAGGAAATCTGCTGACCCAGGGATCAAACCTGTGTCTCCTGCATTGCCAGATAGATTACATAAACTGCCACAATTCCAAGAATTGACCTCAAAGAAATAGACACCGACCCACCACGGGACTGGAGAGTAACTGTATTTAAAACAATCAAGATGGCACTCATCAGAACACTAATGATCAATCTCAAGATGACTGTCAGAGCCGTTTCTGCATGCAGCCTCAGCCTATAGTCCACTGGTTGTCGGTGGGAGGAGTCAGCCTTTGGACAGGAGTCTTCCACCCAACCTCCCTGGGTGCCAGCCTACAAAATAAAGCAAACTCTCCTTTCCACTAACCTGGTCTCATTACTGGCTTTTGAGTGGCATGCATTCAGATGCCACTTCCTGCCTTACTAAAAACCTTTCCCTGTAGGCTGATTCACTTGCAAAAGTGCCACATCATTTGTCTAGCTGCTCTTATATTTGCTTTAACCTTTTTCATCTCCTTGACCTACTTGACTGAGGAACTGTGGCCTCACATATAAACAATGTGACTGAGATAATTTTCCAGATATTCCAACTCTCAGGCTTGTAAATTATTTCACTCTTATGGAACCTATTGTATTTCCTTACTCACAACATTTACCTTTATATATTTCTCTCTCTTTTCTCTTGCCCATGTTACCAAGGGTAGCTGTGTTTTGGAATTCTTTTAAATGGAGCAGGACCCTATGGTCCCTGCCCCTCTCCCAATGTTCTATGCCTGCCTTATGCCTCTGAGAAAACTTTAGCCTAACAATAACATAATCAAAGAAGTGAGAAAATGCAGAAACAAAGGAAAACAGCTAATGGAGACCAGATAATAATAATGTAGTCATTAGCAGAATCAAGGAACATTAGCTCTTTCTCAAGGCCTACAGATGATATTCTGAGCCATATCACGTAAGTTGTCTTGTAGATACTGAAACCTCCCCCAAGAGGTGGATTATGTTAACTACATGATCTATGTTTAGTCTCTAAGTGGTGTCCAGTTCTTTTGCGACCCCATGGCCAGGCTCCTCTGTCCATAGGACTTTTCAGGCAAGAATAGTAGAGTGGGTTGCCATTTCTTTCTCCAGGAAATCTGCTGACCCAGGGATCAAACCTGTGTCTCCTGCATTGCCAGATAGATTACATAAACTGCCACAATTCCAAGAATTGACCTCAAAGAAATAGACACCGACCCACCATGGGACTGGAGAGTAACTGTATTTAAAACAATCAAGATGGCACTCATCAGAACACTAATGATCAATCTCAAGATGACTGTCAGAGCCGTTTCTGCATGCAGCCTCAGCCTATAGTCCACTGGTTGTCGGTGGGAGGAGTCAGCCTTTGGACAGGAGTCTTCCACCCAACCTCCCTGGGTGCCAGCCTACAAAATAAAGCAAACTCTCCTTTCCACTAACCTGGTCTCATTACTGGCTTTTGAGTGGCATGCATTCAGATGCCACTTCCTGCTTACATTCTGATCCATAAAAAATAAGGCCTCCTGATTTTACAGTATAGTTTATTGTGTTCTCATTCTAAATTATAGTCTTCTGTTCTCATTGGCATCTTCTACTCGGGTATTACCTCTGTGAAAATACGTGTACCCATATGACGTGGCCCTCAGGTTATTAATAGACAACTAACGCTGATGTATGTTATCAGCATGTAATGACAAATGCTTAATTCAGCCAAAATCATTTTACTTTCAATATGAACATCTCTGTAAATGAGCATTACTGACCTGATTTTTAAAGTTACTAAGCTTAAAATGAAGTTACAGTATATTGGGACCAATATAACTGACCATGAAATAAATATGTTAAATAATTCTCAATATATTGAGATTTCTACCTAAGTTCCATTTTCAAATATGAAACGTACATTGCCCAAGGCTAAGAGTAAATTAGAAAAAATCAAAATAGCGACCTTCATTTAAATTATCCTTCTGGCACATAATAGCTGGTGTATGTTTATTAGAATAATGATTTTCCAACTTTCATAATAAAAAGACCCTTTTACCTTATCAGTATTTGTTTGACAATTGAGTCACTTTAGTGAGAAGAAAATGAATGGACTTAATAAGCTTAATGGGATGCTGTATTAATCAGAAGTAATTATAACACTGAATTCAGAAGCTCCCATTTCAAAAGGTCTACGGAGACATATAAAGAAAAAAAAAAAACAAGCCAACAAAAACACAAGAGCAAAGAAACTGAAGACGAAAGGGCAAAAAGAAAAATTTTTGCAGTTTTACCTTTCCCCAAACTGCTTTAAAGACTACCATATTTTATTCTGACACAGTGCTATTCTATTCAAATTAAGGACAAAAAAAGAGATGAAATGGACCAAGTTGTTTAGAAAAATTTAAAACTGAAGACTCACCTATGATTTTAAGAATCCTCAGGTAATCAACAGAAATCATGACCCAAAACACAGTAATACAGTGTGAATGTAAACCATACATTATAATGTTCTTCCAGTAAAAGCTAAAACTACCTTGCAGGATCAGTCTTATGCTCTCCCTTCCAGACTGCATCAGCTGTTTCATGATTCTGTCTAGTACTTTCACTTATCAACTATAAATTCTTTTGTATAGAATTAAGAGATATTTCTGAGAAAGGGTATTACATTCTCTCACATAGTTGATTACAAAGAAAACATGTGACTTAAATAAAAGTAACTTTGCATATCACTGTAACTTAAAAGTAAATAACACCAAATGAAATTGTGCTGGGTTGGCATTATCAGACACCTTCACCTCCCTCTAAACATCTCCCAGGGCAATTGTATTCATTCCACATGGGCAATTATACCTGCATATTGATATATCTCAAGTCTTTATCAAACTTGGCTATCATACCTCTCAGATCCAGGTATCAGAGTAGCTATTGTAATTTTTCACTTTAACACTTAATAGGCACTTTAGTTTGAAATCTGTTCCAAATGAGTCATTTTTCTCCACATACCTGATTATTCCTGATGATGAACTTAGCACTTGGAGAGTCCCAGTCTTTATCCTGCTGAGCCCATGGCCACCTTATGGTTATATTATAGCTGCTGCTTTGGCTGCTACGTCATACCAGGAGAGATTACGTTATGGCTATGGTGCCAGCCAGAAGAGGATAAATATGTCTGCAGTTCCTATGACTCCTCATGTCTTCTTCCAGCCTTTACCTTATCAGTATTTGTTTGACAATTGAGTCACTTTAGTGAGAAGAAAATGAATGGACTTAATAAGCAATGGGATGCTGTATTAATCAGAAGTAATTATAACACTGAATTCAGAAGCCATTCAAAAGTCACGAGCATAATAAAGAAAAAAAAAAAACAAGCCAACAAAAACACAAGAGCAAAGAAACTGAAGACGAAAGGGCAAAAAGAAAAATTTTTGCAGTTTTACCTTTCCCCAAACTGCTTTAAAGACTACCATATTTTATTCTGACACAGTGCTATTCTATTC
The DNA here is from genome assembly GCA_022376925.1 of Tragulus kanchil. Lineage (NCBI taxonomy): Eukaryota > Metazoa > Chordata > Mammalia > Artiodactyla > Tragulidae > Tragulus > Tragulus kanchil. Next base: position 105,773,770 of record JAIOJX010000023.1, on the reverse strand, counting down.
AAATTAAGGACAAAAAAAGAGATGAAATGGACCAAGTTGTTTAGAAAAATTTAAAACTGAAGACTCACCTATGATTTTAAGAATCCTCAGGTAATCAACAGAAATCATGACCCAAAACACAGTAATACAGTGTGAATGTAAACCATACATTATAATGTTCTTCCAGTAAAAGCTAAAACTACCTTGCAGGATCAGTCTTATGCTCTCCCTTCCAGACTGCATCAGCTGTTTCATGATTCTGTCTAGTACTTTCACTTATCAACTATAAATTCTTTTGTATAGAATTAAGAGATATTTCTGAGAAAGGGTATTACATTCTCTCACATAGTTGATTACAAAGAAAACATGTGACTTAAATAAAAGTAACTTTGCATATCACTGTAACTTAAAAGTAAATAACACCAAATGAAATTGTGCTGGGTTGGCATTATCAGACACCTTCACCTCCCTCTAAACATCTCCCAGGGCAATTGTATTCATTCCACATGGGCAATTATACCTGCATATTGATATATCTCAAGTCTTTATCAAACTTGGCTATCATACCTCTCAGATCCAGGTATCAGAGTAGCTATTGTAATTTTTCACTTTAACACTTAATAGGCACTTTAGTTTGAAATCTGTTCCAAATGAGTCATTTTTCTCCACATACCTGATTATTCCTGATGATGAACTTAGCACTTGGAGAGTCCCAGTCTTTATCCTGCTGAGCCCATGGCCACCTTATGGTTATATTATAGCTGCTGCTTTGGCTGCTACGTCATACCAGGAGAGATTACGTTATGGCTATGGTGCCAGCCAGAAGAGGATAAATATGTCTGCAGTTCCTATGACTCCTCATGTCTTCTTCCAGCCTCTTGGCTCGTGCCCTGCCCACCCTGGGTTCAGCACACAGTGCAAACAGGGTGAGCAGCAAGACAAGCGACATCACGAACAGAATCAGCAAGACGCAGGGTCATCTGTCAGGAGTGCTATTCAGGGACTACTCCTAGCTGAGGAGATCTCCCAAGCTCGTCCCCTTCTTGGACGTGGCCTGCATCCAATGGTGACACCAGACAGAGACACAAAGGCCAGACTCTTTCATGCCAGGCCAAGACAACTCTGAAAGCACAGCTCTGTTACCGGAAAGCATTTCCTGATGTGCACTGCAGTCTAAGCTTGTGCTCTGCTCATGGCCTTGCTTCTCTTACTCCACAGGTGTTGTTTATTCTCAAGAGCACTCCCTAACTATGTTCCTGAATATTCCTTGCCATTTCAGAGTTCACTTCCCAAGAAAGCCAATCTGCAAACCAACTACAATCCAGGTGTATGCACTTAATTCCAAAGCCACTCTCATCACCCAGGTGCATTACTTTCGTCTCTCACCTGGATTTCTACCTTGTCTTCATTTCCCACCTCTCTCCAATCAACTGCTCCTTTCTTCAGACAAAAAGGACCTCCATGTACACCTGAAACTAATACAACATTGTAAATCAACTATATTTTTTTTAAAAAATGTACCTTCAGAAATGTTAATCTAAGGACGTCATCTCTGTTAAATTTCATTTTAGCTTTCCCCTGCATTTAAGACAATATCCAGTCTCTTTCACGTGACTTTTTTGTAATCTTATAATTGTCAAACCTCCTTACCCCACAGGGCTTCTGTTTTTCAAACTTGGCTATCATACCTCTCAGATCCAGGTATCAGAGTAGCTATTGTAATTTTTCACTTTAACACTTAATAGGCACTTTAGTTTGAAATCTGTTCCAAATGAGTCATTTTTCTCCACATACCTGATTATTCCTGATGATGAACTTAGCACTTGGAGAGTCCCAGTCTTTATCCTGCTGAGCCCATGGCCACCTTATGGTTATATTATAGCTGCTGCTTTGGCTGCTACGTCATACCAGGAGAGATTACGTTATGGCTATGGTGCCAGCCAGAAGAGGATAAATATGTCTGCAGTTCCTATGACTCCTCATGTCTTCTTCCAGCCTCTTGGCTCGTGCCCTGCCCACCCTGGGTTCAGCACACAGTGCAAACAGGGTGAGCAGCAAGACAAGCGACATCACGAACAGAATCAGCAAGACGCAGGGTCATCTGTCAGGAGTGCTATTCAGGGACTACTCCTAGCTGAGGAGATCTCCCAAGCTCGTCCCTTCTTGGACGTGGCCTGCATCCAATGGTGACACCAGACAGAGACACAAAGGCCAGACTCTTTCATGCCAGGCCAAGACAACTCTGAAAGCACAGCTCTGTTACCGGAAAGCATTTCCTGATGTGCACTGCAGTCTAAGCTTGTGCTCTGCTCATGGCCTTGCTTCTCTTACTCCACAGGTGTTGTTTATTCTCAAGAGCACTCCCTAACTATGTTCCTGAATATTCCTTGCCATTTCAGAGTTCACTTCCCAAGAAAGCCAATCTGCAAACCAACTACAATCCAGGTGTATGCACTTAATTCCAAAGCCACTCTCATCACCCAGGTGCATTACTTTCGTCTCTCACCTGGATTTCTACCTTGTCTTCATTTCCCACCTCTCTCCAATCAACTGCTCCTTTCTTCAGACAAAAAGGACCTCCATGTACACCTGAAACTAATACAACATTGTAAATCAACTATATTTTTTTTAAAAAATGTACCTTCAGAAATGTTAATCTAAGGACGTCATCTCTGTTAAATTTCATTTTAGCTTTCCCCTGCATTTAAGACAATATCCAGTCTCTTTCACGTGACTTTTTTGTAATCTAGTCCTCGATTAACTTTAAAGGCTATTCCAAATCCTCTCCTTACCCCACAGACCCTCATCCCCTTCTTTCCATCCACTTCCTTGTTAGCTCTTTTATAAAGTGATATAATATAGAAACATAATATGTATGTATGTGTTTCGTCACTCAGTTGTGTCTGACTATGACCCTATGAACTATCATCTGTCAGGCTCCTCTGTCTATGGGATTCTCCAGGCAAGAATACTGTAGTGGGTTGCCATTTTCTTCTCCAGGGGATCTTCCTGGATCTCCTGCATTGCAGGGAGATTCTTTACCATTTGAATTACCAGAGAAACCCCAAAACACAATAAAGTATAGGACAATTTTAAGGCCCTTGACTCATAAGACTGTCAGATCTGGGATTCATAATCTCTTGAACAATTTAATCCACATGTTATTTTACTTGCTATGCCAGGTTTTCTAAAATGACAATAGTAAAAGCTACTTCAATGAATTTTTGATAGTTAACTTTAGTTAGAAAGTACAGCAAATTTCCTGGAGGTCCACTGGTTAAGACTTTGCCTTCCAGTGCAAGGGGGTGTGGGTTTGAGCTGGATAGATAGATGAGCTAAATGCCTCACAGTTAGAAAAAACAAAAACAAAAACAAAAAACAGAAGCAATATTGTAACAAATTCAATGAAGATTTCAAAGTGGTCATGTCAAAAATAGATCTTAAAAGAAAATTATAAAAATTAGATCCAATGCCAGTTAAGAGCTTAACTACCTAGCATAAATTCAATCACAGATGTAGGTTCACTTCATTATCATCACTTCCTAGCACTGAATTTCCCAACTTAGAAAGGCTCAAACCGTTTGATTGCTAGATTCTCATCGTCTGTTAAAACTCAACTCAACTTACATGGCCATTCTCTGGGAACATTTTCTTGGCCTCCTTAAGTTAGTTGTATGTAGTATGCAGGCACACTTTATGTTATGGTTTCCTTATGTTAGACAAAAGGACCTCCATGTACACCTGAAACTAATACAACATTGTAAATCAACTATATTTTTTTTAAAAAATGTACCTTCAGAAATGTTAATCTAAGGACGTCATCTCTGTTAAATTTCATTTTAGCTTTCCCCTGCATTTAAGACAATATCCAGTCTCTTTCACGTGACTTTTTTGTAATCTAGTCCTCGATTAACTTTAAAGGCTATTCCAAATCCTCTCCTTACCCCACAGACCCTCATCCCCTTCTTTCCATCCACTTCCTTGTTAGCTCTTTTATAAAGTGATATAATATAGAAACATAATATGTATGTATGTGTTTCGTCACTCAGTTGTGTCTGACTATGACCCTATGAACTATCATCTGTCAGGCTCCTCTGTCTATGGGATTCTCCAGGCAAGAATACTGTAGTGGGTTGCCATTTTCTTCTCAGGGATCTTCCTGGATCTCCTGCATTGCAGGGAGATTCTTTACCATTTGAATTACCAGAGAAACCCCAAAACACAATAAAGTATAGGACAATTTTAAGGCCCTTGACTCATAAGACTGTCAGATCTGGGATTCATAATCTCTTGAACAATTTAATCCACATGTTATTTTACTTGCTATGCCAGGTTTTCTAAAATGACAATAGTAAAAGCTACTTCAATGAATTTTTGATAGTTAACTTTAGTTAGAAAGTACAGCAAATTTCCTGGAGGTCCACTGGTTAAGACTTTGCCTTCCAGTGCAAGGGGGTGTGGGTTTGAGCTGGATAGATAGATGAGCTAAATGCCTCACAGTTAGAAAAAACAAAAACAAAAACAAAAAACAGAAGCAATATTGTAACAAATTCAATGAAGATTTCAAAGTGGTCATGTCAAAAATAGATCTTAAAAGAAAATTATAAAAATTAGATCCAATGCCAGTTAAGAGCTTAACTACCTAGCATAAATTCAATCACAGATGTAGGTTCACTTCATTATCATCACTTCCTAGCACTGAATTTCCCAACTTAGAAAGGCTCAAACCGTTTGATTGCTAGATTCTCATCGTCTGTTAAAACTCAACTCAACTTACATGGCCATTCTCTGGGAACATTTTCTTGGCCTCCTTAAGTTAGTTGTATGTAGTATGCAGGCACACTTTATGTTATGGTTTCCTTATGTTAATATGTAAAATTCCCCATTATATAATCTTAACTAGATCATAAACCACTTTTCTTTTTTGCTTTGTATATAAGGATGAATCATACCACCTGCTGCATTGAATATATACATCATTGACTCCCTAAGACAATGCATTATTTTATTCCACACACATTTTCTGAATGGCCTTTCAGACTTAGAATCCAGTAACATTTTGAATGTTTTGAAATGTGTATCAGTTAATGATATAAGTCCTTAGCAGGAAATGATACAAAAATAGCAACATTCATAATATGCAATAAATACTGTTCCTTTCAAATTTGCAATGCTTATTTTCAAACTAAATATGTAGATTGAAGCAGGAAGTACACCTATCACACATCCTAGCTACAAAGAACACATATCAATTGAGTTAAAGTAGCAGAGAGTTGCTTTCTAACCCGGATCACTACAATGACAGTGGTTCCCTGTTGGGTTAGTGAAAGCTGCCCAGCCAGAGGACACTGCCCAGCGTCTGGAGAGACTTTTGATTCCCATAATGTCAGGGGGTGTAGGTTCTACCGACACTCAAGAGGGGAAAGACCAAGGATACTGCTTAATAGTCTACGGTGCACAAAACAGCTCCTTTTCCTTCCCAAAATACCAACAGTACTAAAACTGAGTAACTACACAAGTGTAAGAAGAGAGCATTTTAAGAAAGACCAGATACAAACTTAAAACGCCCAGAGTATGTTTTAAAGTGACATACTTCCGAATGAGATATTTTAAAGAACATGAATGGTGACCCTCTTTCAAAGTAGTTGAAATAAAGGACTTGTATCTTGATTAAGGACACTATTTATTGACATTGGACAAGGTCTCCTGACATCTAATTTTTAAATTAGATGTGAATGTGAATGTGTACAAATTAACTACCTAGCATAAATTCAATCACAGATGTAGGTTCACTTCATTATCATCACTTCCTAGCACTGAATTTCCCAACTTAGAAAGGCTCAAACCGTTTGATTGCTAGATTCTCATCGTCTGTTAAAACTCAACTCAACTTACATGGCCATTCTCTGGGAACATTTTCTTGGCCTCCTTAAGTTAGTTGTATGTAGTATGCAGGCACACTTTATGTTATGGTTTCCTTATGTTAATATGTAAAATTCCCCATTATATAATCTTAACTAGATCATAAACCACTTTTCTTTTTTGCTTTGTATATAAGGATGAATCATACCACCTGCTGCATTGAATATATACATCATTGACTCCCTAAGACAATGCATTATTTTATTCCACACACATTTTCTGAATGGCCTTTCAGACTTAGAATCCAGTAACATTTTGAATGTTTTGAAATGTGTATCAGTTAATGATATAAGTCCTTAGCAGGAAATGATACAAAAATAGCAACATTCATAATATGCAATAAATACTGTTCCTTTCAAATTTGCAATGCTTATTTTCAAACTAAATATGTAGATTGAAGCAGGAAGTACACCTATCACACATCCTAGCTACAAAGAACACATATCAATTGAGTTAAAGTAGCAGAGAGTTGCTTTCTAACCCGGATCACTACAATGACAGTGGTTCCCTGTTGGGTTAGTGAAGGCTGCCCAGCCAGAGGACACTGCCCAGCGTCTGGAGAGACTTTTGATTCCCATAATGTCAGGGGGTGTAGGTTCTACCGACACTCAAGAGGGGAAAGACCAAGGATACTGCTTAATAGTCTACGGTGCACAAAACAGCTCCTTTTCCTTCCCAAAATACCAACAGTACTAAAACTGAGTAACTACACAAGTGTAAGAAGAGAGCATTTTAAGAAAGACCAGATACAAACTTAAAACGCCCAGAGTATGTTTTAAAGTGACATACTTCCCAATGAGATATTTTAAAGAACATGAATGGTGACCCTCTTTCAAAGTAGTTGAAATAAAGGACTTGTATCTTGATTAAGGACACTATTTATTGACATTGGACAAGGTCTCCTGACATCTAATTTTTAAATTAGATGTGAATGTGAATGTGTGTACATGTATCTCAAAGAGACTGGATAAAATTATTAAACTATAGTAGCTGAAAAGGCAAATGGGTGGTTGTATGACATATTACCATTCTTATGAGACACACTCCTATGAACTATGTCTCATCTTGTTTTAGAGTTCAAGATTAAATCAAACTGTTGCCAGTACATCATCTCAGAGAAAGTCCTGCAAAGTGATACAACTGCAGGACACTTTGCCCAATAGAGTAATTATAAAATAAATGTTTTAATATACAGAAGTGGGCTAGTTTTAGTTTTTTTAAAATGCTTTAATAAAATGACCATTGTCAGGTTGAACCAATGCCTGTGCAGGCTGACGGCTAACATGAAATCCTCTATTAAGTAGCAGAAGCACTGTTTCAGGAGTGGAATGGTTCCTCACTCATCCTAATGAATAATTCACATAAAGGTCTTTTCTAATCCCTGACAGCTAACATTGTTCAGCTTGGTCCAAATGAAATGGAGAGTTAATGAAAAGACAGAGCTATGCACTAACTGAGCTAAACCAGATGTTCACTATCAAAGCTAAGCTGAAATTTGAGTTGATCAGGAGAAATACATGCACACACATACACACACATATTTTCACATATATTGCTTATTCATTGTCATATTATGATTTAAATATTTCTCTCTTCAAGTTACTTAAGGACTTTAAGTATTTGTTCTCTCAAGCAAGAAATGTGGATATCAATATATTTCACAACCCTTGGTATTTTTGGGTTAGTGAAAGCTGCCCAGCCAGAGGACACTGCCCAGCGTCTGAGAGACTTTTGATTCCCATAATGTCAGGGGGTGTAGGTTCTACCGACACTCAAGAGGGGAAAGACCAAGGATACTGCTTAATAGTCTACGGTGCACAAAACAGCTCCTTTTCCTTCCCAAAATACCAACAGTACTAAAACTGAGTAACTACACAAGTGTAAGAAGAGAGCATTTTAAGAAAGACCAGATACAAACTTAAAACGCCCAGAGTATGTTTTAAAGTGACATACTTCCGAATGAGATATTTTAAAGAACATGAATGGTGACCCTCTTTCAAAGTAGTTGAAATAAAGGACTTGTATCTTGATTAAGGACACTATTTATTGACATTGGACAAGGTCTCCTGACATCTAATTTTTAAATTAGATGTGAATGTGAATGTGTGTACATGTATCTCAAAGAGACTGGATAAAATTATTAAACTATAGTAGCTGAAAAGGCAAATGGGTGGTTGTATGACATATTACCATTCTTATGAGACACACTCCTATGAACTATGTCTCATCTTGTTTTAGAGTTCAAGATTAAATCAAACTGTTGCCAGTACATCATCTCAGAGAAAGTCCTGCAAAGTGATACAACTGCAGGACACTTTGCCCAATAGAGTAATTATAAAATAAATGTTTTAATATACAGAAGTGGGCTAGTTTTAGTTTTTATAAAATGCTTTAATAAAAATGACCATTGTCAGGTTGAACCAATGCCTGTGCAGGCTGACGGCTAACATGAAATCCTCTATTAAGTAGCAGAAGCACTGTTTCAGGAGTGGAATGGTTCCTCACTCATCCTAATGAATAATTCACATAAAGGTCTTTTCTAATCCCTGACAGCTAACATTGTTCAGCTTGGTCCAAATGAAATGGAGAGTTAATGAAAAGACAGAGCTATGCACTAACTGAGCTAAACCAGATGTTCACTATCAAAGCTAAGCTGAAATTTGAGTTGATCAGGAGAAATACATGCACACACATACACACACATATTTTCACATATATTGCTTATTCATTGTCATATTATGATTTAAATATTTCTCTCTTCAAGTTACTTAAGGACTTTAAGTATTTGTTCTCTCAAGCAAGAAATGTGGATATCAATATATTTCACAACCCTTGGTATTTTTCATCTAAATTGTGCAAACACTTTAGTGTTCCTAATGATGTAGATGTCCAATAAAAGTTAAAATTTAGCTATAGCACTTAGTGAAATATTCTCACATGCTTGTAATGAAAGGCTGACAGTTAAGTTAACTTGTTTTATTTAATCATTATGTTTTTTATGAATTATAACAATGCCCTCTAGTCAATCAGGAGAAAAATCTATATATGTAGTTTAGAGAACAGGAAATGGATCATTTTGAATGAGATGTATGGAACTTTATTGCCACATCCTTCATCAGAACTAATCCACTCTTTTTTTTTTTCTTTACATTTCTGAAATATCTGCAGACTCTTAAATGTTGTCTTAGTCTATTGGGGATGCTATTACAAAATATCACACATCAGGCAGTTTACAAACAGCACAACCCTGAATTCTAGAAGTCCAAGATCAATATCAATATCTAATGAAGTCCTATTCCCTGGTTCATAGATGGTACTTTCTTTATTGTGGCTTTACACAAGGGAAGAGGGCTAGTAATCTGTCAGAATTCTCTTTTGAAGGGCACTAATCCTACTAACGGGCTTCCAAGGTGGCTCTAGGGCAAATAATCCTCCTGCTAATGCAGGGGACATGGGTTCAATCTCTGGGTTGGGTAGATCCCCTAGAGAAGACAGTGGCAACCCACTCCAGTATTCTTGCCTGGAAAATCCATGAACAGAGGAGCCTGATGGGCTACATACAGTCCATGGGGTTGCAATACAGTCGAACATGACTTACTGGCTAAACAGCTACAGTCCTATTAATGAAGAGTCATTAACTTCCAAAAGCTTCACCTCCTAATACCATCACCCTTAAGAGTTAGGATGTCAACACACTATTTGTGGGGTGAGGAACACAATTGTCCATATCACAGCATATGTACATAATCTAAATAGAATCTTTCTGAATAGAATAACAATAAAGACATTGTCTCCATTTTACTTTAAGAGGATTCAACTGAGAAAGGGAATTGACATTAGGTCAGCAGTCAGAATCAATATACTGTGGCAACTCTGTGCCACAATTTTTTTTTTTTTTTCATAATCTCCTGATGTCTAGTCAAGTATACCACAGAATAGCTAGTGTTGCTGTTGTATGTTCTTCCAACCGTGATTTTCTGCTTCAGTTGACCTCTGGTTTTAGATTTACCACCACGCTCCCTCGTTATCACCAGCCCTGCTGCTGGGAAACTTTCACTAGATCCTACAGATCTTGCAAGACACAAATACCATTATTATTTCTCCTCAGTTCAGCTCATTCAGTCTTCCTGTTTATTCTTGCTAATGTTACTGTCTTCAGCAACACTGCCTACCCCAGTTCCCTCTGCCAAGCATCTTCTCTGTTACACTTTGTCGTTAGATTTTGTCAATGACTCCCCACAAATTTTGAACTCCTGTGGTTCTGCTGTGTATCATAGGAAGTGGCTACAATTTCTCTGTCTTGCCAACCATTGTTTTAATTTCATGCTATTACAAAATATCACACATCAGGCAGTTTACAAACAGCACAACCCTGAATTCTAGAAGTCCAAGATCAATATCAATATCTAATGAAGTCCTATTCCTGGTTCATAGATGGTACTTTCTTTATTGTGGCTTTACACAAGGGAAGAGGGCTAGTAATCTGTCAGAATTCTCTTTTGAAGGGCACTAATCCTACTAACGGGCTTCCAAGGTGGCTCTAGGGCAAATAATCCTCCTGCTAATGCAGGGGACATGGGTTCAATCTCTGGGTTGGGTAGATCCCCTAGAGAAGACAGTGGCAACCCACTCCAGTATTCTTGCCTGGAAAATCCATGAACAGAGGAGCCTGATGGGCTACATACAGTCCATGGGGTTGCAATACAGTCGAACATGACTTACTGGCTAAACAGCTACAGTCCTATTAATGAAGAGTCATTAACTTCCAAAAGCTTCACCTCCTAATACCATCACCCTTAAGAGTTAGGATGTCAACACACTATTTGTGGGGTGAGGAACACAATTGTCCATATCACAGCATATGTACATAATCTAAATAGAATCTTTCTGAATAGAATAACAATAAAGACATTGTCTCCATTTTACTTTAAGAGGATTCAACTGAGAAAGGGAATTGACATTAGGTCAGCAGTCAGAATCAATATACTGTGGCAACTCTGTGCCACAATTTTTTTTTTTTTTTCATAATCTCCTGATGTCTAGTCAAGTATACCACAGAATAGCTAGTGTTGCTGTTGTATGTTCTTCCAACCGTGATTTTCTGCTTCAGTTGACCTCTGGTTTTAGATTTACCACCACGCTCCCTCGTTATCACCAGCCCTGCTGCTGGGAAACTTTCACTAGATCCTACAGATCTTGCAAGACACAAATACCATTATTATTTCTCCTCAGTTCAGCTCATTCAGTCTTCCTGTTTATTCTTGCTAATGTTACTGTCTTCAGCAACACTGCCTACCCCAGTTCCCTCTGCCAAGCATCTTCTCTGTTACACTTTGTCGTTAGATTTTGTCAATGACTCCCCACAAATTTTGAACTCCTGTGGTTCTGCTGTGTATCATAGGAAGTGGCTACAATTTCTCTGTCTTGCCAACCATTGTTTTAATTTCATTTTAGTTCCCATTAGGGAGGAACATAATAGACCTCCACTGTATCCAAAATGAGTGAAACTGTGTTTCCTCTATTTAAAAATAAATTCTTCCAATCCTAGCTGTTTCTCAAGACACAGGCAAGGATTCACTGGAAGTTAAACAAGAGTCCAAAGAATTTAGATGCTGAGCTGTGATATAATTCACAGAATAACATACAGAATGCATATAAAGGCAAAGCATACCTCTGTTGCCTGTTCATCGAGGACGTTTTGCCAGGTAAAACCTTTCTGCTGAACTGTTCTTTCATGGGTCTTTGAAAATGAATCACATGAGTCTTCTAAATTTAGGGAAACATCAGACTTGCTTGTTTTTGAAACCCTGCAGAAACTGGTTAAAGAAAGACAATAGGATGTGACCTTAAACTATGTTAACTTCACCTTCTGGGCTAGATCTGGTGACAGAGTCCCATCTTCTTACCAGGAAAGAAGCAGAACCAGAAAAAAATTATGCTAAGCCTTAGCTATTTTATAGTCATCACGCTGTCTTTCTGCTGATACATATGGTCGGGGGAGGAATGACACCTAGCTTTGGACATTTAACACATCAGTTTTGAAGGTTTCCAGGATTCAGGCAGGGTCTCTGTGCTAGATGGCCTTCACATTTTCAAATGTCTGAACATGATCAAAAATTTGTATGTCTCCTCAGAGTTTGATAACTGGGGCAGGTTTATTGCCCCTTGAAACATTTTTTCATAATCTCCTGATGTCTAGTCAAGTATACCACAGAATAGCTAGTGTTGCTGTTGTATGTTCTTCCAACCGTGATTTTCTGCTTCATTTCTTGGGCCCCCCTCGTTTAATTCTTTTGCCTACAGATCTTGCAAGACACAAATACCATTATTATTTCTCCTCAGTTCAGCTCATTCAGTCTTCCTGTTTATTCTTGCTAATGTTACTGTCTTCAGCAACACTGCCTACCCCAGTTCCCTCTGCCAAGCATCTTCTCTGTTACACTTTGTCGTTAGATTTTGTCAATGACTCCCCACAAATTTTGAACTCCTGTGGTTCTGCTGTGTATCATAGGAAGTGGCTACAATTTCTCTGTCTTGCCAACCATTGTTTTAATTTCATTTTAGTTCCCATTAGGGAGGAACATAATAGACCTCCACTGTATCCAAAATGAGTGAAACTGTGTTTCCTCTATTTAAAAATAAATTCTTCCAATCCTAGCTGTTTCTCAAGACACAGGCAAGGATTCACTGGAAGTTAAACAAGAGTCCAAAGAATTTAGATGCTGAGCTGTGATATAATTCACAGAATAACATACAGAATGCATATAAAGGCAAAGCATACCTCTGTTGCCTGTTCATCGAGGACGTTTTGCCAGGTAAAACCTTTCTGCTGAACTGTTCTTTCATGGGTCTTTGAAAATGAATCACATGAGTCTTCTAAATTTAGGGAAACATCAGACTTGCTTGTTTTTGAAACCCTGCAGAAACTGGTTAAAGAAAGACAATAGGATGTGACCTTAAACTATGTTAACTTCACCTTCTGGGCTAGATCTGGTGACAGAGTCCCATCTTCTTACCAGGAAAGAAGCAGAACCAGAAAAAAATTATGCTAAGCCTTAGCTATTTTATAGTCATCACGCTGTCTTTCTGCTGATACATATGGTCGGGGGAGGAATGACACCTAGCTTTGGACATTTAACACATCAGTTTTGAAGGTTTCCAGGATTCAGGCAGGGTCTCTGTGCTAGATGGCCTTCACATTTTCAAATGTCTGAACATGATCAAAAATTTGTATGTCTCCTCTAGAAACAGAGTTTGATAACTGGGGCAGGTTTATTGCTTGCCTCTTCCTTTAGAAAGCATTTTCTTCAGTTTTTAATGTTATTTTTATTTTCAAGTTCAATGTCAATCTCTTAAATCTATTGAAGCTGGGATATTTTTTGACATTATTATGGCCATTAAACTAAAGATGACTCTTCTAGTGCTGTTTATGTTTATAAAATAGAAAAAAAAAAGTTTAAAAAGCCATGAGTAACAAATTGGATTCAGAACTTTTCAAATTGACCAGAAGATAAATTTTTTCAGAGTGACATCCCTTATCAAGCCAACTTAGAAAGATGATAGAAGACCTGAAATGTACAATCAATTGGGATATGTAACAGAGAACTATAATTATGGTGAGATTAACTATATATTCAAATAGAAAATCTAAGCTTCAGGGTGTCATATACTATTCTTATTCAAAATTGATAGCAACCTAGAGAAACTTATGCATTTTTAAATGACTTTAATTGGCTCCTTTCATACCAGGAAGCCAATATTTATTGAATTGTTAAGAAAAGACACCATATAATGATACAGGACAGGTTCCTATATAAAATGTCCTTACAATGCAAAGTTCACTACAGTGTGTATATTTTCAAGGTATACATTAACAAACTATAACATATTGTGATCTTAAAAATAATAAAATGATAATAATAAAATAAATAATAAATAATAAAATGAAGAAATTGGTAGCTGAACATGACAAGTACTTTTTTAACGTGTGGCTAAAAATTCTCATCATATTTCATTTTCATTCTGTCCTTTATTTACCTCTAGTCAAATGTTAAAGTATGGTGTGGGAAACAGACCTTAAGTGGAACAATCTAACATTTCTGAAGAATTACATTAATCATATTCTCTTAAGGTTCAGTTAAGTAAACCATCTTTTCTGACATTAGTATAATGACCTTGTCATCTCTTTAATGGCCCAGGAACAAAATACACAGCTCAAATACTTCCTCTAAACAAAGGAATATCAGCTGAGCCATGAGACACACATATACATATATATACATATATACATATATATATATATATATATATATTAGAGGTACTGGAATAATATATATATATATATTCCAGTATCTCTAACATTGTCTACAATCTTTCAAAAAATCAAATATGAATTTAAGATATTAAGCATGTTAAAAGCTAAGTCAGTTTAAATTAAAGATATATATATATTTTTTTTTTTGGCCACTTCTATTGGTGTTTCCTTTACTTCCATCTTTGTTCTTTGGCCTGTGTGGGCCTCCCAGTGCAGTGGCCTCTGTTGCTGAAGAGCACCAGCTCTGGACACATGTGCTTCAGAGCGCTGGCTTGGTAGTTGGACTCATTAGTCCAGCCGAGGGATCCTCCCAAGCCAGGGATCAAACTGGCGCCCCTTGCACTGCAAGGTGGTGTCCTTACCCACCAGACCAAACCAAGTATAATTATGGTGAGATTAACTATATATTCAAATAGAAAATCTAAGCTTCAGGGTGTCATATACTATTCTTATTCAAAATTGATAGCAACCTAGAGAAACTTATGCATTTTTAAATGACTTTAATTGGCTCCTTTCATACCAGGAAGCCAATATTTATTGAATTGTTAAGAAAAGACACCATATAATGATACAGGACAGGTTCCTATATAAAATGTCCTTACAATGCAAAGTTCACTACAGTGTGTATATTTTCAAGGTATACATTAACAAACTATAACATATTGTGATCTTAAAAATAATAAAATGATAATAATAAAATAAATAATAAATAATAAAATGAAGAAATTGGTAGCTGAACATGACAAGTACTTTTTTAACGTGTGGCTAAAAATTCTCATCATATTTCATTTTCATTCTGTCCTTTATTTACCTCTAGTCAAATGTTAAAGTATGGTGTGGGAAACAGACCTTAAGTGGAACAATCTAACATTTCTGAAGAATTACATTAATCATATTCTCTTAAGGTTCAGTTAAGTAAACCATCTTTTCTGACATTAGTATAATGACCTTGTCATCTCTTTAATGGCCCAGGAACAAAATACACAGCTCAAATACTTCCTCTAAACAAAGGAATATCAGCTGAGCCATGAGACACACATATACATATATATACATATATACATATATATATATATATATATATTAGAGGTACTGGAATAATATATATATATATATTCCAGTATCTCTAACATTGTCTACAATCTTTCAAAAAATCAAATATGAATTTAAGATATTAAGCATGTTAAAAGCTAAGTCAGTTTAAATTAAAGATATATATATATTTTTTTTTTTGGCCACTTCTATTGGTGTTTCCTTTACTTCCATCTTTGTTCTTTGGCCTGTGTGGGCCTCCCAGTGCAGTGGCCTCTGTTGCTGAAGAGCACCAGCTCTGGACACATGTGCTTCAGAGCGCTGGCTTGGTAGTTGGACTCATTAGTCCAGCCGAGGGATCCTCCCAAGCCAGGGATCAAACTGGCGCCCCTTGCACTGCAAGGTGGTGTCCTTACCCACCAGACCACCAGGGAAGCCCTAAATTAAAGATTTTTACTTGATGTCAATATGTAACTTTTAAGTGGCCTATATTTCGTGAGCATAGGTTCATCAGATTTTTAAAAAAATTTTGGCCTCCTTTATTGATTTTTTATTCATTTTGCCTTCATCCATCTTTATTCTTTGGCCTGTGTGGGCCGTGCATTGCAGTGGCCTCTCTTGCTGCAGAGGACACACTCTGGACGCATATGTTTCAGTGTGCTGGCGCCTAATTGGACACACAGGGCCAGCTGCTCGGCGGCACGTGGGATCTTTCCACAATCCCAGGCCAGAGATCAAACCCATGCTCTTTGGTGGACTTTTTACACCAGGGAAGCCCCCACCAGGGAAGCCCCCATTTGAAATTTCTGATGGAAAGAATTCTTAACTTTTATCAAATTATCAAAGCAGTCTAGTAACACAAAATGTTTAAGAATAATTTCCTCAGTCATTTCAGTACTGAGACACTGCGTTGCTCACTTGGATCAAACATTAGCTGGGGTATTGAAACATGATAAAACTCAGGACATAATAAATCTCAAGAAACATCAGGTTTACTCAATATAGCATTGTTATGAATTCTTTCTCATGGAAATTTAATCTCTTTTTTGCATTTATTCATTTATTGTTCATTTATATCAGCATGGACTCACAGGGAAATATTTTATACTTTTTGTTATGACCTAGTGCTCCTTTATTCATTTTTGTTGCTTAAGTTACTGCTTCTTTGGAAACTGAGAGCTCTTTCCAATGACTGATTCCTCTTTCACTGTCATTTGTTCTTCATCATCTTTTTGTTTTGAGCACATCCTTACTTTCCAGACTATATGATTCTGCAAGCTTACCTTACATATTTCTTGCCTTCATCCTAGAATCTGCCATGTATCCCAGGAACTCCAATGAATTTGATTGGAAAATACTATCAAAGATTGAGAACTGGCTGCTAGGTATGCTCAGAGAGACTAGACAGTCGTTTGTTAGGTCCTTTCAGCCGATAGAAAAAAAGAAATATATGTATGTGTACTAAATTGGTTATGTATATAAATATAACCATAAGTATTATATATTAATCAAGCTAGAGTTATGAGATCTCTGATTCTAATCCATCAACACATGGATCATTTTAGATTGCTTTGCTCATTTATATGAAAACTACCAGTTTGACAGTTAGAAAACTGCTACATCCTCTATCACTATTTATATAATAGTTTGATGCCAGTATACATTTATAGCAGGGTCAGAGTTGTTATTTGTCACATTCAAAATAGTTTTCATTAATTAGAGCACAGTTTATGTTTACTTTCCTATTTTTCAGACTTAATTCATTTTCAGATTTTAAGATCAATACCTTTACAATATTTGTTGCTCAGTGACAGAAACATACAATATCAGGTATTGTAATACAGTTAGATTGTTTTGTCTTATATACTACATTCTATGATTCCCAATAGCTTCTAAATTATTTTACAAAACTTTTATAAGGTTTAATCTTTTTGTTGCAAAATCCAGGCAGCTTGAACAAAATAAAATTTCTTGGATCTAAAATTATAATGTCATACAGAGTAGTTTTCATCACTCTAAAAATTCCCCTGTTTCACCTAGTCAGCCTTCCCCTGTCTGGTGTGTCAAGCACTGGTATACTGACTATAGTTTTATCTTTCTAGGAGGTCATACATTGGAATCACTCATTATCATACCTATTCAGAATGGCTTGCTTCACTAAGTTTTATGCATTTAAACTGTATTTATATATATTTATCATTCAATAATTATTTTTTAAATTTCTGACTAATATTTAATTTTATCAATTTACTGCAATTTGCTTATTCATTCAACTATCTAAAGATACTTTGTTGCTTGTTGTTTTTTGAGTGATTTTGAATAAATTTGTTATAAACATTCATTTGTATATTTTTTCTGTGGACATACATTTCAAATCAGTTGGGCAAATCTTACTACTTATGGGTATGATTCCTTTATTGTATTAGAAGATTATATTTATAAGAAACACCCACATTGTCTTCAATGGAACAGTACTATTTAGTATTTCTACCATTATTGAAGGGGCATTCCTGTTACTCTGCATCTTCACCAAAAACTGACAGATTGTCATAGATGTTGTGTAAAATTTTAGTCTATCTAATATGTGTAGTGTTTTTTTTTTAAGTCGAAAATATAACCATAAGTATTATATATTAATCAAGCTAGAGTTATGAGATCTCTGATTCTAATCCATCAACACATGGATCATTTTAGATTGCTTTGCTCATTTATATGAAAACTACCAGTTTGACAGTTAGAAAACTGCTACATCCTCTATCACTATTTATATAATAGTTTGATGCCAGTATACATTTATAGCAGGGTCAGAGTTGTTATTTGTCACATTCAAAATAGTTTTCATTAATTAGAGCACAGTTTATGTTTACTTTCCTATTTTTCAGACTTAATTCATTTTCAGATTTTAAGATCAATACCTTTACAATATTTGTTGCTCAGTGACAGAAACATACAATATCAGGTATTGTAATACAGTTAGATTGTTTTGTCTTATATACTACATTCTATGATTCCCAATAGCTTCTAAATTATTTTACAAACCCTCTATAAGGTTTAATTTTTTTGTTGCAAAATCCAGGCAGCTTGAACAAAATAAAATTTCTTGGATCTAAAATTATAATGTCATACAGAGTAGTTTTCATCACTCTAAAAATTCCCCTGTTTCACCTAGTCAGCCTTCCCCTGTCTGGTGTGTCAAGCACTGGTATACTGACTATAGTTTTATCTTTCTAGGAGGTCATACATTGGAATCACTCATTATCATACCTATTCAGAATGGCTTGCTTCACTAAGTTTTATGCATTTAAACTGTATTTATATATATTTATCATTCAATAATTATTTTTTAAATTTCTGACTAATATTTAATTTTATCAATTTACTGCAATTTGCTTATTCATTCAACTATCTAAAGATACTTTGTTGCTTGTTGTTTTTTGAGTGATTTTGAATAAATTTGTTATAAACATTCATTTGTATATTTTTTCTGTGGACATACATTTCAAATCAGTTGGGCAAATCTTACTACTTATGGGTATGATTCCTTTATTGTATTAGAAGATTATATTTATAAGAAACACCCACATTGTCTTCAATGGAACAGTACTATTTAGTATTTCTACCATTATTGAAGGGGCATTCCTGTTACTCTGCATCTTCACCAAAAACTGACAGATTGTCATAGATGTTGTGTAAAATTTTAGTCTATCTAATATGTGTAGTGGTATCTCATTTTACTTTTATATTCTATAATGATCGAAAATACTTAATAAATTTTTATACATTTATTTATCATCTATACAATTTCTTTGATGGGATACCAGTCATATCTTTTTTTTCTTTTAATCAAGTGGCTTCTTAATGATTATTTTTTAAGATTTCTTTGACTAGTTTGGATTTTGCTACACTCCTATACAATCTTAACTCTGAATTCTGTGGAAAACATGTGAATATAGATTTTAATTTCCAGGGAAATTGAGTTACTGAGAACTTCATTAAGCTAAAAGAATATATTTAGAATTTTCTGTTACCAGAAAGATCGCAAGAAAAAAAATGAATAAACTATTTAAAATAGAATTCATTTAACTTAGTTTAATCATGCTGTTTTGACTACAGAAGCTGAAAAAAGCAAAGGAGCACCTTAATTTAATGACCTAAACAGTTCAAACCAAATGTGCAATAATGTAAGTGATATAAATGGTATTAAATATTTCAGTTCACAGCATTTCCTCTTCCTTCCTTCTCTCTATTTCTCCCAAAGCTCCCTTCTCTCTTCATAGAATTAAGAAAATATGTAATTGTAGTATTTAAACATTCTTATTCTCTCTGGGTTGTTTTATGCCTGGTTTCCTACTCTCTGTTTCATGATTGTAGTATTTTTCCACATACATATCAGTGGGCATAGCAGAGGCAATTCTAAAGAACTTTTCTGATTACCCCAGATCCCCAGAGGCTTCACTGGTTTGATTTTATGATTAAGCATTCAAGTCAGAGTCACCAGTAAAGATCAACTGCTGCTTGGAATAGAGGTCAAGCAAGCAAGTCAGAGAAAACTTTGAAACATTCTAATGAGCCTAAATATTATTTTAGGGGATGTATAAAAGAAACTGAATTTCTTATATAATTGGATTTCAAGATGAGTAGTTATTTTTACAAAACACTTTGAACTGCCAAAGACCTTGTGATGGACTTAAAAATGTTTGAAAATATATACTTGGAATCAATCCAAAATTACAACACAATTCACCTGTTACTATGCAAAGTTTTGCTTAGTAAGTTTAAGACTCATACAAAAAAGTGATGAGGATTAGCTTACCAAGAGGCAATGTATACAGTCCAGAAATGTTTCAGTTTATCATTATGGCTCAGTTAGTAAAGAATCCACCCAAAATGCAGCAGACCTGGGTTTGACTCCTGGGCCATTTTTTTCATCTATACAATTTCTTTGATGGGATACCAGTCATATCTTTTTCTTTTAATCAAGTGGCTTCTTAATGATTATTTTTTAAGATTTCTTTGACTAGTTTGGATTTTGCTACACTCCTATACAATCTTAACTCTGAATTCTGTGGAAAACATGTGAATATAGATTTTAATTTCCAGGGAAATTGAGTTACTGAGAACTTCATTAAGCTAAAAGAATATATTTAGAATTTTCTGTTACCAGAAAGATCGCAAGAAAAAAAATGAATAAACTATTTAAAATAGAATTCATTTAACTTAGTTTAATCATGCTGTTTTGACTACAGAAGCTGAAAAAAGCAAAGGAGCACCTTAATTTAATGACCTAAACAGTTCAAACCAAATGTGCAATAATGTAAGTGATATAAATGGTATTAAATATTTCAGTTCACAGCATTTCCTCTTCCTTCCTTCTCTCTATTTCTCCCAAAGCTCCCTTCTCTCTTCATAGAATTAAGAAAATATGTAATTGTAGTATTTAAACATTCTTATTCTCTCTGGGTTGTTTTATGCCTGGTTTCCTACTCTCTGTTTCATGATTGTAGTATTTTTCCACATACATATCAGTGGGCATAGCAGAGGCAATTCTAAAGAACTTTTCTGATTACCCCAGATCCCCAGAGGCTTCACTGGTTTGATTTTATGATTAAGCATTCAAGTCAGAGTCACCAGTAAAGATCAACTGCTGCTTGGAATAGAGGTCAAGCAAGCAAGTCAGAGAAAACTTTGAAACATTCTAATGAGCCTAAATATTATTTTAGGGGATGTATAAAAGAAACTGAATTTCTTATATAATTGGATTTCAAGATGAGTAGTTATTTTTACAAAACACTTTGAACTGCCAAAGACCTTGTGATGGACTTAAAAATGTTTGAAAATATATACTTGGAATCAATCCAAAATTACAACACAATTCACCTGTTACTATGCAAAGTTTTGCTTAGTAAGTTTAAGACTCATACAAAAAAGTGATGAGGATTAGCTTACCAAGAGGCAATGTATACAGTCCAGAAATGTTTCAGTTTATCATTATGGCTCAGTTAGTAAAGAATCCACCCAAAATGCAGCAGACCTGGGTTTGACTCCTGGGCCAGGAAAATTCCCTGGAGAAGAAAATGGCAACCCGCTCCAGCACTCTTGCTTGGGAAATCCTATGACCAGAGGAGCCTGAGGGCTACAATTAATGCGTTGCAAGGAGTTGGACATGACTGAACAACTAAACCAACATCAAATAAGAATAATCATAATATTAAATAAGAACATTTATGATACTGAATTAAGCCATTATAATTTAATATTTTTGAGGCTTGTGAATAAATCATTTTAAAAATAACTTTCAAAATCACTATATGAAATACTGATTTAATTGAGTATGTAGTTGCATATAGTTTATTATTTCACAATGACAAACATACATGTTTTATGAAAACATTTCATTGAATCAGGGATTTGCTCTATATTAAAAATTTCTAAGAGGTTGAGTACTCAACTGTTTGAAAATATATTCATACTAAAACACTGTTTTTAAGGAACATAAAACTATTGAATGTATTTTTTTAGGTATTAAAAAACTCTTTTAACCATATAATACTACTGAGCACTTTTAAAATATAAAATAGGTTTTTGCTTCCAAGGTCGTATAATTTTTCCTACTCTTTCTACTAAATAAAATCAGTGAATATATTTTGTTATATCAGATAATAAAAACACTTTTAATAGTATGACACTTTTGAGTACACTTAAAACATAAAATAGGCTTCTGCTTTCAAAAATGTATAACCTTGCCTATTCTTTCCACTAAATATAACTAAAAACCTTTCTATAATATGTGAGACACTCATAAGTAGACTCTAAAACATGAAGAAAAGAAGCCAGACTGGCTAGGGACCTTGGAATCCTAGAAACAACAAAGTGGTGAATTCACCAGGTTTTCTTTATGCCTCAGGTATCTCATACATATTGCTAAAAAAGATGCTAACCTGGAATCAACAGTGTACTATTTTTAGACTATGGTCTATAAAGCCCTAACACATTTTCCTCTTTCTAGCAACAGGACCAGGTAAAAGGCTTTGCAGTTTTAAGACAGAAAAGCATTAGATAGTTGCTGCTGGATTTTAACCAAACGCTAAAGTAAATCTGTGGTTCCAACACATCCAAGTCAGCAAAGGCTTAGCAAGATATCCACAATTTCCAGGTGTTCTCTGGGTATCACAACCTCAACTTTCACTATTAATGTGGTCAGAGAAGGCTAAGTAGAGAGTCAAAACATGGAGTTGGTTACTTAGTGAAAAGCCCTTGTCCCATCTTTGGTGTCAGTGGAGACAGCATGCAAGTCTGAACTTCCAGGCCCAACTGGCAGGAATGGAGCTATAGATGATGCATATTAATGTTAAGTACAAAATGACAAAAAGTTTAGAAAAAAGAACTGTAGGAGAAATTCTTTGGGCATCTCAGACTCTGCAAGGTTTCCTGAACTAGACACCAAAGGCACAATCTATTAAATGAAAAAGTGTAAGTTATTCTGCATCAAAATTAAAAACTTTTGTTCTGATATATACTCTGTTAAGGAGGAAAGACAAGCAAAACACTGGGATATAGCAATTGTAAACTGCATGTCTGAAAAAGAACTGGTCTTTAGTACATATATAATGGTTTGAATTCAACATCAAAAATCTAAATAAATAAAAAATACAAACAAGCAATCTAATTAGAAAATTGGGGAAAAAAGATATTTTTAGAAAAAGGGATCCAGGTATATGGATCAGTAAATGTCCAAAAACATCTGTTGTTAGAGAAATGTTAATTAAAATGAAAAATCATCATACATCTATTAGAATGCCTAAAAATTTAAAATAGGGACAAAACTAAATGTTCCAGTGATACGGGGAAAGTATCACTCATGCCTTGCTAGTGAGAATGTCAAATGGCTCAGACACTTTGGATAACAGCATGTGGGTGCAAGTGTGCTCAGTCATTTCTTTACTATGTGAGCCACTAGGGGAGCCCTTGCTCAGTCATTTCTGACTCTAAGACCCCAAGGATTGGAGCCCATCAGGCTGCACTGTCCATGGAATTTTCTAGGCAATAACAGTCTAAACAGCTTAGAGGTGTCTTAAAATAATTGAACATATGTTTATCATATGAGTCAGTGAATATACTCTTAGGGATTTATTTGAGAGAAATAAAAACTTGTTCACACAGAACCTTGGACATGAAGGTTTTTGGCAGCTTTATTTGCAGTAGGCAAGAATTGGAAACCATCTTGTCCAAATCAGTGGGTAAATGCTTAAACAAATGGTGATCTAGTCATAACATGGAATACTACTCGGTAGTAAGATGAACAAAGTCTTGATACACAGGACAATTTGATAGACACTCTAGAGAGCTATGTTTAGGACAAAGGCTAATCTCCAAAAGTTATATACTAGAAGATTCCATTTATACTGCACTTTAGAGATGACAAAATTACTAATGAAGAATAAATTAGTGGTATTTAGAGGGGAGATTCTGTTCCCAAATGCATACTAGGAGGACCCTGAATTCACCTCCTCCCACACATATACTGAATCTGTAGCTACATCGGGACCAGATTTACTTCCTCCAAAAAACTGACTGAGTCCAATACATCACTGAAGGAGATAAGTCCACAATAAAGCAGGTAGGAGAGGCTGGGACACAGTCTCATTACAAACTCTACCCCTCAAGTAGTGACCTACAGCTCAGACGGAACTCAAAACCCAGAGCTTCTCTCTGAGGAACCAAGGGTTTGAGCCCCTCATTGGGCACCCCAACTTTTAAGATTTGCATCTGAGAGATGAGCCACGAAAACATCTAATTTGAAAATCTGTAACAACCTAGAGGGGTGGGATGGGAAAAGTGACGGGAGGGAATTTCATGAGGGAGGGAACATATGTATACCTGGGGCTGATTCATGTTGATGTTTGGTAGTAAACAACACAACTCTGTAAAACTATTATCCATGAAGTAAAAAAATAAAATACTAAAAAAAAAAGTAAAAATCAACAGGGCTAGCACCCATCAGATCCACAAGGTTTTGTGGAACCTGAGAAATGGGTCTTAGTGGGCCCAAAGATGGGTTTATCCATCCAAGGACTCAGCATAGTGGTGGCTGATAGAGAGGTCCTCAGACTTTATGTGAAGGAGGGTTTCACTTGCTGAAACTTCAGTCTGAGCGGTAGGCATCAGTTTGGGTACATATTTAGAAACCTGGTGACTGGGGTCCCTCTTCATGCCTTCCCTCTGCCTTACTCTAGCCTGCTGGTGCTTAGTCGCTCAATCGTGCCCTACTCTTCCCAACCACATGGACAGTAGCCCACCAGGCTCCTCTGTCCATGAGATTCTCCAGGCAAGAATACTGGAGTGGGTTGCCATTGCCTTCTCCAGGGACCAGCCTGCCAGTAGCATCTTCCAATTTTTTTTTAAACTACAGATATTTGACTTTGTTTGTTTGTTATCTCTTTTTTCCTGGTGAGGGCTATCTTTGTACTTTCCTGCTGCCTCCAGAGAGACCATTAGTATCTCCTAGAGGGGAACTTTTACATATAACTGGCACCCCATGTTATATTTGATCCCCAATATTTGAGACTGCTGTATAGCAGTCACCCTTGATTTCCTGGCTCTGTTCCCAAATGCATACTAGGAGGACCCTGAATTCACCTCCTCCACACATATACTGAATCTGTAGCTACATCGGGACCAGATTTACTTCCTCCAAAAAACTGACTGAGTCCAATACATCACTGAAGGAGATAAGTCCACAATAAAGCAGGTAGGAGAGGCTGGGACACAGTCTCATTACAAACTCTACCCCTCAAGTAGTGACCTACAGCTCAGACGGAACTCAAAACCCAGAGCTTCTCTCTGAGGAACCAAGGGTTTGAGCCCCTCATTGGGCACCCCAACTTTTAAGATTTGCATCTGAGAGATGAGCCACGAAAACATCTAATTTGAAAATCTGTAACAACCTAGAGGGGTGGGATGGGAAAAGTGACGGGAGGGAATTTCATGAGGGAGGGAACATATGTATACCTGGGGCTGATTCATGTTGATGTTTGGTAGTAAACAACACAACTCTGTAAAACTATTATCCATGAAGTAAAAAAATAAAATACTAAAAAAAAAAGTAAAAATCAACAGGGCTAGCACCCATCAGATCCACAAGGTTTTGTGGAACCTGAGAAATGGGTCTTAGTGGGCCCAAAGATGGGTTTATCCATCCAAGGACTCAGCATAGTGGTGGCTGATAGAGAGGTCCTCAGACTTTATGTGAAGGAGGGTTTCACTTGCTGAAACTTCAGTCTGAGCGGTAGGCATCAGTTTGGGTACATATTTAGAAACCTGGTGACTGGGGTCCCTCTTCATGCCTTCCCTCTGCCTTACTCTAGCCTGCTGGTGCTTAGTCGCTCAATCGTGCCCTACTCTTCCCAACCACATGGACAGTAGCCCACCAGGCTCCTCTGTCCATGAGATTCTCCAGGCAAGAATACTGGAGTGGGTTGCCATTGCCTTCTCCAGGGACCAGCCTGCCAGTAGCATCTTCCAATTTTTTTTTAAACTACAGATATTTGACTTTGTTTGTTTGTTATCTCTTTTTTCCTGGTGAGGGCTATCTTTGTACTTTCCTGCTGCCTCCAGAGAGACCATTAGTATCTCCTAGAGGGGAACTTTTACATATAACTGGCACCCCATGTTATATTTGATCCCCCAATATTTGAGACTGCTGTATAGCAGTCACCCCTTGATTTCCTGGCTCTGGAACTTCATACTATGTTTTCCAGTAATTTTTAACTATTTGGGGCTTCCCTGGTGACTCAGACAGTACAGAATATGTCTGCAAATGCAGTAGATCCCTAGATGAGGAAAATCCCCTGAAGTAGGAAATGGTTACCTACTCCAGTATTCTTGCTTGGAGAATTCCATTGACAGAGGAGTTTGTTGGACTATAGTATATAGGGTCCCAAAGAGTTGCACAGGACTGAGCAGCTAACATTCTTTCAGTGATAGGCTAAATTAATTCAACCTAATTTTGTAGCTGGGAGAGATTATATACAGAGCTATTCAGTTTTAAACATCTATTTCTATGAAAGTGTCTCTCAACTGTAAAATGGTAAGTGGGTATGAACACATAGTTTTAATCTCATTTTCATCTTTAATCAATTGATTAAAAAAAACTCAATGTGTAACAGAAAACAATACACATGACACAAAATTTAATCTCAAACAATGGTAGCATTTTTACTATATCTATGGTTTCATTCAGAGATACAGAACTTGGGTCTGTGATGTTATGATTACACAATGAACTAATATTTTTTTTTTCCTTTAATAAACATAGACGTGTTCATGAAAAGAAAATATATGTATTATTTTATAGAAGCCAGAAGGAAGTACCTATTGCAAAGGAGTAGAGAAAGCTATCTTTCATCTGTCTTATAGCACAGAGGCTTTTAATCTTTGTCTCTTGTGATACATTTACCAGAATGATGAATCAATAGGAGAGTGATCACAATTCCCCTAATTCGTTTGAACCAAACATGTGAGTTGACTATGAAGTAAAAAAACAAGTTAGTGAAATCAGATAATCCTGTGAGCAGTAGTTTCAGTATTATTCAAAGCAGAACCTACAGATCTATAGATCCTAAACTGAACAAACCAACCAGATAAAATAGGCCCCATCATACTCTCAGAAGCACACACATTTAAAATAATGAACCCTTTAACTGTGATGTAAAATATCAGAAATGGAATGGATTCAAAACTGTAATGAAGAATCCCTACGGATACATCAAAAATTAATATGATGATCCTTTTCTGTATTGCAATTTTTAACTAGAATTTATCAAATTTGGAAAAATGAACACGGAGTACTAAATTTCGAAACATCATTTGTAGGCAGGTTGGTAGACTGAAATATCATCCAAAGTAAGGAAACACATTTTTTCTTAAAACAAAATTTTAAAAACTGTGCACAATTTTACTATTACAAAAATCAGTTTCCCTTTATCTTTCCTAGATTCCTTTAAATAGGATGTCCTTGTTCTCTCCTTCATTTTAAATTGGCCTGTTAATTAGAATAGGCTACACTTTTATGTTTGTTTTCCCTAGAACTCCATGTATTTTTAACTTTTTTAATTTAAATAAATTATAATAACTGAATACAACTTAATACTTAACAGGCATATATAATATACACTCATATGCATAATATATATGCTATATATTCACGTATAATATAGGTTCCAGAATTTTTTCTTAATTTTTACAATGTTGTGTTGATCTCTCCCATACATGAACACAAAACAGCCATAATTATACACACACCCCGTTCCTCCATACCATCTCTCCAGGTCACTACACAACACCAGCCTAGGCTCTCTGTGCTACACAGCAACGTCTCACCATCCAACTGACACTTGATAGAGTATATATATGATGTTCCTTTCTGAATTTGTCCCACTCTGTCCCTCCCATATGTGTCCACAAGTCCATTTTCTACCTATGTCTCCATTCCTTCCCTGCAAATAGGTTCATCAATATCATTTTTCTAGATTCAGTTTCTAAGCCTGTCTGTCTGTCCGCCAATGTCCCAGGCACCCAACTGCATTTTCTAAGCCAAAATCATAGAAATGTAACCTGGGAATCCGAATTAAAACAAAACTGAAAGAAGCACCTATACCCCAACGTTCATTGCAGCACTCTATACAGTAGCTAGAACATGAGAGCAACCTTGATATCCATCGATGAATGAATGCATAAAAAAACTCTGGTACATATATACAATGGAGTACTTCTCAACTGTGAAAAGAAATGCAGAAGAATCATCCCTAATGAACTGAATAGATTTAGAACCTATTATAAAAAGTGAAGTAAGCCAGAAAGAGAAAGACAAGTACAATATACTAACACATATATATGGAATCTAGTAAGAGGGTAATGATAACACATGCAGTGAAGCGATGAACAAACAGACAAAGAGAACAGACATATGGACATTGAGGGGAATGAACAGTGGGTGGAAGATGTAGAGGGAGTAACATAGAACCCTATACTATCGTATGTGAAAAAGATAGCTATTGTCATTGCACTGAGGGTATAGGAGATCCTGCAGGGGCGAGGTGCGATGGCCTGAAGGGGTGGGATGGGGGGAACTGGGAGGGAGGTAGAGGAGGGAGGGGGCCGGGGATATACATATGACTAATCTGGGAACATTCATATCTGTAAACAAAACTCCTTAAAAATATTTAAAAAAGTAAAAAATAAATGCAAAAAAGAGAAAGAATCAAGGATGATACAAGCCAGAAAAAATTTAAAAAAAAAACATATAAACATCCTAGGTTACATAGTAAATGTGGCCTTGCACATCAAAGGGTAAATTTTCAATAGAAGACATTCATTTTTACTGCTACTCTGCATGTTGCAAGAACTAAAGGAAGGGGAGATGCATATTGCCTCAACTCCCCCATCTCCATGGAAACATACTGCTTTGTGTGGAATTATTAAGTGTGTGGTTATTGTGTTTTCTCCTTTTTACTGTGAACATATATCTTTTATCCATTTCTTCTAGTATTTCTTTCAGAGGGCTTCCCTGGTAGTCCAATGGATAAAGAGTCCGCCTTGCAGTGCAAGGCGCACTGGTTTGATCCCTTGCATGGCTGGACTGCTGTGTCCAATTATGAGCCAGCGCTCTGGAACGCATGCACCCAGAGCCAGTGCTCTGCGACAGGGAGGCCACTGTGATGGGAGGTCCACACAGGTCAAAGAATAAAGATGGATGAGAAATAAATAAATGAAGGACCAATAAAAGAGGCCAAAATTAAAAAAAAAAAAGAAAAAAAATAATTTCTTTCAGGTGAAAAACCAGATCATAGACAAAAATAGTCTGTAGACAAAGTCCTAAGTACATATGAACAAGATTTGTAGACATGTATATAGGCATTTCCATTCAAAATCTGTCTCTGCCAGGGCACAGTGTGTAAGATTTCAGATACTACCAACCTTCAGTCTCCAAAGAATCTATCCAACATCCAAATCCACTTCCTTCCCTACTCATACACACCTCTATTCCTCAAAGACGTGGGCTTATGCTCTCCTAATCTACTAATGTATTCCCTTTGATGGACTTCAAACTTCAAATGTCCACCTATCTTCTCCAGGTGGCATTCTCTGTAAACCTCTCCCATCCCCAACTGAGCAAATTCTCCTAAATTTTATGAACCCACACATTTCCACACTCAGACACAGAGACTTATATCCTGTGTGGATGAAGAGTATAGAGAATAAAAGTTATTAGAGGGGAAAGCATATGTATACATTCCCCCTTGCAAATCCACACCAGAGAGCCCACATGCCCATGCGTGTGTGTACAGATAGTTTCTCATTATAACTACTTCTCGAAAATTACAGTTACTCCAGCAGTCTGTTATACTTATATATGCTAACTGCATACCATGGTACAAATCAAAGACTGAAACTCAAAGATACAGTTATCATAACCCATAGAAGTGAAAATATAACAGAACAAGGCTCTGTGAACTAAACTGTTGATTCTAAATGTCATTCCCCATTCTATGAGCTGCCCCTAAGAGTAGTTACATATTTGTATTCCTTCATCTATAAGTATCAGTACAGTTTCAGCTGCCTGTCTGTTCACTATTGACTTAATTTCTTCTAGGAGTAGAGAGATTACTGTTAACATTTCAAAATATATATTTTTTGAATCACAACACTTTGTAAACATGGTGGTATTAGAAGGAAGAAAAAACAGACAACTTCTTAGGCAATAATGTGGCCCAGCCACTTACAATTTTTTTATTGTAGTAAAAGTCACATAATATAAAACATACTATTTTAATGATATTTAGCTGTACATTTCAGCGACATTAAGTACATTCACATTGCTGTACAGCTCTCACCATGATCCATCATCTAAGATTTTCCCTTTTTTAAACTGACACCCAGTCCCCGTTAAACACTAAGTTTCCATTCTTTCCTTCTACCAGCACCCGCAGCCCCCTACCCCGGTCCCTGGCATTCACCAATGTACTTTCTGACTCTATGAATTTGATTCTTCTAGGTACCTCATATAAGTAAAATCAAACAGCATTTGTCTGCACCTGCTTATACACTGGAATGCATTTTTAGGTTAACTTCATATGTGTCCTTCAAATAGACTGTATCTTCCCCCCTTGTGTTATAAAGTAGGTTTTGTTTAGTTATCTATTTTATACATAGTAGTGTGTATATGTCAATCCCAACCTCACAATTTATTCCCTTCCTTCCACCATTTGTGTCCATTTGTTTGTTCTCTACCTCTGTATTTCTATTCCTGCTTTGTATGTAGGTTTGACTATAGTATTTTTTCTATATTCCACATATATGCATTAATATATGATATTCTTTTGATAGTGGTTTGGTTCTCTCTCTGAGCATGAGTTTGCTGTCTTATGTATCTGTCCCCTAACTTCAAGCCTTAAACACAAAAGAAATGTTTGTGAAATTATGAACATATACATCTATGAAACTTTGCCATGGTCTGATGCATACATGTGCCACTGTTAAAGCAATAACTATCTGGTATATAACAAGCACACACATGGGGGTGGAATGCTGGTTGTATCAAACAGATAAAGACATGTCGGTTATTAAGACTGTGATTTACAAATGATGAAAAATTCAACCCAAACTGATCCATGTCAAATTAAGTTTACTTATTCAAGTAACTGATTTACATGGGTTTTCCACCTTAATGGTTAGCATATTCTGATGTATGTAATTAAGAATTAGTTTTGTTCTATTTTTCATTCCTCTTACAACTGGGCTTTATTCTAGGATTCTCTGAGTCATTATTTTTATAGTGATAGGCTCATGCCAAGTTCACTTTAGCCAAAAAGACAAATAGCCCCTCTTTTAAAAGACCCAGCCAAATTCTACTTAGGTAGATATCACTGTCATCAAGTAAATCTTCATTCCTGAATCCAATTTCTAGTGCAAGAGAAAATAATTTTTTGCCTCATCAAGTTCATGATCTGTCTATTCCTGAAGGTTAAAAGTGGAGTCAATCCTATTTCAAACTCATGAATTAAAATTGAAGGATGAGTGGGGAGTCAGAAAAGAATTAGCATACTATTTATCAGGGTCTATCAGTGGTTGAGTGCTAAACAGACACGTAAATAGGTACCTATTATATCTGCAATGACAAAAACTGGCATTCATACTACTACTGGCCAACATCCACCTATGGCAGACATTTTTATTAATCTCGGACCCATTCCTATTGTACTCACTATCTGTCTCATAATTCCCTTTGGCTTACTTTCCAACAAAGAACTAGCAGTTTTTCTTCCCAGAGCAAACTTAACAAAAAAATTCCCTTCCTTCCACCATTTGTGTCCATTTGTTTGTTCTCATTGCACTGCTTTGTATGTAGGTTTGACTATACTATTTTTCTATATTCCACATATATGCATTAATATATGATATTCTTTTGATAGTGGTTTGGTTCTCTCTCTGAGCATGAGTTTGCTGTCTTATGTATCTGTCCCTAACTTCAAGCCTTAAACACAAAAGAAATGTTTGTGAAATTATGAACATATACATCTATGAAACTTTGCCATGGTCTGATGCATACATGTGCCACTGTTAAAGCAATAACTATCTGGTATATAACAAGCACACACATGGGGGTGGAATGCTGGTTGTATCAAACAGATAAAGACATGTCGGTTATTAAGACTGTGATTTACAAATGATGAAAAATTCAACCCAAACTGATCCATGTCAAATTAAGTTTACTTATTCAAGTAACTGATTTACATGGGTTTTCCACCTTAATGGTTAGCATATTCTGATGTATGTAATTAAGAATTAGTTTTGTTCTATTTTTCATTCCTCTTACAACTGGGCTTTATTCTAGGATTCTCTGAGTCATTATTTTTATAGTGATAGGCTCATGCCAAGTTCACTTTAGCCAAAAAGACAAATAGCCCCTCTTTTAAAAGACCCAGCCAAATTCTACTTAGGTAGATATCACTGTCATCAAGTAAATCTTCATTCCTGAATCCAATTTCTAGTGCAAGAGAAAATAATTTTTTGCCTCATCAAGTTCATGATCTGTCTATTCCTGAAGGTTAAAAGTGGAGTCAATCCTATTTCAAACTCATGAATTAAAATTGAAGGATGAGTGGGGAGTCAGAAAAGAATTAGCATACTATTTATCAGGGTCTATCAGTGGTTGAGTGCTAAACAGACACGTAAATAGGTACCTATTATATCTGCAATGACAAAAACTGGCATTCATACTACTACTGGCCAACATCCACCTATGGCAGACATTTTTATTAATCTCGGACCCAT
Source organism: Tragulus kanchil (assembly GCA_022376925.1). Lineage (NCBI taxonomy): Eukaryota > Metazoa > Chordata > Mammalia > Artiodactyla > Tragulidae > Tragulus > Tragulus kanchil. The sequence goes on along the minus strand of JAIOJX010000023.1, from coordinate 105,741,192 downwards.
TCCTATTGTACTCACTATCTGTCTCATAATTCCCTTTGGCTTACTTTCCAACAAAGAACTAGCAGTTTCTCAGAGCAAACTTACATTGCACCCTGTGTTATGCTACATGTGATCCTATCCTTGATGACTGTGGATAAAGCCTTGAATATGTGTTGATAACTCATTATTTATTTTTCACTTGTAAATTGATCTCAGTGTTTCTTGAGTCTACCTTATTTTTGACTTTTCTACCTCTCAGGGTAATGACCTTTATATCTCTGCTTCTAGAGGTGTATCTAAAAGTTCAATCTATTGCCTATTACTCCTGTCTTCACATCTTCAAGTTTGAATTTTCAGTTAAAGATTAGAAATATTCAGATGTCAAAGAACCAAATATCAAAAGATGCAGGCAAAAGCTGGAAACAATTTTGATCTCCAGTGATATGTGAGTAAATAACAGCGGGAAAAAAAAAACCTGCAAAGTGTTGACATGTATTTAGTTGTACATTTAAGAGAAGAAAAATTAATCTCATGATAGATAGTGATTTATAGATAATATATGAATTGTTAAAGAATTATTGAAATAACATAAAGACTTGTATTATCATGTATATCCATATAATTTAACTTCCCGATTTTCAAATGTTAAAATGGCATCTGCTGTTAGTGATATAACAACAGTGGATGTTGCTATATTTACTCACAGACATAGAGAGCCATGGATATACTCATGGAATAGAGAAAATCCTAGTGGTTACCAGTGGGTAAGGAGAGGAGAAATACAGGGTTGGGGGAGTAGAAGGTACAAATTATTGAGATTAAGAGGTTCAAGGCTGTATCATACTACATGTGAATATACTCAATAGTTTGTAATAGTGCAAGAGAAAATTATTTTTTGCCTCATCAAGTTCATGATCTGTCTATTCCTGAAGGTTAAAAGTGGAGTCAATCCTATTTCAAACTCATGAATTAAAATTGAAGGATGAGTGGGGAGTCAGAAAAGAATTAGCATACTATTTATCAGGGTCTATCAGTGGTTGAGTGCTAAACAGACACGTAAATAGGTACCTATTATATCTGCAATGACAAAAACTGGCATTCATACTACTACTGGCCAACATCCACCTATGGCAGACATTTTTATTAATCTCGGACCCATTCCTATTGTACTCACTATCTGTCTCATAATTCCCTTTGGCTTACTTTCCAACAAAGAACTAGCAGTTTCTCAGAGCAAACTTACATTGCACCCTGTGTTATGCTACATGTGATCCTATCCTTGATGACTGTGGATAAAGCCTTGAATATGTGTTGATAACTCATTATTTATTTTTCACTTGTAAATTGATCTCAGTGTTTCTTGAGTCTACCTTATTTTTGACTTTTCTACCTCTCAGGGTAATGACCTTTATATCTCTGCTTCTAGAGGTGTATCTAAAAGTTCAATCTATTGCCTATTACTCCTGTCTTCACATCTTCAAGTTTGAATTTTCAGTTAAAGATTAGAAATATTCAGATGTCAAAGAACCAAATATCAAAAGATGCAGGCAAAAGCTGGAAACAATTTTGATCTCCAGTGATATGTGAGTAAATAACAGCGGGAAAAAAAAAACCTGCAAAGTGTTGACATGTATTTAGTTGTACATTTAAGAGAAGAAAAATTAATCTCATGATAGATAGTGATTTATAGATAATATATGAATTGTTAAAGAATTATTGAAATAACATAAAGACTTGTATTATCATGTATATCCATATAATTTAACTTCCCGATTTTCAAATGTTAAAATGGCATCTGCTGTTAGTGATATAACAACAGTGGATGTTGCTATATTTACTCACAGACATAGAGAGCCATGGATATACTCATGGAATAGAGAAAATCCTAGTGGTTACCAGTGGGTAAGGAGAGGAGAAATACAGGGTTGGGGGAGTAGAAGGTACAAATTATTGAGATTAAGAGGTTCAAGGCTGTATCATACTACATGTGAATATACTCAATAGTTTGTAATAACTGTAAGTGGAAAGTAACCTTTTAAAATGTGTAAGATAATCTAAATTACTTGAAATGAAAAATAAGTTCACAAATAAAAATTTAAAAAAGAAAAAAATTAGACTCAAAAAACATTATTCACTGATTTATAAGAATGTATTTGAGATTTGAAATGTTTATACTTTATTCTAACCTCAACACCTGAATATATAACAAAAAACCATCATAATTTCCCTAAAGTATCTGCTTTACTAGAGTATATTCCAAATAAAATGCAAATCAAAAACTTTTGATATAAATAAGAATTCATTAAATGACTCCCTTTACAAACTTCAGACTTTAGTCAAATACATAAACATAGATGTAACAGATCTAGTTCTAAAGGTTCTGCCTTGTGTACTCTGTATATTTATAAATACTCTGTATGTGTAAATAAATTTATATAGGATATATATATATATATATATATATATATATATATATATATGAATAGTATACATACACAGCATGCAAGAGAGAAATCTAAGAGCTACATCTCCACTTTTAGTCTGTAAGTGACATATGAAGATGCTAATTATGTTGTAAAGATGACAAGAATCATTTCATATTAATGTTGACATTATAATGCTCCTAGTAACAGCTATAAATACATTGTGAATCTCTAATTAAATGTTATGATTTGCTTTAAAGGTTATAGATGCTTTCTTTTCCATGTGCCTTTAAACTGGACCTTGTTAATGCTATCCAATTTGTTGACTATGCTTCAGTACATACAGGATTATGGACCACTAAACTATCACCTGCTTTGTAAAAGCAGCTGTCATTTTCAAGGTCGTGACCCACATTCTTCCTATGACAGGAAGTATAAACAGCAAATATAGAAAACAGTATTCCTTGAGGCAAGTTGTGATTATTGTTTTTAATTTTTTCCTAAAGTAATAAATCTTCAAATAACAAAAATAGGAAAGGTTTGAATTCTATGTACAAATATTAGCTTTTTTCTTACACTCTCAGACAAAATCAATAACTCTAATATTTGCATTCCTTACATAGCAGATGTATGACATTAATCAGGTCATATCGCAAATATACTCATTTATGTGTATAGTCACCCAATATTGGCAGTATCTTATGGTTCAGAGGTACTTTTTTTTTTTTTCATTTTCCTGTAGTCTCACACCATTCAGCATATAAAAGTTGTTGAAATAACGTTTTTCTTAAAAATTAATATGAAACACCAGGGGCTTCCCTGGTGGCTCACTCATTAAAGAATATGCCTGCGGTGCAGGAGACCTGGGTTTGATCCCTGGGTTAGGAAGATCCCCTGGAGAAGGAAATGGAACCCCATTCCAGTATTCTTGAGTGGAAAAGTCCATGGACATAGGAGCTTGGCAGGCTAAATCAAAAACTTTTGATATAAATAAGAATTCATTAAATGACTCCCTTTACAAACTTCAGACTTTAGTCAAATACATAAACATAGATGTAACAGATCTAGTTCTAAAGGTTCTGCCTTGTGTACTCTGTATATTTATAAATACTCTGTATGTGTAAATAAATTTATATAGGATATATATATATATATATATATATATATATATATATGAATAGTATACATACACAGCATGCAAGAGAGAAATCTAAGAGCTACATCTCCACTTTTAGTCTGTAAGTGACATATGAAGATGCTAATTATGTTGTAAAGATGACAAGAATCATTTCATATTAATGTTGACATTATAATGCTCCTAGTAACAGCTATAAATACATTGTGAATCTCTAATTAAATGTTATGATTTGCTTTAAAGGTTATAGATGCTTTCTTTTCCATGTGCCTTTAAACTGGACCTTGTTAATGCTATCCAATTTGTTGACTATGCTTCAGTACATACAGGATTATGGACCACTAAACTATCACCTGCTTTGTAAAAGCAGCTGTCATTTTCAAGGTCGTGACCCACATTCTTCCTATGACAGGAAGTATAAACAGCAAATATAGAAAACAGTATTCCTTGAGGCAAGTTGTGATTATTGTTTTTAATTTTTTCCTAAAGTAATAAATCTTCAAATAACAAAAATAGGAAAGGTTTGAATTCTATGTACAAATATTAGCTTTTTTCTTACACTCTCAGACAAAATCAATAACTCTAATATTTGCATTCCTTACATAGCAGATGTATGACATTAATCAGGTCATATCGCAAATATACTCATTTATGTGTATAGTCACCCAATATTGGCAGTATCTTATGGTTCAGAGGTACTTTTTTTTTTTTTCATTTTCCTGTAGTCTCACACCATTCAGCATATAAAAGTTGTTGAAATAACGTTTTTCTTAAAAATTAATATGAAACACCAGGGGCTTCCCTGGTGGCTCACTCATTAAAGAATATGCCTGCGGTGCAGGAGACCTGGGTTTGATCCCTGGGTTAGGAAGATCCCCTGGAGAAGGAAATGGAAACCCATTACAGTATTCTTGAGTGGAAAAGTCCATGGACATAGGAGCTTGGCAGGCTACATACAGTTCACGTGGTTGCAAAGTGTCAGACATGATTGAGAGACTAACACACAATATGAAACAAAATAGAAAGGTAGCACGTTTTGCCCACACATGACAATAAATAGGATGGTAAACAACAACAACCAAAAAAACTGCAAATTAAATTAACCATTGGCAGTCAGAGTTTCCCCTCAGATTTTTCAATTTTGGTATATGGCCTCATGATCTTCTGCAGGCATAAAAATCTTAGCATTAGCTTTTATCATGTCATCCCCTTTACCCATTCCCAATACATCACAAATTCTTTTGTACTTTCTTTTATATTTGTTAAATGTGCCCTTTTTAGCTCCTGATTTTCAGACTCACTAACTCATTGTCAATTCCATCACATTAGCCTGGCTTAACCTAAACGTCACATACAAACTTAAGAATCCACACCACCCTTATTAAATACTTAATCAATCAACCATTTTGTACATTCATATTTAGTTATAATATATAAACAGGCACTAGTTAAGTAGGTACTAACATTCCAAATAAAGTATCTATTAACATTATGAGAATTTTTAAAAATTAAAGTTCTTTCTAATGAATTGAAACTATACCTATAGGAATGCAACTATTTTAAAAACAACTGATTTAAATGATTGACTTCTTGGTTTTAATTTCTCCTGGTGAACTACACATCTGGCACTATCTTTTTAGTATACTGCTTTCTGTTGCTAATGTCATGAACAGAAATCTATAATGTTTCAGCTTAGATTCCTCTGTGTAGCCATTTAAACATTTCTATATTTTGGTCCTTCTTTGCTAATGCAAGCTTATTTCTTGCTCCATACTCCTTATAAATATGCAAATAATAATTCTTCTATGATATCTTTCTCATGAGGTGTGTACATTGTCTCCACACTGCTTTTACCTGTACCATTCTCTTGGCTGTATCCCAATATCCACATCAGCACTACTCTACAAGCCTGGATCACGTACCAAAAATTCTCTTTGGCTGTTATCCCAAATAATCCATCAGGAGACCTGGGTTTGATGGGAGAGATCCCTGAGAAGGAAATGGAAACCCATTACAGTATTCTTGAGTGGAAAAGTCCATGGACATAGGAGCTTGGCAGGCTACATACAGTTCACGTGGTTGCAAAGTGTCAGACATGATTGAGAGACTAACACACAATATGAAACAAAATAGAAAGGTAGTACGTTTTGTCCCAAAATGACAATAAATAGGATGGTAAACAACAACAACCAAAAAAACTGCAAATTAAATTAACCATTGGCAGTCAGAGTTTCCCCTCAGATTTTTCAATTTTGGTATATGGCCTCATGATCTTCTGCAGGCATAAAAATCTTAGCATTAGCTTTTATCATGTCATCCCCTTTACCCATTCCCAATACATCACAAATTCTTTTGTACTTTCTTTTATATTTGTTAAATGTGCCCTTTTTTAGCTCCTGATTTTCAGACTCACTAACTCATTGTCAATTCCATCACATTAGCCTGGCTTAACCTAAACGTCACATACAAACTTAAGAATCCACACCACCCTTATTAAATACTTAATCAATCAACCATTTTGTACATTCATATTTAGTTATAATATATAAACAGGCACTAGTTAAGTAGGTACTAACATTCCAAATAAAGTATCTATTAACATTATGAGAATTTTTAAAAATTAAAGTTCTTTCTAATGAATTGAAACTATACCTATAGGAATGCAACTATTTTAAAAACAACTGATTTAAATGATTGACTTCTTGGTTTTAATTTCTCCTGGTGAACTACACATCTGGCACTATCTTTTTAGTATACTGCTTTCTGTTGCTAATGTCATGAACAGAAATCTATAATGTTTCAGCTTAGATTCCTCTGTGTAGCCATTTAAACATTTCTATATTTTGGTCCTTCTTTGCTAATGCAAGCTTATTTCTTGCTCCATACTCCTTATAAATATGCAAATAATAATTCTTCTATGATATCTTTCTCATGAGGTGTGTACATTGTCTCCACACTGCTTTTACCTGTACCATTCTCTTGGCTGTATCCCAATATCCACATCAGCACTACTCTACAAGCCTGGATCACGTACCCCTCTGATCCAATTTAACTCATGCTCAAAGCCTAGTTTTAGAAGCAGATGCTCATTGAAGGTGTCCTCAAGTAAGATGAGACAATTCAACCATGCTTTTAAAATAAGGGATCTATCGCATCACAGAGTAAGTTCTAGGTTCGTTTACATAAACATATAGATCAGAGACAAACACTTCCCTAGCACTATACCAACGCACACACACACGCAAATACAGGATTTAACTTACAAGCACCAAAGAGTGGTGGTGTCAGAGTAGATGCATGTTTGTTATACTTATATCTTAAACCAATAAAACTATACTCAGTAGAATCACCATACATGCCTATTCTTAACTTTGATAATTCATCTTCCTAGGACACATCTGTGTTCCCAACTTCACTGTAATTCTAGCATGGTCTTAAATAAGCACCCACAAACTAGTATAAGTGACCTCAAGTATAGTAAGTGCAGTGGAATTTTCCCATTGTAAAATAAACAAAATCACTGCATATCTAACCATTTGAATACAGATAAATGTTGTTGTATAGAAACACTTTTATGCTTGATTAGGGTTCTAGCCTTTTTGAAATACCCCTAGACATATTTTTTTATCTGAAGGAACCTCATTATTTGTTTTTGTGGTGTTTTGTGGACAAATAGAATTAACCAAAATCTTCTTCTAAATACCAATGATAGTTAGCAAAGGCCAAATCGCTCTGGTATCAAAACATGATAATCCTCTTCTGAAGTTTAATGAATAATTTTATATTAAGTTGCAACAGATGGGTAAAAGAAGAGGAAACAGTTTCCTCTGGCTAATAATTGCATGCAAAAGGTAAACTTTTCTTCATTTCTTTGAATTTTCTTCTTACAGAGATAGTCATGCCAGTTGGCATGACTTTCCCTTTTTTATTTTTAAAGGGGTGATGTTGGCAAATGTAATTATCAGAACACCTGCTTTCAAAAATATAAAAAGAAAGTTCTGAAGTATTTTGTTATATAATACCTTTTGCTATTCTCACCAATACCAATTTATGTGGTAAGATATAAGAGCTTTTTTATGCTATTTTGCCTCCTATGGAAAAACTTTCCAGGACTTTTGCCTCCTACTAATGTTCTTGTGTGCACTTTAGCAAGGCACAGCCATCCTTCTGGGAACTACTCCTAAAGACTCTTATCTTGATTCACAACTTCACTTGACCTTTCGGGTTGAAATTATCATTGACTTCCAGCTGGAATCTCACACTTGGCCTTGTTACTGGACATTATATATTTTCGGTTGTAAAATTATTTACTTCACTTGACCTTTCGGGTTGAAATTTAAGTTCTAGGTTCGTTTACATAAACATATAGATCAGAGACAAACACTTCCTAGCACTATACCAACGCACACACACGCAAATACAGGATTTAACTTACAAGCACCAAAGAGTGGTGGTGTCAGAGTAGATGCATGTTTGTTATACTTATATCTTAAACCAATAAAACTATACTCAGTAGAATCACCATACATGCCTATTCTTAACTTTGATAATTCATCTTCCTAGGACACATCTGTGTTCCCAACTTCACTGTAATTCTAGCATGGTCTTAAATAAGCACCCACAAACTAGTATAAGTGACCTCAAGTATAGTAAGTGCAGTGGAATTTTCCCATTGTAAAATAAACAAAATCACTGCATATCTAACCATTTGAATACAGATAAATGTTGTTGTATAGAAACACTTTTATGCTTGATTAGGGTTCTAGCCTTTTTGAAATACCCCTAGACATATTTTTTTATCTGAAGGAACCTCATTATTTGTTTTTGTGGTGTTTTGTGGACAAATAGAATTAACCAAAATCTTCTTCTAAATACCAATGATAGTTAGCAAAGGCCAAATCGCTCTGGTATCAAAACATGATAATCCTCTTCTGAAGTTTAATGAATAATTTTATATTAAGTTGCAACAGATGGGTAAAAGAAGAGGAAACAGTTTCCTCTGGCTAATAATTGCATGCAAAAGGTAAACTTTTCTTCATTTCTTTGAATTTTCTTCTTACAGAGATAGTCATGCCAGTTGGCATGACTTTCCCTTTTTTATTTTTAAAGGGGTGATGTTGGCAAATGTAATTATCAGAACACCTGCTTTCAAAAATATAAAAAGAAAGTTCTGAAGTATTTTGTTATATAATACCTTTTGCTATTCTCACCAATACCAATTTATGTGGTAAGATATAAGAGCTTTTTTATGCTATTTTGCCTCCTATGGAAAAACTTTCCAGGACTTTTGCCTCCTACTAATGTTCTTGTGTGCACTTTAGCAAGGCACAGCCATCCTTCTGGGAACTACTCCTAAAGACTCTTATCTTGATTCACAACTTCACTTGACCTTTCGGGTTGAAATTATCATTGACTTCCAGCTGGAATCTCACACTTGGCCTTGTTACTGGACATTATATATTTTCGGTTGTAAAATTATTTACTTAATGTAATAATTTTTAGCCAATGCCATAAAATTATGATCTTCTTGAATCTTTGCTCACAAAGAGATTCTATGTCTCTGTTCAAGAAGGGAGTTAGGACTTTGATCCAGAGAGTTTTGCATTCAGAAAATTAAACTTAATAATAATAAATGTACTTTGTTTTGCTTTCTATCACTCTTACCTTAATTTTAATACTTCCTTTCCTGAATTGTAGACAAAATGTGTAGTATATTCTATGTTTATTAGTTTTCAAGTTCTATACTATGATACTATGGTCTAGTGGTCCTCAAACCATGGTTTGAATCCTTTACAAGGTTTAATGGACTTATGTTTATTTTCATAATTGTACTAAGATAATATTCTTTATTTTTACTCACATTTCTTCCCAATTGTTTAGACAGATTTTTCAAGGCTAGATAACTTATATCATAACAGACAATACACAAGCATAAATAATAATGAAAGAAAATTAGAGAAATTCCAGATGATGCCAACCACTGTTTACTAATTTTATTATTTTGAAAATATATCTTAAAATATTATTTATGACAATATAAAATAAGTCAATTATGCCATTTAAAATAAAGATAGATACATCTAATTTTCTAGCTTAAATTTTTTTTTCTAATTTTTTTTTTTTTTAAAGATTTATTTATTTATTTGTTATGGGCGGGGGTCAGGTTGGGAAAGGAGGGGAGCGGGCAGGCCACTTCCTTTGGTCTTTTCATTCCTCTATTTTCATTGGTCTTTGTTCTTTGGTTCCTGTGGGCCTCCCATCGCGGTGGCGTCTGTTGCTGCAGAGCGCCGGCTCTGGGCACATGCACCCCAGAGCTCCGGCTCAGTAATTGGACACATAGGTCCAGCCGCTCCGCGGCACGTGGGATCTTCCCAGGCCAGGGATCGAACCGGTGCCCCTTGCACTGCAAGGCGGTGTCCTTATCCACTGGACCACCAGGGGATGCCCTCTAGCTTTAATTTTGAACACAGTAGATAATCTCTGGAGAAGGGAATGGCAACCCACTCCAATGTTCCTGCCTGGAAAATCCCCATGGACAGAGGAGTCTGGCGGGATACAGTCCATGGGGTCGCAAAGAGTCGGACATGACTGAGCCACTAACATATGCAGTAGATAGCAATAGACATAACAAATATAAATAACAGATCTTGTTGTTCTAGATAATTTTGAAAATTTGAAAAATATTCGGAGAACAAAATTTTATCCCTGTTATTCTTGTCCATAAGCAATGTAAACTACATCTGAAATGGATAAGTGCATCTGATAAGTAATATTTATTTCTTGCACATGAAACAATAAAGACCTTCCAAGTTCTCAGAACTGACTGGCTTTCAGAGGACAGTAGAGCCTAGCGATCTAAATTCTAACTGAGCTCTTCGTCCCCACAAATTACAATGGATTAGTTACAGAGTATAGATTATAGTTTAATAAAGAGTGACATGAGAAATTAGGCTAATTATGTAACCATGGACGATTCCATTGGCAAACAAGTGATAAAGAAGAGTTGGGATCAATAAATTCTCTTCAGGGTCCCCTGTGTGAGGAAATAAAGTCGATCTATAGGAGCATGTCCAATTCTTTAAGAAATAAATAGCTTGAGATTTAAGCAGTCTAGGACTATATAGTTATCCATAAGTAAATCTCGTCTATCTTGCCCCAATACAGTGCTTTTGTTTTTTCCAAATATGCTCTTCTAGAAGAGAGTCTGCTAATTCAAATGTAACTCGTGCTTCTTTGCAAGTTGTTTATTCAGAACACAGCAAAATTATTTTAAATTCAATTAAGCAAATTTCATTTATTTTATTTTCATGTTAGCACCTGGACAATGCAGGTAAAAAATCAATTTCTGAATTAGTTAATGTGAGTTTCTTGATCACCTCATCCTAAAGCTCATTTGCTGGGGCCCCCATCGCGGTGGGTCTTTCCAGGCGCGGCTCTGGGCACTCCCCCAGGGATAATTGGACACATAGGTCCAGCCGCTCCGCACGTGGGATCTTCCCAGGCCAGGATCGAACCGGTCCCCTTGCACTGCAAGGCGGTGTCCTTATCCACTGGACCACCAGGGGATGCCCTCTAGCTTTAATTTTGAACACAGTAGATAATCTCTGGAGAAGGGAATGGCAACCCACTCCAATGTTCCTGCCTGGAAAATCCCCATGGACAGAGGAGTCTGGCGGGATACAGTCCATGGGGTCGCAAAGAGTCGGACATGACTGAGCCACTAACATATGCAGTAGATAGCAATAGACATAACAAATATAAATAACAGATCTTGTTGTTCTAGATAATTTTGAAAATTTGAAAAATATTCGGAGAACAAAATTTTATCCCTGTTATTCTTGTCCATAAGCAATGTAAACTACATCTGAAATGGATAAGTGCATCTGATAAGTAATATTTATTTCTTGCACATGAAACAATAAAGACCTTCCAAGTTCTCAGAACTGACTGGCTTTCAGAGGACAGTAGAGCCTAGCGATCTAAATTCTAACTGAGCTCTTCGTCCCCACAAATTACAATGGATTAGTTACAGAGTATAGATTATAGTTTAATAAAGAGTGACATGAGAAATTAGGCTAATTATGTAACCATGGACGATTCCATTGGCAAACAAGTGATAAAGAAGAGTTGGGATCAATAAATTCTCTTCAGGGTCCCCTGTGTGAGGAAATAAAGTCGATCTATAGGAGCATGTCCAATTCTTTAAGAAATAAATAGCTTGAGATTTAAGCAGTCTAGGACTATATAGTTATCCATAAGTAAATCTCGTCTATCTTGCCCCAATACAGTGCTTTTTGTTTTTTTCCAAATATGCTCTTCTAGAAGAGAGTCTGCTAATTCAAATGTAACTCGTGCTTCTTTGCAAGTTGTTTATTCAGAACACAGCAAAATTATTTTAAATTCAATTAAGCAAATTTCATTTATTTTATTTTCATGTTAGCACCTGGACAATGCAGGTAAAAAATCAATTTCTGAATTAGTTAATGTGAGTTTCTTGATCACCTCATCCTAAAGCTCATTTGCTAAAAGGGGAGAAACACAGGCCAATATAACCAGCCACCTTTACATATGGCATTATGAGGTTAGGAAGAGCCTCTGAGAAAACTAAAATAAAATTTCTAAATGTGTAATGTCTGGAATTCTTGTATAAGACAAGCTATTTAGAAAGAATATACTTGAATCCTGGGAACTGCGGGAATATATCTGTTTTAAATTATAGCAGTTGTCTTTTTCACAACAAAAGAAAATTATCATTTTTGTTTATGTAAGTTCTCATGTGAATAATACACTAGACATTCTGTGAGAGTTTTCTGGGGCATTTACTTTTTAGAAAATCTCATATATGAAGCAAGAGCATAAAATACTATTGTAAAATCTATAAATTAAAATTTAAGTACAATGCATATATATATATATATATATATATATATATATATATATACACATAGATAACATTGCTTGCATTAAACATGATTAATAGGGATAAAGTTGTTAGGAAAAATCAAGTTGATTCTGAAATTGTGGTGAAAATTGAACTTGGAACTATTTTTTAAGAATTTCTCTCCTGGGAGGACTTCGTCAAGCCTATAGCTTGATGGTTTTCATTGAATATATATTTTGGAGTTAGATTCTTTTAAGTAAGTGTAACACATGTTTAAAGTTTTCATATTATTATTCTGGTTATTTTCCTTCCTTCCTTTCTTCTTCAACTCACCTCTTTTTCTTTTAGTGGTACGTTGAAATTGTAGAATTGAATTAATCTTAATTTTTTTTCAAATTCTATCATTACTGATTCACGCAAAGCTCTATTCTCTTTTTCTTCATATTTCCTACCTTCCTTCCTTCAACCATTTTTTCTCATTAATCATGTAATGTTAGACTATTTAACCCTTCTTATCCTAATATTCTTGATTTTTTAAAATCAAAATACTAGCTTCTACCTTGTGCATGTGTGTTAGTTGCTTAGTCATGTCTGACTCTTTGTGATTCCATGGACTGTAGCCCTCCAATCTCCTCTGTCCATGGGATTCTCTATGCAAGAATACTTCAATTAAGCAAATTTCATTTATTTTATTTTCATGTTAGCACCTGGACAATGCAGGTAAAAAATCAATTTCTGAATTAGTTAATGTGAGTTTCTTGATCACCTCATCCTAAAGCTCATTTGCTAAAAGGGGAGAAACACAGGCCAATATAACCAGCCACCTTTACATATGGCATTATGAGGTTAGGAAGAGCCTCTGAGAAAACTAAAATAAAATTTCTAAATGTGTAATGTCTGGAATTCTTGTATAAGACAAGCTATTTAGAAAGAATATACTTGAATCCTGGGAACTGCGGGAATATATCTGTTTTAAATTATAGCAGTTGTCTTTTTCACAACAAAAGAAAATTATCATTTTTGTTTATGTAAGTTCTCATGTGAATAATACACTAGACATTCTGTGAGAGTTTTCTGGGGCATTTACTTTTTAGAAAATCTCATATATGAAGCAAGAGCATAAAATACTATTGTAAAATCTATAAATTAAAATTTAAGTACAATGCATATATATATATATATATATATATATATATATATATATATATACACATAGATAACATTGCTTGCATTAAACATGATTAATAGGGATAAAGTTGTTAGGAAAAATCAAGTTGATTCTGAAATTGTGGTGAAAATTGAACTTGGAACTATTTTTTAAGAATTTCTCTCCTGGGAGGACTTCGTCAAGCCTATAGCTTGATGGTTTTCATTGAATATATATTTTGGAGTTAGATTCTTTTAAGTAAGTGTAACACATGTTTAAAGTTTTCATATTATTATTCTGGTTATTTTCCTTCCTTCCTTTCTTCTTCAACTCACCTCTTTTTCTTTTAGTGGTACGTTGAAATTGTAGAATTGAATTAATCTTAATTTTTTTTCAAATTCTATCATTACTGATTCACGCAAAGCTCTATTCTCTTTTTCTTCATATTTCCTACCTTCCTTCCTTCAACCATTTTTTCTCATTAATCATGTAATGTTAGACTATTTAACCCTTCTTATCCTAATATTCTTGATTTTTTAAAATCAAAATACTAGCTTCTACCTTGTGCATGTGTGTTAGTTGCTTAGTCATGTCTGACTCTTTGTGATTCCATGGACTGTAGCCCTCCAATCTCCTCTGTCCATGGGATTCTCTATGCAAGAATACTGAAGCAGGTTGTCACTTCCTTCTCCAGGGTATTTTTCTGATCCAGGGGGTCAAACCTGTGTTTCTTACATCTCCTGCATCGGCAGGCAGGTTCTTTACTGCCTGAGCCACCCGGGATGCCCAACATCTACCTTACTGAAATGCTATGAATACTGAAATGGCTAAGTAGAAATTTGCTTCCAGCCTTGCTGTGGATTTGGCTGATGTGACTGAACAAGTGTCAGAGCTGGCAGAGTTGGGTGCTCTGAAAGAGATTACAGTCCCCTAAGCCACCTTGGCCATGGGTCACTGGGTGCTCATTGATCAAGCCCTTATAGCCTATTTAAGCCTTTTCAAGTCAACTGGAAAACATACCTTTGTAAAAGAGGAGGCCAAAATAAAATCTGGACTGAGAATTTATATGTTTTGCCCAGCTAGACATCTGTTTTCCATTAGTCGCTGACACCCATGATATAGACAGTTGCTTGATATCATTCTCTAAATTATCACAGAATTCCACTTACACAGCTTGTGTTACACTTATTAAAACTACACATACTGTGTGTGCAAAGGGGAAATCACCATAGAGACACAAAGAACATTGTACACTTGGCAATGGGAATTGACCATAGACAAATACATTTGATCAGTTCTCTGTTGCTGAAGAATACCTAAATATAGATTCTCTTCATGTTATTTAATTCCCTGAGAAGTCTATTACATTAATCTCTGAATTTATGAGTGTGCAGGTCACAAGTGAATATGACATTTCCCATCCTATGTCCTGGCTGTGGCTCTGACCATCTGAGTGCTGGTTTATGAGCATCATTACCGGGCTCTTCCAGTGCCAGCATCATGCCTCTTTCCCACTCTTTGTGCCAGCAATAATTGGGTGAAGAATGGACCTGAGAACAGCCAGCCTCATCTACCAAGTACCATGGAGGTGTGAACAGGATGGGATAGTGTTCCTGAGCTCAAATGCCGTCATCCCTTCTCCTACTTGTTTATTTTTCACCTCTTGCATGTGTTAAGAATGCAATTTGAAATGTAAAAACATATTTCAAAGATTTGAGTATATATTCTCTTAGAAATTCTTTGTCAACATCTTTTAATTAATTTCATTGAAAAAAATGTTTTGTTCAAATCTATGTGGATAAAAGTGATTATATCACTTACTGCGATTTTGTTTTGCCACCACCTTTTAAAATAGCCCTTGTACTATAATAATTCAATTGCAAAAAATGAGCTCCAAGTCCACCTGAACATCTTTTGTCAGGAATTAACTCTAATAGTCATTAATTTTATAAGCATATACCTTATTTTCTTCACTTTAAAAAAATCCCAGACAATATATAATTCAATGTATAAATACCCTGCATTTTCTTATCTCTATTCATTTATATTTTGCAGCCCCCTTTCTAAAAGTAACATGTGTTTTGTAGTGTCCACTATTCAACATTATATTGACATTTCAATGAGGTAGAAAATAAAGTAAAATGAGACAAAATGAATAAAAATAAAGGTGTACCATTTGAAAAGGAAGATATGAACCTGCTTTTATACACACAGATGATTCTGTATCTAGCAGATTCTAAGAAATGCATACATGTGCAAATTCATGCACATGTACACACAGGATTTCTAGACCAAGTGAGAGGATCAAGGTTGCAGAAACAAATTAACATACAAAAAAGAAATCATCATCCTAAACATCTGAAAATTCCAAGTCACAGTAAAATAAAACTTACCTAAGAATAGATTTAACAAGAGGAGTAGAAAACTCTTACATTGAAACTACAGCATATTTCTGAGAGAAATTGTGGATGATTTAAATTAATGGAGAGATTTATTTTGTCACACCCTCAAAACTGTCTTAGGAGCAGTTGGGGCAAAAGAGAAAACTTTTGAAATATTCAACCACTTGATTCAGAGTGAGAGGAATAGTGGAGCCTTTGCTTGGAGACCTGCTCTCACTGAGATGAAAACATATGTTTGATATTTTTTTAAAGGGAGCAGACTAGCTGAATATCTCTGAACACAAATTCAAATTATTTTAAAATTGTCAGCCATAGGAGAAGGTGGAAGACTAGGCTTAATCATGTTAACAATTCTCAACTACAGTTCACTACATTTAAGTTTTCTTAAAACTACAGCAGGTCTTTTTGTTGTTATTGCTGTTACACATATTGACAAGCTGAATCAAAAATTTATATGCTTTGGGCTTCCTTGGTGGTCCAGTGGGTAAGGACACCACCTTGCAGTGCAAGGGGCACTGGTTCGATCCCTGACCTGGGAGGATCCCACATGCCGCGGAGCAGCTGGACCCATGTGTCCAACTACGAGCCAGAGCTCTGGAGCGCATGAGCCCAGAGCTGGTGCTCTGCAACAAGAGAGGCCACTGTGATGGGAAGCACACACAGGCCAAAGAACAAAGATGGATGGAAATAAATAAATGAAAGCTCAATAGAAGTGGCCAAAAAGATAAAAGTATATGCTTTAACATGAAAAGATGCTCAATATAGTTCATTATTAGAGAAATTCAAATCAAAGCTACAATGAGTTGTCACCTCAAACCAGTCAGAATGGTTATCATCAAAAAGCCTACAAATAATAAATGCTGGAGAGGGTGTGGGAAAAAGGGAACCCTCTTGCACTGCTGGGAGGAATGTAAATTGATATAGCCACTATGGAAGACAGTATGGAAATTTCTTATGAAACCAGGAATAGAACCATCATATGACTCAGCAATCACACTTCTAAGCATATATCCTGAGAAAATCAAAATTAAAAAAGACTTCTGTATTTCACTGTTCATAAAACATGGAAGTAACCTAGATGTCATCAACAGATGAATGGATAAAGAAGCTGTGGTACATATACATAATGGAATATTGCTCATCCGTAAAAAGAAATGCATTTATGTCAGTTCTAATAAGGTGAATGAATATAGAACCTATTATACAGAGTGACATATGTCAGAGAGAAAAAGATAAACATTGTATACTAACACATATATATGGAATCTAGAAAGATGGTATTGATTTAAGTGTATATTCAGAGCAGCAAAGGAGAAACAGACATAGAGAACAAACTTATGAACACTGGGGTGAGAGAGGAATGGGTAAGAAGTACGAAAAGAGTAACAAAGAAACTTACATTACTATACATAAAACAGACAACCAATGAGAATCTGTTATAAGACAAAGGGAATGCAAACAGGTGCTCTGTAACAACCTAGAGGGGTAGGATGAGGCGGGGAATTGGAGGGAATTTCAAGAGAGAGAGGGGACCTATGTATACCTATGGCCTATTCAGGTTTATGGATGGAAATAAATAAATGAAAGCTCAATAGAAGTGGCCAAAAAGATAAAAGTATATGCTTTAACATGAAAAGATGCTCAATATAGTTCATTATTAGAGAAATTCAAATCAAAGCTACAATGAGTTGTCACCTCAAACCAGTCAGAATGGTTATCATCAAAAAGCCTACAAATAATAAATGCTGGAGAGGGTGTGGGAAAAAGGGAACCCTCTTGCACTGCTGGGAGGAATGTAAATTGATATAGCCACTATGGAAGACAGTATGGAAATTTCTTATGAAACCAGGAATAGAACCATCATATGACTCAGCAATCACACTTCTAAGCATATATCCTGAGAAAATCAAAATTAAAAAAGACTTCTGTATTTCACTGTTCATAAAACATGGAAGTAACCTAGATGTCATCAACAGATGAATGGATAAAGAAGCTGTGGTACATATACATAATGGAATATTGCTCATCCGTAAAAAGAAATGCATTTATGTCAGTTCTAATAAGGTGAATGAATATAGAACCTATTATACAGAGTGACATATGTCAGAGAGAAAAAGATAAACATTGTATACTAACACATATATATGGAATCTAGAAAGATGGTATTGATTTAAGTGTATATTCAGAGCAGCAAAGGAGAAACAGACATAGAGAACAAACTTATGAACACTGGGGTGAGAGAGGAATGGGTAAGAAGTACGAAAAGAGTAACAAAGAAACTTACATTACTATACATAAAACAGACAACCAATGAGAATCTGTTATAAGACAAAGGGAATGCAAACAGGTGCTCTGTAACAACCTAGAGGGGTAGGATGAGGCGGGGAATTGGAGGGAATTTCAAGAGAGAGAGGGGACCTATGTATACCTATGGCCTATTCAGGTTTATGTATGGCAGTAAACAAGAGAACTCTTTAAAAGTAAAAATAATAATAATAAAATGAAAAAATTACATGGTTTAAAACATCAATGTGATATCATTACTCACTTAGTCACCATGGCCAGTATAAAGAACATTGCCAATATGAAGTGCTGGTAAGGATGTGGAGAAATAGAAACTCTCATTCGTTGCTGGTAGAAATGCAAAATGATAAACCTACTTCGGTAGAGAATTTGGTTGTTTCTTGTAAAATTAAACATATATTTACCAAACAATGTAGTAAATGTACTTCTTGGTATTTACTCAAAGGAGTTGAAAATGTATATCCATACAAACTCTGTATATAGATGTTTCTAGTAGGTTTTTTTTTTCATTATTGCCAAAACTTTGAAGTGATCAAGATGTCCTTTAGTAGAATGGATAAACTTTAAGTATAATCAGACAGTGAATTCTTATTCAGCACTACACTACCATGTGTGAAATAGATCTCTGGTGGAAACCTGCAATATAACACAAGGAGCTCAGTTCTGGGCTCTATGATGATGTAAATGGATGGAATGGGGGGAGGGAGGCTCAAAATGAAGATTATATATATATATATATATATATATACACATATACACATATGATTCACTTCATTGTACAAAATAAACTAATACAACACTGTAAAGCAATTACACTCCAAAAGAACAGTCAGAAAAAGAAATAAGGTATCAGGCCATGAAAAGACATGGAGGAACCTTAAATGAATATTACCAAGTCAAAGAAGTCTGTCTGAAAAGACTACATAGTGTATGATTTCATATCCATGGCATTCTGGAAAAGGTAAAACTGTAGAAACAATTTAAAGGTCATGATTTAGTGGGGAGGGAGAGATGAACAGGCAGAGGACGAAGGATTCTGAAGACACTGAGACTACTCTATATGAAACAATAATGACAGATGCATTTGTCCAAATCATCAGGCTACACAATACCATGAGTGAACCCCACTATAGACTCTGAAACCAGGTGATATTTATGTGTCACTGCGGGTTTGTTAGTTAGAACAAATGTTCCTCTTTGGTGATGCTGATACTGCAGAGGGCTATAAACATGTGGGGACAGGAGTTATACGGGAAATCTCTGTAATTTCTGCTCAAATTTATTGTATCCAAAAACTGGTTTAAATATAAAATTGAATAAATATTATTAGAAAGACAAAGGACCTGGAACGCCAAAATAATTTTAGAATAATCAAATAACTACCATGGAATTTCCAAACTTATTAGTATAAAAGTGATTACATCTATCAGTAAAACAAAATTTAAATTTAAAAAATAAATCCATATATTTCTGGTCAGCTAATTTTCAACAAAGGCAGCAATGAAAATCAATGGGAAATGATACCTTTTTAATAAATGGAACTGTGATAATTAAATATACATATGCAAAAAAAGAACATAAAGCACACGTAAAATATTAATTCAAAACTAACTTAATATTCAAAACAGTCCAATTTTAAGAAAATTTCAGAAGAAAATATAACAGAAAATCTTTTGATTTTGGATAAGTCAGCATCTTTGACATGATCCAAAAAACATAAACCGAAATGAAAAGAGGCTCAATCCATAGAAAAAAAATGGATTTCATTTAAAAAATATTTAAATGCCTTTTGAAAGAAACACTCATAAAAAATGACCAGAAACAGAAAATACTCATAGAAATATTCTCAGATAATATACTGGATGAAGAACTATTTACAGAACATATAAAGAAATGGTATAATTCAATAAAGGACAATTCAATTTAAAATAGGCAAAGCAGGGCTTCTCTGATGGTCCAATGGGTACAGAGTCCACCTTGCAATGCAAGGGGCACCGGTTTGATCCCTGGCTGGGGAAGATTCCACGTGCTGCAGAGCAGCTGGACCAGTGTGGCTAATTATGAGCCAGTGCTCTGGAGCCCATGCACCCAGACCCGGTGCTCTGCAACAAGAGAGGCCACTGCAATGGGAGGCCCACACATGCCGAAGAATAAGAAGTGGATGAAAATAAAAATATAAAAACAAAAGAGGCATGATGGGGAAAAAATTTACAAAAAAATTAAAAACGTTCTAAATAGGCAAAGCAATTGAATAGACATTTCATTGATATATTACTTATCAATTAAAAATGAAAATATTCTTAACACATCTAATCATCAGAAAAATGATAATTAAGCCACAATAAGATAACATGTCAAACACACTAGAATGGCTATAGTCCAGTAACAGATAACACTGAGTGTCAGTCAGCAAAAATGTGGTGAAAACAGTAAACCTCATACATTGCTTTGGAACTGTAAATAGTTCTTTCATTTTGGAAATAGCTTTGACAGTTTCTTTAGAAGCTAAACATTAACTTATCCTAGGACATAGCAATTCCATTTTTACCTATATAAGAAAAATAGAAACCTACGTCCACACAAAGATGTAGTTGTGAATTTTCATAGCATAATTTCTTCACAATAACTATAGGCTAAAAAAATCCAGTTGTTAATGGAGATGGGAACAAACATGTTATACACATACAGTGGAATTCTACTCAGCAGTACAACTGAATGAAATATTATTGCAT
This sequence comes from Tragulus kanchil, assembly GCA_022376925.1. NCBI lineage: Eukaryota > Metazoa > Chordata > Mammalia > Artiodactyla > Tragulidae > Tragulus > Tragulus kanchil. The sequence goes on along the minus strand of JAIOJX010000023.1, from coordinate 105,720,189 downwards.
GCTACTGCATACCTGTACGTGAAAGAATCTTCATTCAGTGTATCGGGTTGGCCAAAAGGTATTTTCAGGACTTTCCATAGCATCTTATAGAAAAATCTAAATCAACTTTTTGGCCAATTCAATCCACGGAATATCCAGTAATTGTTAAGATATAAGATAGATATCAGATCTGTAATTGCCTGTGCCTGAGAAAGTAAATTATCTATAAATGGGTACAAGGGAAGATTTGAAGGATAAAGGATAAGTTATGAAACTTTCTAAAGTGATAGAAAACAACTGAATACATTTATTGAAATAATTAAACCACACATTTCCAACAGGTGAATTTAACCCAATAAATAATATTTCAAAATATGCTCAAATGAAAGTTCCAAGTATAAACAAATTTAAAATGTATAAAACAAATAGTAAGATAAACGTGGGTTTTAAAAGATAGCATACTTGCAGAATATTTCTAAAAAAAAGGGGCCACTGCAATGGGAGGCCACACATGAAATAAGAAGGGGATGAAAATAAAAATATAAAAACAAAAGAGGCATGATGGGGAAAAAATTTACAAAAAAATTAAAAACGTTCTAAATAGGCAAAGCAATTGAATAGACATTTCATTGATATATTACTTATCAATTAAAAATGAAAATATTCTTAACACATCTAATCATCAGAAAAATGATAATTAAGCCACAATAAGATAACATGTCAAACACACTAGAATGGCTATAGTCCAGTAACAGATAACACTGAGTGTCAGTCAGCAAAAATGTGGTGAAAACAGTAAACCTCATACATTGCTTTGGAACTGTAAATAGTTCTTTCATTTTGGAAATAGCTTTGACAGTTTCTTTAGAAGCTAAACATTAACTTATCCTAGGACATAGCAATTCCATTTTTACCTATATAAGAAAAATAGAAACCTACGTCCACACAAAGATGTAGTTGTGAATTTTCATAGCATAATTTCTTCACAATAACTATAGGCTAAAAAAATCCAGTTGTTAATGGAGATGGGAACAAACATGTTATACACATACAGTGGAATTCTACTCAGCAGTACAACTGAATGAAATATTATTGCATGCTACTGCATACCTGTACGTGAAAGAATCTTCATTCAGTGTATCGGGTTGGCCAAAAGGTATTTTCAGGACTTTCCATAGCATCTTATAGAAAAATCTAAATCAACTTTTTGGCCAATTCAATCCACGGAATATCCAGTAATTGTTAAGATATAAGATAGATATCAGATCTGTAATTGCCTGTGCCTGAGAAAGTAAATTATCTATAAATGGGTACAAGGGAAGATTTGAAGGATAAAGGATAAGTTATGAAACTTTCTAAAGTGATAGAAAACAACTGAATACATTTATTGAAATAATTAAACCACACATTTCCAACAGGTGAATTTAACGGCTAATAAATAATATTTCAAAAATATGCTCAAATGAAAGTTCCAAGTATAAACAAATTTAAAAATGTATAAAACAAATAGTAAGATAAACGTGGGTTTTTAAAAGATAGCATACTTGCAGAATATTTAAAACACATGATAAACAAATAGCAAGTGTTCTTGATATATAAAGTCAACAAAACTTATATGATAGCTGAGATATTAAACATGCACAGAGATAATAGCAAACCAGAGTCACCTTTGAACTCCAGGGGGCAGAAACCTTTCAAACTTTGTTTCCTCTTTCACCTAACCCTCTCCATTTCTCTTCTAAGAAAATATGAAGTTGGGCTTCCCTGGTGGCCCAGTGGGTAAGGACACTGCCTTGCAGTTCAAGGGACGCCGGTTCCATCCCTGGCCTGGGAAGATCCCACGTGCTGTGGAGCGGCTGGACCGATGTGTCCAATTACCGAGCCGGAGCGCATGCGCCCAGAGCCGGTCCTCTATGACAACAGAGACCACCGCAATGGGAGGTGCATACTAGCCAAAGAACAAAGATGGATGAAAATGAATAAATAAAAGACCAATAGAAGTGGCCCGCCCATCCCCTTCCCTCCACGCCCCCCCTCCAAAAAAAGGGTTAAAAAAAAAAAGAAAATATGAAGTTATTCAGCTACCTTTATCAGATACCTTTATGCATCAGGCCTTATTCTAGATACCTAAGAGTAAATTACAAAAAGGCTATTCTCTAAAATGTTTACATCTTGTTTCATCTATTGTCAACAGAGACAACAGATGAATAAAGAAGATAATTCCAGGTAATAGCTAATGCTCAGAAATTAAATACATATTAATTAAATGATATTGTGGAAAAACACTGTGTGGGTTGCTTTTAAACAGGTAGTCTTAAAAGATCTCAGTGAAAGCCAATATTAGACTTGAGGATGAAAGAATAAAGTTGTAAAACATATAGAATGGAATATCACTCGGTCAAAAATAATGAAACAATGTGATTTGCAGTGACATAGATGAATCTAGAGATTAGTTACTGAATGAAATTAGATAGAAAAAGGTAAGTATCATGTTATATCACCTATACTATTATTTTTCAGTCACTAAATCATGTCCAAATCTTTGCAAACCCATGAAGTGCAGCATGCCAGGCTATCCTGTCCATCACTGTTTCCCTGAGTTTGCTCAAAATCATGTCCACTGACTCAGTGACCATCCAACCGTCTTATCCTCTGTCACCCCGTTCTCAACTTGCACTCAGTTTTTCCCATTATCAGGGTCTTTTTCAAAATGTCAGCTCTTTGCATTAAGAGGTGAAAGTACTGGAGCTTCAGCTTGGGTACCAATCTTTCCAATGAATATTTGGGATTGACTGGTTTGATCTCCTTACAGTCCGAGAGACCCCTAAAGTCTTCTCCAATACCACGATTAGAAAACATCAATTATATGGTTTTCAGCCTTCTTTATGGTACATCCCTTACATCCATACATGACTACTGGAAAAACCATAGCTTTAACTAGATGAACCTTTGTCAGCAAAGTCATGTCTCTGCTTTTTAAAACTGTCTTGGCTTGTCAGAGCTGTTCTCCAAGGAACAAATGTATTTTACTTTCATGGCTGCAGTCAGTATTCACATTGATTTTGGAGCTCAGGAAAATGAAATCTGACACTATTTCCACTTTTTCCCCATCTATTTGCATAAAGTGGTAGAAGCAAATGCCATAATCTTCATTTTTCCAAGACTTCCTATAACTAACACCATAGCATGATGTCCTTTTCATCATAGGATACTGGAATACAAAAGTAGGAAGTCAAGAGATACCTGGAGTAACAGGCAAGTTTGGCCTTGGAGTACAAAAGGAAGCAGGGCAAAGGCTAGCAGAGTTTTGCCAAGAGAACACACTGGTCATAGCAAACATTCTCTTCCAACAACATAAGAGACGTCTCTACACATAGACATCACCAATCTGTCATTACCAAAATCAGATTAGGTATATTCTTTGCAGCCAAAGATGGAGAGGCTCTATACAGTCAGCAAAAACAAGACCTGGAGCTGACTGTGGCTCAGATCATCAGCTCCTTATTGCAAAATCCATGCTCAAATTGAACAGAGTAGGGAAAGCCACTAGGACATTCGGGTATAACCTAAATCAAATCTCTTATGATTATACAGTGAATGTGACAAATAGATTCAAGGAACTATATTTGATAGAGCACCTGAAAACTATGGATGGAGGTTTGTATCATACAAGGGGGAAAAAGTCCACAAAGAATGCAAAACAAATTTGCTAGAGCACTAAATCATGTCCAAATCTTTGCAAACCCATGAAGTGCAGCATGCCAGGCTATCCTGTCCATCACTGTTTCCCTGAGTTTGCTCAAAATCATGTCCACTGACTCAGTGACCATCCAACCGTCTTATCCTCTGTCACCCCGTTCTCAACTTGCACTCAGTTTTTCCCATTATCAGGGTCTTTTCAAAATGTCAGCTCTTTGCATTAAGAGGTGAAAGTACTGGAGCTTCAGCTTGGGTACCAATCTTTCCAATGAATATTTGGGATTGACTGGTTTGATCTCCTTACAGTCCGAGAGACCCCTAAAGTCTTCTCCAATACCACGATTAGAAAACATCAATTATATGGTTTTCAGCCTTCTTTATGGTACATCCCTTACATCCATACATGACTACTGGAAAAACCATAGCTTTAACTAGATGAACCTTTGTCAGCAAAGTCATGTCTCTGCTTTTTAAAACTGTCTTGGCTTGTCAGAGCTGTTCTCCAAGGAACAAATGTATTTTACTTTCATGGCTGCAGTCAGTATTCACATTGATTTTGGAGCTCAGGAAAATGAAATCTGACACTATTTCCACTTTTTCCCCATCTATTTGCATAAAGTGGTAGAAGCAAATGCCATAATCTTCATTTTTCCAAGACTTCCTATAACTAACACCATAGCATGATGTCCTTTTCATCATAGGATACTGGAATACAAAAGTAGGAAGTCAAGAGATACCTGGAGTAACAGGCAAGTTTGGCCTTGGAGTACAAAAGGAAGCAGGGCAAAGGCTAGCAGAGTTTTGCCAAGAGAACACACTGGTCATAGCAAACATTCTCTTCCAACAACATAAGAGACGTCTCTACACATAGACATCACCAATCTGTCATTACCAAAATCAGATTAGGTATATTCTTTGCAGCCAAAGATGGAGAGGCTCTATACAGTCAGCAAAAACAAGACCTGGAGCTGACTGTGGCTCAGATCATCAGCTCCTTATTGCAAAATCCATGCTCAAATTGAACAGAGTAGGGAAAGCCACTAGGACATTCGGGTATAACCTAAATCAAATCTCTTATGATTATACAGTGAATGTGACAAATAGATTCAAGGAACTATATTTGATAGAGCACCTGAAAAACTATGGATGGAGGTTTGTATCATACAGAAGGTGGTGATCAAAACTGTCCCCACGAAAAAGAAATGCAAAAAAGCAAAGTGGTTGTCTGAGGAGGCCTTACAAATAGCTGAGAAAAGAAGAGAAGCAAAAAACAAAGGAGAAATGAAAAGATATACCCAATTAAACGCAGAATTCCAGAGAATAGCAAGGAGAAAAAAGAAAGCCTTCTTAATTGAACATTGCAGAGAATATGCTCGATAAGATCTTTCCTTGATATCCCTGCCTAAGGCAAATACTTCTTTCAGAGTTTCTCTGATGCCGTGTCATGAATCAAGGGAAACTGAAAGTGGTCAGAGAGGAGATGGCAAGAAAGAACAATGACATTTTAGGAATCAGAGAATTAAAATGGACAGGAATGTGTTAAGTCAGATGATCATTAAACTTACTACTGTGGGCAAGAACCCCTTAGAAGAAAAAGAGTAGGCCACATAGTCAATAAAAGAGTTCAAAATGCAATACCTGAGTGCACTCTCGAAAATGACAGAATGATCTTGGTTCTTTTCCAGGGCAAACCATTCAAAATCACAGTATTTGAAGTTCATGCCCCAGCCACTAATGCAGAAGAAGCTGAACAGTTCTATGAAGACCTACAAGACCTCCTAGAACTAACCCCAAAATGGATGTGCTTTTCATTATCAGGGACTGGAATGCAGAAGTTCGAAGTCAAGAGATAAATTGTAGTAACAGGCAAGTTTGGCCTGGGAGTACAAAACAAAGGTTAAAGTTCAATAGAGTTTTGTCAAGAGAACACACTGGTCATTGCAAATATCCTCTTCCAACAATATGAGAGATGAATTTACACACAGACATCAACAGATGGTCAGTACCAAATCAGAGGGATTATATTCTTTACAGCAGAAGATGGAGAAACTCCATATAGCCAGCTAAAACAAGACCTGCTGACTGTGTTCAGATCATGAACTCCTTATTGCAAAATTCACTCTTAAATTGAAGAAAGTAGGAAAAACTACTAGGCCATTCAGGTATGATCGAAATCAAAATCCCTTAGAATTATGCAATAGAAGTTTCAAATAGATTCAAGGAACTAGATCTGGTAGACAGAGCACCTGAAGAACTATGGATGAAGATTTGTAACACTGTACAGGAGGCAGTGATCCAAAACATCACCAAAAAAAAAAGAAACGCAAAATGACAAAGTGGTAGCCTGAGAAGGCCTTGCAAGTAGCTGGGAGTAGAAGAGATCTGAAGGAAAGGGAAGGCTGGTGTGCTACAGTCCACGTGTTTGCAAAGAGTTGGACACAACCGAGCAACTAAGCTGAACTTATACCATGTCCAGTTCTCTACCTCTACACTTACCACATCAAAAGCTTCTGCTTATCAATGATTATCATTTATCTTAAAAAGAGCAATTTGCTAACATTTCCAGTCCTTGCTCTGATTCCTGATGCATCGGAGGTCTCTCCCCAATGTTTGAAAGCTCAATAAGTCAGTGAATCGTGAGTAAGTTATTCCAGAGCATGGTTAGACCAACAAAAAGGCAATGATGAAACAGTCTTAAGCAAATAAAATGTTAAGTCCATTCAAGGAACCCTTAGAAGAAAAGAGTAGGCCACATAGTCAATAAAAGAGTTCAAAATGCAATACCTGAGTGCACTCTCGAAAATGACAGAATGATCTTGGTTCTTTTCCAGGGCAAACCATTCAAAATCACAGTATTTGAAGTTCATGCCCCAGCCACTAATGCAGAAGAAGCTGAACAGTTCTATGAAGACCTACAAGACCTCCTAGAACTAACCCCAAAATGGATGTGCTTTTCATTATCAGGGACTGGAATGCAGAAGTTCGAAGTCAAGAGATAAATTGTAGTAACAGGCAAGTTTGGCCTGGGAGTACAAAACAAAGGTTAAAGTTCAATAGAGTTTTGTCAAGAGAACACACTGGTCATTGCAAATATCCTCTTCCAACAATATGAGAGATGAATTTACACACAGACATCAACAGATGGTCAGTACCAAATCAGAGGGATTATATTCTTTACAGCAGAAGATGGAGAAACTCCATATAGCCAGCTAAAACAAGACCTGCTGACTGTGTTCAGATCATGAACTCCTTATTGCAAAATTCACTCTTAAATTGAAGAAAGTAGGAAAAACTACTAGGCCATTCAGGTATGATCGAAATCAAAATCCCTTAGAATTATGCAATAGAAGTTTCAAATAGATTCAAGGAACTAGATCTGGTAGACAGAGCACCTGAAGAACTATGGATGAAGATTTGTAACACTGTACAGGAGGCAGTGATCCAAAACATCACCAAAAAAAAAAGAAACGCAAAATGACAAAGTGGTAGCCTGAGAAGGCCTTGCAAGTAGCTGGGAGTAGAAGAGATCTGAAGGAAAGGGAAGGCTGGTGTGCTACAGTCCACGTGTTTGCAAAGAGTTGGACACAACCGAGCAACTAAGCTGAACTTATACCATGTCCAGTTCTCTACCTCTACACTTACCACATCAAAAGCTTCTGCTTATCAATGATTATCATTTATCTTAAAAAGAGCAATTTGCTAACATTTCCAGTCCTTGCTCTGATTCCTGATGCATCGGAGGTCTCTCCCCAATGTTTGAAAGCTCAATAAGTCAGTGAATCGTGAGTAAGTTATTCCAGAGCATGGTTAGACCAACAGGCAATGAGAAATTACGTTTCTATAATACAGAATGAAAATTATCTGCAGTCTTAAGCAAAAACCAGAATATTAGATTTTTATTTAGATTCAAATCCAAATAGTATCATTTCTATTCTATATTACAGAAATAAGAAACTCAGCTAAGCGACTCTGACAGATTTCCTTGCTATATAGCAAATGCCTCCCAACTCATTCACAAACACTTTTTTTCTCTCATTCATTTGCCAAACTTATTTCGTTTAAGTATACCAATAATAAACACGAATACGTTTGAGGCTTCAAATTATGAAATATTATTGCAAGTTTTAAAACTTTATTATTTAATTTTGTTCTTTTTTCTTACAATCATGTAATGGTATAATGGTTCATAATATCAGATATTTTGCTTTCTTCTGAAAAGGTAGTGGGATCATCTAGTTTTCCTGGATTTAATTAGTTCCATAATTTGAATATTTAGGTGTTAAATTTGTTTTCTGGGAATTTCTCAATAATAAAATGATAAAATAACAGTAAAATGGAAATACTGAAAATAATAGAGATATCATGATCTTTTTACTTAATTGTACATCCATTACATTTTGCATTACAGCTATTGGGAAATTATAAATGTTTTCTAAGATGTGTAAAGGCAAAACTTCTTTTTTATTTAATTGATAAACATTTCCATAATGTTTAATATTTAAAGCAATTTATTCATAGAATAGTAATTCTAAAAGAGTGTGTTTCTAAAAACATTAACAATTTTGTTTTGGCTTAATGTTGCCAAAACATCACCAAAAAAAAAAGTTAAAAACGTAGCTGGGAGAAGAGAGCTGGAGGAATGGGAAGGCTGGTGTGCTACAGTCCACGTGTTTGCAAAGAGTTGGACACAACCGAGCAACTAAGCTGAACTTATACCATGTCCAGTTCTCTACCTCTACACTTACCACATCAAAAGCTTCTGCTTATCAATGATTATCATTTATCTTAAAAAGAGCAATTTGCTAACATTTCCAGTCCTTGCTCTGATTCCTGATGCATCGGAGGTCTCTCCCCAATGTTTGAAAGCTCAATAAGTCAGTGAATCGTGAGTAAGTTATTCCAGAGCATGGTTAGACCAACAGGCAATGAGAAATTACGTTTCTATAATACAGAATGAAAATTATCTGCAGTCTTAAGCATAAACCAGAATATTAGATTTTTATTTAGATTCAAATCCAAATAGTATCATTTCTATTCTATATTACAGAAATAAGAAACTCAGCTAAGCGACTCTGACAGATTTCCTTGCTATATAGCAAATGCCTCCCAACTCATTCACAAACACTTTTTTTCTCTCATTCATTTGCCAAACTTATTTCGTTTAAGTATACCAATAATAAACACGAATACGTTTGAGGCTTCAAATTATGAAATATTATTGCAAGTTTTAAAACTTTATTATTTAATTTTGTTCTTTTTTCTTACAATCATGTAATGGTATAATGGTTCATAATATCAGATATTTTGCTTTCTTCTGAAAAGGTAGTGGGATCATCTAGTTTTCCTGGATTTAATTAGTTCCATAATTTGAATATTTAGGTGTTAAATTTGTTTTCTGGGAATTTCTCAATAATAAAATGATAAAATAACAGTAAAATGGAAATACTGAAAATAATAGAGATATCATGATCTTTTTACTTAATTGTACATCCATTACATTTTGCATTACAGCTATTGGGAAATTATAAATGTTTTCTAAGATGTGTAAAGGCAAAACTTCTTTTTTATTTAATTGATAAACATTTCCATAATGTTTAATATTTAAAGCAATTTATTCATAGAATAGTAATCATCAAATAAAATCAGTAAGTGTGTTTCTAAAAACATTAACAATTTTGTCTTTTAGGCTTAATGTTGCATTACTCATTGTGTTAAAACTAATGCCACAATTATTTGAGCAATATATTTATTTACATATGCCTATAGATACATTATTTTATATAATGTGGCTTTTCCTTTATCTTACCATGTCCTTGGTTTTCCATACTCATGGATTCATTATGCTGAGTCAAATTCTTAAAATGTTAAATGAGAACTATGTAAATTGAGAAAGTATGTATTTCTCACACAAAGGATCTGCGTAAGAACTCTCTCTGGTTATGGACTATAGTTATTTCCTAGCCCATAATGTCTGATAATAATACTCATGGAATATCTGAGATTCAAAGCTGAGCTAAAACTAAACTTTCTCTTCATAAACTACTTATAATTCCCATTTTAATATGACTTATGGCTTCTTTTAATGTAAAAGGCTGAAAGAAGGATGATTTAAATGAGAAATAGAAATATATCTGTTTCGTATCTCTAAAATCCTGGTTATTTTCAGAAGTCTGTTGTTGCTTAATCAATACTTATAGTTTCAGAGTGATACATTGTGTAAATTCAACTTCATAAAAGAAACCAACAATTTGAACAGATATCTGGGAAGCACGTTCATATAATTTAGTATTCTTTTCCTCTTGCCCTGCTGGAAGCACAAGGAGATTTTTCTCTAATATTCACTGTGAGAACTAGGTCTAGTTCTTAGAAGTAAAACCCATAAGAGTCTGGACTGTGTTTTCTCGGGTTTAAAATTCAGATATGGTCACATTGCCAATTATTTGCTCCAAGACCTCACTTCTATTATGAAACTAGGAAAATTTATTTAAGGTGTTAAATTTGTTTTCTGGGAATTTCTCAATAATAAAATGATAAAATAACAGTAAAATGGAAATACTGAAAATAATAGAGATATCATGATCTTTTTACTTAATTGTACATCCATTACATTTTGCATTACAGCTATTGGGAAATTATAAATGTTTTCTAAGATGTGTAAAGGCAAAACTTCTTTTTTATTTAATTGATAAACATTTCCATAATGTTTAATATTTAAAGCAATTTATTCATAGAATAGTAATCATCAAATAAAATCAGTAAGTGTGTTTCTAAAAACATTAACAATTTTGTCTTTTAGGCTTAATGTTGCATTACTCATTGTGTTAAAACTAATGCCACAATTATTTGAGCAATATATTTATTTACATATGCCTATAGATACATTATTTTATATAATGTGGCTTTTCCTTTATCTTACCATGTCCTTGGTTTTCCATACTCATGGATTCATTATGCTGAGTCAAATTCTTAAAATGTTAAATGAGAACTATGTAAATTGAGAAAGTATGTATTTCTCACACAAAGGATCTGCGTAAGAACTCTCTCTGGTTATGGACTATAGTTATTTCCTAGCCCATAATGTCTGATAATAATACTCATGGAATATCTGAGATTCAAAGCTGAGCTAAAACTAAACTTTCTCTTCATAAACTACTTATAATTCCCATTTTAATATGACTTATGGCTTCTTTTAATGTAAAAGGCTGAAAGAAGGATGATTTAAATGAGAAATAGAAATATATCTGTTTCGTATCTCTAAAATCCTGGTTATTTTCAGAAGTCTGTTGTTGCTTAATCAATACTTATAGTTTCAGAGTGATACATTGTGTAAATTCAACTTCATAAAAGAAACCAACAATTTGAACAGATATCTGGGAAGCACGTTCATATAATTTAGTATTCTTTTCCTCTTGCCCTGCTGGAAGCACAAGGAGATTTTTCTCTAATATTCACTGTGAGAACTAGGTCTAGTTCTTAGAAGTAAAACCCATAAGAGTCTGGACTGTGTTTTCTCGGGTTTAAAATTCAGATATGGTCACATTGCCAATTATTTGCTCCAAGACCTCACTTCTATTATGAAACTAGGAAGTTGTTGATTATTCAGTTTGTTCAGCTTCCTACTTATTTTTAGGACAGAGTGGAACTTCCAAGATTCTTTCATGCCAGACCAGAAACTGGAAGCCCCTTTGCCTGGCTTTGACTTAAAAAAAAAAAAAAAAAAAAAACACTAAAAATATTCAAGATAGTACCCCAATTACCCATTGTCATTTGTTTTCTTGTCTTCTGATATGTTGTGTTTTGCCTTTTTGTGTATTCAACATTTGCACCTTGTACTGTTTTGTGTTTCAAACAGATCCTTTCTCTCTCTCTCTCTCTCTCTCTCTGTCTCACACACACACATACACTCTTTCTCTCTCTCACTCTATATATTTGAGGAATATATATATATATACAAGTAGCAAAGTATATAGAATGAAGATATTTTCTATTGTGTTTTCAAAGAATATATTCAACCTGTAACTTATTTGAGAATGGTATTAGGGAATATGCTCCACCAAAATAAATCAGGAAAGAAGAGAAAAATGCTAGAAACAATACTACAACATGTAATACAGCCTGATTAAATTTCCGTATTTCATCTATGGAGTCATAGATGCAAAGTTTAGCAAAAGGAAGGAGGAAAACAAGGAGTCAGTAGATTATCTAAGACATTTCTCTATATAGAAAGCTACATTGAAAAACATTTAATGAAGCAGTTAGACAACGAAGAAGGAAACTGTACAGACAAAAGAATATGAAGAAAATGGGAACTAATAGAAAAAAAAAATATCTAAGACATCTACTACTGGTTATTTTCAGAAGTCTGTTGTTGCTTAATCAATACTTATAGTTTCAGAGTGATACATTGTGTAAATTCAACTTCATAAAAGAAACCAACAATTTGAACAGATATCTGGGAAGCACGTTCATATAATTTAGTATTCTTTTCCTCTTGCCCTGCTGGAAGCACAAGGAGATTTTTCTCTAATATTCACTGTGAGAACTAGGTCTAGTTCTTAGAAGTAAACCCATAAGAGTCTGGACTGTGTTTTCTCGGGTTTAAAATTCAGATATGGTCACATTGCCAATTATTTGCTCCAAGACCTCACTTCTATTATGAAACTAGGAAGTTGTTGATTATTCAGTTTGTTCAGCTTCCTACTTATTTTTAGGACAGAGTGGAACTTCCAAGATTCTTTCATGCCAGACCAGAAACTGGAAGCCCCTTTGCCTGGCTTTGACTTAAAAAAAAAAAAAAAAAAAAAAAACACTAAAAATATTCAAGATAGTACCCCAATTACCCATTGTCATTTGTTTTCTTGTCTTCTGATATGTTGTGTTTTGCCTTTTTGTGTATTCAACATTTGCACCTTGTACTGTTTTGTGTTTCAAACAGATCCTTTCTCTCTCTCTCTCTCTCTCTCTCTCTCTGTCTCACACACACACATACACTCTTTCTCTCTCTCACTCTATATATTTGAGGAATATATATATATATACAAGTAGCAAAGTATATAGAATGAAGATATTTTCTATTGTGTTTTCAAAGAATATATTCAACCTGTAACTTATTTGAGAATGGTATTAGGGAATATGCTCCACCAAAATAAATCAGGAAAGAAGAGAAAAATGCTAGAAACAATACTACAACATGTAATACAGCCTGATTAAATTTCCGTATTTCATCTATGGAGTCATAGATGCAAAGTTTAGCAAAAGGAAGGAGGAAAACAAGGAGTCAGTAGATTATCTAAGACATTTCTCTATATAGAAAGCTACATTGAAAAACATTTAATGAAGCAGTTAGACAACGAAGAAGGAAACTGTACAGACAAAAGAATATGAAGAAAATGGGAACTAATAGAATCTATATATAAATAAAATCTATATAACTTTCCTCTACCTCTTTTTAAAGTTATTATGAAGAGAATTGAGTGTATATTTGTATGAAAATACATTGTGTGCATATTTGTCTGAAAAAATAAAGCATACTGACTGATTCCCTAGATTTTCCAGATTTACAGAATGTGTTTCTAAAAAAGGATCGAAAAGAATGACAGTATGGTTTGGTTTCAAACTTGTTTTCATTCAGGCTTTCTCTGGGAGCAGGAAATAAGAAATGCACAGTTATGAACAGCAGGGAGCCTGCTTGGGCCTAGTGGCCGTGTGCTCCCTTGTGTCTCATGAAGTCATGCCAAGCACGGAGTTATCCACAGCTCAGCTCTGGTGGCCTTCCTCCAGTAGGTCAGAGAATCTATGAACTTGCAACACCCTGTATATATTACTATAACTGGAAATAAACCTTCCGCCAGGTCATGAACATCAGATTTCATGTTCAGGTTACAATATTAAACGTCTTGTTTTGCCTGCACAGGAATCCTCTCTCCCCAACTGCATTCATGCCACAGTGACAGGAAGTTTCCCCATTATGTTGACCTGTAGGTTTTCTGTTGTTGGGCCTGACCACAGCACAACACAACCTCAGCCTCAATTTTTCTACCCCAGTACACAGTTAGTCCATGTGTTGCTTCACAGCAAGAATCCAAATCAAATAAGGATGAACAAAAGCCTGTTGTGTAGGTGACTTTCTTTGGAACATTGAGAGAGGAAAGGAAAAAACATTGCTAAATATGCTTCCTACAGTTTTTCAGAGTGCTGACCTCCAAGCCTGACCCATCAGAAACAAAACATCTATTACCTCTGGTCTAAATGTTTCTGAACCCTACGTGACAAAAGCAGGAGCTTTGCGAGAATTGATTTTTGCCACAGTGCTCACACCTGGGCATTGCCTGCTTATTATTTTGAACTCACTGGAGGATTGCATCAGTCAGTCAGGGTAACTGAGTAGTTGAACAAAGAATATATATACATATTTAAAGCAAAATTATTCTTTTTCAAAAAACATTTACTATAATGACCTGTCAAGAAAATGTCCACATTAAATGGGATATTCACTTTATTTGAGATTTCAAAAGTGTCATAGTATCAAGTATTTTACATAGAAATACTACTAATAACCTGTTGTCAAAGTCCAAAAGAGAAACTATCACCAGATGAGCCAAAATACCCACTCTAAATGTAGAGTAAATTATGGCCTATAAGTATTACCAGATGACTACCTTGTGATATGAATAAATATATAGGACAGGTATCAAGCACTGTTAAAAATAACAACCTCTTTTGAAAGAAACAGAACACTTAAAATCTTAGGAAATAATGTGAATATAACATTTAAAATCTTAGGAAAGACACTTGAAGCAGAATATGAAAGATGAGAAATTTGTGTAAGAATGTTAAATTATCTTATGGAAATTAATGAGCAGAATGCAGACAGGCAAGCATGAAAAATGATTCCAACTCTAACAAGAACTTACTTTCTATCATGTAACTCCTTCCCTCAGTACATGTATACCTCAGTCCTTCCTCTTTCTTCACCTGATTTATTTTTCAGTCCTCTCTTTCTTCACCGATTTATTAAATAAACCTTCCGCCAGGTCATGAACATCAGATTTCATGTTCAGGTTACAATATTAAACGTCTTGTTTTGCCTGCACAGGAATCCTCTCTCCCCAACTGCATTCATGCCACAGTGACAGGAAGTTTCCCCATTATGTTGACCTGTAGGTTTTCTGTTGTTGGGCCTGACCACAGCACAACACAACCTCAGCCTCAATTTTTCTACCCCAGTACACAGTTAGTCCATGTGTTGCTTCACAGCAAGAATCCAAATCAAATAAGGATGAACAAAAGCCTGTTGTGTAGGTGACTTTCTTTGGAACATTGAGAGAGGAAAGGAAAAAACATTGCTAAATATGCTTCCTACAGTTTTTCAGAGTGCTGACCTCCAAGCCTGACCCATCAGAAACAAAACATCTATTACCTCTGGTCTAAATGTTTCTGAACCCTACGTGACAAAAGCAGGAGCTTTGCGAGAATTGATTTTTGCCACAGTGCTCACACCTGGGCATTGCCTGCTTATTATTTTGAACTCACTGGAGGATTGCATCAGTCAGTCAGGGTAACTGAGTAGTTGAACAAAGAATATATATACATATTTAAAGCAAAATTATTCTTTTTCAAAAAACATTTACTATAATGACCTGTCAAGAAAATGTCCACATTAAATGGGATATTCACTTTATTTGAGATTTCAAAAGTGTCATAGTATCAAGTATTTTACATAGAAATACTACTAATAACCTGTTGTCAAAGTCCAAAAGAGAAACTATCACCAGATGAGCCAAAATACCCACTCTAAATGTAGAGTAAATTATGGCCTATAAGTATTACCAGATGACTACCTTGTGATATGAATAAATATATAGGACAGGTATCAAGCACTGTTAAAAATAACAACCTCTTTTGAAAGAAACAGAACACTTAAAATCTTAGGAAATAATGTGAATATAACATTTAAAATCTTAGGAAAGACACTTGAAGCAGAATATGAAAGATGAGAAATTTGTGTAAGAATGTTAAATTATCTTATGGAAATTAATGAGCAGAATGCAGACAGGCAAGCATGAAAAATGATTCCAACTCTAACAAGAACTTACTTTCTATCATGTAACTCCTTCCCTCAGTACATGTATACCTCAGTCCTTCCTCTTTCTTCACCTGATTTATTTTTCCAGAGAACATGACCAAAGAAATGGTTACCGATAGCTTCAAATTATGCCAGTTACAAAAAAGTGAAACCAAGAAAAAAATAATTAGTGAAATTTGAATCTGGAACATGCCCTCCTCCAATCCAACCAACTATGTCAATAGATTGGAAGGAAAAGAAGAACAAAAGAAAAAGATAAAAGAAGAGAGGGGGCTTCCCTGGTGGTAAAGAGTCTGCCTTGCAGTGCAAGGGGCATTGGTTCAATCCCTGGCCCATGAAGATCCCATGTGCCTTGGAGCCACTGGATTGGTGTGTCCAATTATGAGCCAGCGCTCTGGAGTGCATGCACCCAGAGCCAACACTGTGCAATGAGAGAGGTCATTGCAGTAGGAGGCCCACACAGGCCAAAGAATAAAGATGGATGAAAAAAATAAATAACTAGGAAAGAGCTCCTGGCATGAAGTTAAAAGAAGGAAAAAAAAAGAAAAGAAGAGAGAAAGTCAGAGAAATTAATGATTCATGAAAGACAAAACAAAAGATACACTCCATATTATTATTATTATGAACCTCCTATGAGGGTGACCTTATCACTTCTACTGTTGTCCTCCAGGCTACCAATGGCCCAAAACCAACACCTACCTTGTACATTTTAAAAGGAAAAAATAATTAGAACCAAATCTGTGCCCTGTGTTTGATCTTACTTACAGAATACAGATTTCTTCTTTAGTAGTCTCCCTTTATTCAGGCAGAGTGTCTTGGAAGATATGGCACAAAGCTCAATGTTACCTTTTAAACAAAACATGACTGACATCTTCTAGAGTTCATGTCTAGAGTTCCTACGTACTGAGATCATCATTCAAATATATTAGAAAGGGAATCATAGCAAAGATTTCTCCCTATTCAAACCCTTATGTATATTTACAGTCCCATCTGGTGCCTGTTACCACTGCTCTAAATATCTTCTTCATGGAAGATCTAGAATCGTCCTTTTCTTTGCAAAACCCATTTACATATTAATGTACTTTTAAAATAGGAAGGTAATTGCCTTTTAGGTTTGCAAAACTCTCATCCAGTATGACCGGAGCATGTAGACAACATTTAGATGAAGTAACTAGACAAAAGTCAGGGGAGCCAGGAGGTACTCTCTAAAGCACTTACCAACGAAGAATCAGAAGGCGATCTGCTTGGATGTGTTGGTGTTTATCAAGGTCAAATCTGCTCATGCTCCAATAATCATGTTTACACACACAAAAATAAGTATGTTAGCCCTTCCATTAATAATCCATGAAGAATTAATAGAATGTCAAATCCCTAAAAACTTTAAGATTATTATAAAACAGTTGGATACAACAACCAAAAGCCTCTCAGAAGTCACCGATGCTATCAATGTATATAAATTCAGTAAGACCAGTCTGTTCTGGCTCACCATTACATCCTCAATGCTTAGCCTATACTTTGGGAAACAGTAAATATTTATTAAAATGTATAGATTAGCAAACACAAGAAATAAGATTGTTAAATTATATATAATGAAAGAGAACAATGACTTTGAAGAATCCACTACTTAAACCTGAAGCTTTATTTTTCGTTATGGTTCCTAGAAAACCCGAACCTGTTAAGCAAAAACAACTTATTTGACAAAGTAAATAGTTCTGAGTTTTGAACCTCCTATGAGGGTGACCTTACATTCTACTGTTGTCCTCCAGGCTACCAATGGCCCAAAACCAACACCTACCTTGTACATTTTAAAAGGAAAAAATAGTTAGAACCAAATCTGTGCCCTGTGTTTGATCTTACTTACAGAATACAGATTTCTTCTTTAGTAGTCTCCCTTTATTCAGGCAGAGTGTCTTGGAAGATATGGCACAAAGCTCAATGTTACCTTTTAAACAAAACATGACTGACATCTTCTAGAGTTCATGTCTAGAGTTCCTACGTACTGAGATCATCATTCAAATATATTAGAAAGGGAATCATAGCAAAGATTTCTCCCTATTCAAACCCTTATGTATATTTACAGTCCCATCTGGTGCCTGTTACCACTGCTCTAAATATCTTCTTCATGGAAGATCTAGAATCGTCCTTTTCTTTGCAAAACCCATTTACATATTAATGTACTTTTAAAATAGGAAGGTAATTGCCTTTTAGGTTTGCAAAACTCTCATCCAGTATGACCGGAGCATGTAGACAACATTTAGATGAAGTAACTAGACAAAAGTCAGGGGAGCCAGGAGGTACTCTCTAAAGCACTTACCAACGAAGAATCAGAAGGCGATCTGCTTGGATGTGTTGGTGTTTATCAAGGTCAAATCTGCTCATGCTCCAATAATCATGTTTACACACACAAAAATAAGTATGTTAGCCCTTCCATTAATAATCCATGAAGAATTAATAGAATGTCAAATCCCTAAAAACTTTAAGATTATTATAAAACAGTTGGATACAACAACCAAAAGCCTCTCAGAAGTCACCGATGCTATCAATGTATATAAATTCAGTAAGACCAGTCTGTTCTGGCTCACCATTACATCCTCAATGCTTAGCCTATACTTTGGGAAACAGTAAATATTTATTAAAATGTATAGATTAGCAAACACAAGAAATAAGATTGTTAAATTATATATAATGAAAGAGAACAATGACTTTGAAGAATCCACTACTTAAACCTGAAGCTTTATTTTTCGTTATGGTTCCTAGACCAAACCTGTTGCAGGAGAGTTTCCTGAGTTTGAAAGCAGAAGTAAATACAACTTATTTGACAAAGTAAATATGTTTTTTCTGTGATTTTCTGAGGCTCACAGGAGTGACACTGAGAGCATTCTGGCCTGGGATCTCAGCAACTATCTTTTGGCTCCCCCTAGGGTATGAACTAGGGATGTAAAACTGAGGGCGTAGGTTCTGGAGTACAAAATAAAACATATGACCATGCTGTGATAGTTGAGTCATACATGAGTTATTAATAAACCCAGTGCTGCTAAAATGATCAAGCATATTTTATGATAGTAGAAAGACAATATCATACGTAATGGCCTAAAATTCTTTACAAAGGAAGATTTTTAAAACTGACTCTGCTGGGAATGTTACTGACTCTCTCTTAACCACATATTAGATGAGGATGAAGATAACGAGATCAAAGAAGCAGCTTTATAAGAATCATTAAAAAAAAAAAAGAGCAGTAAGAAAGGCAGTGAATTAATGAAATGCCACTGGTCTTATTTATTTCTAATTCTAACAAAAACTAGCATTTACCAACAGCAAGTAACTGAGTTATTTCTTGTTCTTGAGCACCTACCTATGGCTTCCCACGTGGCACTTGTGGTAAAGATCCCACTTTCCAATGCAGCAGATGTAAAAAGTAGGGTTCCATCCCTGGGTCAGGAAGATACCCTGGAGGAAGACATGGCAGCATACTCCAGTATTCTTGCCTAGAGAATCCCAAGCCTGGAGGACAATGGTTCATAGACTGCTCATGCTCCAATAATCATGTTTACACAAAAATAAGTATGTTAGCCCTTCCATTAATAATCCATGAAGAATTAATAGAATGTCAAATCCCTAAAAACTTTAAGATTATTATAAAACAGTTGGATACAACAACCAAAAGCCTCTCAGAAGTCACCGATGCTATCAATGTATATAAATTCAGTAAGACCAGTCTGTTCTGGCTCACCATTACATCCTCAATGCTTAGCCTATACTTTGGGAAACAGTAAATATTTATTAAAATGTATAGATTAGCAAACACAAGAAATAAGATTGTTAAATTATATATAATGAAAGAGAACAATGACTTTGAAGAATCCACTACTTAAACCTGAAGCTTTATTTTTCGTTATGGTTCCTAGACCAAACCTGTTGCAGGAGAGTTTCCTGAGTTTGAAAGCAGAAGTAAATACAACTTATTTGACAAAGTAAATATGTTTTTTCTGTGATTTTCTGAGGCTCACAGGAGTGACACTGAGAGCATTCTGGCCTGGGATCTCAGCAACTATCTTTTGGCTCCCCCTAGGGTATGAACTAGGGATGTAAAACTGAGGGCGTGGGTTCTGGAGTACAAAATAAAACATATGACCATGCTGTGATAGTTGAGTCATACATGAGTTATTAATAAACCCAGTGCTGCTAAAATGATCAAGCATATTTTATGATAGTAGAAAGGCAATATCATACGTAATGGCCTAAAATTCTTTACAAAGGAAGATTTTTAAAACTGACTCTGCTGGGAATGTTACTGACTCTCTCTTAACCACATATTAGATGAGGATGAAGATAACGAGATCAAAGAAGCAGCTTTATAAGAATCATTAAAAAAAAAAAAGAGCAGTAAGAAAGGCAGTGAATTAATGAAATGCCACTGGTCTTATTTATTTCTAATTCTAACAAAAACTAGCATTTACCAAAAGTAAGTAACTGAGTTATTTCTTGTTCTTGAGCACCTACCTATGGCTTCCCACGTGGCACTTGTGGTAAAGATCCCACTTTCCAATGCAGCAGATGTAAAAAGTAGGGTTCCATCCCTGGGTCAGGAAGATACCCTGGAGGAAGACATGGCAGCATACTCCAGTATTCTTGCCTAGAGAATCCCAAGCCTGGAGGACAATGGTTCATAGAGTTGCCAAGAGTCAGACATGGCTGAGGTGACTTAGCACACGTGTACACACATACCTATGTATTAGCTTGTTTGCTAAGTTAATTCACTTTTGTTTTATCAGTTCATCTTCACAACAACTTTGCTGGGCAAGTATTAATACCCACAGTAGCATAACACAATATGTTTCAACCCATTGTTTTTATATTACAAAAAAAACAGTTGTGGCTTACTTCAGAGTTGATTTCTTATTTCAGAGTCAGTGCATTCTTCCCTGTGTGTTGTTGAGGTTTATAATTGTAGCTCTGACAATTCAGCGCCTTCTTTAAAGATAACCATCTTTATATAAATAGGTCCCTAAATGTGTTTTTAAACATTGTCTAAGCTCACTTAGTCAAAGACTGTGTATTTTGCCTTGTTTACATGACAAATATATATAATTTAACCGTTCAAAGATCTTATACAAAAGACAAAGAAAACAAACTAATTGCCAATTTAATTTGTATGGCCTCTTAGTGATCTGCCTTTTTTCTTTAATTGTGTTATGGAAGCTACATAATATTTACATATTATTCTTTCCAGAGTTTATAATCATTACTTTGGTTTCCATAGAGAGTTAATTTTTAATATAACTGATATGAAATACCATCTGGATTGTTTCTATGGAAGAGAGTTAAATACTACATTAAAAACATATGTAAGATTCAGAATGATTTACAGAGATAGAGCACCTATCTTGAATTCTAAAATTCTAACTCTTTTCCCTTCTTAAGCTGTCTATAATTGATATTAGGACCTTACTTGAAACATGACTAAACTCCAAATTCTAGCACATGTGAATTTAAGTTTGCTAGCAAATTCCAGCCCCAGTTATTTGTTTAGGACTGGGAATGTGACTTCCACAAGTGCAATAGGGCCTTTCCAATGGCACTAGTGGTAAAGAATGCCAGGAGACATAAGAGACACAGATTTGCTCACTGGGTTGGAAAGATTCCCTGGAGAAGTGAATGGCAATCTGTTCCAATATTCTTGCTTGGAAAAGCCCAAGGACAGCAATGATTGGAGGGCTATGATCCATAAGGCTGCAAAGAATCAGACATGACTGAAGTGACTTAGCACACATACCCACATACACACACACAAGTACAATAAGTGTGAATATCCTGGATTTGTGTGGAAGTTATAAAATCTACCCAGAGCATCTCTATTCAATGTGAGCTGTCCGTCACTTGCAAGCAAAGCCATTTGAATTGATTTCAATTCGGTCCAGGCAAATAAGGATAGTAACAAACCCTGCAATCTAAATTCACTGAACAAGGAGGCAGAATGAAACACTGTAAGGATTTTTTCTGAAAATGTCCAAAACAGCTGGGGTTGTGGCTTACTTCAGAGTTGATTTCTTATTTCAGAGTCAGTGCATTCTTCCCTGTGTGTTGTTGAGGTTTATAATTGTAGCTCTGACAATTCAGCGCCTTCTTTAAAGATAACCATCTTTATATAAATAGGTCCCTAAATGTGTTTTTAAACATTGTCTAAGCTCACTTAGTCAAAGACTGTGTATTTTGCCTTGTTTACATGACAAATATATATAATTTAACCGTTCAAAGATCTTATACAAAAGACAAAGAAAACAAACTAATTGCCAATTTAATTTGTATGGCCTCTTAGTGATCTGCCTTTTTTCTTTAATTGTGTTATGGAAGCTACATAATATTTACATATTATTCTTTCCAGAGTTTATAATCATTACTTTGGTTTCCATAGAGAGTTAATTTTTAATATAACTGATATGAAATACCATCTGGATTGTTTCTATGGAAGAGAGTTAAATACTACATTAAAAACATATGTAAGATTCAGAATGATTTACAGAGATAGAGCACCTATCTTGAATTCTAAAATTCTAACTCTTTTCCCTTCTTAAGCTGTCTATAATTGATATTAGGACCTTACTTGAAACATGACTAAACTCCAAATTCTAGCACATGTGAATTTAAGTTTGCTAGCAAATTCCAGCCCCAGTTATTTGTTTAGGACTGGGAATGTGACTTCCACAAGTGCAATAGGGCCTTTCCAATGGCACTAGTGGTAAAGAATGCCAGGAGACATAAGAGACACAGATTTGCTCACTGGGTTGGAAAGATTCCCTGGAGAAGTGAATGGCAATCTGTTCCAATATTCTTGCTTGGAAAAGCCCAAGGACAGCAATGATTGGAGGGCTATGATCCATAAGGCTGCAAAGAATCAGACATGACTGAAGTGACTTAGCACACATACCCACATACACACACACAAGTACAATAAGTGTGAATATCCTGGATTTGTGTGGAAGTTATAAAATCTACCCAGAGCATCTCTATTCAATGTGAGCTGTCCGTCACTTGCAAGCAAAGCCATTTGAATTGATTTCGAATTCGGTCCAGGCAAATAAGGATAGTAACAAACCCTGCAATCTAAATTCACTGAACAAGGAGGCAGAATGAAACACTGTAAGGACTCTTCCTTTCTTTCCTCAACAATGACAGCTCACAAACTTTATGTGTTACCAAAACAGCTGGGGATCTGTGATCAATGCCCACTGGAACTCAGATTTTGTGTCTACTGAAGCTGCTGAATTAGAAGTGAGGCAGGAAAAATGCTGCAGTGTTTAAGTGTGTTGGCTAATTCTGCAGCTTTACCTAGAGCTCTCTTGAAAGATTCAAGCCTTTTCTGAAATCAGCTCATCTGAAAACAAAACAACAACAAAAAAAACTAGCTCCTTTGACCTGGGAGCTGAAAAGGAATGACTAAAATTCTGAACATCTGAAGCTTCACTGGGTTGGAAAAGGCAAACTACACATCATACAGAAGCTAGGGCAAAGTTGAGTTACATAGCTTTTCTTAGTTAGAAGATTTGGCAGATAATAAGATTAGAGCCTCAGGGAAGCCTGACACTACCTCCTACCTAGGAACTCACAGCCTGTTTAGAAGCTCTGACCTGATTATAAACCAAAGAGAAAGAGAAAAAGAAAAAAGAAACAAGGAAGGGTGGAAGAGAGGGAGGAAGAAATAAGAACATTATTGGGGGATGCACTATTGAAGGCAGGGACAATTTTAGCAGTGTCTCCTCACCCAATGGGGAATTAAGCTTTAAAAGAATTAAGAGACTGTGAAAGTTGGGCCTTCATTTTAGGCATGGGTGGGGCATTGCAGACTGGGGTTGCTTATTTGCTTACAGAATTCATAGGTTAGAATCCAGGTTGATGTGTTACAACTGAATAAGCTTTTACAAGCTTCAGTTTCTAGAGCACATAATCGTCTTAAATCGGACAGATGTAAAACTTGTTAAAGTTTTAAGGGTGTGATTTTGAAAAGGAGACCCCACTTCTGGCAATACTGATGATTATTCACCTCTCCAAAGGATGCGCTCACACCTGAATTTGTGCTAAAAGGAAGAGGGTGGAGGGCGGGCCGTTCCTGATAGGCGTGGCCTCTCTTCAGTGCCCCTCCCAGACACAATCCAGAAGGATGAAGTAGATGGAGAGTTTCCTAAATTCACTGAACAAGGAGGCAGAATGAAACACTGTAAGGACTCTTCCTTTCTTTCCTCAACAATGACAGCTCACAAACTTTATGTGTTACCAAAACAGCTGGGGATCTGTGATCAATGCCCACTGGAACTCAGATTTTGTGTCTACTGAAGCTGCTGAATTAGAAGTGAGGCAGGAAAAATGCTGCAGTGTTTAAGTGTGTTGGCTAATTCTGCAGCTTTACCTAGAGCTCTCTTGAAAGATTCAAGCCTTTTCTGAAATCAGCTCATCTGAAAACAAAACAACAACAAAAAAAACTAGCTCCTTTGACCTGGGAGCTGAAAAGGAATGACTAAAATTCTGAACATCTGAAGCTTCACTGGGTTGGAAAAGGCAAACTACACATCATACAGAAGCTAGGGCAAAGTTGAGTTACATAGCTTTTCTTAGTTAGAAGATTTGGCAGATAATAAGATTAGAGCCTCAGGGAAGCCTGACACTACCTCCTACCTAGGAACTCACAGCCTGTTTAGAAGCTCTGACCTGATTATAAACCAAAGAGAAAGAGAAAAAGAAAAAAGAAACAAGGAAGGGTGGAAGAGAGGGAGGAAGAAATAAGAACATTATTGGGGGATGCACTATTGAAGGCAGGGACAATTTTAGCAGTGTCTCCTCACCCAATGGGGAATTAAGCTTTAAAAGAATTAAGAGACTGTGAAAGTTGGGCCTTCATTTTAGGCATGGGTGGGGCATTGCAGACTGGGGTTGCTTATTTGCTTACAGAATTCATAGGTTAGAATCCAGGTTGATGTGTTACAACTGAATAAGCTTTTACAAGCTTCAGTTTCTAGAGCACATAATCGTCTTAAATCGGACAGATGTAAAACTTGTTAAAGTTTTAAGGGTGTGATTTTGAAAAGGAGACCCCACTTCTGGCAATACTGATGATTATTCACCTCTCCAAAGGATGCGCTCACACCTGAATTTGTGCTAAAAGGAAGAGGGTGGGGAGGGCGGGGCCGTTCCTGATAGGCGTGGCCTCTCTTCAGTGCCCCTCCCAGACACAATCCAGAAGGATGAAGTAGATGGAGAGTTTCCTAGGATAAACTACAGCTCAGCAGCCAGGAACTCTCTCCACAGCAAGTAAGGGAGATTTTGTTATTACTAATAAACCAGACATAGGAGGTCCGTGGATGAGAAACTTGAATATGTCCATCCTCCCATTTCAAATGGAAGTTTTCACTAAAGCTATCTTCTTGGCTGTCAATGACTACCAAAGGTGCCCAAACTGTTCTATGCTTCCTGCCGGTGCTAAGTCGCTGCAGATGTGTCTGTGTCTGACTCTTTACTACCTTATGGACTGTAGCCCGCCAGGCTCACGTGTCCATGGGATTCTCCAGGCAAGAATACTGGAGTGGGCTGCCATGCCCTGCTCCAGAGAATCTTTCCCATACGGGGACAGAATCTGTCTCTATCATAACTTCTGTATTGGCAGGCAGATTCCTTACCTCAAAAAGCACCTGGGAAGCCCAATTTAACTAAATATAGAGTTTCAAAGACTATATAACATAAAATAATTTTCATGTTCTTGCATTGTTGTGGGTTTTCTCTCTGTGTTAAGCCATAATCATAGCAATATATGAGATTATTTTTTGATTATCTGTGCTTTAGCAAATATAAAAATGTACGAATCTATACTTTATTTGGCATATATTTTTCCAGGGAAGTATTACCCAACATATATTCTGAGGAGCACAAAATCCATTCTTTAAAGACTGGAATTCATTCATCAAAGATATTTGAGTATCTTTTGCATATACTTCATTTTTTGTGTGGAGTATGACCATACTAAGTAATCTATTAAATACTATGAGAAGTCATATTTTTAAAAAAGTCAAAATTCAATAAGACATAAATGCTTTAAATTTTCATTCAGTTTTTTGACTCATGTGTTATTTGGATTTTCTTTTAACTTCCAGATTATAGATTATAAATTCAGAGGTGTGATGGGAAATGAAAAAGGATGTTATAGTCACATGAACTCATAAAAACTCCAATTCTTAAAAAATACAAGTATTATAATAGGATAAAAACAATAAATAGTATCTAATTTGAAATATACAGTAATCATAAAACAGTTTAAAGCTTAAAATGTCTCAAAAATTAGTAGTGGAAAACTATAACAATATGTAAATTAATGTAATTTAATAAAAATTACTCAATTATAGCTAATTACTAATGTCTGTTTCATTTAGACTTCTGAAATACATTTACATTTGCATTGGTCAAAAATTTTTTTGGGTTCTAAATAAAAACAAAAGACACATTTTTCATTTCACCAAGAACTTTTTTGAACAATGTTTTTGCTGTTTATTGTTCCACTACCTTCTGCTATTTTTCAGACAACTTCATAGTTCCATCTTTCCAAAACTTTTTATCTTTTGAAAAAAGAACTGTTATAGGTGCCTTTTACAGTCTTTCAGGGAATTGATTTCTTTTCATTAACAGAATTTTGTAAAGACCAAAATAAACGGAAATCTGAAGATCCAATGTCTAATGAATATAGAGGATGAATCAGAGTTTCCCTAGCCAAGCTATAACAATCTTTGCCTGATCATCAAAGAAATAGTAGTCTTGCATCAAAGACAGTGGTTTCGCAGTATCTTGATGGAAAATTTGTGTTTTCTGCTGACTAATTCCAGACACTTTTCACAGAATGCCACTTTCAGTTTATCTAACTGGAAGCAGTACTTTTTAGAATTAATTGTTTGGCTTTCCAGAAGGGGCTCATAACAGAGCAATCCCTTCCAATCTAATCTTATGTACAACGTCAACTTCTTTGGATTAAGACTGGACTTTGCTGGGGTCAGTGGTGGTTCATTTCACTGGTCCCAAGATCGCTTCTGTTCCACATTATTGTATTCTTCAACATTTTTCATCCATTCTTCATCCATCACAATATATTATAAAAACAGAACATTTTTATTATATTTAAGTAGAGAATCGCAGGCAGAAATACAGCCAAAAAGTATTTTTTCCACTTAACATATGTAAAACCCAAACATCAAACCAATTAACATAATCAAGGTCATCCAAATGAAATTTCAGTTCTTGATTTGAATATTTTGAGTATGCCAGCTACCTCCCATTCTTCAGTTCAGTTCTCTTCAGTCCAGTCACTCAGTCCTGTCTAACTCATAGCCACCACATGGACAGGCCCTCACATGAAACTAATTAAAATACAAGTTTTAAATTCTTTCTAATTTGAAATATACAGTAATCATAAAACAGTTTAAAGCTTAAAATGTCTCAAAAATTAGTAGTGGAAAACTATAACAATATGTAAATTAATGTAATTTAATAAAAATTACTCAATTATAGCTAATTACTAATGTCTGTTTCATTTAGACTTCTGAAATACATTTACATTTGCATTGGTCAAAAATTTTTTTGGGTTCTAAATAAAAACAAAAGACACATTTTTCATTTCACCAAGAACTTTTTTGAACAATGTTTTTGCTGTTTATTGTTCCACTACCTTCTGCTATTTTTCAGACAACTTCATAGTTCCATCTTTCCAAAACTTTTTATCTTTTGAAAAAAGAACTGTTATAGGTGCCTTTTACAGTCTTTCAGGGAATTGATTTCTTTTCATTAACAGAATTTTGTAAAGACCAAAATAAACGGAAATCTGAAGATCCAATGTCTAATGAATATAGAGGATGAATCAGAGTTTCCCTAGCCAAGCTATAACAATCTTTGCCTGATCATCAAAGAAATAGTAGTCTTGCATCAAAGACAGTGGTTTCGCAGTATCTTGATGGAAAATTTGTGTTTTCTGCTGACTAATTCCAGACACTTTTCACAGAATGCCACTTTCAGTTTATCTAACTGGAAGCAGTACTTTTTAGAATTAATTGTTTGGCTTTCCAGAAGGGGCTCATAACAGAGCAATCCCTTCCAATCTAATCTTATGTACAACGTCAACTTCTTTGGATTAAGACTGGACTTTGCTGGGGTCAGTGGTGGTTCATTTCACTGGTCCCAAGATCGCTTCTGTTCCACATTATTGTATTCTTCAACATTTTTCATCCATTCTTCATCCATCACAATATATTATAAAAACAGAACATTTTTATTATATTTAAGTAGAGAATCGCAGGCAGAAATACAGCCAAAAAGTATTTTTTCCACTTAACATATGTAAAACCCAAACATCAAACCAATTAACATAATCAAGGTCATCCAAATGAAATTTCAGTTCTTGATTTGAATATTTTGAGTATGCCAGCTACCTCCCATTCTTCAGTTCAGTTCTCTTCAGTCCAGTCACTCAGTCCTGTCTAACTCATAGCCACCACATGGACAGCACACCAGGCTTCCCTATCCTTCACCATCTCCCAGAGCTTGCTCAAACTCATGTCCATTAACTCAGTGATGCCATCCAACCATCTTGTACTCTGTTGTACTCTTCTGCTTTTGCCTTCTATTTTTCCCAACATCAGGATCTTTTCCAATGAGTTGTCTCTTCGCATCAGGTGGTCAAAGTATGAGAGCTTCAGTCTCAGCATCTGTTCTTCCACTGAATACTCAGTGTTGATTTCCTTTAGGATTGACTGGTTTGATTTCCTTGAAATCCAAGGGACTCTCAGCAGCATTTTCAAACGTCACAGTTCAAAGCTGTCAGTTCTTCAGCACTCTGACTTCTTTATGGTCCAGTGCTCTCAACCATACATGACTACTGGGAAAACCATAGCTTTGACTAGATGGACTTTTGTCGGCAAAGCATTTTAATAAGAGGTTGTCATAGCTTTTCTTCCAAGGTATGAATGTCTCTTAATTTCATGGCAATAATCACCACCCAAAGTGATTTTGGAGCCCAGAAACAGAAGGTCTGTCACCATTTTCATTGTTTACTCATCTATTCGCCATGGGCAGAAGGGACCAGATGCCATAATCTTTGCTTTTTGAATGCTGATTTTTAACACCAGTTTTTTCACTCTCTTCTTTCACCTTCATCAAGAGGCTTTCATTCCTCTTTGCTTTCTGCCATAAGAGTGGTTTCATCTGCATACCTGAGGCTGTTGATATTTCTCCCAGTAATCTTGATTCCCAGCTTGTGCTTCATCCAGACCAGTATTTTGCATGATGCACTTTGCATTTAAGTTAAAAAAGCAGGGTGACTATATACATCCTTAATGTATGCCTTTACCAATTTGGAGCCCGTCTATTGTTCCATATTCAGTTCTAGCTATTGCTTTTTGTCTTGCATAGAGGTTTCACAGGAGTTAGGTAAGATGGTCTGGTATTCCCACCTATTTCAGAATTTTCCAGTTTTTTTTTTTTGTGTGTGTGTGATCTACACAGTCAAAGGCTTTAGAGTAGTCAATGAAACAGAAGCAGAATCCTATGCTTGACTGTTCTCAGTGCATGTCTCCATTTGATCACCAGCAACTTCAACTGGCTTACCTGACTGTGGAGCATCTTCCAATGAGAAATCTCTAGCAGAAAACCTTACAAACCATTTTTGACACATTTGATTAGTCATAGCACCTTCTCCAAACACTGTATAAATCTTTTCTTTTTTTTTGTTTTTTTTTTTTTGCATTTCAGTTGTTCTTTTACCGTTTTTGAAATAATAAAGAATAATATGCTGAAAATGTTGCTGCTTATTTTATTCCCCAAATTCACCAGTGTTAACAATTTTCTTAATATGCATGCTGTATAACAGCTATGACAATGCAATTTAACAAAATTGTATTTAACATTTATCTTTAATTGGAAGATAATTGCTTTATAATATTGTGTTGGTTTCAGCCATACGCCAATATAAATCAACTATAGTATGTAACAGTTAGGGAAAGGGGCAGGGCACAAGTTTTTGAAGGAGTGACATAGCCCAAGGACACAACATAAACCCATTAGAATCAACTGGGTCCAAGATGGCAGACTGGACTTTGATCCTCAGTCAGCAAGCTGAGGATCAGCTTGCTAAGTCAGCAAGCTAAGTGACATACCCAGAGGTGCCATGACAGTTCTGTCCCTTCCCCAAAAGAGTTGGAATAATCCTCCTACTCATTAGCATATGAAATTGCCCAGCCCATAAAAGCTAATAACGCCATGTTTTCAGGGCTGCTGCATTCCCTCTGCAATGGTCCACACTCTGTGGAGTGTGCTTTTCTGTGAATCTGAATAAATCCATTTCTTACCTATTACTTTGTCTCTCACTGAATTCTTTTTTGCGAAGAGACATGAAGAACCTGAATTCTGTTAGGTCCTGAAACCAGGTATGGTGGGTTTTGGCTGGGTTTGAGTTCCAGCCACGTGGGTTCAAGTCCCAGGCAGGGCTTTGGCCTGGTTCAAGCCCCAGTCACATTTCAGAATTTTCCAGTTTTTTTTTTTTTGTGTGTGTGTGATCTACACAGTCAAAGGCTTTAGAGTAGTCAATGAAACAGAAGCAGAATCCTATGCTTGACTGTTCTCAGTGCATGTCTCCATTTGATCACCAGCAACTTCAACTGGCTTACCTGACTGTGGAGCATCTTCCAATGAGAAATCTCTAGCAGAAAACCTTACAAACCATTTTTGACACATTTGATTAGTCATAGCACCTTCTCCAAACACTGTATAAATCTTTTCTTTTTTTTTGTTTTTTTTTTTTTGCATTTCAGTTGTTCTTTTACCGTTTTTGAAATAATAAAGAATAATATGCTGAAAATGTTGCTGCTTATTTTATTCCCCAAATTCACCAGTGTTAACAATTTTCTTAATATGCATGCTGTATAACAGCTATGACAATGCAATTTAACAAAATTGTATTTAACATTTATCTTTAATTGGAAGATAATTGCTTTATAATATTGTGTTGGTTTCAGCCATACGCCAATATAAATCAACTATAGTATGTAACAGTTAGGGAAAGGGGCAGGGCACAAGTTTTTGAAGGAGTGACATAGCCCAAGGACACAACATAAACCCATTAGAATCAACTGGGTCCAAGATGGCAGACTGGACTTTGATCCTCAGTCAGCAAGCTGAGGATCAGCTTGCTAAGTCAGCAAGCTAAGTGACATACCCAGAGGTGCCATGACAGTTCTGTCCCTTCCCCAAAAGAGTTGGAATAATCCTCCTACTCATTAGCATATGAAATTGCCCAGCCCATAAAAGCTAATAACGCCATGTTTTCAGGGCTGCTGCATTCCCTCTGCAATGGTCCACACTCTGTGGAGTGTGCTTTTCTGTGAATCTGAATAAATCCATTTCTTACCTATTACTTTGTCTCTCACTGAATTCTTTTTTGCGAAGAGACATGAAGAACCTGAATTCTGTTAGGTCCTGAAACCAGGTATGGTGGGTTTTGGCTGGGTTTGAGTTCCAGCCACGTGGGTTCAAGTCCCAGGCAGGGCTTTGGCCTGGTTCAAGCCCCAGTCACATGGATTTGAGTCCCAAACTGGGTTTTGGGTTTAAGTCCCAATCCAAGGTAGAATGGTTTCAGGTATACATATGTCCCTTCCCTCTTGAACCTCCCTCCTACCCCATCCCATTCCCACCCCTCTAGGTTGTCACAGAGCACTGAGTTTGAACTCCCTGTGTCATAAAGCAAATTCTTACTGGTTATCTATTTTATATGTTGTAATGTATATTTTTAAGTGAAATTCTCTCAATTTGTTCTACCCTATCCTGAATGAAGCTAAAGACAACTAAAGACTACTAGAATCATTTTACATAAAAACTCAATGAGCTTAGAGTATAAAGACTGCATTCATCTCCAAATGTAAATATTGAGACATTTTTTTCTTATTAATATTTTGTGGTAAATTATGAAATCTATTATATCAAACAAATAGGGTCATTGGGAAAGGCTCCCAGGGAACAATTCACAAATGAGATTATTCCTTTTCTATGTACACTATTGCAGCATGAAGAGAGACATTTTAAAAATAGGAATTTTGTAGAAGATATTTACTTTGGTAAAGTCTTTCCATCTGTAATCCCCAATTTTATGTATTTAGCATTGTTGCAGAGAGGAAACCAATTCTTACTCCATGTTAGAAACTGTTTCTTTGACTTACTTTCCATTGCTTTTATTATTATAATCATACATAATGGCTTGCCTGGAGGACCCTGTCACTCTGCCTGACTTGAAGTAAAATGCCTTTGTTCAGAACTCTATCCACCTGTGGAGGCAGGAAGAGAGAAACTAACAGGTACCCTGCCCAAGACTTGCCATTGTAGGAGATGTTTACAAGATTAATGACCTTTTTCTCTGTTTCCTCACCTCACCTCATCTCTGATCTATGAAAGAACCTGGCATCCAGAACCAGATAAGATGGTTATTTGAAGGAACTAGCCTGCCATTTTCTTGGTCAATTGCTTTCCCCAATAAACTTATAGTTGCCTCAACACCTCATCTCTTGGATTCATTGGCCAGTTGTGTGGCAAGCAGAGAGAGCTTGGACTTGGTTACAGCATTACTGAGTAGCAATAGACACTTAACCATAGAAATACCATCGGTTATCACTGTAAAGTTTTAACCATGAAAATTCTTGATTTCAAGAGCTGAAGGTGACCTTTTTAAAAACATGTATATTGTTTGGATAAATAATAAATGACTAAGCTAATCAATGATCAATATAGAACCAGAGTGGCCATGGTAGATAATCATCCATATCAAAGCCTAAATCAGGTTCCAATGCTAAACCAAGGCAAAAGAATTTTTATGCTAATCTTTACTAAGATCTTGATAGTAGTTAGCGTGTAAACACCTCTCATTCTTTTCTATTTATATTGAGTACTTGTGTCTAAAATTAAATAGGGGCTTTCCTGGTGGTCCAGTGGGTAAGGACACTGCCTTGCAGTGCAAGGGGTGCCAGTTCGATCCCTGGCCTGGGAAGATCCCATGTGCAGTGGAGCGGCTGGACTGATGTGTCTGATTACCCAGTCAGAGCTCTGGAGCGCATGTGCCCAGAGACAGTGCCCTGCGACAACAGAGGCCACCGTGATGGGAGGCCCACACGGGTGGAAGAACAAAGATAGATGAAAATAGATAAATGAAAAAGACCAATAGAAGTGGCCCACCCTCCTCCCTCCCCAACTCGCCTCCTCCCTCCCCAACTCGCCCCCTCCCAAATAAATAAATAAATAAGTAAAATTAAATAGCATTAAGATAACATTATAAAATGTGAGAATGGACTGGACAACACTCAAATTATGTAATTTAGACAGCATTTCTAACACGAAATGAGTATACAGAAAGCTAGACGATAATAATGGCTATTCTATACTGAAGAAATGAGGGGGTACTATGTGAAATAAACATCTAAGAAATGGGGGTACTATGTGACGTAAACATCTATTATGAAGACACAGATCAAAAGTAGAAAATAAGAAACTTGTTGGATAAACATGGAGGGAAAAATAAAAATATCAAGCTAGAGAATCTCAGGCTATATAATAGAATATTATTAATTAATTTACTAGTCTGAGAAGTACCACCAACTCTGCACATGGAGAGGAGCTGATGAAATTCTGATTTCAAGAAATGAAGTACAGAAGGCATAACATTCTCATTCAAAGCCAACTTGTTGAGACCAATGTGACTGACCCTTGACTCCTGCATGTGTGTGCCAAATCAATCAGATTCAGATCTGCTTCTAAACTTCCATTCCTTCCCACTGGAAAGCCATATTATCTCAGAAGTAGGTTTTTTTTTTTTTTTTTTTTTTTTTTTTTTAAGCTTACATTGGTTTTAGAAATGCTTGTTTTATTTCCATTGGCTAGTTCCTGGATCAAACTCACCACAATCCTAATAGTCCCTGGCAATTAGACGGGTTGTGCCTCTGTCTATAGGAATAAGAAATACAAAAAGCTAATTAGAAAACTCTTTCAGTGATATCTCTTTTGACTCCTTCCATCCAATTAATACTCCTCTGAATTAGTTGCCCAGAATATTACTCACATTAACCTTATTCATGTTAAAATACCAAACTGAACAAAATTTCGGAGTAAGAGTTCAGATTTGTCACTTAGAATAAGTCCTGAATCCTCTATGGAAATTCTTGTTATCTTGTACAATATTTATTCTTATTGTAAATAAATACTTCAGATTCTATATTAGTCAGTCTCAATTTATCTGTATATAATGTGGTGATAAAATAATTTTACCAAGAGGAATTTGAACTAATCCATCTCAAAGACAATTTTAGTGAATATACTGAACATCTTCTCGTCCTCTGCCTCTCCTTTCTCAGAGCCCAGTTTTTACTCTGACCATTGCTGCAGCAACCAAGTTCATACAGCTGGAAGAGGCCTGCATCTATTTCAGCTGCTCCACATAACTCAGTTTTCTGTTGCTGTGTTTTTCTGATCTAGTAGAACAGAATGTCACTAGGAATGTAAGTCACACAGGCACGGAGGAATGGTGGTAAAGGAGATGAGAGAGATCCTCCTCACATCCATAATAGGAGATAGTAATCGTTCTTAACTACACACCTTTCAATTCCTCACAACAGATCATCTAAATCATCTCTATAGGTCCTTAGAAAATCCTCGCAAGAACCGGCACAGTTGCCCACAAAGGCAACCTTTGAAAATGCATCCTTACATTGGCTTTTCCACGTTCCTTGTTTAGTTATTTCCAGTCCTTCTCTTTTGTTTCTTGAGATGAATTTTCAAATTAAATGTACTTATATATAAGCTTGTCTCATATTCTGCTTTCTTAAGAGAAGCTAGGCTAAGACAGTTAATGTCCTGAGAGACAGGGTGAGGCAAATAAGTGAACAGCTCCACTTATAAAATGTCAGCAGGACAGGTGTTCTTTTTCTCTAAGTATCTACCTGTTTCAAAAATATTGCATGATGCTCCCAGCAAAATAACAAAATTTAAAAAAAGGACAACAGTTAATTCTGGCTTTTTGTAACTCCATACTCACTGTTTAAGGAAAACACATCATGAGGGATGGTTAAGGCTCAGGCACCTGCAGAAATGGTCTATGGAGGCAGGTTATGGAATAAGTAACTGAATATTTGGATTTCTCATAATTCTATTAATATATCCTTGATAATACTTTGTCTTGTTCCTTGTACAACATTTTTATGTAAGAATGAAAATGAAACCACAGTTATAAAGACATCTGTGGAAAGACAGTGCTCCATCTGTTCTGAATAAAAAAAAAAACTCAAGCCACAGATGTGTCACTTCATAAAATAAGTATCTTGCTTGAAGAAAACTCTATTTGCCAGAAATCAAGGACCCTGTGTTCTCACTGACTTACAATTTCCTGTGAAATAAATTTGCTAGAAAGAAAATTCGATCACAAATTATGGCCATCAACCTGCTCTCCAGCTTAAAGATCTCTTAAATGGAAATATTAGCTGACTAATGAAGAGTTCAGCACACCAACCTGATCTCTAACTGTCCAAGGTTCATTGGCGCAGTTAGACTTTGCTGCTGATACCACTGGAGGGTAAAACTTGATCTAAAAATAACTCACCTAGTCAAGAATGAGCAAACAAAAAAATTAATTAATAATATGAAATTTAGAGGTAGTCTATAATACAAGACTTACTGGCCTAACCGTACTGTGACATCACTGGTCTACTCTGAGATATGGTGTTCTTAGTCTTGGCCTCTGAGTGCTACTGGGTTCTTCCATTTACTGTAGTGTAGTTTGGCCTTCTAGTCTTTGGGCATGATGCACTGATTCCCATTGCTTATTGCTGTTGATGTTCATTTGTTAAATCCTCCAACTCACTGTGATCCCAGGGACTGCAATCCACCAGGATTCCCTGTCCTTCACTATCTGCATGAGGTTGCTCAAACTCACATCAGATGAGTCGGTGATGCCATCCAATCATCTCATGCTCTGTTGACCCCTTCTTCTCCTGTCTTCAACCTTTTCTGTTATTAGAGTCTTTTTCAGTGAGTTGGCTCTTCTCAACAAGTGGCCAAAGTATTGGACCTTCAGCTTCAGCATTAGTCCTTCAAATGAATATTCTGGGTGGATTTCCTCTAGGATTGACTAGTTAGATCTCCTTGCAGTCCAAAAGACTCTCAAGAGTCTTCTTCAGCACTACAAATTTGAAAGCATCAATTCTTCAGTGCTCAGCCTTCCTTAGGGACCAACTCACACAACTGCATATGACTACAGGAAAAAACCCATAACCTTAACTATACACACCTTTGTTGGCGAAGTGATTGCTTATTGGGAGCTGTTATGTGTTGCAAAAACTCAACCCTACCACAGACTTTATCTGATTTGTTGGTGCTCTGAATTTCTACATTTTGAACACTTCAACCCTTGACTGTTTTTCCTCACAGAGTTTGAGTGTGCCATAATCCCATCCATATAAATACCACACTTTGCCAATAATAATCTGCCTCATATTTGCACCCTTTTTAGAGAGAGCATTTTCAAATTTCTAAGATCCTATCCTGGAAAATGCACATAAGCATCCTTTATTTTCCATTCAAAGCATTCTTATCCCTATAAATATAAACTTTTTCAGAAGTTTCAGAAACCAGTTTCAGCTTACGCACTCAAAGCTTTAATTTTCTTCTAGACCCAGACAAATTTTCTGTGAGGCAGTAAACAGTCAAGGCAAAGTTGTACTGTTGGACGTTTGATAACAAAAAATGATTATAACATACAAGCAATCTTTCAGCTTGTTCTAGAAAAAGACATCACTGGTCTACTCTGAGATATGGTGTTCTTAGTCTTGGCCTCTGAGTGCTACTGGGTTCTTCCATTTACTGTAGTGTAGTTTGGCCTTCTAGTCTTTGGGCATGATGCACTGATTCCCATTGCTTATTGCTGTTGATGTTCATTTGTTAAATCCTCCAACTCACTGTGATCCCAGGGACTGCAATCCACCAGGATTCCCTGTCCTTCACTATCTGCATGAGGTTGCTCAAACTCACATCAGATGAGTCGGTGATGCCATCCAATCATCTCATGCTCTGTTGACCCCTTCTTCTCCTGTCTTCAACCTTTTCTGTTATTAGAGTCTTTTTCAGTGAGTTGGCTCTTCTCAACAAGTGGCCAAAGTATTGGACCTTCAGCTTCAGCATTAGTCCTTCAAATGAATATTCTGGGTGGATTTCCTCTAGGATTGACTAGTTAGATCTCCTTGCAGTCCAAAAGACTCTCAAGAGTCTTCTTCAGCACTACAAATTTGAAAGCATCAATTCTTCAGTGCTCAGCCTTCCTTAGGGACCAACTCACACAACTGCATATGACTACAGGAAAAAACCCATAACCTTAACTATACACACCTTTGTTGGCGAAGTGATTGCTTATTGGGAGCTGTTATGTGTTGCAAAAACTCAACCCTACCACAGACTTTATCTGATTTGTTGGTGCTCTGAATTTCTACATTTTGAACACTTCAACCCTTGACTGTTTTTCCTCACAGAGTTTGAGTGTGCCATAATCCCATCCATATAAATACCACACTTTGCCAATAATAATCTGCCTCATATTTGCACCCTTTTTAGAGAGAGCATTTTCAAATTTCTAAGATCCTATCCTGGAAAATGCACATAAGCATCCTTTATTTTCCATTCAAAGCATTCTTATCCCTATAAATATAAACTTTTTCAGAAGTTTCAGAAACCAGTTTCAGCTTACGCACTCAAAGCTTTAATTTTCTTCTAGACCCAGACAAATTTTCTGTGAGGCAGTAAACAGTCAAGGCAAAGTTGTACTGTTGGACGTTTGATAACAAAAAATGATTATAACATACAAGCAATCTTTCAGCTTGTTCTAGTGAATGTATTCAAAATGGGAATACAGCAATTCATAAGGTATTAAGTTTCACATAGAGATTCATATTTATATTATGTTTTATTTCTCATTCTCTGAGAAACAGAAGTCCTTCTATTGTACACTGAAAATTAATGAAGGGCATCAATACTATATAACTGGTATGATACTGATCATAAGATGCATGATTAAAGGTGAATTTGTGCTCAATGGGAGAATAAAATTGAAGATATCTTTTCCATAGGAATTTATACTAGACAGAAAAGCCCTTGTTTTAAAAATATGCTCACACATGTATTTATGATAAATACATGTATTCCATAATTATATAGTATAAGAGTAGAAAGAAAGAATCAATATATTTGCTTCTTGATCTTTATACCTATACCTCTGATATTTATACATTGCTTTCAAGGAAAATAGAATAATGATGAATGTAAATAGCTCTAACCTCAAATAGTTTTTTATCTAAAAATACTAATAAGTAGCAAGATTTCTGTTTGATTATATGACTCAGAAGAACGCTAATATTTCTTGCCAATATTAGTCAAAGTATCATTCAATTTAAATGTTAAGAGAATTATCACCACAAGTACAATGTTCTCCAGCTTTTCAATACAGTTACTATATAATCACAGAAAATTGGACAAGTCATAAACTGGATACAAAGTAACCAAAAATGTTCTCCATCAGAAGCATGGGAGCTTTTCAATTTCTAGTTTCTACATTTTGAACACTTCAACCCTTGACTGTTTTTCCTCACAGAGTTTGAGTGTGCCATAATCCCATCCATATAAATACCACACTTTGCCAATAATAATCTGCCTCATATTTGCACCCTTTTTAGAGAGAGCATTTTCAAATTTCTAAGATCCTATCCTGGAAAATGCACATAAGCATCCTTTATTTTCCATTCAAAGCATTCTTATCCCTATAAATATAAACTTTTTCAGAAGTTTCAGAAACCAGTTTCAGCTTACGCACTCAAAGCTTTAATTTTCTTCTAGACCCAGACAAATTTTCTGTGAGGCAGTAAACAGTCAAGGCAAAGTTGTACTGTTGGACGTTTGATAACAAAAAATGATTATAACATACAAGCAATCTTTCAGCTTGTTCTAGTGAATGTATTCAAAATGGGAATACAGCAATTCATAAGGTATTAAGTTTCACATAGAGATTCATATTTATATTATGTTTTATTTCTCATTCTCTGAGAAACAGAAGTCCTTCTATTGTACACTGAAAATTAATGAAGGGCATCAATACTATATAACTGGTATGATACTGATCATAAGATGCATGATTAAAGGTGAATTTGTGCTCAATGGGAGAATAAAATTGAAGATATCTTTTCCATAGGAATTTATACTAGACAGAAAAGCCCTTGTTTTAAAAATATGCTCACACATGTATTTATGATAAATACATGTATTCCATAATTATATAGTATAAGAGTAGAAAGAAAGAATCAATATATTTGCTTCTTGATCTTTATACCTATACCTCTGATATTTATACATTGCTTTCAAGGAAAATAGAATAATGATGAATGTAAATAGCTCTAACCTCAAATAGTTTTTTATCTAAAAATACTAATAAGTAGCAAGATTTCTGTTTGATTATATGACTCAGAAGAACGCTAATATTTCTTGCCAATATTAGTCAAAGTATCATTCAATTTAAATGTTAAGAGAATTATCACCACAAGTACAATGTTCTCCAGCTTTTCAATACAGTTACTATATAATCACAGAAAATTGGACAAGTCATAAACTGGATACATAAGTTATAGTACAATCTTCAATGTGATAGTATACAGCTGCTATAAAAATAAATCTGACTTATACATTTAAGTCATTCAGAGGAAGGTATTCAACATCAAATAAAGACAGTAAGGTTGCTGGTAATATATGATATAAGTTTGATATTCACATATCAGTGCTAAAAGTTTCATAAATCTTTTCCCTGTTTTGAAATGTGAAACATGCTAAGATTCAATAGAATTATAGAAGCTGGGATCTTTAAATTTTCCCCTTTTAGATTACTTTCTACTGCCTTAGATGCATACAGTCATTATTATTATCATATTACAATTACTATTATAATGAAAGTTGCTCATTTGTATCCAACTCTTTGTGACCCATGGACTATAGCCCCCCAGACTCCTCTGTTCATGGAATTCTCCCTTCTCCAGGGCATCTTCCAAACCCAGGGATAAAACACAGGTCTCCTGCATTGCAGGCAGATTCTTTACTGTCTGAGACACCAGGGAAGCCCAATTATAACTATTAAAATTATTATTATTTTTTTGCATTCTTCCCTTTGCTACCCTCATGAAAGAATATGGCATCATGTACACCACCAATTTGTTTTACTCTTCAAATTTTTACGATGAATTTGTGGCAAAAATAAGATCACTTACAGAAGCAATTTTTGAGGGAATATTCATTGTCACCATGCTTCAGTCCGAAAGATTTATGGTAATTTCCCACATGATACCATGAGGTATCCAATGACAACTGTAGCCAAACCAGTCCACTTGCTATTTTACTGAAATTATTCCTGTGCATTATAAAGCTAGCTGTTTTCTGGTAAACTAAGTCTATGTAATTTCAGTCCTTTCTATTTGGGCAACTTACAAAGTTGCAATGAGACTTAAGAGAAAAGTACTTCTGTAAGAGGGAAGTTGAGGTCTACAATCAAAAACCATTAAAGTTCCCCATAAGCTTATGGAGGATAGAGGCAATTTAGATAAGGCCCTTATACTGCTGCAGAGTAGCTTTCAGGG
Organism: Tragulus kanchil; assembly: GCA_022376925.1. Lineage (NCBI taxonomy): Eukaryota > Metazoa > Chordata > Mammalia > Artiodactyla > Tragulidae > Tragulus > Tragulus kanchil. The sequence continues at coordinate 105,679,719 of JAIOJX010000023.1, read as the reverse complement.
AAATGATTCTACTGTTGTCTCTCAAGGGAATGAGCAAGGGAAAATGAAACAGGAAAATAAACATCTATGTGCACACACACATGATTCAACATTTTTCTTGGTAAACTGTGAATTATATCCTCAAGGGAGCTTTTCTCAAGGGCATGACTCATAACTGCAATGAGAAAACACTTTTCTGACAATAACTATTCAAGAAGTACATGTATAGAAGAAATAGCAGGGGCATATGATTTCACTACTGTAAGAGAAGCCCTCTCCACTTTCTTACAAAAAAACAAAAGTGAGTCAAGGAAAAGTTGCTTAAAACAGGAAGTTTTATTTTGAAGGTTTGAGCTGGATTTCATAGCTTCAAGCTGTTGAATTTCTTAGTTTGTTTTACCAAATGGCTAAATCAAAAGTATCAATCTCTTGGTGTGTCTATACCATATAATCAAACGTTAGCATTTTTACAAATGGAGCTAAATGAACTGTGATGCTGGTTATCGCATGAGTGCTCTCTCATCCACACAGATCTTCAGCAAATCTCAGCAGGTCCCACTTCTTTCCTTGGGTTAGACCCCCTGCAGATTAATTGGTCAACTACAAGAAATCTATTTTGAATCCCCAGCAATACTGAGGGTGAATGAACTCTCTACAAAAATAGCTCCCTGCCTTCCTCAGTGTCAGCAAGGAACATGCAGTGATGGTGAAAGTAATTTCTTCACATATATAAAATACTTAGGCAACATCCACTGAAGTAAGTTTTGGTTTACCTGTAATAAGTTTAAGAACTGAATGCAAAAATACTCAAAACAATTATAATGAAGAATAAGACTCACTGTAAGTTAAGAAACTCACCATCAACATGATTTCCTAGATCTGTGTGTACCTGCAGGCTGGTGGTGTCTTTAGAAGATTTACATGCAGTCAAATGTCTCCTTCTGTTTTCTTTGCAGACTTCTGATGTTGAAATTACCCCATTTTGAAATTGTGTTTGCAAATAACCATTAGTTCCTGGAAATGTAATAAAAATACATAGTAATTTTAGACATAGGAATAATAATAGGTATTTCAGATTAAAGAACTCATTATCAGAAATTGCACTGTGTGTTATTTCTTTCCATTCAAACTATTCAAATGATCCACAAAACTGATTTCACAATATCTTGATAAAATGTAATGGCTGTTAATAGAGAATTGAAGTACTTGAAGATATATTCATTTTCATTCAAGATATTGAAACATAAGCACAATTTTTCAAAATATATCAAAATATGCCATTATAATTTATGTTGCATTTGCTATTAAATATTAGAATATAGCTTTTTAAGGTTCATGATAAATAATATCAAAATTCAGTTATAATTGCTTGACTCTTTTATTTACTTGTTTGCTTGTTTTTGCATATTGCCTCATAATGAACATTATGATAATTATCCTAATTTTACATATTATATGATTATGTTAAAAGGGTAAACTTGCAAAATTAATATCTCAAATAATCAGTAAACTTTCCTAATTCACAAACCATAAACTTAAATCCATCATTTCCCAGCTAAAGCCCATTTTTATTTGGCTTTTGTGTTTTTGTCTTCATCAAAACTAAAATCACTAAATTATAGATTAATAAATAAATATATTTGCATTTAATAAAAAATTAAATGTTGAAAATGTATAAAATCTATCACTAATAGCAAAAGATATACTCAAATATTTCATTGTCGTTTGATGAAGGTCAAGCAAATTTTAATTTTGTTGCTTTAATGTACACCATTTTAGGGTTAAGTTATTTATTTTGGGGCTTTCCTGGTGGCTCAGATGGAAAAAAGAAATCTGCCTGCAATGCAGGAGACTCACGTTCAATCTCTGAGTCAGGAAAAGTCCCCTGGAGAAGGGATTGGCTACCCACTCCAGTATTGTTGCCTGGAGAATTCCATGGACAGAGAAGTCTGGTGGACTACATGGGAACATAAAGAGTCAGACACAACTGAGTGACTAACAATTCCACTTCTATTTATTTTGATTTGTTTTTTTAAATCTCAAGGTTAACAAATAAAAATGGTTTTGATTGATTTATAATCCTTTAAGTATATAAGACTTGGCAATGGTTTTGTCATCAAAGTATACCACAACCAAATGTGGTCTACCCAACATACATAAGACTAACTTTTTCAAAATATAACTTGAGTTCAGTTCCATCAAACCTCTTTCCTTTATATTAATTACAAATAGTTCTTTCTTAACTGAGATTACTACAAATTTGTCAAAAGAATTAGACAGTAAATATCTAATAATGCATACTGGAATGAACTATGCATGAGTTCTTGAAATTTCAATGAAATTAAGGATATATATCCATCACATAATATAATATCATTTAAATTATTTATTTAAAAGAGTAGTTCTGCCATTCTTAAATCTGTTCTCACAAGCAAGATTTCTAAATTAATGACCAGGAGAAATTTTTTTGTTCTGATGAAATTCTTTTTTTTTTTTTTTTTTTCATTTCATTTATCACAACGTGTTGGCATGATTTTGAAGCATTGTTGGTATGTCCTGACATGATCACTTTACTGATGTACTATGGTCAAAACCAAAAGTTCATGTATTTTTTACTTCATCAAATCTACTTTTTATCATTGTTATTGCTCTTTTTGCTCATATGAAAACCATCCAAATAGTTTAGTCTCAAGCAGCAGAGTGTTCTACATACACTTAGGAAATGCATGGTCTTGGGTTAATAAATAAATATATTTGCATTTAATAAAAAATTAAATGTTGAAAATGTATAAAATCTATCACTAATAGCAAAAGATATACTCAAATATTTCATTGTCGTTTGATGAAGGTCAAGCAAATTTTAATTTTGTTGCTTTAATGTACACCATTTTAGGGTTAAGTTATTTATTTTGGGGCTTTCCTGGTGGCTCAGATGGAAAAAAGAAATCTGCCTGCAATGCAGGAGACTCACGTTCAATCTCTGAGTCAGGAAAAGTCCCCTGGAGAAGGGATTGGCTACCCACTCCAGTATTGTTGCCTGGAGAATTCCATGGACAGAGAAGTCTGGTGGACTACATGGGAACATAAAGAGTCAGACACAACTGAGTGACTAACAATTCCACTTCTATTTATTTTGATTTGTTTTTTTAAATCTCAAGGTTAACAAATAAAAATGGTTTTGATTGATTTATAATCCTTTAAGTATATAAGACTTGGCAATGGTTTTGTCATCAAAGTATACCACAACCAAATGTGGTCTACCCAACATACATAAGACTAACTTTTTCAAAATATAACTTGAGTTCAGTTCCATCAAACCTCTTTCCTTTATATTAATTACAAATAGTTCTTTCTTAACTGAGATTACTACAAATTTGTCAAAAGAATTAGACAGTAAATATCTAATAATGCATACTGGAATGAACTATGCATGAGTTCTTGAAATTTCAATGAAATTAAGGATATATATCCATCACATAATATAATATCATTTAAATTATTTATTTAAAAGAGTAGTTCTGCCATTCTTCTTAAATCTGTTCTCACAAGCAAGATTTCTAAATTAATGACCAGGAGAAATTTTTTTGTTCTGATGAAATTCTTTTTTTTTTTTTTTTTTCATTTCATTTATCACAACGTGTTGGCATGATTTTGAAGCATTGTTGGTATGTCCTGACATGATCACTTTACTGATGTACTATGGTCAAAACCAAAAGTTCATGTATTTTTTACTTCATCAAATCTACTTTTTATCATTGTTATTGCTCTTTTTGCTCATATGAAAACCATCCAAATAGTTTAGTCTCAAGCAGCAGAGTGTTCTACATACACTTAGGAAATGCATGGTCTTTTAAGTGCTACAGAGTATGTTTATTTTAATATGTTTAAAAAGTGCTATCTTATAAAGTTCCTAGTTCTTACAACATGACTTTTAGGTGATATACTATTTGGAAAAGTTCTTTCCTATCTTCCATTTGATTATAAACTACATATAAGCCGCTGTATAGGCTTGGGATTTTGGTTTGTTTTATTCTGGGATATATGAGGACATCAAATGAAGGAATTTAGTATTTATTCTATTTTATAAACTGAATTAACTAGTAAATACACTCTCTGCTCTACTGTCTGATAAATAATAACAAATATTTCCTGGCATATTTACTCAATCCTATTTGGCTGTAAAGTCTATTATCTTCTGGGTTGCTCTATTATCTTTTGGGTTAAGTCTGGTAAAGTCTACTATCTTCTGGGTTACAATGTTTGCCTTGGTTGCTCACTCTACAATGTGTATAATCTCCTGGTCCTTAATACTTACTTATGTTTTCTAGATTATCAAAATTCAATATATTTAGTTTTGTAAAGTATACAGATAGATAAATAAAGCTATCATCTCTAAATTGACTTCTAACCTAAGTAAAACTTCAAATTAAATCATTCCAATCATTGTTTCAGTAAATTATATACAGTAGCATTTTAGTAAAGTAAGAGACTTGTGGGTTGGTATAGGTGCATCCATCTTCCAGAGCATGTCAGGACTGAGCCAAGCTTAGATTTGCAGAGGATGATGGGAAAGAGAAGTTGCTGGTGGGTTGGCTGTATACAAGTCCTCAGTAGTGCCATCTTTGACTCAGTCTTTACATTTCTGGTCTCAAATATTGGCAACTGTATATTGTTACTGTTTTTATATGTAAATTATGAAACACCACATAGCTTCATTCTCTAAACCCATTCCTCCGTAATCAGAGAAATGCAAAACAATATGTTGATATGGTTATTTTCTTAACACATCCTTTTGAAAGGGGTACAATGCATCCATAGCATAATCAGTCTGATTATTTTTCTTTAGTGAATTTACTGTATCAACTGTAACATATTATCAGCCTACATTGTGTACCATGGATGTGTTGAAAATGAAAACTCTATATAAACATTAGTATTACTACAATCATTACTTAAGTGATATGTTTTCATTTTTTTTAAGTGGCATATTTGATTTGGTCATAAGGGTTTGTGCAAGCCATGTTATTTGTTTAACAAGTTTTTTTTCTATCTTATAAAGTTCCTAGTTCTTACAACATGACTTTTAGGTGATATACTATTTGGAAAAGTTCTTTCCTATCTTCCATTTGATTATAAACTACATATAAGCCGCTGTATAGGCTTGGGATTTTGGTTTGTTTTATTCTGGGATATATGAGGACATCAAATGAAGGAATTTAGTATTTATTCTATTTTATAAACTGAATTAACTAGTAAATACACTCTCTGCTCTACTGTCTGATAAATAATAACAAATATTTCCTGGCATATTTACTCAATCCTATTTGGCTGTAAAGTCTATTATCTTCTGGGTTGCTCTATTATCTTTTGGGTTAAGTCTGGTAAAGTCTACTATCTTCTGGGTTACAATGTTTGCCTTGGTTGCTCACTCTACAATGTGTATAATCTCCTGGTCCTTAATACTTACTTATGTTTTCTAGATTATCAAAATTCAATATATTTAGTTTTGTAAAGTATACAGATAGATAAATAAAGCTATCATCTCTAAATTGACTTCTAACCTAAGTAAAACTTCAAATTAAATCATTCCAATCATTGTTTCAGTAAATTATATACAGTAGCATTTTAGTAAAGTAAGAGACTTGTGGGTTGGTATAGGTGCATCCATCTTCCAGAGCATGTCAGGACTGAGCCAAGCTTAGATTTGCAGAGGATGATGGGAAAGAGAAGTTGCTGGTGGGTTGGCTGTATACAAGTCCTCAGTAGTGCCATCTTTGACTCAGTCTTTACATTTCTGGTCTCAAATATTGGCAACTGTATATTGTTACTGTTTTTATATGTAAATTATGAAACACCACATAGCTTCATTCTCTAAACCCATTCCTCCGTAATCAGAGAAATGCAAAACAATATGTTGATATGGTTATTTTCTTAACACATCCTTTTGAAAGGGGTACAATGCATCCATAGCATAATCAGTCTGATTATTTTTCTTTAGTGAATTTACTGTATCAACTGTAACATATTATCAGCCTACATTGTGTACCATGGATGTGTTGAAAAATGAAAACTCTATATAAACATTAGTATTACTACAATCATTACTTAAGTGATATGTTTTCATTTTTTTTAAGTGGCATATTTGATTTGGTCATAAGGGTTTGTGCAAGCCATGTTATTTGTGGGGCAAAAAAGAAGAAATGAAACAAAATGGCTACGTAGACAGAACTGACCAGATGTTAAAAGCAGATGGAAAACTTAAAGTGAAGTATTAAAAGAGGAGGTTTATAATGCTACAGCTGGTGATTAAAATATCTGGGTATCTAATCAGGGAACAACATCTGGTACACTGCTATTCAGAGGTTTTCAAGCAGTAAGAACCACAATATAATTTAATAATCAAAACTGAGTTTGTAAATCTAGTCAATGACTGTAAACTAAGAAGATATTGCACAATATATTTCAACTTTTCAAAATAAGACAAAATTCTAAAACTTGCCTTTGATAATTAAACTCTGTATATTTCAAAACTGAAGTTGGATAAAAGTTTAATCAAACTCAGTACTATTAAAAAAGCAATAAACAAATTATTGCATAAATAACAATATGGATTAGTTCCCTTGTACATGTTCAAGGACAAAACAAGCAAAGACAAAATGGCACTTGAGTAACTGACAATATATGATATAAAAATATTTATATTTAGTTATGAAAAAGTTATGGTGGCCATAATTTATCCTAACTCCATTTTCATTTGTATCTTATTTTCTATTTGAATTAAAAAATACAAATGCATAGGGAGTTAATGACTTAAATGTTTAACGTGAGGGAGCTTAACATGCAAATATTTTTATTCTGGAAAATAAAAATTAATTGTTCCTCTAATATGCTATTCCTATTTAACAAAAAATAATATTCTACAAATTATGGTACATTTCTCCTTAAATCTTAAGTTCACAATGGATTCAAAGCTTCTATCCAAATAACTTTCATGTAAAATCCTTCCTTCTGCTTGATCCCAGTCTAACTAACCTCATCAACCAACAGGTCCTCTCATAAATGGTAAATTTGCATGCATTAAATTAGTTATAATTGTTCAACAATAACACCATATTTCATTTCATACTACTAGTGATATGTTTTCATTTTTTTTAAGTGGCATATTTGATTTGGTCATAAGGGTTTGTGCAAGCCATGTTATTTGTGGGGCAAAAAAGAAGAAATGAAACAAAATGGCTACGTAGACAGAACTGACCAGATGTTAAAAGCAGATGGAAAACTTAAAGTGAAGTATTAAAAGAGGAGGTTTATAATGCTACAGCTGGTGATTAAAATATCTGGGTATCTAATCAGGGAACAACATCTGGTACACTGCTATTCAGAGGTTTTCAAGCAGTAAGAACCACAATATAATTTAATAATCAAAACTGAGTTTGTAAATCTAGTCAATGACTGTAAACTAAGAAGATATTGCACAATATATTTCAACTTTTCAAAATAAGACAAAATTCTAAAACTTGCCTTTGATAATTAAACTCTGTATATTTCAAAACTGAAGTTGGATAAAAGTTTAATCAAACTCAGTACTATTAAAAAAGCAATAAACAAATTATTGCATAAATAACAATATGGATTAGTTCCCTTGTACATGTTCAAGGACAAAACAAGCAAAGACAAAATGGCACTTGAGTAACTGACAATATATGATATAAAAATATTTATATTTAGTTATGAAAAAGTTATGGTGGCCATAATTTATCCTAACTCCATTTTCATTTGTATCTTATTTTCTATTTGAATTAAAAAATACAAATGCATAGGGAGTTAATGACTTAAATGTTTAACGTGAGGGAGCTTAACATGCAAATATTTTTATTCTGGAAAATAAAAATTAATTGTTCCTCTAATATGCTATTCCTATTTAACAAAAAATAATATTCTACAAATTATGGTACATTTCTCCTTAAATCTTAAGTTCACAATGGATTCAAAGCTTCTATCCAAATAACTTTCATGTAAAATCCTTCCTTCTGCTTGATCCCAGTCTAACTAACCTCATCAACCAACAGGTCCTCTCATAAATGGTAAATTTGCATGCATTAAATTAGTTATAATTGTTCAACAATAACACCATATTTCATTTCATACTACTATTCATAGTGCCTAAGTTTTGTGTTTTTTTTTATTACTCTGAGACACCGATTATCTAATCACATAGAGACATACACTCTAAAAATAATAGTGAAAGTTCACAACTATCTTAGTTTTCAGAATTTCTTTTTTTTTTTTTTTAGCATATGTCTATAAACATTTATTGCAAAATATATTTCCCTGTAGAATACAAAAAAGAAAAAACTTCTTCTTAACTGTAAAACTAAAAACTGATTTTGCCAAAGAGACTTTTTGTAGGGTGTGGGGGCTGAATTTCTGTATATCTTTGAATGAAATATAGCCAAGAATACCATAAATCACTCACTTTGAAAAATAATTATCACCTCTCCTCCATCAAAAATTAGACTTTCCAACTTAGTGATTGACTATAGTCCTACATTCCCAACAGATGAAGAAAAAGAAATATAACAATTGCTATCAAAAATGAACTGATAAAAATTATTTCAGTGTCTGACACAGTGATTTTCAAGTTTTGGTGTTTTTTTTTTCAATAAAGTTTAATCTCTATGTCTGCCTTTCTGCCCACTCTTTTATTCATGTTCAATTCTTCGTGACCCATGGGCTGTAGTCTGCCAGACTCCTCTGTCTGTGGGACTTGCCAGACAAGAATACTGGAGTGGGTTGCCATGTCCTCCTCCAGGGATCTTCCGACCCAAGGATCAAACCTGTGTCTCCTATCTCCCATATTGGCAGGCAGGTTCTTTACCATTAGTGCCACCTGGGAAACCTAGTCTCTATGTCTACATTAATCTAAATAATGATAGAGTGTTTAACGTGAGGGAGCTTAACATGCAAATATTTTTATTCTGGAAAATAAAAATTAATTGTTCCTCTAATATGCTATTCCTATTTAACAAAAAATAATATTCTACAAATTATGGTACATTTCTCCTTAAATCTTAAGTTCACAATGGATTCAAAGCTTCTATCCAAATAACTTTCATGTAAAATCCTTCCTTCTGCTTGATCCCAGTCTAACTAACCTCATCAACCAACAGGTCCTCTCATAAATGGTAAATTTGCATGCATTAAATTAGTTATAATTGTTCAACAATAACACCATATTTCATTTCATACTACTATTCATAGTGCCTAAGTTTTGTGTTTTTTTTTATTACTCTGAGACACCGATTATCTAATCACATAGAGACATACACTCTAAAAATAATAGTGAAAGTTCACAACTATCTTAGTTTTCAGAATTTCTTTTTTTTTTTTTTTAGCATATGTCTATAAACATTTATTGTAAAATTTTTTTCCCTGTAGAATACAAAAAAGAAAAAACTTCTTCTTAACTGTAAAACTAAAAACTGATTTTGCCAAAGAGACTTTTTGTAGGGTGTGGGGGCTGAATTTCTGTATATCTTTGAATGAAATATAGCCAAGAATACCATAAATCACTCACTTTGAAAAATAATTATCACCTCTCCTCCATCAAAAATTAGACTTTCCAACTTAGTGATTGACTATAGTCCTACATTCCCAACAGATGAAGAAAAAGAAATATAACAATTGCTATCAAAAATGAACTGATAAAAATTATTTCAGTGTCTGACACAGTGATTTTCAAGTTTTGGTGTTTTTTTTTTTCAATAAAGTTTAATCTCTATGTCTGCCTTTCTGCCCACTCTTTTTATTCATGTTCAATTCTTCGTGACCCATGGGCTGTAGTCTGCCAGACTCCTCTGTCTGTGGGACTTGCCAGACAAGAATACTGGAGTGGGTTGCCATGTCCTCCTCCAGGGGATCTTCCCGACCCAAGGATCAAACCTGTGTCTCCTATCTCCCATATTGGCAGGCAGGTTCTTTACCATTAGTGCCACCTGGGAAACCTAGTCTCTATGTCTACATTAATCTAAATAATGATAGAGTGTTTCCAGAGTGCTGCTAGATAGTTGTCATTTTATCAAAATCCATGTAGGTGTTATTTGCCTTCTGTGTCTCAGAAAATAAGAAAAGAAATATAAGGTTTACAGATATGAATGATGAAAATTAAAAGTTACAATGAAATGACAAGCTGAAGAGAAACCCATCAGAAAGATTACAATGCAAACGGTAAACTTCTCTCTGTGTCAAGACGATCAGTGTCTAAGAAACTTAAAATTTGAGTCTCTAAGATTTTACTGTACTTCAAAGAGAAGATGTCTGCTCTGTAAAAGCAGTATTTAAGTTTGAACAATGGACACAAAACTTGAATACTCTTCACATACTCCACTGTATATCTTATTTTCCTGAAAAAAAAAAATTTCACCATCTATCAATTAGAGGAATATTGCCGTACTTTTGTTATATGACTACTGGTGTGAGATTATTAAGTTTTAAGACACCATTATAGGGCAGTCTGAACAGCAATCATTTTCTTCCTGTTCATAGTCTCTACTCTCCCACCCTCACCACCTGAGACACACATAGTGATGCTCAGAGGTCTTCCTGCTACAATTGAAGAAGCTAGTGTGGAAAAATGAATCAGGCAGGGCCAAAGTGTATCTCCACAGAAAGCATCAAAACACTTCCTTCTTAATTATAATAGTGTGAATTACAAATGTGAACCACAGGGTTCTTGGTGGCCAAGTTGTCTATGAGGAGGGGAAGATGTGGCCCACAGTGGGTGATAAGAAACAGAAATTGTGCAAAGTGGAGACTAGTCAAAGTTCAAGTATTTTTGATGTCCAGGAGAACTTGTGTCCTTACCTGAAGCTAGGTTTGATCATTTTTAGAATTTTCTGAAGTAATTCATTCTCCTCATAAGCTAAATAGGCAAAAATGTCCTTCATAATATTGATCTATTTATTTCCATGGGGTTCAATTCTTCGTGACCCATGGGCTGTAGTCTGCCAGACTCCTCTGTCTGTGGGACTTGCCAGACAAGAATACTGGAGTGGGTTGCCATGCCCTCCTCCGGGGATCTTCCCGACCCAAGGATCAAACCTGTGTCTCCTATCTCCCATATTGGCAGGCAGGTTCTTTACCATTAGTGCCACCTGGGAAACCTAGTCTCTATGTCTACATTAATCTAAATAATGATAGAGTGTTTCCAGAGTGCTGCTAGATAGTTGTCATTTTATCAAAATCCATGTAGGTGTTATTTGCCTTCTGTGTCTCAGAAAATAAGAAAAGAAATATAAGGTTTACAGATATGAATGATGAAAATTAAAAGTTACAATGAAATGACAAGCTGAAGAGAAACCCATCAGAAAGATTACAATGCAAACGGTAAACTTCTCTCTGTGTCAAGACGATCAGTGTCTAAGAAACTTAAAATTTGAGTCTCTAAGATTTTACTGTACTTCAAAGAGAAGATGTCTGCTCTGTAAAAGCAGTATTTAAGTTTGAACAATGGACACAAAACTTGAATACTCTTCACATACTCCACTGTATATCTTATTTTCCTGAAAAAAAAAAATTTCACCATCTATCAATTAGAGGAATATTGCCGTACTTTTGTTATATGACTACTGGTGTGAGATTATTAAGTTTTAAGACACCATTATAGGGCAGTCTGAACAGCAATCATTTTCTTCCTGTTCATAGTCTCTACTCTCCCACCCTCACCACCTGAGACACACATAGTGATGCTCAGAGGTCTTCCTGCTACAATTGAAGAAGCTAGTGTGGAAAAATGAATCAGGCAGGGCCAAAGTGTATCTCCACAGAAAGCATCAAAACACTTCCTTCTTAATTATAATAGTGTGAATTACAAATGTGAACCACAGGGTTCTTGGTGGCCAAGTTGTCTATGAGGAGGGGAAGATGTGGCCCACAGTGGGTGATAAGAAACAGAAATTGTGCAAAGTGGAGACTAGTCAAAGTTCAAGTATTTTTGATGTCCAGGAGAACTTGTGTCCTTACCTGAAGCTAGGTTTGATCATTTTTAGAATTTTCTGAAGTAATTCATTCTCCTCATAAGCTAAATAGGCTTGAATGAAATTACTGTCACTAACATTTCATAATATTGATCCTATTACTAATAATCTGTTCTTTGTCAAGAAGGAGAAATAGAGATTCATCTTAACATTTGGAATAGCCAAAAACATAATAACAAAACCAAATCTCTAAAACGAAAATGCTCAAGACACTGGATCAGGCTAATCCCTAAAATATGGAGCAAAGTAATGAGGCACTGATTCTGACTGCCTCCAGAAAATTGTCTAGAGAGAATTTCCAGACCAAGGCACAAGGAGGAGAACCAAGGCAAACAGGCAGATCTTGAGAACTGAAGAGCCAGATCAGAGGCTGATAACCACAGGCACTTAGGAGTTCATAGGCACTCCAGGACACCAGAGAAAAATCTAGAAACATGTAGATGTTTCTCCTGGGCTTATTCAGCTGTACATGATCAGCACAAAACTAGAAGAGGCCTGGAATATAGCATCTGAAGGAGATCAGAAAGAAAAGCCATCGTAGCCCACACAGGAGAGGGACTAATACCTAATTCTACAAACAAGGGAGGAAAACTTTATCTGGAGTAGTTCATAGTGGGGAAAATTTAACATCCAAGCTAAACACTCTGATAATCCCACTTAACACAGATTAAAAATCAACATCCTAGAAGATCAAACTGTTTTCAAGAAATTTAACCTCATAGCAGAATAAACCTCAAGAACATTAATAGAAATTTGAAAATACTCAGCACTTAATAAGAAAGAAGAATTGTCACTACTGATTCTGCCCATATTGATAGGATAATAAAGGAATATTGTTACCATTCTATGTCCACAAATTTAGTAACATAGACAACATGTACAAAGGATTAATCTTCCTGCTACAATTGAAGAAGCTAGTGTGGAAAAATGAATCAGGCAGGGCCAAAGTGTATCTCCACAGAAAGCATCAAAACACTTCCTTCTTAATTATAATAGTGTGAATTACAAATGTGAACCACAGGGTTCTTGGTGGCCAAGTTGTCTATGAGGAGGGGAAGATGTGGCCCACAGTGGGTGATAAGAAACAGAAATTGTGCAAAGTGGAGACTAGTCAAAGTTCAAGTATTTTTGATGTCCAGGAGAACTTGTGTCCTTACCTGAAGCTAGGTTTGATCATTTTTAGAATTTTCTGAAGTAATTCATTCTCCTCATAAGCTAAATAGGCTTGAATGAAATTACTGTCACTAACATTTCATAATATTGATCCTATTACTAATAATCTGTTCTTTGTCAAGAAGGAGAAATAGAGATTCATCTTAACATTTGGAATAGCCAAAAACATAATAACAAAACCAAATCTCTAAAACGAAAAATGCTCAAGACACTGGATCAGGCTAATCCCTAAAATATGGAGCAAAGTAATGAGGCACTGATTCTGACTGCCTCCAGAAAATTGTCTAGAGAGAATTTCCAGACCAAGGCACAAGGAGGAGAACCAAGGCAAACAGGCAGATCTTGAGAACTGAAGAGCCAGATCAGAGGCTGATAACCACAGGCACTTAGGAGTTCATAGGCACTCCAGGACACCAGAGAAAAATCTAGAAACATGTAGATGTTTCTCCTGGGCTTATTCAGCTGTACATGATCAGCACAAAACTAGAAGAGGCCTGGAATATAGCATCTGAAGGAGATCAGAAAGAAAAGCCATCGTAGCCCACACAGGAGAGGGACTAATACCTAATTCTACAAACAAGGGAGGAAAACTTTATCTGGAGTAGTTCATAGTGGGGAAAATTTAACATCCAAGCTAAACACTCTGATAATCCCACTTAACACAGATTAAAAATCAACATCCTAGAAGATCAAACTGTTTTCAAGAAATTTAACCTCATAGCAGAATAAACCTCAAGAACATTAATAGAAATTTGAAAATACTCAGCACTTAATAAGAAAGAAGAATTGTCACTACTGATTCTGCCCATATTGATAGGATAATAAAGGAATATTGTTACCATTCTATGTCCACAAATTTAGTAACATAGACAACATGTACCAATTTCTTTAAAGACACAACTGCCAAAACTTACACAGCTAGAATAAACTACATAGGCCTACAATTATTAAATAAATTAAACCAACAATTAACAAACTCTTAAAACAGAAGTATCAATGTTAAAATTGTAACACATATTTAAGGAAGAAATTACTCTAATTTTCTACAATCTTTTCCAGAAAATAGGATCAGGATTAATACTTTCATTTCTGGTATTAGTAATTTATGCCTTCTCTCTTTTTTCTCTTTTGTATCTGTTCCAGTAGAGTTCTGTTTTCTCATTATTCTTATTTGCTTTTTTGTGCTTCTTTGTATTATTGTTTATGCCATATATATTTGTTTCAAAAACTAGACATTGTGAAGTTTCTCTTATTAAGTGCATAAATGAGCTTGATAATTCTCATTATTTGAGCCCAGGAATTGTTGCCATTGTGATTTTTAAGATAGTTTTACAAATAGTTTAAATTTTGATAATCTGCTGGAAATGTAGTGATGAAGAGTATAAAAATAATTTGGGAGGCAAATTCAAGAGGGAAAGTATATATGTATACCTATGGCTGATTCATGTTGATGTTTGGAGAAAACAACAAAATTCTATAAAACAAGTATCTTTCAATTAAAAAATAAATTTAAAAAAGAAGACAACAGGTATTCCAATGTTAATGTTATATCTAGTTCTATTATGACATATTTTAACTTGGAACAATATTATATATTTTATATAATGATTTTCATCTTATTTTAATAAAATTTTAATGAGTATTTGCAACTTTATATTAGAATATAACATAATATTTTATATATTCTGTGAAGTGTGTTATATACTTTCATAAATTCTAATTAAGTTAACATGTGCAAACAGAGTCAATGCATATATCTGGCCTTTCAAATTTTATGTATGTGTCTGTACTAACATAGCTAGTGACTGATGGAAAATAATAAATTGTGATCTCATTGGTTAAAAAAAAGTGAAGTGTTGAGAATAATTAGATCCTAGCCATAAATGTGTCTAATTAGAGCATACATATTCTCAATTGGAGCTTCATAAAATTTTAGACAAAGATGTCTTGTTTTTCATTTTTCCTGGTGCTTGAAATATAATTTAAATAGCTTTAGGCTAGCATTTAAAATAATAGCGTACAGTCTTTATTCTATATGCTGTAGTATATATACAAGTTGCTGTCAGTAGCTAAACTCTGTCCAACTCTTTGTGAACCCTATAGACAGAGCTAGGCAACTCTGTCCATGGGATTTCCCAGGCAAGAATAGTAGAGTCGGACTTTCCCGGTGGTCCAGTGGGTATAGAGTCTGCTTTGCATGCAAGGGGCACTGGTCAGATCCCTGGCCTGGGAAAATCCTACATGCCACGGAGCAGCTGGATTGATGTGTCCAATTAGGAGATAGCGCTTTGGAGCAATTTACCCAGAGATGGTGCTCTGCAATGACAGAGGCCACTGCAATGGGAGGCCCACACAGACCAAAGAATAAAGATGGATAAAAATAAATAAATAAACAATAAAAGAGGCCAAAAAAAAGAATAGAGGGCTGTTTTACATTTCCTTTTCCAGGGTAGATTTCCACATTAGGGATTGAACCTGAGTCTCCTGCTTGGGCAGACAGATTCTTTACCGCAGAACCACTAGGGAAGACGTGTGCCTGTGTGTGTGTGTGTGTGTGTATGTGTGACTATATAAATGGATATAAATATATATATATTAGAATTTATTATAGTTAAAAATTACATATATGATTCTGAAAATGTCTGGTCTTTGATTCTGGCTAAAAGCTGCTTCCTAATGTTGTCATATAGTTTGAATTTCTTAATTGTATCAATAATTTCTAATTAGAATGTTTGATATGTTCACATCAGATGGATCCCAATACATTGAATAGTGTACATCAATTTGGTCCCACCACAAAAAGAAAAACATAAAAATAGTGAAAGGTGATAGTGGGAAATTCCTCTTATTCAATGAATTTTAGAGTCGTTACTTATGAACATGAACATAGTTCAAACTTGTTAAATGCTTCCTGCTCTTTTAGATCTCATGATTTAGAAAAACGATCAGTGAAAGAGATCAGTGGAATAATTTTGTTGTTAGTGTGTAACTTTTCAAGGAGCTTAGTGACAGTGGGTGAATGATGTTGCATCATGTGTTTTTTCAGTTTTGCTTAATGCATGTTATTTTCAAATGGTGCCCTAGTTAGGGAATACTTTTGGAATCATTACTTATTTGAGATCATTAGAGAAGATTTATTGATTTTAATTTTATAACAACCATACAGATGTAAGCTAGTTTGCATGTAAAATAATTTACCCATGTTGAAATTAATCCCAGGAGGTGAATGTACTGTGGCTGCTACAAAACGCACCACTAGATCTTTCACTACTACTTGTGTATAATTGTGTCAAAGGTGTTATTGGCTAAAGGCTTTTTCTTTTCCTTCTAGTGGCTTATATTACAGCTTTCATGAGATTGCATTTGCTCTGTGTCATAAATTCTGATTTTATAATAAAGCTCTAAAGTTTTCTAATCAGCCATACATGGAAACAAATAAAAGGCATTCAAGTGACTCAGGTATCATTAACTGTGGTCCTATTCTTCTAAAAGAGTTGCTATGTCTCAGTTCTGTGGACTGGGCTTCTATTTCAAACTGTAACACATGGACAGAGAGAGATGGGCAACCCTTCCAAATGAACACTTTTGAACATGAAGTAGATGGTAGTTTCTACATGTAAAAGGCAAGCCTGACTGATGGTGAATTCTCCATGATCGTTAATTATAAAACATTTCAAAAACATGTGTCAAGATTAATGTTACAATTATTGTCTTATATACATTTTTGAATGCCTATTAAAATATATTGCTGGGTTTGAAATAGCAATTTTTTAAAAAAATTTCTTTATTTTGGCCACTTTCATTAATCTTTCATCTATTTATATTCATTCATCTTTGTTCTTTGACCTGTGTGGGCCTCCCATCACAGTGGCCTCTCTCGTTGCAGAGCACCAGCTCTGGGTTTCCGGTAACTTGACATCTTATGAAAGTTAAATCTATTTATTCCCATCTTCCTTGACTTTTTTTAACCATTTGATGTGATAATATATAATGCTTGAGATAAAAGTATTTACTACCAATGCTTTGGGTAAATAAGAGTCAATGTAAACCATATTTTTTTGAGAGTTCTGTGACTTATGTAATGTGCATGCTATATGGTGGAATAGGAACTTTAAAAAAATCAAAATATTATCTGAGTCTTAATAAAACATAAAAGGGCACAGAGATGGCAAATTCATTTAGCAGTTTTACAAATTTACTAAGATAAATTCTGGAACCCCAACATTTTCTCTTCCAATGGAATTTTCACCTACTGACTTGCCAATGTGACTAACCAAGTATACTGAGGCAATGCCATCTTGTGGCCTGGCTTGCAGCATGAAGTATATTGTTACACAGCATCCCAGGCTACCCTCTGAGGTTACTGAGGATGAACAGAATTCCATCTCTGAGTAGTGGGATTGTTGGGTCATATGGTGGTTCTATTCCTAGTTTTTTTGAGGAATTTCCTGAGGAAATCAAAATTGAAAGAGACACATGTACCCCATTGTTCATTGAAGAACTATTTATAGTAGTTAGAACATGGAAGCAACCTAGATGTCTCTCAATAAAGAAGCGGTGGTACATATATAAAATGGAATATTGCTCAGTCATAAAAGTGTATGCATTTGAATCTGTTCTGAGGTGGATGAATCTTGAACCTATTATACAGAGTAAAGTATGTCAGAGAGAGAAACATAAATATTGTATACTGACACATGTGCATGGAATCTAGAAAGATGGTGTTGATAAATTAATATGTAGAGCAGCAATGGAGAGGTGGCCATGGAGAACAGTCTTATGGACACTGGGGTGAGGGAGAGGAATATGCTGTGTGACTAGGGGATCTCAAACAGGGGCTCTGTGGTGTCCTGGAGGTGTGGGATGGGGAGGATGCTGGGGGGAGATTCAGGGAGGGGACATATGTTTACCTATGGTGGATTTGGGTTGATGTGTGGCAGTAAACAATTTTCTTTTTCCATTTTCTTCCTTTTTCACTTGTTCTTTGACCTGTGTGGGCCTCCCATCACAGTGGCCTCTCGTTGCAGAGCACCAGCTCTGGTTTGAACTTGAAATATTATGAAAGTTAAATCTATTTATTCCCATCTTCCTTGACTTTTTTTAACCATTTGATGTGATAATATATAATGCTTGAGATAAAAGTATTTACTACCAATGCTTTGGGTAAATAAGAGTCAATGTAAACCATATTTTTTTGAGAGTTCTGTGACTTATGTAATGTGCATGCTATATGGTGGAATAGGAACTTTAAAAAAATCAAAATATTATCTGAGTCTTAATAAAACATAAAAGGGCACAGAGATGGCAAATTCATTTAGCAGTTTTACAAATTTACTAAGATAAATTCTGGAACCCCAACATTTTCTCTTCCAATGGAATTTTCACCTACTGACTTGCCAATGTGACTAACCAAGTATACTGAGGCAATGCCATCTTGTGGCCTGGCTTGCAGCATGAAGTATATTGTTACACAGCATCCCAGGCTACCCTCTGAGGTTACTGAGGATGAACAGAATTCCATCTCTGAGTAGTGGGATTGTTGGGTCATATGGTGGTTCTATTCCTAGTTTTTTTGAGGAATTTCCTGAGGAAATCAAAATTGAAAGAGACACATGTACCCCATTGTTCATTGAAGAACTATTTATAGTAGTTAGAACATGGAAGCAACCTAGATGTCTCTCAATAAAGAAGCGGTGGTACATATATAAAATGGAATATTGCTCAGTCATAAAAAGGTATGCATTTGAATCTGTTCTGAGGTGGATGAATCTTGAACCTATTATACAGAGTAAAGTATGTCAGAGAGAGAAACATAAATATTGTATACTGACACATGTGCATGGAATCTAGAAAGATGGTGTTGATAAATTAATATGTAGAGCAGCAATGGAGAGGTGGCCATGGAGAACAGTCTTATGGACACTGGGGTGAGGGAGAGGAATATGCTGTGTGACTAGGGGATCTCAAACAGGGGCTCTGTGGTGTCCTGGAGGTGTGGGATGGGGAGGATGCTGGGGGGAGATTCAGGGAGGGGACATATGTTTACCTATGGTGGATTTGGGTTGATGTGTGGCAGTAAACAACAAAACTCTGTAAAAAATAAAATATTAAAATAAAATAACAACAAAAACAACAAAAACATTCCATCTCCGAGAAAATATGAACTAGTACATGTGCATGTCTTCACATTGTGCTTTTATCTAAAATGTGAACTAAAAAAAAATCAACAAACCAGACAGAAAGTAAGCTTCACCCTTTCATGTACATACCAGAGGTTTCAGCAAAACTATCTTGATGTTGGGCTATGTGTTCCTTCCTTGATTTCTTTGATCTGTTTTGTTGTTTTCAGAACTCAAGTCCTGTACATGCTCTGCTGGATGAATACCTAATAATTTTATTTTTCAGTGATTAAAAATGGTATATTTCTAAATTTTGTATCTATGGGCCCATCACTATTATATACAAATAAAATTGACTTTATATCCTTCTTGTATCCTGAAAATTTTACGAATTCATTGTTTTTAGTATTAGTTCTGTAGATGTTGGCGATTTTTCTATATATATATCATCTGTGAAAGTGATAATTTTATCATGTTTAATTTTTATGTCTTTATTTCCTTTTCTTGACTTTTTGCACTACCTAGAACATCCAGTATTTTGTTGAATGAAAGAATAGTCACCCTTAACTTGTTACTAATTACAGGAGGAGAAACTCAGTCTTCCATTATCAATTTATCATGCTAGCTAGAGGCCTTTTTTTTTTTCTTGCCAACAGCTCTGACCAGAATTTTCAGTACAATGCTGAACAGAAGAGGTGAGAACTGATATCCTTGCCCTGGTCCTGATCTTAAGGAGAAAGTACCTTGTATTTTACCATTAAGTATAATATTTGATGTGGGTTCTTCACATATCCTCTTCATGAAATTGAGAACTTTTCCATCTAACCTGTTGAGTGCTTTTATCATGAAAGGGTGTTGGATTTTGTAAAATGCTTTTTCAGTGTCTACTGATGTGTGTTTTTTGTTTTTTATCCTATTGATATAACATATTATGCTCATTGATTTCTGGATCTCAAACTAACCTCACGTATTTGGAATAAATCTTACTTAGTGATTGTATATAATTTTTTAACATGTTGCTTGATTTGGTTTTCTAATAGTCCATCAAGGATATTTACATTCATATGCATAATACATACTTTCTTATAGCTTTTTTTTTTTCATAATGTCTTTGATAGCTTAAGTATCAGAGTAAAACTCACTTTATACCATAATTTGGAAAGTATTCCCTCCTTTTCTATGCTTTGAGTGAGTTTGTGGAATTGGCATTTATGCTTTTTGAAAAGTTTGACAGAATTTAGCAGTCTGAGCCCAAGTTTTGCTTTGTGGACAGTTTTTAAATTACTATCTTATTATTACTAATAAATAAATATCTAAATAAATACAAACTGTTTTATTACTATTTTAATCTCTTATTTGAGCCTTATTTGAGGCTCTCTTTCTCTTAATGAAAATCTACATAAAATTTTATCAAGTTTGTTGATTTTTTCAAAGAAGAAATCTTTGGTTTCATGAATCCTACTTCCTAGGATCACACAGTGGGCGGGACTGTGCCCCAGTGGGAGTGGCTATGCAATAGTGGGAGGGACCGTGACAGCCAGGCTAGAAGAGTCCCCACGGCAGAAGCAGATTAATTTTTAATTTCATGCAGTGAAACGTGCCAATCTGTCTGTTTAGTGCTTCTGGTGTCCTTAGAAAGTGTTTCATTGTTCCAATATTGATAATAATATTTTGTCCAATTTAATTTTTGTACTTCAGTATTTTGATTAATGCAAATCTTTGATTTATTTGGAATATTTTATGAGTATTGATCCAACCTATTTGCTTTTCTTATAGATTTCTTTCAATATAATTTATTATGTAATTCATATTTGTGTCTCTAAATCAAAATGCTAAATCAACTACATATCAATGCTCAATGTTTTGTCCAAATAGTCTTCCTTTTTAAATTGTATTTTACCATTAAGTATAATATTTGATGTGGGTTCTTCACATATCCTCTTCATGAAATTGAGAACTTTTCCATCTAACCTGTTGAGTGCTTTTATCATGAAAGGGTGTTGGATTTTGTAAAATGCTTTTTCAGTGTCTACTGATGTGTGTTTTTTGTTTTTTATCCTATTGATATAACATATTATGCTCATTGATTTCTGGATCTCAAACTAACCTCACGTATTTGGAATAAATCTTACTTAGTGATTGTATATAATTTTTTAACATGTTGCTTGATTTGGTTTTCTAATAGTCCATCAAGGATATTTACATTCATATGCATAATACATACTTTCTTATAGCTTTTTTTTTTTCATAATGTCTTTGATAGCTTAAGTATCAGAGTAAAACTCACTTTATACCATAATTTGGAAAGTATTCCCTCCTTTTCTATGCTTTGAGTGAGTTTGTGGAATTGGCATTTATGCTTTTGAAAAGTTTGACAGAATTTAGCAGTCTGAGCCCAAGTTTTGCTTTGTGGACAGTTTTTAAATTACTATCTTATTATTACTAATAAATAAATATCTAAATAAATACAAACTGTTTTATTACTATTTTAATCTCTTATTTGAGCCTTATTTGAGGCTCTCTTTCTCTTAATGAAAATCTACATAAAATTTTATCAAGTTTGTTGATTTTTTCAAAGAAGAAATCTTTGGTTTCATGAATCCTACTTCCTAGGATCACACAGTGGGCGGGACTGTGCCCCAGTGGGAGTGGCTATGCAATAGTGGGAGGGACCGTGACAGCCAGGCTAGAAGAGTCCCCACGGCAGAAGCAGATTAATTTTTAATTTCATGCAGTGAAACGTGCCAATCTGTCTGTTTAGTGCTTCTGGTGTCCTTAGAAAGTGTTTCATTGTTCCAATATTGATAATAATATTTTGTCCAATTTAATTTTTGTACTTCAGTATTTTGATTAATGCAAATCTTTGATTTATTTGGAATATTTTATGAGTATTGATCCAACCTATTTGCTTTTCTTATAGATTTCTTTCAATATAATTTATTATGTAATTCATATTTGTGTCTCTAAATCAAAATGCTAAATCAACTACATATCAATGCTCAATGTTTTTGTCCAAATAGTCTTCCTATTCTTTTTCATTAGCTTTCTTATTTCACAGTCATCCATATCAATGTATACATATATATACATATGTATCAGGAGATTTATAGATTTATATTGTACACATATTTGTATAAATATATATTGAGATAGATATTTGTTGTTTATAATTATATTATAGATCACTATACTACATTGCTCTTCGCTCTCAGCTATGACTACATTTTTTTAAATAGTCTTCATTTTTACAACCATCCTGAAACTTTAATTAGGTTTTCCACCAAATGGAATCATATTAAGTTTCATTTTACTTCTTAGAGCAAATAAATACTTTAATACTAAATCTTTCTAACTAAAATTTAGATATGACTCTCCATATTTACATGATTTACTGTAAGGACTTGAAGGTTCATGCTTTATACCACTAATCTCACTGTTCTTTCTTATAAAAATAAATTTATGTTTTTCTATTGAATAAAAATGAAACATAGTCCTTAGTCATATATAATATACTACTTTGTTTATATCACCATTGATGATGTGAAAACTTTGCTAATAATCATGTTTATGATTATTATTATATTCAATATATTATAGAGAGACAATTGAAGATTAATAAGCAGAACTAATTTGTTACTGATGTGTCATGATTTCAACTGCTAAGGCGTCAAATCTGACTGATTTCACAAAGGTAAATGCTTTTGGAATATGGAATGACAAGTATCAAAAGATTACCATCACTATTCAAAGCTTAAACTGCAGTTTTTCTCTAGGATCAAGGGGCGAGTGGGAGGGACCGTGACAGCCAGGCTAGAAGAGTCCCACGGCAGAAGCAGATTAATTTTTAATTTCATGCAGTGAAACGTGCCAATCTGTCTGTTTAGTGCTTCTGGTGTCCTTAGAAAGTGTTTCATTGTTCCAATATTGATAATAATATTTTGTCCAATTTAATTTTTGTACTTCAGTATTTTGATTAATGCAAATCTTTGATTTATTTGGAATATTTTATGAGTATTGATCCAACCTATTTGCTTTTCTTATAGATTTCTTTCAATATAATTTATTATGTAATTCATATTTGTGTCTCTAAATCAAAATGCTAAATCAACTACATATCAATGCTCAATGTTTTTGTCCAAATAGTCTTCCTATTCTTTTTCATTAGCTTTCTTATTTCACAGTCATCCATATCAATGTATACATATATATACATATGTATCAGGAGATTTATAGATTTATATTGTACACATATTTGTATAAATATATATTGAGATAGATATTTGTTGTTTATAATTATATTATAGATCACTATACTACATTGCTCTTCGCTCTCAGCTATGACTACATTTTTTTAAATAGTCTTCATTTTTACAACCATCCTGAAACTTTAATTAGGTTTTCCACCAAATGGAATCATATTAAGTTTCATTTTACTTCTTAGAGCAAATAAATACTTTAATACTAAATCTTTCTAACTAAAATTTAGATATGACTCTCCATATTTACATGATTTACTGTAAGGACTTGAAGGTTCATGCTTTATACCACTAATCTCACTGTTCTTTCTTATAAAAATAAATTTATGTTTTTCTATTGAATAAAAATGAAACATAGTCCTTAGTCATATATAATATACTACTTTGTTTATATCACCATTGATGATGTGAAAACTTTGCTAATAATCATGTTTATGATTATTATTATATTCAATATATTATAGAGAGACAATTGAAGATTAATAAGCAGAACTAATTTGTTACTGATGTGTCATGATTTCAACTGCTAAGGCTGCAAATCTGACTTATTTCACAAAGGTAAATGCTTTTGGAATATGGAATGACAAGTATCAAAAGATTACCATCACTATTCAAAGCTTAAACTGCAGCCCTTAAAATATTATGTGGCTCTTTATGATTGCTCTTTTGTTATCCTTCCTGTCTTCTTCACAGCCTTTCATTAGACCAGCACCAGAGGTGATCTTTACCGATTAAAAATTATGACACTTCATTTTCATAATACTCATTTCAATTCTACAACCAGAAGAGTTTGAATGAATAGAAAAATCCTCAGTAAAAAGAATGTCATCAAAGAAGAATGCTTTACAAATCTGAGCTGACAGTCAAACCACAAACAAAGAAATTTTGAAAGGCTCATATTCCGAGCACAGATTTATATGCTTTGAAATTCAATGATCTATTATGTAGAAATACTGTTTTCAGATATCCTCATGTCCTGAAGACCTTGGCTTAAACACTCTTTCATTTACAAATGAGGCAAAATTATCTCCCATGGCCTCTTCATAGCTGGGACTGCCTCCTCAAATGTACCACAAAATGAGAATGATTGATAATCTGTGCAAATACCAGCTGTACTCAGCTATAGGTCTTAAAGGCTCAATGCCAAAGTCAGGTTAAAATCTGGCTCTTTGTTATCCAATGAAAAACAAGTTTGTTTGAATATTAGAAAGGTCATTCTCCTTAATATGAACAATCTTGAACTTTCCAGACTTTACAACCAGTATAAAGAGTAAGCCTCTATGACTGTATGCAGGTTAAGCTGTAGACTTTATTTATCTGAGATCAATTGTCCCACTGTGTGTAGATAATCCATAAACAGAGGCATTCTTCATAGTACCATTGCTTTAGAAAGCAGACTTGGTGATGTTACCTTCGAGAGGTTGAGTAAGTGTCATATGAACACAGTGTCAGGTACCAGATTGTCCAGGGTAACATTTGATGTTACCATGTAGCTTTGAAAATTATACATATTTTATTCTAAAAAGACTTCCCATATAAAATTTTAAAGTGGTTTAAATAACTAATTATAAGATTTTTGTGAAAATGAAATATGTAACTATTGGGTAAGATGGTTAAAAATATGCCTGACTCATAGCAGGTGCTTATTATAGGTGTAGTAGTATAAAAATACGTACTCAAATGATTTGATGATGTTTTGACAATTCGGTTAAGCCTAATTCCCCAACACTTGAGTGTAGTGAAATTCAGTGACTTGCTTCAGTGAATGGGTTGTAGAAATAACTAATTCCGTTACTTAGGCTAGGTTACAATACACTGTAGTTTTTGTCTGTCTTTTCAGATCACTTGCTCTGGGGAGAAGTCAATAACTGTGTTAGGAAGACAATCAACCAACTCTACAGCAGGAACCAAACAGTCAGAATCTAAAGCCTCATTTAGGCACCCAATAAGGAACTGAGGCATCCTGTCAACAGTTTGATTAGAAGGAGCTATGCTTACACGAGATAAGTTGTTTTTAAATTCTTGATTGATAGAAACTGTGACATAATGGAAGTTTACTGTTTAAGCAACCAAGTTTTGGGGTTAACTAGCTATGTAGCAATAAATAATACAATGCCTTAACTACCACCGGTATTATTTTCGTGCTGACATTTCTCAACTAGGCACAGAGAACTATTTTTCAGCAATTAATTCATATTTATCTGCACAAATAAAACCCAGATGGCCTAACTGGTGAATTCTACCAAACTTTAAATAAGAATTAACATCAATTCATTAAAAACTATTCTTCAAAACTCTTTGTGTAAGACCATTATTACTCTGATACCAAAACAAAATACCACAAAGGTAAAACTAAAGAAAACTGCAGACCAACGTTCATTATGAAATGACTAGAAATTCTCAAAAAATAACAGCAAAAGGGAAAAAAATAACAAAAAAGAGAAAACCAAATCTAACAAAGTATAAAAGTGATATATAACCTTACCAAGTTTGGATTTATCTCAGAAATAAAAGATTGAGTTAACTTTCTAAGTCATTAATGTAATAAAATAATGGTAAAATGCTACTATAATAAGATAAAACATATTAAAAACACATGATGATCTAAAGAGATGAAGAAATGAACTAACAAAAAGTATCATTCTAAAAAAAATATATCATTCTTTCAAGATAGACATGCTGAAAACATTGGAAATTAAAAGGAACTTCCTCAACCTAATAACGAGCATCTACAAAAAACAAACAAAGATGAAGCCACAGCTAATATGCTACTTAATGGTGAAATAAGATTGAGGAGATAAACATGAAGATTTTCTTGTCACTTCAATTATGGAAGAAATTAGGCAAAAACAAGAAATAAAAAGCATCAAATAGAAGGAAAATGTTAAACTCTTTCTATTGAGGATATCATTTTGTATAGAAAGAAAAAAGGAATTCCCCCCCAACACACACACAAAACCAACTCTAATACTCTAATAAATAAGTTCTACAATGCTACAAGCAACAAAGAAATTCAGGCATAAATTGGAGAAAGTAGGAAAAAACACTAGACCATTCATGTATGCCTTAAATCTAATCTCTTAGATCTAATCTCTTATACAGTGGACGTGACAAATTCAAGCATTAGATCTGGTAGACAAGAGTGACAGAAGAACCACTGACAGAGGTTCATAATATTGTACATGAGGTGGTGACTAAAACTATCTTCCTTTGGTCGAGAAAAAGAAATGCAAGAATGCAAAGTGGTGTCTGAGGAGGCCTTATAAATAGCTGAGAAAATAAAAGAAATGAACAGAAAATGAGAAAGTGAAAGATATACCCAATTGAAATCAGACTTCCTGAAAACGGCATGGAGAATAACAAAGCCTTAAGTGAACAATACAAAGAAATAGCGGAAAACAATAGAATGGGAAAGACTAGAGATCTCTTCAATAAAAACTGGAGCTACCAAAGGAACACCTGATGCAAAGATAGGCACGATAAGAACAGAAACAGCAAGGAACTAACAGAAGCAGAAGAAATTAAGAGGTAGCAAGAGTACACAAAGGAACTATACAAAAATATTTAATGATCTGGGTAACCATGATGGTGTGGTCACTCACCTAGAGCCAGACATCCTACAGGGTAAAGTCAAGTGGGCTTTAGGAAACACTACTAAGAACAAAGCTAGTAGAAGTGATGGAATTCCAGTTGAGTTATTACAAATACTAAAACATGATCCTGCTAAAAGTGTTACACTCAGTATGCCAGCAAATTTGGAAAACTCAACAGTGGTCACAGGACTTGAAAAGGTCAGTTTTCATTCAGATCCCAAAGAAGGGGCAAAAGAACATTCAAACTTCTGCACCACTGCACTCATTTCAAATGCTAGCAAAGTAATGCTCAAAATCCTTCTCGCTAGGCTTCAACAGTATTTGAACTGAAAACCTCCAGACTTACAGCCTGGGTTTAGGAAAGATAGGTGTTAAAACTATAAAAATCTTACAAAAGAAATATGGGTTAATGTGTTTAACATTTATTAGAACATGTCAGATATGACAGCAAAAGCACAAATGATAAAAGCAATAGATAATATTGAACTTCATCAAAAATAAACATATTTTCACCTGAAAAGATATCATTAAGAAAGTAGACAGTCAACACAGGAGTAAAGTAAAATATTTGCAAATATTATATCTAGAAAAAAACTTATATTTAGAATATTTAAAGAACACTTAGAACTCAAAAGTACAAAGAATGTTTGAAAGTAAGTAGAATACAATTTTTTAAATGAACAAAGAGTATGAATATGCATTTCTCCAAACAAGGTATACATAAGGAAAATAGGTACATTAAAAGATGCTCAATCTTATAAGCCATTATGGAAATGCAAATCAAAACCACAGTAGATACCACCACTTTATATTCATATAATGGCTAATTTTTTTAATACAAAAAATAAAAGGTTTGTATTGTGAGCAAAAAAATCCTCGAAAATAGCTGATTGAACTGTAAAATGGTAAAACCACTGTGGAAAATAATTTAACAGTTCCTCAAAATGTTGAATGCAGAATTTCCATATGCCTCAACAATAACAATCCTAAGTATCTACCTAAGACAAGTGAAAGAAAAAGAGCTACAAAAAAATTTGGACACAGATGTGCATAGAATTATCATTCATTATAGACAAAATATGGAAGCAAATATTTACTTCATTAACGGATAAACAAAATTAATGTGTTCTTATGAAGAAATAATATTTGGTAACTAGAAGCATGCAAGCTAGTAGAAGTGATGGAATTCCAGTTGAGTTATTACAAATACTAAAACATGATCCTGCTAAAAGTGTTACACTCAGTATGCCAGCAAATTTGGAAAACTCAACAGTGGTCACAGGACTTGAAAAGGTCAGTTTTCATTCAGATCCCAAAGAAGGGGCAAAAGAACATTCAAACTTCTGCACCACTGCACTCATTTCAAATGCTAGCAAAGTAATGCTCAAAATCCTTCTCGCTAGGCTTCAACAGTATTTGAACTGAAAACCTCCAGACTTACAGCCTGGGTTTAGGAAAGATAGGTGTTAAAACTATAAAAATCTTACAAAAGAAATATGGGTTAATGTGTTTAACATTTATTAGAACATGTCAGATATGACAGCAAAAGCACAAATGATAAAAGCAATAGATAATATTGAACTTCATCAAAAATAAACATATTTTCACCTGAAAAGATATCATTAAGAAAGTAGACAGTCAACACAGGAGTAAAGTAAAATATTTGCAAATATTATATCTAGAAAAAAACTTATATTTAGAATATTTAAAGAACACTTAGAACTCAAAAGTACAAAGAATGTTTGAAAGTAAGTAGAATACAATTTTTTAAATGAACAAAGAGTATGAATATGCATTTCTCCAAACAAGGTATACATAAGGAAAATAGGTACATTAAAAGATGCTCAATCTTATAAGCCATTATGGAAATGCAAATCAAAACCACAGTAGATACCACCACTTTATATTCATATAATGGCTAATTTTTTTAATACAAAAAATAAAAGGTTTGTATTGTGAGCAAAAAAATCCTCGAAAATAGCTGATTGAACTGTAAAATGGTAAAACCACTGTGGAAAATAATTTAACAGTTCCTCAAAATGTTGAATGCAGAATTTCCATATGCCTCAACAATAACAATCCTAAGTATCTACCTAAGACAAGTGAAAGAAAAAGAGCTACAAAAAAATTTGGACACAGATGTGCATAGAATTATCATTCATTATAGACAAAATATGGAAGCAAATATTTACTTCATTAACGGATAAACAAAATTAATGTGTTCTTATGAAGAAATAATATTTGGTAACTAGAAGCATGCATGTTATGGCATAGCTGAACCATAAGAACTTAATGCTTTGTGAAAGAAGTCACAAAAGGCTACATGCTGTATGACTCAATTTACATTATATGTCCAGAATGGGCAAATGCATAGAAACAAAAAGTGCATTAGTCATTACCTGGGTCTGGAGGAAAGGACAACTGAGGGTGAATGCACATGGATATGGGGGTTCCTTTTTTGGGTAATGCTGTCTTTTTATAATTGGATAACAGTAATGATTTTATAAACTTATAAATGTATTAAAAAACACTGAGATTTACTTTTTAAATGTTTGAAATCTGTGGTATCTGAGCTATATCTTAATTGATTGCTATTGTGTGAAAAAAATTATGGACCCCACTATGCAATATCCTGAAAACTGTTTGTACTGATGTAGATAAATGCACACACACACATCTCACAGTTCCCGTACTAAAATTGTTACCTGTTTAATTGAAAGACAGTCGTTATATCTATTCATGCAGTCATATAGTACTGTGACAGAGCTGTAAATAGGGTGCCAGTGAGAGTGGAAGAAAGACAGAAGAGATGATTTGTAGATTGGCTATTTTTAAATAAATTTTTATTGGAGTATTACAAATTTGTGCTACTTTCTATTGCACAGCAGAATCAACCAGCTATACATATCCATGTATCCTCTCTTTTGTGGATTTCCTTCCCACTTAGGTCACCACAGAGTACTGGGTAGAGCTTCCTGAGTAGGTTCTCATCAGTTATCTATTTTATACATAGTATCATTAGGTCCCAATTAATCCCACCCCTATAAACTGGGTATTATTAAGCTGGGAATGAGATGTCACTAGTCCAATGAAGAAAGGGAAATGAAAACACTACAACTCAAAACCTATGGGACGCAGCAAAAGCAGTTCTAAGAGGGAATTTTATGGCAATACAAGACAATCCCACCTCAAGAAACAAGAAAAACATCAAATAGACAATATAACTTTACACTTAAAACAACTGTAAAAGAAGAACAATAACAAAAAACAAAGTTAGCAGAAGAAATAATAAAGATCAGAACAGAAATAACTGAAAAAGAGAAGAAATAAAATATATATGATAATCATTTCCACGTAACTAGTTTGACTCTAGCAGGTAAATGTGGGTAGCAGTGCAGGGGTGAATTCTATTTCCTGTGCCTTGACATGCAAAAGGCTCTCCTAATACTCCACATTCAAACTGAAGAAGAAGATTGAAATCTCTAATGAAACTGCTGTGTGTATCTATGAATATTAATGAATAAAGACTGCTTGGATGGTTCACCTTAAAAAAAAAGAAATAAATGAAAAAGAAATGAAAGAAACAATAGAAAACATTAATAGAACCACAAGCTGTATCTCTGAAAAGATAAATAAAATTGATAAACTATTAGCCAGACTCATCAAGAAAAAAAGAAGAATCAAGTGAACAAAATTTGAAACGAAAAAGAAGTTACAACAGACATTGCAGAAATACAAAGGATTATATGACACTATTATGAACACCTATATGGTGATAAAAGGACAATCTGGAAGAAATGGACAGATTCTTAGATGAGTGCAATCTTCCAAGACTGAACCAGGAAGACATAGAAATTACAACAATCCAATTAAAAGCAATGAAATCGAATCTGTGTTTGAAAATTTTTCAAAAAACAAAAGCCCAGGGCCGGATAGCTTCACAGGTAAAATTTGTCAAACATTTAGAGAAAAGCTAATCCTTATTCTTCTAAAACACTTTCAAAAAAATTGCACTAGAAGGAACGTTTCCAGACTCATTCTGCAAGGCCACCATTATCCTGATATCAAAACCACAGAAAGACAACAAAAAAAAGGAAAATTACAGGCCATTATCATTGATGAACATAGATGCAAAAATACTTAAAAAATGCTAGCAAACAGGATTCAACAACAAATTAAAAAGCTCATGAAATATAATTAAGTCGGGTTTATGCCAGGCATGCAAGGATTCTTAAATATACACAAATCAATCAATGTGGTACACCATATTAACAAAATAAAAGATAAAAAATCATATTATAATCTCAATAGAAGTAGAAAAAGCCTTTGATATAATCTAGCACCAATTTATGATAAAAATTCTTCAAAAAATGGGCATAGAAGGAATCTACCTCAACATAGTAAAAGTCATATATGATAGGCCCACAGCCAACAAGGTTCTCAAAGGTGAAAAATTGAAAGCATTACCTCTAAGATCAGGGATAAGACAGAGATATCCATTCTCACCACTATTATTCAACATAATCTATGAAATCCTACCTATGGCAATTAGAGAAGAAAAAGAAATAAAAGAAATTCGTATTGGAAAAGAAGAAATAAAACTCTCACTGTTTGTAGATGACACGACAATGGTATGCATAATCAGTCAACAGAACTGCTGTTTATATAGTGACAAAATTAGATACCGTACGAACGAGTTTAAAAGATAATGTAAGGGCTTCCTAGGTGGTCCAGTGGGTAAGGACACAGTCTTGCAGTGCAAGGGGCGCCAGTTCGATACCTGGCCTAGGAAGATCCCACATGCCGCAGAGTGGCTGGACCGATGTGTCCAATTACCAAGCCGGAGCTCTGGGCACTATTATGAACACCTATATGGTGATAAAAGGACAATCTGGAAGAAATGGACAGATTCTTAGATGAGTGCAATCTTCCAAGACTGAACCAGGAAGACATAGAAATTACAACAATCCAATTAAAAGCAATGAAATCGAATCTGTGTTTGAAAATTTTTCAAAAAACAAAAGCCCAGGGCCGGATAGCTTCACAGGTAAAATTTGTCAAACATTTAGAGAAAAGCTAATCCTTATTCTTCTAAAACACTTTCAAAAAAATTGCACTAGAAGGAACGTTTCCAGACTCATTCTGCAAGGCCACCATTATCCTGATATCAAAACCACAGAAAGACAACAAAAAAAAGGAAAATTACAGGCCATTATCATTGATGAACATAGATGCAAAAATACTTAAAAAATGCTAGCAAACAGGATTCAACAACAAATTAAAAAGCTCATGAAATATAATTAAGTCGGGTTTATGCCAGGCATGCAAGGATTCTTAAATATACACAAATCAATCAATGTGGTACACCATATTAACAAAATAAAAGATAAAAAATCATATTATAATCTCAATAGAAGTAGAAAAAGCCTTTGATATAATCTAGCACCAATTTATGATAAAAATTCTTCAAAAAATGGGCATAGAAGGAATCTACCTCAACATAGTAAAAGTCATATATGATAGGCCCACAGCCAACAAGGTTCTCAAAGGTGAAAAATTGAAAGCATTACCTCTAAGATCAGGGATAAGACAGAGATATCCATTCTCACCACTATTATTCAACATAATCTATGAAATCCTACCTATGGCAATTAGAGAAGAAAAAGAAATAAAAGAAATTCGTATTGGAAAAGAAGAAATAAAACTCTCACTGTTTGTAGATGACACGACAATGGTATGCATAATCAGTCAACAGAACTGCTGTTTATATAGTGACAAAATTAGATACCGTACGAACGAGTTTAAAAGATAATGTAAGGGCTTCCTAGGTGGTCCAGTGGGTAAGGACACAGTCTTGCAGTGCAAGGGGCGCCAGTTCGATACCTGGCCTAGGAAGATCCCACATGCCGCAGAGTGGCTGGACCGATGTGTCCAATTACCAAGCCGGAGCTCTGGGGTGGATGTGCCCGGGGCCGGTGCTCTGCGACAACAGAGGCTTCTGCGATGGGATGCCCACATGGGCCAAAGAACAAAGATGGATGAAAATAGATAAATGAAAGACCAATAGAAGCGGCCTACCCGTCCCCCTCCTTCCCAACTCCATACCTCACTCCCCCCAAAATAATAAAGACAGAAGCTCTCTCTTTAAAAAAAAAAAAAAGATAATGTAAGATCATTTTTAGTCCAGGTAGAGACTCAAAAACATACATTTATATAAGACAAGTTTTCTGTTATTTGAAGTAATACCGCATATGAACATCAGACTATCAATTTCATACAAGGACACTACGTTCATATATATGTGACATTCATATATATAAACTGTATATATTATTATGAGTATATGAATATCCATAAATTATGAAGATATATTGAATCATATCTGGAGATGAGTCAGAAATACTGACAAAATTGTTCATGTTTATGGATGGCATATGATTAACAATAAAACATTCCATACAAGTTTAAAAAATAATGAACAGATTTTTTATTTTAAAAATCTTAAGAGGTGGTGTAGTCTATAATATTATCTTGGATATTCTCTGGTGTGTTTTTCTCCTCCAGATCCTTGTTGGCATTTCCACTGGTTTAAACAGTTTTGACTGAGAGCAATTACAAGACAACTTCACTTTCTTCTTTTCCTTAGAATCAGCATATTTCTCTTTGACCACTATTTCCAAAGTTGACTTACTTAAACAACATTACTGTCTAAGCGCATCTTGTCTTGAATTTTTTAGGGGAAATTTAATTCTCTTCTGAAATTCAATTAGTTATATTTCTCTCCCAAACTAAACCCGGAATTTAAAACTCTCACTGTTTGTAGATGACACGACAATGGTATGCATAATCAGTCAACAGAACTGCTGTTTATATAGTGACAAAATTAGATACCGTACGAACGAGTTTAAAAGATAATGTAAGGGCTTCCTAGGTGGTCCAGTGGGTAAGGACACAGTCTTGCAGTGCAAGGGGCGCCAGTTCGATACCTGGCCTAGGAAGATCCCACATGCCGCAGAGTGGCTGGACCGATGTGTCCAATTACCAAGCCGGAGCTCTGGGGTGGATGTGCCCGGGGCCGGTGCTCTGCGACAACAGAGGCTTCTGCGATGGGATGCCCACATGGGCCAAAGAACAAAGATGGATGAAAATAGATAAATGAAAGACCAATAGAAGCGGCCTACCCGTCCCCCTCCTTCCCAACTCCATACCTCACTCCCCCCAAAATAATAAAGACAGAAGCTCTCTCTTTAAAAAAAAAAAAAAGATAATGTAAGATCATTTTTAGTCCAGGTAGAGACTCAAAAACATACATTTATATAAGACAAGTTTTCTGTTATTTGAAGTAATACCGCATATGAACATCAGACTATCAATTTCATACAAGGACACTACGTTCATATATATGTGACATTCATATATATAAACTGTATATATTATTATGAGTATATGAATATCCATAAATTATGAAGATATATTGAATCATATCTGGAGATGAGTCAGAAATACTGACAAAATTGTTCATGTTTATGGATGGCATATGATTAACAATAAAACATTCCATACAAGTTTAAAAAATAATGAACAGATTTTTTATTTTAAAAATCTTAAGAGGTGGTGTAGTCTATAATATTATCTTGGATATTCTCTGGTGTGTTTTTCTCCTCCAGATCCTTGTTGGCATTTCCACTGGTTTAAACAGTTTTGACTGAGAGCAATTACAAGACAACTTCACTTTCTTCTTTTCCTTAGAATCAGCATATTTCTCTTTGACCACTATTTCCAAAGTTGACTTACTTAAACAACATTACTGTCTAAGCGCATCTTGTCTTGAATGTTTCTGTAGTGTGGGCAAATTTAATTCTCTTCTGAAATTCAATTAGTTATATTTCTCTCCCAAACACTGTGAGAAAGACTGCCTGGATATTTTTATCCATCTTTCTGTAATTTAGACTCCAGAGTAGTTTAGATTTGTGCCAGCCATGTTTGATGGGATGATCAGGTCACCTCATATTCACATACATATAATTATCTTTCATGGGTGATTGAACATAAATTCAATAAAATTTACATGAATATTTTACATAGCTCCCCAAAGAGAATGATCATGACCTATCAACTGCCCGGAAGAATTACATCTAGGTTGTCATGCACTGCTGCACTTATTTTTTTCATGGGAATCAATAAACCTCTCTATGGGATTCTGGATTTCAGTTTGCATATATTTTGCAAATAAGCACTTCAGTAGTAAAATTACTCAAAGAGGTAAATAGTTTCTGACTCTATAAACATCTAGATTGCTAATCTGGTTGTTCATTGGTTTTTGAGTAATTTTTTCTATTGTAAAAATATATAAAGGAAATAATTATTCTGATAATGCTCCCTGAACCAATTTACTCTTGTGTCAATGATTTACAAAAGTAAATACATCTGAGAGAAATCGAATTTGTGATTAAAAATCTACCCAAAAATAAAAGCCCAGGGCCAGATGGCTTCACAGCCAAATTCTACCAAATATTTAAAGAAGAGCTAATGCCTGTCCTTCTAAAACTCTTCCAAAAAATTGCACAGGAAGGAAAACTTCCAAACACATTCTACGAGGCCACCATCACCCTGATACCCAAACCAGGCAAAGATAACACAAAAAAGGAAAACTATAGGCCAATTTCACTGATGAACTTAGATGCCAAGATCCTCAACAAAATCCTAGCAAACAGATTTCAACGACACGTCAAAAAACTCATACATCATGATCAAGTCGGGTTCATCCCAGGCATGCAAGGATTCTTCAACATCCACAAATCAATCAACATGATACACCATATCAACAAGTTGAAAGACAAAAATCACATGATCATCTCAATAGATGCAGAAAAAGCCTTCGACAAAGTACAACATCTATTTATGATCAAAACTCTTCAGAAAATGGGCATAGAAGGAACCTATCTCAACATAATAAAAGCCATCTATGAGAAGCCTACATCGAACATTATTGTTAATGGTGAAAAACTGAAAGCATTCCCTCTAAGATCAGGAACAAGACAGGGGTGCCCACTTTCACCACTACTATTCAACATAGTCCTGGAAGTCCTAGCAACAGCAATAAGAGAAGAGAAAGAAATCAAAGGAATCCAGATTGGAAAGGAAGAAGTCAAGCTCTCTCTTTTTGCAGACGACATGATATTATACATAGAAAATCCCAAAGACACGGTTACAAAGCTACTAGAGCTAATCAATGAATTTAGCAAAGTTGCAGGATACAAAGTCAACACACAGAAGTCACTGGCATTCCTATATACAAACAATGAAAAATCAGAAAATGAACACAAAGAGGCAATCCCCTTCACCATTGCAACCAAAAGAATCAAATATCTAGGAATAAACCTGCCCAAAGAAACAAAAGAACTGTACAGAGAAAATTACAAGACACTCATGAGAGAAACTAAAGAAGACTTAAACAGATGGAAAGATATTCCATGTTCCTGGATCAGAAGAATTAATATTGTGAAAATGACCATACAACCAAATATCTACAGATTCAATGCAATACCTATTCAAATACTATTGACATTTTTCACAGAACTAGACCAAATAATAACACAGTTCATATGGAAACACAGAAGACCTCGAATAGCCAAAGCAATCTTGAGGAAGAAGAATGGAGTTGGAGGGATCAGCCTCCCTAACTTCAGACTCTACTACAAAGCAACAGTTATCAAGACAGTATGGTACTGGCACAAAAACAGAACTTTAGATCAATGGAACAAGATTGAGAACCCAGAGATCAACCCATGCACCTATGGGTTCCTTATTTTTGACAAAGGAGGAGAAACTATAAAATGGGAGAAAGATAGCCTCTTCAACAAATGCTGCTGGGAAAATTGGACAGCTACATGCAAACAAATGAAGTTGGAACATTCCCTGACCCCATACACAAAGAGAAACTCAAAATGGATTAAAGACCTAAATGTAAGGCCAGAAACCATCAAACTCTTAGAGGAGAATATAGGCAAAACCCTCAAGGACATCAATCAATGCAAGATCTTCTCTGACCCACCTACTAGAATAGTGGAACTGAAAAGAAAAGTCAACACGTGGGACCTCATGAAATTTAAAAGCTTTTGTACAGCAAAAGAAATCACCCAAAAGTTGAACAGACACCCCACAGAGTGGGAGAAAATCATAGCCAATGAAACAACAGACAAAGAATTAATCTCCAAAATCTACAAGCAACTCAGACAACTCAGCACAGGGAAAATGAGCAGCCCAATCAAAAAATGGGAAAAAGATCTAAAGAGACGCCTCTCCAAAGAGGACATACACATGGCCCAAAAATACATGAAATGATGCTCATCCTCGCTTATTATCAGAGAAATGCAAATTAAAACCACAATGAGATACCACCTCACACCTGTCAGAATGGTCATCATCAACAAATTGACAGACAACAAATGCTGGAGAGGGTGCGGAGAAAAGGGCACCCTCTTGCATTGCTGGTGGGAATGTAAATTGATACAACCTCTATGGAAGACAATATGAAGATTCCTTAAAAAACTAAAAATAGAAGCACCCTATGACCCAGCAATCTCACTATTAGGCTTATATCCTGATGAAATCAAAACTGAAAGAGGCACCTGTACCCCAATGTTCATTGCAGCTCTCTATACAATAGCCACAACATGGAAGCAACCTAGATGTCCATCGACAAATGAATGGATACAGAAGCCCTGGTCCATATATACAATGGAATACTACTCAGCTGTTAAAAGAAATGCAAAAGACTCAGTTCTAATGAGGTGGCTGGCTCTAGAACCTATCATAAAAAGTGAAGTGAGTCAAGAAGAGAAAGACAAGTATAGTATACTAATTCATATATATGGGATCTAGTAAGATGGTCATGATAACACACGCAGTGAACTCAAAAGAAAAACAGAGAAGTAGCCTCTTCAACAAATGCTGCTGGGAAAATTGGACAGCTACATGCAAACAAATGAAGTTGGAACATTCCCTGACCCCATACACAAAGAGAAACTCAAAATGGATTAAAGACCTAAATGTAAGGCCAGAAACCATCAAACTCTTAGAGGAGAATATAGGCAAAACCCTCAAGGACATCAATCAATGCAAGATCTTCTCTGACCCACCTACTAGAATAGTGGAACTGAAAAGAAAAGTCAACACGTGGGACCTCATGAAATTTAAAAGCTTTTGTACAGCAAAAGAAATCACCCAAAAGTTGAACAGACACCCCACAGAGTGGGAGAAAATCATAGCCAATGAAACAACAGACAAAGAATTAATCTCCAAAATCTACAAGCAACTCAGACAACTCAGCACAGGGAAAATGAGCAGCCCAATCAAAAAATGGGAAAAAGATCTAAAGAGACGCCTCTCCAAAGAGGACATACACATGGCCCAAAAATACATGAAATGATGCTCATCCTCGCTTATTATCAGAGAAATGCAAATTAAAACCACAATGAGATACCACCTCACACCTGTCAGAATGGTCATCATCAACAAATTGACAGACAACAAATGCTGGAGAGGGTGCGGAGAAAAGGGCACCCTCTTGCATTGCTGGTGGGAATGTAAATTGATACAACCTCTATGGAAGACAATATGAAGATTCCTTAAAAAACTAAAAATAGAAGCACCCTATGACCCAGCAATCTCACTATTAG
Organism: Tragulus kanchil; assembly: GCA_022376925.1. Lineage (NCBI taxonomy): Eukaryota > Metazoa > Chordata > Mammalia > Artiodactyla > Tragulidae > Tragulus > Tragulus kanchil. The sequence continues at coordinate 105,640,883 of JAIOJX010000023.1, read as the reverse complement.
GCTTATATCCTGATGAAATCAAAACTGAAAGAGGCACCTGTACCCCAATGTTCATTGCAGCTCTCTATACAATAGCCACAACATGGAAGCAACCTAGATGTCCATCGACAAATGAATGGATACAGAAGCCCTGGTCCATATATACAATGGAATACTACTCAGCTGTTAAAAGAAATGCAAAAGACTCAGTTCTAATGAGGTGGCTGGCTCTAGAACCTATCATAAAAAGTGAAGTGAGTCAAGAAGAGAAAGACAAGTATAGTATACTAATTCATATATATGGGATCTAGTAAGATGGTCATGATAACACACGCAGTGAACTCATGAAAAAACAGAGAATAGACATAAGGACTATGTGGAGACCGAACAGTGGGAGGGAGGCATGGAGGGAGTAACATGGAAACCTATACTGTCATGTGTGGAAAAGATAGCTATTGTCATTGTGCTAGGGGAATAGGAGTACCTACAACCACTTGGGGCGATGGTCTGGAGGGATGGGGGGGAAATGGGTTGGGGAGGGTCCAGGGACATGCATATGAATGATCTGGGAACATGCATGTTGGTGAACAACAAAACTCTGTAAAATCTTTAAAATAAAGGAAAAAAAATTAAAAAAAAAAGTAAATACATCTGAGAGATGCAACTGTGTTCTTCTTTTATAATTTTTTACATAGAACAATCTAAGTGTACCACACCTTTCTCAAAAAGACACTTAACTTTATATCCTTATATAAGGCCCGTGTGATTAGGATAGTATCTTCTAAAACGCTAAATAAATATTACCATGGTTTTCAATTTTGGCACTGAAATTAAAGAGGGACTTGTAATTCATATTTGGCATTTGTTATCAATTGGGTTTATAGGATGTATTATTAAGTGTGTAACAATTTAAGGGATGCTAAGTGCTTAATTTCTCAAGAATACAGAGTAACCATATAAGTCAAAGCAATACATGTAAATAAGCATAATCATTAAAACAGACATATGTATACATTTTGAATCAATAATGCTAAACTCTTGGTTAATCTGTGCACATTTCAAGGGTTGCCAGTAAGGAGAGCAGAAACAGAAATCTAGGAAACAGTTTTGTTTTTTTAATACCCCAAGGTGAAATCAAATCTGAAAGAGGCACCTGTACCCCAATGTTCATTGCAGCTCTCTATACAATAGCCACAACATGGAAGCAACCTAGATGTCCATCGACAAATGAATGGATACAGAAGCCCTGGTCCATATATACAATGGAATACTACTCAGCTGTTAAAAGAAATGCAAAAGACTCAGTTCTAATGAGGTGGCTGGCTCTAGAACCTATCATAAAAAGTGAAGTGAGTCAAGAAGAGAAAGACAAGTATAGTATACTAATTCATATATATGGGATCTAGTAAGATGGTCATGATAACACACGCAGTGAACTCATGAAAAAACAGAGAATAGACATAAGGACTATGTGGAGACCGAACAGTGGGAGGGAGGCATGGAGGGAGTAACATGGAAACCTATACTGTCATGTGTGGAAAAGATAGCTATTGTCATTGTGCTAGGGGAATAGGAGTACCTACAACCACTTGGGGCGATGGTCTGGAGGGATGGGGGGGGGGGGAACTGGGTTGGGGGAGGGTCCAGGGACATGCATATGAATGATCTGGGAACATGCATGTTGGTGAACAACAAAACTCTGTAAAATCTTTAAAATAAAGGAAAAAAAATTAAAAAAAAAAGTAAATACATCTGAGAGATGCAACTGTGTTCTTCTTTTATAATTTTTTACATAGAACAATCTAAGTGTACCACACCTTTCTCAAAAAGACACTTAACTTTATATCCTTATATAAGGCCCGTGTGATTAGGATAGTATCTTCTAAAACGCTAAATAAATATTACCATGGTTTTCAATTTTGGCACTGAAATTAAAGAGGGACTTGTAATTCATATTTGGCATTTGTTATCAATTGGGTTTATAGGATGTATTATTAAGTGTGTAACAATTTAAGGGATGCTAAGTGCTTAATTTCTCAAGAATACAGAGTAACCATATAAGTCAAAGCAATACATGTAAATAAGCATAATCATTAAAAACAGACATATGTATACATTTTTGAATCAATAATGCTAAACTCTTGGTTAATCTGTGCACATTTCAAGGGGTTGCCAGTAAGGAGAGCAGAAACAGAAATCTAGGAAACAGTTTTGTTTTTTTTAATACCCCCAAGGTGAACAATGCTTTTTCTATGGTCCAAGATTTCTTTTGAAAATGGGTAAAATATTAATTATTTTACTATACAATGTCTACAACAATTTCATGTACTACTTATTGAGAGTAATCTAGCATGAGGAAGGACCTTCCATGTGGAACTAGTGGTAAAGAATCCACCAACAAATGCAGCAGGCTTAAAGAGATGCACGTTCCATCCCTGGGTCAGACGAAAGGCATAAAGCAACAGAATTTTCACAACTTGTTTGATTTTGGAATCTTATCTTTAAGAAACTCTTCTTTCAACCAGTGGTCTGTGAAGCATATTTTGAGATACATTTATTTAATGGCATATGTAGTGTTATGATCATATCAAACTAAAGATATGCAGGAAATTAAAGTACCAGTTCCATAAATTATAATGAAAACCTTGCCCAATGCAGTGGTTTGAGTGAAGAAGACCTATTTATGCTTATGATCAGAGACAAGGACAAAAACAGTCAGCAATGAGACTGAACAGAGAGTGAGAAAAGGTCAAGAGTTAAAGACGTAAGCTGATGAAAAATAAAGTGTAACGAAAGAATTATGTAATCCAAATAGTTTGTTGAAAGTAGCTGGACAGCATGATGTAAGCAAATAACCCTAGATTACAATACAGAGTTTATGTAACTAGTTTACTCTGACAAGTAAAATCAGCTGTCCTTTCTATTTACTTGTAGATAATAAGACTACTATGCCACAGAGATTACAGAACAAAATCATATAAAACACAGTTTGGCATATGTCAACTAGTCAATAAAATGCTTTTTTTATAGATATTGTTTCATGTGCAATATTAAAATGCCATGATTATTTTCTGACTGCTTAAAAACATATATTTTTGAAACTGTAACTTATATACACAGTGCCATTTCATAATCTTGCAAGCATGCCTTCATAACTGTAACAGTACTGCTGGAAAAACAAACTTATATATGGAAATCTGGCCCCGGGACTTAAAAAAAAATGGTATACATTTTGAATCAATAATGCTAAACTCTTGGTTAATCTGCACATTTCAAGGGGTTGCCAGTAAGGAGAGCAGAAACAGAAATCTAGGAAACAGTTTTGTTTTTTTTAATACCCCCAAGGTGAACAATGCTTTTTCTATGGTCCAAGATTTCTTTTGAAAATGGGTAAAATATTAATTATTTTACTATACAATGTCTACAACAATTTCATGTACTACTTATTGGGAGTAATCTAGCATGAGGAAGGACCTTCCATGTGGAACTAGTGGTAAAGAATCCACCAACAAATGCAGCAGGCTTAAAGAGATGCACGTTCCATCCCTGGGTCAGACGAAAGGCATAAAGCAACAGAATTTTCACAACTTGTTTGATTTTGGAATCTTATCTTTAAGAAACTCTTCTTTCAACCAGTGGTCTGTGAAGCATATTTTGAGATACATTTATTTAATGGCATATGTAGTGTTATGATCATATCAAACTAAAGATATGCAGGAAATTAAAGTACCAGTTCCATAAATTATAATGAAAACCTTGCCCAATGCAGTGGTTTGAGTGAAGAAGACCTATTTATGCTTATGATCAGAGACAAGGACAAAAACAGTCAGCAATGAGACTGAACAGAGAGTGAGAAAAGGTCAAGAGTTAAAGACGTAAGCTGATGAAAAATAAAGTGTAACGAAAGAATTATGTAATCCAAATAGTTTGTTGAAAGTAGCTGGACAGCATGATGTAAGCAAATAACCCTAGATTACAATACAGAGTTTATGTAACTAGTTTACTCTGACAAGTAAAATCAGCTGTCCTTTCTATTTACTTGTAGATAATAAGACTACTATGCCACAGAGATTACAGAACAAAATCATATAAAACACAGTTTGGCATATGTCAACTAGTCAATAAAATGCTTTTTTTATAGATATTGTTTCATGTGCAATATTAAAATGCCATGATTATTTTCTGACTGCTTAAAAACATATATTTTTGAAACTGTAACTTATATACACAGTGCCATTTCATAATCTTGCAAGCATGCCTTCATAACTGTAACAGTACTGCTGGAAAAACAAACTTATATATGGAAATCTGCCCCTAAAACTGACAATGAATCTGGTAGTAGAACAGAAAATTTATAGGAAAAAGAAAATAAGAACACAAGGTGGCAGATAGATGTTTGTTGTTTAGTTGCTAACTCCTGTCTGGGAAGAGAATTCACCGAATTCATTATAAACATGGCATTCCTCTCTGAGTATTCATATAATTATGTATATAGTAGATGGTGAATACAGTGACAGAGCATAGAAACTTTATATGATTGCAATATATGATCTGAAAATTCCATAGAAAGAATAGGATACAAGTGCGATATCATATGAACACAAATTAAAACTAAAGAATATCCATTTTATCTGAGTAATTAACATCTCAGGACTGCCGTGCCTACAGATGTCATAGTATTCTTACCAATTTGACTTAATGTTTCCTCCTGGGATGGTTTTCCACCTTTGCCTTCTCAGATGGTAAGAATCCACCTGCAGCATGGGAGACCTGGGTTCCATCATTTGGTTGGGTAGTTCCTCTGGAGGAGGGCACAGTAGCCCACTCCAGTATTCTTGCCTGGAGCCCCATAGATAGAAGCCTGGCAGGCTACAGTTCACGGGGTCACAAATAATCTGACATGACTGAGTGACTAAGCACATGACACATTACTATTCATTGTAGAGACTTTAATCTAATAGATGGAATTGGAATATTTGAAAATCTAATTTTTTTAAATTGCAGATAAACATGTATTTTGTTTCAAGCATTAGTTTTCTTTGTAAAGTTTCTGAGCTTCAAGGAAGAAGGCTTCCCTGTTGCTCTCCATTTTTTTTTTTTTTAATGCATAAAGATGCTCTTAAAACATGGTCAAAAATCAATACACTGCAAGATCACCTATTAGATGGCCAAGTCAGTCCCTAGCACATTTTACCCGCCTCTCCTCCCCAGATCTGCCCTTCAGCTGCATTGCCCTCTTATTATTGAGATCTATTTCCTTAAAACATATATTTTTGAAACTGTAACTTATATACACAGTGCCATTTCATAATCTTGCAAGCATGCCTTCATAACTGTAACAGTACTGCTGGAAAAACAAACTTATATATGGAAATCTGCCCCTAAAACTGACAATGAATCTGGTAGTAGAACAGAAAATTTATAGGAAAAAGAAAATAAGAACACAAGGTGGCAGATAGATGTTTGTTGTTTAGTTGCTAACTCCTGTCTGGGAAGAGAATTCACCGAATTCATTATAAACATGGCATTCCTCTCTGAGTATTCATATAATTATGTATATAGTAGATGGTGAATACAGTGACAGAGCATAGAAACTTTATATGATTGCAATATATGATCTGAAAATTCCATAGAAAGAATAGGATACAAGTGACGATATCATATGAACACAAATTAAAACTAAAGAATATCCATTTTATCTGAGTAATTAACATCTCAGGACTGCCGTGCCTACAGATGTCATAGTATTCTTACCAATTTGACTTAATGTTTCCTCCTGGGATGGTTTTCCACCTTTGCCTTCTCAGATGGTAAGAATCCACCTGCAGCATGGGAGACCTGGGTTCCACCATTTGGTTGGGTAGTTCCTCTGGAGGAGGGCACAGTAGCCCACTCCAGTATTCTTGCCTGGAGCCCCCATAGATAGAGAAGCCTGGCAGGCTACAGTTCACGGGGTCACAAATAATCTGACATGACTGAGTGACTAAGCACATGACACATTACTATTCATTGTAGAGACTTTAATCTAATAGATGGAATTGGAATATTTGAAAATCTAATTTTTTTAAATTGCAGATAAACATGTATTTTGTTTCAAGCATTAGTTTTCTTTGTAAAGTTTCTGAGCTTCAAGGAAGAAGGCTTCCCTGTTGCTCTCCATTTTTTTTTTTTTAATGCATAAAGATGCTCTTAAAACATGGTCAAAAATCAATACACTGCAAGATCACCTATTAGATGGCCAAGTCAGTCCCTAGCACATTTTACCCGCCTCTCCTCCCCAGATCTGCCCTTCAGCTGCATTGCCCTCTTATTATTGAGATCTATTTCCTTAAAAATGCTTTCTCTGAAACCAGTAGTACAACAGGTTCCCCTCTGTTGTCCACAGCATCCTATGTTTAGTCATCATAATATGTATCATGGTGCATAATTGTTTTTGAGATCCATTGAATGACTATGGCATTCTAATAAAACAAAAGATCGAAAATGGTAACCAGTGACACATAATAGCCAATAACATACTTTATAATGAATAAACATGTTCTCATAACTTCATAATATGAATAGCTGGCCCTTCCTATTATGGCCTCAAAAACTATGGAAATGTTTTTATGCTGCAAAAAGGTAAGAAAGAATAAAGACAAGATATTTAACTTGTTATTGTAAATAAACCATAATCTGTGTCTAATTTTTCCGTTCCTATTTCTTCCTCTTTTGCTTCCTGTACTGTAAGTTCTGATTCCATTAAAATGGAGAGAAAATTCAAGACATCCAATTTCATTGTGACACCAAGAAATAAAATGAAACCATCAAGGAGGGCTTCTTAAAAGTACTAAGGATCTGACCTTTGGTTATATAAAAAAGTGTTTCACTTTCATCTCAAGGTCTCCAACGCTTGACAGAAATTTTCTCTACCTGTCACTTATCTCTCCTAACTAAATTATGTTATTGCCATGACTGCTGAGGACTGTCATCTCTTCTTCATAAGCATATATCAGATCAGAATTTTTTTAAAACTGGTTTTGTTTGACCTTCCAGGCAGGCAACATACTTGAAGAAGTCCTTGTGAAGAGGGGCACAGCATTCTCCTCACCAGTGGGTTCACATAAAATACTGATATTGCCTCTCTTGCTTTATATATAAATATATTTTACTAACCAATTTTCAGTATACTTTTAGAAGTATAATAAAGAAAGAGTAACATATCAGCTTATCTGAGAGTGGGGTATGATGGATAGAAAGGAAAAATGGAGAGCAGGAAGACTGCATACATCTGAGTGGGAAAGGGGCCTCCAATGACAAAGGAAGTAATTAAAATACACCTCAGGATACAAAAACTGCATTTCCTGCCTTCATAATTGTACTTCAGGCTACACCATTATGTGAGCATGATGAAGACTCGATACCTACATCAGAATGCACATTCATCTCCAAGTAACATTATCAGACTTTTTTCTGATTGAAACTTTTTGTCCCTTTCCGGTAAATATTAAAAATAAATGTGCCATCTTGTTGTCCATTGAATGACTATGGCATTCTTTAATAGATCATAATATGTATCATGGTGCATAATTGTTTTTGAGATCCATTGAATGACTATGGCATTCTAATAAAACAAAAGATCGAAAATGGTAACCAGTGACACATAATAGCCAATAACATACTTTATAATGAATAAACATGTTCTCATAACTTCATAATATGAATAGCTGGCCCTTCCTATTATGGCCTCAAAAACTATGGAAATGTTTTTATGCTGCAAAAAGGTAAGAAAGAATAAAGACAAGATATTTAACTTGTTATTGTAAATAAACCATAATCTGTGTCTAATTTTTCCGTTCCTATTTCTTCCTCTTTTGCTTCCTGTACTGTAAGTTCTGATTCCATTAAAATGGAGAGAAAATTCAAGACATCCAATTTCATTGTGACACCAAGAAATAAAATGAAACCATCAAGGAGGGCTTCTTAAAAGTACTAAGGATCTGACCTTTGGTTATATAAAAAAGTGTTTCACTTTCATCTCAAGGTCTCCAACGCTTGACAGAAATTTTCTCTACCTGTCACTTATCTCTCCTAACTAAATTATGTTATTGCCATGACTGCTGAGGACTGTCATCTCTTCTTCATAAGCATATATCAGATCAGAATTTTTTTAAAACTGGTTTTGTTTGACCTTCCAGGCAGGCAACATACTTGAAGAAGTCCTTGTGAAGAGGGGCACAGCATTCTCCTCACCAGTGGGTTCACATAAAATACTGATATTGCCTCTCTTGCTTTATATATAAATATATTTTACTAACCAATTTTCAGTATACTTTTAGAAGTATAATAAAGAAAGAGTAACATATCAGCTTATCTGAGAGTGGGGTATGATGGATAGAAAGGAAAAATGGAGAGCAGGAAGACTGCATACATCTGAGTGGGAAAGGGGCCTCCAATGACAAAGGAAGTAATTAAAAATACACCTCAGGATACAAAAACTGCATTTCCTGCCTTCATAATTGTACTTCAGGCTACACCATTATGTGAGCATGATGAAGACTCGATACCTACATCAGAATGCACACATTCATCTCCAAATTTGTGTCTAACATCTTAGAAGGTCAAGTGCATTATCAACTGGTGATTTTATATTCTGATTGATTTATCTTTTTTGTCCCTTTCCTGCTGCTAAATTATCTCAAAAAAAATACAATGACTCCCTCTGCCAATATTTTCTCTGGAGAGTTGTACCTTCTTTCCACCCCAGGAATGAAAACTTCAAGGAGGAAACTATATACGGGACTTCGCAGAATTGTCTACACACTTCTGGTCACTAAAGACATTCTCCAATTACTAAGCCATCCTTGTGTCTAGAAGATTCTGTCACTATTCAAAGAACATCTATTTCAAAGTGTACAAAACAGGGAACTTCCGTTTTGGTCCAGCAGTTAAGACTCCTCACCTCCAATGCAAGGGACCTGGGTTCAATCTCTGGTCAGGGAAGAAGATCTCACATGCCCCAACTAAGAGTTTGCATGCTATAACTAAAGACTCCATGTTCCAACTAAAACCTAGCACAACCAAATAAAGATTTATTTCTTAAATGTATGCAGAACATTAGTGTCAACCAGCTTGGAAATGAAAAGATGAATAAGCTCTAGGCCCTTCTTTTACAAGGAAAAATAGAATCTTTATTGGATTATGTGTTAATATTCTTTCTGATCTTCATATACTTAGCTACATGACAGGACATTTCCTGATTTGTCCAGAAGTATAAATTCCTCCAAAAATATGTATTTTTTAATGAGCTCTAGTGTTACCTTTATGAACTTATCGTGAGGAAAACAGCAGGCAGAGTTTTCCTCATGGTCCAATATGTAAAGAGTCCACCTTGCAGTGCAAGGGGCACCTGTTTGATCCCTGGCCCGGGAAGATTCCATGTGCTATGGAGTGGCTGAACTGGTGTGTCCAATTACTATCCAGCGTTCTGGAGCACCTGTACCCAGACCAGTACTCTTCAGCGAGAGAGGCCACTGCAATGGGAGGCCCACACATGCCAAAGAATAAAAGATGGATGAAAATAAATATAAATAAAAGAGGCATGATGGGGAAAAAGGAGAAAAAATATTTTAAAAAATCAGGCATATATGCATTTTTAACCACAAAAATTCTCCTTAAAGCATCACAAATATACCAAGTAACCAATAATCTATAACTGGTTATTAACACCTTATTTTCTCATTTGTCAGAAAATGAACTTAATTTTTGTCTATATAATATGCATTACTCTCTCTTCAGAGGCATATAACATGCTAGGTAACTTTCTCAGGATCACACAGTTGAGAGATACTAGAATTGTGTTCCAGAAATCTATGTGGTTATCCAGTGAGCTGTTAGCCCAATTTACACAAGGCTACCTCTTATGTTCTGAATTGGAACCCAGCTTTAGCTAAGGCAACCTCCTTAGCAAGGGAGTCTTTCCTGAGAAATGTATCTAGCTTTCCCCTTATTCTTGCCCTCATTCTGTATCACGATAGCCAATTAATTGCCTTCATTGCATTTACCTGAGTAATTTTCTTCCTCAAATCAGTTTTAATAACTGTATTGGGATGTACCAAAAAGTTACCATATTGTAAGAATGTTTTTAAATACAGTGTTTTTAAGTAATACAGTGTTTTGAGGTAAATTTGTAGAGCTTGACAATCATCACCATGAACTAGTTTCTTTTTTTTTTCTTTATTTGTTTATTTTTTATAGAGTTTTGTTGTTTACTGCCACATATCAGCATGAATCAGCCACAGGTATACATATGTCCCTCCCTTCTGAATTTCCCTCCCATCTCCCTCCCCATCCCACCACTCTAGGTTGTTACAGAGCCCCAAAATTCCATGGTGCCTATGTGCACCAATACCAGCTCACAACCCCATCCCTAGGAAACCAACTGTCTCTATAAACTTGTTTTTTTTTTTTTTTTTCGGACAGTTCATCTTAACAGAGTCATGCATAAGTCATCCAAAAAGCACACTAGGAATAATAATAAAACTGTCTTTTTGGAAATGTAATATACACAATACACAATTCCAAGTGTTTTGGGTACATGTGTGATATGTTTTACAAAAACTTCTTGTACCTAACAAACACAGATGTATGAGGAAGCAAGACAGTCACATGAGGTCTAACAACTAGAGGAAACATGTGAATTCTTATTCAAGTGTGTACAAAAGCTCCTGACCTGAACACTGGGCTTGTGTTCCCCTCCTCTGACCCTTTATGCTTTCAATCTAGTGACCTCTGTTGGCCTAAGGCAGGATAGCTTCTTTATAGATGAGGTTGGATGGTGAGATTCCCATTGTTGGCTCTATACCCAAAATACGCAAAAGATAAATATGTTACTAGGAAACATATTTTACAGCAAGTGGGTTAACGGCACAGCCCTAACAATTCTGATTCTTTCTCAATCTGGTTACTCTGGCATCACTAATACTTAAAAGAATTGGTTCCTGCAGAAGCCAATAATAAGAGAAATTTCAGAGATATACCCCTTATTCCAACTGCATATATGCTTATCTTACAAGCTCAAATTCTCAGGCCTAAAAAAGATAAGAGATAGCATGTGGACTTCTCAGAGAAATTGGCTGCTCTCTTGCCATTTAGGGTTATTATTTCTTAAGCTTTTCATTATGAATTGGAGTTTAGCAGATTAACAAAGTGACAGTTCCAGGTGGACAGCAAAGGGACTTAGCCATATGGATACTTACATCCATTCTTTCCATCTCTGTAAACTCCCCTCTCATGTAGAGTTCCCCACATCAAGCAATGTTCCCTGTGATCTACAATAGGTCCTTGTTGGCTATCCATTTTAAATATAGCAGCATGTACATGTCCATTCCTAACTCCCTAACTATGCCTTCTCCTATCTGTCCCCCGTGGCAAACATAACTTTGTTCGCTTACGTCTATGAGTCTGTTTCTATTCTGTAAGCATGTTCATTTGTATCTTGTCTTTTAAGATTCTTGGGGATATTATTGCTCCCTTGCCAAAAAAAGGCAGTATTTCTCCCTGGACCCAGATAACTTTAGATACAACTTGGAAACATTAAATCCCTTATGCTTCTTGTGATAGCAAGGGCTCTCTGCTATCTGAGGGCTGCTGCAGTGGGACACCCCAAGATAGGATCCTTCAGCCATTACAAGCCTGAAGACTCAAGAGTCTGTAACCCACGGCTGCTTTTCCCATGCTCCTGGGATACAGTTATTGTCTGGCCTCTGGGCCTCCATTACTTTGAAGATATAAATGTGAACAGTTTGCATAGAGTAGTCAAACCTCCAAGTGACCAATTTCTAAGAAGGTCTCAGACTCCTTCAAAGAGGCAAAAGTGAGAGGTTTTTTTTCTGTCTTTTTTTTTTTTTTCTTCCTTTCAAGGGGGATTCTAGACTGCTTTAGAAGAAAGGACTCATGGAAATACAAGAGACTGTCCAGTCTTCTCTCTTCTGCTCCTGGTAATTGCTGCTCACCACCCTTGGACTGTGAGAGCAGGACAAAAATGTATATATTTTCATAGGGAATACGAGTTCCACGAGGAACTCTCTACTCAATGACATAGCTCAATGACACAGTGGAACTTCCCAGAGAACTTGTTTAATTCTGAGACTCTAAGGAATACTTTGACCAAACGTTCTCAGCAATAACCGCCTAAGCAGCTATAAATTTCTGCAGGTCACAAATTCCACATTGATCCTGCACGTGGGAATGCCCATAGGAAGCCAGTGCCTCCACTTTTCCCAAAAAGGCCAGAGCAAAGATAGGCATTAACATCAGTTCCAGGTGGACAGCAAAGGGACTTAGCCATATGGATACTTACATCCATTCTTTCCATCTCTGTAAACTCCCCTCTCATGTAGAGTTCCCCACATCAAGCAATGTTCCCTGTGATCTACAATAGGTCCTTGTTGGCTATCCATTTTAAATATAGCAGCATGTACATGTCCATTCCTAACTCCCTAACTATGCCTTCTCCTATCTGTCCCCCGTGGCAAACATAACTTTGTTCCTTCGTCTATGAGTCTGTTTCTATTCTGTAAGCATGTTCATTTGTATCTTGTCTTTTAAGATTCTTGGGGATATTATTGCTCCCTTGCCAAAAAAAGGCAGTATTTCTCCCTGGACCCAGATAACTTTAGATACAACTTGGAAACATTAAATCCCTTATGCTTCTTGTGATAGCAAGGGCTCTCTGCTATCTGAGGGCTGCTGCAGTGGGACACCCCAAGATAGGATCCTTCAGCCATTACAAGCCTGAAGACTCAAGAGTCTGTAACCCACGGCTGCTTTTCCCATGCTCCTGGGATACAGTTATTGTCTGGCCTCTGGGCCTCCATTACTTTGAAGATATAAATGTGAACAGTTTGCATAGAGTAGTCAAACCTCCAAGTGACCAATTTCTAAGAAGGTCTCAGACTCCTTCAAAGAGGCAAAAGTGAGAGGTTTTTTTTCTGTCTTTTTTTTTTTTTCTTCCTTTCAAGGGGGATTCTAGACTGCTTTAGAAGAAAGGACTCATGGAAATACAAGAGACTGTCCAGTCTTCTCTCTTCTGCTCCTGGTAATTGCTGCTCACCACCCTTGGACTGTGAGAGCAGGACAAAAATGTATATATTTTCATAGGGAATACGAGTTCCACGAGGAACTCTCTACTCAATGACATAGCTCAATGACACAGTGGAACTTCCCAGAGAACTTGTTTAATTCTGAGACTCTAAGGAATACTTTGACCAAACGTTCTCAGCAATAACCGCCTAAGCAGCTATAAATTTCTGCAGGTCACAAATTCCACATTGATCCTGCACGTGGGAATGCCCATAGGGAAGCCAGTGCCTCCACTTTTCCCAAAAAAGGCCAGAGCAAAGATAGGCATTAACATCATTGGCAGAAGCCAAAGAATGGCTGAAATCAGGATGGGCTTAGATTTCCCACCTAGGAGGAACTTACAAAGCATCCAGCAAGGGAAGCATCTCCTCTGCCACTGGCTTACTCTTGGGCTCCTCTCTGCTTCTGCCTCATCAAGTTTTGCATTATTCAGTCACTACCATTTAATTTCCTATCCCTGCATCATCTTGGAGAGAGAGAACATGTCTTTTACTTTCATGTTTTCTTCCCCAGAAATGCCGCTGAACAGAAGTGTTCTTTCCTTCCTGACACAAAGACACAATGAGAGGTCAGTCCTGGTCCTCTCTGCACACTAGACCCATAGGTTGTGGTGTGACCATCAGCCTCTGTCTCAGTGTGTGTTAGAGCTCAGCTCCGTCCTGACCCAGGAGCCTACTTCTCCAGAGGCGTCTGTGCCCACTCTCTCCTGAAACTGGTGCCTCCCACCCTTTCCCTTCTCTCTGCTTTGTCCTCTCCTCCCTCTTTCTTCTCTCTTCACTTAGCTGTTTCTGCTAATTTCTCTTACTCTTTTAAAATATACTAATTCCTGGGCATCTGTAGATGAATGGTACTATTTTAATTCCTTGTTAATTTGACACCTCTTTCTTTATTATCTCTTTATACACCTGGCAGCCCTAGGATAATGAGTGTAGAAAGAAATGGAAGAAAGTCTCAGTTAAAAAGCAGCTAAAGGAAATTCTTAGGTTAAATTTCAGGGGGGTAATTTAGCTTCTAGTACTAGGACTGCAACAGTCAAAAGAACTCATTATATACTATGTATCACACAGCCTAAGTAGCAAGTTTTCCTGCATTGTTGCACCTTTTACCTTCTTTTTTGGTGGAAAAGTACTTAGTACTAACCTAACCAGCCACTAGAGTGACTGACCCCAAGCCTTATAGACATTCTGTGGGTATGCAATGGCCCCGCAGAAATACTGTTCTGAGAGCCAGGGGGTTCCACACTTCATTCATGACATTCATGTTATCCTGTTGTGTTTTGTTTTTTATCACAGCATATTTTCTGATACTCAGACTGATCTGTAGAATCTACCTATCCATAATTTCATTTGTAAATCACGGCCATACTCCTGGCCTGCCATTTCTTTATTCCCTTTCTAAGACTTTCCAGTATCCTCCTTTCCACAGCTCATTTTTATAATATATTCTTCTGCTTCATCAAGGTCCTAATGAACGCTTACTTCATGTCTTTCCTGTCCCCCCCCCATCAAGTTTTGCATTATTCAGTCACTACCATTTAATTTCCTATCCCTGCATCATCTTGGAGAGAGAGAACATGTCTTTTACTTTCATGTTTTCTTCCCCAGAAATGCCGCTGAACAGAAGTGTTCTTTCCTTCCTGACACAAAGACACAATGAGAGGTCAGTCCTGGTCCTCTCTGCACACTAGACCCATAGGTTGTGGTGTGACCATCAGCCTCTGTCTCAGTGTGTGTTAGAGCTCAGCTCCGTCCTGACCCAGGAGCCTACTTCTCCAGAGGCGTCTGTGCCCACTCTCTCCTGAAACTGGTGCCTCCCACCCTTTCCCTTCTCTCTGCTTTGTCCTCTCCTCCCTCTTTCTTCTCTCTTCACTTAGCTGTTTCTGCTAATTTCTCTTACTCTTTTAAAATATACTAATTCCTGGGCATCTGTAGATGAATGGTACTATTTTAATTCCTTGTTAATTTGACACCTCTTTCTTTATTATCTCTTTATACACCTGGCAGCCCTAGGATAATGAGTGTAGAAAGAAATGGAAGAAAGTCTCAGTTAAAAAGCAGCTAAAGGAAATTCTTAGGTTAAATTTCAGGGGGGTAATTTAGCTTCTAGTACTAGGACTGCAACAGTCAGAGAGAACTCATTATATACTATGTATCACACAGCCTAAGTAGCAAGTTTTCCTGCATTGTTGCACCTTTTACCTTCTTTTTTGGTGGAAAAGTACTTAGTACTAACCTAACCAGCCACTAGAGTGACTGACCCCAAGCCTTATAGACATTCTGTGGGTATGCAATGGCCCCGCAGAAATACTGTTCTGAGAGCCAGGGGGTTCCACACTTCATTCATGACATTCATGTTATCCTGTTGTGTTTTGTTTTTTATCACAGCATATTTTCTGATACTCAGACTGATCTGTAGAATCTACCTATCCATAATTTCATTTGTAAATCACGGCCATACTCCTGGCCTGCCATTTCTTTATTCCCTTTCTAAGACTTTCCAGTATCCTCCTTTCCACAGCTCATTTTTATAATATATCTTCTGCTTCATAGAACTTTTGCACTCAAGGTCCTAATGAAACATAAGAAATAATAAGATTCTGCAAGATGACCTCAATACATTTCTGAGATATTCCCTCCTGAGGTAAAAACTATATTATCCTCAGTAATTCACAGGAAAACTCCGATATATCAGGACATTAGAGAACCAGAGAAACTCCAGCTGAGACTTTTTTTCTTCGCCCTGCAAGATATGGCAGCATCTCTTTCGGAATGATTAAGTTTGCTGAGCCCAGTTCAAAATGAGCCCCTCTGTCCTCAAGCGCTCAACTTACTCCCTTGGAAAGCCATCTTCTCTTCTCCTTCCTGTATGCCTCTCTGAATCCGAAATGTAGAAGGCGACAGGGGTGCCAGCCACTGCAAACCACCAATAATGTCAGCGTTTCCACTTGGAGTGGAAAGTTGCTGAGGCTGTGTTATAGGGAGAGGTTGTTTCCACCTATGCCCTTTGCTCGATGTCATCCTTTTCCTCATAGGTCTCGTGGAGGAGGCTGAAGACATGCTCTGCACAGGAGGGGGCAGGGAGGTGTCCTCAGAACACCAAGAACTCTTGTGTATTAAATCCTGCCTCTAACTCATCTGCGTATCTGGCATTTGGACCTGGATATAATACCTCTGGGGGCAACGGCTCCCTTTAATGGCTCGCAGAAGAAAGGTAGTGTTACAGGAGATAAAAAGAGGAATCATCTCCACAATTACTGTGCTTTTGGTCAGGCTACCTCCAGCGGATATAACATGGGTGTCACCTCGGAGTCAGCTTAGCTAAGAAGAAAAGAAAAACAAGTGAATTTTTATATTTATACACACATACACATGTGCACCACAAATACTGAATATTTACCTATTTACAAACTGTTTAGCATCATGCTGGAGGCTTCCACATGCAGACCTCAACTTTGGTGAAAGCCTCGTATTAGCAGGGAAGAGAAATGTTTCTTTCTTTTGTTCTAAGTGTCTTTATTCCCAGACACCACTGCTAGGGGACTCACCGGAAAACAGTGCCTTGTCGATCAGACCCTGATTCAGACTACATGGGACATAGACGGGCTTCTCCCTGAGAGCAGCCATTGCCTGTGGACCTCTCAGGTATGCTCCATTCTGTTCCCCTCCCAATACTTTCACATCTCATCTGACTGCTTTTTTTTTTTTTTTTCCTCTGACAGTTAAACTCTCAGTATTTTCTGCTTTCACCTAAAACCTCTGGCTCCTATAGCTTCATGCACTGCCAGGATCAGTGTGGTTTTTCCTACTCTTCGCCCTGCAAGATATGGCAGCATCTCTTTCGGAATGATTAAGTTTGCTGAGCCCAGTTCAAAATGAGCCCCTCTGTCCTCAAGCGCTCAACTTACTCCCTTGGAAAGCCATCTTCTCTTCTCCTTCCTGTATGCCTCTCTGAATCCGAAACGTAGAAGGCGACAGGGGTGCCAGCCACTGCAAACCACCAATAATGTCAGCGTTTCCACTTGGAGTGGAAAGTTGCTGAGGCTGTGTTATAGGGAGAGGTTGTTTCCACCTATGCCCTTTGCTCGATGTCATCCTTTTCCTCATAGGTCTCGTGGAGGAGGCTGAAGACATGCTCTGCACAGGAGGGGGCAGGGAGGTGTCCTCAGAACACCAAGAACTCTTGTGTATTAAATCCTGCCTCTAACTCATCTGCGTATCTGGCATTTGGACCTGGATATAATACCTCTGGGGCAACGGCTCCCTTTAATGGCTCGCAGAAGAAAGGTAGTGTTACAGGAGATAAAAAGAGGAATCATCTCCACAATTACTGTGCTTTTGGTCAGGCTACCTCCAGCGGATATAACATGGGTGTCACCTCGGAGTCAGCTTAGCTAAGAAGAAAAGAAAAACAAGTGAATTTTTATATTTATACACACATACACATGTGCACCACAAATACTGAATATTTACCTATTTACAAACTGTTTAGCATCATGCTGGAGGCTTCCACATGCAGACCTCAACTTTGGTGAAAGCCTCGTATTAGCAGGGAAGAGAAATGTTTCTTTCTTTTGTTCTAAGTGTCTTTATTCCCAGACACCACTGCTCGGGGACTCCCCGGAAAACAGTGCCTTGTCGATCAGACCCTGATTCAGACTACATGGGACATAGACGGGCTTCTCCCTGAGAGCAGCCATTGCCTGTGGACCTCTCAGGTATGCTCCATTCTGTTCCCCTCCCAATACTTTCACATCTCATCTGACTGCTTTTTTTTTTTTTTTTCCTCTGACAGTTAAACTCTCAGTATTTTCTGCTTTCACCTAAAACCTCTGGCTCCTATAGCTTCATGCACTGCCAGGATCAGTGTGGTTTTTCCTACTCTTCCCTGCCCCCTACCCAGGAAGGCTGATTTCTAACTTGAAAAGACATTTTTGTCCCCTTTGAGAAAATAGCCTCATGATCTTGATATGACCTAAAACCAGAATAAATCTATCTACTTATCTATAATTTATGTTCCATGATGCATTTTCAGGTTTCATCATCATGGCTCCTACTAAAGAGAATTTCTGTTGATTTTTATCCATGTTAGCTTCAGTCTAGTCTTTTAAAAGTTGAAGGGAAATCCTCCTTTCATGACGGGCAATAGCTTTCTGGGCTGCATTTCCTCCTCCTTCAGGGTTCTTAGATGATTCCTCATCCTATCCTCCACTGCCTACATCATCCCAGGTGAGAAAGAAAATGAACCCACATAAAAGGAAAAATCCATTCATTGTTCAGGTAGACAGCAAATTTATGGCACAATTACCTCATGAAAACTGTGATGGGCTTGGAGCTTCAACAGACCACTCACATTTGGTTATTGGTAGGCGGTTTCCTCCGGAGTAGTTGATCTCTGGAAGGAAAATGATAACCTCAGCCTTTCTTGACGAAGGGACTCAGGTCTTCTCTACCCTTCTTCTCATAGAAATCTTATCTCCATTAGCCCAATCTCTGTCCAAAAGGGATTACCCCGAAACTCACCTGTACACCAGAAGGCATCTTCTCTGGTATCCTCAATTTCCAGATTTTTCTCCATACTGAAGTGTTTCAGTGCAGTTGGCTTTTTAAGGCAGGGCACACTGATCCTGTGGCTGGGTAGTCTTTTTATGGTGCTCTAGAATATGACCAAGTACAATCCTGATGTAAACCTCTAAGACATCATGGAATGGACAGCTTCCAATATTCCTTTACTCCAGATAACTGTTGGGGTAGGGACATGGCCCAAGGTCCAGAGCTTTCTCTACCTCGTCAGTTACTCCTAAGAATTCTGAAGTCCCAGGTTAAGTTTAAACTGAAACCAACTGTCTCTCAGTTGTAGTTTAATTCTTTTCAAAGGAAGTTCTCTCACATACCCATTTTACATCACACCTCTAACATCTGTATTTGGATTTTCATGAATATTTAGTTTTGGAAAAAGTGATCTTTGTTATTCAAAGGCACCCTAAACCACTGTGTCCTCCTGCATGTCACTTCAGGAAACAAATCTTCAGTCACTGAAATAGTTCTCTATATATCGACATATACATTTTTCTTGTTTTCATCTTAAACATCAAATGTTATGAAATTTTAAGTAGCATGTGTAAAATTTTAGAGACTTTTTAATTATACTTTCATCGGTCATGATAATATCCTCAATTTCAACTAATTTGACAGATAATATTTTCATGTGATAACATTTATGCTACATGTTATTTTCCCTCTTACTATAATCTTTTGCTCAATTCTTACAAGTTAGATCATGCAATGAGAGTTTGAACATTTTAGCAGCCTTTGAAATATCTTATCCTCAAACCTACCAAAGATGCATTAATTTTTCCCCTACAACCAACAAAATATAAGTATGATTATAGCCTTTGTGCAGTACAGTAAGGAAAAAAGTTAATAAGGATCAAGGTAAGAGAGAATAATTTTCTCTCAAATTCCCAGTCTAATTTTCAGAAATTCTCTAAAGCAAATTCTTCCTTGAAGTATCTGCATGCCAATTTCCCTTATTCCTTATTTTAAAAAATCAACAATTCTCAGATGCATATCTATATGACAGATAGGAAATACAATTCTCTTTCTTTCCTCATATCCTACCTTTGATCTAAAGAAGAAAGCAAAACTTGAAAAACTATTTTTCAAAAGCAAAAACTATTTTCTCTTCTAGAAGCCACTGGGTAATTTATGAGAGTAGAGGGGATTGACCAGATTTTGTCTCAATAATAAAGCCTCGATATCACAAGATTAAGCTAATTTTAATAATTTTCTCAACTTCTTAGACTTCTAAATCTATAAGATGAACATGTTTGCATTTTAGAAACTGCAGTCTTTAGGAAACACTGAACAAAATTTCCAAAAGTGATGTTTCACTTAAACTTTAAACTCATATGTACATAGGCAACACTGCTTTGGCTCCTTCGAAATTAAATAACATACAAAATTTTGTTTACTTCATTTTAAATTGTCTCTTTATAATTTTATCTTTGTCTAATTAGCTTCCAAAGATTTTTTCTTATAATGTTTAAGCTCTATACATAAAAATTTAGTTGTTAGTTGTACACATTATCCAATTTGCTATATTCTTTTAATTATGATTGTCTCAGAGGCACTACTCTTCTTCTTATTGTTATTACCAGTACTGCCAGCCTCACAATAACTGATTTTATGTTGTTGAGTCTGTCCATCTTCGAGTATGCTGACTTCTAACTTAAAGAGTCATATTTTCTGTGAATGTTAGCTGAACATTCTCAGTCTAGGATCTTTAAAAATTTATTTTATTCATGCTAAGTCTGTAATCACTGTCTGTGCTATTATGAGGTAAGAATCTTGAGTTTTTCTCTTTTCAATTCTAAATGAGTCTCCCAGCACTTTTAAAATAAAATTTTTTTAAATTTACATTCTTTTTTATTTTTTGGCTGTGCTGCACTGCATATGGGATTTTAATTCCCCAACCAGGGGTCAAATCCAGGCCTTCTGCAGTAGAGGCATTGTGTCTAAACCACTGGCCTGCCAGGGAAGTTTCCCATAACTTTTAATTTACTCATTTTTTGTTATCTCATTGATTAATATGACCTCTGATGTTTATAAAGATGCTACCAAAAAAGGAAAGTACAGGCCAATATCTTTTATGGATACAGATGCAAAAATTCTCAATAAAATATTAGCAAATTGAATCCAACAATACAGAAAGATCAGACATAATGATGAAGTTGGATTTATGCCAGGATCACAAGGTTGGTTCAACACATACAAATCAACATGTCACACCACATCAAAAAAGATAAAACCCACTTGATCATATTGACAGGTGCAGAAAAAGCATTTGCTAAAATTCAACATTCATTCATAATAATAAAAAAAAAAGTCTTAATCAAAGTAGGTATAAAGGAATATATTCCAACACACAAATTAAGCCATTTATGTCACTCCAAGCCAATACAACACTCTACGTAGAAAAGCTTGAAAAACTTTCCACTTGAAAAACACAAACAGAGTTTCTCATTTCATTTCGTACATAGGCAACACTGCTTTGGCTCCTTCGAAATTAAATAACATACAAAATTTTGTTTACTTCATTTTAAATTGTCTCTTTATAATTTTATCTTTGTCTAATTAGCTTCCAAAGATTTTTCTTATAATGTTTAAGCTCTATACATAAAAATTTAGTTGTTAGTTGTACACATTATCCAATTTGCTATATTCTTTTAATTATGATTGTCTCAGAGGCACTACTCTTCTTCTTATTGTTATTACCAGTACTGCCAGCCTCACAATAACTGATTTTATGTTGTTGAGTCTGTCCATCTTCGAGTATGCTGACTTCTAACTTAAAGAGTCATATTTTCTGTGAATGTTAGCTGAACATTCTCAGTCTAGGATCTTTAAAAATTTATTTTATTCATGCTAAGTCTGTAATCACTGTCTGTGCTATTATGAGGTAAGAATCTTGAGTTTTTCTCTTTTCAATTCTAAATGAGTCTCCCAGCACTTTTAAAATAAAATTTTTTTAAATTTACATTCTTTTTTATTTTTTGGCTGTGCTGCACTGCATATGGGATTTTAATTCCCCAACCAGGGGTCAAATCCAGGCCTTCTGCAGTAGAGGCATTGTGTCTAAACCACTGGCCTGCCAGGGAAGTTTCCCATAACTTTTAATTTACTCATTTTTTGTTATCTCATTGATTAATATGACCTCTGATGTTTATAAAGATGCTACCAAAAAAGGAAAGTACAGGCCAATATCTTTTATGGATACAGATGCAAAAATTCTCAATAAAATATTAGCAAATTGAATCCAACAATACAGAAAGATCAGACATAATGATGAAGTTGGATTTATGCCAGGATCACAAGGTTGGTTCAACACATACAAATCAACATGTCACACCACATCAAAAAAGATAAAACCCACTTGATCATATTGACAGGTGCAGAAAAAGCATTTGCTAAAATTCAACATTCATTCATAATAATAAAAAAAAAAGTCTTAATCAAAGTAGGTATAAAGGAATATATTCCAACACACAAATTAAGCCATTTATGTCACTCCAAGCCAATACAACACTCTACGTAGAAAAGCTTGAAAAACTTTCCACTAAAATCTGGAAAAACACAGAGACGAAGCAGTTCAATTTTTCTATCCTGGTCTACTGATCCTGTATTTCTATTGTGATTACTATTTTGACAACCATATTTTTGTGGTGTAGTCTGGTCAGTCAGTTTAATTCCTCCAGCTCCATTTTGATCGTTCTCTTAACATCATACACAAAAATAAACCCAAAATGGATTAAAGATCTAAGACTGGAAGCTAAAAAATTCCTAGAGGAAAACATAGGCAGAACATTCTCTGACATAAATCACAGTAATATCTTTTTCAATTTGTCTCTCAGAATAATGAAAATAAAATAGAAACTAAACAAATGGAGCCTACTTAAAGTCAAAAGGTTTTCCACAGGAAAAGAAACAATAAACAAAACAAAAACACCACCACAGATTTGGAGAAATTATCTGCAAATGATTAGTCTCCAAGTTAAACAAATAGCTCACAATGTTGAACAGCGTCAAAACAACCCCGTTACCGAATGGGCAGAATACCTAAATAGGCATCTCTCCAAAGACATACAGACGACCAGAGATACATGAAAAGATGTTCAACACTGCTAATTATTAGAGAAAGGCAGATCAAAACTACAATGTGGCATCACCTCACATCATCCAGAATGGCTATCATCCAAAAATCTAGAAACAATAAATGCTGGAGAGAATGTGAGAGATGGCAACTTATTGGCAAGAATGTCAACTGGTACAACTACTGTGGAAAACAGCATCGAGGCTCCATTAAAAAAAAACTAAAAAGTAGAGCTACCATAGGGCCCTGCATTCCCACTCCTGGGCATATACTGGGAGAAAAACATGATCTGAAAGGATACAGGATCCCAATGTTCATTACAAGATCATTTTCAATAGCCAAGACATGAAACAAACTTAAGTGTCCATTGACAGAAGAATGGATAAAGAAGAAGTGGTACATATATATAATGGAATAGTTCCCAGTCATTAAAAAGAATGAAATGATGCCATTTACAGCAACATGGAAGGATTTATACATTGTCATACTGACTGAAGTAAGTCAGATAGAGACAGAAAAATACCATATGAAAGTCATTATATGTGGAATCTAAAAACAAATGATACAAATGAACTTACTTACAAAACAGAGTCTCACAGACTTAGAGAACAAACTTATGGTTGCCATGGGGAAGGCACAGTTAGGGGATTTGGGATGGACACGTACACACTGTTATATTTAAAATGGATAACCAACAAGAACCTACTGTACAGCACAGGGAACTCTGCTCAATATTCAATGACAGTCTGATTGAGAGGGCTTTAGGGAAGAAAGGATCCATGTATATGTATGCTGGAGTCCCTTCACTGTTCACCCGAAACTATCATATTTTTAATTGGCTCTTTTAATACAAAATTAAATCTTTAAAGAAATAAAAGCTTTGCAAATAATAGAAAAAGGAAATATAGAGGTAAGTTTCTTTACATGTAGATGACATGATGCTACATATAGATAATCCAAAAGATGCCACGCAAAAGGTACCAGAACTGAAAAATGAATTAAGGGTAGCAGTAAAAAAAAAAAAAAAAAAAAAAAGGAAGGTAGCAGGATATAAATTAAATTACAGAAATTGCTTGCTTTCCTTTGCAGTAGCAATGAAATATCAGAAAATGAAAGTAAAAAAGTCCCTTTTAAAATCTGATTAATAAAATAAAATACTTAGGAACAAATCTGACCAAGGAGGTGAAAGACTTATATACAGAGAAGTATAAGATAGTAAAGAAACTGAAGATGATTCCAAAAAATGGAAATATACCCATGCTCTTGGAGTGGAAGACTTAATATTGTTAAAATCGTCATACTGCAAAGCAATCTACAGATTCGTTGTGATCCCAATTAAATTACCCAGGTAATTTTTAACAGAACTTGAACAAATAATCCTAAAATACATATTGAATCATAAAAGATCCAGCACTGCCAAAGCAATCCTGAGGAACTAGCTGGAAAACCACATGTAAACCAATGAAGTTAAAAGACCCTCACACCATATCAAAAAAAATAAACTCAAATGTTTTAAAGATTTAAATATAAGACACTATACCATAAAACTCCTAGAAGAAAACACAGGCAAAACATCCTCTGACATAAAATTATATCAATGCTTTCTTAGTTCAGGCTACCAAAAAAATGGAAATAAAAGTAAAAATAAACAAGTGGAACTAATTAAACATACAAAGTTTTACATGGCAAAACAAACCATAAACAAAAAGAGAACCTATGGACTGGGAGAAAATATTTGCAAATGACGCAACCAACCAGGGCTTAATTTCGAATACATACATACATCTATACATATCTATATATATCTATATATCTATATATCTATATATATATATACACACATACATATACATATACATATATAAAGAGGTCATACAACTCAGTAATAATAAAAAACACCAAGTCAAAAGCTGAGTAAAAATTGAACGGCCATTTCTACAGAGAAGACATACAGATGATCAATAAACACATAAGAAGATGCTCATCATCACTAATTATTAAAGAAGGGCAAATCAAAAACTGTAATGAGGTGCCACTTGACAGTGAATGGTGATTACTAAAATATCTATAAATAATAAATTCTAGAGAGGCTTTGGAGAAAAGAGGACCCTCCTACACTGTAGGTGGGAATATAAATTGGCAGAATCACTATAGAAAACAGTATAGAGGCTACTCAAAGTACTAAAAATAGAGTTATCATATGATCTAGCACTCCTAAGTCCTGTGTATATATCTAGATAAAACTGTAATTTGAAGATACATGCAACCCTATGTTCATAGTATCACTATTCACAACATCCAGGACATGTAAACAACCTAAATGTTCATCAACAGATAAACGGATAATGAATATGTGTCTCTGTGTGTGTATGTGTGTGTGTGTGTGTGTGTGTGTGTGTGTAATGGGATATTAATCAGCCATAAAAAAGAATGAAATAATTCCATTTGCAGCAACATGGATACACCTAGAGATTATCATGCTATGTGAAGTAACAGAGAAAGAGAAAGGCAAATGCTATATGATGTTGCTATATGATGTTACTTATATGTGGAATCTAAAATATGATACAAATAAACTTATTATCCATGAGACAAAAACAGTCTAATTGGCACATAAAATAGACTTGCGTTTTCCAAGTGTAGGGAAGAGATGCATTGGGAATTTGGAATTAGCAGATGCAAACTACTATATATAGGATGGATAAACAATAACATATAGCAGAGGGAACTGTATTCAGTATTCTGTGATTAAATCATAAGGGAATGGGAAAATAATACAAAACTATGTACAACTGAATTAATTTACTGTATAGCAGAACCTAACCCAACATCGTAAATCAACTGTGCTTCAGTAAAATACATTTTAAAAAAATTTAAAAATGACACATGCACCTAAATATTCACAGCATCATTATTTACAATGGTCAAGATATGGAAGCAAATGTCCATCAACTAACGAATGGATAAAGAAGATATGGTATGTATAAATACAATGAAATACTACCTACCTATAAAAAAGAATAAAATTATGCCACCATGGAAGGACTTGGAGGGCATTATGGCAAGTGAAATGTATATGTGGAAATATTTACATAGAGAATCTAAAATATACAACAAGCTAGTGAATACAGCAAAAAAGAAGCAGATTCACAGATATAGAGAACAAACTAGTGGTTACTGATAGAGAGAGGGAAGGGAGAGGGACAATATAGGGGAAGATGATTAAGAGGCACAAATGATTACACTATAAAATAATTCAGTTATGAGTATATACTGTATAGAATAAGGAATATAGCAAATATTTTATAATGTCTACAAATGAAATATCACTTTTAAAACTTATGAACCATATCAGTGTACACATGTAAAATACAATACTGTACATTGAGTATATTTCAATTTTAAAAAGACCTTGCCTTCACTGAAAACAAACAAAAACAAGACACATGAAAAGGGATACCTGGATAAGTCATTTATCAAACTATATTCAGAGCCTCAAAATATACATTCATTGTCTCAATTCAATTTCTGATAATATCTTATGGTTAAATTAAACACTAATTTAGAAAATAAATTTATGGACAAATATTCAAGTTGAAATAACATTCTATTATTGAAGAATTATATAACATCCAGTCTTTGACAATAGTCAGATTTTAAAATTCTGTCATGTCCATTGTACAACATGTAATGCATGCATTAAAATAGTCCCTTTAAAATCAAGAAACAACATGAAAATTCTTATTGCACCTCTTTTAAATGAAGCTGTAATAGGGATATAACAGTAATATACAATGACAGTAGCAACAACAAAACTCTTTATCCCTTTGGAGCTTACATTCAAGAGGCCACTTTTAATGTTCAAATGTTTCCTTTGCTTTATTTAATTAATAAAAAGTATGATAAGAACTGTCATTTTATTTCTTGATTTTAAAGCAATTGCAAATATATCATTAGTTACAAAGATGTTTTGTATTGTTTACACATATAGAAATGGATCAAACTATTAGCTATAATTATGAATATGTGATGGGATTGTGGATATAATTATAGTCAAGAACTTGAAAAATCAACTTGTAAATGTAAAATCACTTTCAAAAATACTGATTTTATTACAAAATTAATATAATTCATATTTTGTCTTTAAAATAAAATAGTTCAAATTCTTACCACATAACTTCAATTATTCTTATCACTATTTTAAATCAGATTTGTGTGCATATACCCTGTGGAGTTAGTGGTAAACAACACACCTGCCAATACAGGAGACGCTAGAGATTCAAATTTGATCCCTGGGTCGGGAAGATGCCTTGGAGGAGGGCATTGACAAAGTATTTTTGCCTGGAGAGTCTCATGCACAGAGGAGCCTTGTGGACTACATATACTCCAAAGGGTCACAAAAAGTTGGAATGAATGGATAAAGAAGTTATGGTACATATATACAATGGAATATTTATCAGCCATAAAAAGAAATGCAGAATCAGTACTAATGAAGTGGATGAATCTAGGACCTATTTTACAAAGTGAAGTAAGTCAAAAAGAGAAACCCAAATACAGTCTACTAACACATACATATGAAATCTAGTAAGATAGCACTGATAAAAACACACACAGAAGAGCAGTGACAGAAAAACAGACACAGAGAACAGAACCATGGACATTGAGAGAAGGGAAGGGTGGGTGAGAGGTATGAGAGGAGTAACAGGGAAACCTATACCCTCTTATGTTAAAGAGATAACTATTGCCAACACGCTGTGAGACTAAGGGATCTTATATGGGGGCTATGTGGCGGCCTGGAGGGGTGGGATGGGGGGACTAGGAGGGGGGCACAGCACGGAGGGGTCAGGGGTATACATACAACTGATCTGAGATTATACATATCTATAATCAACAAAACTCTCTAAAAGAAAAAGAAAAATAAGTAATAAAAAAAAAAAGTCAGAAATGACTGAGCAACTAAATGGAACTGAATATAAGGCAGGCCTCATCCAATCACCTGAAACCTGAATGGAACAAAAAGTCTGATCTTCTCCACAAGGAAAGTAAGTTCAGCCTGATTGCCTTTATTATTATTATTTTTTTAAAGATTTATTTATTTATTTATTTTGGGCAGGGGTCGGGTTGGGGAGGGAGGGGAGTGGGCGGGCCATTTCTATTGGTCTTCTCTATTTTTCATCCGTCTTTGTTCTTTGGCTCCTGTGGGCCTCCCATCGCGGTGGCGTCTGTTGTCGCAGAGCGCGAGCTCTGGGCACATCCGCTCCAGAGCTCTGGCTCGGTGATTGGACACATCAGTCCAGCCGCTCCGCGGCACGTGGGATCTTCCCAGGCCAGGGATCGAACCGGCGCCCCTTGCACTGCAAGGCGGTGTCCCTATCCACTGGACCACCAGGGGAAGCCCCTGACTGCCTTTAAACTGGGACATTGTCCCCTTCTGGTTCTCAAACCTACTGACATTTGGACCATTACTACACCAACAAATCTGCAAGTCCTCAGGCTTGAATGCCCAATATATACATACACACATATTTCAAGATCTATACACAGCAAAAACTTCATTTGTGGGGATAGAGAACTTGAGAAAACCTCAGAGAAAGATTTTTATCACAATTACACCTAATCTAAAAGAAAGTCTAAAGAAGTTCCTTAAACACAGAAGAAACAATACAAGAAGTAATCTTGGGATATCAGGAAAAACATAATTTGGTAAACATAATATTTTGCTTGATGGTTGAAACAAAAAAATAGACATTTAAGTCAAATATAAAAGGGGAGAGTAAAGGAACATAAAGGGAAATAAGATTTCTACTTGTCACTTACATTATTAAGTGACAAGCCTAGTAGACTCTGGTAGGTTAGGTACATATAATATGTAAAGAAATCAATACAAATGCTATACATAGATATTTGCTCAAAAATACTATATATAGGGACTTCCCTGGTAGTTCAGTGGGTAAAGAGTTCGCCTTGCAGTGCAATGAACATCAATTCAATTCCTGGCCCAGGAAGATCCCACATGCAATGGAGCTGCTGGACCGGTGTTTCTAGTTACTAGCCAGCACTCTGGAGCACATGTGCCCAAAGCTCATGAGCCCAGAGCTGGTGGTCTACAACAGGAGAGGCCACTGCAATGGGAGGCCCACACAGGCCAAAGAATAAAGATGGATAAAAATAAATAAATAGAAACCCAATAAAAGACGCCAACTTTTTTTAAAAAAATTTAAAAAATACTATAGATAAATCAAGTTCTCAATTTGATCAAGAAACGTAAAGGAGAAAAAAAAAAAAAAACCTGGAAACTAACAGAAAAAAAAGCAAAATGACAAAATTAAGCCCTGAAATAGCAATAATTATTTATAATACAAAATTTTGAGATACACCATAAAAGATAGATTAGCAAAGTGTGTTAAATAACACTACCCAACTATATGCTATTTGTAATAAACTCACATCAAATATACCAATACAAGCAGGCTGAAAGGAAAATGTAGAAAATATATACCCTGAAAATATTAATAAAGAAAAAGCAAAAGGGTTTTTATGAGTATAAAATAAATATGACTTAAATCAAAGACTATTGCCAGAGACATAAAGGGATATTACACAGTGACTGAAAAGACACATTGCACCATTAAGACACAGAATCTTAAATATGCATATCAAACAATACCCTGTCAAACCCTTGTAAAACCAAAAAGAGATATGGACAAATTCCCAATTGCAGCTGTAGATTCAACCCACTTAATTGATATTAATTGATGCAACAGCTAGAGACTAGATCTGCAAGTATATAGAAGAAAACAACACCATCAAGCAACAAGTTTAATTGACATTTAAGGAATCCTTCACACAGCAGGAGCATATGCATTCTCTCAAGTGTCCATGATATGTATACCAAGATGCACCATATGATGACATTTAATTTACCTCAGCAAATTTAAAATAACTGAAAATCTGTTATTTTACCATGGAGAAATCAAACTAGAAATCACTGAATAATAAATGTATATACATATATATATATATATATATACATATATATATATATACATACACACACACACACATATATATGTATAAATATATATTCTTCAAAACACATGGAAACTAAAAAACACACTTTTCAACAATCCAGATATCAAAGAGAAAGTCTCAGGAAAACAAAAATTTCATTGAACTGAATGAAACAGAATATAAAACATGACACAATTTGTGAGACATATCTATTAGAGAACCAAGTTATATTTTTACATATTTACACACATTATGAAAGAGGAAACAATTCACTTCAAATCTTCAGCTCCCATGGCAATAACCAAAAGAGTAAGATAAACCCAAAGCATAAAGAAAAATAAAAGCATGAAATATAAGAATATAAAACAATAAAACTAAAATAACCACAGTAAAGAAAAAGTAATAAAACAAAGAGTACTTTGAAGAAATCAATAAAATAGATAAATCTCTAGCAAGAATGACAAATAGAAAAGAGAGAAGAGACAAATTACTAATATCAAAATTTAAATAGAAGATATCACCATAAGCGACCCTGAAGATAGCAAAAGCATGGCAAGGAAATGTTCCCAATACCTCTACACAACATTATAAATTAGATGAAATGAGCCACTTCCTCACAAAGACCATCACAAGCTCACTTAATAAGAGACAGATGATTTGAATCATTCTATTAACTATTAAAGACATTTAATTTGGAATCATCAGTACAAACTCATTCATAATAAACCCCCAATCCTAACATTCTCATTGGACAATTCTACCAAATACTTAAGTAATCAACAGTAATACACTATAAGACCCTTTGACATAGACTGATTCTCTTTTTTATTCCACAGAGCTTAGAACTATGCTTGTCATGATATAAAGATAGATAGATAATGTTTATAAATAAATAAAGCAAAACACTATACATTTTGAAATTGTTTTCTAGTTAATTCTATGTTAATTTGTGTGTAGTTTTGTGGAATTTCTTACTGTTGAAAAACACTTCAAATCTTTCCCCTGATTCTAGATGACTCCATTGTCTTTGCTTTCTCTCAGAAAAAAATAAAAGGAATGAAATAATTATGCCAATACATATTAAATAGCTTTACATTTCCTTGATTTAAATTGTTATTTTCCTCAGTTAATATTATGCAATAGTAATCTTTTTAACATGCTGTAAAACAAGGTACAGGAAATACAAGATTATGAATACAATATCCTCCATTCCCTTTATCAGAATCTTAAAATTTGATATGCATGTTAACAATGTTATACTTAAAACAGCAATTCATGGTACTATTTAATATAATAACAATTATAGGATTACTTAATACAGATATGATATAAAAATGTATTATATACCTTGAAAGAAATTTTCTTTGAAGAGGAATGAATTTTCTTCCTGCTGAATGGACAATACGGACATGTCTACTGAAAAATGAAGAGAAACTTGAATAGTCACTTAGAGCGTCTATAATTTACTTGATAAGCAATGAGCTGACTTTGAAAATTTTAAAGCAAAAGGGAAATGTGGAACCTAAAGAAGGTAGATGTAAATTTACTTGAGAGATCAAAGTGAAGAAAGTTTGGTGAAAAGGAATCTTGTGAGAACTCTTTGTAGCAGCAGTCAGGAATAACTCGATGGTGTCTGAAATAGGATCAGGAGGTACAATAGTGAAAGAAAGTGACATGACAAAGAAAAAGTAAGACTTCAGAGCAATTTGATGCTTCAGGTAGATGGAACTCAATACAGTAGTAGGTTTTAGAGACAAATTTCATTTTATACTTATTAAGTTTCATCCACAAGTAAATTCTCATCAGAATTAGGAACTATATCAGTTTCCTACTGCCGCTACAAAAAATTACCACAAACTCATTATCATAGTAAAATACTACATTTCTTATCTTAGAGGTTTGGAAGTCAAAAATCCAAAATCAGCCTCACTGAGCTAAAGACGAGGTCTTGGCAAGGACTCTGGAGACTGAGAAGAGAATCTGTCTCTGTAACTTCTTGAACTTCTAGAGGTCACCTTGAATATTCTCTGGCTCATGCTCCCTGCCTCTGGCTTCTGTTGTCACACCTGCCACTACCACTCACTGTGATTCTTCTGCTTTCCTCTTATAAGAACCCTTGTGATTACAATGGGCCCACCTAAATAATCCAGCATTGCCTTCTCACATGGCACAGTGATAAAGAATTCACCTGAAAAGAATTGTACACAGAAAATTACAAGACACTCATGAGAGACATTAAAGAAGACTTAAACAGATGGAGAGATATTCTATGTTCCTGGATCGGAAGAATCAATATTGTGAAAATGACCATACTACCAAATATCATCTACAGATTCAATGCAATACCTATTCAACTTCCATTGACATTTTTCACAGAACTAGACCAAATAATAACACAGTTCATATGGAAACACAAAAGACCTCGAATAGCCAAAGTAATCCTGAGGAAGAAGAACGGAGTCGGAGGGATCAGCCTCCCTAACTTCAGACTCTACTACAAAGCAACAGTTATCAAGACAGTATGGTACTGGCACAAAAACAGAACTATAGATCAATGGAACAAGATCAAGAACCCAGAGATAAACCCACACACCTATGGGTACCTTATTTTTGACAAAGGAGGAGAAACTATAAAATGGGAGAAAGACAGCCTCTTCAACAAATGCTGCTGGGAAAATTGGACATGCAAACAAATGAAGTTGGAACATTCCCTGACCCCATACACAAAGATCAACTCAAAATGGATTAAAGACCTAAATGTAAGACCAGAAACCATCAAACTCTTAGAGGAGAATATAGGCAAAACCCTCAAGGACATCAATCAAAGCAAGATCTTTTCTGACCCACCTACTAAAATAGTGGAACTGAAAAGAAAAGTCAACACGTGGGACCTCATGAAACTTAAAAGCTTTTGTACAGCAAAAGAAATCACCAAAAAGTTGAACAGACACCCCACAGAATGGGAGAAAATCATAGCCAATGAAACAACAGACAAAGAATTAATCTCCAAAATCTACAAGCAACTCAGACAACTCAACACAGGGAAAATGAGCAGCCCAATCAAAAAATGTGAAAAAGATCTAAAGAGACGCCTCTCCAAAGAGGACATACAGATGGCCCAAAAATACATGAAACGATGCTCAACCTCGCTTATTATCAGAGAAATGCAAATTAAAACCACAATGAGATACCACCTCACACCTGTCAGAATGGCCATCATCAACAAATCGACAGAAAGCAAGTGCTGGAGAGGGTGTGGAGAAAAGGGAACCCTCTTGCATTGCTGGTGGGAATGTAAATTGATACAACCTCTATGGAAGACAATATGAAGATTCCTTAAAAAACTAAAAATAGAAGCACCCTATGACCCAGCAATCCCACTATTAGGCCTATATCCTGAGGAAATCAAAACTGAAAGAGGCACCTGTACCCCAATGTTCATTGCAGCTCTCTATACAATAGCCACAACATGGAAGCAACCTAGATGTCCATCGACAAATGAATGGATACAGAAGCTCCGGTACATATATACAATGGAATACTATTCAGCTGTTAAAAGAAATGCAAAAGACTCAGTTCTAATGAGGTGGCTGGCTCTAGAACCTATCATAAAAAGTGAAGTAAGTCAAAAAGAGAAAGACAAGTATAGTATACTAACTCATATATATGGGATCTAGTAAGATGGTCATGATAACATAAGTAGCGAACTTATGAAAAAACAAAGAATAGACATAAAGACATTGTGGAGACCGAACAGTGGGAGGGAGGCATGGAGGGAGTAACATGGAAGCCTATACTGTCATGTGTGGAAAAGATAGCTATTGTCATTGTGCTAGGGGAATAGGAGTACCTACAACCACTTGGAGCGATGGTCTGGAGGGATGGGAGGGGGGGATCTGGGTGGGGGGAAGGTCCAAGGATATGCATATGAATGATCTGGGAACATACATGTAAAAAAATAAATTAATTAATTAATTAATTAATTAAAAAAAATCTTACAGATCTAGTTCCTAAAAAAGACTGACTATAACATACATCTTATCCTTGGGTTCATTTAAGATTTCTATATTCTCAAAATAAAATGTCCCAAGCAAACATAATTAACATATGCACTTCTATATGCTGAATAAATTGTTCTATGATTCCTTCTGAAAAAAAAAAAAAAAAAAAAAGAATTCACCTGCCTGTGCAGATGACACAAGAGATACAGGTTTGATCCCTGGGTTGGGAAAATCCCCCAGAGTAGGAAATGGCAACTCACTCCAGTAGTCTTGCCTGAAAAATTTCATTGACAGAGGAATCGGGCAGGCTATAGTCATGTTGTCAAAAATAGTCAGACACAATTGAGGGACTGAGCACCAGATTGTTACCACACCAAATAATCCAGTATACTTTTCCCATTTCAAGGTTCTTAACCTAATCACATCTGCAAAGTTCCTTTTGCCCAATTAAGTAACATATTCACAGGTTCTGAGGATTAAGATCTGGACATCTCTGGAGCCATTATTCAGCCTATTATAGCTACGGAATGCTGTGTTTGGGGGAGAGGTAGGGTTTGAGACAAATATTCGAGACATTAAGTTGGTTTGAGAGTCGATATTCTTCATGTGAATAAAATCTTCAGAATAGAATTCTGAAGAAATCAGAAGGAGGAAAAGGTCATTGAAATAGCTAGAATTATCATGAAGATGAGAATTTGGAGTAATGAAAGCATCAAAGTGGAGCCTGAAGCTTGATGCCAATCAGGTGAAATTTTTCATCAAAAGACTCAGTTCTAATGAGGTGGCTGGCTCTAGAACCTATCATAAAAAGTGAAGTAAGTCAAAAAGAGCAAGACAAGTATAGTATACTAACTCATATATATGGGATCTAGTAAGATGGTCATGATAACATAAGTAGCGAACTTATGAAAAAACAAAGAATAGACATAAAGACATTGTGGAGACCGAACAGTGGGAGGGAGGCATGGAGGGAGTAACATGGAAGCCTATACTGTCATGTGTGGAAAAGATAGCTATTGTCATTGTGCTAGGGGAATAGGAGTACCTACAACCACTTGGAGCGATGGTCTGGAGGGATGGGAGGGGGGGATCTGGGTGGGGGGAAGGTCCAAGGATATGCATATGAATGATCTGGGAACATACATGTAAAAAAATAAATTAATTAATTAATTAATTAATTAAAAAAAATCTTACAGATCTAGTTCCTAAAAAAGACTGACTATAACATACATCTTATCCTTGGGTTCATTTAAGATTTCTATATTCTCAAAATAAAATGTCCCAAGCAAACATAATTAACATATGCACTTCTATATGCTGAATAAATTGTTCTATGATTCCTTCTGAAAAAAAAAAAAAAAAAAAAAGAATTCACCTGCCTGTGCAGATGACACAAGAGATACAGGTTTGATCCCTGGGTTGGGAAAATCCCCCAGAGTAGGAAATGGCAACTCACTCCAGTAGTCTTGCCTGAAAAATTTCATTGACAGAGGAATCGGGCAGGCTATAGTCATGTTGTCAAAAATAGTCAGACACAATTGAGGGACTGAGCACCAGATTGTTACCACACCAAATAATCCAGTATACTTTTCCCATTTCAAGGTTCTTAACCTAATCACATCTGCAAAGTTCCTTTTGCCCAATTAAGTAACATATTCACAGGTTCTGAGGATTAAGATCTGGACATCTCTGGAGCCATTATTCAGCCTATTATAGCTACGGAATGCTGTGTTTGGGGGAGAGGTAGGGTTTGAGACAAATATTCGAGACATTAAGTTGGTTTGAGAGTCGATATTCTTCATGTGAATAAAATCTTCAGAATAGAATTCTGAAGAAATCAGAAGGAGGAAAAGGTCATTGAAATAGCTAGAATTATCATGAAGATGAGAATTTGGAGTAATGAAAGCATCAAAGTGGAGCCTGAAGCTTGATGCCAATCAGGTGAAATTTTTTCATCAACTTTGCCAGGAAATGAGAGATTGAGAAGACAAAGCTGATTAAACATTACTGAATTTAGCCTAAAAAGCTCTGTTTCAAAACACAGTTGTAGGGATGGGGATCGGACTAACGAACATCAAGTTATAGACAGTGTTAATTCTCACATGATCTTGGATTATGGTGGATGACAGGTTTCACATGTAGCACTAGTGCTAAAGAGCCTGCATGCCAACACAGGGGATGTCAGAGACTGGGATTTAATGCCATAGTGTTGACTGAGGTTCTCTTCCCCTAGAAAAGGAAATGGCAACCAACTCCAGTATTCTTGCCTGGAGAATCCCAAGGACAGAGGAGCCTGGCAGGCTACAGTCCATGGAGTTGCAAAGAGCTGGACACAACTGAAGCGACTTAGCATACAGGCACACAGCTCTTTTAGGTGTTTTATAATTAGTGATAAATTGTCTGAATCTCACACTTAAAACATAAATAATGATAGCTGTCTTGCAGGATTGTTATGGGACTTAAAGGTGATCATAATTATGAAAGTGTTTAGTACATTGTCATATTGAAATAGAGGTTTGTCACAAGAAAGATTAGATTCAGAAAAAAAAAAAAAAAAAAAGACTCCTCATTTATCTCTGACATGGGAAAATTGCAAATGGCAGGTTCAGAGCCAGGAACGTTTAAGCAAACATGGAAAAATATTAACAAATGGAATGAGAGAGGGAAGTATTCATTAAAATAAGTTCAGCACAAAGTCTGGTGTGGGTTTGCAGTAGGTATCATGGAACCCATGCATTTTGTATAGAGAGATCAGGATGTTGAGTATGCTCATCATAACTATTGGGAGAAGTTATTAATTAGAAGTCCTAGTAAAACATTCTCCTGCATCTAGAGAAATGAAAGATGGAATGTTGATTTCCATGATTTTTAATTGAAGAAAAAAACCTGAGAATGGAATTGTTTAACTTCCTGGCACTAACTATGAATGCTAGGATTTATGTAAACAAGGATTAAAGGAACATTGAGTTTTCTTTTTTTTTTTAAGATTTATTTATTTATTTAGGGCCTGGGTTGGGCTGGGGAGGGAGGGGAGCGGGCGGGCCACTTCTATTGGTCTTTCGTTTCTCTGTTTTCATCCATCTTTGTTCTTTAGCTCCTGCGGGCCTCCCATCGCGGTGGCGTCTGTTGTCGCAGAGAGCCAGCTCTGGGCGCATGTGCTCCAGAGCTCCGGCTCAGTAATTGGACACATCGGTCCAGCCGCTCCGCGGCACGTGGGATCTTCCCAGGCCAGGGCTCGAACTGGTGCCCCTTGCACTGCAAGGTGGTGTCCTTACCCACTGGACCACCAGGGAAGCCCAAGGAACAATTAAAGAGCCTGCATGCCAACACAGGGGATGTCAGAGACTGGGATTTAATGCCATAGTGTTGACTGAGGTTCTCTTCCCCTAGAAAAGGAAATGGCTACCAACTCCAGTATTCTTGCCTGGAGAATCCCAAGGACAGAGGAGCCGGGCAGGCTACAGTCCATGGAGTTGCAAAGAGCTGGACACAACTGAAGCGACTTAGCATACAGGCACACAGCTCTTTTAGGTGTTTTATAATTAGTGATAAATTGTCTGAATCTCACACTTAAAACATAAATAATGATAGCTGTCTTGCAGGATTGTTATGGGACTTAAAGGTGATCATAATTATGAAAGTGTTTAGTACATTGTCATATTGAAATAGAGGTTTGTCACAAGAAAGATTAGATTCAGAAAAAAAAAAAAAGACTCCTCATTTATCTCTGACATGGGAAAATTGCAAATGGCAGGTTCAGAGCCAGGAACGTTTAAGCAAACATGGAAAAATATTAACAAATGGAATGAGAGAGGGAAGTATTCATTAAAATAAGTTCAGCACAAAGTCTGGTGTGGGTTTGCAGTAGGTATCATGGAACCCATGCATTTTGTATAGAGAGATCAGGATGTTGAGTATGCTCATCATAACTATTGGGAGAAGTTATTAATTAGAAGTCCTAGTAAAACATTCTCCTGCATCTAGAGAAATGAAAGATGGAATGTTGATTTCCATGATTTTTAATTGAAGAAAAAAACCTGAGAATGGAATTGTTTAACTTCCTGGCACTAACTATGAATGCTAGGATTTATGTAAACAAGGATTAAAGGAACATTGAGTTTTCTTTTTTTTTTTAAGATTTATTTATTTATTTAGGGCCTGGGTTGGGCTGGGGAGGGAGGGGAGCGGGCGGGCCACTTCTATTGGTCTTTCGTTTCTCTGTTTTCATCCATCTTTGTTCTTTAGCTCCTGCGGGCCTCCCATCGCGGTGGCGTCTGTTGTCGCAGAGAGCCAGCTCTGGGCGCATGTGCTCCAGAGCTCCGGCTCAGTAATTGGACACATCGGTCCAGCCGCTCCGCGGCACGTGGGATCTTCCCAGGCCAGGGCTCGAACTGGTGCCCCTTGCACTGCAAGGTGGTGTCCTTACCCACTGGACCACCAGGGAAGCCCAAGGAACATTAAGTTTAAGAGTCTGTGTGGATCATAAATAGAGATGACACTGTAAACTGGATGTAAAAGGAAATAATGGCATATAAATCACAGAAAGGTTATATTTATTAAGACCTA
Source organism: Tragulus kanchil (assembly GCA_022376925.1). NCBI lineage: Eukaryota > Metazoa > Chordata > Mammalia > Artiodactyla > Tragulidae > Tragulus > Tragulus kanchil. The sequence continues at coordinate 105,602,556 of JAIOJX010000023.1, read as the reverse complement.
TCCTGCGCTAAGAACTCTGCTAGTTTTAGGAATATATCATTAAATCCTTAAAACAATTCTATGAATTAGACCTCCCATTTATTGCACATGCAGTTAAGGGACTAAGAAATATATCTAAAGAAACAAAGCTAAATGGCAGTGCCAAAATTTATATAGTTTGTACAAATTCCACGTTTCCACTCACATTCTCAATCAAGCACTGAAACCATGTAGGAAATCAGAGCTGTAAACAAAGCAGAATGTTCTTTGATCTAGGGTCTGGGGATTTCATAAACACCTGAAGAAAGACTAGAGGTGAAAATGTGGGTTTCCTTCCCTAAAGTCAAAAATTGTCTCAGTTATCTAGGAGATTTTTGGCCATTGTATGATGATCATTTCTAATTGCTTTACTTATGGTTAAGAACTGTTGGAGGAAGTCTCCTGGTATCTCAGTGGTAAAGGATCCACCAGCAATGCAGGAGACAGGCGTTTGATGCCATGGTCTCCTGGAGGAGGGCATGGCAACCCACTGCAGTACTCTTGCCCAGAGAATCCCATGGACACAAGAGCTAAAGAGGCACAACTGGAAGCAACTAAACTTACAGGCATGCATCCACACACAGTAAGTACTGAGCAAGGAGAACATGTCTCAGAGTTTCTCTAAGTCATCAGAAATGCCCTTGAGTGAGTGGTCAGGAATACTGTGTTCTTTCATCTTTGCATATCCTTTCAAGGAAATGCCAAGTATGACTTTATACCAAAACCAATTTTAAGGGTTATGTGATATTTATTTCTTTACTCATCAACTTGGAAATGCATTAACAAATGTGCAAAGCCACTCTTCTGGAGTTATGAGGTGTGATGTTAGCTTGGGAAGATATAGGACAGCATCTCTTTCAGGGCGGCAGGGAAAACTGCATTCAATGGTAACCAGGTAGGCAAGACCAAAAGGAGACAAGGTGAGTGCCAGAGAAGATCTTAAAAAATGATAGATACCAAAGACCCCCAGAGAGAAAGAAATGGGTTTGGAAAAAGATCAGAGAACACAAGAAGTAAGTTGGGAGCCTGAAGTCTAGTGTAATGACTCTCAAAATCAGTCTTACATTAGAATAACCTGGAATACTTTCAAAATCAGCCAATGATTAGTCCTCACCCAGAAATAATTAAATTTGAGTATCTGCTGGGGAGGTTTAGAGGGCACGTTTTGAAAAACTCCCTAGGTGACTCTAAAGTGCAGACAGGATGGCAAATCACCGAGTGAGAGCAAGTACAGAAGTTTCATGGGCAGTTATCTGGAAAAGAGGGCATCATCATATGCCTGATGACTTCTTGGTTGATGTGTTAGCAGTAAAAATCTGACATCACTGGACACCTTTCAAAGTATTTAGCAAAGTGCTGTCTTCAACTTTAATACTCATGTTAATGAACCTACAGATTTTTTCCTTTCAAAGTTAATCAACCTTTATTATTTATGTGTAGAAAATTGCTCTACTTAATGCATGAAAAGGAAGCTAATTTTACATATAACCCTGAATGCCATTACTTTTAATTCTTACTATTAAGTCTTCTGTTAATCCCCAAAAAAAAAAAAATAATTTGATGCCATGGTCTCCTGGAGGAGGGCATGGCAACCCACTGCAGTACTCTTGCCCAGAGAATCCCATGGACACAAGAGCTAAAGAGGCACAACTGGAAGCAACTAAACTTACAGGCATGCATCCACACACAGTAAGTACTGAGCAAGGAGAACATGTCTCAGAGTTTCTCTAAGTCATCAGAAATGCCCTTGAGTGAGTGGTCAGGAATACTGTGTTCTTTCATCTTTGCATATCCTTTCAAGGAAATGCCAAGTATGACTTTATACCAAAACCAATTTTAAGGGTTATGTGATATTTATTTCTTTACTCATCAACTTGGAAATGCATTAACAAATGTGCAAAGCCACTCTTCTGGAGTTATGAGGTGTGATGTTAGCTTGGGAAGATATAGGACAGCATCTCTTTCAGGGCGGCAGGGAAAACTGCATTCAATGGTAACCAGGTAGGCAAGACCAAAAGGAGACAAGGTGAGTGCCAGAGAAGATCTTAAAAAATGATAGATACCAAAGACCCCCAGAGAGAAAGAAATGGGTTTGGAAAAAGATCAGAGAACACAAGAAGTAAGTTGGGAGCCTGAAGTCTAGTGTAATGACTCTCAAAATCAGTCTTACATTAGAATAACCTGGAATACTTTCAAAATCAGCCAATGATTAGTCCTCACCCAGAAATAATTAAATTTGAGTATCTGCTGGGGAGGTTTAGAGGGCACGTTTTGAAAAACTCCCTAGGTGACTCTAAAGTGCAGACAGGATGGCAAATCACCGAGTGAGAGCAAGTACAGAAGTTTCATGGGCAGTTATCTGGAAAAGAGGGCATCATCATATGCCTGATGACTTCTTGGTTGATGTGTTAGCAGTAAAAATCTGACATCACTGGACACCTTTCAAAGTATTTAGCAAAGTGCTGTCTTCAACTTTAATACTCATGTTAATGAACCTACAGATTTTTTCCTTTCAAAGTTAATCAACCTTTATTATTTATGTGTAGAAAATTGCTCTACTTAATGAATCAAAAAGAACATAATTTTACATATAACCCTGAATGCAATTAATTTTAATTCTTACTATTAAGTCTTCTGTCCTCTACTATCACTATTCTTTTTCAGTTATATAATATTTAAATAAAAGAGCCATAAAAGAAATACAATGAAACCCTCTGTAGCCACAATAATTTTAAGAACTAAGAACATTACTAACACAGGTGAAGATTTTTATATCCCATGTCTCAATCTTTCACAAAACACTAAAATTAAAACCATTAGCTTGTGTTTAGTGTTTATCTTTATCATATGTTTTAAATTTTCTTTATCCACTTAACATTGGTTTTTAGTATAAAAATTCCAGAAAAACATCTACTTTTGTTTCTTACCTAAATTAAGACTTTGACTGTGTGGATCACAAAAAAAAACCTGTGGAAAATTCTGAAAGAGATGGGAAAACCAGACTACCTTCCCTACCTCTTGAAAAACATGTATGCAGGACAAGAAGCAACAGTTAGAAATGGACATGCAACAACGGACTAGTTTCAAATTTGGAAAGGAGTATGTCTAGGTATATCGTCACCCTGCTTATTTAACTTATATGAAGAGTACATCATGAGAAATACGGGGTTAGATGAAGCACAAGCTGAATCAAAATTGCTGGGGAAAATATCAACAACTTTGGGCATGCAGATGATACCACTTCTACAGCAGAAAGTGAAGAGGAACTATAGAGCTTTCTGATGAAGGTGAAAGAGGAAAGTGAAAAAGCTGGTCTAAAACTCAACATTCAAAAAACAAAGATCAAGACATCTGGCCCCATTCACTTTATGGCAAATAAATAGACAAACAATGGAAACAGTGGCAGACCTTCTTTTCCTGAACTCCAAAATCACTTTGGATGGTGACTGCAATCATGAAATTAAAAGACACTTGCTCTTTGGAAGGAGAGTTATGACAAACCTAGACAGCGTATTAAAACTCAGAGATAACACTTTGCTGACAAAAGTCCATGTAGTCAGTTACGGTTTTCCTAGTAGTCATGTATGGATATGAGAGCTGGACCATAAAGAAGGTTGAGCACCAAAGAACTGGTGCCTTTGAACTGTGGTTCAAATGTTTGAAGTCTCCTGAGAGTCCCTTGGACAGCAAGGAGATCAAATCAGTCAGTCCTAAAGGAAAATGACTTGGAATATTCCTTGGAAGAACTGACGCTGAAGCTGAAGCTCGAATATTTTGGTCACCTCATGCAAAGAGCTGACTCACTGGAAAAGACCCTGATGCTAGGAAAATAGAAGCCAGAAGGAGAGGATGAGATTGTTGGATGACATCACTGAGTCAACATGCATGAGTTTGAGCAAGCTTCCAGAGATGGTGAAGAACAGGCAAAACACTAAAATTAAAACCATTAGCTTGTGTTTAGTGTTTATCTTTATCATATGTTTTAAATTTTCTTTATCCACTTAACATTGGTTTTTAGTATAAAAATTCCAGAAAAACATCTACTTTTGTTTCTTACCTAAATTAAGACTTTGACTGTGTGGATCACAAAAAAAAACCTGTGGAAAATTCTGAAAGAGATGGGAAAACCAGACTACCTTCCCTACCTCTTGAAAAACATGTATGCAGGACAAGAAGCAACAGTTAGAAATGGACATGCAACAACGGACTAGTTTCAAATTTGGAAAGGAGTATGTCTAGGTATATCGTCACCCTGCTTATTTAACTTATATGAAGAGTACATCATGAGAAATACGGGGTTAGATGAAGCACAAGCTGAATCAAAATTGCTGGGGAAAATATCAACAACTTTGGGCATGCAGATGATACCACTTCTACAGCAGAAAGTGAAGAGGAACTATAGAGCTTTCTGATGAAGGTGAAAGAGGAAAGTGAAAAAGCTGGTCTAAAACTCAACATTCAAAAAACAAAGATCAAGACATCTGGCCCCATTCACTTTATGGCAAATAAATAGACAAACAATGGAAACAGTGGCAGACCTTCTTTTCCTGAACTCCAAAATCACTTTGGATGGTGACTGCAATCATGAAATTAAAAGACACTTGCTCTTTGGAAGGAGAGTTATGACAAACCTAGACAGCGTATTAAAACTCAGAGATAACACTTTGCTGACAAAAGTCCATGTAGTCAGTTACGGTTTTCCTAGTAGTCATGTATGGATATGAGAGCTGGACCATAAAGAAGGTTGAGCACCAAAGAACTGGTGCCTTTGAACTGTGGTTCAAATGTTTGAAGTCTCCTGAGAGTCCCTTGGACAGCAAGGAGATCAAATCAGTCAGTCCTAAAGGAAAATGACTTGGAATATTCCTTGGAAGAACTGACGCTGAAGCTGAAGCTCGAATATTTTGGTCACCTCATGCAAAGAGCTGACTCACTGGAAAAGACCCTGATGCTAGGAAAAATAGAAGCCAGAAGGAGAGGATGAGATTGTTGGATGACATCACTGAGTCAACATGCATGAGTTTGAGCAAGCTTCCAGAGATGGTGAAGAACAGGGAAAGCTGGCGTGCCATAGTCCATGGTATCACAAAGAGTCACACACTGAGGTACAGAACTGAACTAAAAAACTGTAAACGATTCAAGAATGTTCATCAACAGTAGAACAAATTAAATGTGGTCTATTTGTCCAATGCAGTACTTCTCAGAAGTTAAAATAAATTAACTACAACTTCACATAATAATAGTGACAAATCTCACAAAGGCTGAGCAGTAAGAGCCAGGAACAAAAACATAAATTCTTCATAAATATACACTATAGTCCCACACAGTTTCAAATCCATACTAGTAATTATCTTGTGATCCAAGCATTGCATATATGGCTGCGTTGACTCTCTAAAAATCCAATGAGCTGGACTCTTATATATGCATGAGTCCCACCCCCATATATATATTGTTTAATCCTTTCCCTTCAAATGTTTTCTTTCTATCCTATTTTAACATATAAATGTTCTGAAAACATGGTCCTTCCCCTACTGCTGTTCAATACTGAAACTAGAGCCACAAATACCATCTAGAAAATTATTTTGGTAGGAAAGGCATGACCAGGTATAGTCCTAGACAAAAGATGAGGCCATATCTGGGATTTCTAAAAGAAAACAATCATCATGATAGTGGAGAAATTACATTAAAATATAATGGATTCAGAAAAGGACAAAGGAAGAATCTAAATCAAAACTAAGTGCCTTCTCTCCAAAACCCCTAATGGACTCACACAAACTGCAGTGAACATACAATAAATCTATGTATGTCCACCTTATTGAGAAGTTCTGTGTAAATGGTAGATGTGGAAGAAATTCTCATCATATGTTCGCTCAAAATTCCTACGCGTGTTTCAAAAACTAAGCACTCACTATTAAACGTTTACTAACTGAAAGGAATCCTAATTCAGGAACAAGCTTTCATTAAAAAGTTTCTTTGAGAATAAATGTGACTCCAAGCGCCACAATGGTATCTGCGTTAAAGCGTTTGTATGTTATATGTGAAGTTCTTCCTAAGCATTTGTGATTACAGAGATTATGTATTTAGACACCACCTATCATAAAGCATGGAGAATGCACCGCTAAACAACCGCGTGCACTTTATCATGCACTTATATATCCATTCTACAAGACAGGAGAGTAGAATTAAGGCTAACAGACAGAGGAAGATTGCATAAGAGACACATCCCAATCATCTTTTATTGCTAAACTCTGCTCCGCCTCTGATTTGATTTTTAGAAAAGTTGGCTTTGTAGTCGAAGTGACACACTTACATGGTTAAAGCTGGTGACATTAATCACAGGGTTGCAACAACTGCAACGCAACCACAGCGTGGTATCATTTCAAGAACCGTCTTTCTTTACACACCGATGCATACAGGTTCATCTGATACCTTCTCCTAGCTCTTCATTTAGCTTTCTGTTTTGTTTAAGAAGCCCTGTGCCATCATCACCAGAATGGCCATGGAGGTTTCACATATTGCAGATAATGAAGCAATTATGAAATCCATTTAGGGTTTCTGCAAAGGGTAAACAACAATATATTTACACCACACCAGATGGTAAATGGATATCATGTTTATTTTATATTTTCAAGCTAGAATCTTCTGTGTAATGTGCATTTCACTCATCAAGGCGGTTTTAGAAAAAACGCAGCACCCTTGTTTTTAAAGGTACCTCTGCAATTTCTGATAAAGCAGGCAGCCCTATCTTTAGAATCCGATATATTTAAGCAAATATACATAAGCTGCCTCGTTTGGTAGTAATATACTCAACAAATATTTTAGCAAATCCTTCTTTCATGTGTACCCACTGTCTCATTTAGTCTCAATTATGAGTATTATTGTTTTTCATAGCAAGGATTATGAATAAATATACAAGGTATGTCCACCTTATTGAGAAGTTCTGTGTAACTGGTAGATGTGGAAGAAATTCTCATCATATGTTCGCTCAAAATTCCTACGCGTGTTTCAAAAACTAAGCACTCACTATTAAACGTTTACTAACTGAAAGGAATCCTAATTCAGGAACAAGCTTTCATTAAAAAGTTTCTTTGAGAATAAATGTGACTCCAAGCGCCACAATGGTATCTGCGTTAAAGCGTTTGTATGTTATATGTGAAGTTCTTCCTAAGCATTTGTGATTACAGAGATTATGTATTTAGACACCACCTATCATAAAGCATGGAGAATGCACCGCTAAACAACCGCGTGCACTTTATCATGCACTTATATATCCATTCTACAAGACAGGAGAGTAGAATTAAGGCTAACAGACAGAGGAAGATTGCATAAGAGACACATCCCAATCATCTTTTATTGCTAAACTCTGCTCCGCCTCTGATTTGATTTTTAGAAAAGTTGGCTTTGTAGTCAGTGACACACTTACATGGTTAAAGCTGGTGACATTAATCACAGGGTTGCAACAACTGCAACGCAACCACAGCGTGGTATCATTTCAAGAACCGTCTTTCTTTACACACCGATGCATACAGGTTCATCTGATACCTTCTCCTAGCTCTTCATTTAGCTTTCTGTTTTGTTTAAGAAGCCCTGTGCCATCATCACCAGAATGGCCATGGAGGTTTCACATATTGCAGATAATGAAGCAATTATGAAATCCATTTAGGGTTTCTGCAAAGGGTAAACAACAATATATTTACACCACACCAGATGGTAAATGGATATCATGTTTATTTTATATTTTCAAGCTAGAATCTTCTGTGTAATGTGCATTTCACTCATCAAGGCGGTTTTAGAAAAAACGCAGCACCCTTGTTTTTAAAGGTACCTCTGCAATTTCTGATAAAGCAGGCAGCCCTATCTTTAGAATCCGATATATTTAAGCAAATATACATAAGCTGCCTCGTTTGGTAGTAATATACTCAACAAATATTTTAGCAAATCCTTCTTTCATGTGTACCCACTGTCTCATTTAGTCTCAATTATGAGTATTATTGTTTTTCATAGCAAGGATTATGAATAAATATACAAGGTCACTCAATTCTCAGCAGTGTGTTCAGTTCTGATTCCACAAGAGACATTTCTTTATGTATTTTAGGACAGGGGTTGCCAACATTTTTGGCACCAGAAACTGGTTTCATGGAAGACAATATTTCCACAAATCAGAGGTGAAGGGATGATGTGGGGAAAGATTCAAGCACATTACATTTCTTGTGCACTTCGTTTCTATTATTATTATCACTTCAGCTCCACCTTAGATCATTAGGCATTAGATCCTGGAGTTTGTGGACCCCAGTATCTTCTTAGGTTAAGTGAGCTTTTCAAAAATTGTTAGTTTCAACAAACAGTGCTAGGATAACAGAATATCCACATGCATAAGAATGAAGCTGGACCCCTACTTCACACAATACAATAAAATTTTAACTCCAAATGGATAACAGATACAAATAAAGGAGCTAAAACTATAAAACGTTATCCAGAAATTGAAAAGACAACTTATAGAATTAAAGAAAATATTTTCAATAAACTAACAAGAGAATTTTATCTAAAATGTATAAAGAAATCTTACAACTCAATGATAAAAGATACATAACACCCTTTAAAATGATGCAATGAACTTATTTACAAAGCAAAAAGAGACTCTTCGACTTAAAAAATGAACTCATGGTTGCAGTAGGGAAGGGATAGTTAAGGATTCAGTGAAGGTCATGTGCAGGCTGCTATATTTCAAATGGATAGCCAACAACAATCTATTGTATAGCGCATAGAACTCTGCTCAATGTTACATACTAGCCTGCATGAGAGGGGATTTGGGGGGAGAATGGACACATGTATATGCATGGCCATGTCCCTTCAGTGTTCACCTGAAACTGTGATGACATTCTTAATTGGTTATACCACAATACAAATTTTTTGATGTTAAAATAAATAACAAATTTTGTGTAGAAAAGATAGCTATTGTCATTGTGCTAGGAGAATAGGAGTACCTACAACCACTTGGAGCAATGGTCTGGAGGGATGGGGGGGGAACTGGGTGGGGGGAGGGTCAAGGGATATGCATCTGATTGATCTGGGAACATACATGTACAAAAATAAATAAATAAATTAATTAAAAAAAAAAGAAAACAGGTAAAAAAAATAAATAAATAAATAACAAATTTAAAATAAATCTGAATAATCATTTCTTTAAAGAAGATATACAAATATCAAATAGGCATATGAAAGCATGTGCAGCATTATTAACCATTAGCTGAATTAACCACATGCATGCATGTATATGTGTGTGTGTGTGTGTGTGTGTGTATACATACATATACACACAGGATAAATACAGCTATATAGTTATACATATATATAATTATGACCAAATTGCATTGTTATACAGCAGAAACCAATATATTGAAAAGCAATTATCCTCTAATTAAAAAAAAAAGTTAATTAAAAAAACAAAATGAGGAACCACTTGACACTCAGTAGGATGTGAAAAAGATAAAAATAATGAATGACAAAAAGATAAAATAATGAATGTTATTGTAAAATGGTACAGCCACTTTGGAAAAGGTTTAGCAGTTCTTCAAAATGTTAAACACGAGTATACAGAACAATTAAGCAGGTCTACTATTAGGGGTATACTCAGAGAATTGAAAATACACATCTAAATATATATTTGTATGAGGACGTCATAGTAACATTATCCAGAATAACTGAAAACTGCAAACACCATAGATGCCCATTAAGAGATCAATGGATAAAAAAATACAGTATAGGCACAAAATGGAATATTATTTGGAAGTTAAAAATGAATAAGGTACTGATACAAATAGATGAACCTCACAAAGGTTACACCTAATTAGCCAGTCCCAACATAACACATCATTCAGTGTATGTTAAATGCTCAAAACCAGCAAATCATAGAGACAGAAATCAACTTGTGACAGGCTGGGGCATAGGACAAATGATTGCTGATGGATATGGGGTCACTTCTCAGGGGAGACAAAATATTATGAGATTAGATAGTGGTGTGGTGATGATTGCACAATTGTGAGTATACTAAAAGCCACTGAAGTGTATAATATAAAACAATTTTATGTAAAGTGAATTATCCCCTAAAAGCTGTTATTGGGTTTCTCAGGTGGTGCTAGTGGTAAAGAATCCACCTGCCAGTGCAGGAGACATAAAAAATGTGGGTAAAGGAGAAAATGAAATGATAGAATTGCCTATGCATATTCGCTTACATTTTAATATAGAAATAAACCAAAGTTTTAATTTAAAAGTACTGATCATCTAGAACAGAGAAAAGAACCAGTTTTGGGAAGACAGATATAGAATCTGAAACTTCCTTTTTTGTTGTTTTTTTTTGGTTTTTTTGGACACTTCCATTGGTCTTTCATTTATTTATCTTCATCCATCTTTGTTCCTTGGCATGTGTAGGCCTCCCATCGCAGTGGCCTCCCTCGCTGCAAAGCACCAGCTCTGGGCGCATGTGCTCCAGAGCTCCAGCGCCATAGTTGGACACATCGGTCCAGTTGCTCCACAGCACATGGGATCTTCCCAGGCCAGGGATCAGACTGGCGTCCCTTGCACTGCAAGCTGGTGCCCTTACCCACTGGACCACCAGGGAAGCCCTAACATTGTCTTAAGATACTATTTTGTATATTTGACTTAGAATCTTGTAAATCTTACTTAGTTATACAATGAAACTGAATTAAAACAGCAGTCCCTAAATATTGAAAGTAAAATTAAACAAATGTACCTAGTCAAAGACGTAGGAGACCCAGGTTTGATCCCTAAGTTGGGAAGATACACTGGAGAAGGGAGTGGCGAACCATTCCAGTATTCTTGCCTGGAGAATCCCATGGACAGAGGAGCCTGGAGGGCTACCGTCCATAGGGTCACAAAGAATTGGACACAACTGAAGTGATTTAGCATGCACAATCTCATTGAGCCTCCATAGGATATATTTTAAGAATAAAAATAATGAAAAGAAACACGTTAAAGTTTTTTCAGTAATTCTTTTGTTGGTGGTAATGCTAGTATTTTTATACTGACACTCTACTGCATTGTGACATAACTTAAATGGTTAGTTATACTGGGAATCAACTGAGAACTAGAATTCTTGGAGTGAAGAAAGAAAATAGCGATAATACGATTATTGTGGTTACAAAAAATCTCTGTAGTTCAGAGTGGAAGTACCAATATACTCATCATATATTTAATTGAAAAATAAAAAGCCACTGAAGTGTATAATATAAAACAATTTTATGTAAAGTGAATTATCCCCTAAAAGCTGTTATTGGGTTTCTCAGGTGGTGCTAGTGGTAAAGAATCCACCTGCCAGTGCAGGAGACATAAAAAATGTGGGTAAAGGAGAAAATGAAATGATAGAATTGCCTATGCATATTCGCTTACATTTTAATATAGAAATAAACCAAAGTTTTAATTTAAAAGTACTGATCATCTAGAACAGAGAAAAGAACCAGTTTTGGGAAGACAGATATAGAATCTGAAACTTCCTTTTTTGTTTTTTTTTGGTTTTTTTGGACACTTCCATTGGTCTTTCATTTATTTATCTTCATCCATCTTTGTTCCTTGGCATGTGTAGGCCTCCCATCGCAGTGGCCTCCCTCGCTGCAAAGCACCAGCTCTGGGCGCATGTGCTCCAGAGCTCCAGCGCCATAGTTGGACACATCGGTCCAGTTGCTCCACAGCACATGGGATCTTCCCAGGCCAGGGATCAGACTGGCGTCCCTTGCACTGCAAGCTGGTGCCCTTACCCACTGGACCACCAGGGAAGCCCTAACATTGTCTTAAGATACTATTTTGTATATTTGACTTAGAATCTTGTAAGTCTTACTTAGTTATACAATGAAACTGAATTAAAACAGCAGTCCCTAAATATTGAAAGTAAAATTAAACAAATGTACCTAGTCAAAGACGTAGGAGACCCAGGTTTGATCCCTAAGTTGGGAAGATACACTGGAGAAGGGAGTGGCGAACCATTCCAGTATTCTTGCCTGGAGAATCCCATGGACAGAGGAGCCTGGAGGGCTACCGTCCATAGGGTCACAAAGAATTGGACACAACTGAAGTGATTTAGCATGCACAATCTCATTGAGCCTCCATAGGATATATTTTAAGAATAAAAATAATGAAAAGAAACACGTTAAAGTTTTTTCAGTAATTCTTTTGTTGGTGGTAATGCTAGTATTTTTATACTGACACTCTACTGCATTGTGACATAACTTAAATGGTTAGTTATACTGGGAATCAACTGAGAACTAGAATTCTTGGAGTGAAGAAAGAAAATAGCGATAATACGATTATTGTGGTTACAAAAAATCTCTGTAGTTCAGAGTGGAAGTACCAATATACTCATCATATATTTAATTGAAAAATAAAATTCTGCCTCTATTTGTCATCAACTAGGAAACTGCCACAAACGTCCATTGTTAAACTATTTTCAGTTGATCTCAAACATCACTGTAACTGTATTATCTGGGTTACCAGTACATCATGAACATGCATAATATGAGGCAGACATCTGACTGGAGAAGGATATGGCAATCCACTCCAGTATTCTTGCCTGGAGAATTCCATGGATGGAGAAGCAGGGCGAGCTACAGTTCATGGGGCCTCAACTATAAATATGTGTGTGTGTGTGTGTGTATTCCCTGATAGCTCAGTGATGAGGAATATGCCTCCAATGCAAGAGACCCGGATTCCTTCCCTGGGTTGGGAAGATTCCCTTGGAGGAGCGCATGGAAACCCACTCCAGTATTGTTACCTGGAGAATTCCACGGACAGAGGAGCCTGATGGGCTGCAGAGCCAGACACGAGTGAAATGACCAAGCAGCAGCAGCTGACAGGGGTGATCATCAATGTATTTACTGATATTTCCCTACACATAAGACAAGAAAAAGTAACCAGTGCATCAGTAGCTGCAGTTCTCTGCTTATCATATTTATTGGTGAAGCAATTGTGTTACATGCGAGAGATGCAGAGGGCTTCCTTTTGTTCTTAAATGTACAAGATTGTTTACACTTGAAAAGCCATCAGTTAGATGGCGTTATTTTCCAGAGAGGATAATAAAAATATTCAAGATTATTAGCCAATCACTGGCTTCCCTGATTTATCACTAAAATAGTAAAATAAAATTTTGTGTTCTCTCTCACTTTTGATTCCTTAAAATATTTAATAAGTTTTGATCTCTAAATAATCAATTCACAATTATTCACCAGTGAGGGAATGTGTTTCTTTTCCATGTATAAAAGCAACAAAACCTATTTTGTATAAAAACATTCTTAAAGTGAGTAGATATTCAGAGGTATTTCCATGAGAGATGGCATTTCTTCTATAAGAAATGTCAAGGAATTCTACTTTATTAATTTTTAATTTGATCTAAAATGATTTTTTTAAATTTAGAGATGATGTAAACTGGTTTTAAAGGACATAGTCTAAGGAAGAAAACACTATGTATTTAGCAACATTATGGCAAAAATGAAACTTGCCAATGTACATATAGTTACCTTTTATGTAGAAAAAACAAACATTCAGAAATTCATTAAGCATGCAGCTTATTTACTGAAAGCTCTTCTTAAAGGTTAGTTGAATTTATTCGTATACAAGTGCTTCTTAGATTCTGAAAAATAAAAAAACACCTGAATCTAATCTGGTTAATTTCTTCTTGCTGTTGTTCAATCACTAGAGTCTGTCCAACTCTTTGTGACCCCATGGACTGTGGCGCACAAGGCTCCTCTGTCCTCCACTGTCTCCCAGAGTTTGCTTAAATTCATGTCCATTGAGTCGTGATGCCATCAAGTATCTAGTCAGTTAATTTCTAGTATATGGTATAAACCTGTTTATAGTTATTTATGTCACTAAATTTGAGTATAAAAACCTATGTGAAGTATAGGTTTTTAATCATACAACAGTGGGGAATTATAGATTTTTATTATAATATACTTCACTGAGAAATCATTAGTTTGAAAACACTGAAGTATGTATCTTATAAATATTAGCAAGGAAACTGTATTATTAGTTTAGAGCAAAGATTAAAGAAATGACATTATGTTGTATTGCAGTTTCTAAAATATAAATTTCTTGATTCATTATTATTAGTATAAGTTATGGGAAAATATGGCATAACCTCTATTTTTATATACAGAATATCTACCTTCATTATTATTAGTGTAAGTTTTTGGGAAAATGTGATATAACCTCTATTTTTACATACAGAATATCTAACTTCATGATATCATACATTTTACAAAATAATTATTTGTTATTCTATTGCCTATGCAATTCCTTTCTTTTACAGTTTTATACCTGTAAATGTAAATTTTACCTACTTGAACATTAAATGTGCTGTTAGCATTTTTTTTTCAGTCTTGTTAATCACGGGCATGCTTCATCTTGGCAGGGTGTGAAGTTTTCTCTGGGAGGAATAAAGCTTTTCCCTTTGTATCTTTGTACATTCTTAACCAAGAACATTTTTGATAAAAAAGAGAAGTCAAAGGAGAGCGGCAAAGAGAATAAATAAAGAAGAAGAGAAGAAAGAAAAAAAAGATAATTCTCATCTAATGATTAAGAATAAGAGCAGCCTCCTGTTTGTATGTGAAAACCTGTGTACGACAGGGATTACGTACCGTACCTTAAATACAACACAGAAGTTCTCTCATTTGTAATAGACACCCTGTAATATAGCTATTACTATTTCCATGTAATAGAAAGATAAGGACTGTAGGGTTTTAAGGATTTCCCTGAGCTAAAAGAGATATTCATCTGTGCTTATGGTATTTTATAAATGTTTTGAATCTTATTTCCAATTTTACCTTATTTTAGATTGTTTATTTGGGGTGGGTATTTGGACAGAATTTGGGTTTAAAAATTAGTAGGTATAAAATTACACACACAAAAAAGGAGAGCAATAATTTAATAACCTAATGCTTTCAGCAAGATGATCTTTTAGAGATATAGCCATGTCTGTCATTATCAACAGCATTAAAATAGGAATATCACTTTTTAGGAAATCTGCTACTTAAAAAAAGATGGTGATACTGATAAAAAACTGGTGTGCCTCCTTGTCCTAGACTGTTGTCATGAGTATATAAAACTAAAAGGAATAGAACATTTACCTAAAAATATGAATAAAGTAGAATCATATTTTATTGATATTAAATATAGCAAATATTATGTCACCTTGGATTGATTTGCTTGCTCTTTATTTGAAAAATGAAGGTTTAAAATGTATACCTCTTGGGCACATGAAAAGATTCTCAACACTGCAAATTATTAGAGAAATGCAAATAAAAACTACAATGAGATACCATCTCATACTAGCTAGAATGACCATCATATAAAGTCAACAAACAATAAATGCTAGAGAGGGCATGGAGAAGAGGGAAACCTTCTACACTTTTAATGGGGATATAAAATTGGTGAAGCCACTGTAGACAACTGTAAAAGAGATTCCTTTAAAAACTAAAAATAGAGCTACCATGTGGTCCAGCAATCCTGTTCCTAGGCTTATATCCAGAGAAAACCATAATTCGAAAAGGTACATGCATCCCAATATTCAGCTTAGAACTATTTACAATAACCAAGTCATGGAAGCAACCTACATGTCCAGTGATAGAGGAAAGGATGAAGATGATACACATATACAAGGAAATATTAGCCATTAAAAATAATGAAACAATTTCATTTGCAGGAACATGGATGGACCTGGAGATTATCTTACTAAATGAAGTAAACTAAACAGAGAAAGACTAATATTATATGACATTGTTTAAATGAGGAATCTTAAAAAAAATGATATAAATGAATTTATTTATAAAACAGACACAGACTCATAAACCTAGAAAACAAACTTTTGGTTTCCGAAAGAGGAAAGGGTGTGTGGTTACCAAAGGGAAATGCTCAGAGGAGAGATGAATTGGAAGTTTGGGGTTGACGTATATACACTGCTATGTTTAAAACAGCTATCCAATAAGGACCTACTGTATAGCACAGGGAACTCTACTCAATATTCTTTAACAACCCCAAATGGGAATATGATTTGAACAAGAATAGATACAAGAATGAATCACTCCGCTGTATACGTGAAACTAAGAAAACACTGTTAATCAATCAACTATACTCCAATAGACAAATTTTAAAAGTTTTAATGTATACTTCTGGAGAATATAGTGTCTATCAATATACCTATAAAATGCATTTGAACATCAAATTTATCATTAAAGTCATGTGGGTAATCTTTGAATGGCCCCTATAAATATCTAGCAGATAACATAAATCTGTGCTAAAAATACATTGTTTTCTTGTTCCCCTAAGAAATGCAGGATGCGAATCTAGTACTTCCTCTTTTCCCAAATGAAACAGAGTAACAGGCACTGTTAGGAAATCATCATTTTCCTTATTAGTTGTCTTCAGGTAATGCTGCATACAAATGTTTTAACAAACAGACTGGTGACTCCTTTTACTTTTCCAGTTAATTCGGGGAAACCAGGTGGTGAAGAACGTGGCAGTTAAAAAAGCAAACCTCCTTCTGTGCATTGTTTCCTTTCAGGAGAAAGGTCCCCCCGGAAGGTATGTTTTTACCTTATATTTAAATAGTGTGAGGGTGACATATTGTAGCCAATTAATCACGGGTGACTGTTTGCCAAACTTTCCCGCACAGGATGTCATCTCATGTCTGTTTACGTATTAAAAGCATTAGTGTAAATTCATCTAAGTGATCAGAAGTCAGGCCAGGTGCTGTCAGCAGGTCTGTAGGTAATTTTTTTGGCTTTGTTTTGTTTTAAAACTTAAATACCTTAGCATTCAAGTAGCAATAATGTACCCAACAACTCACCCTTGATTAAAAATGTATACTCCCTGGGGCTCATGGTCAAGATTTTAGATCCTTCTCCAACTTTTCCTTAGGCATTACAATCAACTTGAGAGAATAGTTTCTCTTTCTGGTGAGTTCAAAGACATCAGGTCAGAGATGCTGTTTAAAGGAAAATAGTAAAAAACATTTTGACACATTCATTTCTGGTCTTTTCTTTTTCACCAGACAAAAGTTTTTTTTTCCTCTCCACAGCTTTCTCTTCCCAGAGTCTTCTCTCACTTCAATGTACCCTGTTATGTATGCAGTGTGAATATTATTTTAGGAGTACATTGTAACCTGGGCTGTCTTGATTGCCCAGTGGTAAAGAATTCACCTGCTAATGCAGGAGATGCAGGAGACATGGGTCAGTCCCTGCATAGGGAAAATAATTACCCACTCCAGTATTCTATCCGGAAAAATCCCATGGACAGAGGAGCGTGGCAGATTAGAGTCCATGGCGGCTGCAAAGAGTAAGGCACGATTTAGCAACTGAACAATAACACAATGTAGATTAGGTTGTTTTATGTTTCTTCCACATGATTTATATAATCTAGCTTGGATTTGGGATTCCACCTCAGAGAATGTAACAGTCAATAGAAATATTTTAGAGCTTTAAGGAAACACACACATTTTCAGATGGAAAAATACTTTCCTTATTAGTTGTCTTCAGGTAATGCTGCAAAGCAAACAGACTGGTGACTCCTTTTACTTTTCCAGTTAATTCGGAAACCAGGTGGTGAAGAACGTGGCAGTTAAAAAAGCAAACCTCCTTCTGTGCATTGTTTCCTTTCAGGAGAAAGGTCCCCCCGGAAGGTATGTTTTTACCTTATATTTAAATAGTGTGAGGGTGACATATTGTAGCCAATTAATCACGGGTGACTGTTTGCCAAACTTTCCCGCACAGGATGTCATCTCATGTCTGTTTACGTATTAAAAGCATTAGTGTAAATTCATCTAAGTGATCAGAAGTCAGGCCAGGTGCTGTCAGCAGGTCTGTAGGTAATTTTTTTGGCTTTGTTTTGTTTTAAAACTTAAATACCTTAGCATTCAAGTAGCAATAATGTACCCAACAACTCACCCTTGATTAAAAATGTATACTCCCTGGGGCTCATGGTCAAGATTTTAGATCCTTCTCCAACTTTTCCTTAGGCATTACAATCAACTTGAGAGAATAGTTTCTCTTTCTGGTGAGTTCAAAGACATCAGGTCAGAGATGCTGTTTAAAGGAAAATAGTAAAAAACATTTTGACACATTCATTTCTGGTCTTTTCTTTTTCACCAGACAAAAGTTTTTTTTTCCTCTCCACAGCTTTCTCTTCCCAGAGTCTTCTCTCACTTCAATGTACCCTGTTATGTATGCAGTGTGAATATTATTTTAGGAGTACATTGTAACCTGGGCTGTCTTGATTGCCCAGTGGTAAAGAATTCACCTGCTAATGCAGGAGATGCAGGAGACATGGGTCAGTCCCTGCATAGGGAAAATAATTACCCACTCCAGTATTCTATCCGGAAAAATCCCATGGACAGAGGAGCGTGGCAGATTAGAGTCCATGGCGGCTGCAAAGAGTAAGGCACGACTTAGCAACTGAACAATAACACAATGTAGATTAGGTTGTTTTATGTTTCTTCCACATGATTTATATAATCTAGCTTGGATTTGGGATTCCACCTCAGAGAATGTAACAGTCAATAGAAATATTTTAGAGCTTTAAGGAAACACACACATTTTCAGATGGAAAAATACAGTGAAGAAAATTAAGGAATTGTGTTAGACTCAGCATATATATATCAGATATTATACTTCTTCCAAGGTTGCTGAGGTAAGAAGTTTCCTAGGCCATTGTTGTGGTTCCTAATTTTGTCAGATGAACCACTCTGCTTGGATCCTCACATTCAGGTTGCAAAGTATATTTTCGTCTGCATAAAGGTCCCCATGAGCACTTGGTTTCCAAGCCTACCATGAACAGAGAAGCTCTCAAACCATCTATCAAACCATAGACAGAAATGTTCTGAAATTTCTCTGGATCCAAGAGTGGAGATGGAACTCAACCAGACTACCTAGAACCTGTGGTCTGTAACCCTGGAAGCAATCAGGAAATTCACACGAAGCAGAAATCACAGCAATGCTCTGAAGTTAACACAATTTTGGTTTGATGCTAGTTCTGTGCTTGGTCGTGGGCTATGAACTGACAAGCTTCTCAAGGCCTTGTCTGTCTCACCAATACTGCCTTGCTTCCAAATCATCTCCAGTATAAACAGTTTAGAAAATGAGACTAGGAAGTTCCTAAGGATCTTCCTTAAATATAAACATGAGGTGGTAAATATTACTATTAATATTCATAATAATAAACATTTATGAAAGCAACTGTATGCCACCATTCTAAATGTTTCTCAACTTTGCGCCACGATTCTAAATGTTTCTCATATATTACTTTAATAATTAAGATAGCTATATATTTTGCCCATTATTTTTGTAATATTGCAAAAAGCCCGCTGAATTTTGCCCACTTTAAGATGAGTGGAGTTTAACTTTAATGGCACATCGCTAATACAAAACGAGTTGATTTTCAGCCACTAGACTGACCCAGACTCATTACCATCCTTTGCCCTCATTTATAGAATTTATTTATTGATTGATTGATTGATTTGGGGGAGTGGATTGGTGAGGGAGTGGGTGGGCGGGCCACTTCTATTAGTCTTTCATTTCTCTATTTTCATCCGTCTTTGTTCTTTGGCTCTTGTGGGCCTCCCATCGTGTTGGCCTCTGTTGTCACAGAGCACCGGCTCTGGGCGCATGCGCTCCAGAGCTCCAGCTAGGTAATTGGACACATCGGTCCAGCTGCTCAGCGGCACGTGGGATCTTCCCAGGCCAGGGATCGAACCGGCGCCCCTCACACTGCAAAGCGGTGCCCTTACCCACTGGACCACCAGGGAAGCCCCCTCATTCAGTTTTTTTAATCACATGTTTGACAAGATAGTATAAAGGCTTTGAAACTGATAAAATAATGCATATCCTGACTTTTAGTTAGCATTTTCTCTATTTTTAATGTTTATATTTTGCCTTCTAGAAATGTGTATAAATTCAACCAGAGGTGAAGAATTAATATTAAGGCAAGATTTTCACAGCACAACACAAAGAGGACTTCATTAACATATTCTAAGTTAAAATCAGAATTATACACCAAACTAGAATTTTGGCATTAATTTTATATACTCACTCATTTGACAAAACAACATATTTACATGCAAAGAAAGGACTTCATTATCATATTCTTACATTATAGAGCTTCTCAAGCCTTGTCTGTCTCACCAATACTGCTTCCAAATCATCTCCAGTATAAACAGTTTAGAAAATGAGACTAGGAAGTTCCTAAGGATCTTCCTTAAATATAAACATGAGGTGGTAAATATTACTATTAATATTCATAATAATAAACATTTATGAAAGCAACTGTATGCCACCATTCTAAATGTTTCTCAACTTTGCGCCACGATTCTAAATGTTTCTCATATATTACTTTAATAATTAAGATAGCTATATATTTTGCCCATTATTTTTGTAATATTGCAAAAAGCCCGCTGAATTTTGCCCACTTTAAGATGAGTGGAGTTTAACTTTAATGGCACATCGCTAATACAAAACGAGTTGATTTTCAGCCACTAGACTGACCCAGACTCATTACCATCCTTTGCCCTCATTTATAGAATTTATTTATTGATTGATTGATTGATTTGGGGGAGTGGATTGGTGAGGGAGTGGGTGGGCGGGCCACTTCTATTAGTCTTTCATTTCTCTATTTTCATCCGTCTTTGTTCTTTGGCTCTTGTGGGCCTCCCATCGTGTTGGCCTCTGTTGTCACAGAGCACCGGCTCTGGGCGCATGCGCTCCAGAGCTCCAGCTAGGTAATTGGACACATCGGTCCAGCTGCTCAGCGGCACGTGGGATCTTCCCAGGCCAGGGATCAAACCCGGGCGCCCCTCACACTGCAAAGCGGTGCCCTTACCCACTGGACCACCAGGGAAGCCCCCTCATTCAGTTTTTTTAATCACATGTTTGACAAGATAGTATAAAGGCTTTGAAACTGATAAAATAATGCATATCCTGACTTTTAGTTAGCATTTTCTCTATTTTTAATGTTTATATTTTGCCTTCTAGAAATGTGTATAAATTCAACCAGAGGAGAGAAGAATTAATATTAAGGCAAGATTTTCACAGCACAACACAAAGAGGACTTCATTAACATATTCTAAGTTAAAATCAGAATTATACACCAAACTAGAATTTTTGGCATTAATTTTATATACTCACTCATTTGACAAATATTTATGGAGGACCTTCAATGATCAGATATTTTACTAAGGTGAGCAAATAGAAACAGGTCCCAATCTATACAGCATCCAGTCTATACAGATACAAAACATTTGCCTACTTTTTAAACCTTAATAATATATATGCTTGTCTGTGTATGTGTATGTAGGTATCAGTGCATTTGTCTTAGGTTTGTAGGAAATGTTCTAAGCTGAAACTGCAAGTGAACTTTGGCTGAACAGAGAACTATTCTTTCTTTACCCCTTGTACAGTGTATGTTTGCATGAGTTGATGTGTAGAGGAGTTTTAGTTTTGTAAGGCAAAATAGAAGAGCAATTCTAAACAACTTGAGTTAGAGTAGAAGGTGAGAGAAGGGCCCAGACAAACACAACTGGGAGATGGCTTGAATAACAACAAATAATTCATGATGAGGAATTAAGACTTGATCTGAAAGTAATAGTGAACCTACCTGTATTTTTAATGGGGGACTTTCTCTATCAGATTTGAATTTTTAAAAAGACTATACTGAAGATTAAATATACAGTTGAAAAAAAAGTCTTTGAAACATGGATAGGCAGGTTTAGAAAAAGGCTTCAAGGCAATGCAGAAATATCACACTCAGTAACAGGCATCTTTGGATATATTATAACTTTATTATCAAATATATCTCTAAATCTTAATGGTATATAACAGCATGGTTAATTCATTTTTATTTTTTTGCTATTATAGAAAAAAAGGCATTCATACAAATACACTTTCATAGTTGTGTAGATTCTATAATGGCTGGGTTCTTTTTCCTCTTAGACAGAGATCTTGATTCAGAGATCTGCATATTCACCATACCATCACTGCTTGGTTACTTTCAAGTGGTTATTTCAACTAAGATATTTTTTTACTGTCATCGTAACTTCTTAGAGTAGATTCTTATCTTCGAGGTGTACCTGATCATCACTAGAGTTAGAGTGATACTGAAATTACGTTATTTTGCAACCAGAGATAGCAAAAAATATTTCATTTGGGGATAGTACTTTTAGAACTTGATATGAAAGGGAAAAAAATAACTGCACTAAATTACACCAAAGTCTCTGCTTTCGATTACAATCCAGACAAATCATCAAACCAGCTAAAGAATTTGCTTCTGCCACAATCCAGAAATCTGACTATTCAGATTGACTTCAATAGACATGACAATTTTATTCTAGGAAAATAATGTCTACCAACTTCCATGATATTCATTATCAGTGCTCTTTGCCACCCCATAGACTGTAGCCCACCAGGCTCTTATGTCCATGGAAATTCTTTGGAAAAGAATCCTGGAATGGGTTGCCATGCCTTCCTCCAGGGGATCTTCCCAACCCAGGGTTTCAACCCAGGTCTCCCACATTGCAGGCAGATTCTTTACAGTCTGAGCCACAAGGGAAGCTGATTATCAGGGCTACCAATAGCCAAAATTCTTAGCTAGTCTAATTTGTCTTTCAATTTCTGCATCTTGTCCACAGTTGCTCACTGTAAACTTTGTCCATCAGCCTCATGAAGCATTTAGGCCTATTAAAACGCCTGGAAACCACTGGTATCACATTCTGAGTATCCTCTAAGGCAGAATGGCAAGATATGGAGCTTATCTGGCCTTTCACCTGCAATAAAAGGCTTGCTTTCTTTTTCTTAGATCCAATTATCTCCAAGTTGGCAGATAATGAGTAGACAAACCAATTTAAGCTAATGTGATAATGGAGACAGCAGGGAAGCCTTCATTATCCAAGGCCTAGCAAACAAGACCAAATTATTTTATTCACTGTAGACTACATCTCCTATCAGATACAACATAATCCAAGGCCTATTTTTTCATAGTTGTGTAGATTCTATAATGGCTGGGTTCTTTTTCCTCTTAGACAGAGATCTTGATTCAGAGATCTGCATATTCACCATACCATCACTGCTTGGTTACTTTCAAGTGGTTATTTCAACTAAGATATTTTTTTACTGTCATCGTAACTTCTTAGAGTAGATTCTTATCTTCGAGGTGTACCTGATCATCACTAGAGTTAGAGTGATACTGAAATTACGTTATTTTGCAACCAGAGATAGCAAAAAATATTTCATTTGGGGATAGTACTTTTAGAACTTGATATGAAAGGGAAAAAAATAACTGCACTAAATTACACCAAAGTCTCTGCTTTCGATTACAATCCAGACAAATCATCAAACCAGCTAAAGAATTTGCTTCTGCCACAATCCAGAAATCTGACTATTCAGATTGACTTCAATAGACATGACAATTTTATTCTAGGAAAATAATGTCTACCAACTTCCATGATATTCATTATCAGTGCTCTTTGCCACCCCATAGACTGTAGCCCACCAGGCTCTTATGTCCATGGAAATTCTTTGGAAAAGAATCCTGGAATGGGTTGCCATGCCTTCCTCCGGGGGATCTTCCCAACCCAGGGTTTCAACCCAGGTCTCCCACATTGCAGGCAGATTCTTTACAGTCTGAGCCACAAGGGAAGCTGATTATCAGGGCTACCAATAGCCAAAATTCTTAGCTAGTCTAATTTGTCTTTCAATTTCTGCATCTTGTCCACAGTTGCTCACTGTAAACTTTGTCCATCAGCCTCATGAAGCATTTAGGCCTATTAAAACGCCTGGAAACCACTGGTATCACATTCTGAGTATCCTCTAAGGCAGAATGGCAAGATATGGAGCTTATCTGGCCTTTCACCTGCAATAAAAGGCTTGCTTTCTTTTTCTTAGATCCAATTATCTCCAAGTTGGCAGATAATGAGTAGACAAACCAATTTAAGCTAATGTGATAATGGAGACAGCAGGGAAGCCTTCATTATCCAAGGCCTAGCAAACAAGACCAAATTATTTTATTCACTGTAGACTACATCTCCTATCAGATACAACATAAAGCTTGCCACAGAATCATATAAATGGCTTCTGGTAGGGAAACTTTCGCCTGAAAATATTGTTTGCTTCAACGTCCCTGTTATAATATCATATCTTATTCCTTATCCCTCCCACTTCTGCTTGTACAACTGCCAAAAACACACAGAAATACACGGATATGCCTGCTGAATCAATGCAATCTTTGAGCTTTCTACTTATGCTCCCCTTCACATTTTTCTCTCACTTCTCTCTTCTTCCCTTATCTATTCTTTCCTCTCTATCTCATCTACTTTCTATTTCTCCACCCAGATACTTAAAATAATCATAGTTTCAGCATTCTTTCAGTTCCTAGAATCTTTGTATTTTTGATTTATTTTTCAAGTCAAAAATAACTTTCATCATTTTAGGGAAGAATCAGGAGACCATATTATAGGGAGTATAGTGGCCAATGATACCACCTCATTTCTGGGTGAAAGAAATAGTATTTTTAAATATATTTTAGTTATAGCTAGTACATGAATTGATACTATAGATATTAATACAAATAAAAAAGAGAAAGAAGAAATAGCATAAGGCTCAAATAACCCTTTTTATGTTATCAATGGTTTATATTAATGGAATATCTGAGACACCCTACACATACACACACACAGAGTATAATTTCTGCCATGAAAAATATAAATATAAATACAAATAAAATATAAAAATATAAGTATAAAAATATAAAGTGGTCATGACAGTAGAAACACAGATTATAGAACAAGATACTATAAAGAAAATAATATTTAAAACTAGGGTCAGAGTTAAATATTCAAAAAATTTAACTAAAACATAGATTTTAAAATCAGTTTAAACAAACTAAAAGAAATTATTATTTGTACTCTATCATACCCTAAATGATTTGTTAAAATATATTAAGTGAATTTTTAATGGAGAAATACTGTCTCTTATAATCTTCTAGAGCAGTTTATCCGATTGTTTCCTTTTCTCCTATGCTCAATTAATGATCAATCCCTTAAAGTCAACCTTCACCAAGCCTTATCCAACTAACTCTTTCATTGCTAGCCTCTAATCCACATCACTGCGGTCTCCCACCTGTACTAGCACATGCATCTCCTAAATCTCCTCCCTTGTCCACCTCACCCTCAGCAGCCAGAGGAATCTTCAAAAACATATATCTGATCATTTACTCGAGAGCTTAAAACTTTCCAATAACTTTTCATTATACCTGAAATAACAGCCAAAGAGTTTAGCTGAGTCTGTAAAAGGATGTAAGTGAATTACTTTTCTCCTCTGATATCATCCTCTCACATCAGGTTTATTGTTGACTTCTTCATTCCTTCTCTTTTTCCCCATACTGTGCTTCAGTCGAATATTCTCTACCACATTGTTTTCCACTTAACCCATCATGTTTTCCCTATGAGCCTAATATTGGATGTAAGATTTTAAAGTTCATTCCAAAAATGTGTACATAAATTGTTTTAATAAACATAACTCTCTGGTGAAATTATCCATCTATTAATCTGTCATTTTACTTACCCTGTTTTCTTGAACACACTAATGACAACTTCTTTCAAGTTCTGGTTTGATCATTTCAATATCTACATTTCTCTAGATTTCTAGAAAACTCATTCCTTTTACCCTATTTTTCTCTTGTTTTTAGCAACATATTCCTATCTCTTGGCATGCCAAGAAATTAGTTTAATATATGTTATGCACAACTATCATTTGTTGAAGAATCCAGGTAATAGTATCTTTCTTGGAGCAAAGTCCACTCTTTCCCATACCAGGGAACAACTACTTTAGTTCTATCATGTCTAACCCAAATCAAACCTAAGCTGAATTTTTGTTAAGGCTTTACCCCACCTACCTCTGTTTCACTTTTGTTACTGGAGTGTAGGTAACCACACTCCTTCTTTTTTACAAGTGATTTTTTGGGGGCCACTTCTATTGGTCTTTCATTTATTTATTTTTGTTCTTTGGCCTGTGTGGGCCTCCCATCGCAGTAGCTTCTCTCATTGCAGAGCACTGGCTCTGGGCACATGCACTTCAGAGCTCCAGCTCGGTAGTTGGACACATTGGTCCAGCTACTCCGCAGCACCTGGGATCATCTCAGGCCAGGGATCGAACTGGTGCCCCTTGCACTGCAAGGTGGTGTCCTTACCCACTGGACCACCAGGAAAGCTCTCACACTCCTTCTTTTCTTCAGTGATCAACATAGCATTTAATTTGTATTGCTTCCTTTTCTCTACTAAATAAAAAGTACAGGGACTTCCCCATGGTCCAGGGGTTAAGAATCTGCCTTGCAATGCAGAAGATGTGGGTTTGATCCCTGGTTGGGGAACTAAGATCCCACATGCTGTGAACAACTAAGCCCATGAGCCTCAACTAGAACTCGAGGATCCTGTGTTCTGCTGCGAAGACCCGATGCAGCCAAATAAATTAATCTATTAAATAATAGAGTGAAGAGAGCATAATACAAAAAAAAAAAGTACATATGACACATGAAAAGGAATAAACATTGGTACAACCAGTAATTGCTACTAGAGTCTATTTTAAGAGTTTCTGTGTTCTTGTCATGTTCAGATTTTCTTTTTTTAAAAAATATAATAAAAAATGGGAAATGGTTACCATGATAGTCAGCTACATGACTTAACTCTTTCAAGTTCTGGTTTGGGATCATTTCAATATCTACATTTCTCTAGATTTCTAGAAAACTCATTCCTTTTACCCTATTTTTCTCTTGTTTTTAGCAACATATTCCTATCTCTTGGCATGCCAAGAAATTAGTTTAATATATGTTATGCACAACTATCATTTGTTGAAGAATCCAGGTAATAGTATCTTTCTTGGAGCAAAGTCCACTCTTTCCCATACCAGGGAACAACTACTTTAGTTCTATCATGTCTAACCCAAATCAAACCTAAGCTGAATTTTTGTTAAGGCTTTACCCCACCTACCTCTGTTTCACTTTTGTTACTGGAGTGTAGGTAACCACACTCCTTCTTTTTTACAAGTGATTTTTTGGGGGCCACTTCTATTGGTCTTTCATTTATTTATTTTTGTTCTTTGGCCTGTGTGGGCCTCCCATCGCAGTAGCTTCTCTCATTGCAGAGCACTGGCTCTGGGCACATGCACTTCAGAGCTCCAGCTCGGTAGTTGGACACATTGGTCCAGCTACTCCGCAGCACCTGGGATCATCTCAGGCCAGGGATCGAACTGGTGCCCCTTGCACTGCAAGGTGGTGTCCTTACCCACTGGACCACCAGGAAAGCTCTCACACTCCTTCTTTTCTTCAGTGATCAACATAGCATTTAATTTGTATTGCTTCCTTTTCTCTACTAAATAAAAAGTACAGGGACTTCCCCATGGTCCAGGGGTTAAGAATCTGCCTTGCAATGCAGAAGATGTGGGTTTGATCCCTGGTTGGGGAACTAAGATCCCACATGCTGTGAACAACTAAGCCCATGAGCCTCAACTAGAACTCGAGGATCCTGTGTTCTGCTGCGAAGACCCGATGCAGCCAAATAAATTAATCTATTAAATAATAGAGTGAAGAGAGCATAATACAAAAAAAAAAGTACATATGACACATGAAAAGGAATAAACATTGGTACAACCAGTAATTGCTACTAGAGTCTATTTTAAGAGTTTCTGTGTTCTTGTCATGTTCAGATTTTCTGAGATATAATATATAAGATTGTGTACAGATTAAGTATATAACATGATGACTTTATACACAAAATACTGGGAAATGGTTACCATGATAGTCAGCACATCACCTCACATAATTACATTTGTGCATGCATCTGTGAACAACTGAAGAACAATTAAGATCTACTCTCTTCACAGATTTCAAATATATAATACAGTATTTTTAATTATATCACACTGGATATAAGACCTCCAGAACTCTTTCCTCTTATAGCTGGGTTTGTACCATTAGACCAGTATCTTAATTAACCTACTTCCTAGCTCCTGGGTTACCACTATTTTATTCCCTATTCTTTTAGAGATGGAAACAACCTAGGTGTCTATAAATGGGTGAATTGATAAATTATATGTATTTGCACACACATTATATGTGGAATATGTGTATATGTGTATATGTGGAATATTATTCGGCCATGAGTAAGTAGGAAATCCTTTGATTTGTGACAATTTTGGATAAAACTTGAGGGCATTATGGTAAGTGAAGTTGGTCAGAAAATATGAAATATTGTATCATCTTAATATGTGGACTTTAAAAGTTTTTAAAAAGCACATTCTTTCTGTTGAAAGCTTGATATGTTCCATGGGAAGTGTTCCTCTTTTTCCAGTGGGTCTTGAACTACAATCTCAGGGCCTTAGGTAGTGAAAGCATATTTTTTAACTGATGTTATCCTTTCTGTATATCCTGCTTACACATTTTAGTTTTCTTCTAATAGAACTTCATATTATAATGAATAACTTGTATATAAGAGAGGTATCTGGCCATTGGAGACCATGCCCTCTTTAATATATGAACTGTAGCTCTTTCAGACCTTTGGAATCACTGACCTGCAGCAATGATTGCCCAAATATCAAAATTCTTAGTTACTTGGCAGTATTGACAGAATCAGTAACTTCCTTTAGAAAAAGAAGGCTGCAGTCCACCAAGAATCACTGTGTGTTTTTATTCCCTTCTGAATCTTACCCTATTGTTCACAGACACATTTAAGGCTAAAAGTGTCTTTCATTGACATGTGAAACACACAATGAATGTTGGCTCTTATTTTTCCTATTAATCCTTCTATTACTACAATACTATCAATATCATTATTACCCATTTCTTCAAACCACATGACTTTTCAGAAAAGACAAAAAAGAACTAAAAGCAGTATTTTTTCCAAGCAGTATTTTGAACAGCTCATTTGTCATATCAAACATATTAGAAAAAAAATGAAGCCTCAGACTTTTGAAGCTTCACTCTTTAACTGAGAATTAGCTAAGAGAAGCACTTATACTGTAAAACTACTTACCTGTATCTTAAAATGGATTAATAATATGGCTTTCATTTTCCTTGTTTAAGCACCATAAAGGTTCTCTGGCTACTTCTATCTGATTATACCAAAGAACACAATGACCTACATTTAAAGAACTTTCTCTGTTCTAAGGATTGCAGCTTTCAATGACACAATTCAGCAAGTTTTCCATGACACTCTAAGATATGTCACAGTCAATATATCATAGTGAAGATTTTTCATGGTTATTATTAAATGCCCTAAAACCACTGACTTCACTTCTTGTTCCTAATTTTTAAAAATTTTGCGACTTTTTTCAAAATAATTGTATCATCTTAATATGTGGACTTTAAAAGTTTTAAAAGCACATTCTTTCTGTTGAAAGCTTGATATGTTCCATGGGAAGTGTTCCTCTTTTCCAGTGGGTCTTGAACTACAATCTCAGGGCCTTAGGTAGTGAAAGCATATTTTTTAACTGATGTTATCCTTTCTGTATATCCTGCTTACACATTTTAGTTTTCTTCTAATAGAACTTCATATTATAATGAATAACTTGTATATAAGAGAGGTATCTGGCCATTGGAGACCATGCCCTCTTTAATATATGAACTGTAGCTCTTTCAGACCTTTGGAATCACTGACCTGCAGCAATGATTGCCCAAATATCAAAATTCTTAGTTACTTGGCAGTATTGACAGAATCAGTAACTTCCTTTAGAAAAAGAAGGCTGCAGTCCACCAAGAATCACTGTGTGTTTTTATTCCCTTCTGAATCTTACCCTATTGTTCACAGACACATTTAAGGCTAAAAGTGTCTTTCATTGACATGTGAAACACACAATGAATGTTGGCTCTTATTTTTCCTATTAATCCTTCTATTACTACAATACTATCAATATCATTATTACCCATTTCTTCAAACCACATGACTTTTCAGAAAAGACAAAAAAGAACTCCAAGCAGTATTTTTTTTCCAAGCAGTATTTTGAACAGCTCATTTTTCATATCAAACATATTATAAAAAAAATGAACCCTCAGACTTTTGAAGCTTCACTCTTTAACTGACAATTAGCTAAGAGAATCACTTATACTGTAAAAATTATGAGCTGTATCTTAAAATGGATTAATAATATGGCTTTCATTTTCCTCGTTTAAGCACCATAAAGGTTCTCTGGCTACTTCTATCTGATTATACCAAAGAACACAATGACCTACATTTAAAGAACTTTCTCTGTTCTAAGGATTGCAGCTTTCAATGACACAATTCAGCAAGTTTTCCATGACACTCTAAGATATGTCACAGTCAATATATCATAGTGAAGATTTTTCATGGTTATTATTAAATCCCCTAAAACCACTGACTCATGCTGTCCTTGATGTAACAAACTTCTTGTTCCTTAAAAATTTGCTTCATGAGTGCAGTAAACCAGAATTATGCCTGCAACTTACATTTCAATCTTTAACACAGAAAAACATTTTTCACTCAGGTTTAGTACATGTATTTATTATCCAACCTCTCTCTTCCGGAGTTCAAAAAAACACCAGTAGGTAAAAACATAATGTTGGTCCTCTTGTGTTACTTTTCCACACAAAATTTTAGTCAGAGTATAAAATGTATTATTATTCCCATAGGACATAAATTGGAAGGCAATCAACCTTAGGATAACTTAATCCCAAAACAAACAAAAAAAATCTTGCGTATACTGAATATTTAATTACTGCTCATGAGAAATACATCTGAGGAATAAAGAAATGAACATAGCATGAGGTAGTGTTATTTGTTTTGCTACTGGCATTAAGAGGGGACTGGTCCTAAATATTTTAATATCAGAAATTAAAATATTTGTTATTTTATTTTTCAAGCAGTAGCAGGCACATCATCTAACCTCTAAATTCATTTTGAACACAGATGTGTTAGGTGTCTAAAATACGGCTCATCTATCAGTTCATCCAAATTGTTTTGTCCTTATTGTTTCCCTATGCAACCCAGAACTTTAAATATCCCATCCCATGGATCCTCACACATGAAGAAACGGCAAATTTATAATCTGTTCTCCCCACCTATCTCTAAATTATGGTTCTGACATTATATAATCTATGTCTACTTAAACTTCAAGCCTTAGATTTCTCAGGTACATGCCAATGGTTTTACTGCATAATATCAGATAATATCAGGGAAAGTATATATGAGAAAAAGTATATGGACCTAGTAACAATTACACTATCAACAAGTTGCCTTCCCCTGATTTCTATTGTATTACAATAGACAAAATGAATTACTGCTTAATTTTACAACCCTGGAGCTCCACTGATTCTTCTCAATGACTTTTTAAAGATATTGAATCAGTTGATCAACAATGAAACTGGATATTACAAGGGAATGATGTTATGTTTAAAAGTTTTCAGCCATTGCAAATGAAGACTAATCAAAAATGGAAATAAGTCATTCCTGCAAGTGTGATCTAACTATGCAACATTATTACCTGATTTACAAAATAACTTGATTTCTCACAATATAAAATAAAAACTAAAATTCAACAATACCTACTTTACCAGCAAAATTACCAGACACTGTTACTTCCATTAACTCATTTAATCTTCATAAGAAATATTTGAGCTATCAATTAGTATTTCTACTTGTAAAATGAGATGAAAGCTTAGGAAATTTTAGTAATTTGAGGAATATACACATTGTAATGGACACAAATGGAACTTTAATCATGATATATTTGAATTGAAAGCCTGTGTACCCTCACAATACAACTTCATGCTCCTATCCAAAAAAAAGCAGAGACTTGAACATATAGTACTCTTACATTTTACACTAAATAAATGTTATAACCATTTTTGTTTTGGAATAGGAATATCAAATGACTATCAATGTCATCCCTATAGCCCAAATCACAGTTGCTGTAAAAAATAAATAAGACATATGCCTTTCACACCTTCTTTTGCTTTTAATTATCCAGATATCATTAATTAAAAACTGTGTAGAAGCATCATGTCTAAAATTTTCATATGAGATAATGTTAAACCTAACATAAGTGATTCCAAACTAACCCTCCAACTATAAATAACTAAAATATTAATGAAGTAAAAATAAGGCGGGGCTTCCCTGGTGGTCCAGTGGGTAAAGAGTCTGCCTTGCAGTGCAAGGGACACCTGTTCGATCCTTAGCCCGAGCAGATACCACATGCCGTGGAGCAGCTGGACTGATGTGTCCAATTACAAGCCAGTGCTCTGATGTGCATGTGCCCAGAGTTGGTCCTATGCAGTGAGAGAGGCCACTGCAATAGGAGGCCCACACAGGGCAAAAAACAAAGATGGATGTAAATAAATAAATATAAAACTAATAAAAGAGGGCAAAATTTTTTTAAAAAATTCACAGCTATCAGCCTTCATAGATTAAAAAATAAATAAGGCAATCCTTGGTTTTCAATCATTAACTATTAGGATGCTCGAGTATGATTTATGGCAGAAGGATAACACACCAGGTGAATATCATGCTCATCCAGGCTTTCTGTATGAAAGTACTCTGGACCACAGATAAGGACATCAAAATTATCGTGAGCACCCTGAGTTGAGGTCGCAGAGGACGGAGTTAGATACTGCTGCTAAAGCAACAGCCTGCACAGCAACAAAGACCCACCATAGCCAAAAAAAAAAGAAAAAAAGAAGAGAGAGGAAGAAGAAGAGAAGGAAGGGAGAGAGGAAGATGGGAAAAGGAAGAAAGGAAGAATCCAGAGAAAAAGGACAAATGTACATAAAAAGACAATGATGAAAACAATTCATGGATTCTTGAAAGTAAAGATAAAGACAGATGACAATGACAACACTTTCAAGTGCTGAAAAAAGGAAAGCCACTTCTCAAGAAGTTTCTGGGTGTGGTTTTTGTCTACAGGGTTGTATTATAACTGAATACTACAAGCCTGCAAGGTTTTTAATAAAGTTGTATCAGCTTGTACTGAAAGGGAAGAGACAAAAAGAAGCAGCAAAGACAACAAGGACCAGTTGAACTTATCAACTACCATAGAGAGGAAACAGATTGAAAAGGTACTTAGTTGCAAACACAGATATTTTTTCATAGGTAAGGTAGAGTGACTCAAACACACAGGTGAAAACAAAAGCTCAAAGAGTAGAGTAGAACGGCCATGTAGAGCCATTTCCCAGAATCAGGACTACATTGTATTTAGGGAAGTATATTGGATTTCAGAATTTCCAGGACGGGTGATCACTGTCAGCCTTATGTTTCCTCCTTTTTACGCCTATTGTAGTTATCTCATGTCTGTCTCTTTACTGTAGGCTGAATACAAGGAACAAATTCACAGATTTTCAGACCACCAGAAAAAAATCAGTGTATCTGCAACTGACATGCCATTTCCAACAAAGCTCATTCACATATAGTCCTGACCTAGATGACAAATCCTAAACCTCATCCTGAGCCTAATTATCTGAGTTAGAAAGACGATGCGTCTTCCATTTAACTTTCTTCTTTTTTTGACAGTAAATATTTAAATGCCCCAAAAAAAAGGTTTTTCCAATCATTAACTATTAGGATGCTCGAGTATGATTTATGGCAGAAGGATAACACACCAGGTGAATATCATGCTCATCCAGGCTTTCTGTATGAAAGTACTCTGGACCACAGATAAGGACATCAAAATTATCGTGAGCACCCTGAGTTGAGGTCGCAGAGGACGGAGTTAGATACTGCTGCTAAAGCAACAGCCTGCACAGCAACAAAGACCCACCATAGCCAAAAAAAAAAGAAAAAAAGAAGAGAGAGGAAGAAGAAGAGAAGGAAGGGAGAGAGGAAGATGGGAAAAGGAAGAAAGGAAGAATCCAGAGAAAAAGGACAAATGTACATAAAAAGACAATGATGAAAACAATTCATGGATTCTTGAAAGTAAAGATAAAGACAGATGACAATGACAACACTTTCAAGTGCTGAAAAAAGGAAAGCCACTTCTCAAGAAGTTTCTGGGTGTGGTTTTTGTCTACAGGGTTGTATTATAACTGAATACTACAAGCCTGCAAGGTTTTTAATAAAGTTGTATCAGCTTGTACTGAAAGGGAAGAGACAAAAAGAAGCAGCAAAGACAACAAGGACCAGTTGAACTTATCAACTACCATAGAGAGGAAACAGATTGAAAAGGTACTTAGTTGCAAACACAGATATTTTTTCATAGGTAAGGTAGAGTGACTCAAACACACAGGTGAAAACAAAAGCTCAAAGAGTAGAGTAGAACGGCCATGTAGAGCCATTTCCCAGAATCAGGACTACATTGTATTTAGGGAAGTATATTGGATTTCAGAATTTCCAGGACGGGTGATCACTGTCAGCCTTATGTTTCCTCCTTTTTACGCCTATTGTAGTTATCTCATGTCTGTCTCTTTACTGTAGGCTGAATACAAGGAACAAATTCACAGATTTTCAGACCACCAGAAAAAAATCAGTGTATCTGCAACTGACATGCCATTTCCAACAAAGCTCATTCACATATAGTCCTGACCTAGATGACAAATCCTAAACCTCATCCTGAGCCTAATTATCTGAGTTAGAAAGACGATGCGTCTTCCATTTAACTTTCTTCTTTTGAATGCTTGTCATTTGGAATCCAGACTCCATGTTTGAGGAAGCCTAGGCCACCTGGAAACGCCACATGCTCAGATCTCTTATAAGGAAGAACAGACAGCATCAATTCCTGGACATATTAGCAAACAAACTTTGAAGTGATTTAAATTCTAGTCTTTGAGGAAACCAAGTAATACCGATTAAAGTAGTGACAAGGTGTTCACACTAAGCCCTCTCAAATAGAAAAGTGATGAGGATAAAATTGTAGTTTTGGACCACTGATCTTGTGGATAGTTTATTTTACTAATAGTATATTGTTAGGCACATAAGCATACTAAATATCTTCAAATCAATATCACATCTGTTAAATAAACAGTTTGAAATAAAATAGAAGTAATAGATATTTTGGAAATCAAACTCTTTGTGACTCCATGGACTACACCCTGCCAGGCTCCTCTGTCTATGGAACCCTCCAGGCAAGAATACTGGAGTGAGTCACCATTCCCTTCTCCAGGAAGTCTTCCCGACATAGGGATTCTACCCAGGTCTCTTGCCTCACAGACATTTTCTTTACTATCTGAGTGACAGGGAAGGCTTTCAAAAGATAATCTAAAATGAAATGATCATTTGCTGAAAAAAAATACACATACGTAGATATACACATTATCACATTGATATGTAATATAACCAATTGGCTATAAAACATGTAATACAATCAACTGGCTATAAAACACAGAATGGGCAAAATATAATAGTACTAACTGGAAAAATATCTACCAAAATTGGCAGAATAGTTGCTTTTGAGAGTGAAGGAAAAAGAAAATGAACTTAAAATTTGTTTAATGTGCTATTTAACTTCTAAAAAAATTATGGAAAGTAAATGAAGATATATGAACTTTCAAGAATAAATTGGGAGCTATGTTTTCAGGCTCCTTGTTGGTTTTTTACAGATAAATACTTATGGAAAAAAATCAGAACTTGGAAAATAGCAGAATCCACATGGCTAGTAAGCCCTGTGAACATCTCAGAAGACAAAGACAAGAAAAAAGAAGATGAACAATTAAGAGTCCCAAGAGATTAATCAAAGGTGTAATGATAAAGAAATAAAATGTACCAGGTGAACTAGTTCAAGAATAAATATGCAAACAGACATACATGATGATTTTAACTTAAAAAAGAAAGCAGAAATTTTATACAGAAAAGAAATTATAGCATAAGTTAAAGTATGTATGCTCAGTTACTCAATCGTGTCCAACTCTTTGAGATGCACTGAACTGTCAGGCCCCTCTGTCCATGAGATTTCTTCCAGCAAGAATACTGGAGTGGACTGCCATTTTCAACTCCAGGGGATCTTCCCAACCCAGGAATGGAGCCCATGTCTCCTTCTTTTCCTGTACTGGCAGGCAGATTCTTCATCACTCTACTTCTTGGAAAGCCACAAGTTAAACTATGCTGTGGGCTGTCTTTTCAGTCATATCTGACTCTTCGAGACAGTATGAACCGTAGTCCTCCAAGATCGTCAATCCATGGCATTTTTCAGGTAAGAACACCTAAGGAATACCTACTCCAGGGGATCTTCCCGACCCTGGGATCAAACCCACATCTCTTATGTCTCCTGCCTTGGCAGACATATTCTTTACCACTAGCACACCTGGGAAGCCAAATTGAACCACAGATTGCTACATAAATGCTCAACACTTCCTGTACACTGCCATTGGAGGGGAAGAAAAAAGGTAATTTGAAAATAAAATTGAAAATGGTAAAAAGAAGAAAAAGTCTGCTCTCTACCTATGGAATTTTGCTGCTTCATAGTCACACTGGATAATATCTAAAAAGAGCTCTACGGGGGCATCATTATACACGCACACCTGCCTTGCTAAAACTGCTTAAGCACTACTTCTGGTGGCAATTTGACTGCAACATCAGGTGGCTTATTTCTCATTGCATTCACTGTGCTAACTGCTCTGAGTGACACAGAATCTGGTGTGTGAGAAATACCTTGCAGAAACTATGTAACGTGAATATTTAAAACCAATAACAACTTCTTGTAGTCAGTGGGTCTTACAATAGAATCACTGCTTTGTTAAGGTGAATGCAGATGTCTGCATATTCATATTTTGAATAAATAATTCCATATATTTTTCCATTTAGTAAACATTTACTGAACACAGCTGGTACAAAGAAACCTGAGAAAAATCAAAGGAAATTTGAATATAATGATTATCACACCATAGCTTCTAAACTCATAGTCCAATAAATATAGTAGATTTATATATATATGATATATATATATGTGTGTATGTGTGTGTATAAATATATATAATCCTGATACTACCAAGTATAAAAAGATACATAATGAAAGAATTGTAAGAGACTTTCTTCTGGATCCATCCACATCATTTCTGGATTAATGTTATTAATACCAGCATGAATTACAATGACCATAACATTCACTTAAAATGCACTCTAATGATCACAAAATGATATTGTGGATTTTTTTAGATATACAGATTAAAAGTGATAGATTTAGCAAAGTTCTCATTTAGAAGTACATCTTGGTATTATTACAACTCAGTTTCTCACTGTTGAAATATTCAAAACTTTACTGAGGTTGATAATTACTCAGCAGGCTCAAGAGAAAAAAAGCAGTCTATGAACTATAATGATAACTCATTAAGTTGTTTTGTACCTGAAACCACTTCCAATAAATTCATGTTATACAGTTAGCATAGGCCTTAGACATTATGTAATAAAAATTATGGAGATGTAGATAACTAAATTATTTTACATACATCTTTATTTGTATGTCCTTCTTCCTATTATTTTGTCATTTAAATTATATAGACCTCTCTCAGCTGTATTTTCAAAACTTCTAGGTTTTTTGAGGTCATCTAAAATAATAAAGTAAAATTCACATCAGAAAACTTAAGAGAAAAACTAAACCACTTTTCTTTACAATATGTCATGACCCAGACTCTCTTATGTATTTGTTTTAAATTATCAGATCTGTCTTCCATAATTTAGGGCTATATTTTTGATAAAAGCCACCTTTCACCTGTGTACTTATTTTACATTGCTATCTCGGCAGGTACGTTTCTTCCCTATAAATATGATCACCTTACATTTATTTTCCTGACTTTAGTGGAGTTTAAATTAACCTCACATTACCCTTTTAGCAGAATCACTGCTATGAGTTGAAATTTGTATTTTGTAAAATAAATTAATTTTCCTCATTTTATGTAACATATATCGATGGCAGAGAATGTTGGAAAGCCTATTGCATGACAAAATGATCTTAAACCACCCCTTGGGCACACAATTCACCCAATTCAGTATATATGGTACCAGTTGGGGCACATGTGCAGGCATTTGTTAATTTGTCTACTTTTTGTGTTTTCAATGAGTTCTATACAATAAATAAAATAATCATCCTGTTTTAAATATAAATCTGATATAATAGTTAAGCTAAAGTTTCTGTAAAAAATGAGAAAAAGGGCTTCCCCTGGTGGCACAGTGGGTAAGGACACCGCCTTGCAGTGCAAGGGGCGCCGGTTCGATCCCTGGCCTGGGAAGATCCCACGTGCCGCGGAGCGGCTGGACTGATGTGTCCAATTACCGAGCCGGAGCGCTGGAGCTCTGGAGCGCATGCGCCCAGAGCCGGTGCTCTGCAAGGACAGACGCCACCGCGATGGGAGGCCCACAGGAGCCAAAGAACAA
The DNA here is from genome assembly GCA_022376925.1 of Tragulus kanchil. NCBI lineage: Eukaryota > Metazoa > Chordata > Mammalia > Artiodactyla > Tragulidae > Tragulus > Tragulus kanchil. Next base: position 105,564,200 of record JAIOJX010000023.1, on the reverse strand, counting down.
AGACGGATGAAAACAGAGAAATGAAAGACCAATAGAAGTGGCCCGCCCGCTCCCCTCCCTCCCCAACACGACCCCCGCCCAAAATAAATAAATAAATAAATAAATATTTAAAAAATAATAATAATTAAAAAAGAGAAAAAGACAGAAATTCATAAAATTATTAATAACCTCCTATCCAGAAAAAGTACATTTAATCTTTCTATATTACTTAGAATTGCATCAGAGTATAATAAATAATTTTTTAAATAATATGGATACAAAATACATATATATGCATCGTACATATACAATGTGATGTATATACATGCTATACATACATGTAATGTGATATTTTAAATATTGTGTATCATCTAAATCATTTTTCATTTCCATTTGCTTTTATTTCCTTTTTTCCCCATCATGCCTTTTTCATTTATATTTATTTCCATCCATCTTTTTATTCTTTGGCCTGCCTGGGCCTTCCATTGCCATGGCCTCTCCTTGCAGAGCACTGGCTCTAGGCACATGCGCTCCAGATTGCTGGTTTGTAATTGGACACACTGGTTCAGCTGATCCATGGCACATGGGATCTTCCTGGGTCAGAGATCGAACCGGTGCCACTTGCACTGAAAGGCAGACTCTTTACCCACTGGACCACCAGGGAGGTCCTCGATTTGCTTTCTTTTATTATTTTTAATGGTGGAGATTAATAAATTACATGTCAGCCAACAATACTGGCCATCAAACCTTTATAATTTGTGCGGGGGCATTTGTTTAAATTTTTTTTCTACTTTTTTTTTGTCTACTTTTTGTGTTTTCAATGAGTTCTATACAATAAATAAAATAATCATCCTGTTTTAAATATAAATCTGATATAATAGTTAAGCTAAAGTTTCTGTAAAAAATGAGAAAAAGGGCTTCCCCTGGTGGCACAGTGGGTAAGGACACCGCCTTGCAGTGCAAGGGGCGCCGGTTCGATCCCTGGCCTGGGAAGATCCCACGTGCCGCGGAGCGGCTGGACTGATGTGTCCAATTACCGAGCCGGAGCGCTGGAGCTCTGGAGCGCATGCGCCCAGAGCCGGTGCTCTGCAAGGACAGACGCCACCGCGATGGGAGGCCCACAGGAGCCAAAGAACAAAGACGGATGAAAACAGAGAAATGAAAGACCAATAGAAGTGGCCCGCCCGCTCCCCTCCCTCCCCAACACGACCCCCGCCCAAAATAAATAAATAAATAAATAAATATTTAAAAAATAATAATAATTAAAAAAGAGAAAAAGACAGAAATTCATAAAATTATTAATAACCTCCTATCCAGAAAAAGTACATTTAATCTTTCTATATTACTTAGAATTGCATCAGAGTATAATAAATAATTTTTTAAATAATATGGATACAAAATACATATATATGCATCGTACATATACAATGTGATGTATATACATGCTATACATACATGTAATGTGATATTTTAAATATTGTGTATCATCTAAATCATTTTTCATTTCCATTTGCTTTTATTTCCTTTTTTCCCCATCATGCCTTTTTCATTTATATTTATTTCCATCCATCTTTTTATTCTTTGGCCTGCCTGGGCCTTCCATTGCCATGGCCTCTCCTTGCAGAGCACTGGCTCTAGGCACATGCGCTCCAGATTGCTGGTTTGTAATTGGACACACTGGTTCAGCTGATCCATGGCACATGGGATCTTCCTGGGTCAGAGATCGAACCGGTGCCACTTGCACTGAAAGGCAGACTCTTTACCCACTGGACCACCAGGGAGGTCCTCGATTTGCTTTCTTTTTATTATTTTTTAATGGTGGAGATTAATAAATTACATGTCAGCCAACAATACTGGCCATCAAACCATTCTTGTATATTCTTCTGATTATTACTTATCAAAGTTTCTTTCTGAAATACATTTAAAAATTAGTATGTACATAGTCAGACTTTAAGTAATGAAATAAGAATGAATGTATAAGGCTTCCCTGGTGGTCCAATGAGTAAAGAGTCCACCTTGCAATGCAAGAGGCACCGGTTCAATCTCTGTCCTGGGAAGATCCCACGTGCTGTGGAGTGGCTGGACCGGTGTGTCCATTTACGAGCCAGCGCTCTTGAGCAGATGTGCCCAGAGTCAGTGCTCTGCAATGAAAGAGGCCACTGCAGTGGGAAGCCCACACAGGCTGAAGAATAAAGATGGATGAAAATAAATAAACAAAAAATCAATGAGAGGCCAAAATTAAACAACAACAAAAAAAGAATGAAGGTATATGAAACACTTCAAAATGTGTTATAAAATCAATTGTCTTTCTTTTTGCTTTTCACTCAGACATAGCCCTATTCCAAATGTAGGTAAGGAAGAACTCAAGCTGGGTTCTTATTTGCAGTGGTGTCATTCTGGTGGACATGCGGCTGCACAGCATGAGTTATCTTGGATGAACCATGATAAAAAACGACAGGTGCAAAATGAGAGAAGTTTGCACACAAAGCCCTCAGCTTTATGAGGATTTCAAGTTTACTCATCCATCGCAGAACCTTGATCTGCTGTAGCTCAAAATATGCAAGGGAGCCCACCTGTTCTGCCCAAAGCAATAATTAAGATCAAATAAAACATGCTTTACAACAGTAAGGCATGACAAGTAGTAGAGGAAAAAGCATTTTCAGCCATGGCAATAGAGGTCACTTTTTCCACAAAAGGAGCCCAGGTTACTATCAAGCAAAGCACATTGGTAGGAACCCAGAGGCAGATCAGATTAAAGAAAAGCAGGTATCAGCAGGTGGTAGAACAATATTTGCATTTCCACAGAATAAATAGTTTTAAACATTCAGGTAAAATGAAGGGACAGAGACCTAATAGTAATCTTTTGAGATATTCCCTGTGGCCATGACATCTTCTTAGTCTCTACGCACTTCCTCAGCTTTAGCAGAAACATGCTTGTTAAATCATAGCTATCAGCATCTGACAGGTTAGCTACTTTTAATGGGTTAGTGACTTTTCAAACACAACAGGTACATTCATTTGTGAAAAATGTATTATGACATTGCATAATGTGGATGAGACAGTTTCTTGTAAAAAGGGTAATTAAGCTGCACACTTTCAACATAAGATTAGAAAACTGACCCAGTGACTGGAATGCCCAGTGAATGATTCCGTTCCACCTATCCTGCTGAGTGAAAATGTATTTATAATGACCATTCCACATCCTCTTTTTAACAAATCTTGTTTTTCTTGGGGCCAGAGAAGCACAAATGGCAGTATTTTGCCACTATGAGACATAGCGAACTGCCACAGGAAGGCATCAATCTCAAGACCTCATCTGTTGTTACAGATTCTAAACAACCATGATAATTGAACCTAAAAAATAAAGTTGCCTTTGCACACAATCAAGACCATGAAAAATAACAGCATAATCAAAGAACTTAAGCAGAACCTAAAATTTGATGACTTTAGATTCCCAACATTTAAAAATAAATCCCCAATGCAAAGTCATCACCGCACTCTTCTTTCCTAAAAACCAAATCATAAAATATCTGTACAAGTGAATGATATCTATTGTCTTTTTGCATTAAGTGTAAGAGCAAATTAACTCTTCCTGAAATGTTAATTGATTTGAATTTTAATAAATGTAATTTAGATTGTCCACAATTCCATACATGTAAGATGACATTCTGAGTATCTGAGGCTTGATTCTTTTCAATATTTTTATATGAACATGAGTTAAAATACAATATGTAAAGTATTCATTAGAGTTTCTGGTATATCCTAAAGGCTCTGTAAGAATTTAAGGAAGAATGTTCAGTAAAAATGAAATTTATTTATATTTAAAATCATGAGGTACATAGAATGTTGTGATATGCATTTTAACAAACTTGTTATTATCGTATTTTATGAAAAATAAAAGGACTATGCATATCATGTATGCATACAAAAGGCTTGAGAACAAAAAAAAGCAGTTTTATGCTAAGATTTTGTTATACTACTTAAGAGACAAAATATCCTTTTACTTTTATATCTTTCCACACATTTCTTCTTGCCTGCTTTATAAATGCACTCATATGTATGTATACATATTTGGGCATGAATGCATATATCATATTTAAGCAATACTTTTAAATATAAATATTTATTTTTAAAAACCAATGTTTTAGATACTATCCAATACTATATATATATATGTATATATATATATATACACACACACACATATATATATACATTTACATGACCTTTCCAGGTGGCACTAGTGCTAAAGAATAAGCCTGTCAATGCAAGAGATACAAGAAATGCGGGTTCCATCATTCTGGGGTCAGGAAGATTCCCTGGAGAATGAAATGGAAACCTACTCTAGGATTTTGCCACTATGAGACATAGCAAACTGCCACAGGAAGGTATCAATCTCAAGACCTCATCTGTTGTTACAGATTCTAAACAACCATGATAATTGAACCTAAAAAATAAAGTTGCCTTTGCACACAATCAAGACCATGAAAAATAACAGCATAATCAAAGAACTTAAGCAGAACCTAAAATTTGATGACTTTAGATTCCCAACATTTAAAAATAAATCCCCAATGCAAAGTCATCACCGCACTCTTCTTTCCTAAAAACCAAATCATAAAATATCTGTACAAGTGAATGATATCTATTGTCTTTTTGCATTAAGTGTAAGAGCAAATTAACTCTTCCTGAAATGTTAATTGATTTGAATTTTAATAAATGTAATTTAGATTGTCCACAATTCCATACATGTAAGATGACATTCTGAGTATCTGAGGCTTGATTCTTTTCAATATTTTTATATGAACATGAGTTAAAATACAATATGTAAAGTATTCATTAGAGTTTCTGGTATATCCTAAAGGCTCTGTAAGAATTTAAGGAAGAATGTTCAGTAAAAATGAAATTTATTTATATTTAAAATCATGAGGTACATAGAATGTTGTGATATGCATTTTAACAAACTTGTTATTATCGTATTTTATGAAAAATAAAAGGACTATGCATATCATGTATGCATACAAAAGGCTTGAGAACAAAAAAAAGCAGTTTTATGCTAAGATTTTGTTATACTACTTAAGAGACAAAATATCCTTTTACTTTTATATCTTTCCACACATTTCTTCTTGCCTGCTTTATAAATGCACTCATATGTATGTATACATATTTGGGCATGAATGCATATATCATATTTAAGCAATACTTTTAAATATAAATATTTATTTTTAAAAACCAATGTTTTAGATACTATCCAATACTATATATATATATGTATATATATATATATATACACACACACACACACATATATATATACATTTACATGACCTTTCCAGGTGGCACTAGTGCTAAAGAATAAGCCTGTCAATGCAAGAGATACAAGAAATGCGGGTTCCATCATTCTGGGGTCAGGAAGATTCCCTGGAGAATGAAATGGAAACCTACTCTAGGATTCTTGCCTGGAAAATCCCACGGACAGAGGAATCTAGTAGTCCACAGACCATGGGATCTCAAAGATCAGATACAACTGAGAACATTCTCATACACACACACACATATGCACACACACACACAAATATATGTGTGTATATATAATATATATATATATATCCACTATATATATATATATATATACACTGTATATATAGCTAGATAAGTACAAATGAAAGAAGAAAATTCTTATGCTGAGAAAAGTTATCTTTAAAATAAGACTAAATATATTACATATTAGTAGAAAGCCTGGAGCACAAAAAGTAAAGCTGTCATTATTACTAGATAGCATAATTTCATACATGAAAACTTAAAATCCTCTAGAAACAAAAAGTACTGATTAATAAATCTAGAAAAATCCTTGGATACAAGGTAACTATAAAAATAAACTGAATCCCCTAAGCAGCTGATAAACTTTCTTTTACAGAAAATAGAGTAAATATTTTAAAGCCTTTGTGGGCTACATGGTTCATCAGAAGTACTGAATTCAGCCATCACAGCCCTCCTTGGGTCTGGGCTCCACACACTGCTCCATACTATAAGACTGCTATAGGCCACTCATGCCTTGAATTTGTGGTACTGTGTTCCATTCACACGTCTCAACTGCTTCCTGTATCAACCTATTTTTGATCAACCAATTTTTTTTTCACATTATGTTTCTATCTGCAACATATTTTTGATATCCATTAATACTTTGAGCCAATTGATAGTACTTTCCCATTTGGTGGCAATAATGTAGTGGGTTCCCCTCTCTCTTGGTTTCACATACATTTATTTTAATAGATATCAGACCCTCTATAAGTAGGTGGGGTTCAACTATCATTTTGAAACCATTAGCCTGAGCCATCAAATACTAAGAAAAGTATTTATGTTCATTTTCAGCAAGGAGAAATATGGGAAGGTATCAGAGGCTGAAGCAGCAAAAAACAAAGCCACTTGGCATCATCTCCTTTCTGATTTTAGAAGCATAATTTCAGAAACTGATATAATAATTCCTACACTAAATGAGAAAATCAACCCAGTTTTAAATGCTAGTGTCTGCTTGTTCTTACCATTGCTGAAACACCTATAGGAAACTGACTGTTGAAGGCACAATTACCTAACACTCTAGTTGTAGTACAATGTGACACTGAGGCACTAGATCTTTCCCATGTGTGTGTTTCAGTGCCACAGTTAACTCAGAGAAGAACCTAGGTCACACAGAGCAGGTTCTCCCTAATTTCTATCTTTATGTACTTTTTGCCTTGGTAAGAAAATAGTAGCAGCAAGTGTGATAAGCATGCTAGAAAACTCAAAGTTCCATCTTACTTAAAAGCATGACGCTGAAACTAATAGAAATCCATTGGATTAGTAGGGAATGGACAATTTAGGCTACCATCAAGGCACACCTGTATCAGACATGGTCCAATTAAACCATTAACAACTATATCAGCAGTGACAATCTATCCAGTGTCTTGGATGCAGAGATTGTGATCATTTTTTCACATAAAAGATAAGACTAAATGCTTACATGTCCAGTCATAGCTAAACTAGAATATACTGAGAGGGTTTTGCCTGACCCTGTATTCTCAACAACACTCTTTTCCACATGGCTGAACCCATTTGATCTCAACTGTAGATTCAATGTCTCTAAATTTCTAGGTTAATCCTCACTTGGCACTCATGCCTTGAATTTGTGGTACCGTGTTCCATTCACACGTCTCAACTGCTTCCTGTATCAACCTATTTTTGATCAACCAATTTTTTTTTCACATTATGTTTCTATCTGCAACATATTTTTGATATCCATTAATACTTTGAGCCAATTGATAGTACTTTCCCATTTGGTGGCAATAATGTAGTGGGTTCCCTCTCTCTTGGTTTCACATACATTTATTTTAATAGATATCAGACCCTCTATAAGTAGGTGGGGTTCAACTATCATTTTGAAACCATTAGCCTGAGCCATCAAATACTAAGAAAAGTATTTATGTTCATTTTCAGCAAGGAGAAATATGGGAAGGTATCAGAGGCTGAAGCAGCAAAAAACAAAGCCACTTGGCATCATCTCCTTTCTGATTTTAGAAGCATAATTTCAGAAACTGATATAATAATTCCTACACTAAATGAGAAAATCAACCCAGTTTTAAATGCTAGTGTCTGCTTGTTCTTACCATTGCTGAAACACCTATAGGAAACTGACTGTTGAAGGCACAATTACCTAACACTCTAGTTGTAGTACAATGTGACACTGAGGCACTAGATCTTTCCCATGTGTGTGTTTCAGTGCCACAGTTAACTCAGAGAAGAACCTAGGTCACACAGAGCAGGTTCTCCCTAATTTCTATCTTTATGTATTTTTTGCCTTGGTAAGAAAATAGTAGCAGCAAGTGTGATAAGCATGCTAGAAAACTCAAAGTTCCATCTTACTTAAAAGCATGACGCTGAAACTAATAGAAATCCATTGGATTAGTAGGGAATGGACAATTTAGGCTACCATCAAGGCACACCTGTATCAGACATGGTCCAATTAAACCATTAACAACTATATCAGCAGTGACAATCTATCCAGTGTCTTGGATGCAGAGATTGTGATCATTTTTCACATAAAAGATAAGACTAAATGCTTACATGTCCAGTCATAGCTAAACTAGAATATACTGAGAGGGTTTTGCCTGACCCTGTATTCTCAACAACACTCTTTTCCACATGGCTGAACCCATTTGATCTCAACTGTAGATTCAATGTCTCTAAATTTCTAGGTTAATCCTCACTTGAGACACAAAGGATGAAAAAGGCTGTGACCTCCTATTCACCAGTGTTTCCTTTCCATGCTCTGAACACTCTGCAGAAAGAATATTTTTCTTAGTTCTACAGACACAGGATCTATTAGATTCTTTCCTTTGATTGAATGATTACTGTTCCTAGAGCTAAAGTCCATATTCTAGTCACCTTCACGATCCTCATTCAGAGTGTATTTAGGACTTGGGTATTCTCTTGACAATCTGCTCTGCAAAAAGCCCTCCTGGGGAACTGAACCTTTGCTGACAGATCACTCCAAAGCCATTGCTATATTCTGGGTCAGCTCTTCTAGATGATGAAGTTTGGCTTCTCTTTCCTAGTAAAAAATCTGTAATGTCAGCCCTGCCTTTAAAGTCACCATTATATCATGGAGTCTTTACATAATAAATGTCTTAGTCTAGCTAAGTATACTGTATCTTGGAAACATCCTAATGATGATAATATAAAACATATCATACAAATAATGTTAGTACAATCACTTGTATCAATAAACACAAATTCTTACTAAGCACACTCTAATTATATAATCCCAAACTCACTCTCTCTGATGTTTACCCAAAGGAGCTGAAAACATATTAGCAAAAATACCTATACACAGATGTATATATAGCAGCTTTGTTCATAACTGCTCAAACTTGGAAGTGACCTAGATGTTCTTCAGTAAGTGAATGGTTAAATAAACTCTGGGCTTTTTAAAAAACTTGGAAGTGGGACCTAAAAGCATGACGCTGAAACTAATAGAAATCCATTGGATTAGTAGGGAATGGACAATTTAGGCTACCATCAAGGCACACCTGTATCAGACATGGTCCAATTAAACCATTAACAACTATATCAGCAGTGACAATCTATCCAGTGTCTTGGATGCAGAGATTGTGATCATTTTTTCACATAAAAGATAAGACTAAATGCTTACATGTCCAGTCATAGCTAAACTAGAATATACTGAGAGGGTTTTGCCTGACCCTGTATTCTCAACAACACTCTTTTCCACATGGCTGAACCCATTTGATCTCAACTGTAGATTCAATGTCTCTAAATTTCTAGGTTAATCCTCACTTGAGACACAAAGGATGAAAAAGGCTGTGACCTCCTATTCACCAGTGTTTCCTTTCCATGCTCTGAACACTCTGCAGAAAGAATATTTTTCTTAGTTCTACAGACACAGGATCTATTAGATTCTTTCCTTTGATTGAATGATTACTGTTCCTAGAGCTAAAGTCCATATTCTAGTCACCTTCACGATCCTCATTCAGAGTGTATTTAGGACTTGGGTATTCTCTTGACAATCTGCTCTGCAAAAAGCCCTCCTGGGGAACTGAACCTTTGCTGACAGATCACTCCAAAGCCATTGCTATATTCTGGGTCAGCTCTTCTAGATGATGAAGTTTGGCTTCTCTTTCCTAGTAAAAAATCTGTAATGTCAGCCCTGCCTTTAAAGTCACCATTATATCATGGAGTCTTTACATAATAAATGTCTTAGTCTAGCTAAGTATACTGTATCTTGGAAACATCCTAATGATGATAATATAAAACATATCATACAAATAATGTTAGTACAATCACTTGTATCAATAAACACAAATTCTTACTAAGCACACTCTAATTATATAATCCCAAACTCACTCTCTCTGATGTTTACCCAAAGGAGCTGAAAACATATTAGCAAAAATACCTATACACAGATGTATATATAGCAGCTTTGTTCATAACTGCTCAAACTTGGAAGTGACCTAGATGTTCTTCAGTAAGTGAATGGTTAAATAAACTCTGGGAAAACTGGATAATAAAATATTAGTCAGCATTAAGAAGAACTGAGCTGTCTAACCATGAAAGGACATGAAGGAACCTTAAAAGCATATCCCTAAGTAATAAAAACCAATCTGAAAAGGCTATAAAAATATGATACCAACTCTGTGACATTCTAGAAAAGGCAAAACCATGGAGACAGGAAAAATGTCTGTATTTGCCAGTGGCTGGTGGGAGGAAAGGGCTAGTGATAAATAAGTAGAACATAGAGGATTTTTACAACAGTGAAAAATGTCAAACAGTATAGACAAGCTATAATAAATGGGTTTAAACCCATAAAATGCACAACATCAAGAGTGAACACTAATGTAAACCTCTGACTTTGGATACTAATGATATGTCAGTGTAGATGCATCAATCGTAAAAGAACAATTGTACCCCTGAGGTGGAAGATGCTGATGATGGGAAATGCCCTGAGTATGTGAGGCAGAGAGTATATGGGAAATCTCTAAACTTTCTGCTTAATTTCATTATAATCCTAAAACTTCACTAGAATGTGTTTAAAAAACACTCTATGCCATAATCTACCCTTTTACTGATACAAAAAAAAAAAAACATTTTCAAGGCTTCCCTGGTAGTCCAGTAGGTAGACAGTCTGCCTTGTAGTGCAAGAGGTGCCAGTTCGATCACTGGTCCGGGAAGATCCTGTGTGCCATGAAGTGTCTGGACCATTGTGCCCAGATGCAAGCTGGCACTCTGAGGCGCGTGCACCCAGAGCTAATGCTCTGTGGCAAGGGGAGTCATTGCAGTCACGGGCCCACGCAGGCCGAGGAATAGAGATGGATGAAAATAAATAAATAAAAATCCAGTAAGAGAGGCCAAAATTTTAAAATATATATATAAATTCTCTAGCTTTTGCATCCCATTAGAAGGTAATGTTACAGTGCTAAATATAAGAGCTTTCATTAATAGCTACCAATTAAGAAAAAGTCATTTTATATGATCAAAAAATTATTAAATATTATAATTGAATTTCAACATTTGAAAGTATGTCTAGTAACTCAATAATAATCACACTACATTTCTAACTTCAGATACTGTAAGATTTTTTTTTTTAAGATTTATTTATTTATTTATTTATTTATTTATTTTGGGGGGGTGAGGTGGGGAGGGAGGGGAGCAGGGGGGCTACTTCTATTGGTTTTTCATTTGTCTATTTTCATCCATCTTTGTTCTTCGGCCCGTGTGGGCCTCCCATCACGGTGGCCTCTGTTGTCGCAGAGCACCGGCTCTGGGCGCATGCGCTCCAGAGATCCGGCTCGGTAATTGGACACATCAGTCCAGCCGCTCCACGGCACGTGGGATCTTCCCAGGCCAGGGATCGAACCGGCGCCCCTTGCACTGCAAGGTGGTGTCCTTACCCACTGGACCACCAGGGAAGCCCCAGATACTGTAAGATATTTTTAATTGAATAAAACATATATTCTTTCTTGTATGTTCAGATATTTTAAAGTCAATTGATGATTCCAAGATATTTTAAAATGTCTATAAAGTAATCATGGCTCTATCTTAGACTTTCTAATATTATTGACTGCTTCATCTTAAACCATTTTTACTAAATGACAATAAAATGTTGTTATTTCTTATTTAAATAAGAAAAAATTCTTAAATTTCTAGGGTGTAAAAAATAAGATTGTTTTGCATTATAACCTCTGAGCCTAATGGAGGCACAAAGTCAGGCACAAAGTAACAATTTAGCTTTCAGAGCAGCAGTTTAAATGTAATTTTTAAATGAAGAGACATAGTAATAGTGAAGATTATTATTGTGTAGTTTAGCTATTAATTTAATTTAGAATTTTTTCAAGTTAATTATATTATTATGTTTAATTATATAACTCTTATTATATATATTAATCATATTACATAATATAATTATATAATTTACTTACTTAGTATATAATTATCATAATCATCACTAAGCATCCGCAGAAATAGCAAGAGATAAACATGCTGTTCTAGGAATAATAGGTCAAAAGTAGCTATAGATATAATAGGCGAAGGCTTGGAGCCCTAGTTACAGCTATTCTATGTTAAGATTAGCCTGTATTATCACGAAGTCAGTTACAGTTTAGACTTAACATTACCAATTATGATATAATATTACCAAGTAAGGTTATGGCTAGAAACCTTGTAAATGCTAAAGGAGGTTCACTGGAAATTAAATAGAATTTATCCTTAGAGCTAGGATATCATCCAGTGTGTTTACTTTGGTTATAAAAAACTCTATGTCACCTCACACTTCTAGTGATTTATTCATCTTTATAACACTGTGCTAAAATTGTATTTTAAACTGCAGTTATTTTCAGCATTTTAATCCATTAGTTCTTACTTTTATATACTGTATTAATACCACCTTTAGATTTTTGTCTTTGCTGATCTTAGGTGCTTGATTCAATTACTTTTAACTTATTTTTAATTGTTTTTTATAACAATGAAAACATTTATAGCTTCAAAGATTTATTCAAATTAAGGTTTGCTCACATTTCACATTTTAATACATTTTTTTACTTTTCCTAAATTTTTTCTAGTGGTATTTTTTTATTCCATTTATGACCTCAAAATGATTGAGGGAGAAACATTCAGTAAAGTTTAAAGTGTTTGGATGATTCTTTTTTCCTTGGCTTCTCTGTCTTATTTTTCAATCATGTGGATATTGCTTTACAACTTCATATTGGTTTCTGCCATACAACAGTGTGACTCAGTCATGATTCATTGGCCTCCTGAGTTCCCCTTCCCTCCCCTAAACCTAACCCTTTTGGTAATCACAGAGCATCAGGTTGCACTCCCTGTGTTACTTAGCAACTTCCACTATTTTACACATGATAGTGTATATATGTCAATACTACTTTCTCAATTTGTCTCACCCTCTCCTTCCCTGCTATGTCCACAATTCCATTCTCTACTAGGTTCGTCAGTACCATTTTTCTAGATTCCACATATATGCATTAATATACAAAACTTGTTTTTCTGTTACTCTTCAGAGAACAGTTAATACCTATCCTGTTCAAATTCTGTATGGAAACACAAAAGACCCTGAACAGCCAAAGCAACCTTGAGAAAGAAAAATGGAGCTGCAGGCATCAGTTTATGCTACAAAGCTATGGTCATCAAGAGAGTATGGTACCTGCACAAAAACAGGAATATAGACTAATGGAACAAGATAGAAAGTCCAGAGATAAATTCACACACCTATGGGCACTTTATCTTTGACAAAGGAGGAGAGAATATACAATGGGGAAAAGACAGTGGCGCTGGGAAACTGGACAGCTACATGTAAAAGAATGAAATTAGAACACTTCCTAATACCATACACAAAAATGGACTCAAAATGGATTAAAAACTTATATATAAGGCCAGATACTAGAGGAAAACGAAGACAGTACACACTTTGACACAAATCATGGCAAGATTCTCTCTGACCCACCTGCTAGATTAATTGAAATAAACCCCAAAATAAACAAATACGTCTTAATTAAACTTAAAAGCTTTTACGCAACAAAGGACATGATATAAGCAAGATGAAAAGACAACTCTCAGAAAGGGAGAAAATAATTATAAATGAAGCAACTGACAAAACATTAATCTCCAAAATATATAAGCAGCTCATAAAGCTCAACATGAGGGTAACAAACAGCCCCATTAAAAAAAAAAAAAGCAGAAGACCTAAACAGACATTTCGCTAAAGAAGACATAAAGATGGTCAATAAACACATGAAAAAATGGTCAACATTCCATTCTTAAGAGAAATGTAAATCAAAACTACCATCTCACACCCACCAGGATGGCCATCATTGAAAAATCAATTTCTTGTTAATTAAATTTTAGCTGTATCATGTTCAGAGAATGCATACACTTTTACCTTTCAGAATCAATTAAGATTTTATTTAAAATGTAAAATATCAATTTTCTAGGTAGTCAGGTACATTTGAAAGCAAGTATTCTGTTGTTGGTTGAATAGGTCATCAGAAGAATATAGTGTGATGGTGAATAGTTTCTGACAGTCATTCCCAAAGCATCATTATGGATCAATTACTGTTTCACTGATAGATTCCAACTAGCAGGTAACAAGTACTAATTGTTATTAGATGAAATAGTCATCTTTCACCAGTGCATAACATGATAGCGACCTTTTAATAGTAAGGATATTAACTAACCCCTTGAGAAAGAAAAATGGAGCTGCAGGCATCAGTTTATGCTACAAAGCTATGGTCATCAAGAGAGTATGGTACCTGCACAAAAACAGGAATATAGACTAATGGAACAAGATAGAAAGTCCAGAGATAAATTCACACACCTATGGGCACTTTATCTTTGACAAAGGAGGAGAGAATATACAATGGGGAAAAGACAGTGGCGCTGGGAAACTGGACAGCTACATGTAAAAGAATGAAATTAGAACACTTCCTAATACCATACACAAAAATGGACTCAAAATGGATTAAAAACTTATATATAAGGCCAGATACTAGAGGAAAACGAAGACAGTACACACTTTGACACAAATCATGGCAAGATTCTCTCTGACCCACCTGCTAGATTAATTGAAATAAACCCCAAAATAAACAAATACGTCTTAATTAAACTTAAAAGCTTTTACGCAACAAAGGACATGATATAAGCAAGATGAAAAGACAACTCTCAGAAAGGGAGAAAATAATTATAAATGAAGCAACTGACAAAACATTAATCTCCAAAATATATAAGCAGCTCATAAAGCTCAACATGAGGGTAACAAACAGCCCCATTAAAAAAAAAAAAAGCAGAAGACCTAAACAGACATTTCGCTAAAGAAGACATAAAGATGGTCAATAAACACATGAAAAAATGGTCAACATTCCATTCTTAAGAGAAATGTAAATCAAAACTACCATCTCACACCCACCAGGATGGCCATCATTGAAAAATCAATTTCTTGTTAATTAAATTTTAGCTGTATCATGTTCAGAGAATGCATACACTTTTACCTTTCAGAATCAATTAAGATTTTATTTAAAATGTAAAATATCAATTTTCTAGGTAGTCAGGTACATTTGAAAGCAAGTATTCTGTTGTTGGTTGAATAGGTCATCAGAAGAATATAGTGTGATGGTGAATAGTTTCTGACAGTCATTCCCAAAGCATCATTATGGATCAATTACTGTTTCACTGATAGATTCCAACTAGCAGGTAACAAGTACTAATTGTTATTAGATGAAATAGTCATCTTTCACCAGTGCATAACATGATAGCGACCTTTTAATAGTAAGGATATTATTGAAAAATAGAATGTGAACTCTGTTATAATCTTAAGGCAATTCTTAAAAGTATTACTCACATTTAGCATTTGTATGTATGTTTAGTTGTAGGAAATAAAGCCTATCAGCTTACTTGTCAATGCTGGCAAAAAATAAAAATCCTGAAATGATTTTTATGGCTCATCTCCAAGAATATTAGTCATTCGTATTCATATTTCTTACCGATATGCACACTGTGTACTTGTCAATGGATATATTTTTACCATGCATTCTATTATGAGATTGAGGATAAATCAAAATAATTTGGTATATAATGACTGACCTGCCCCATCTCTTCCCTAAGGAGTTGGTTTATGATGTTCTCACTTCAACACTTCAAAACTGGCTTGTAATTCTGAAAGTTTTAGCTCAACAGAGATACACAATTCAAACTTATAGACCCAGGACTCAGTTCTTTAATGTGTTATTGTCATGCTTCATTTGCATCTTTTTCTCCACAAATTTCCCACTGAAAAAACAACAACAAACTCATCAAAATCTCATAACATGCATGGCTTTTCCATTCATTAACCCCTCTAACTCAATACAAATGAATGTACCTAAGGCACGCATAAGTTAGGCATTTGAAAAATTATACCCAAGCACAAACAGAAAACAGAGAGAAAGTGTTTTTTTCTCCACTGAAATGAAAAACATCATGCCAATAATAATACAGGTTAAAATGGTCATGATATATCATTATTACTGAAATAAGAAATGAAGTTGCTTCTCTCTTTGCTCACTTACCATGAAGAAGTAAATGGTTTACAAATCATAACTAAGATGATCAAGTAGGAACACTTATGAGTAGAAAGGTAACCACTACCTCTTCCATCACCCTTTCCTCCCATTCCTCCTTCTCCGTTTCCTTATCCTATTCTTCCTTCACTTAATTACTTGTTAAGAACTGCTATATTAAAAACTAGTGAATGGGGCTTCCCCTGGTGGTCCAGTGGGTAAGGACACCGCCTTGCAGTGCAAGGGGCACCGGTCCGATCCCTGGCCTGGGAAGATTCCACGTGCCGTGGAGCGGCTGGACCGATGTGTCCAATTACCGAGCCGGAGCTCTGGAGCGCATGCGCTCAGAGCCGGTGCTCTGCAATGACAGACGCCACCGCGATGGGAGGCCCGCAGGAGCCAAAGAACAAAGACGGATGAACAGAGACAAACGAAAGACCAATAGAAGTGGCCAGCCTGCTCCCCTCCCTCCCTCCCCAACCCGACGTCCGCCCAAAATAAATAAATAAATAAATAAATCTTTAAAAAAAAAAAAAAAAAAACTAGTGAATGACTGTAACTTACAAGAAAGCGTAACATAGACTTATTATTATACTCCAGACAATAAGAAGGCAGGTAAGTTCTACACTTTGACATTTTGCAATTGACTGGGGATAAAGACATGCATGTTTAAAAATTTTATTATAGTAGATAAATATAGCAAATAAAAAATTTTCACATTAAAATCTCCTATGATAGAGAAAAATGATACAGGGAACTTGTTATTGTTTCATAAAAAGCCCCTTCAATTTTTGCATCTTTTCTCCCACAAATTTCCCACTGAAAAAACAACAACAAACTCATCAAAATCTCATAACATGCATGGCTTTTCCATTCATTAACCCCTCTAACTCAATACAAATGAATGTACCTAAGGCACGCATAAGTTAGGCATTTGAAAAATTATACCCAAGCACAAACAGAAAACAGAGAGAAAGTGTTTTTTTCTCCACTGAAATGAAAAACATCATGCCAATAATAATACAGGTTAAAATGGTCATGATATATCATTATTACTGAAATAAGAAATGAAGTTGCTTCTCTCTTTGCTCACTTACCATGAAGAAGTAAATGGTTTACAAATCATAACTAAGATGATCAAGTAGGAACACTTATGAGTAGAAAGGTAACCACTACCTCTTCCATCACCCTTTCCTCCCATTCCTCCTTCTCCGTTTCCTTATCCTATTCTTCCTTCACTTAATTACTTGTTAAGAACTGCTATATTAAAAACTAGTGAATGGGGCTTCCCCTGGTGGTCCAGTGGGTAAGGACACCGCCTTGCAGTGCAAGGGGCACCGGTCCGATCCCTGGCCTGGGAAGATCCCACGTGCCGTGGAGCGGCTGGACCGATGTGTCCAATTACCGAGCCGGAGCTCTGGAGCGCATGCGCTCAGAGCCGGTGCTCTGCAATGACAGACGCCACCGCGATGGGAGGCCCGCAGGAGCCAAAGAACAAAGACGGATGAACAGAGACAAACGAAAGACCAATAGAAGTGGCCAGCCTGCTCCCCTCCCTCCCTCCCCAACCCGACGTCCGCCCAAAAATAAATAAATAAATAAATAAATCTTTAAAAAAAAAAAAAAAAAAACTAGTGAATGACTGTAACTTACAAGAAAGCGTAACATAGACTTATTATTATACTCCAGACAATAAGAAGGCAGGTAAGTTCTACACTTTGACATTTTGCAATTGACTGGGGATAAAGACATGCATGTTTAAAAATTTTATTATAGTAGATAAATATAGCAAATAAAAAATTTTCACATTAAAATCTCCTATGATAGAGAAAAATGATACAGGGAACTTTGAAAGAAGGTACTATTTCATCATGTCTTGAGAGAAAAGGAGTTTTTCAGGTAGGAATGGCAAAGTGCATCCAAGATAGAGGAAACAGAGGTAAAATCCTAAGGAAGAGCCAATTTCTTCCAGAGGAGCCTGTGCTAGTGCACAGAAACCTGGCTTATATATATTTTTCAGGAGCATCTGAATGTTTTATTAATTTTTATTGGAATATATGTGCTTTACAATGTTGTGTTACTTTCTACTGTAAAAGCGAAATGAACCAGCAATATAGATACATACATCCCTTCCCTTTTGAACTTCCGTCCCATTCAGGTCATCATTGGGCATTAAGTAGAGTTCCCTGTGCTATACAGTCTGTTCTCATCAGTTATCTACTTCATACATGATATTCAATAGTGAATGGGCTTCCCAGATGGCGCTAGTGGTAAAGAAATCTACCTGCCAATGCAAGAGACCCAGGAGACCTGGCTTTGATTCTTGAGTCAGGAAGATCCTTTACAGGAGGAAACAGCAACCTGCTACAGTGTTCTTGACTGGAAAATTCCATGGACAGAGGAGTCTGGTCAGTGACCATCCATGGGGGTGCAAAGACTAGGACATGACTGAGCAACTGAACACATACACGTGTGCATTCCCATCCATAGTATATATGTGACAAAGATGTACAAAACCAACCTGGCAGATCTTTAGAATAGGAAATGCCTGGAGATCTTTGCAGGGTGGAGGAGGCGGGGAGAAAACACACAAACAGTCATGTACAGGTCACTTCTTTACTCAAGGCCTAACAAATCACTGGCTCTCTTTGGAGGATGGGGCTTGTGAGGGTGCTAGAGATCTGCGTTTAATTTTCAAAATGATGATGGCAATGATAGGCATTTGAAAACTATGGCACTAAAGAATTTAGTATTACTAGGGCACAAAGTATGCGGCTGGAGGTGAAGGGAGCAAGAGGAGGGAGAAGAGAGCAAGAGGCATTGACCAAAGCTTTCTTTCTTTTTTTTTTTTGTTTAAAGATTTATTTATTTATTTATTTGGGGCAGGGGTCAGGTTGGGGAGGGAGGGGAGCAGGCGGGCCACTTCTATTGGTCTTTCATTTCTCCATTTTCATCCGTCTTTGTTCTTTGGCTCCTGTGGGCCTCCCATCGCGGTGGCCTCTGTCGTTGCAGAGCACCAGCTCTGGGCGCATGCGCTCCAGAGCTCCGGCTCGGTAATTGGACACATGGGTCCAGCCGCTCCATGGCACATGGGATCTTCCCAGGCCAGGGATCGAACCAGTGCCCCTTGCACTGCAAGGTGGTGTCCTTACCCACTGGATCACCAGGGGAAGCCTGACCAAAGCTTTCATTAAATTATTGCAACCATTCTGAGATGGGGGGTTACTTTTGGTTCCCTATGACATATGACAAGTTACTGGTTGAATGTCACTAAATAGCTTCCTCTCTGAGATCAATCAGGAAGGTCGCTGGTTATGAGGCAATTTGGGTATAAAGGTTGATGTTGACTTAAGCATCATAAATTTCAGGTGCCAATGGTATTTGCAGGTAGAAAACTGGTCTATTAATATGTATGGTGGGGGCTCAACAGAGCCAGGAGCCCATCAAAGGGGGTTTCTTGAGTCAGGAAGATCCTTTACAGGAGGAAACAGCAACCTGCTACAGTGTTCTTGACTGGAAAATTCCATGGACAGAGGAGTCTGGTCAGTGACCATCCATGGGGGTGCAAAGACTAGGACATGACTGAGCAACTGAACACATACACGTGTGCATTCCCATCCATAGTATATATGTGACAAAGATGTACAAAACCAACCTGGCAGATCTTTAGAATAGGAAATGCCTGGAGATCTTTGCAGGGTGGAGGAGGCGGGGAGAAAACACACAAACAGTCATGTACAGGTCACTTCTTTACTCAAGGCCTAACAAATCACTGGCTCTCTTTGGAGGATGGGGCTTGTGAGGGTGCTAGAGATCTGCGTTTAATTTTCAAAATGATGATGGCAATGATAGGCATTTGAAAACTATGGCACTAAAGAATTTAGTATTACTAGGGCACAAAGTATGCGGCTGGAGGTGAAGGGAGCAAGAGGAGGGAGAAGAGAGCAAGAGGCATTGACCAAAGCTTTCTTTCTTTTTTTTTTTTTTTTGTTTAAAGATTTATTTATTTATTTATTTGGGGCAGGGGTCAGGTTGGGGAGGGAGGGGAGCAGGCGGGCCACTTCTATTGGTCTTTCATTTCTCCATTTTCATCCGTCTTTGTTCTTTGGCTCCTGTGGGCCTCCCATCGCGGTGGCCTCTGTCGTTGCAGAGCACCAGCTCTGGGCGCATGCGCTCCAGAGCTCCGGCTCGGTAATTGGACACATGGGTCCAGCCGCTCCATGGCACATGGGATCTTCCCAGGCCAGGGATCGAACCAGTGCCCCTTGCACTGCAAGGTGGTGTCCTTACCCACTGGATCACCAGGGGAAGCCTGACCAAAGCTTTCATTAAATTATTGCAACCATTCTGAGATGGGGGGTTACTTTTGGTTCCCTATGACATATGACAAGTTACTGGTTGAATGTCACTAAATAGCTTCCTCTCTGAGATCAATCAGGAAGGTCGCTGGTTATGAGGCAATTTGGGTATAAAGGTTGATGTTGACTTAAGCATCATAAATTTCAGGTGCCAATGGTATTTGCAGGTAGAAAAACTGGTCTATTAATATGTATGGTGGGGGCTCAACAAGATGCTCTAAGTGGGTCCTAATAAAGGTTTGATTTCTTTCAGTGATATCTTTGAAAGCAGAGGAGAGAATGTGTTTGATGGAGGGGCAATCAACAGTACCTAATTCCACGGAAATCTAGAAGCCTTCATGTGGGGCAGTGGGAATCATAAGTAAATGCACAGAACTTCATCTGAAAGGAGAGAGGTCTGCTAGTGTATTTGCACACATTGCTAAAAAATAAAACCCCCTGAACACTTTCTTTGTATGCCTTTAGAACCTACATCTAGGAACAAGTATCTAAACTATAGATGATGACATGAAGGAGACTTACATAAAGCAGAGAAAGGAGAGGCAAGAAGAAAAGAGAAACAGAGCAATGACAAGACACCAATCCAGTGAAAAGGAAATTCACTGGAACTGCAGACTCAAGATAACATTTTTGTGTTATTACTTACTAGAGATGAATTGTTTGTATATGCTATCACTTCTTATACCATAGATTTTATTGATGTATTTAAATAAATGTAGATAATGCCTTAAGGTCATTTTGAAAAAGATAAAATAGCAATTTACTGTAAGTACCTTATACCATGCAATAGAGAACAACTGATTAATTTTAAGGAGAAGATAGTTAAAGGGCAGTTACTATACAAACACACAAAAAGAGTGGTCTCAGAGGTAGCTAAGAGGAAAACGAGAGAAATGTTATGACCTTGGAAACTGCAGAACATGATTCTAAAGAACAGAAAATCTTCAATGAGGGCCATGATCTTCTCATCTGAGCTATAGGGCTTTTTTTGCCGCTCCATGGAATGGGATCGACCAAGGGGCTTTGGATCACCAGGGAAGCCTGACCAAGCTTTCATTAAATTATTGCAACCATTCTGAGATGGGGGGTTACTTTTGGTTCCCTATGACATATGACAAGTTACTGGTTGAATGTCACTAAATAGCTTCCTCTCTGAGATCAATCAGGAAGGTCGCTGGTTATGAGGCAATTTGGGTATAAAGGTTGATGTTGACTTAAGCATCATAAATTTCAGGTGCCAATGGTATTTGCAGGTAGAAAAACTGGTCTATTAATATGTATGGGGGGGGCTCAACAAGATGCTCTAAGTGGGTCCTAATAAAGGTTTGATTTCTTTCAGTGATATCTTTGAAAGCAGAGGAGAGAATGTGTTTGATGGAGGGGCAATCAACAGTACCTAATTCCACGGAAATCTAGAAGCCTTCATGTGGGGCAGTGGGAATCATAAGTAAATGCACAGAACTTCATCTGAAAGGAGAGAGGTCTGCTAGTGTATTTGCACACATTGCTAAAAAATAAAACCCCCTGAACACTTTCTTTGTATGCCTTTAGAACCTACATCTAGGAACAAGTATCTAAACTATAGATGATGACATGAAGGAGACTTACATAAAGCAGAGAAAGGAGAGGCAAGAAGAAAAGAGAAACAGAGCAATGACAAGACACCAATCCAGTGAAAAGGAAATTCACTGGAACTGCAGACTCAAGATAACATTTTTGTGTTATTACTTACTAGAGATGAATTGTTTGTATATGCTATCACTTCTTATACCATAGATTTTATTGATGTATTTAAATAAATGTAGATAATGCCTTAAGGTCATTTTGAAAAAGATAAAATAGCAATTTACTGTAAGTACCTTATACCATGCAATAGAGAACAACTGATTAATTTTAAGGAGAAGATAGTTAAAGGGCAGTTACTATACAAACACACAAAAAGAGTGGTCTCAGAGGTAGCTAAGAGGAAAACGAGAGAAATGTTATGACCTTGGAAACTGCAGAACATGATTCTAAAGAACAGAAAATCTTCAATGAGGGCCATGATCTTCTCATCTGAGCTATAGGGCTTTTAATGTCTGCCCTAGAACCTATATGTCTCTCATCTTAGCATATACTTCTTTTTCTTTATTTTCCCATCAGGGGCTTCCCTGGTGGTCCAGTGAGTAAGGACACTGCCTTGCAGTGCAAGGGGCACCGGTTCGAGCCCTGGCCTGGGAAGATCCCACGTGCCGTGGAGCGGCTGGACTGATGTGTTCAATTACCGAGCTGGATCTCTGGAGCGCATGTGCCCAGAGCCAGTGCTCTGCGACAACAGAGGCCACTGCGAAGGGAGGCCCACATGGGCCAAAGAACAAAGATGGATGAAAATGGACAAATGAAAGACTAATAGAAGTGGCCCGCCTGCTCCCCTCCCTCACCACCCAACCCTCACCAAAATAAATAAATAAATAAATAAATCTTTAAAAAAATGTTAAATTATTTTCCCATCAATTCATTCATCCATGCAGTAAATGTATCTATCACTTGCTGCCATCTCATCTCTAGCTTAATCAGAGAAGGTAGGAAGAGTAAACAAGGTAAGAAGTGATGCACAGCCCTGTCTTTCTCAAAGCATAGCTTCTGACATGAGCTCACTCAGTCATATCTGACTTTTTGGGACCCCATGACTGTAGCCAGCCAGACTCCTCTGTCCATGGAATTCTCCAGGCAAGAAATTCTAAAGTATGTTGCCATTTCCTTCTCTAGGCTTCTGGCAAAGGCATACAGAATGCATGAAACTTGCTGCTTGCCAGAAGTCACACAGAACATTTAGGGGAATAAGGAATTAACTTCCAATATGTTTGAGCCATTATACATCTTAGGGTGATTTGTAAAACCAGGTAACACTCTAATAATCAATGCAACAATTTATAAAAGTGAAATAAAAATGTCTACTAGACAATTAAACCATCTGAGCATTTGTATCTATTCTAAGAATATATTTCAAGCTACCAGAAAAAATACATAGTTATTAGTTTTGTCATTTACCATGAAAAATAAAAACAAATAATTACAGGAGATCAATACATTAAGGGAAATCTATTAAATGTAACAATGTGCAGTATTAAATAAGCATTTCTAATAATACTGGAAAATTCTGTATGAACAAGAGCTAATGTGAAACAAACTGTTCAAAGAAGACTGGAAGCAGAGATATAAACATGTTCCAAATTAGAGGTGTCTTTGTGAAGAAAAGGGAAAAGTTATTTTCTATATTGTTTTATGGGATACATCCTGAACCTGTGGATGGAAGTGCTAGCAAATATCTAATGGGTGAAACATAAAGAATTCTCTTTAATAAACATAAAGAATTTTTAAACAATGAGTCTGGAAATTCTTCACCCAAAGCTAACTGATCAATATAAAAGGTATCAGAGATGTCCCTCTGTTGGTTCTAATATTTATCCCTGAGATTCTATGAAATGTAGGAATGACAGTTGAGAAACTAATTTGAAAACAGCTGAGTTGTTTGCTATGAGGCACAAATCATAAAAGATCCTAAACTACTGAACTTAAAAAAAGGAAGAAGAATTACAGTCTTCTTTTCTCCTCTTAGATGAAGTAAAAGACAACATCACAGAGCATCACCTTTTTTAAAAAAAAGATTTATTTTATGTAGACCATTTTAAAGTCTTTATGGATCTTGTTATTACATTGTGTCTGTTTTTTCTTCTAGTTTTTTGGCCACATGTGGGATCTTAACTCCCCAGCCAGGGATCGAGTCTGCATCCTCTGCACTTGAAGGCAAAACCTTCATCACTGAACCACTAGGGATGTCCCTATCTCAACACCTTCAAGAAGTACATTTTTCAGGGATATGCTTTCCCAGAGGAGAAAACAGTAGGAAGACATAGACGGTAATGTAAGTGTAAGACTCAGAGAATCTCTGAACATTTGTAGTGAGAGGAAACAAAAATGCTCAATTCTTCCTTCCTTCCTCTCCCCCATTCTTTTTCCTTCCCCTTCTGAACTTCTTCCTTTCTAGATAATGGAGATACTAAATTTACAGATATAACTAGAGTGTTCTGTTTGCTCAGTTATACATGTGGTTCCACATTTCCTGAAACACATAAATCAGAAAACTTCAGAAGCTCTTAATATCTGTCATAGGACACACCTTTAATTGTCACATTATCAGTTGCATTTATAATGCTTAGTGAGGCTTGTAATTTTTTTGACACTGTTTTAGCAAGGCAGTCACTTCTGGGTCTTTGGATGGTGCTCATTTTTCCTGTGACACTCCTCTCTGTTTACAAAGCCTCCCATCCACACAATCTGATGATTCATGCTTTTGGAATGTGCAGCTGGCACAAAAGGAACTTTAAGTAAGTGAAAGCTCGTTTTCAGTTTTCAGTATAATCTTTTTCTTCTGTTAAATATTTTGTTTTAACAGAAGAAATCTGTTAAATCTTCAGTATAATCTTTTTCTTCTGTTACTTAATCTATACTCCTTTACTGACAATTTAAACCTTGACTTATGTGATTTACAAAACATAGGTTTTATTTTCCCATCTAGGCTATGGGTTCTAGCAAGAAACTATTCTGCTTGTTTTGTTTTGTTTTTCAATTTTTGGCCTCTTTTATTGGTTTGTTTATTTATTTATTTTCCTCCATCTTTATTCTTTGGCATGTATGGGCCTCCCATTGCAGTGGCCTTTCTATTTGCAGAGCACAGGCTCTGGACACACGTGCTCCAGAAGTGCTGACTTCTAACTGGACACACCGGTCCAGCCGTTCCGTGGCACATGGGATCTTCTTGGGTCAGGGATCAAACCGGTGCCTCTTGCACTGCAAGGTGGACTCTCTACCCACTGGACCATCAGGGAAGTCCTATTCTGTTTTTACTTTGACTAATTAGAGAGTCACCAAACCATTGGTGCCTCTGACATTTGCCTGGGTGCCAAAAGAGTACATTTTCAGGGATATGCTTTCCCAGAGGAGAAAACAGTAGGAAGACATAGACGGTAATGTAAGTGTAAGACTCAGAGAATCTCTGAACATTTGTAGTGAGAGGAAACAAAAATGCTCAATTCTTCCTTCCTTCCTCTCCCCCATTCTTTTTCCTTCCCCTTCTGAACTTCTTCCTTTCTAGATAATGGAGATACTAAATTTACAGATATAACTAGAGTGTTCTGTTTGCTCAGTTATACATGTGGTTCCACATTTCCTGAAACACATAAATCAGAAAACTTCAGAAGCTCTTAATATCTGTCATAGGACACACCTTTAATTGTCACATTATCAGTTGCATTTATAATGCTTAGTGAGGCTTGTAATTTTTTTGACACTGTTTTAGCAAGGCAGTCACTTCTGGGTCTTTGGATGGTGCTCATTTTTCCTGTGACACTCCTCTCTGTTTACAAAGCCTCCCATCCACACAATCTGATGATTCATGCTTTTGGAATGTGCAGCTGGCACAAAAGGAACTTTAAATAAGTGAAAGCTCGTTTTCAGTTTTCAGTATAATCTTTTTCTTCTGTTAAATATTTTGTTTTAACAGAAGAAATCTGTTAAATCTTCAGTATAATCTTTTTCTTCTGTTACTTAATCTATACTCCTTTACTGACAATTTAAACCTTGACTTATGTGATTTACAAAACATAGGTTTTATTTTCCCATCTAGGCTATGGGTTCTAGCAAGAAACTATTCTGCTTGTTTTGTTTTGTTTTTCAATTTTTGGCCTCTTTTATTGGTTTGTTTATTTATTTATTTTCCTCCATCTTTATTCTTTGGCATGTATGGGCCTCCCATTTCAGTGGCCTTTCTATTTGCAGAGCACAGGCTCTGGACACACGTGCTCCAGAAGTGCTGACTTCTAACTGGACACACCGGTCCAGCCGTTCCGTGGCACATGGGATCCTCTTGGGTCAGGGATCAAACCGGTGCCTCTTGCACTGCAAGGTGGACTCTCTACCCACTGGACCATCAGGGAAGTCCTATTCTGTTTTTACTTTGACTAATTAGAGAGTCACCAACATTTGTGAAGATTAGTCTCTTCAATAAGTATTTTGATGAAAAAAGTGGAACAGAAAGCAAAGAACATATATCTAATTGACTTTATCAATAGACTCAATATTGATGTTTTTGTTATATTGACAATATAATTAGGTAATTAGATACAAGGACTTCCCTGGTGGCTCAGTGATAAAGAACCTGCCTGCCAATGCAGGAGATAAGGATTTGAACCCTGGGTTGGGAAGATCACTTGGAGAAGAAATGCCAACTCACTCCAGTATTCTCACCAGGGAAATCTTATGAACAGAGGAGCCTGCTGGTTTACAGTCTGTAGGGTTTTAGGAGAGTCAGATTGACTCAATGACTAAATAACAATTAGACCAGAGTCTCATTTGGGGTCAAGGCAGAGAACTTCGGTCTTAAAGGAACAGTTTTGTGAATAAACTGTTGCCTTCTGATTTCACAACACTGAACAACACAAATAGGTCTATGTGAGAGAAATAAAAGTCACACTGAATAATTCTGATAAGAATAATTTCTCTCACAGGTGTCTGTGAGACCACTGATATCCATTTTATCTCCATGGTCTCTTTCTTTGGGGCATTCATATATCACTTCTTTCCTCAGGCAATCCATACACCATGAAAAGAATCAAATTATACACACACACACACACACACATATATATATATATACATATATATATGTATAATTATTTGTACTGGGTAATTAAATATAAAACATTTAACAGGATACAACTGAGTACAGAGATTTCTTTTACAAAGTGAATATACACAATATCCAATTCTTATGCTTTATTTCACATTTTCCTTGCTATTCTATACGCTCCCATCACCATACCCTCTTCACAACGGGCTTGCTCTCTCTGTCACACACACCAAACCATACACATCCATCCATACCCCACATTCCACACCACTTTGTTGTTGTATTATTTTCTTCAGAGTTGTAACATTATCTATTTGGACATAGATATGAAAGGAAAAGACCACAGATAATCAAAATCTTTGCTTAGAAATACTGCTTAGTATAACAACCCACAAAATCATTACTGATAACTGCTACTTCCAGTTTAAAATAGCACTCCTTGAAGTGGTGAGATTTGGTCCCTGCTGTCATAAATACTTCAAAGCTATCTCTATTAGACACCAATCTGATGAGGTTGCAAAGAGCAGCTTTCAAACAAATCTTATACCAAACTGAAGCACCATATATTTTCATATTTAAAGATGTCTCAAATAATAAATAGAATGATGATTTTCAAAATAGGTTTTTGTATGCACACTTTACTGAACTAAAAAGTTTACAAGTTTAATTTTTCTTTGTGGGAACTAGAGTCAATAATTCACTATGAAGTGAAGATTACTGTGACCAATGTGTATTACAGCAAGGTTAGATGTATTGATAGGTTAGAATATATATATACATACACACATGTGTTCATAAACACAAACACACACACATGCATATATATGTATATATTGCACATACATAAACACACACATACATGTATGCATGTATATGTGTGTGCACATACATAAACACAAACACACACATACATATATGTGTGTGCATATATATATATATAAATTTCAGTGAAAATATTTAAAGGAAGAGCCCTTGAAAAAGAAAATATATTAAATATGAACACTATTTGGTCATAAAATTATGATTGTATTCTACAGTGCTTGTACACTGACTAATATAAGAGTGGATTTTAAAGTAAACTTGAAAAGACAAATACAGTTAAGAAGTAAGACAAGATAATATATTTTAAGGAAGTGGGCAATGCATACTTCTGAAGATAAAACATTTAACAGGATACAACTGAGTACAGAGATTTCTTTTACAAAGTGAATATACACAATATCCAATTCTTATGCTTTATTTCACATTTTCCCTGCTATTCTATACGCTCCCATCACCATACCCTCTTCACAACGGGCTTGCTCTCTCTGTCACACACACCAAACCATACACATCCATCCATACCCCACATTCCACACCACTTTGTTGTTGTATTATTTTCTTCAGAGTTGTAACATTATCTATTTGGACATAGATATGAAAGGAAAAGACCACAGATAATCAAAATCTTTGCTTAGAAATACTGCTTAGTATAACAACCCACAAAATCATTACTGATAACTGCTACTTCCAGTTTAAAATAGCACTCCTTGAAGTGGTGAGATTTGGTCCCTGCTGTCATAAATACTTCAAAGCTATCTCTATTAGACACCAATCTGATGAGGTTGCAAAGAGCAGCTTTCAAACAAATCTTATACCAAACTGAAGCACCATATATTTTCATATTTAAAGATGTCTCAAATAATAAATAGAATGATGATTTTCAAAATGGGTTTTTTGTATGCACACTTTACTGAACTAAAAAGTTTACAAGTTTAATTTTTCTTTGTGGGAACTAGAGTCAATAATTCACTATGAAGTGAAGATTACTGTGACCAATGTGTATTACAGCAAGGTTAGATGTATTGATAGGTTAGAATATATATATACATACACACATGTGTTCATAAACACAAACACACACACATGCATATATATGTATATATTGCACATACATAAACACACACATACATGTATGCATGTATATGTGTGTGCACATACATAAACACAAACACACACATACATATATGTGTGTGCATATATATATATATAAATTTCAGTGAAAATATTTAAAGGAAGAGCCCTTGAAAAAGAAAATATATTAAATATGAACACTATTTGGTCATAAAATTATGATTGTATTCTACAGTGCTTGTACACTGACTAATATAAGAGTGGATTTTAAAGTAAACTTGAAAAGACAAATACAGTTAAGAAGTAAGACAAGATAATATATTTTAAGGAAGTGGGCAATGCATACTTCTGAAGATCTAACATTTAGAAGGCATCATATTTTGTACTTTAGTAGTAAAAATTTACTGTCATCAATAGTTTTCATTCTTTTCCTCTGATTTAATATTTCATTTGTTTCTTCTTTAAAATCCTTGTAATGAGTAAGAAGATAAAAATTAAAAATTAAATATTCATAGTGAGTATTAAAGACTCAATTTTCTATACTAAGATTATATTTATTTTTGAGGTTTCCAGAAGCCAAGGAAAAGAGGAAAACCTACTTGGGTCACATACCTTTAAGCTTTAATATTGGATTTTGCTTATTTCTCAATGGAATCAAAATATTTATAAAATTTTGACTTTAGTTATATCAATTTTCAACTCTAAAATTCCTACTTAGGCCCTCTGTATATATGCATATGCATATGTTTCTCCTTATTGACATTTTCATTTAGTTCATACATTGCTTTCTCGGTTTCCTTCTCATTTTGAGAATACTTAAGCCAGCTGATTTAAAGATTTTTATACAAATTCAAACACTGGGCTTTCTTGATGATGTTTTCAGTCATTTTATTTTTCCATTGGTGGGCCATATTTTTCTGTTTCCTAGGAATATATTCATTTAGGTAAACTGAGTACTAAGCAATACTCAGTGATAGACCTATTAATTATTTTGTCATTTTTTGCTTTGGATTTTGTAAGAAGATGATATTTAAATTAACAAATAAAACAGACTAAACTTACAGAGACAGGATTCAAATTTCCAGTGCTCAAGCTGTTGTTAATCAGGTATGAGTTGGAAAATATTTAAAGGCAAATATAAACTCATACACTGAAAATTTTAAAATATTAATGAATCTGAGAATTTCCAGGACTGACATTTTAAAACAATTTAGAATACATCATTAATTAGTTAAAAGAGTATAACTAGCTTTCACTATTGCATCTACAAAAGATCATCCTGGTGTAGTTTCAAGTGGTGATGGTAGATATTAAATATTATATCACCAACTTTTCAAAAAGATCATTGTGGGGGCTTTGGTGAGGCTCTTATGAAAAAGAGTAGAGAATTTGATCTTCATGGAATTTCTAGATCACTGATTGCCACTCAAATTTGGAAAAGGATTCTCACTCTGTAATTGCTTTTCTTTTCCGTATGTTGTCACATTTTTAGAGTCAATCATTCCAGTATATGGGCATATGCATAGTCATATAATCCCACTTTTTTTCCCAATGGTGTAATGTAAAAATGGATGTTTATTATTTTAACCATTCTTAGCATTTCAAGACAAGGTCGTATTTGTGCAAAGTGATAATATTTATTGCAATTAGTCTGGTGGAAATGTGGTGATATAATATACTTTGAAGAGTCTCTCCAAGCCAAAATTCTTTTATTTAGCCAGTTATTGAGAGATATCAAAGAGAGTCAGTATATGAATATCCTAGTCTCTGTGTGGTATGAATGACCAGAAGTCTAAATCCTTCCAATATGTTTCTGTAGACATGCCTTCCTTTTAGCCAATTTCCATTCAGCAGTTTTCAATGTAAGCATTACTGACATTTTAGATATCCCAATTCTTTATTGTGTAGACAATTATCCTAGGTATTGATAATATAGGTAATTGCATTTCAAACACTGGGCTTTCTTGATGATGTTTTCAGTCATTTTATTTTTCCATTGGTGGGCCATATTTTTCTGTTTCCTAGGAATATATTCATTTAGGTAAACTGAGTACTAAGCAATACTCAGTGATAGACCTATTAATTATTTTGTCATTTTTTGCTTTGGATTTTGTAAGAAGATGATATTTAAATTAACAAATAAAACAGACTAAACTTACAGAGACAGGATTCAAATTTCCAGTGCTCAAGCTGTTGTTAATCAGGTATGAGTTGGAAAATATTTAAAGGCAAATATAAACTCATACACTGAAAATTTTAAAATATTAATGAATCTGAGAATTTCCAGGACTGACATTTTAAAACAATTTAGAATACATCATTAATTAGTTAAAAGAGTATAACTAGCTTTCACTATTGCATCTACAAAAGATCATCCTGGTGTAGTTTCAAGTGGTGATGGTAGATATTAAATATTATATCACCAACTTTTCAAAAAGATCATTGTGGGGGCTTTGGTGAGGCTCTTATGAAAAAGAGTAGAGAATTTGATCTTCATGGAATTTCTA
This sequence comes from Tragulus kanchil, assembly GCA_022376925.1. NCBI lineage: Eukaryota > Metazoa > Chordata > Mammalia > Artiodactyla > Tragulidae > Tragulus > Tragulus kanchil. The sequence goes on along the minus strand of JAIOJX010000023.1, from coordinate 105,532,708 downwards.
GATCACTGATTGCCACTCAAATTTGGAAAAGGATTCTCACTCTGTAATTGCTTTTCTTTTCCGTATGTTGTCACATTTTTAGAGTCAATCATTCCAGTATATGGGCATATGCATAGTCATATAATCCCACTTTTTTTCCCAATGGTGTAATGTAAAAATGGATGTTTATTATTTTAACCATTCTTAGCATTTCAAGACAAGGTCGTATTTGTGCAAAGTGATAATATTTATTGCAATTAGTCTGGTGGAAATGTGGTGATATAATATACTTTGAAGAGTCTCTCCAAGCCAAAATTCTTTTATTTAGCCAGTTATTGAGAGATATCAAAGAGAGTCAGTATATGAATATCCTAGTCTCTGTGTGGTATGAATGACCAGAAGTCTAAATCCTTCCAATATGTTTCTGTAGACATGCCTTCCTTTTAGCCAATTTCCATTCAGCAGTTTTCAATGTAAGCATTACTGACATTTTAGATATCCCAATTCTTTATTGTGTAGACAATTATCCTAGGTATTGATAATATAGGTAATTTGGCATCTGCCTATTAAATGGTCCTTATCTGGGCTGTGTTTGACCTCAACCAGTCTTGATCATGATTCTGCAGTCAGTTGTCTGGTCAGTTGTGGCTGGTGTACCACTCTCACTACCTACAGTTGGTTACCTGTTCATTTGGGTGATTGGTGGTTGGCTGGCTGCTTATTTGGGTAATTGTAATGACCGGGCCAAGCTTTTTACAACATTCATTAGGCTAGTGTAGCAACTGTACAGGGTAGCTAGACTCCTAAATATGTGTTAAAGCAAGCATTTTTGGAAGAGCATGTTTAGAGCTGGAACACCATAAAATCTTCTCAATTCTACTAGTCAAAGTGGGTAGTAAGGTCAGCACATATTTAAGAGCTGGAGAAATAAAACTTCTTTCTTAACAGGAGAAAATGCAATACCATAAATGGATACAAACCTGGATTTTGTAAAACTGCAACCCCTTTAAAATCAACATACCACAACATAGCTTCTGCTTACTTGTATTTGTAAAGCTTTACAGATCTAAAGAATATATATATGTAGCTATGAATGTCAATTTGCTTCTACCATCTAATGCTTTTCTAAGGTAAGTGTATTGACCTTTTTAAAATTTTATTTTATTTTTATTTTTGGCCTCTTCTATTGTTTTTTTTTATTTATTTATTTTCATCTATCTTTATTCTTTGGCCTGTGTGGGCCTCCCATTGCAGTGGGCTCTTGTTGCAGAGCACTGGCTCTGGGCACATGCCCTCCAGACTGCTGGCTTGCAATTGGACACACTGGCTCAGCCCTCAGCACATGGAGTCTTCCTGGGCCAGGGATCGAATCAGTGCCCCTTGCACTGCAAGGCTGACTCTCTATCCACTGGACCACCAGGGAAGCCCTATTGCCCTTTATTATAAGGGTGCTGACATTAAAGTTCTATCATTCAACTGTGCATTCTAGCTTTTTCCTACACAGAAAACACCAATTCCCTTAGAGTAAACATTTGACATTTTCTAGGAGTTATATGAACACTTTCCATTCAGCAGTTTTCACTGTAAGCATTACTGACATTTTAGATATCCCAATTCTTTATTGTGTAGACAATTATCCTAGGTATTGATAATATAGGTAATTTGGCATCTGCCTATTAAATGGTCCTTATCTGGGCTGTGTTTGACCTCAACCAGTCTTGATCATGATTCTGCAGTCAGTTGTCTGGTCAGTTGTGGCTGGTGTACCACTCTCACTACCTACAGTTGGTTACCTGTTCATTTGGGTGATTGGTGGTTGGCTGGCTGCTTATTTGGGTAATTGTAATGACCGGGCCAAGCTTTTTACAACATTCATTAGGCTAGTGTAGCAACTGTACAGGGTAGCTAGACTCCTAAATATGTGTTAAAGCAAGCATTTTTGGAAGAGCATGTTTAGAGCTGGAACACCATAAAATCTTCTCAATTCTACTAGTCAAAGTGGGTAGTAAGGTCAGCACATATTTAAGAGCTGGAGAAATAAAACTTCTTTCTTAACAGGAGAAAATGCAATACCATAAATGGATACAAACCTGGATTTTGTAAAACTGCAACCCCTTTAAAATCAACATACCACAACATAGCTTCTGCTTACTTGTATTTGTAAAGCTTTACAGATCTAAAGAATATATATATGTAGCTATGAATGTCAATTTGCTTCTACCATCTAATGCTTTTCTAAGGTAAGTGTATTGACCTTTTTAAAATTTTATTTTATTTTTATTTTTGGCCTCTTCTATTGTTTTTTTTTATTTATTTATTTTCATCTATCTTTATTCTTTGGCCTGTGTGGGCCTCCCATTGCAGTGGGCTCTTGTTGCAGAGCACTGGCTCTGGGCACATGCCCTCCAGACTGCTGGCTTGCAATTGGACACACTGGCTCAGCCCTCAGCACATGGAGTCTTCCTGGGCCAGGGATCGAATCAGTGCCCCTTGCACTGCAAGGCTGACTCTCTATCCACTGGACCACCAGGGAAGCCCTATTGCCCTTTATTATAAGGGTGCTGACATTAAAGTTCTATCATTCAACTGTGCATTCTAGCTTTTTCCTACACAGAAAACACCAATTCCCTTAGAGTAAACATTTGACATTTTCTAGGAGTTATATGAACACTTTCCTAATCTCCAAGTTAGTAAGCATCAGAATACCACATAAAAAAATTCTAAAGTGACTCTCTACTGTAACATATTATTTCTAATATACACAGTTCATAGAAACTTATCATTCCACACTTAAATTTATCAAAAATGTATACACAACACTAAGATAAAATGATTTATAAGACATAGCAATAGTATATTGGCATCAGACACCTTACAGATCTTGAAGTTTCATGACCACTTGGTATATGATTAAAAATGTTTTTTTCTATCATCAGTAACCACCACCTGTGGACCAAGTTATCAACTGGAATATCCAACAGAAAGGAAATTAGACAGGATATATCTTTATATATGTATGTGAATATATATCCTCGTCAAAGGTGATCATGATGAATGGAAGGGTATTGTGTGTGGTGGGGGAGGGGAGGGGGTCTTGATTACCTTAAGCCAACTTAGAAGAGCTTCAAGGAATCTTATTGAAAATATCTGTTTCCTAGAGTTGTGTGAGAAAGAAATAGTTGGAGAAAGAGAGAGGTGAGGAAACCAAACATCCCACTGCTGATTTCTAAACTATAAATAAAGCTGAGGTAGGATAAGGGAGAAGCCTTAATTTAAAAGCACCTTGATCTTAGACTTCTACCTTCTAAAACTGTGAGATGGTAAATGTCTGTGGTTTAAGGCATCAAGTCTGTGACAATTATGGCAGACTGAGTCGAGTACTACAGGTTCTTTGGGTGGGGGTTAAAATCCATAACTTATTAAAATTATTTTTATACTATAAGGATAACTATAAGTACAATATTGACTAGATTAAGTAAATATTATATGCCACCTAAGTCTCCTCTCTAAGTAAACTACTTCTACATAAAAGTCTAGTCATGCAAATGACTTAATAATTCAAGTGATAATCAGAGGGGGTAGAACAATAGAGAAATAGAGAGAGAAAAGGAATGGCAGGAGAGATAGTAAGAGTACTCTATCTCAAGTTGTTGAGTAGCCTGTAGATTTTTGTGAACTGTATATGAATGATAAATATGAAAATATTGATGTTATGCTATGCCTGAAGTATTGATGTATACTTAGCCAGTTAAGTGAATCCTATTTCCTTATCTTCTACATAATTACAAATGATTTAATGTTTCTAGACTGTTCATAAAATATGTGGTTCAGAACATGTCTCAATATTCTACATGAGAGGATGAACATATCTCAATATTATACACTGAGAAACCAAATTAAAATTGCTGTAATTCCCAGAAGTACTATAACATAGTCTGGAATGTCTTGGAATTACAGAAAGGACTTTAAATTCCACTGTAAAATATGATGAATAAAATTAGCACAAACACTTTAGCTTATTATTTCCATCATTATGTATGTCACAAATGTTTACCAGCTATAGAGATCACCTGGTCAAATTATACTTGCATTTATGATTATTTCCAAATAACTGAAAATCATTTGAACATGTATTAGATATGTGTATCTGAATGGAGGCTATGCGAAATATTCCTAAAAAATTTATAATTGCTTTGCATCAAAATTAACCTTTGCATATTTCTATGTGTATTTATAATTCATATACTGCATACCATATAGCATCTCAAGTTTGGGTAAAATTATAATCACTTATTATTTTAAATATATGACAAACCCTTTGCTCTATATTTGATTGTTATAATATTTTTGTGGATCATTCACATATTCTTGTGATCCATTACTATGGATCAATCAGGCTGACTGCACAATTTGTCACAATCTTCTAAAAGTAATTATTTTAACTTATTACCAGTGTAGAATATTGGTATTACCTATCATTGCCAATTGTAAAGTATGTCCCAAGTTAATGATTTGTGAATGTAATAAAGCTTTACTCCTTCTCTAATTTATGTTTAATTTCATCTCTAAATACATTTCCTGATCACCATTTTCTCCATCAACCCTAATGTGTCTCTCTCCTGAGTCATTCACCTGCCATACTCCCAAGCTTATGATTGCATATTATGATAAAACTAAGATAAATATTTCATTGGTTCCATTAACAAGAAGGATTTTATTTTATTCAACACAAAATAAACTGATATCACTACAATTTTTTGACTATGTGAAAATACAAAATCATGCATTTATAATCTCTATCACATTGTATATAGTTGGTGGAATATAAGAGGCACCAAAACTTTTAGAATACAGTAGTATTAATCAGGTTTTCTTCAATTTCAAAGTAACAAAATTAGAGATATTATATTATTAAAAGTTTAATTTAAGATGCTATAAAATAGTATTTTGTCACTGATTTGAATTGCCTTAAGCATAAGAATGATGAATTTTATACTTTAAAATATGCTATTCTTGGGCTAGGAATATACATATATAAAGAAATATGACACTGAAAATACTAATCCAATATTACTACTTTATCAATAAGTAGGTAATAAAATGGACCTCAGAGAATGTGTCTGTAATTTTTAGTAGAATAAAACAGCAAGACAAAATCTGGGGCAGTGGTGACATTCAGTGTAAAGATAGGTTAAACTCTAATTAATCTATGACATACAAATTGTGCCTACTTTAAAAAATCTCACTATAGCCATCCTACTTCACATCAACATCTTTTCTTGCTTGCGTTACTGCAAAGCATCCTAGTTATACTCCTCATTTCTGCTCTTTGCCTCAATAAATTCCATTCTGAAACCATATCAATCCTTTTAAAATAGAAAGCTAATCATGGAATTCTACTGCTCAAAATATTCCAACAGACAGACTATCATAGTGATGGGAGTCTTGGAAATTTTAACTACTTTACTTTACTTAAGCCAGACAAAACAGTTTGGCTAAAAAAATTTTTTGAAACGATCAGTATATTAAGAGTTCTAGAACAATATAGGAAAGAAGAAAGGAACTCAAAGGGGTGATACTAACATTTGATATTAAATTCTGAAGTCACAGATGAAGTCATGTATGGAGCCCAAACATGACATGACAAACTCTAAACCGGATAAAAGTTTTTGGTAGATTCATGTATCTACATGGATAAAAATAGGTTTCAAAGCCCACCAAGATGTAACAGTGTAGATAATATTCCAAGCTTCCATGTGGGAGACTGGATGCAGAAACCATGGGAAAAGGAATAAATTAAAAATCTCTAGGCCCTCAAATGGCCCAAGGAAACTGTCTAATGCTATTTAAATGTTAAGGAAATTTTATTGTTGCTGGCATAATTTCTCCTCAATAAGAGAAAAAAAAGTTGAAACCTAGAATTATATACCCAGCAAATATACTCCCTCAAAATAAAAATGAAGTAAAGATATTATCAGAAGAATGAAAGAAAAATTTGTGAGATCAGCTCTAAAGGAAATATCAAAATCTGCTTTTCAGAATGAGGGAAAAGAGTATCTACAGCTTTAGTAAAAAATAAAGAACAACACAAGACAAATATGTGGATAAATCTAGATTGTCACAAGATAACAATAAAAGCACTAATAATTATGTTGTAAAAATGGCCATATAAAATGATGCTATTAATATAGAAATTCAAATTGCTATTACTGTTTTTTTAACTAAACACTAATAATTATGCTGGTATAATACTATAAAAGTTGAGATTGGGAAACTGCATTTAAGTGTTCTAAGAACCATAAGTTGCGCAGGGGGTGACAAAAGGATTAAATACTAAGAACTGAAGTATCCATAACAGAACTTATAGAAAATTCACTAAAATAATATTAACTAATCTATAACTATTACCTTAATAGATGGTAATAAATTCAAAAATAAATACCATCAATTAAATCAAAAGAAAGAAGGGGGAAAATACTGTAACTTAGAACAAGTAGAAAAAACAGAAAGCAAAAAATGGCATCAAAGGTTAAAAATAAATATGATATCTTTAGGACACATTTCCCCTGTTGGTCCCTGGCTCATCCATCTATATAGCATCTACTGAAGTCTGAAGGGAGAAAAGAATTAAGAGAAGTCTTAGCAGAAGTCAAGTTATTAAACTGATCATTAGGTAGCAGCTCCCTGATTCGGGGGAAAGGCAAGAGAGCTTAGTCATATTGCGTGTAAATGAACAAGGCCCACTGTGTCCAATGTCCATGGGTCCTGCACAAGGTTAAAAGCAGAGCAAGAAAACAGAAAACAGTGGCAGGTTCTTAAATCCCAAACCTGCTAAAAGGAAGCTTTTGATTCTGTCCTCAATTGTAAGGTTGGAGTGAACTGATATAAATAAAACAAAAGGAAAATCTTGCCCAGTGGAAAGAGATTCAATAGATTCAAGTCACCACTCCAGTCTATAGAAAGAAGACACAGATTCAATGTCCTTTTTGGGGAATAAATAGTATTTCCTTTACTCTTTAGTGGTGTTTGTGTTTGTTTTTTAACATACAATGTCAACCATTCAATCAAAATAAAATTTATTGGAAGGTGAGAATATATTACACACTGATGAGAACCAAAAATCAAAACAAAATCTACACGGGCTCAAATGTTGGACAGATATACTGTGGAACTTAACAGTCAGTTCAGTTGCTCCGTCATACCCCACTCTTTCCACTGAATGGACTGCCGCACGCCAGGATTCCCTGTCCTTCACAATTTCCTGGAGCCTGCTCAAACTCATGTCCATTGACTCAGTGATGCCATCCAACCATCTCATCCTCTGTCGTCCTCTTCTCCTTTTGCCTTCTATTTTTCCCAACATCAGGCTCTTTTCCAATGAGTTGCATCTTTACATCAGGTAGCCAAAGTATTGTAGCTTCAGCTTCAACATCATTCCTTCCAATGAATAGTCAGAGTTGATTTCCTTTAGGATTGACTTTGATGTCCTTGCAGTCCAAGAGTCTCTCAAGATCCTTCTCCAACACCACAGTTAAAAGGAATCAATTCTTAGATGCTCAGCCTTCTTTATGGTTCAACTCTCACATCCATACATGACTACTGGTAAAACCATAGCTTTGACTGTACAGAATTTTTGGCAAAGTGATGTCTCTGTTTTTGAACATGCAGTCTAGGTTTGTCATAGCTTTTCCTCCAAGGAGAAAGTGTCTTTTAATTTCATGGCTGCAATCACCATCCACAGAAGTTTTGGAGCCCAAGGAAACAGAGTGTCTTTTAATTTCATGGCTGCAATCACCAGTCATATTGCGTGTAAATGAACAAGGCCCACTGTGTCCAATGTCCATGGGTCCTGCACAAGGTTAAAAGCAGAGCAAGAAAACAGAAAACAGTGGCAGGTTCTTAAATCCCAAACCTGCTAAAAGGAAGCTTTTGATTCTGTCCTCAATTGTAAGGTTGGAGTGAACTGATATAAATAAAACAAAAGGAAAATCTTGCCCAGTGGAAAGAGATTCAATAGATTCAAGTCACCACTCCAGTCTATAGAAAGAAGACACAGATTCAATGTCCTTTTTGGGGAATAAATAGTATTTCCTTTACTCTTTAGTGGTGTTTGTGTTTGTTTTTTAACATACAATGTCAACCATTCAATCAAAATAAAATTTATTGGAAGGTGAGAATATATTACACACTGATGAGAACCAAAAATCAAAACAAAATCTACACGGGCTCAAATGTTGGACAGATATACTGTGGAACTTAACAGTCAGTTCAGTTGCTCCGTCATACCCCACTCTTTCCACTGAATGGACTGCCGCACGCCAGGATTCCCTGTCCTTCACAATTTCCTGGAGCCTGCTCAAACTCATGTCCATTGACTCAGTGATGCCATCCAACCATCTCATCCTCTGTCGTCCTCTTCTCCTTTTGCCTTCTATTTTTCCCAACATCAGGCTCTTTTCCAATGAGTTGCATCTTTACATCAGGTAGCCAAAGTATTGTAGCTTCAGCTTCAACATCATTCCTTCCAATGAATAGTCAGAGTTGATTTCCTTTAGGATTGACTTTGATGTCCTTGCAGTCCAAGAGTCTCTCAAGATCCTTCTCCAACACCACAGTTAAAAGGAATCAATTCTTAGATGCTCAGCCTTCTTTATGGTTCAACTCTCACATCCATACATGACTACTGGTAAAACCATAGCTTTGACTGTACAGAATTTTTTGGCAAAGTGATGTCTCTGTTTTTGAACATGCAGTCTAGGTTTGTCATAGCTTTTCCTCCAAGGAGAAAGTGTCTTTTAATTTCATGGCTGCAATCACCATCCACAGAAGTTTTGGAGCCCAAGGAAACAGAGGGTGTCACTGTTTACATTGTTTGCTCATCTATTTGCCATAAAGTGATGGGGACAGATGCCATGATCTTCATTTTTTGAATGTTGATATTTAGGCCAGCTCTTTCATTCTCCTCTTTCACCTTCATTAAGAGACTCTTTCGCTTCTCTTTGCTTCCTGCCATAAGGGTGGTGTCATCTGCATACCTGAAGTTGTTGATATTTTTCCTAGCAATCTTGATGGCAGCTAGGGCCTCATCCAGACCAGCATCTCGCAAGATGTACTCTACATAGAAGTCAAATAAGTAGGGTGACAATGCACAGCCTTGATGTACTCCTTTCCCAATTTGGAACACTTCCATTGTTCTGTGTCCAGTTCTAACTTCTGCTTCTTGTCCTGCATACAGATTTCACAGGAGGCAGGTAAAGTGGTTCTGTTTTCCCATCTCTTCCAAAATTTTCCACAGTTTGCTGGATCCACATAGTCAAAGGCTTTAATTTGCTCAGTGAAGCAGAAATAGATATTGTTTTTGGAATTCCCTTGCTCATTTTTAGTGTATAGAAAGGCAAATGATGTTTTGATTACATTCGTGATTTCTTTGTGATGTGCAGACTTGAGCATCTTCTCAATGGCATTTCTATCTTTAACATCCCAGAAAAGAACCTCAGGTGGTGCCCAAATTATGAGATGATTCATCAAAAATTCCATTCTAAATAGAGCTTTTTCGGAGTTGAATCATTCTCTTTGGTACCTTCTCCTGAAAATCATTTTGAAAAGGTCAATCTGTAGTTACTGCCAACACTTCTCATAAAGTTACAGATTCAAAGAACTAATTGTTTTATGTTCATAGGCATAATTATATATATAAAAAATTTTTTGAGTAATGCTCAGAAATGACCCGTCTTTCAAATTCCACATTGCAATGAAGTGTAAAATTATATTTATTTCCACTTCTTGAAAGTCATATATCATGATGATTGATTGTTTATCAGCTTCTTTGGATTCTTATGATAAATTTATCACAGTGATGATTTTTCTTTAGCTCCATGCAAATTGTACTCTCCTCATGAAATAAAATTCTAAGGCAGTAAAATTCTTTGCTTCTCTCAAAAAACATTGTCTTTTGTAGATAATTTCTCCAGAACAGTTATTCCTATAATAATCCAATAGTGAACAAGTCTAAATGCTTATTGAGGGCAGTAGAATATAACACACATCTCTTTTTTGGCCAAGGATTCCAATTCTGTTTAATTGCCTACAGCTACTCTTCCCTGCTTCTATTGTTTACTTTTCTAATTGTCAGAGAATTGTGATTAAAACAATATGTGCTGATTTGTAGGCATTCTAACCCTATAACTGTAGTTATCCTAAAGTATGATGCTTTAAAAGGAATGTACACATTATATTTACTTGGGAATGTATTTTCCCAGAAGTTATGGTTTGTGTGAGTTAATAAAAGAAATTTTCACAATATGCATCCCTAAATTTATACCCAGAAACAGCCTCATGTTAATTACGTGATTTGAACAAATTAGTTTCCTTAAGTGGATATGCCTATCTCGACAATGTATATAGAAGTTTCAACAGTACATTGGCTAAGGTTGTTTTCTGATTCAACCTCTTACTTCTATATCCTCATCTCCAAGCCACTCAGCCTCTCAGTCTCAGTTTCTAAGCTGTGGAATAGGAGCAACCCTTCCCTATTAAATATTCACAGGGTTGATGTTAGGTCAAATGATACAAAAATGCATAAGATTAGTTTATAAATTGAAAAACTACTGTATTAATTGATGAGCCACATAATGTGTTATGATGAGACAATAATGATTATGCTCTTGATCACCAATGAAACAATGTTCTGTGGAAAATTGCTGATAGTTGATTCTCTGCTACAGTTGAAAGAAATATTATTATAGATATAGTTCCCACATTATAATTACCATTAGCAAAGGTGAGTTGAAGTGCAAATTACTATAATTACTAACCACCATCTTATTACTGATTAAGGCCAGAATAATTGCAACTGTATATTTAATCAGACAAAGGGAAAAATACTCTGAGCCAAAACCCCCTTAAACAATTGGCAATTTTAAAATTAAATTATACTCAAGAAACCACATTAAAGAATATAATCAAATTAACTGTTAATAAAGATTAAGCACAAAGTAGACGGCATTTGAAAAATCTCATATTATTTAAGAATATGCCAGATAATGTCTCTCACTTCAATGTGATAGATGCAGAATAATCCACATGGTTCCTTCCTATGTCTCAAATTGGATGTTTGTCAAAAAGAGTCCTAAAATATGTGGAAATAGCAAATTACAAATCTTGTATTACTTAATTGAGCAATTGTTAAGTGAGAATTAGAGATAAAACAATATGTGCTGATTTGTAGGCATTCTAACCCTATAACTGTAGTTATCCTAAAGTATGATGCTTTAAAAGGAATGTACACATTATATTTACTTGGGAATGTATTTTCCCAGAAGTTATGGTTTGTGTGAGTTAATAAAAGAAATTTTCACAATATGCATCCCTAAATTTATACCCAGAAACAGCCTCATGTTAATTACGTGATTTGAACAAATTAGTTTCCTTAAGTGGATATGCCTATCTCGACAATGTATATAGAAGTTTCAACAGTACATTGGCTAAGGTTGTTTTCTGATTCAACCTCTTACTTCTATATCCTCATCTCCAAGCCACTCAGCCTCTCAGTCTCAGTTTCTAAGCTGTGGAATAGGAGCAACCCTTCCCTATTAAATATTCACAGGGTTGATGTTAGGTCAAATGATACAAAAATGCATAAGATTAGTTTATAAATTGAAAAACTACTGTATTAATTGATGAGCCACATAATGTGTTATGATGAGACAATAATGATTATGCTCTTGATCACCAATGAAACAATGTTCTGTGGAAAATTGCTGATAGTTGATTCTCTGCTACAGTTGAAAGAAATATTATTATAGATATAGTTCCCACATTATAATTACCATTAGCAAAGGTGAGTTGAAGTGCAAATTACTATAATTACTAACCACCATCTTATTACTGATTAAGGCCAGAATAATTGCAACTGTATATTTAATCAGACAAAGGGAAAAATACTCTGAGCCAAAACCCCCTTAAACAATTGGCAATTTTAAAATTAAATTATACTCAAGAAACCACATTAAAGAATATAATCAAATTAACTGTTAATAAAGATTAAGCACAAAGTAGACGGCATTTGAAAAATCTCATATTATTTAAGAATATGCCAGATAATGTCTCTCACTTCAATGTGATAGATGCAGAATAATCCACATGGTTCCTTCCTATGTCTCAAATTGGATGTTTGTCAAAAAGAGTCCTAAAATATGTGGAAATAGCAAATTACAAATCTTGTATTACTTAATTGAGCAATTGTTAAGTGAGAATTAGAGATACAACAAAATTGGTTGAACTCTTCTATGAAGTTAAGAATAATCTAAAAGTTTTATAACAAATATCTTTAAAATCAGTATACAGAAAATCAAAAATGGTCTACAAAAATCTGATGGAAGTGCGGAATCCTTGAACACATAGAATTAAATGAAACCAGATGTCTATTTCATTTACTTCCTGAACTTAAGTGTTAGTATTTACTATTCTATAGTGATCACAAAGGTATGTGCTCCATAAAAGTGGTCCAGATTATTTTAAGCTCTTCTCCTGTGAGTATGGGAACTGATACACCCATATAAATACTGCCTGAATATGCATATACCCTTCATTGGTATAGATGACATTTCCTTTATGTACAAGTCATATTGTATAATTTTTTGAAAGTAGACAAAAAATCAACCTAAATACACAGTAAATATGGCACTGTATGACTATGAAGACAACTAGAATCTTACTTTTAACCTAATTATCATTAAAATGATTCAGAAAATATCCTTAATAATGAGATATTCAAAACAAGAAATTAGGCCACAGTTAGGTTTATAGTCTCCCAGGGGATAAAAAGCCTTTAGAAAGGAACTTCCTATGCTTCATTAAGAACACTGTCTATGAGATTAGACATACACTGCTTTAAACCACAGATTCACCATTTATTGTATGACTTAGGGCAAATTAACAATATATTTTGATCTTTTGTTTCTTCTCAAATATATGAGGACATAAATGCCATAATACATGTAAAAACTTTGAAAATTGCCTGTAATACAGTAAATAATACAGCTATTTTTATTTTCAGCATTATCATAATAATTATGATTATAATTTTCATAGCTTGATAGTAGTTAGGTGTTTTCTTTCAAAGTACTATGAAAAGTATAATCTGATATAAATAAAATGCCATGCTAGTCTCATCATTATGACATAGGTGTGGATGATTAATTTATACTGAAAATAGCTACAAATCATTATAATAAAAATATCCTTACTCATTAGACAAATGATGCACTAAAATGAAGGTGCTTATTTTTCCCTGGATGTTAATGTTCTATGAGTTGCCTGTTGTGAATTTTAAAAATTAAACACATTCTATAGCCCAAATAAAAATAGTTTTTTTCAATAATCATAAATAGCTTTTATGCTGCAAAGAAAAATATGTAACTTGGATCATCAAGTACCCGAGCTCACATCAAAGAATTTATCAGAGTGTAAATGCTGAGTACTATGAATATCATTATAACTCATCACTTTCAAGCTACTTTTCTTGAATTCATAGCAATCAGATGATCATAACAAATATACAATTTAATAGAGAGGGACATTAATGCATATTAGGCAAAGCAAAAAGAATAATAGGACAATATCTTCCTTACATGGAAAACATCAGAAAGCAGTTAAAACTGATTTTTAACAGTGAAATTATAAATTAATCTATACACTAAAAGGTATCTAATATGATTGTATGCACATTCATTGGCCTTCATTCAGAGATTACTTACTCTTATAGGTTAAAAAATGCCAAGAAATGGGACTTCACTGGCTCCAGTGGGTAGAGAGTTCACCTTGCTGTGCAAAGGGCACTGATTCGATCCCTGGCCTGGGAAGATCCCACGTGCCATGGAGCGGCTGGACTGGTGGGTTCAATTATGAGCCAATGCTCTGGAGCACATGCACCCAGAGTGGGAGCTCTGCAATGAGAGAGGCCACTGTGATGGGAGACCCACACAGGCCAAAGAATAAAGATGGATGAAAATAAATGGATAAAGATCAATAAAAGAGGCCATTTTCTTTTTTAATGCAAAGAAATGTACACTATATTTTCAAAGAACTGCCATCCAGAATAGACAAAACCCAGAAAGTTTTTACTTAAAGGTATCACATACTCCATAATTTGGAAATGCTATCACGAATGATTTGTTAACTCAGACTTTTGGAAGAACAAAATGTAGCCCTATCTGAATAAGAAATGCAATACTTAAGCAGCATAGAGAGAAAGAACCTAAAGATGAAATAGAGGGTAAATTGGTGTGGTAAGTTGAGTAACTTGCATCAATATCTGTGTCCCTTTGGTTGTATAATATAGCCACAACTGTACCACAGACTTTCATAGACATATAATCCCACCAGCTGAGCTTAGTCCCTCCCAATGTCTTGCTTTGGTCAGTAGGATATTGGCAAACATGAAGCAGACAGAGACCTGAAATATACTCGTGCAGTTGGGCCTCCCAGATTTTGGCTCTGCTACTGGCATGAAAACATGCTGTCTAAAAAACCTGCTTCATCCAACTGGGTCTCAGATTTACAACAGGTAGTAAAGTTGCTGCTAATCCACAACTTTGGAGCCTGAGGTAGAGCTATTTCAGTTGACCCATAAACACCCAACATTAAACAAAGCCCTTCCAGCTGACTTACAGACAAATAAATATAAGAATAAATGCTTCAGTGTTTGATACAAGCTAGTTATGTTGGCATTTTTAAGCAAAAGATAACAGAAAGAATGGCAGAAATCAATGATACACCGCACATGAATCATTTCATTTTCTCCTGGGAACTTTTCTGCTTCTTAAGAATCAGGAAAGGAGTGGTTCATGTATCTCTGTCTGCCTTTGACTATCATGGATTCGTTAAGTATCAACAAAATGAGAAAGACTTTATGGCTGGAGAAAATTAGGTATATAAAATAATTGGCTTATCTGAAGGATTCCAACAGTTCCAACAAACATTTGCAAATTAATTCATTTTCACGGATTCAGTGGAGACTAACAGAAAAGAAAATTGTCATTCTTTTCAAGCAAGTCACATTTATATAAACTGTTTGGTTACCTATAAATGGGGATGATACTCAGTTAACTCAGTTAACTTTCTACGTGAAATAAGACAAGTGCCTATAATAGTAGGAACTCACTAGAAATCAGAGTTTTTTCCTTTGTAATTTTAAATAACTTTTCTTTGTAGATGAGTGTGGAAAAGGAATAGACTTAACAGATGTATCAGAGAAAAGCATGAGGTGACTTGTTTTAGGTCACAGAAAGCGTATAGTTTTAGCAAGTTGTTGTGATATATTGTCATACTAGTAACTGCAATTTGTCTTTGAATTTCAAGCCTATGCAATGACACAAAAAATGTCATTATTCTTAAATGTGTAATACATTGAGTGAAACAAATGCAAAGAGAAATTGTGTGTGTGTGTATGTGTGTGTGTGTGTGTGTGTGTGTGTGTGTGTGTGTGTGTATAAAAATAAGTAAGGAAACAAAAGCTTAGAAAAGTTAAATACATGAATCTGTGATGAATCCAGAATTCCAGCTCAGATCATCTGAATCTTCTAATGTTTTATCTCTTGGACACTAAATGGTACCACTGGATGGTTTCCATTTTGTACTCTAGTGAGATATTGTTGAATGGGACATAAAGGAAAACAATACACAACAGATGGATAACTATGTACTCTGACTCAGTCTCAAGGATACCTCATTGGATAAATGAGGGAATTATATTTTCTTCCTTTTGTAAATGCAGTAACTAGAGTAGAAAAAAGTTAAGGACTTGAGTAGAATGACATTTCTTTGAAATAGCATATTTCCCCAGAATAGGTATTCAGTATTGGGAGTCAGTCATTGGATTTCACCTAATCTAGCAATTTAGAGCATAAATGGAAACAGAGTCAGAGAAAAGACCTGTGAGATGCACCTAAGGCACAGTAGTCTGCTACTAGAACACGAGTCTTACTAAATCTCCCCTGTGGGATTAAGTATCAGTCCTCCCTGACCAGAAAAAATAGAAAATGAAATAACTGAATAATCTTCATAGGGAGGTATCATGAGTAAGGCTAATTTTGACAAAAACAAAAACAAAAAAAAAGTTTTCTCTGCTTGGTAAATAAGTTGGGCTTTATAATCAATTTATACCCTTTCATTTTATAATTGGTATTAGTAAGATAAAATGAAGATGTGCTCTTCCTAGGACTCATGGTCTAGCAAAAGTTGCATAGGTCCTTTGAATTAATCTGGACTTTTCTTAAACAAAATAATTATTACATTTCACCTCCTCGTTTCACCTGTATACATTCGAATGTGATTATGTTTCCAGAGTATAAGCTTATTCTTATAAAATACAGAGCTCATCTGTCAATGTCAGGATCTTTACTTTTGAAGAAGAAGAATAACAGATATATAGGGATACATAGTTATATCCCTGCTTAATTCTTAATACTTTTGTGCTAGGAAGATATACATATATGACCCTGACATAAATGTTTTTGTAGAACTCCATATTGTAAAAATATAAATGTTATAAACCCACAGAGACAAAAATATAAGGCAATAACCAAAATATTAGATTTTAACAAATTATTTTTCTTACCCAAACTTCTTCCCAACCCTCCCCCCTCCTTCTCACTCTGTCCATCAATACAGCACTAATGGTCTATCAGTACAAAGTTTAATTCTGTTACACTGTCAATGCTACATTTAGTAAGATACAGCCAAATGGAAGCAAATACTTTAAAAAGAAAAAAAAAAAAGTCTTAGAATATTTTTTTGCCATCAAGTTCTGCACTGCAAACATGTACTCTGACTCAGTCTCAAGGATACCTCATTGGATAAATGAGGGAATTATATTTTCTTCCTTTTGTAAATGCAGTAACTAGAGTAGAAAAAAGTTAAGGACTTGAGTAGAATGACATTTCTTTGAAATAGCATATTTCCCCAGAATAGGTATTCAGTATTGGGAGTCAGTCATTGGATTTCACCTAATCTAGCAATTTAGAGCATAAATGGAAACAGAGTCAGAGAAAAGACCTGTGAGATGCACCTAAGGCACAGTAGTCTGCTACTAGAACACGAGTCTTACTAAATCTCCCCTGTGGGATTAAGTATCAGTCCTCCCTGACCAGAAAAAATAGAAAATGAAATAACTGAATAATCTTCATAGGGAGGTATCATGAGTAAGGCTAATTTTGACAAAAACAAAAACAAAAAAAAAGTTTTCTCTGCTTGGTAAATAAGTTGGGCTTTATAATCAATTTATACCCTTTCATTTTATAATTGGTATTAGTAAGATAAAATGAAGATGTGCTCTTCCTAGGACTCATGGTCTAGCAAAAGTTGCATAGGTCCTTTGAATTAATCTGGACTTTTCTTAAACAAAATAATTATTACATTTCACCTCCTCATTTCACCTGTATACATTCGAATGTGATTATGTTTCCAGAGTATAAGCTTATTCTTATAAAATACAGAGCTCATCTGTCAATGTCAGGATCTTTACTTTTGAAGAAGAAGAATAACAGATATATAGGGATACATAGTTATATCCCTGCTTAATTCTTAATACTTTTGTGCTAGGAAGATATACATATATGACCCTGACATAAATGTTTTTGTAGAACTCCATATTGTAAAAATATAAATGTTATAAACCCACAGAGACAAAAATATAAGGCAATAACCAAAATATTAGATTTTAACAAATTATTTTTCTTACCCAAACTTCTTCCCAACCCTCCCCCCTCCTTCTCACTCTGTCCATCAATACAGCACTAATGGTCTATCAGTACAAAGTTTAATTCTGTTACACTGTCAATGCTACATTTAGTAAGATACAGCCAAATGGAAGCAAATACTTTAAAAAGAAAAAAAAAAAGTCTTAGAATATTTTTTTGCCATCAAGTTGCATGCAAGAAATTGTACACACTGAGTCAATCATATCATTATAAAATATTCAAATATATGCAAGAGAATTTTATCCAGGGTCTCATAAAATATTTTTGTGTTAAACAACTCTGCCATAGTGGTCACAGAAAAATAATGCAAACCATTAATACTTGAAGTTAGTTGGTAAGTTCAAAATAAATTGGAAGATTTCAAAAGCAAAATGACATCAACAATCATATGTTTCACCTGAACTAATTGTGAGAGAAATTGCATTGTTAAGCATTTCAAGAATTTGGTGTAATGAACAAAGGCAGAGTCTTCTTGGTCAATTTTTGCAGACAAATGTATAATTCTGAATAAAACATTTCCAAGTACTGTCAGAGACCACCTATACCTTTTAAAAAAGAGTTCTCATCACCTTTGTTGTTGTTTAGTCCTTAAGTACTGTCTGACTCTTCTAAGAACCCCATGGACTGTTGTGTGCCAGGCTCCTCAGTTCATGGGAAATCCCAGGCAAGAACACTGGAGTGGGTTGTCATTTCCTTCTCCAGGAGATCTTCCTGACCCAAGGACTGAAACTGGCTCTACCCTACAGGCAGATTCCTTACCATCTGAGCCACTTGGCCCTAAATATATCTATACCTAATATTAACATGAAAAAATAAATCAGACAACCTACTACAGCATTTTTAACTTTCAAATAACTATTTAGTTGGAATGATATCTCTAGAGGAAAATAAACTGATAATAAGAGAAACGTTTGGACTCCCGTTTTTACAAAGCACTTTCTACTCACATAGCCAAAGGTGTGAAGTCTAACCAAAGAGTAAAATATTCTTCAGGTCATGCTGGTTTACAGAGAGTGAGCAGGTATTATTTTACTTACTTAAGGGAAATATTCAAAGTTTTAAGGTAGTTTTCACACATAGATTTTAAGTGATATTTGGAATTCATGTTTAAGTAGAAACAAAATCTCAGTCCTATAGAATGGACACTGAAATTGAGAAATCTGGATTCTCATTTCAAATCTGTTTGTAACTAATTGTGCATGCTTATGCCACTATCTTAACTATCCTTAAGATATTTTTTCACATCTTAAAAATGCTTTTTTCAACAGAGTACTTCGTAAGGTGAACTTTTAGACCAAGAGTCTTGTGCTCTGCCTCTATAGGATTTGCCTTTTCTGGTTATCACCTGAGGATATCAATTTTACTGTAAGACAATCATATTCATTTTAACAGACATGGAGAAGTGGAACATGTGTCTAATATAGCCACATAACACTAAAATAAAAAAGTCAGTTACCAGTGAATTGAGTACCCTATAGGGAAGAGTACCATAGAGGCAATATTGTACATATTTATTATGAGCCCAACATACGTATAAACATTTCATTATACATTAGCTGCTTCATTTACTCCACAAAAGTTTAATAAAAGCTATTCAGAAAAAAAATAGTGCTTAAATAAGCATGACATTTTTTGTCTCACAATATATAGACAATTGAGAAGAAATGAGTAAAATTAACATTTGCCATAAATCAATCTCTTGTAATTGCCAAAGAAGAAATTCCAGAAAAAATAATATTGTTCACACATTGCTAGATAAAATAATCCAGACTGATCAGAACAATCACACTTTAACTATGAAAACATAACATTTAAGACAAGTAAGTTTCAAGGTTTTATTCTAAATTGTATTTGTCCAACGTATGAAATATAAATATGGATTGAAGATAGTAATTGTAGTTACTATCCAATGTGAATCATGAACTAATTAAAAATAAGGTAAAAATAAGCATATAAACAGGAGACACAGCTAAAAATTTAAGACACCTCCATTAGGTCTCCAGAAAAATACTTACTATTTAATAATGCACCAAAGAGTTCCTACCTAATTTTCTTGTGTCATCTTATTTAATCATTATAGGACTTTCATGTGGTAAGTCAAACTATTAGTCTAAATTTAGAAATGAGAACAATGAAACACAAACTATTAGTCTAAATATTCAAAGTTTTAAGGTAGTTTTCACACATAGATTTTAAGTGATATTTGGAATTCATGTTTAAGTAGAAACAAAATCTCAGTCCTATAGAATGGACACTGAAATTGAGAAATCTGGATTCTCATTTCAAATCTGTTTGTAACTAATTGTGCATGCTTATGCCACTATCTTAACTATCCTTAAGATATTTTTTCACATCTTAAAAATGCTTTTTTCAACAGAGTACTTCGTAAGGTGAACTTTTAGACCAAGAGTCTTGTGCTCTGCCTCTATAGGATTTGCCTTTTCTGGTTATCACCTGAGGATATCAATTTTACTGTAAGACAATCATATTCATTTTAACAGACATGGAGAAGTGGAACATGTGTCTAATATAGCCACATAACACTAAAATAAAAAAGTCAGTTACCAGTGAATTGAGTACCCTATAGGGAAGAGTACCATAGAGGCAATATTGTACATATTTATTATGAGCCCAACATACGTATAAACATTTCATTATACATTAGCTGCTTCATTTACTCCACAAAAGTTTAATAAAAGCTATTCAGAAAAAAAATAGTGCTTAAATAAGCATGACATTTTTTGTCTCACAATATATAGACAATTGAGAAGAAATGAGTAAAATTAACATTTGCCATAAATCAATCTCTTGTAATTGCCAAAGAAGAAATTCCAGAAAAAATAATATTGTTCACACATTGCTAGATAAAATAATCCAGACTGATCAGAACAATCACACTTTAACTATGAAAACATAACATTTAAGACAAGTAAGTTTCAAGGTTTTATTCTAAATTGTATTTGTCCAACGTATGAAATATAAATATGGATTGAAGATAGTAATTGTAGTTACTATCCAATGTGAATCATGAACTAATTAAAAATAAGGTAAAAATAAGCATATAAACAGGAGACACAGCTAAAAATTTAAGACACCTCCATTAGGTCTCCAGAAAAATACTTACTATTTAATAATGCACCAAAGAGTTCCTACCTAATTTTCTTGTGTCATCTTATTTAATCATTATAGGACTTTCATGTGGTAAGTCAAACTATTAGTCTAAATTTAGAAATGAGAACAATGAAACACAAACAGTTAAAGATACTTGACTAATGTCACAAAGCAAGTGATGATAGACATGGAATTCAGATGGAATGGGCAGAAACAAACATCTTACCTTGTTGGTTGCTCATGAAATAAATACTTTTGTTAAAAAAAAAAAAAACTGATGAAGAATCTGTTAAAACAAGAATTGTCTATAACATTTGGTCCTATAATACATGCCCACTCTTAAAAAATTAGATTATAATAGGCAATGATACAAGTTTAAGAATGATGAAATAAGCTGGATTTACAATGGCAAACATAAGATAAAACAAAAGAAAATGTAAATATTGACTGCAGAGAAACTATTTGGTCAGGCATGGAATAGAATAAGACAAACACTATAGATAGCAAAAGATCTTTAAAGCAGTGAAAAAGCAAATCCTGTATGTGTTCATCTATATGAGATATATTTACACATGTGTATTGCATAAGGGCTTCCTCAGTGGCTCATTGGGTAAAGAATCAGCTTACAGTGCAGGAGACAAAGAAGACACAGGTTCAATCCCTGCTTCAGGAAGAAGCCCTGGAGGAGGGCATTGAAACCCTCTCCAGTATTCTTGCCTGGAGAATCCCATCAACAGAGGAGCCTGGCAGGCTACAGTCCATGGGGTTCCAAAGTCAGACAGAACTGAAGCAACTTAGTATATATATGGTGTGTAAGTATGAAATCTATCTCTCTCTATATATATAGATATACATATATACTTTTGCTTAAAAATATCAGTCATATGAAGTGATATTATAGGAATTAGAGGAAACAATTTTTCTGTAGAAACTCTCAATTAGAACTTTGAAATTATTTACCCTTATTTATAAAACAAGTCCCACATTTATATACAATTAAATATCACTATCACTTTGTAAGCACCTGCTATATGTAATTCTCCCAGCAATCTTGATTCCAAAAATATCAATTATGCAGATGACACCACCTTTATGGCAGAAAGTGAATAGAAACTAAAGACCCTCCTGACAGAGGTGAAACAGGAGAGAGAAAAAGCTGGCTTAAAACTCAAAATAAGAGCTTCAAAAAACTAAGATGATGGCATCCAGCCCCATCACTTCATGGTAAATAGATGGGTAAATAATGGAAACAGTGACAGACTTTATTTTCTTTGGTCTCCAAAATCACTGTGGATGTTACCTATGGTCATGAAATTAAGACACTTGCTCCTAGGAAGAAAAGCTATGACAAACATAGACAGCCTATTAATAAGTAGAGACATTCTTCATTGACAAAGATCTGTATAGTCAAAGCTATGGTTTTTCCTGTAGTCATGTATGGATGTGAGATTTGGACCATAAAGAAGGGTGTACACCGACGAATTGAAGCTTTAGAACTGTGGTGTTCGAGAATATGCTTGAGAGTCCCTTGGAAAGTAAGGAGATCGAATCAGTTTATTCTAAAGGAAAACTCTTTCTGTTCAAATTGATGAAGCTGAGCTCAATACTTTGCCACTTGATGCAAAGAGCTGACTCAGTGAAACAGACCTTGGAGAGATTGCATAAGGGCTCCTCAGTGGCTCATTGGGTAAAGAATCAGCTTACAGTGCAGGAGACAAAGAAGACACAGGTTCAATCCCTGCTTCAGGAAGAAGCCCTGGAGGAGGGCATTGAAACCCTCTCCAGTATTCTTGCCTGGAGAATCCCATCAACAGAGGAGCCTGGCAGGCTACAGTCCATGGGGTTCCAAAGTCAGACAGAACTGAAGCAACTTAGTATATATATGGTGTGTAAGTATGAAATCTATCTCTCTCTATATATATAGATATACATATATACTTTTGCTTAAAAATATCAGTCATATGAAGTGATATTATAGGAATTAGAGGAAACAATTTTTCTGTAGAAACTCTCAATTAGAACTTTGAAATTATTTACCCTTATTTATAAAACAAGTCCCACATTTATATACAATTAAATATCACTATCACTTTGTAAGCACCTGCTATATGTAATTCTCCCAGCAATCTTGATTCCAAAAATATCAATTATGCAGATGACACCACCTTTATGGCAGAAAGTGAATAGAAACTAAAGACCCTCCTGACAGAGGTGAAACAGGAGAGAGAAAAAGCTGGCTTAAAACTCAAAATAAGAGCTTCAAAAAACTAAGATGATGGCATCCAGCCCCATCACTTCATGGTAAATAGATGGGTAAATAATGGAAACAGTGACAGACTTTATTTTCTTTGGTCTCCAAAATCACTGTGGATGTTACCTACGGTCATGAAATTAAGACACTTGCTCCTAGGAAGAAAAGCTATGACAAACATAGACAGCCTATTAATAAGTAGAGACATTCTTCATTGACAAAGATCTGTATAGTCAAAGCTATGGTTTTTCCTGTAGTCATGTATGGATGTGAGATTTGGACCATAAAGAAGGGTGTACACCGACGAATTGAAGCTTTAGAACTGTGGTGTTCGAGAATATGCTTGAGAGTCCCTTGGAAAGTAAGGAGATCGAATCAGTTTATTCTAAAGGAAAACTCTTTCTGTTCATTAGAAGGAGTAATGATGAAGCTGAAGCTCCAATACTTTGCCACTTGATGCAAAGAGCTGACTCAGTGAAACAGACCTGATGCTGGTAGAGATTGAGGGCAGGAGGAGAAGGGGATGACAGAGAACGAGATGGTTAGATGGCATCACTGACTCAATGTACATAAATTGGAACAAGCTCTAGAAGATGGTGAAGAACAGGGAAACCTGATGGGTCACAGTCAATGGAGTCATAAAGACTCGGACACAACTGAGGTACTGCACAGCTATGTACAATTATTCTAATTTTTACATTAATAAGGTATTTTAAACAAAAAAGAAAACACAACCACTTTCATTTAGATTCTGGAAAAAAATAACAATATTCTCTTCAAAGACTACACAATTAAAAAATAAATCCTGGACATTCACAGTTGCTAACAATGAAAAATACAATGTATTTGAAGTGGTAAGGAAATCAGGATTGTGTCTACCCTGGAAATTTCATCACTATGAATAATCTTTCCAAGGATGCTTGGAAGGCGAGTTTCCTTCGGAAATATTTTCCGTGCTTTCCTTCTGTGAATAAATGAATTTTCGCTTGAAAAAAATATACAAAATGTACATACACATGCATATAGTGAGGCATAGTGAGGTATCAATGAAGACTTAGGTGATATGCAGAAAAGGGATAATTATTCATTTTATATTCTAATCAATTTATCTGAAGGTTCTTAGTCCTTTGTTCACAAAATTAAGTCACTTAAAATCATCATGCCAGCACCAATATTGAGAGTGATGTCATATAACATTGCACAAAACAAATACAACTTGTAAAAGAAACACATCTCTGCCCAAAAGGCCATCCATTCACCACGTTGCACTACTCAATATAGGGCCTGGCTATTAGAACACAAAGAGAAAAAATTATGAATGATTGAGAGTATAAGAAGCATGGAGAATAAATTGTGAAGTTATAATATAGCTGTATTTAGGCTTTCAGATTGAGAGAGCAGAAAAGGGAGAGCAAATATTACAAAGAAAATGCCTGAACATATTGTGGAACTGACTAAAAACATGAAACCTCCAATTCAGAAGAAACAGCCCCCAAATAAAGTATCTTGGGAAAGAGGATGAAGCTGAAGCTCAATACTTTGCCACTTGATGCAAAGAGCTGACTCAGTGAAACAGACCTGATGCTGGTAGAGATTGAGGGCAGGAGGAGAAGGGGATGACAGAGAACGAGATGGTTAGATGGCATCACTGACTCAATGTACATAAATTGGAACAAGCTCTAGAAGATGGTGAAGAACAGGGAAACCTGATGGGTCACAGTCAATGGAGTCATAAAGACTCGGACACAACTGAGGTACTGCACAGCTATGTACAATTATTCTAATTTTTACATTAATAAGGTATTTTAAACAAAAAAGAAAACACAACCACTTTCATTTAGATTCTGGAAAAAAATAACAATATTCTCTTCAAAGACTACACAATTAAAAAATAAATCCTGGCCATTCACAGTTGCTAACAATGAAAAATACAATGTATTTGAAGTGGTAAGGAAATCAGGATTGTGTCTACCCTGGAAATTTCATCACTATGAATAATCTTTCCAAGGATGCTTGGAAGGCGAGTTTCCTTCGGAAATATTTTCCGTGCTTTCCTTCTGTGAATAAATGAATTTTCGCTTGAAAAAAATATACAAAATGTACATACACATGCATATAGTGAGGCATAGTGAGGTATCAATGAAGACTTAGGTGATATGCAGAAAAGGGATAATTATTCATTTTATATTCTAATCAATTTATCTGAAGGTTCTTAGTCCTTTGTTCACAAAATTAAGTCACTTAAAATCATCATGCCAGCACCAATATTGAGAGTGATGTCATATAACATTGCACAAAACAAATACAACTTGTAAAAGAAACACATCTCTGCCCAAAAGGCCATCCATTCACCACGTTGCACTACTCAATATAGGGCCTGGCTATTAGAACACAAAGAGAAAAAATTATGAATGATTGAGAGTATAAGAAGCATGGAGAATAAATTGTGAAGTTATAATATAGCTGTATTTAGGCTTTCAGATTGAGAGAGCAGAAAAGGGAGAGCAAATATTACAAAGAAAATGCCTGAACATATTGTGGAACTGACTAAAAACATGAAACCTCCAATTCAGAAGAAACAGCCCCCAAATAAAGTATCTTGGGAAAGAGGAAATATCAAGAGATATACATTACAACAAAACTGTGGGGAAAAAAAAAAAAAAAACCCTATTAAAGAAGCAACTCAAAGCTAAAATAGAAACTAATACTGATTTTACTCAAAAGAATCAATGATAATGGGTAATTTGTGTGGTACATAAAAATACAGAATGGAAATACTAAGAAAAATTTCAAAGACCCTAAGTTCTAATGTATTTTGAATAAATAAAAAACGTAACCACTTTAAAGCTTGTTAAATTTTTTTTTTAAATCATGAAAAAAGTTCTAATATATTGAATGCTTGTCAATGCCATAGAAGAAGAAAATATACTTTTTTTAATACCAGAGACTTAGAAGAGGGAGAAAAAGGAATTTCCTGGTGGAATATTTAACTATTCAAAATGTTTTTAACTGTCTCTTCAATATAAAAAAAATCAAATGATTGTTATCTAAATGACAGCATGCCACCTTATGGCACTGTTCTTTTCTTAATGTTAGATCTTAGTAACAGATTGGAAAACAGGTTGATGTTTGTTTGTCTATTATTCAACTTCTTTTATTCACATTATACCCAGTTAAAGTTTATTTTTCTAGTAATTTTTCTTATTCATAAAAAAAAGGCAGCCAAAAAAAACAAAGCCATTGAGTGTTGTGTTTTCCAGGAAAGCTTTATCAAGCATGTTTATGAAGTTGGTGAGTCTGTATTTTGGCACCTTTTGAAACACTTGTTTTCCTTCACTGGAACCTAGACAATATGGCTGCTAAGCCAACCTGTGAATGGAGCCCTTATGCTTATGATGATAGAACTGTATGACAGAAGGAACCAGGCACAAGGTGTTTCCATGAGCCCAAAGCCACCAGCCTTAGACTGGCCTCCTGAAGACTTTATATTTTATGAAAGGAAAACAAATCTCTGCCTTGTTTATGTCATTTTGATTGTATGTCCCCATTAATATTGGTAAGCACAATTGTAACATATACACATATATACCAATTTTTTTTTTAAGTTTTAACTTTTTATAAACTTTTTAAATTTGTTTTAAACTACGTAATTATTTGTGTTCAGTGGATTGTAATTGCATGTTCTATAATTATTCTAACACATTTTAAAATAAAATTTTAATATGTCAATCAAATATGAACATTAACCTAAAAACCTGGCCAAGGTTTTTGTGCAGAGAACTTTTAATAGCATATACATAGGCCTATTTCTGACATACATTCTTCATATACTAATACTGTTTGGTAAATCCATGGTTGTTGATATGGTGTTTTCTCTGAGCATTCTTATATTTCATTTTAACTAGTGCTATATTTTCTTGCTTAGTCAATATTTCCTATATTCCTATGATATCAGTAATGATTACCACATCTTTGATTACCATGATAAGCCTGCTTCTTTGCTATAAATTAACTATCACAAATCATAGGCTTACCAGTATATTATTTGAAATGTTTCTCTTCCTTCTCTTATAAAGATATAAATTATGGCTAAGTTTATTGATATGTGTAAGTGACTTATAATAATCACTAATTATTCTATTGAA
The DNA here is from genome assembly GCA_022376925.1 of Tragulus kanchil. Taxonomy (NCBI): domain Eukaryota; kingdom Metazoa; phylum Chordata; class Mammalia; order Artiodactyla; family Tragulidae; genus Tragulus; species Tragulus kanchil. The sequence continues at coordinate 105,505,463 of JAIOJX010000023.1, read as the reverse complement.
TTAGTAAAACTATTCATATAAATTATGTATTTTATATTCCCTTTTGTGCAGTATAGCCCTATCTGTGGATTACTAGTAACAGTTTTTGTGTGATATATTGAGGCAGTATCTTCCTTTGAAACTTTTTAAGTGATACATATTAAACCTAGTACTACCAGCTTTAAACTATCTGCTTCCAGCTTAAACTGAGCCAGAATATCAACCACTGTCAAACACTCTGTCAGTATTCAGCCACAGAACTCTGAAAAGACAGATAAAAAAAGTATCCTCTTACATACTAAAAATTATGCACATCCTGACATTGACTAAAATTATTTCCATTATTATTGCATTGCCCTTACATATTCCATTAACCAATGTTTGATGAGAAAATAATTCTTAAATGCTGATCCTCATGAAACAGTCCAATCTACCAAGAGAATAATATCCCCAGGACTATGCCGTTAAAGAGACTCCTTCACATCCCTCCACCAGTGTCCACCACCCACTGAAGACTTTATATTTTATGGAAAACAAATCTCTGCCTTTATGTCATTTTGATTGTATGTCCCCATTAATATTGGTAAGCACAATTGTAACATATACACATATATACAAATTTTTTTTTAAGTTTTAACTTTTATAAACTTTTAAATTTGTTTTAAACTACGTAATTATTTGTGTTCAGTGGATTGTAATTGCATGTTCTATAATTATTCTAACACATTTTAAAATAAAATTTTAATATGTCAATCAAATATGAACATTAACCTAAAAACCTGGCCAAGGTTTTGTGCAGAGAACTTTAATAGCATATACATAGGCCTATTTCTGACATACATTCTTCATATACTAATACTGTTTGGTAAATCCATGGTTGTTGATATGGTGTTTTCTCTGAGCATTCTTATATTTCATTTTAACTAGTGCTATATTTTCTTGCTTAGTCAATATTTCCTATATTCCTATGATATCAGTAATGATTACCACATCTTTGATTACCATGATAAGCCTGCTTCTTTGCTATAAATTAACTATCACAAATCATAGGCTTACCAGTATATTATTTGAAATGTTTTCTCTTCCTTCTCTTATAAAGATATAAATTATGGCTAAGTTTATTGATATGTGTAAGTGACTTATAATAATCACTAATTATTCTATTGAATTAGTAAAACTATTCATATAAATTATGTATTTTATATTCCCTTTTGTGCAGTATAGCCCTATCTGTGGATTACTAGTAACAGTTTTTGTGTGATATATTGAGGCAGTATCTTCCTTTGAAACTTTTTAAGTGATACATATTAAACCTAGTACTACCAGCTTTAAACTATCTGCTTCCAGCTTAAACTGAGCCAGAATATCAACCACTGTCAAACACTCTGTCAGTATTCAGCCACAGAACTCTGAAAAGACAGATAAAAAAAGTATCCTCTTACATACTAAAAATTATGCACATCCTGACATTGACTAAAATTATTTCCATTATTATTGCATTGCCCTTACATATTCCATTAACCAATGTTTGATGAGAAAATAATTCTTAAATGCTGATCCTCATGAAACAGTCCAATCTACCAAGAGAATAATATCCCCAGGACTATGCCGTTAAAGAGACTCCTTCACATCCCTCCACCAGTGTCCACCACCCACTATCGATCGGTCACTTCTTCTGGAAAATACAATCCACAACACACAATACATTGAGTATAAAAAATGTATCATCATCTGTAACTACCCTGTCCTATCCACTGTCTTTGCTGAACTTTGTGCCTGCCATTACTTCTTTCTACCTTACCTCTCTCATATTTTGCCCTCATATTGTTGGGGGAAAAGGTATCTTCCTAAGACTTCTCTTAGCATTTAACCTACTGCATGGCCATTCTTAGGACATAGAAAATACTGTAAATCCACACATCTTAGGGTTTATTTGGGAATTTAATAAATATGCAAATACCATAAAGCATATGACACATGCTTACTAGATGTTCAGTTTTCTTGGTGGTTGATTCCAAAACAAAACAAGAGTTTTCTTCCCATTGAAAAACATGAATAAATTTATTTAAAACTTAGGGAGTAATTCTTTCTTTGGGATACTTAAGTGTAAATCTGAGAATATGATTTTGCTGCTGTGAAACAGACTGTCCTACCCCAATTCCTCGTCACGGTTAAGGGAAGCAGGCAATTACTGCTTTGTGACTGTTCTATATAAAATGCATTTATTATTTGAGAAACCACTTATGAAGTACTTCTATGTAAAGAATTGAGAATCTATGACTATGTGCAAGTCTAAGTTCATACCTAGAACAAATACTAATGACTCAGAGGGAAAGGTTTAAACTACCTTTATCATGAAATTAAAAAAAGTTATCATTATTCCAAAATGGGGGAGGGGAGGTAGGAGTCAACGTGACAGGAGTAATTTTTCAAATTTCACAGTGGGGGATAAAACAACACAATATATTACACATTTGAAATACAGTGTTTACAACTGATTATAATACATAAATGTGTTCTATAATCTTAAATAAACACCATCTATTAAGAGGAAGAAATAATTGAAACTTAGTATTTAATTTGGTTTCATTCATGTTGCTTTTTTCTTATAAATTTAAGCAAAACTAAATTTGGTTTGTAAAAGACATGGCATTTAAGAGCATAAAATTTCCATTTAAAGGTTTGCCTATCTGGCTAGTTTTCTCACGTGTTAAATCTATATAGAGGCAAAAAAAAATATTTGAAAGCATATTCAACTGAGTTAATGATGTTTATTTCTCAATGGAGAAATTTCAAATAGTTTACTGTTACTATATACCACCCACTATCGATCGGTCACTTCTGGAAAATACAATCCACAACACACAATACATTGAGTATAAAAAATGTATCATCATCTGTAACTACCCTGTCCTATCCACTGTCTTTGCTGAACTTTGTGCCTGCCATTACTTCTTTCTACCTTACCTCTTTCATATTTTGCCCTCATATTGTTGGGGGAAAAGGTATCTTCCTAAGACTTCTCTTAGCGTTTAACCTACTGCATGGCCATTCTTAGGACATAGAAAATACTGTAAATCCACACATCTTAGGGTTTATTTGGGAATTTAATAAATATGCAAATACCATAAAGCATATGACACATGCTTACTAGATGTTCAGTTTTCTTGGTGGTTGATTCCAAAACAAAACAAGAGTTTTCTTCCCATTGAAAAACATGAATAAATTTATTTAAAACTTAGGGAGTAATTCTTTCTTTGGGATACTTAAGTGTAAATCTGAGAATATGATTTTGCTGCTGTGAAACAGACTGTCCTACCCCAATTCCTCGTCACGGTTAAGGGAAGCAGGCAATTACTGCTTTGTGACTGTTCTATATAAAATGCATTTATTATTTGAGAAACCACTTATGAAGTACTTCTATGTAAAGAATTGAGAATCTATGACTATGTGCAAGTCTAAGTTCATACCTAGAACAAATACTAATGACTCAGAGGGAAAGGTTTAAACTACCTTTATCATGAAATTAAAAAAAGTTATCATTATTCCAAAATGGGGGAGGGGAGGTAGGAGTCAACGTGACAGGAGTAATTTTTCAAATTTCACAGTGGGGGATAAAACAACACAATATATTACACATTTGAAATACAGTGTTTACAACTGATTATAATACATAAATGTGTTCTATAATCTTAAATAAACACCATCTATTAAGAGGAAGAAATAATTGAAACTTAGTATTTAATTTGGTTTCATTCATGTTGCTTTTTTCTTATAAATTTAAGCAAAACTAAATTTGGTTTGTAAAAGACATGGCATTTAAGAGCATAAAATTTCCATTTAAAGGTTTGCCTATCTGGCTAGTTTTCTCACGTGTTAAATCTATATAGAGGCAAAAAAAAATATTTGAAAGCATATTCAACTGAGTTAATGATGTTTATTTCTCAATGGAGAAATTTCAAATAGTTTACTGTTACTATATCCTGAATTGTTTGAGTTCCTTAAATTTAACCTTAATAAAATTTATAGAATTCATGGACGCTATATTTAGATTATGTTTAGAATCTATATTTAGATCATGGAATTATTCATGGAATCATTTGTCAAGTAAAATAGTGAGTCTGGTAGAAAGTCTATGTATAAATCTTAATATAAACGTTTTTAAAAATAAGTCTTTTCTACATCTGAAATATTCCACTTTTCTCATCTTTGTAAAATGTGCTTTGGGGAACTTTCTCATACTTTCACAAACATAAGCTGTTTCTATCAGCATGGAATCAAAATTTATCTGATTTCACATAAATTACTTATTTCCCATTTGTCAACTAACCTTCTAAATTATACAGTGATACATTTTTCCTCTCACTTTCTCTTTATCAGAAAATAAAGGAGAGGACAGGAAAGTTATCATCATTCAACTATGAAAGGAAAAGAAGAAACAAGAAAAGGAAAAAAAAAGAAAGAAAGAGGAGGAAGGATGGAGAAAGGAGAGGTGAGAAGAAAAGGGAAAAAGAAAGAAACCTCTATTAGTACTAAAATTAGCCTAAAAGTAATTTAAATAGTAACTCATTTTTCCATATCTTATTTAGTATTTCACGAAAGAAACATGAAACATTTTAGCCACTAATGTTTTTCATATTCATCTATTCCCATTTTTTTTTTTTTGAAGCATTCTTTTTTTACTTTATTTATTTTTGGGGGGGTGGGGTGGGGAGGGAGCGGAGCAGGCAGGCTACTTCTATTGGTCTTTCATGTGTTTATTTTCATCCATCTTTGTTCTTTGGCCCGTGTGGGCGTCCCATCGCAGTGGCCTCTGTTGTCGCAGAGCACCAGCTCTGAGCGCATGCGCTCCAGAGCTCCGGCTCGGTAATTGGACACATCGGTCCAGCCGCTCCGCAGCACGTGGGATCTTCCCAGGCCAGGGATCAAACCGGCGCCCCTTGCACTGCAAGGTGGTGTCCTTACCCACTGGACCACCAGGGAAGCCCTCCCATTTTTTTATGTGTTTCAATCTCTGAGATTGAGATGCAAATTACAGTCAATGGCTTCACAGTATATTGCCACAACCAGGTATGACTGGTAATTTATTTTCATTAATGTTTACATAACATGACATAATGGTACAACATAGAAATAATAGCCAGCTTGTTTTGATGAAATGCAGTATTTGATAGCACATCTTAATTGGCAACTGGTTTTTAGGGTATGTTTCTAATACATATTTGGCTTTAGGGTTAGTTTCTTTGTTCAGTTTTTAAAAATCTGAATTGTATTCTGCTCTTAATTTGCAAGATGAATTACACAATAAAGTAAAATCTACTATGTTATAGGTTTTCTCAGTTTAATCCACATACATTTTGAATGGTTTTCATATTTTGATATAAAATATGTTGTTCAATTGTTCTGTGTCAAGCTCCAACTCTTTATTACAGAATATATGTTCTGTTTTTTTTTTTCCCCTCAAAATTCCAGTTCTTTTGACTTTGCTCTTTATCTTTTTCTGCAAGTTAGGCCTGGGGTCTAGAGTATAGGTCAAAACATTTCCTCTCACTTTGATTTTTTTTTGAGGAAGCAGGCTTATTGTGGGTCCTAAAATGAGGGGTAGACAAAGCCTCTGATTCCTTAATCTGTGTCTTGGTTTGGGGCTATACGGGTAAAAAGTGTTGGTTTCCTTAGGTCCCACATGTTCATTTGTCCTTTTAGTTCCACTATTCTAGTAGGTGGGTCAGAGAAGATCTTGCTTTGCTTTGATTGATGTCCTTGAGTGTTTTGCCTATATTCTACTCTGAGAGTTTGATGGTTTCTGGCCTTACATTTAAGTCCTTAATCCATTTTGAGTTGATCTTTGTGTATGGTGTCAGGGTATGTTCCAACTTCATTTTTTTGCATGTAGCTGTCCAATTTTCCCCGCACCACTTTTTGAAGAGGCTGTCTTTGTCCCATTTTATATGTTCACCTCCTTTGTCAAAAATAAGGTACCCATAGGTGTGTGGGTTGATCTCTGGGTTCTCGATCTTGTTCCATTGGTCTATAGTTCTGTTTTTGTGCCAGTACCATACTGTCTTGATGACTGTTGCTTTGTAGTAGAATCTGAAGTTGGGGAGGCTGATCCCTCCAGCTCCGTTTCTCTTTCTCAGGATTGCTTTGGCTATTCGAGGTCTTTTGTGTGTCCATATGAACTGTGTGATTCTTTGGTCTAGTTCTGTGAAAAATGTCAGTGGACGTTTGATAGGGATCGCATTGAATCTATAGATGACATTTGGTAGTATGGTCATTTTCACAATATTGATTCTTCCGATCCAGGAACACGGAATATCTCTCCATCTGTTTAAGTCTTCTTTAATGTCTCTCATGAGTGTCTTGTAATTTTCTGTGTACAGTTCTTTTATTTCTTTGGGTAGGTTTATTCCTAGATATTTGATTCTTTTGGTTGCAATGGTGAAGGGGATTGCCTCTTTGATTTCGTTTTCTGATTTTTCATTGTGTATAGGAATGCCAGTGATTTCTGTATACTGATTTTGTATCGTGCGACTTTACTGAATTCGCTGATTAACTCTAGTAGTTTTGTAACCGTGTCTTTGGGATTTTCTATGTATAATATCATGTCATCTGCAAAAAGAGAGAGCTTGACTTCTTCATTTCCAATCTGGATTCCTTTGATTTCTTTCTCTTCTCTTATTGCTGTTGCTAGAACTTCCAGGACTATGTTGAATAAGATGTGGACACCCTTGTCGGGTAAAAAGTGTTGGTTTCCTTAGGTCCCACATGTTCATTTGTCCTTTTAGTTCCACTATTCTAGTAGGTGGGTCAGAGAAGATCTTGCTTTGCTTTGATTGATGTCCTTGAGTGTTTTGCCTATATTCTACTCTGAGAGTTTGATGGTTTCTGGCCTTACATTTAAGTCCTTAATCCATTTTGAGTTGATCTTTGTGTATGGGGTCAGGGTATGTTCCAACTTCATTTTTTTGCATGTAGCTGTCCAATTTTCCCCGCACCACTTTTTGAAGAGGCTGTCTTTGTCCCATTTTATATGTTCACCTCCTTTGTCAAAAATAAGGTACCCATAGGTGTGTGGGTTGATCTCTGGGTTCTCGATCTTGTTCCATTGGTCTATAGTTCTGTTTTTGTGCCAGTACCATACTGTCTTGATGACTGTTGCTTTGTAGTAGAATCTGAAGTTGGGGAGGCTGATCCCTCCAGCTCCGTTTCTCTTTCTCAGGATTGCTTTGGCTATTCGAGGTCTTTTGTGTTTCCATATGAACTGTGTGATTCTTTGGTCTAGTTCTGTGAAAAATGTCAGTGGACGTTTGATAGGGATCGCATTGAATCTATAGATGACATTTGGTAGTATGGTCATTTTCACAATATTGATTCTTCCGATCCAGGAACACGGAATATCTCTCCATCTGTTTAAGTCTTCTTTAATGTCTCTCATGAGTGTCTTGTAATTTTCTGTGTACAGTTCTTTTATTTCTTTGGGTAGGTTTATTCCTAGATATTTGATTCTTTTGGTTGCAATGGTGAAGGGGATTGCCTCTTTGATTTCGTTTTCTGATTTTTCATTGTGTATAGGAATGCCAGTGATTTCTGTATACTGATTTTGTATCGTGCGACTTTACTGAATTCGCTGATTAACTCTAGTAGTTTTGTAACCGTGTCTTTGGGATTTTCTATGTATAATATCATGTCATCTGCAAAAAGAGAGAGCTTGACTTCTTCATTTCCAATCTGGATTCCTTTGATTTCTTTCTCTTCTCTTATTGCTGTTGCTAGAACTTCCAGGACTATGTTGAATAAGAGTGGTGAAAGTGGACACCCTTGTCTTCTTCCTGATCTTAGAGGAAATGCTTTGAGTTTTTCACCATTGAGGATAATGTTTGCTGTGGGCTTCTCATATATGGCTTTCACTATGTTAAGATAAGTTCCTTCTATGCCCATTTTTTGAAGAGTTTTTATCATAAATGTATGCTGTACTTTGTCAAAGGCTTTTTCTGCATCTATTGAGATGATCATGTGATTTTTTTCTCTCAATTTGTTGATAGGGTGTATCACATTGATTGATTTGCGGATATTGAAGAATCCTTGCGTGCCTGGATGAACCCAACTTGATCGTGATGAATGAGTTTTTTGATGTGTGGTTGAATTCTGTTTGCTAGGATTTTGTTGAGGATTTTGGCATCTAGACTCATCAGTGAAATTAGCCTATAATTTTCTTTTTTTGTGTTGTCTTTGCCTGGCGTTGGTATTAGGGTGATGGTGGCCTTGTAGAATGTGTTTGGAAGTGTTCCTTCCTGTGCAATTGTTTGGAAGAGTTTTAGAAGGACAGGCATTAGCTCTTCTTTAAATGTTTGGTAGAATTCACTTATGAAACCATCTGGCCCTGGGCTTTTATTTTTGGGTAGATTTTTGATCACAACGTCGATTTCTGAGCTTGTGATTGGCTTGTTCATAGTTTCTATTTCCTCCAGGTTGAGTCTTGGGAGATTAATCTTCTCTAAGAAACTGTCCATTTCTTCCAGGTTGTCCAGTTTGTTGCCATATAGCTGTTCATAATAGTCTCTTAGAATCCTTGGATTTCTGTATTATCTGTTGTAATCTCTCCTTTCTCATTTTTGATTTTGGTGTTCTGATTCTTTCTCTTTTTCTTGATGAGTCTGGCCAGTGGTGTGTCGATTTTATTGACCTTTTTGAAGAACCAGCTTTTTGTTTTATTTATCTTTACTATTGTTTCTTTTGTTTCTTTTTCATTTATTTCTGCTCTGATCTTTATGATTTCCCTTCTTCTTCTGGCTTTGGGGTGTTTTTGCTCTTCTTTCTCCAGTTGTTTTAAGTGTAAGGTAAGGTCATCTGTGTCAGATTTTCCTAGTTTCTTGAGGTGGTATTGAATTGCTATAAACTTCCCTCTTAGGACTGCTTTTGCAGTATCCCATAGGTTTTGCACTGTTGTGTGTTCATTGCCATTTTCTTCTGGGAATTTAAGCTTTTGTACAGCAAAAGAAATTACAAAAAAGCTGAGCAGACAGCCCACAGAGTGGGAGAAAATCATAGCAAATGAAACAACAGACAAAGAATTAATCTCCAAAATCTACAAGCAACTCAGACAACTCAGCACTGGATATATGAACCACCCAATCAAAAAATGGGAAAAGGACCTAAACAGACACCTCCCCAACGATGACATACAGATGGCCCAAAAGCACATGAAATGATGCTCAATTTCACTAATAATTAGAGAAATGCAAATCAAAACTACAATGAGATATCACCTCACACACGTCAGAATGGCCATCATCCCCAAATCGACAGACAATAAATGCTGGAGAGGCTGCAGAGAAAAGGGAACACTCCTGCATTGCTGGTGGGAGTGTAAATTGATACAGCCTCTATGGAAGACAGTCTGGAGTGTGTGCTTGGTTTAAGTGTTCCTTCCTGTGCAATTGTTTGGAAGAGTTTTAGAAGGACACTTTTTTTGGTTAAACCATCTGGCCCTGGGCTTTTATTTTTGGGTAGATTTTTGATCACAACGTCGATTTCTGAGCTTGTGATTGGCTTGTTCATAGTTTCTATTTCCTCCAGGTTGAGTCTTGGGAGATTAATCTTCTCTAAGAAACTGTCCATTTCTTCCAGGTTGTCCAGTTTGTTGCCATATAGCTGTTCATAATAGTCTCTTAGAATCCTTGGATTTCTGTATTATCTGTTGTAATCTCTCCTTTCTCATTTTTGATTTTGGTGTTCTGATTCTTTCTCTTTTTCTTGATGAGTCTGGCCAGTGGTGTGTCGATTTTATTGACCTTTTTGAAGAACCAGCTTTTTGTTTTATTTATCTTTACTATTGTTTCTTTTGTTTCTTTTTCATTTATTTCTGCTCTGATCTTTATGATTTCCCTTCTTCTTCTGGCTTTGGGGTGTTTTTGCTCTTCTTTCTCCAGTTGTTTTAAGTGTAAGGTAAGGTCGTCTGTGTCAGATTTTCCTAGTTTCTTGAGGTGGTATTGAATTGCTATAAACTTCCCTCTTAGGACTGCTTTTGCAGTATCCCATAGGTTTTGCACTGTTGTGTGTTCATTGCCATTTTCTTCTGGGAATTTAAGCTTTTGTACAGCAAAAGAAATTACAAAAAAGCTGAGCAGACAGCCCACAGAGTGGGAGAAAATCATAGCAAATGAAACAACAGACAAAGAATTAATCTCCAAAATCTACAAGCAACTCAGACAACTCAGCACTGGATATATGAACCACCCAATCAAAAAATGGGAAAAGGACCTAAACAGACACCTCCCCAACGATGACATACAGATGGCCCAAAAGCACATGAAATGATGCTCAATTTCACTAATAATTAGAGAAATGCAAATCAAAACTACAATGAGATATCACCTCACACACGTCAGAATGGCCATCATCCCCAAATCGACAGACAATAAATGCTGGAGAGGCTGCAGAGAAAAGGGAACCCTCTTGCATTGCTGGTGGGAGTGTAATTTGATACAGCCTCTATGGAAGACAGTCTGGAGATTTCTTAAAAAACTAAAAATAGAAGCACCATACGACCCAGCAATCCCACTCTTAGGCTTATACCCTGATGAAATCAAATCTGAAAGAAGCATCTGTACCCCAATGTTCATTGCAGCTCTCTATACAATAGCTAGAACATGGAAGCAACCTAGATGCCCATCCACGAACGAATGGATACAAAATTCTGGCACATACATACAATGGAATACTACATAGCTGTAAAGAGAAATGCAGAAGAATCAGCCCTAATGAGGTGGCTGGATCTAGAATGTATCATCAAAAGTGAAGTCAGTCAGAAAGAGGACAAATACAGTGTATTAACACATATATATGGAATCTAGTAGGATGGTAATGATGGCACATGCAGTGAAGCGACGGAAAGACAGACATGGACAGTGGACATATAGACATTGTGGGGAAGGAACAGACGGTGGGAGGCATAAAGGAAGTAGCATGAAGGCCTGTACTATCATAAGTGAAGAAAATAGCTCTAGTCATTGCTCTATGAGAAAAGGGGATCCTTCAGGGGTGCTGCGTGATGGTTGGGAGGGGTAGGAAGGGGGGGATATACATATGACTAATCTGGGAACATACATATCTGTAAACATCAAAACTCTGTAAAAGTTAAAAGGTGTTGGTTTCCTAACTCAATCATTCAGGCATTTCATGGCTATGGAGAACAGAAACGATTTGAAGGTGCTTCCTTCATCTTCCTTCCTTCTAAAAGACCCCAGAGGATCTGAATCAAGCATTTCCTGAACCCAACCCTGCTTTAATAGTGAACACATTCAGCTTTCTCAGACAACTCAGCACTGGATATATGAACCACCCAATCAAAAAATGGGAAAAGGACCTAAACAGACACCTCCCCAACGATGACATACAGATGGCCCAAAAGCACATGAAATGATGCTCAATTTCACTAATAATTAGAGAAATGCAAATCAAAACTACAATGAGATATCACCTCACACACGTCAGAATGGCCATCATCCCCAAATCGACAGACAATAAATGCTGGAGAGGCTGCAGAGAAAAGGGAACCCTCTTGCATTGCTGGTGGGAGTGTAATTTGATACAGCCTCTATGGAAGACAGTCTGGAGATTTCTTAAAAAACTAAAAATAGAAGCACCATACGACCCAGCAATCCCACTCTTAGGCTTATACCCTGATGAAATCAAATCTGAAAGAAGCATCTGTACCCCAATGTTCATTGCAGCTCTCTATACAATAGCTAGAACATGGAAGCAACCTAGATGCCCATCCACGAACGAATGGATACAAAATTCTGGCACATACATACAATGGAATACTACATAGCTGTAAAGAGAAATGCAGAAGAATCAGCCCTAATGAGGTGGCTGGATCTAGAATGTATCATCAAAAGTGAAGTCAGTCAGAAAGAGGACAAATACAGTGTATTAACACATATATATGGAATCTAGTAGGATGGTAATGATGGCACATGCAGTGAAGCGACGGAAAGACAGACATGGACAGTGGACATATAGACATTGTGGGGAAGGAACAGACGGTGGGAGGCATAAAGGAAGTAGCATGAAGGCCTGTACTATCATAAGTGAAGAAAATAGCTCTAGTCATTGCTCTATGAGAAAAGGGGATCCTTCAGGGGTGCTGCGTGATGGTTGGGAGGGGTAGGAAGGGGGGGATATACATATGACTAATCTGGGAACATACATATCTGTAAACATCAAAACTCTGTAAAAGTTAAAAGGTGTTGGTTTCCTAACTCAATCATTCAGGCATTTCATGGCTATGGAGAACAGAAACGATTTGAAGGTGCTTCCTTCATCTTCCTTCCTTCTAAAAGACCCCAGAGGATCTGAATCAAGCATTTCCTGAACCCAACCCTGCTTTAATAGTGAACACATCAGTGGCAGCTTCCAGATGCTAGCCCCATCCTCAGAGGAAGATCCCAACTCACCACAGAGCTTTAGTAACACCTACTACTACATGTGCATCCCACTTTCTGTTGTGCAGCTATTTGCCCTGGAGAAAGAGATAATCCCGGCTTGAGAGTGTAAGAGGTGGTAAGAGTCAAATTGGCTACAATTTCTCTAGAATTTTCTGCATCCAGTGTGTCTGCAATTTTTTAATGAGGTAGTAGGCTCTCTTTAAACAAAGAGAGCTACTAAATCAAGGATATAACAGACATTCACCTCATATACATCTGTGTTTTTTCCAATATTGAAATGTTTTCATTTTGCTCATTTATATCTTCAGACAATCTGCTATTTTTTAAAAATGTTGGATGCAGATCTTTTTCATATAAATGTATTTTATGTTATTCCTATTTTCCCAAAACTTTCTCAATTATTCAATATTTTAAAAGCAATCATCATATTGATTGATTTATAACACTTGAAATTGTTAAACTGTTTTTGGAAAGCATATTAAGATATCTGTAATTAAACTTATTCTTTGTTTTATTTTCAGTATGCTCTTGACTATCTTTGTTCTATTGTTTGTGTGATTATCTGTGCAGTTCCTTTTTAAACCAAAAATCTTCAAATTGATATGTTTGAAAAGTGCATAAAATTATGTAATAATTGGGGAAGAATTTGATAATCTTTCCTTTCCACCCATTAACTGATATATTATGTGTTTTCTTTCAGTGTGTTTTCATGATTTTCTTAAGCTATTGCTAATATTATATTATTCCTGAGAGCTATGACTAAATTGTCAATGTATATACATATACGCATAAAAACATTATGAAAAACATAGCTGAACTTGGGTAGCAGGATGCCTTCTATCCCCACTCAAAATTTGTCCTTATATATTTAATGGAGAGAATATGCTGAAACACGAATATGTTCATTATTGTTTTTTTAATTCAGTTTATAGAAAAATTTACTAATTTAGATCATTAAGGAATGGTTTTCTTGTCTGTTATGTTAAAATATATTCTTATATGCAAATAAAGTAAGAGTCAACCTTTCTTTAAGCCATATATAACTTTTATAGCTTTATTATAGTTTGGAAATATAAGCACAGTAAAGAAAAAGGTGGTGATTTATACTCTGTGTGACTATGGTCTGAATGTACATGTTTACTGTAAATCACACTGTGCTTTTGGTAGACATAAATATTTTATTCCATAGTAGTCATATATCAAGAGATGGTCATAATATGAGCATTATATAAGGAAATAAATATAAATTTCTAATATCTTAATGGTATTTATAAATAAAATTCATAGTAAATATAGTCAATAAAATTTAATATCACTTTAATGTATCACATAAGTACATGATTATTTCTTTAACCAAATCTAGATTCTTTTTATTCTTCTGCCAGACAAAAAAAGCTTGGGTAAAACAAAATTTTTTATTGTGGGATAATTAGAACATAATAAAATGTATATAGTTCTTACTATTAAGTCTATATTCATCTATATTACTATACTACTATATATTACTATATTACTACTATATTATTATTATATTATAGATAAGGTCTTCTAATGCACCCAGAAAATCATATGAAGACCATGTTATGCTGAGACCATGCTGGGTCCTGTCTATCTCCTCTCCTGTTGATTGGACTCCTTTGTTCATTTCACGCTACTTTTGGCCTATCTTGCTGAACAGTACAGATCTGTTTGCCCATTTCTTTGTTCGCTTTCATAATTCATTGACCTCAAATTCATCCCTTCTCCTTTTTTTTCTATTTTTTTTTCTTTGTGTTGGGTTACAGTACATGTCTGAGATTACAGGAAAATTAACTTTTGATTCTGAAAAAGTAGAGACAGGTTGTTTCCTAGGTGCCTGCTTGTGTGATTGGTACATTTTAAGGTGCATAAAAGGGTGCATAATAGAAATGATAGAACAAAAGCTTTTAAATATTTACCTAAAAGAAACAGAATCTTCTCAACAAATGTTATCCTGGACCTTCTGTCTATACTATAACCTAGGTCTCCAAAATATCACTCCTTTGGTGGCAAAGTCCAAGATGGTGATTTGGAAGAATCTGATCCTATCTCCTCCCATGGATACACCCAATACATAGATACATATGGATCACTTCCCTCTGGAAAAAATATCTGGAAACTAGGTGAGCTACTGTCCACAAGAAAGAACATAAGGAGCACATTGAAATGGGTAGAAGGGCAGAGACAAGGGCAAAAGCATGATACACCATGAGGAGGCATTAGACAAGGGAAAAAGGTGGGGGATTTATACTCTGTGTGACTACATGTACTTTTATGAAATTTGCTTTAAAAATTTTTCCATAGTAGTCATATATCAAGAGATGGTCATAATATGAGCATTATATAAGGAAATAAATATAAATTTATAATATCTTAATAGTATTTATAAATAAAATTCACAGTAAATATAGTCAATAAACTTTAATATCACTTTAATGTATCACATAAGTACATGATTATTTCTTTAACCAAACCTAGATTCTTTTTATTCTTCTGCCAGACAAAAAAGCTTGGGTAAAAAAAAAATTTTTTATTGTGGGATAATTAGAACATAATAAAATGTATATAGTTCTTACTATTAAGTCTATATTCATCTATATTACTATACTACTATATATTACTATATTACTACTATATTATTATTATATTATAGATAAGGTCTTCTAATGCACCCAGAAAATCATATGAAGACCATGTTATGCTGAGACCATGCTGGGTCCTGTCTATCTCCTCTCCTGTTGATTGGACTCCTTTGTTCATTTCACACTACTTTTGGCCTATCTTGCTGAACAGTACAGATCTGTTTGCCCATTTCTTTGTTCGCTTTCATAATTCATTGACCTCAAATTCATCCCTTCTCCTTTTTTTTCTATTTTTTTTTCTTTGTGTTGGGTTACAGTACATGTCTGAGATTACAGGAAAATTAACTTTTGATTCTGAAAAAGTAGAGACAGGTTGTTTCCTAGGTGCCTGCTTGTGTGATTGGTACATTTTAAGGTGCATAAAAGGGTGCATAATAGAAATGATAGAACAAAAAGCTTTTAAATATTTACCTAAAAAGAAACAGAATCTTCTCAACAAATGTTATCCTGGACCTTCTGTCTATACTATAACCTAGGTCTCCAAAATATCACTCCTTTGGTGGCAAAGTCCAAGATGGTGATTTGGAAGAATCTGATCCTATCTCCTCCCATGGATACACCCAATACATAGATACATATGGATCACTTCCCTCTGGAAAAAATATCTGGAAACTAGGTGAGCTACTGTCCACAAGAAAGAACATAAGGAGCACATTGAAATGGGTAGAAGGGGCAGAGACAAGGGCATGCAAAAAACTCCCAGTGCAGTGATACACCATGAGGAGGCATCTCATCAGACAAGTGTTTCTCTACAATGAGTGAAGGATTGGTACCCCATATCAGACACCCCAGCCCTTGGGACCTTGGCACCAAAGAGAAAAGCCCACAAAACATCTGGTTTAGAAAACGAGAGAGGTGAACACCGAAGGGTCCCAAAATGCTATATAAAACTGAGATTCTTCTTGTAGGAGGCTTGCCTGTGGTCTCAATAACTCTGAAACTGAGCAAAAAAAAAAAAAAAAACACCCAAAAAATGAAAAAACAAACACCATTTTGAAAATCACCTAAACTAACAGCTTTGGCTGGAGAGCCAGAGCACCACTGAAATGCTCCTTGGAGATGGAGCCAATGGCCTGGCATTTAAGATACTGTTGCACTGCCAACCTAGCCAGCTACAGCAGTGGGGCAAGTTCTAAGACTTCACTCTCCTGACATCTGGCTAAGACAGCTATGGGCAAGTGGTACAGCACTAGCCTGCTGTCCTGCTGAAGCTGGAGAGCATGGGTAGGGGCAAGACTCTGCCCCCTGCTAGCTAAGGCTGGAAAGCACAGGCAGCAGGACATTCCCCTGCTCCCAGGCTAGAGCTGGAGCACAGGTGCAGGCAGACTAAGACCTCTCTAATGGCAGAGTTGAAGCCAGAGCATGACACACCCTACCCTCCTCCAGCTGCCTCACTAAAATTAGCAGGCATACACAATCCATACAGGAAACAACGTGTGACCCGGCCCTGGTGGCCAGAGGTACTGGCATTCCTAACTTCCATGGGACTGTAACAATCAGACAGACAACTCTTTCCTGCACACCAGCTGAACACCACCACTGCATACACAGACACAGAGATTTATTTATTTCCTCAAAAATTTATGGATCGACTTCGTCCAAAATATCACTCCTTTGGTGGCAAAGTCCAAGATGGTGATTTGGAAGAATCTGATCCTATCTCCTCCCATGGATACACCCAATACATAGATACATATGGATCACTTCCCTCTGGAAAAAATATCTGGAAACTAGGTGAGCTACTGTCCACAAGAAAGAACATAAGGAGCACATTGAAATGGGTAGAAGGGGCAGAGACAAGGGCATGCAAAAAACTCCCAGTGCAGTGATACACCATGAGGAGGCATCTCATCAGACAAGTGTTTCTCTACAATGAGTGAAGGATTGGTACCCCATATCAGACACCCCAGCCCTTGGGACCTTGGCACCAAAGAGAAAAGCCCACAAAACATCTGGTTTAGAAAACGAGAGAGGTGAACACCGAAGGGTCCCAAAATGCTATATAAAACTGAGATTCTTCTTGTAGGAGGCTTGCCTGTGGTCTCAATAACTCTGAAACTGAGCAAAAAAAAAAAAAAAAACACCCAAAAAATGAAAAAACAAACACCATTTTGAAAATCACCTAAACTAACAGCTTTGGCTGGAGAGCCAGAGCACCATTGAAATGCTCCTTGGAGATGGAGCCAATGGCCTGGCATTTAAGATACTGTTGCACTGCCAACCTAGCCAGCTACAGCAGTGGGGCAAGTTCTAAGACTTCACTCTCCTGACATCTGGCTAAGACAGCTATGGGCAAGTGGTACAGCACTAGCCTGCTGTCCTGCTGAAGCTGGAGAGCATGGGTAGGGGCAAGACTCTGCCCCCTGCTAGCTAAGGCTGGAAAGCACAGGCAGCAGGACATTCCCCTGCTCCCAGGCTAGAGCTGGAGCACAGGTGCAGGCAGACTAAGACCTCTCTAATGGCAGAGTTGAAGCCAGAGCATGACACACCCTACCCTCCTCCAGCTGCCTCACTAAAATTAGCAGGCATACACAATCCATACAGGAAACAACGTGTGACCCGGCCCTGGTGGCCAGAGGTACTGGCATTCCTAACTTCCATGGGACTGTAACAATCAGACAGACAACTCTTTCCTGCACACCAGCTGAACACCACCACTGCATACACAGACACAGAGATTTTTTTTTATTTTTATGGCTTATTCATTTAGGATTTTTCTTTTTTTATTGAAGTACAATTGATTTAAAATGTGATAATTGTAATCCAGCAATCCCAAGCATGAGCATATATCTGAACAAAACTACAATTCACAACAGCCAAGACATGAAAACAATCTAAATGTCCATTTCAGATGAAAGGATAAAGAAAGTGTAGTGTGTGTGTGTGTGTGTGTGTGTATAATGAAAAACAACTGAACCATAAAAAGAATGAAATAATGTCATTTGCATTAGATAGAACTACTAAGAAAAGTAAGCTAAAAAGAGAAAGACAAATACTGTATGATATCACTTATACTGGAATCTAAAATATCACACACATAGCTTACTTTCTGTGTAAAAGATCAATGTACTTGGCCTGGAGCTCCAACCTGAAAGACAGGCTTCATGTTTCTACCCATCAAAATGTTAAGTAGGCACTTCCAGTGAACATAAGCAGGGAGACACCATCCTTATGCACCTCACCACCCTCACTACTACCCAGTGAGACTTACAAGAAAGGAACACACACATTTCCATCTATATTTCACAACTGTAACCCAGGGACACCTTCAGATCTCCTTGATCTTTATATATTTCATTCTCTAAAAGCTGCTGAGGGTTTTTCAGGCTGCTAATCAGCCTGAAAAATAAGTGTAAAATAAAACCCTTCCTTTTGGAACACTAAATTGTTCCAGCACGCCCTCAACAATGGAGTATACGAAAAATAAATCAGGCAGTTTATACAATCACAAAGATTTGAGAGACAACCAAGAGTTAGAGCAGGGCTGAACAAGAAGGATCACCGTCTACATGAGGCCAATCCTTCAAAAGTGAGGGAGGTGGTTGCTTTGCCTAATCCACACTAACAACTGGAGATTCAAACAAAGTCCAGAGCATGACACCCCATCCTCCAGCTGCCTCACTAAAATTAGCAGGCATACACAATCCATACAGGAAACAACGTGTGACCCGGCCCTGGTGGCCAGAGGTACTGGCATTCCTAACTTCCATGGGACTGTAACAATCAGACAGACAACTCTTTCCTGCACACCAGCTGAACACCACCACTGCATACACAGACACAGAGATTTTTTTTTATTTTTATGGCTTATTCATTTAGGATTTTTCTTTTTTTATTGAAGTACAATTGATTTAAAATGTGATAATTGTAATTCAGCAATCCCAAGCATGAGCATATATCTGAACAAAACTACAATTCACAACAGCCAAGACATGAAAACAATCTAAATGTCCATTTCAGATGAAAGGATAAAGAAAGTGTAGTGTGTGTGTGTGTGTATAATGAAAAACAACTGAACCATAAAAAGAATGAAATAATGTCATTTGCATTAGATAGAACTACTAAGAAAAGTAAGCTAAAAAGAGAAAGACAAATACTGTATGATATCACTTATACTGGAATCTAAAATATCACACACATAGCTTACTTTCTGTGTAAAAGATCAATGTACTTGGCCTGGAGCTCCAACCTGAAAGACAGGCTTCATGTTTCTACCCATCAAAATGTTAAGTAGGCACTTCCAGTGAACATAAGCAGGGAGACACCATCCTTATGCACCTCACCACCCTCACTACTACCCAGTGAGACTTACAAGAAAGGAACACACACATTTCCATCTATATTTCACAACTGTAACCCAGGGACACCTTCAGATCTCCTTGATCTTTATATATTTCATTCTCTAAAAGCTGCTGAGGGTTTTTCAGGCTGCTAATCAGCCTGAAAAATAAGTGTAAAATAAAACCCTTCCTTTTGGAACACTAAATTGTTCCAGCACGCCCTCAACAATGGAGTATACGAAAAATAAATCAGGCAGTTTATACAATCACAAAGATTTGAGAGACAACCAAGAGTTAGAGCAGGGCTGAACAAGAAGGATCACCGTCTACATGAGGCCAATCCTTCAAAAGTGAGGGAGGTGGTTGCTTTGCCTAATCCACACTAACAACTGGAGATTCAAACAAAGTGAGAAAACAGAAATAGATTTAAAACAAAAGAAAAAGAAGAAACCTCAAAAAGACCTTAGCAATGATATAAATATAACTAACCTAGACAGCGTATTCAAAACCAGAGACATCACTTTGCTGAGATAAGTCCATATAGTTGCTATAGTTTCCTCAGTAGTCACGTATGGATGTAAGAGACGAATCATAAAGAAGGCTGAGCGCCAAAGAATTAATGCCTTTGAACTGTGGTGTTGGAGAAGACTCTTGAGAGTCCCTTAGACTACAAGGAGATCAAACCAGTCAATCCTAAAGGAAATCAACCCTGAGCATTCATTGGAAGGACTGGAGCTTTGGCTACCTGATGTGAAGAGAGAACTCATTGGAAAAGACCCTGATGTTGGGAAAAATAGAAGGCAAAAGGAGAAGCGGAAGACAAAGTACAAGATGGTTTGATGGCATCACAGAGTCAATGGAACTGAGTTTCAGCAAGCTCTGGGAGATGGTGAAGGACAATTCACCATCTGGTGTGCTGAGGTCCATGGGGTCCCAAAGAGTCAGACACAACTGAGCAACTGAAGTGAACTTAATGATAACTAATCTCCCTTATAAAGTATTCAAATTCATGTTAATAAAGATGCACCCCAAACTCAGGAGAAGAATGGATAAACATTGAGAATCTCAGCAACGAGGAAATCACAAAGCTGAAGAATACAGTAACTGAAAAATACACTAAAGGGGTTCAACAGTATTGTGAATTACATAGAAGGACAAATCAGCAAGTTATATGCAAATAAATATAACTGCACCATTATCTTACATTGCATAAATTAACTCAAAATGGAGTAACAACTTGAATGTAACACCTTAAACATAGGTTGTAAGCTCCTTCTCATCAAGCTTAGTGATGTTTTGAATGATGTGACTCTCTAGGCAAAGGAACAAAAGCAAAAATAAAAACATGGGACTATATCAACATAAAAAGTTTCTGCACAGTGAAGGAAACAAGGAACAAAATGAAAAGGCAACCTATGGAATGGGAGAATATATTGGCAAATTATATATATGAGAATGGGGTAATATCAATATGAAAGTATATAAAGAACTCATACAACTCATTAACAATAGCAAAAACCAATTTGGTGAAAAACGGACAGAGAATCTAATTACATATTTTCCAAAGAATAAATATAGATGGACAACAGGCTGATGAAAAGGTGCTCAACATTTTAATCACCAGGGGAATACAAATCTAAACCACAGTGAGATATCTCAAACCTCAGTAGTCACGTATGGATGTAAGAGACGAATCATAAAGAAGGCTGAGCGCCAAAGAATTAATGCCTTTGAACTGTGGTGTTGGAGAAGACTCTTGAGAGTCCCTTAGACTACAAGGAGATCAAACCAGTCAATCCTAAAGGAAATCAACCCTGAGCATTCATTGGAAGGACTGGAGCTTTGGCTACCTGATGTGAAGAGAGAACTCATTGGAAAAGACCCTGATGTTGGGAAAAATAGAAGGCAAAAGGAGAAGCGGAAGACAAAGTACAAGATGGTTTGATGGCATCACAGAGTCAATGGAACTGAGTTTCAGCAAGCTCTGGGAGATGGTGAAGGACAATTCACCATCTGGTGTGCTGAGGTCCATGGGGTCCCAAAGAGTCAGACACAACTGAGCAACTGAAGTGAACTTAATGATAACTAATCTCCCTTATAAAGTATTCAAATTCATGTTAATAAAGATGCACCCCAAACTCAGGAGAAGAATGGATAAACATTGAGAATCTCAGCAACGAGGAAATCACAAAGCTGAAGAATACAGTAACTGAAAAATACACTAAAGGGGTTCAACAGTATTGTGAATTACATAGAAGGACAAATCAGCAAGTTATATGCAAATAAATATAACTGCACCATTATCTTACATTGCATAAATTAACTCAAAATGGAGTAACAACTTGAATGTAACACCTTAAACATAGGTTGTAAGCTCCTTCTCATCAAGCTTAGTGATGTTTTGAATGATGTGACTCTCTAGGCAAAGGAACAAAAGCAAAAATAAAAACATGGGACTATATCAACATAAAAAGTTTCTGCACAGTGAAGGAAACAAGGAACAAAATGAAAAGGCAACCTATGGAATGGGAGAATATATTGGCAAATTATATATATGAGAATGGGGTAATATCAATATGAAAGTATATAAAGAACTCATACAACTCATTAACAATAGCAAAAACCAATTTGGTGAAAAACGGACAGAGAATCTAATTACATATTTTCCAAAGAATAAATATAGATGGACAACAGGCTGATGAAAAGGTGCTCAACATTTTAATCACCAGGGGAATACAAATCTAAACCACAGTGAGATATCTCAAACCTATCAAAGTGACTATGATAAGAAATAATCAGTGCTGGTAAGGGTGGAGAAAAGAGACCCTTTGTGTACTGTTGGTAGTAATGTACATTAATGAAGTTACTTTGGCGAACATAACTAAAAATAAAGCTAGCATCTAATTCAGAGGTTCTATATTCTTGGGTACTTAGCTGCAGAAAACAAAAAGATCAATTTGAAAAGGTGTGTATGTATACCCCTATGGTCACTGCAGACTTACTTACAATAGCTAAGATGTGGAAAAAACCCAAGTGTCCATCAATTGATGAACTGATAAAGAAGAGGTAGAACACACAGAGACGCAAAAACATTACTCAGCCATAAAAAAGAATGAAACGTTGCCATTTGCAACAACATGAATGGATTTGAGAAGATTACAGTGAGTGAACTTCTCAAACAGGAAAAGACAAATACTGCCTGTCACTTACATGTGGAATCTAAACAAACCAAAGTAAAACTTAGATTCCACGATACAGAGTAGACTGGTGGCTGCAAGAGGAGAGGGGAGATGATGGGGAGCACATGGGTTAAAGGGATTAAGAAACTTCCAGCCATAAAATTCCCAGTTACAAAATAAATGGGCCACTGGGGATGTATAACAATATACAGCATGGGAAATATAGTCAATGATACCATATTAAAATTTTAAAGTGACAGAGGGTAGCCAGACTTATTGTGTTGATCATTTTGTGATGTGTACAAATGCTGAATCACTATGCTCTACACCAGAAACTTTTATAACAACATAACTAGTATATTACAATTATACCTTAATTTAGAAAAAGAATATCACTCCTCTCATAGCTCTCCCAACTTTCCTTATTGTCTATAAATCTTTCAAAATATCCCAGTTCAAAGCAATCTCAATAAAAATGATTCTCTGTTTCCACCACTCTGTACACATAAAGAGGAATGCCCAATCTGTTGGGAAGGCAACGGTAGGCATTTCATGCTCGGCGCAAAGGTACAAAGCCCTCAGCAAACCAAAAGTTCATGAAGACAACAGGACATGCTAGAAATCCTACAGGACATTTTAGACTTGAGACTTCCTCAAAACTCCCTTCTTGTTTTGTTGTTCAACCGTGACCAACTCTTGGCAATTCCATGGACTGTAGCCCTAAAGGCTCCTCTGTTCGTGGAGTTTTCCGGGCAAGAATGCTGGAGTAGGTTGCCATTTCCTACTTCAGGGTGTCTCCCCGACCCAAGGTCTTCTGCAAGTCTCCTGCATGGCAAGTGACTTTTTCACCACTGGGCCACCAGGGAAACCCCCAAATGCCCTAATTGTTCTATTTTCCATCCCACAAAATAAAGGCCAAGAAATCTTTGGTTCTACTCCTCAGTCTGCTTTTTTGTTTGTTTGTTTCATGCATCATTTGGCTTTTATAGCATCTGTTTGTTCACATGCTTTCTTTCTCACCATTTCTCTGTTTGACTTTTCCATTACTCTGATCTCTTTTTTACACCCGTATCTTTCATAAGTCTTCTTTCGCTATGCTAATAGAGAATTTTTTTCATGTAGAATATTTTTGCCTTTTTTAATCTACCCTCAGTCAGTACATCAGCTGACTTCCAGCCACTACCCGCACCCCATGGTACAGCAGAGTGGTTCACAGCACACAGGAAGGCAAGTCAGATATTCTGGAATGAATTCTCTAGTCTGCCGCATACTATGCTTTATTTGGCAAATGATTTAAACATTATGTATCTCAGCTTCTTCATCTTTAAACAAGAGGTGATATTAGTTTCCTCACAGTACTGTTATGACGGTTCACAGTTCCGGTGGGATATCAAATGCTGAATCACTATGCTCTACACCAGAAACTTTTATAACAACATAACTAGTATATTACAATTATACCTTAATTTAGAAAAAGAATATCACTCCTCTCATAGCTCTCCCAACTTTCCTTATTGTCTATAAATCTTTCAAAATATCCCAGTTCAAAGCAATCTCAATAAAAATGATTCTCTGTTTCCACCACTCTGTACACATAAAGAGGAATGCCCAATCTGTTGGGAAGGCAACGGTAGGCATTTCATGCTCGGCGCAAAGGTACAAAGCCCTCAGCAAACCAAAAGTTCATGAAGACAACAGGACATGCTAGAAATCCTACAGGACATTTTAGACTTGAGACTTCCTCAAAACTCCCTTCTTGTTTTGTTGTTCAACCGTGACCAACTCTTGGCAATTCCATGGACTGTAGCCCTAAAGGCTCCTCTGTTCGTGGAGTTTTCCGGGCAAGAATGCTGGAGTAGGTTGCCATTTCCTACTTCAGGGTGTCTCCCCGACCCAAGGTCTTCTGCAAGTCTCCTGCATGGCAAGTGACTTTTTCACCACTGGGCCACCAGGGAAACCCCCAAATGCCCTAATTGTTCTATTTTCCATCCCACAAAATAAAGGCCAAGAAATCTTTGGTTCTACTCCTCAGTCTGCTTTTTTGTTTGTTTGTTTCATGCATCATTTGGCTTTTATAGCATCTGTTTGTTCACATGCTTTCTTTCTCACCATTTCTCTGTTTGACTTTTCCATTACTCTGATCTCTTTTTTACACCCGTATCTTTCATAAGTCTTCTTTCGCTATGCTAATAGAGAATTTTTTTCATGTAGAATATTTTTGCCTTTTTTAATCTACCCTCAGTCAGTACATCAGCTGACTTCCAGCCACTACCCGCACCCCATGGTACAGCAGAGTGGTTCACAGCACACAGGAAGGCAAGTCAGATATTCTGGAATGAATTCTCTAGTCTGCCGCATACTATGCTTTATTTGGCAAATGATTTAAACATTATGTATCTCAGCTTCTTCATATTTAAACAGGAGGTGATAATAGTATCTACCTCACAGTACTGTTATGAGCATTAGATGAATTATGTATATACATGTTTGGAACAGTTCCTGGGATATGACAGTATCAACTGACATCATAATTACACTGAGAAGGAACTCACACCTGAAAACAAACCGTCTATTTTTTCTTTTTTTAATGTTGGCCTCTTTATTGGTCTCTCACTTATTTATTTTCATCTGTCTTTGTTCGTTGGCCTGTGTGGGCCTCCCATTGCAGTGGCCTCTCTCGCTGCAGAGCACTGGCCCTGCCAGCTCGGTAGTTGGACACATAGGTCTAGAGGCTCTGTGGCACGTTAGATCTTCCGAGGCCAGGGATCAAACTGGGGCCCCTTGAACTGCAAGGTGGTGTCCTTACCCACTGGGCCACCAGGGAAGCTCTGAAAACAAGCCATCTATTTATAGGATCTTCTGTTTGTATAAAACAGAGCAAATAATACAACAACAGAGAAATTCTCAATTTTGCAATATCTCTGAACATAGCCCAATGTCCAGAACCAAATAGGAAAAAAATAACTGGTCAATTCGAAAGCATCTGGTGAAGGGTGCCATAGGGACCAACTGAAGGTTTAAAAATAGAGGACATGTCATCCATTACACACAAGTACTTGTTTTCAAACATCAGTCTTGCTACTAATTTTTCCTAAATGTCTAAGTACCTGAAGCATACTTTTTGAAATGTGACATAATTTCGACTGCCCCCAAATCATTTCTATCAATAAAAACTTTCCCACTTCATTAAAAAATAAAAAGCATTGAAAGTATCTGTTTCATGTGTGGTGTAATTATGGATCTTACATAAACTAATTACTTTTGTTATTTTGTTAATATTCACTTTTCATTCGTACAACTTTAGATTCTATCATTGTAACACATCATGGGCAAATACAAAGATGGATACTTTGCGAAATCTAAAACTGTAAAAATTACACTTTTCTTCCTGAATCTGGCTGTGTTTTTTGGCAAAGGGGAATACAACAAAACGCTTTGGCATGATTTTATCAATCCGTGCTGTTAGGATATGTCACACTGGAGCACAAAAGCAGCAGGCAGGAAATAATCCATGAATAGTATACTTTTATTTTTTTTCTAAATAGGCTTGAATGTAAGACATTTTGCCAAATATTTTAATTGTGCCCTGAAATTAAAATGCGAATCCAAATTCCAATCCCTGTAAGCACTTTTCCATGTTCATATGAACTATGCTGTGGTACAGGCTTCCCAGGTGGCATAGTAGTAAAGAATCTGCCTGCCTTTGCCGGAGACACAGGAGATGTGGGTTTGATTCCCATGTGGGTTAGTGATAGTCCCCTGGAGGAAGAAATGGCAACCCACTGCTGTATTCTTGCCTGGAGTATCCCCATGGACAGGGGAACCGGGCGGGCTACAGTTCATGGGGTTACAAAGAGTCGGACATGACTGAGCAGACACGCACACACACACATGTTGTGTTGCTATTGAAATGTCTTATTATTGAGGGTATTTAACCTTATACTTTTTGACACAGCTGAACAGTTTGGCCTGAAGCAGAGCAACATCAGATTGATGACAGTATGCAACAAGGTAAATGTTTTTCAATTAATTACATCCACAGTGGATGGGGCAGATGCTGACTCCTTTGCTCTAAGACATATTTCTGTAGCTGTGCATCATTAGGGTAGTGTGTGTTTGAATGCTCAGCCACACACATGAGCACAGCAGTTGTACCTGCCTCCTTCGATCCATCCTGCATACCCTGACTGCCAGGTTCAATGAAAATATTATTCCCAAATTCAAGGTTAACAAAGGAAGTGTAAGGGTTGACATTCATCTGATTAAAGCAAAAGATCCAATGACACATTCACAATTGTAGCATATGAATATATATAATGATATATTTCATATGTGGAAATAGGACTTATGAGCTGTCTACATCAAGTACGTAGTATACAGGAATACACATATGTATCTGCAGATGGACAGATCTGACTAGCAACCTTTTATAATGAAATACTGGACAATTTGATACTGCATAGTTTGATATACTCATTAATGCATAGTTTTCAACAGGGGTAACATATAATAGTTGGTGTGGCATGATTTTATCAATCCGTGCTGTTAGGATATGTCACACTGGAGCACAAAAGCAGCAGGCAGGAAATAATCCATGAATAGTATACTTTTATTTTTTTTCTAAATAGGCTTGAATGTAAGACATTTTGCCAAATATTTTAATTGTGCCCTGAAATTAAAATGCGAATCCAAATTCCAATCCCTGTAAGCACTTTTCCATGTTCATATGAACTATGCTGTGGTACAGGCTTCCCAGGTGGCATAGTAGTAAAGAATCTGCCTGCCTTTGCCGGAGACACAGGAGATGTGGGTTTGATTCCCATGTGGGTTAGTGATAGTCCCCTGGAGGAAGAAATGGCAACCCACTGCTGTATTCTTGCCTGGAGTATCCCCATGGACAGGGGAACCGGGCGGGCTACAGTTCATGGGGTTACAAAGAGTCGGACATGACTGAGCAGACACGCACACACACACATGTTGTGTTGCTATTGAAATGTCTTATTATTGAGGGTATTTAACCTTATACTTTTTGACACAGCTGAACAGTTTGGCCTGAAGCAGAGCAACATCAGATTGATGACAGTATGCAACAAGGTAAATGTTTTTCAATTAATTACATCCACAGTGGATGGGGCAGATGCTGACTCCTTTGCTCTAAGACATATTTCTGTAGCTGTGCATCATTAGGGTAGTGTGTGTTTGAATGCTCAGCCACACACATGAGCACAGCAGTTGTACCTGCCTCCTTCGATCCATCCTGCATACCCTGACTGCCAGGTTCAATGAAAATATTATTCCCAAATTCAAGGTTAACAAAGGAAGTGTAAGGGTTGACATTCATCTGATTAAAGCAAAAGATCCAATGACACATTCACAATTGTAGCATATGAATATATATAATGATATATTTCATATGTGGAAATAGGACTTATGAGCTGTCTACATCAAGTACGTAGTATACAGGAATACACATATGTATCTGCAGATGGACAGATCTGACTAGCAACCTTTTATAATGAAATACTGGACAATTTGATACTGCATAGTTTGATATACTCATTAATGCATAGTTTTCAACAGGGGTAACATATAATAGTTGGTTTGTAAATGATCAATAATTTTAGAAAACCTGGTAACTTAAGAGCCAGCTAAGTTCATGGAACTATCCTTGTCACACTGTTGAATGCATTCTATTTGGAGACATTTTCGTGCACAAAAAAATTATGTATAAAATTCCTTGAAGTGAATAATTGACATTGAGTGGAAATAATTTCCATGAATTTTTCTTTAAATATGAAATCAATAATTCTATGAGCATGGGGCCCCAATTAAATTTGAATAATTAGAAAAATATATACTTTTGACTGGAGAAATGATCAAGCTATGGCCTAGTATGGTTACTCAGGAAACAATTATGTTCAATTACTAATGAAATAAAAGTGACAATGTTTAAATCATGCTTAGTAATTTCAGTTGCTACTTTTAGTGCTTTTAAATGTATTAACACACCTATTTCTTTAAATAATCCTGCAAAGTGATTATATCTCCCACTTTACAATTGAAGAAATTGAGGCATATAATGCTTAGGTAAATTGGTCAAGACTCAATAGCAGTTACTTAGTAGAATGGGGTTTGGACCCAATCAATTTAGGTAATAGCTATCCAACATTTTGCTTTGTGGTTCCTTATGTTTCGTATAAGACCAATCAAAGATTTTTCTCCAATGATTGCTGATTTTCAGAAGACTAGTGTATTTTATAAATACATGTCTAACTTTTAGTTTCCATAATCTATAAAAAGGTAATATCATTACTGCCAGAAAGATAAAACAGAGTTTGAATGACACATGCCATTTTACCTGACTGCCAGGTTCAATGAAAATATTATTCCCAAATTCAAGGTTAACAAAGGAAGTGTAAGGGTTGACATTCATCTGATTAAAGCAAAAGATCCAATGACACATTCACAATTGTAGCATATGAATATATATAATGATATATTTCATATGTGGAAATAGGACTTATGAGCTGTCTACATCAAGTACGTAGTATACAGGAATACACATATGTATCTGCAGATGGACAGATCTGACTAGCAACCTTTTATAATGAAATACTGGACAATTTGATACTGCATAGTTTGATATACTCATTAATGCATAGTTTTCAACAGGGGTAACATATAATAGTTGGTTTGTAAATGATCAATAATTTTAGAAAACCTGGTAACTTAAGAGCCAGCTAAGTTCATGGAACTATCCTTGTCACACTGTTGAATGCATTCTATCTGGAGACATTTTCGTGCACAAAAAAATTATGTATAAAATTCCTTGAAGTGAATAATTGACATTGAGTGGAAATAATTTCCATGAATTTTTCTTTAAATATGAAATCAATAATTCTATGAGCATGGGGCCCCAATTAAATTTGAATAATTAGAAAAATATATACTTTTGACTGGAGAAATGATCAAGCTATGGCCTAGTATGGTTACTCAGGAAACAATTATGTTCAATTACTAATGAAATAAAAGTGACAATGTTTAAATCATGCTTAGTAATTTCAGTTGCTACTTTTAGTGCTTTTAAATGTATTAACACACCTATTTCTTTAAATAATCCTGCAAAGTGATTATATCTCCCACTTTACAATTGAAGAAATTGAGGCATATAATGCTTAGGTAAATTGGTCAAGACTCAATAGCAGTTACTTAGTAGAATGGGGTTTGGACCCAATCAATTTAGGTAATAGCTATCCAACATTTTGCTTTGTGGTTCCTTATGTTTCGTATAAGACCAATCAAAGATTTTTCTCCAATGATTGCTGATTTTCAGAAGACTAGTGTATTTTATAAATACATGTCTAACTTTTAGTTTCCATAATCTATAAAAAGGTAATATCATTACTGCCAGAAAGATAAAACAGAGTTTGAATGAGATAGTTTGAAAGCTATTTTAGAAAATAGTGTTTCTTTTGTGATAAGTATTTTTAACAACAAGAAAAGAAGGAAAGAGCATCTCAGAGCTTCTTTTAAGACACAGAATGTTCATGTACCATACACTCTCTACAGGAAACTTGTTACTTAAACAATTTATCCTATTTTCTTACTTTAATTTTCCTTTAGCCTTTCCCCATGACACTAACATTTTTTCCAAACAATCACTGGTTGCATAATTTATGTGTAACTATTTATATAACCACCTAAACATAACCATCTTGTAGAAAATGTAAGATTTAAAAGATGAGATTAACAACATAAATAGATCTTACTCCACATTTTTATGAAATCTTCAAAATACATTTCTAAATGAGTAATGATGACAGCAAATGACATAAAATTGCTTGTGACTCTTGAAATGTACCACAAGTTTGCCTCCAAAATAAAAGCATGGTTAAATTCATGACACTGCATGAAAGTTTTATCACCATTAATAATACATTTCAAAGGTATTTTGCTCATTTAGAAGACAAAATGTATCTGATCAACCTTTTAATTCGCATTTCTTTCATTCCTATTTAGGTGTACACATTGTCCCATGTTCCTAGCTACTTACAGTTAATTTTCTGTCTATAAATGCCCTTTTTTAAAAAAAAATTTTTTTGGGGGGGTGGGTGAGTAGGGAGGGAGGGGGATGGGCGGGCCACTTCTATTGGTCTTTCATTTCTCTATTTTCATCCGTCTTTGTTCTTCGACTCCTGTGGGCCTCCCATCGCGGTGGCCTCTGTCGTCGCAGAGCGCCGGCTCTGGGCGCATGCGTGCCAGAACTCCGGCTCAGTAATTGGACACATCAGTCCAGCCGCTCCGCGGCACATGGGATCTTCCCAGGCCAGGGATCGAACCGGTGCCCCTTGCACTGCAAGGCGGTGTCCTTACCCACTGGACCACCAGGGAAGCCCTGTCTGCCCTTTTATAATCAATGCTAGTAATGAATATAAGCATCTATCCATGTATGTTCGTTACCATTTTATTGTGAGTCGTAGGCGTAACAAATTAAAGTTTTATGTCACAAAGCTTGATAATCTGAAAAAAAAAATAGACATAATAACTGAGGCACTTTAGTGTACACACGAAACTAATAAAATACTGTAAATAATGCTTCAGTTAAAAAGAAAAAACTTCAGTGAAAAAAGCTTGATTTCATGCATATTTCTGTTAACAAACAATACTTAACAGGGGACTTTACATTTTTTACATTTGCTAAATGAAGCCTTTTATAAATTTTGAGATGCAAGACTTAAAATTTATAATTCATTTGTTTGACACTGAACAAAACAGAACTATGAAGTTCGATGAAAATAACCCTCAAAGAAGAAGAAAAAAAAAATGCTCAATGACTATTTTCCTCCATGATATTTTGGGAAAACACATAATTAATCTCAAACCACAATTCAAATTCTGCATTTAGGATAGAAAAAAACTAGTCATATGTTTTTAGTCTTTTATTTTTTTAAAGTTGATTACTTTTAAACCATTTTTACATGAAAATATTACATGTTCATTTTTGTAAATTTAGAAATATAACAATACTTACAGGAAAAAAAAAAAAAACTTCACCTGTAATCATGACAGTCAAAAGTTATCTGCTTACATCTGAGTATCTCCTCCAACATTATTTCTTTATGGACACATGTATGCAAACATATGACTCACACCCTATATATATACACACATACACAAACATTATACTATATAGATAATCCTTGAACAATATGGGGGTTAGAGGTGCCAATTGCATTACAGCCAAAAAAAAAAACACTGGTTATCACTATACTCTAGTTTCTTCCTATTCTTTATTCCTTATCCTTGGATTCAACCAACCATAGATTGTGCAATACTGTATTTATTGCTTTTTAATCAACCTCCCTAACTTCAGACTATATTACAAAGCAACAGTCATCAAGACAGTATGGTACTGGCACAAAAACAGAAATATAGATTGATGGAACAAGATCAAGAACCCAGAGATAAACCCACACACCTATGGGGACCTTATTTTTGACAAAGGAGGCGAAAATATACAATGGGACAAAGACAGCCTCTTCAACAAATGGTGCTGGGAAAATTGGACAACTACATGCAAAAAAATGAAGTTGGAACATTCCCTGACACCATACACAGAGATCAACTCAAAATGGATTAAAGACCTAAATGGAAGACCAGAAACGCTAAAACTAAAATATAGGCAAAACATTCAAGGACATGAATCAAAGCAAGATCTCCCATGAACCACCTACTAGAATAGCATAACTAAAGACAAAAATGAACATGTGGGACTTAATGAAACTTAAAAGCTTTTGTACAGCAAAAGAAATTACAAAAAAGCTGAACAGACAGCCCACAGAATGGGAGAAAATCATAGCAAATAACCCTAAAGAAAAAAAAAAAAAAATGCTCAATGACTATTTTCCTCCATGATATTTTGGGAAAACACATAATTAATCTCAAACCACAATTCAAATTCTGCATTTAGGATAGAAAAAAACTAGTCATATGTTTTTAGTCTTTTATTTTTTTAAAGTTGATTACTTTTAAACCATTTTTACATGAAAATATTACATGTTCATTTTTGTAAATTTAGAAATATAACAATACTTACAGGAAAAAAAAAAAAAACTTCACCTGTAATCATGACAGTCAAAAGTTATCTGCTTACATCTGAGTATCTCCTCCAACATTATTTCTTTATGGACACATGTATGCAAACATATGACTCACACCCTATATATATACACACATACACAAACATTATACTATATAGATAATCCTTGAACAATATGGGGGTTAGAGGTGCCAATTGCATTACAGCCAAAAAAAAAAAACACTGGTTATCACTATACTCTAGTTTCTTCCTATTCTTTATTCCTTATCCTTGGATTCAACCAACCATAGATTGTGCAATACTGTATTTATTGCTTTTTAATCAACCTCCCTAACTTCAGACTATATTACAAAGCAACAGTCATCAAGACAGTATGGTACTGGCACAAAAACAGAAATATAGATTGATGGAACAAGATCAAGAACCCAGAGATAAACCCACACACCTATGGGGACCTTATTTTTGACAAAGGAGGCGAAAATATACAATGGGACAAAGACAGCCTCTTCAACAAATGGTGCTGGGAAAATTGGACAACTACATGCAAAAAAATGAAGTTGGAACATTCCCTGACACCATACACAGAGATCAACTCAAAATGGATTAAAGACCTAAATGGAAGACCAGAAACGCTAAAACTAAAATATAGGCAAAACATTCAAGGACATGAATCAAAGCAAGATCTCCCATGAACCACCTACTAGAATAGCATAACTAAAGACAAAAATGAACATGTGGGACTTAATGAAACTTAAAAGCTTTTGTACAGCAAAAGAAATTACAAAAAAGCTGAACAGACAGCCCACAGAATGGGAGAAAATCATAGCAAATGAAACAACAGACAAAGAATTCATCTCCAAAATCTACAAGCAACTCAGACAACTCAACATGGGAAAAATGAACCACCCAATCAAAAAATGCGAAAAAAACCTAAAGAGACATCTCACCAAAGATGGCATACAGATGGCCAAAAAACACATGAAACGATGCTCAACCTCACTTATTATTAGAGAAGTGCAAATCAAAACTACAATGAGACATCACCTCATACCCGTCAGAATGGCCATCATCAACAAATCGACAGACAATAAATGCTGGAGAGGGTGCAGAGAAAAGGGAACCCTCTTGCATTGCTGGTAGGAATGTACATTGCTACAGTCGCTATGGAAGACAGTATGGAGATTCCTTAAAATTATCACCCTTTTAATTTAACTTATATACAGAGTACATCAAGCAAAATCCTGGAATGGATGGATGAAGCACAAGCTGGAATCAAGACTGCAGAGAGAAACATCAACAGTTTAAGATATGCAGATGATACCACTTGAATGGCAGAAAGTGAAAAGTTATTAAAGATCCTCTTGATGGGACTTCTGGAAAGATGGCAAACAAGTAAGACCAGGAGATTGCCAGCTACCCAGCAAATACATCAAAAATCCATCAAGATATGGAACAACACCTACAAAGCGACCTCTGGGTGACAACAGAAGACTTTAGGCTTTCAGCGAGCAAGTAACCTCCCTGGAATGAAAGTTCTATTTTGGAGATGAAATATTTATGAGGAAAATGTATGATACCTGAGGTATGCATCAGTGTAGCATGGGAAAGTAAAAATGGGTAAGACTGGCCATGAGTCCACGGTTGAATACTAGGTACATTGATGTTTATTGTTGTATTCTCCCTATTTCTGTGTTCAAAATATTCTGAGCCTCTTGAAGCTAAAAGAGGAGAGTGAAAAACCTGCCTTAAAATTCAACATTAAAAAAATGAACATCATAGCATCTGTTCCCATTACTTCATGCAAAATAGATGGGGGAAAGTGGAAACAGACAAAGAATTCATCTCCAAAATCTACAAGCAACTCAGACAACTCAACATGGGAAAAATGAACCACCCAATCAAAAAATGCGAAAAAAACCTAAAGAGACATCTCACCAAAGATGGCATACAGATGGCCAAAAAACACATGAAACGATGCTCAACCTCACTTATTATTAGAGAAGTGCAAATCAAAACTACAATGAGACATCACCTCATACCCGTCAGAATGGCCATCATCAACAAATCGACAGACAATAAATGCTGGAGAGGGTGCAGAGAAAAGGGAACCCTCTTGCATTGCTGGTAGGAATGTACATTGCTACAGTCGCTATGGAAGACAGTATGGAGATTCCTTAAAATTATCACCCTTTTAATTTAACTTATATACAGAGTACATCAAGCAAAATCCTGGAATGGATGGATGAAGCACAAGCTGGAATCAAGACTGCAGAGAGAAACATCAACAGTTTAAGATATGCAGATGATACCACTTGAATGGCAGAAAGTGAAAAGTTATTAAAGATCCTCTTGATGGGACTTCTGGAAAGATGGCAAACAAGTAAGACCAGGAGATTGCCAGCTACCCAGCAAATACATCAAAAATCCATCAAGATATGGAACAACACCTACAAAGCGACCTCTGGGTGACAACAGAAGACTTTAGGCTTTCAGCGAGCAAGTAACCTCCCTGGAATGAAAGTTCTATTTTGGAGATGAAATATTTATGAGGAAAATGTATGATACCTGAGGTATGCATCAGTGTAGCATGGGAAAGTAAAAATGGGTAAGACTGGCCATGAGTCCACGGTTGAATACTAGGTACATTGATGTTTATTGTTGTATTCTCCCTATTTCTGTGTTCAAAATATTCTGAGCCTCTTGAAGCTAAAAGAGGAGAGTGAAAAACCTGTCTTAAAATTCAACATTAAAAAAATGAACATCATAGCATCTGGTCCCATTACTTCATGCAAAATAGATGGGGGAAAAGTGGAAACAGTGATAGATTTCATTTTCTTGGGCTCCAAAATCACTGCAGATGGTGACTGCAACCACAGTATGAAAGATGCCTCTTTCTTGGAAGAAAAGCTATGACAAACCTAGACAGTGTCCTAAAAAGCAGAGATATCATCTTACTGACAAAGGTTCATATAGTCAAAACTAAAGTTTTTCCAGTAGTCATATAAAGATGTGAGAGTTGGATCATAAGGAAGTCTGAGCAAGGAAGAATTGATGCTTTCAAACTGGTACTGGAGAAGATTCTTGAGAGTCGTTTGGACAGCAAGGAGATCAAACCAGTCTATTCTAAAGCAAATTAACCCTAAATATTCATTGGAAGGCCTGACCCCTAAGTTGAAGCTCTAATATATTGGCCACCTGATGTGAAAGAGTGGACTGAGGGAAAGAGTGAGGGCAAGAGGAGAAGGGGTGACAGAGAATGCGATGGTTGGATGGCATCACAGACTCAATGGACAGGAGTTTGAGCAAACACCAGGAGATAATGAAGGACAGGGAAGGCTGACGTGCTGCAGTTCATGGGGTTGCAAACAGTCATACATGATTAAGCAATTGAACAATAACAGCAAAGCTAAAAGCATCAGACTAAATCTATTAACGATGCACTCCCCAGAAAAGCAAAATTTCTCAGCATTCAAACAAAAGGACTGATAGTTAAATATTCAGGAAAACAACTATATAATGGCTAACAGACTTAATTTAAGCTAATAGTTCAGACAGCCTGTCATTCAATCCTGAGCTATAATTACAGTAGTTTAGAGTAGGTTGAAAGTAAACTGATGCTAAATATTTATCTTTTATCATCTCAGAAGAAGGCTCTAAATTATCTAGGAAAATTGGAGACTAGCAATGGATGGAAAATTGAATGTCCAAGAAAAGAGAGTACTGAAATAAACATTACAACATCAGTAGTTACTGACGTTAATGAAACTAATTCAATTTTATTCTATTAGTTCCAGGGAAATTCAATTACAAGTCTTCAGGATGAAACCTATGGTGAAGGTCAAAAAAACAAGCTAGGAGGGAAATAAACAATTCTGTATTGTGAACTCTGGATCAGTGGCTAGACCATGGGTGAGGGGTGGAGGTGGATGTTCTGGGCAGGGCTTAGAGATCAGAGTCCACTCTGTGTCCATTGTCTCTGCACAGCCCAGTCAACAATTACGTAACAAAACTTTGCTTTTTAATCTCCACCTAAATTTCCTTTCTTCCCATTGAAGTCCCAAACCACTACTCCCAACATCCACTTACATATTTAGCTGAAAATGATATGCAGGGTGTTTTGGCCATATGGCCTAGTTACTCAGTTTTCCTGGTTTGCTCCCCAATGTACATGTTACTCAATGTTTGATGTTCTCCTGTTAATATCTCATGCCAAGTTAATTCTAAGATTAGCCAATAGAGCCTAGAAAGGTGGAGACTAATTTCCTCTTCCCCCCAAAGAACTCTAATTCATTATAATAGAAATAACCGCTAATGATTTTTGACTACAGCTGTGACTCAAGCCCAATGAAAAATCTACAGGGTTCAAATGGGGGATGGCATCACAGACTCAATGGACAGGAGTTTGAGCAAACACCAGGAGATAATGAAGGACAGGGAAGGCTGACGTGCTGCAGTTCATGGGGTTGCAAACAGTCATACATGATTAAGCAATTGAACAATAACAGCAAAGCTAAAAGCATCAGACTAAATCTATTAACGATGCACTCCCCAGAAAAGCAAAATTTCTCAGCATTCAAACAAAAGGACTGATAGTTAAATATTCAGGAAAACAACTATATAATGGCTAACAGACTTAATTTAAGCTAATAGTTCAGACAGCCTGTCATTCAATCCTGAGCTATAATTACAGTAGTTTAGAGTAGGTTGAAAGTAAACTGATGCTAAATATTTATCTTTTATCATCTCAGAAGAAGGCTCTAAATTATCTAGGAAAATTGGAGACTAGCAATGGATGGAAAATTGAATGTCCAAGAAAAGAGAGTACTGAAATAAACATTACAACATCAGTAGTTACTGACGTTAATGAAACTAATTCAATTTTATTCTATTAGTTCCAGGGAAATTCAATTACAAGTCTTCAGGATGAAACCTATGGTGAAGGTCAAAAACAAGCTAGGAGGGAAATAAACAATTCTGTATTGTGAACTCTGGATCAGTGGCTAGACCATGGGTGAGGGGTGGAGGTGGATGTTCTGGGCAGGGCTTAGAGATCAGAGTCCACTCTGTGTCCATTGTCTCTGCACAGCCCAGTCAACAATTACGTAACAAAACTTTGCTTTTTAATCTCCACCTAAATTTCCTTTCTTCCCATTGAAGTCCCAAACCACTACTCCCAACATCCACTTACATATTTAGCTGAAAATGATATGCAGGGTGTTTTGGCCATATGGCCTAGTTACTCAGTTTTCCTGGTTTGCTCCCCAATGTACATGTTACTCAATGTTTGATGTTCTCCTGTTAATATCTCATGCCAAGTTAATTCTAAGATTAGCCAATAGAGCCTAGAAAGGTGGAGACTAATTTCCTCTTCCCCCCAAAGAACTCTAATTCATTATAATAGAAATAACCGCTAATGATTTTTGACTACAGCTGTGACTCAAGCTCTACATGTTATAAACACTATCTCAATTAATGCTTAAAAACAGACAGTTATCCCACTTCAAACCATGCAAGAAGAGAATCTATAGGTGTTAATAACTTAATTTTTTTATTTTATTTGTTACAGAGCTTTGCTGTCTACTGCCACACATTGACCCAGATCCTCCATAAGTATACATACATCACTCCTTTACAAATAGTGTATATCTAGAAAGTTATTCCACAATCTTAACTTTGAACTCAGATGGAATATGCTCCAAAGATAAAAATACTGGCTTTACTTTATATAGACAACATGTAATAAAGTGTTATCAGCATGGAATCCACCAAAAAGTTCTGTGTATATAATCACCAGGGGCTAAAGGAGATAGAGATGTTGTTTAGTGTTTATGTAGAAATACATGGATCACCTCCTGGTACATTCAGGATCAAAGAACCACTTATCTTAAGCTATTGATGATGCTGAATGTATCCTCAGTATGTTGACCAATGTTATATACACTGAATCAGAAAATGGGAAGAATGAACTTTACATGTTAAACCCTTTCATCTCTTATAGCTAATCAGGACAGGAATAGGCAGTGATGGACAAATGCTGCTGAAAATTAACAACTGATTCTAATATTCTGTGTGTTCTCAGTCACTCAGTCATGCCCAATTTTTTACCCGTGAACTGTAGCTTGCCAGGGTTCTCTGTCCATGGGATTTTCCAGGCAAGAATACTGGAGCAGACTGTGATTTTCTTTTCCAGGGGATCTTCCCTAACCCAAGGATCAAACCCCTGTTTCTTGTGTCTCCTGAACTGGCAGGTTGATTCTTTTCCACTCTGCCTTCTGGGAAGCCCCCTAGCATTCTATAGATGATTATTAATTAGTGAGCATTAGGGAAGCATACTGATTTACATTTTAGAAATAGGTATCAGATTAGTAGGAACCATAGGCTTCTCCTCTACATGTTATAACCAACTATCTCAAGATTAGCCAATAGAGCCTAGAAAGGTGGAGACTAATTTCCTCTTCCCCCCAAAGAACTCTAATTCATTATAATAGAAATAACCGCTAATGATTTTTGACTACAGCTGTGACTCAAGCTCTACATGTTATAAACACTATCTCAATTAATGCTTAAAAACAGACAGTTATCCCACTTCAAACCATGCAAGAAGAGAATCTATAGGTGTTAATAACTTAATTTTTTAATTTTATTTGTTACAGAGCTTTGCTGTCTACTGCCACACATTGACCCAGATCCTCCATAAGTATACATACATCACTCCTTTACAAATAGTGTATATCTAGAAAGTTATTCCACAATCTTAACTTTGAACTCAGATGGAATATGCTCCAAAGATAAAAATACTGGCTTTACTTTATATAGACAACATGTAATAAAGTGTTATCAGCATGGAATCCACCAAAAAGTTCTGTGTATATAATCACCAGGGGCTAAAGGAGATAGAGATGTTGTTTAGTGTTTATGTAGAAATACATGGATCACCTCCTGGTACATTCAGGATCAAAGAACCACTTATCTTAAGCTATTGATGATGCTGAATGTATCCTCAGTATGTTGACCAATGTTATATACACTGAATCAGAAAATGGGAAGAATGAACTTTACATGTTAAACCCTTTCATCTCTTATAGCTAATCAGGACAGGAATAGGCAGTGATGGACAAATGCTGCTGAAAATTAACAACTGATTCTAATATTCTGTGTGTTCTCAGTCACTCAGTCATGCCCAATTTTTTTTTACCCCGTGAACTGTAGCTTGCCAGGCTTCTCTGTCCATGGGATTTTCCAGGCAAGAATACTGGAGCAGACTGTGATTTTCTTTTCCAGGGGATCTTCCCTAACCCAAGGATCAAACCCCTGTTTCTTGTGTCTCCTGAACTGGCAGGTTGATTCTTTTCCACTCTGCCTTCTGGGAAGCCCCCTAGCATTCTATAGATGATTATTAATTAGTGAGCATTAGGGAAGCATACTGATTTACATTTTAGAAATAGGTATCAGATTAGTAGGAACCATAGGCATCTCTTTGTGTAAAATGGACCCAATCCAAACAATTAGTATGCCATTAGTAGAAGCATGAAATAATGTACTAATCAGAATGAGAGGGCTCTGTTTAAAAGAAAAAAGAAAAAAAGTATCCCAATAGGAATAAAACTCTAAGAAGCAAAATAGAAATTGAAATATTTTTCTCTGAATCAATATGGTACAGTGGGAGAATGATACTTCCCCAATATGACAGTCAGATTTACAAACAAAAATGTAGATCTAAATCTTTCTGGCATTCTTTTTTTTTTTCCTTCTCTGAGTCAACACTCATAAAGATAAATACAATATATGTTAGAAATGAAAATGATCATTTTTTACCATATCCTGAAGCTTTAGCAAATTTATATCTATTTTAGTTAATTTAAATTCTGCAGTGGGGTAAAAACATTCCTTCAATATCTGAAGAAGTTTGCTTTTAATCTAAGAAAATTTCCACACATTTGTCTTTCTATAAGCTTGATTTAAGCCATTATATTTTAGCATTCTCTTTTTTTATTATTATAATACTCCAAATAAAGTCTTCCTTAATTTTCTGTTAATATTTAGCTGGTATGATATGTTGATATATAAACATTATACACTAAACGTTATAAAAAAAGTGACTACTATGTCACTAAATTTGCCACTATCCAGTCTTCTACTCCAGTAACTCTAGCTCAGTTATTCCCAAATTTCTCCACCTGTGTTCACCCTTTCCTATTACAACAAAAATTTTTTTTATGACCAAGTATTTCTTAAAAGAGTGCTGCTGAAAATTAACAACTGATTCTAATATTCTGTGTGTTCTCAGTCACTCAGTCATGCCCAATTTTTTTTTACCCCGTGAACTGTAGCTTGCCAGGCTTCTCTGTCCATGGGATTTTCCAGGCAAGAATACTGGAGCAGACTGTGATTTTCTTTTCCAGGGGATCTTCCCTAACCCAAGGATCAAACCCCTGTTTCTTGTGTCTCCTGAACTGGCAGGTTGATTCTTTTCCACTCTGCCTTCTGGGAAGCCCCCTAGCATTCTATAGATGATTATTAATTAGTGAGCATTAGGGAAGCATACTGATTTACATTTTAGAAATAGGTATCAGATTAGTAGGAACCATAGGCATCTCTTTGTGTAAAATGGACCCAATCCAAACAATTAGTATGCCATTAGTAGAAGCATGAAATAATGTACTAATCAGAATGAGAGGGCTCTGTTTAAAAGAAAAAAGAAAAAAAGTATCCCAATAGGAATAAAACTCTAAGAAGCAAAATAGAAATTGAAATATTTTTCTCTGAATCAATATGGTACAGTGGGAGAATGATACTTCCCCAATATGACAGTCAGATTTACAAACAAAAATGTAGATCTAAATCTTTCTGGCATTCTTTTTTTTCCTTCTCTGAGTCAACACTCATAAAGATAAATACAATATATGTTAGAAATGAAAATGATCATTTTTTACCATATCCTGAAGCTTTAGCAAATTTATATCTATTTTAGTTAATTTAAATTCTGCAGTGGGGTAAAAACATTCCTTCAATATCTGAAGAAGTTTGCTTTTAATCTAAGAAAATTTCCACACATTTGTCTTTCTATAAGCTTGATTTAAGCCATTATATTTTAGCATTCTCTTTTTTTATTATTATAATACTCCAAATAAAGTCTTCCTTAATTTTCTGTTAATATTTAGCTGGTATGATATGTTGATATATAAACATTATACACTAAACGTTATAAAAAAAGTGACTACTATGTCACTAAATTTGCCACTATCCAGTCTTCTACTCCAGTAACTCTAGCTCAGTTATTCCCAAATTTCTCCACCTGTGTTCACCCTTTCCTATTACAACATATGAGTTATGTGTATCTAATCAACTCTTTCAGTGACCAAGCTATTTCTTAAAAGAGTAAGGACTGTACTCCCCACTTTCAAAATATAATGCTGTAGAGTAATTCAAGTTATTGATTGGCAGGCAAACATTAGAGATGATACAGTATCTCATGGAAAACAAGCATTGACTGTGAGTTAATATCTCAGTGAGATACTTGTAATCTCTAAGCCATTGATGTTCATCTTATCTAAACAGAAGAGGAAATTACAACTTAAGGTTTTGAAGGTCAGGAGAAACTAGGGTTTCAAGATCTTCAAGCATTTCCACCAAAATATCTTCATTCCAAGTTACAAAGTCATATTCTTATGTAAGGCACTGAATTTGACCC
Source organism: Tragulus kanchil (assembly GCA_022376925.1). Classification (NCBI taxonomy): domain Eukaryota; kingdom Metazoa; phylum Chordata; class Mammalia; order Artiodactyla; family Tragulidae; genus Tragulus; species Tragulus kanchil. The sequence goes on along the minus strand of JAIOJX010000023.1, from coordinate 105,463,126 downwards.
AGAAGACTACAGAGACCAAGTCTCCAGAGAGTTTTGTGTGCTGTAATTGTATTCTATGCTGACTCCTAGCTTGGCCAGATTTTCATCAAAGACTTCTCTGCAGCTGCGGAAATAAAGCTCTCTTAAACACTGTCTTGGAGAGTTTCTGATTTTCACCATTTGCCCTGAGCTAATGGTTAACTGGTATGATGCAGTGGCCATTTTCTTTTTCATCAAGGCTACTGACAGAGGTCAGTGAATTCCGTAGTCCTTAAAAATGTGTGTGTGAACTCAGTCATGTCCAACTCTTCACGACCCCATGAAATGTTTACCTGCCAGGCTCCTCTGTCCATGGAATTCTCCAGGCAAGAACACTGGAGTGGGTTGCCATTTCCTTCTCCACAATCTTCCTGAACCAGGGATCGAACCCACATCTCTTATGTCTCCTGCACTGGCAGGCAGGTTCTTTACCATAAGTGCCACCACCCAATAATGTTTAAGTTACTACCACCATTACAGAAACCAGAGTTTCAAACTTTCCATGCACAGGATTCCAGTCGACCACAAATGACTCATAGTAATACGTTCTATATATTTACTGTTAATATTTAGCTGGTATGATATGTTGATATATAAACATTATACACTAAACGTTATAAAAAAAGTGACTACTATGTCACTAAATTTGCCACTATCCAGTCTTCTACTCCAGTAACTCTAGCTCAGTTATTCCCAAATTTCTCCACCTGTGTTCACCCTTTCCTATTACAACATATGAGTTATGTGTATCTAATCAACTCTTTCAGTGACCAAGCTATTTCTTAAAAGAGTAAGGACTGTACTCCCCACTTTCAAAATATAATGCTGTAGAGTAATTCAAGTTATTGATTGGCAGGCAAACATTAGAGATGATACAGTATCTCATGGAAAACAAGCATTGACTGTGAGTTAATATCTCAGTGAGATACTTGTAATCTCTAAGCCATTGATGTTCATCTTATCTAAACAGAAGAGGAAATTACAACTTAAGGTTTTGAAGGTCAGGAGAAACTAGGGTTTCAAGATCTTCAAGCATTTCCACCAAAATATCTTCATTCCAAGTTACAAAGTCATATTCTTATGTAAGGCACTGAATTTGACCCAGAAGACTACAGAGACCAAGTCTCCAGAGAGTTTTGTGTGCTGTAATTGTATTCTATGCTGACTCCTAGCTTGGCCAGATTTTCATCAAAGACTTCTCTGCAGCTGCGGAAATAAAGCGCTCTTAAACACTGTCTTGGAGAGTTTCTGATTTTCACCATTTGCCCTGAGCTAATGGTTAACTGGTATGATGCAGTGGCCATTTTCTTTTTCATCAAGGCTACTGACAGAGGTCAGTGAATTCCGTAGTCCTTAAAAATGTGTGTGTGAACTCAGTCATGTCCAACTCTTCACGACCCCATGAAATGTTTACCTGCCAGGCTCCTCTGTCCATGGAATTCTCCAGGCAAGAACACTGGAGTGGGTTGCCATTTCCTTCTCCACAATCTTCCTGAACCAGGGATCGAACCCACATCTCTTATGTCTCCTGCACTGGCAGGCAGGTTCTTTACCATAAGTGCCACCACCCAATAATGTTTAAGTTACTACCACCATTACAGAAACCAGGGTTTCAAACTTTCCATGCACAGGATTCCAGTCGACCACAAATGACTCATAGTAATACGTTCTATATATTTACTGATTTCAAATCACAAGTCAGGGGCTGTCACCTTCCCACTTTTCAGAGTCCTTATCACTGACATTGAAAGAGTCAGATCACATTATGTGAGGATGCTTTATATGAGCTTTTTCCCATTCTTAGGCTTAGCTCTCCCCCAAAAGGGAAGTCTTAGTCAAATGCTTATATGCATACCATTTATTTCATAAACTGATCCCCATGAACAAAATCAATGAGGACTGAAATAATGAGCTAAAGGAAGGAAAGAAAACTCAAAAAATTGTTATGGAGTGGGTTAGCATTGTGGGAAAATGAGACTTAATTCCTCTAACTACACTTAAGAGCATGTAGAGTTCAGCCCAGAATTTTAATCCTCAGACAAGAAAGAGGAAGTTATTTTCTCTAGTAGCTTTCATATCTCATGAATCAAGTTACACTGTTGAAAATTCCAAGTTTTTGATTATGTCAAAATTATTTGGTAGATTTTCACAATAGTTATCATGGAAGTGTAATCCAGAAAATCTCCAGTGCAGAAGAAAGATAAAGTCTTGCTGAAATGAGATGATGTCAGGTCACATGAGGAAAGCCGGTTGTTGCATCCATAGTTGAAGTGAAAACAAGCCAAAAAATGGTCTATGGGAAGGCTGGCATGCTGCAGTCCACGGGGCTCACAAAAAGTCAGACATGACTGAGTGACTGAACTGAGTACAAGAGGTACACATTTTCTACCTTGTAAATCCATGAAGAGATTCAGGGCCTAAAGATCTCACCTGCTTCTCATCTATAACCTTAGCAGCTTTCAATTTTCAGTCTTACATTATGCAACATCCTCTTGCCCTCTCTGGCTCAGTAACTAGATTCTTCAGACTTGTTAATGTCAATAAATTGTCTTACAGAATCAAGAAAAATGCAACTTCATTAGAAGATCCAGAGTCAATGACAAAAGGGAGTAATATGGCTTTCAGATTTCAATGCTGCAGAATTCCATTTACAAAGCAATTTTTGCATTCATCAGTTTTGACACTGACTGTGGTCTTGGAATTCATCCTCTGTCCTCTTAGAATGTGACCTTTACTCTATCCATGGATTGCCTCATCTATTCATAAGCCAGTGCCCACAGAGGATTTTCTCAAGACTTCAGGTACATAAAAGCTAACAATGACATCAAGCTGGTTATAGTATATGACCACATAATTAATTGCTCTTAAAACAAAAGGCATACATACTTCACCGTTCATTTTCATGTAAATGTAACACTTTTCTCAATGACAGTATTTCCTACAGTTTCCTAGCTTTCTCTTATTTATTCCCTAGGAATTTAGTCTCTATGTCACTTCCTAGGAATTCATGTTCATGAACTTGTCCACTTTAAAACAGCAGCTTTAAGTTGTGTTGACAACTTATCTCCACTTTTCTATTAATAACAGCTTGTTATTTCAACTTTTTAAACTCAACTAGAAAAATAAACACCAAATATTTTCCAGGTATTATATCAAGTGCTAGGAATAATAAAAATACTACACCCTGCCTCTTACTTGGAGGATACCACCATTCAATTAAGAGTACTGCATATACTTGAAAATTAGATCATAATGTGAAAAAGGGTACAGGTGTAATATCATTATGCTTAAAAAGGTCAAATTGTATATTTAGTCTGGCACAAAATGACTTAAAGGTCTACATAAGCATTTGTAATAAAGAATGATTTTTCATGAAAATAAAACCATCTATAAAACATTTTAAGGAAACAAATGAGAAAAAAGCTATTTTCTTATACCAAGTGTCCAGAACTGTCTTGGATACTTACCATGTACTATGATATTTCACACTTACATGACAATATCAAACTGTCAAGTATAAGATTATACATTTTGTCATATAGAAGAGGAAATAGAGATCAGTACCATATGGTCAGATTATTCAGGACCACACATGGCATCTGAGAATTTTTTTTAACAGTACTGATTTTCCAACTAAAATACCAAGAAGTGATCTATACATTTTTGGTTTGGGTTTTCAACAGTCAACTACTAGAAACCTTCATTGTTTTTAGATTCTGCTATGATTACTATTTTTGTTACTCTTACAAGCACTTGCTTGTGTGATCTTCTATTTTACCCGATAATTTCCATTGATACAAGCATTACTACCACTACGAATGCTATCAATACAAAATAAGCAACCACAGCTATTTACTGAGCACTTAGTGAATTTTAGGCAGATCCTTGGGGTCTATACTCATCTCCTATGATCCATATGATACCTGGTGTGTAAAGTAATTAATTGCTCTTAAAACAAAAGGCATACATACTTCACCGTTCATTTTCATGTAAATGTAACACTTTTCTCAATGACAGTATTTCCTACAGTTTCCTAGCTTTCTCTTATTTATTCCCTAGGAATTTAGTCTCTATGTCACTTCCTAGGAATTCATGTTCATGAACTTGTCCACTTTAAAACAGCAGCTTTAAGTTGTGTTGACAACTTATCTCCACTTTTCTATTAATAACAGCTTGTTATTTCAACTTTTTAAACTCAACTAGAAAAATAAACACCAAATATTTTCCAGGTATTATATCAAGTGCTAGGAATAATAAAATACTACACCCTGACTCTTACTTGGAGGATACAACCATTCAATTAAGAGTACTGCATATACTTGAAAATTAGATCATAATGTGAAAAAGGGTACAGGTGTAATATCATTATGCTTAAAAAGGTCAAATTGTATATTTAGTCTGGCACAAAATGACTTAAAGGTCTACATAAGCATTTGTAATAAAGAATGATTTTTCATGAAAATAAAACCATCTATAAAACATTTTAAGGAAAACAAATGAGAAAAAAGCTATTTTCTTATACCAAGTGTCCAGAACTGTCTTGGATACTTACCATGTACTATGATATTTCACACTTACATGACAATATCAAACTGTCAAGTATAAGATTATACATTTTGTCATATAGAAGAGGAAATAGAGATCAGTACCATATGGTCAGATTATTCAGGACCACACATGGCATCTGAGAATTTTTTTTAACAGTACTGATTTTCCAACTAAAATACCAAGAAGTGATCTATACATTTTTGGTTTGGGTTTTCAACAGTCAACTACTAGAAACCTTCATTGTTTTTAGATTCTGCTATGATTACTATTTTTGTTACTCTTACAAGCACTTGCTTGTGTGATCTTCTATTTTTACCCGATAATTTCCATTGATACAAGCATTACTACCACTACGAATGCTATCAATACAAAATAAGCAACCACAGCTATTTACTGAGCACTTAGTGAATTTTAGGCAGATCCTTGGGGTCTATACTCATCTCCTATGATCCATATGATACTGGTGTGTAAAGTACATATTAATAAATATGAGTCCCATACCTAAGTTGGAATCCCTGTTGTGCTGTGTCTCCAAATATAAAGTTATATAAGAAAACTTGCTTATAAAAATGCACATCATTTTATCATTCAGAAATATTAATGAATGCCAACATTCTCATGTATTTATGCATTTTTTCCTAGGGCGTTTGTATTTAGAAATGGGACCATGCTGTAAATATGCAAAGAAAATTATTTTATCTATGTACATTCTAGTTTTCTGAAGATAAATTCTTAGAATTTTAAGTATTCCATCATGTTTATGGAAATATAAGAGACCCCTTACAATGTTTCCCAATTGTCTTCTTGCAAGGTTTTATCTAAATTTATTAGTAATCATTTTTACTTATATCCTTGCCTAAATAATCATGTTTCCATATGTTATTCATTGCTTTTTTCATTTAACATTTCTTCAAATATTACCTTCTTTGAATATGCTTTATTTACTGTTTGCAGTTTAAATTTCTTTGAAAATTTTCCTTTCATATTTTGCTCTGTGTTATCAGTAAATGATTGCTTGATTTTCAAATCTTATTCCTGACTTGTGAGATTAAAATAACTTTATGACAGTAACATTTATGTTTCAAAACCTTGAAGAAATTTATCCTAATTCATCATTTGAAAATTTGCCATTTTCTTTTATATTAAATTATTTTTATATCATCATTTTGTTTTCCTTTATCATTTCTTATATATTTTTATGCACTTATAAACCCTTGCCTTATACCTTAGATTTATGTTCACTTATATTTTATTCTATTTCTCATCAGTCTGTATTATTTAAAAAATAATTCTTAGAGCCTTTGGATTTAATTTGAATTTGGTACTTGTAAGAATGGAATATTATCCTCAACGGTGAAAACTGAAAGCATTTCCTCTAAGATCAGGAACAAGACAGGGTGTCCACTTTCACCACTACTATTCAACATAGTCCTGGAAGTTCTAGCAACAGCAATAAGAGAAGAGAAAGAAATCAAAGGAATCCAGATTGGAAAGGAAGAAGTCAAGCTCTCTCTTTTTGCAGATGACATGATATTATACATAGAAAATCCCAAAGACTCTATTACAAAGCTACTAGAGCTAATCAACGAATTCAGCAAAGTCACAGGATACAAAGTCAACAGACAGAAATCACTGGCATTCCTATACACAAACAATGAAAAATCAGAAAATGAAATCAAAGAGGCAGTCCCCTTCACCATCGCAACCAAACATCTTTTTAAAATATTTATGCCAACATTCTCATGTATTTATGCATTTTCCTAGGGCGTTTGTATTTAGAAATGGGACCATGCTGTAAATATGCAAAGAAAATTATTTTATCTATGTACATTCTAGTTTTCTGAAGATAAATTCTTAGAATTTTAAGTATTCCATCATGTTTATGGAAATATAAGAGACCCCTTACAATGTTTCCCAATTGTCTTCTTGCAAGGTTTTATCTAAATTTATTAGTAATCATTTTTACTTATATCCTTGCCTAAATAATCATGTTTCCATATGTTATTCATTGCTTTTTTCATTTAACATTTCTTCAAATATTACCTTCTTTGAATATGCTTTATTTACTGTTTGCAGTTTAAATTTCTTTGAAAATTTTCCTTTCATATTTTGCTCTGTGTTATCAGTAAATGATTGCTTGATTTTCAAATCTTATTCCTGACTTGTGAGATTAAAATAACTTTATGACAGTAACATTTATGTTTCAAAAACCTTGAAGAAATTTATCCTAATTCATCATTTGAAAATTTGCCATTTTCTTTTATATTAAATTATTTTTATATCATCATTTTGTTTTCCTTTATCATTTCTTATATATTTTTATGCACTTATAAACCCTTGCCTTATACCTTAGATTTATGTTCACTTATATTTTATTCTATTTCTCATCAGTCTGTATTATTTAAAAAATAATTCTTAGAGCCTTTGGATTTAATTTGAATTTGGTACTTGTAAGAATGGAATATTATCCTCAACGGTGAAAACTGAAAGCATTTCCTCTAAGATCAGGAACAAGACAGGGTGTCCACTTTCACCACTACTATTCAACATAGTCCTGGAAGTTCTAGCAACAGCAATAAGAGAAGAGAAAGAAATCAAAGGAATCCAGATTGGAAAGGAAGAAGTCAAGCTCTCTCTTTTTGCAGATGACATGATATTATACATAGAAAATCCCAAAGACTCTATTACAAAGCTACTAGAGCTAATCAACGAATTCAGCAAAGTCACAGGATACAAAGTCAACAGACAGAAATCACTGGCATTCCTATACACAAACAATGAAAAATCAGAAAATGAAATCAAAGAGGCAGTCCCCTTCACCATCGCAACCAAAAGAATCAAATATCTAGGAATAAACCTACCCAAAGAAACAAAAGAACTGTACACAGAAAATTACAAGACACTCATGAGAGACATTAAAGAAGACTTAAACAGATGGAGAGATATTCCATGTTCCTGGGTCGGAAGAATCAATATTGTGAAAATGACCATACTACCAAATATCATCTACAGATTCAATGCAATACCTATTCAACTTCCACTGACATTTTTCACAGAACTAGACCAAAGAATAACACAGTTCATATGGAAACACAAAAGACCTTGAATAGCCAAAGCAATTCTGAGAAAGAAAAACAGAGCTGGAGGGATCAGCCTCCCTAACTTCAGACTCTACTACAAAGCAACAGTCCTCAAGACAGTATGGTACTGGCACAAAAACAGAACTATAGACCAATGGAACAAGATTGAGAACCCAGAGATATACCCACGCACCTATGGGTACCTTATTTTTGATAAAGGAGGAGAAACTATAAAATGGGACAAAGACAGCCTCTTCAACAAATGCTGCTGGGAGAATTGGACAGCTACATGCAAAAAAGTGAAGTTGGAACATTCCCTGACACCATACACTAAGATCAACTCAAAATGGATTAAAGACCTAAATGGAAGACCAGAAACCATCAAACTCTTAGAGGAGAATATAGGCAAAACCCTCAAGGACATCAATCAAAGCAAAGCAAGATCTTCTCTGACCCACCAACTAAAATAGCAGAACTGAAAAGAAAAATGAACATATGGGACCTCATGAAACTTAAAAGCTTTTGTACAGCAAAAGAAATTACAAAAATGCTGAACAGACACCCCACAGAGTGGGAGAAAATCATAGCAAATGAAACAACAGACAAAGAATTCATCTCCAAAATCTACAAGCAACTCAGACAACTCAACACAGGGAAAATGAACAACCCAATCAAAAAATGGGAAAAAGATCTAAAGAGATGCCTCTCCAAAGAGGACATACAGATGGCCCAAAAGCACATGAGACGATGCTCAACCTCGCTTATCATTAGAGAAATGCAAATTAAAACTACAATGAGATATCACCTCACACCCGTCAGAATGGCCATCTTCAAAAAATCTGCAGACAATAAATGCTGGAGAGGGTGCGGAGAAAAGGGAACCCTCTTGCATGGCTGGTGGGAATGTCAATTGATACAACCTCTATGGAAGACAGTCTGGAGATTTCTTAAAAAACTAAAAATAGAAGCACCCTATGACCCAGCAATCCCACTCTTAGGCTTATATCCTGATGAAATCAAAACTGAAAGAAGCACCTGTACCCCAATGTTCATTGCAGCTCTCTATACAATAGCCAAAACATGGAAGCAACCTAGATGTCCATCGACGAATGAATGGGTACAGAAGCTCTGGTACATATATACAATGGAATACTACTCAGCTGTTAAAAGAAATGCAGAAGACTCAGTCCTAATGAAGTGGCTGGCTCTAGAACCTATTATAAAAAGTGAAGTGAGTCAAAAAGAGAAAGACAAATACAGTATACTAACACATATACGGAATCTAGTAGGACGGTCTTGATATCACATGCAGGGAACTCATGGAAAAAAAGACAGAGCATAGACATAGGGACATCGTGGTGAAAAAATAGGGAGGGGGAAGCATGGAGGAAGTAACAAGGAAACCTATAGTGTTATGTGTGGAAAAGATAGCTAGTGTCATAGTGCTAAGGGAATAGGAGTGCTTACAATGGCTTGGGGCGAAGGTCTGGAGGGGTGGGATGGGGGGATCTGGGCGGGTGCGGTGGGGACCATGGATATGCATATGACTGATCTGGGAACATACATGTCTGTGAACAACAAAACTCTGTAAAACCTTTAAAATAAAGAATAAAAAAAAAAAATGAGCCAATCATTAAAAAAAAAAAAAAAAAGAATGGAATATAGCATTGCTTTTTAAAAATTTTATTGATTTATTATTTTTGACTAATCTGGGTTTTCACTACAAGCAACTCAGACAACTCAGCACATGGAAAATGAAGAACCCAATCAAAAAATGGGAAAAAGATCTAAAGAGATGCCTCTCCAAAGAGGACATACAGATGGCCCAAAAGCACATGAGACGATGCTCAACCTCGCTTATCATTAGAGAAATGCAAATTAAAACTACAATGAGATATCACCTCACACCCGTCAGAATGGCCATCTTCAAAAAATCTGCAGACAATAAATGCTGGAGAGGGTGCGGAGAAAAGGGAACCCTCTTGCATGGCTGGTGGGAATGTCAATTGATACAACCTCTATGGAAGACAGTCTGGAGATTTCTTAAAAAACTAAAAATAGAAGCACCCTATGACCCAGCAATCCCACTCTTAGGCTTATATCCTGATGAAATCAAAACTGAAAGAAGCACCTGTACCCCAATGTTCATTGCAGCTCTCTATACAATAGCCAAAACATGGAAGCAACCTAGATGTCCATCGACGAATGAATGGGTACAGAAGCTCTGGTACATATATACAATGGAATACTACTCAGCTGTTAAAAGAAATGCAGAAGACTCAGTCCTAATGAAGTGGCTGGCTCTAGAACCTATTATAAAAAGTGAAGTGAGTCAAAAAGAGAAAGACAAATACAGTATACTAACACATATACGGAATCTAGTAGGACGGTCTTGATATCACATGCAGGGAACTCATGGAAAAAAAGACAGAGCATAGACATAGGGACATCGTGGTGAAAAAATAGGGAGGGGGAAGCATGGAGGAAGTAACAAGGAAACCTATAGTGTTATGTGTGGAAAAGATAGCTAGTGTCATAGTGCTAAGGGAATAGGAGTGCTTACAATGGCTTGGGGCGAAGGTCTGGAGGGGTGGGATGGGGGGATCTGGGCGGGTGCGGTGGGGACCATGGATATGCATATGACTGATCTGGGAACATACATGTCTGTGAACAACAAAACTCTGTAAAACCTTTAAAATAAAGAATAAAAAAAAAAAAATGAGCCAATCATTAGAAAAAAAAAAAAAAAGAATGGAATATAGCATTGCTTTTTAAAAATTTTATTGATTTATTATTTTTGACTAATCTGGGTTTTCACTGCTGCCACTGGCTCTTCTCTAGTTGCAAGGAGTGGGGGCTACTCTCTAGTTGACATGAGCAGGCTTCATGTTGCTGTGACTTCTCTTGTTGTGGAACTCGGGCTCTAGGGCACAAAGGCTTTAGCAGTTGCAGTGCATGGGCTCAATAGTTGCAGCTCTGAGGCTCTAGAGCCCAGGCTCAATAGTTATGGCTCACGGGCTTAGTTGCTCCACAGCATATGGGATCTTCCCAGATCAGGGATCAAACTCACGTCTCCTGCATTGGCAGGCAAACTCTTTACCAATAAGCTACCATGGAAGCCCAAATCACACGTGCAAAACATTGTTTTTTTAAATATTCTAAAATAAAAAGGATACTCCTCCTTTACTATATGAAAAAAGATCAACTTTATATACAGTAAATATTTTTGTATGAATTTTTATCTACTTCTGAGATTTCTATTATTCTGTATACTGCACAAAATAACTTAATATTTATTATACTTTAATTATTTTAAAAATACAGTCATGATTTATCCATTCATTGCTTTTTATAATTTCTTTCAAAATGTTTCTAGATATCAACATTTAAACTTACATGGAAACTACTCATGGATATGGCTATCACCAATTTATTAGTCTTTCACCTTCAATTTAATGAGATCTAAGTTCCTCTTAGGAATGATCACTAATTAACCCTTTATCCATGGGCAGTTTATAAAATCTTTCTGATTCTTTTTCAACTTCAAAGGGAAATAGGTTCAATATTTCTTTCATGGAGTCTATAAGAATACTAGGTAAACCATAGAAGTACTTCAATCGGTGCTTGGGATAAACTTGGAGTTCAGTAACTACTACCTCTTTTACAATTACATTGACGAAGAGTCCCGAGGCTGCACATGTTAGCAAAGCCCATCACCTTTCATGCAGCTTTCTTGAAATGTCATCTCCCCTGCCAACAAACATGCAATGACCATTTCAGGTCTCATGTTTCTCAAATTCTTAAAACTGGAACTATCAATAGATTAAATTTAAACTCGCTCATTATATTTTCTGAGATAATCAGAAGCTCTGTTCCTAGGCCAACACTATGTCCACTTGTTTACCTTTCTAGCAGGAACAAACTGAAGCCTTTTCTTCAGCATTCATCACACCCAGGTTCTAAATGATTCCCACAACCAAAAATACCGAGGATACGTTAGCCCTTTATTCTAATTTTCTGCCATCTCTTTTTTATAGTTTTTCTAGACAGAGTTAATGATTATATACATACTATTTGCTATTATTCATTGAATTATACCCATTATTTCTCTAAACATATATCTTTGAGAAGAAAATCTCATGGTTGCTTATCATACAATACACACATTATGCAATAGTTAATAATAAATTAATACAAACAAATTTCAATTCGTGAAAGATTGCGGAACTGTGTGGGCTGTGAGAAAAGACTGGTACAGAATTACGATGAGCTAATTTGTCCATTTTTCATCATGCTTCCTCAGTATCTCATAATTTCCAAAGAATCTTATAAGTCACTAAACATTTTAATTTAAAAAATAAGCATTAATTCATGGACTGGAAAAGGTCAGTTTTCACTCCAACTGAAAGAAAGGTAATTCCAAAGAATGTTCAAATTACCATACAATTACACTCATTTCACAAGCCAGGAAGACTATGCTCAAAATCCTTCAAGCTAGGTTTCATTAGTATGTCAGCAGAGAACTTCAGAGGTACAAGGAGGATTTACAAAAGGCAGAGGGACCAGAAATCAAATTGCCAATCTATGTTGAATCATAGAAAAAGCAAGAGAATTTCAAAAACAAAAAAAACATTTCTTTAATGGAGTCTATAAGAATACTAGGTAAACCATAGAAGTACTTCAATCGGTGCTTGGGATAAACTTGGAGTTCAGTAACTACTACCTCTTTTACAATTACATTGACGAAGAGTCCCGAGGCTGCACATGTTAGCAAAGCCCATCACCTTTCATGCAGCTTTCTTGAAATGTCATCTCCCCTGCCAACAAACATGCAATGACCATTTCAGGTCTCATGTTTCTCAAATTCTTAAAACTGGAACTATCAATAGATTAAATTTAAACTCGCTCATTATATTTTCTGAGATAATCAGAAGCTCTGTTCCTAGGCCAACACTATGTCCACTTGTTTACCTTTCTAGCAGGAACAAACTGAAGCCTTTTCTTCAGCATTCATCACACCCAGGTTCTAAATGATTCCCACAACCAAAAATACCGAGGATACGTTAGCCCTTTATTCTAATTTTCTGCCATCTCTTTTTTATAGTTTTTCTAGACAGAGTTAATGATTATATACATACTATTTGCTATTATTCATTGAATTATACCCATTATTTCTCTAAACATATATCTTTGAGAAGAAAATCTCATGGTTGCTTATCATACAATACACACATTATGCAATAGTTAATAATAAATTAATACAAACAAATTTCAATTCGTGAAAGATTGCGGAACTGTGTGGGCTGTGAGAAAAGACTGGTACAGAATTACGATGAGCTAATTTGTCCATTTTCATCATGCTTCCTCAGTATCTCATAATTTCCAAAGAATCTTATAAGTCACTAAACATTTTAATTTAAAAAATAAGCATTAATTCATGGACTGGAAAAGGTCAGTTTTCACTCCAACTGAAAGAAAGGTAATTCCAAAGAATGTTCAAATTACCATACAATTACACTCATTTCACAAGCCAGGAAGACTATGCTCAAAATCCTTCAAGCTAGGTTTCATTAGTATGTCAGCAGAGAACTTCAGAGGTACAAGGAGGATTTACAAAAGGCAGAGGGACCAGAAATCAAATTGCCAATCTATGTTGAATCATAGAAAAAGCAAGAGAATTTCAAAAACAAAAACAAAAAAACCATCTACTTCTGCTTCATTGACTGTGCTAAAGCCTTAGGGAAGGGAAGCCTGACATGCTACATTTCATGGGGTCTCAGAGTCAGACACGATTTAGTGACTGAACAACAACAACTCATGGACTGCAGTTTCCACTGAGAGGCAAAGATATAAGAAGCAAATAGTAAGAGTAAAGGATTTAATTATAGATGTTTACTTAAATTTAAATGATAACTAACTCTCAAGATCAATTTGTATTGGCTATTCCGCACTCTAGACAATGTGCCTAAATATTACCTGTTATTTAAAAAAGATTTCTGGCACATAAATGTTGTCCACTGAGGCAGTGAAGAAATTACTAAGATAATTCAAAGAAAGATCCATGAGAATATATGCTATAAAAAGGGTATCACATTAGTATCTCTTTTTTTCACATTAGTGACTTTGTACTAGTAATTGAAATGAAAGAAAAATGCCTATTCAACATTCAGAAAGAATATTTACATTCCTTGTTTAAGCTCTGCATTAGTAATGTTATGTTTCAAATTATCACTCTTGATGTAAAATTAGATGAATCTTACTGTGTTTACAAGTTATAGAAACTTATGCCTGCAAAATATTTTATTAGGAAAAGAAGAAAGAAAGAAAATTAAGTGTGCTGTGAAGGTCACTATTTATATAGATGTGTTCATTTGCAAGAAAACACATAACAAATCTGTTCCTTTATGTATTTACTAAGTAATTTCATGCTTGAATGAATTTATGCAATTAGGTATCATGTGTAAGCACATTAGTGCCTTTATCCATAGCTGTTGAGTGATATTTAAACTGGGAACCTTGATATGAACCCTGTGAATAACATAGTAGCAAGTGTTTCTTAAAATGGTACAATGCATGTATAGCACACTGCTGTTTACAAGGCATTTTCATATGCATTACTGAATTTAATTTTCAAAATAATCAAGACAGTTACTTAGGGTAGCAGTTTCAATTTCTAGTGAACAGGTGTAGAAAAACATAGGAATATTAAATACAGATTTGCTACAAAGTTAAAACTAAAACATACCTCTCCTGGTTCCTGCTTTGCTTTACTGTCCTCTGACTGGCCATCCCTATGAACTGTAGCCCACCAGGCTCCTCTGTCCATGGGACTGTCCAGGCAAGAATACTGGAGCAGGTTACCTTGCCCTCCTCCAGGGATCTCCTGGACACAGGAATTGAATTCCCTTCTGGCTGCAAAATACCACACAATTAAAAATTACCAGTAAGAGTAAAGGATTTAATTATAGATGTTTACTTAAATTTAAATGATAACTAACTCTCAAGATCAATTTGTATTGGCTATTCCGCACTCTAGACAATGTGCCTAAATATTACCTGTTATTTAAAAAAGATTTCTGGCACATAAATGTTGTCCACTGAGGCAGTGAAGAAATTACTAAGATAATTCAAAGAAAGATCCATGAGAATATATGCTATAAAAAGGGTATCACATTAGTATCTCTTTTTTTCACATTAGTGACTTTGTACTAGTAATTGAAATGAAAGAAAATGCCTATTCAACATTCAGAAAGAATATTTACATTCCTTGTTTAAGCTCTGCATTAGTAATGTTATGTTTCAAATTATCACTCTTGATGTAAAATTAGATGAATCTTACTGTGTTTACAAGTTATAGAAACTTATGCCTGCAAAATATTTTATTAGGAAAAGAAGAAAGAAAGAAAATTAAGTGTGCTGTGAAGGTCACTATTTATATAGATGTGTTCATTTGCAAGAAAACACATAACAAATCTGTTCCTTTATGTATTTACTAAGTAATTTCATGCTTGAATGAATTTATGCAATTAGGTATCATGTGTAAGCACATTAGTGCCTTTATCCATAGCTGTTGAGTGATATTTAAACTGGGAACCTTGATATGAACCCTGTGAATAACATAGTAGCAAGTGTTTCTTAAAAATGGTACAATGCATGTATAGCACACTGCTGTTTACAAGGCATTTTCATATGCATTACTGAATTTAATTTTCAAAATAATCAAGACAGTTACTTAGGGTAGCAGTTTCAATTTCTAGTGAACAGGTGTAGAAAAACATAGGAATATTAAATACAGATTTGCTACAAAGTTAAAACTAAAACATACCTCTCCTGGTTCCTGCTTTGCTTTACTGTCCTCTGACTGGCCATCCCTATGAACTGTAGCCCACCAGGCTCCTCTGTCCATGGGACTGTCCAGGCAAGAATACTGGAGCAGGTTACCTTGCCCTCCTCCAGGGGATCTCCTGGACACAGGAATTGAATTCCCTTCTGGCTGCAAAATACCACACAATTAAAAATTACCATGCAATTAGGAACCAGGAGGGCCTTCCCTTACAATTACTATCCTTATTTTTGCTTTTTCATTATGTACCCTAGGCCTTATTGACTAAAGTACAGATTTAAACTGGGAATAGGGCTCTGACATAGTTTCTGTCTCAGACCTAGAATGAATGCCCTCGCCCAGCTTTTAAAATTCTTATTCTGACCTTGAAATTGCCCATTGTTTTAAGTTCTAGCCAGCATTGTTGGCTAACATTGATGCCATTAACTAGCATTTCCTAGTCAAGATAAATTTTTATATCCTTGGTAATTTACAGTATATTGGAATTTAAATCTAACACACCCAATTTTAATTTTCTTCTTTGCCATTTAATAATTACTTGACAGGGAGGGATATCTCTTGCCATACTTTTGTCAATATATTGGGATTTTTTTCTGTGTGTTAGGTTTTCCTGCCAATGTAGGAGATGTAAGAGATACAGGTTCACTCCCTTGGCTGGGAAGATCCGCTAGAGGAGGACATAGCTACCCATTCCAGTATTCTTGCCACAAGCATGCCATGAACAGAGGAACCTGGCTAGTGATAGTCCATAGGGTTGCTAAGAGTCAGACACAACTGAGCAATTTAGCATGCACTCACACATTATGTTTATAATATTCTCCCCTATATATGATATAGTAATAGGGATAAATTCTACAATAAGAGTTTTTCTAATAATTACATAAACCTGTAAATAGTTGAGAAAATTCTGTCTACAAAGTATTAATTCAGAAAAAACATATTATTTTTTAAATGGGCAAAATGAATGCTAGTTTTTAGCATCATTTCATTTCTTGTAGCAGTAATAATGTTTTAGGTATAAAAGTTAATTTACTTCCACTACTACCATGACAATATCACAATTCTAACAATTTTTAAAAACTTTAGTATGTTTTTTCTCTGACCAAGAAATTATAAGTAATAAAACTAATACTTTTTAATGAAAATTAAAATCAAATACGCACCTGACTGGCCATGGAGGGCCTTCCTTAGGCAATTGAGCTATCCTTATCTCCTGGACACAGGAATTGAATTCCCTTCTGGCTGCAAAATACCACACAATTAAAAATTACCATGCAATTAGGAACCAGGAGGGCCTTCCCTTACAATTACTATCCTTATTTTTGCTTTTTCATTATGTACCCTAGGCCTTATTGACTAAAGTACAGATTTAAACTGGGAATAGGGCTCTGACATAGTTTCTGTCTCAGACCTAGAATGAATGCCCTCGCCCAGCTTTTAAAATTCTTATTCTGACCTTGAAATTGCCCATTGTTTTAAGTTCTAGCCAGCATTGTTGGCTAACATTGATGCCATTAACTAGCATTTCCTAGTCAAGATAAATTTTTATATCCTTGGTAATTTACAGTATATTGGAATTTAAATCTAACACACCCAATTTTAATTTTCTTCTTTGCCATTTAATAATTACTTGACAGGGAGGGATATCTCTTGCCATACTTTTGTCAATATATTGGGATTTTTTTCTGTGTGTTAGGTTTTCCTGCCAATGTAGGAGATGTAAGAGATACAGGTTCACTCCCTTGGCTGGGAAGATCCGCTAGAGGAGGACATAGCTACCCATTCCAGTATTCTTGCCACAAGCATGCCATGAACAGAGGAACCTGGCTAGTGATAGTCCATAGGGTTGCTAAGAGTCAGACACAACTGAGCAATTTAGCATGCACTCACACATTATGTTTATAATATTCTCCCCTATATATGATATAGTAATAGGGATAAATTCTACAATAAGAGTTTTTCTAATAATTACATAAACCTGTAAATAGTTGAGAAAATTCTGTCTACAAAGTATTAATTCAGAAAAAACATATTATTTTTTAAATGGGCAAAATGAATGCTAGTTTTTAGCATCATTTCATTTCTTGTAGCAGTAATAATGTTTTAGGCATAAAAGTTAATTTACTTCCACTACTACCATGACAATATCACAATTCTAACAATTTTTAAAAACTTTAGTATGTTTTTTCTCTGACCAAGAAATTATAAGTAATAAAACTAATACTTTTTAATGAAATATTAATAAACAAAATTGGCCAAAACCATACGACATAAAACATGTCAAAGAATAGACACATTGTTCTTGTGATGTTCAACATCACAAAAGAGAGTGCTGTTCAGAGATCCTGGTTATTTTGGTTGTTTTAATCTTACTTTATTTGGTTATTGATTTTTTAACAATTGTGTGAATACTTTCATTTCAAGAAACTGATCAAGAAATATAAAGTAACCACCCTGGGTATAAAAACTATGACCATTTTCAGTGCTTAAGAATATTATTTATGTATGTATGCTCATGTAAAGAATATGCTGATCACTTTTATATAGTGTATGGAACAATATTATAGTTCTCCTTTAAACAAATGTCAACTACAAGTTGGCACATATCAATTACATTGCCAACAACTGAACAACAAGGGCATTTGCCATCCACCCCTATGGAGACTGAACCCTGTGCTGTGACAACTGCTGACTGTCAACATCCCCTGAGGGAGCTCAGGGTGGAGTGAGGCGCTCTGTGTTCCAGAGAATCTGGTGGGACAGGTCTTTGGACAGGCAGATGTTTTTTGGAACAAATTTTATGATCTCAGTCCTTGCACCTCCTCATACCTAGAGAAGCCCTAAAATCCCTTCATGGTGAATCAGCTCCTCGTGACTAACCAGAAACTTCCTTTGTAAAATGAGTGTTTTATGGTATGGAAACTGTAAGAATCGCAAAGACACGATAGACAGCAAGCTGTTAGGGGAAGAGCTTATTTGGGAAGAGTTCCCAGGCAAGAATAGGGATAAATTCTACAATAAGAGTTTTTCTAATAATTACATAAACCTGTAAATAGTTGAGAAAATTCTGTCTACAAAGTATTAATTCAGAAAAAACATATTATTTTTTAAATGGGCAAAATGAATGCTAGTTTTTAGCATCATTTCATTTCTTGTAGCAGTAATAATGTTTTAGGCATAAAAGTTAATTTACTTCCACTACTACCATGACAATATCACAATTCTAACAATTTTTAAAAACTTTAGTATGTTTTTTCTCTGACCAAGAAATTATAAGTAATAAAACTAATACTTTTTAATGAAATATTAATAAACAAAATTGGCCAAAACCATACGACATAAAACATGTCAAAGAATAGACACATTGTTCTTGTGATGTTCAACATCACAAAAGAGAGTGCTGTTCAGAGATCCTGGTTATTTTGGTTGTTTTAATCTTACTTTATTTGGTTATTGATTTTTTAACAATTGTGTGAATACTTTCATTTCAAGAAACTGATCAAGAAATATAAAGTAACCACCCTGGGTATAAAAACTATGACCATTTTCAGTGCTTAAGAATATTATTTATGTATGTATGCTCATGTAAAGAATATGCTGATCACTTTTATATAGTGTATGGAACAATATTATAGTTCTCCTTTAAACAAATGTCAACTACAAGTTGGCACATATCAATTACATTGCCAACAACTGAACAACAAGGGCATTTGCCATCCACCCCTATGGAGACTGAACCCTGTGTTGTGACAGCTGCTGACCCTCAATACCCCCTGAAGGAGTTCAGGGTAGAGTGAGGTACTCTGTGCTCCAGGGCATCTGATGGGACAGGTCTTTGGACAGGCAGATATTTTTGGCAACAGGTTTTATGAGCTCAATCCTTGCATCTCCTCATACCTAGAAAAGCACTAAATCCCTTCATGGTGAATCAGCTCCTCGTGACTAACCAGAAACTTCCTTTGTAAAATGAGTGTTTTATGGTATGGAAACTGTAAGAATCGCAAAGACACGATAGACAGCAAGCTGTTAGGGGAAGAGTTTATTTGGGAAGAGTTCCCAGGCAAGATCCACAGGTCCAAAAGGTGGGCCAGTGAAGTCGTGCCCCGGAGGTGGGACAAAGAGGTTTTATCTGGGAGGAGAAGGGGAAAAAAAGAAAGGGGAGGGAATTTCTTAGAGCAGGAGCAGAAACAAAGTCTTTGTTTAAACTGAGCAGAAAATTAGTGATGAGTCTGCTGTCCTTGAGTTCTCTGTGGGCACAGGGGTGTGCAGTTCTTGTTACTTTCTAGACCAGGGGGACAATCTTCATGGCCAGGGCGAGCTCCTTATTGCCGGCCTTGAGAGACTCCCAGGCACCAACAGATCAGTAACAGGCCCCTTGCTGCTGACCCTGCGGGGCTGGAAAGTTCGCAGCTGCAGTGTTAACCCTTTAATAGCCCATCAACCTAACAGAAACCTCCCTTCATCAAAACCTTATATACTGAATTTCCTCTTGCTGTCTCTTTGGAGCAGTCTCTCCGAGCTGTCAGGGGTGCTGCCTCCAAAGCGGCATTCCTAATTATACCCCAAATAAAACTTAACCTGTAACTCTCAAGTTGTTCATCTTGGTTTTAGTCAATGTAAATTAAAATCTGTCTTGGAAAAAATTAGCCTAATCTTGAATATATAATGGCTTTGAGTGACATGAAGCATGAATTTTCTTTTGCTACTAAATATAATAGATCCATAGTTAGTTGCAATTTTAATAAATGGTCTTTAAACATGGTTGAGGTAAGTAAAAATCAGCTTCATTTGCTTTATATCTTCATAGACAGTTTGCCTTAAACAACTGTTGACATCAATCAAATGGGCATTTGCCATCCACCCCTATGGAGACTGAACCCTGTGCTGTGACAACTGCTGACTGTCAACATCCCTGAGGGAGCTCAGGGTGGAGGTATGCGCTCTGTGTTCCAGAGAATCTGGTGGGACAGGTCTTTGGACAGGTAGATGTTTTTTGGAACAAATTTTATGATCTCAGTCCTTGCACCTCCTCATACCTAGAGAAGCCCTAAAATCCCTTCATGGTGAATCAGCTCCTCGTGACTAACCAGAAACTTCCTTTGTAAAATGAGTGTTTTATGGTATGGAAACTGTAAGAATCGCAAAGACACGATAGACAGCAAGCTGTTAGGGGAAGAGTTTATTTGGGAAGAGTTCCCAGGCAAGATCCACAGGTCCAAAAGGTGGGCCAGTGAAGTCTTGCCCCGGAGGTGGGACAAAGAGGTTTTATCTGGGAGGAGAAGGGGAAAAAAAGAAAGGGGAGGGAATTTCTTAGAGCAGGAGCAGAAACAAAGTCTTTGTTTAAACTGAGCAGAAAATTAGTGATGAGTCTGCTGTCCTTGAGTTCTCTGTGGGCACAGGGGTGTGCAGTTCTTGTTACTTTCTAGACCAGGGGGACAATCTTCATGGCCAGGGCGAGCTCCTTATTGCCGGCCTTGAGAGACTCCCAGGCACCAACAGATCAGTAACAGGCCCCTTGCTGCTGACCCTGCGGGGCTGGAAAGTTCGCAGCTGCAGTGTTAACCCTTTAATAGCCCATCAACCTAACAGAAACCTCCCTTCATCAAAACCTTATATACTGAATTTCCTCTTGCTGTCTCTTTGGAGCAGTCTCTCCGAGCTGTCAGGGGTGCTGCCTCCAAAGCGGCATTCCTAATTATACCCCAAATAAAACTTAACCTGTAACTCTCAAGTTGTTCATCTTGGTTTTAGTCAATGTAAATTAAAATCTGTCTTGGAAAAAATTAGCCTAATCTTGAATATATAATGGCTTTGAGTGACATGAAGCATGAATTTTTCTTTTGCTACTAAATATAATAGATCCATAGTTAGTTGCAATTTTAATAAATGGTCTTTAAACATGGTTGAGGTAAGTAAAAATCAGCTTCATTTGCTTTATATCTTCATAGACAGTCCTCTAAAAATTGCCATTAACAAGTGAAATGGCATAGGTACATATGTGGTAAAGCATCGCCGCAGCATAGAATAGAAGTAACTGTAAAACCACATGCAAAAGAAAGAAATGAGACCACTATCTTACATGATATACAAAAAAATCAACTTACAATGAATCTAAGACTTGAGGATAAGGCCTAAAACCATAAAATTCCTGGAAAAAAATATAGTGGGAAATTTACTAGACTTTGGTCTTAGCTATGAATTTTGATTTGATACCAACTTATGGAATGGGAAAAAAATAACAAACCATATATACAATAGTGGCTTAATACCAAAATATACAGGGAACTCACATAACTTAATATCAAAATAATACCAATAATAGTACACTGGTTAAATATGGTCAAAGGACCTAAATAGATACTTTTCCAAAGAGAACATACACATAACCCACAGGTACATAAAAAAATAGCTCATCATAACTCAGCAGGGAAATATAAATCAAAACCATAAAGATATATCACCTCACACATTAGGATGGTTATTATTAGGAAGATAAGCAACAGGAAATGCTGGCAAGGGATGTGAAGAAAAGTTTTTTACATCATTAGTTGAAATATAAAGTGGAACATTTACTATGCAAATTAATATGGAGGTTCCTCAAGAAATTAAAAATAGAACTACAATATGATCTGGTATATTCATATTTGGATATACATTTGACCTTTGAACACAAGAAATTTAAAATAGAACAAATCGCCCATTACCCTTAAACCCCTAACAGAAACCTCCCTTCATCAAAACCTTATATACTGAATTTCCTCTTGCTGTCTCTTTGGAGCAGTCTCTCCGAGCTGTCAGGGGTGCTGCCTCCAAAGCGGCATTCCTAATTATACCCCAAATAAAACTTAACCTGTAACTCTCAAGTTGTTCATCTTGGTTTTAGTCAATGTAAATTAAAATCTGTCTTGGAAAAAATTAGCCTAATCTTGAATATATAATGGCTTTGAGTGACATGAAGCATGATTCTTTCTTTTGCTACTAAATATAATAGATCCATAGTTAGTTGCAATTTTAATAAATGGTCTTTAAACATGGTTGAGGTAAGTAAAAATCAGCTTCATTTGCTTTATATCTTCATAGACAGTCCTCTAAAAATTGCCATTAACAAGTGAAATGGCATAGGTACATATGTGGTAAAGCATCGCCGCAGCATAGAATAGAAGTAACTGTAAAACCACATGCAAAAGAAAGAAATGAGACCACTATCTTACATGATATACAAAAAAATCAACTTACAATGAATCTAAGACTTGAGGATAAGGCCTAAAACCATAAAATTCCTGGAAAAAAATATAGTGGGAAATTTACTAGACTTTGGTCTTAGCTATGAATTTTGATTTGATACCAACTTATGGAATGGGAAAAAAATAACAAACCATATATACAATAGTGGCTTAATACCAAAATATACAGGGAACTCACATAACTTAATATCAAAATAATACCAATAATAGTACACTGGTTAAATATGGTCAAAGGACCTAAATAGATACTTTTCCAAAGAGAACATACACATAACCCACAGGTACATAAAAAAATAGCTCATCATAACTCAGCAGGGAAATATAAATCAAAACCATAAAGATATATCACCTCACACATTAGGATGGTTATTATTAGGAAGATAAGCAACAGGAAATGCTGGCAAGGGATGTGAAGAAAAGT
Organism: Tragulus kanchil; assembly: GCA_022376925.1. Taxonomy (NCBI): domain Eukaryota; kingdom Metazoa; phylum Chordata; class Mammalia; order Artiodactyla; family Tragulidae; genus Tragulus; species Tragulus kanchil. The sequence continues at coordinate 105,439,972 of JAIOJX010000023.1, read as the reverse complement.
TTTTTACATCATTAGTTGAAATATAAAGTGGAACATTTACTATGCAAATTAATATGGAGGTTCCTCAAGAAATTAAAAATAGAACTACAATATGATCTGGTATATTCATATTTGGATATACATTTGACCTTTGAACACTGTGAAGGTTAAGGGTGGGGACCTCCTTGTAGTTGAAAATCTCCATACAACTTTAGAGTTAGCCCTCTGTATCTGTGGTTCTCCATTCAAAATTCAGTCAGCCAAAGATCATGTAGTACTATAGTATGTATCTACTGAAAAAAAAAAAAAAAAAAACATATTTAAGTGGACATGCACAGGTCAAGCCTATGTTGTTCAAGGGTCAACAGTATATCCAAAGGAAACAAAAGCATTATCTCAAAGGTATACCTGTATTTGCAATGTCAGCATTACTCACAATAGCATTACTCCCAACAGAATATTATTCAGCCTGAGTAAAGAATGAAATTCTATCACTTGCAGCAACATGGATACAACTGGAAGGCTTATACTAAGTCAAATACGTTGGCCAAAAAAAAAAAAAAGGCAAATAGTGCATGGACTAACTTACACATAGAATCTAAAAACAAAACAGTCAATCATAAAAAAAGAGTAGGAAAACAGTTGCCAGTGTGAGAGAAATAGAGAAAGGTTGATAAGAAGGGTATATACTGAGCCCAGTTGCTAACATTTTTTGTGTAGTTGAAATTTGCTCTGAAAGTGAAACTTAAATGATATTATCACCAAAAGAAAAACAAAAGAAAAATTCTCTTAAACCTTTCCCAATAACCTTCTGGTTCTCTCTTCCTTCCTTGGACTGATAGCTCAATGTCTGAACTTTTCCTCTTTATGTTTTTTATGTATTTCTAGCACGTTACAGACTGTCATCTCACATTATAATTATTCTAATCTCTACAGTTGAGAGAGCTATGGATTATCACAGCCACACTACCCTCCAATGCCTTAACTTTCACAGTCAGTCCATCCCATGACATGATAGCTTATTTCTTAGGAAAAGGTGTTGTCACTGTTATTCTCAAAAAGGTAAAAAATTAATAAGTATTGAAATCATACACATATGGATAAATGGGCTGGCAAGGGATGTGAAGAAAAGTTTTTTACATCATTAGTTGAAATATAAAGTGGAACATTTACTATGCAAATTAATATGGAGGTTCCTCAAGAAATTAAAAATAGAACTACAATATGATCTGGTATATTCATATTTGGATATACATTTGACCTTTGAACACTGTGAAGGTTAAGGGTGGGGACCTCCTTGTAGTTGAAAATCTCCATACAACTTTAGAGTTAGCCCTCTGTATCTGTGGTTCTCCATTCAAAATTCAGTCAGCCAAAGATCATGTAGTACTATAGTATGTATCTACTGAAAAAAAAAAAAAAAAAAAACATATTTAAGTGGACATGCACAGGTCAAGCCTATGTTGTTCAAGGGTCAACAGTATATCCAAAGGAAACAAAAGCATTATCTCAAAGGTATACCTGTATTTGCAATGTCAGCATTACTCACAATAGCATTACTCCCAACAGAATATTATTCAGCCTGAGTAAAGAATGAAATTCTATCACTTGCAGCAACATGGATACAACTGGAAGGCTTATACTAAGTCAAATACGTTGGCCAAAAAAAAAAAAAAAAGGCAAATAGTGCATGGACTAACTTACACATAGAATCTAAAAACAAAACAGTCAATCATAAAAAAAGAGTAGGAAAACAGTTGCCAGTGTGAGAGAAATAGAGAAAGGTTGATAAGAAGGGTATATACTGAGCCCAGTTGCTAACATTTTTTGTGTAGTTGAAATTTGCTCTGAAAGTGAAACTTAAATGATATTATCACCAAAAGAAAAACAAAAGAAAAATTCTCTTAAACCTTTCCCAATAACCTTCTGGTTCTCTCTTCCTTCCTTGGACTGATAGCTCAATGTCTGAACTTTTCCTCTTTATGTTTTTTATGTATTTCTAGCACGTTACAGACTGTCATCTCACATTATAATTATTCTAATCTCTACAGTTGAGAGAGCTATGGATTATCACAGCCACACTACCCTCCAATGCCTTAACTTTCACAGTCAGTCCATCCCATGACATGATTGATAATTTCTTAGGAAAAAGGTGTTGTCACTGTAACTGCAAATTACTAGGGTTCCCTTTGTAACCAACAGGGCTACTGATACACTCTTTGAATCTTTCTAGGCTAGTCCTGACACCAACGACAATATCATTTAGGATTCAGTAGAAAGCAAATGGTGCACTAAAACGTTTAACTGAGGAGAGTCAGAGAAAGAGGCTATTTACAGATGTGTTTGTTTGGCATAGAGATGGTAAAATACCAAAGACTAAAACCAAGATGTCATAAAACCAATCTGGTCTCTTACGGCCAGGACAAAGGACAGTGCTGTCAGAGCATGAAAACACCTTGAAGCCTAGAATAGAAGTCGCTTGATAATCAGTGTAACCACAAAACCCTGACAACACCAATGGGAAAAACTATCCTAATTTCTTGCTCCACACTAACTTTTGGTTTCTACCTAAGTCCATTATTAACAGAATTCAACCAGAAACTTAAATACAAGAATTAAAGAGTTGCAGTCCAGATAAGTCAAAATCCTAGTAGCTTAAACAAACAGAAAATGTGGAGAAATAATTAAATGAGACAACACAAAGAGATAATACTAAATACCAGTCTGAATGTTGAATGTGAAAGAAATCACTAAATTTGCATATCCATTCACTACACACATCTATTTTCTCATGTGTAGAAATCTAAATTTATTCCTTCTCTCATCTACTGCTGGATTTCTTCTGCCCTCAGTGACTGTAGAAAAATAAATAAGTGAAAACTGTCCATATATAGAGTTTTATATATCAAATGTGAATATGTAACTTAATGAGACTTAAGGTTTTCTGGGTCTCATTCTGTTTTAATCTCATTTAACAATGAGACTTGTCAGACAATTAGAGTGAATGAAGGCTTTGAAGAGCTACAGTAGTTAAGGTATGGTTTTGAATTTAGCCACAATAGATAGATAATGCTTTTTACTATGAAAAATGAAAGTGTTAGTCACTCAGTCCTGTTCAATTCTTTGGAACTCTATGGATTCTAAACCGCCAGACACGTCTGTCCATCAAATTTTCCAGGCAGAATACTGGATCACTTTATTCACTGTAACTGCACAGCCACACTACCCTCCAATGCCTTAACTTTCACAGTCAGTCCATCCCATGACATGATTGATAATTTCTTAGGAAAAAGGTGTTGTCACTGTAACTGCAAATTACTAGGGTTCCCTTTGTAACCAACAGGGCTACTGATACACTCTTTGAATCTTTCTAGGCTAGTCCTGACACCAACGACAATATCATTTAGGATTCAGTAGAAAGCAAATGGTGCACTAAAACGTTTAACTGAGGAGAGTCAGAGAAAGAGGCTATTTACAGATGTGTTTGTTTGGCATAGAGATGGTAAAATACCAAAGACTAAAACCAAGATGTCATAAAACCAATCTGGTCTCTTACGGCCAGGACAAAGGACAGTGCTGTCAGAGCATGAAAACACCTTGAAGCCTAGAATAGAAGTCGCTTGATAATCAGTGTAACCACAAAACCCTGACAACACCAATGGGAAAAACTATCCTAATTTCTTGCTCCACACTAACTTTTGGTTTCTACCTAAGTCCATTATTAACAGAATTCAACCAGAAACTTAAATACAAGAATTAAAGAGTTGCAGTCCAGATAAGTCAAAATCCTAGTAGCTTAAACAAACAGAAAAATGTGGAGAAATAATTAAATGAGACAACACAAAGAGATAATACTAAATACCAGTCTGAATGTTGAATGTGAAAGAAATCACTAAATTTGCATATCCATTCACTACACACATCTATTTTCTCATGTGTAGAAATCTAAATTTATTCCTTCTCTCATCTACTGCTGGATTTCTTCTGCCCTCAGTGACTGTAGAAAAATAAATAAGTGAAAACTGTCCATATATAGAGTTTTATATATCAAATGTGAATATGTAACTTAATGAGACTTAAGGTTTTCTGGGTCTCATTCTGTTTTAATCTCATTTAACAATGAGACTTGTCAGACAATTAGAGTGAATGAAGGCTTTGAAGAGCTACAGTAGTTAAGGTATGGTTTTGAATTTAGCCACAATAGATAGATAATGCTTTTTACTATGAAAAATGAAAGTGTTAGTCACTCAGTCCTGTTCAATTCTTTGGAACTCTATGGATTCTAAACCGCCAGACACGTCTGTCCATCAAATTTTCCAGGCAGAATACTGGAGTAGACAGCTATTCCCTTCTCTGGGGGATCTTCCTCATTCAAGGATGGAACCCAGGTCTCCTGCATTGTGTGTAGGTTCTTTATCATCTAAGCCATTTTCCTTGGTACAAATTGATATATTATTTTCTAAACTATTTGCATAGTTATTCCTGTTAAAAAACTTACAGAACGTTTTAACTATAATATTTTTCACCAAGTACACTAACTTTATTGTCCATTTATACAGTACATTTTATAGTGGAAAAAGATCATATATACTGGAAAACATTTCTGACAAATAGAGGAGAGCTAACTGGGCTCAAAGACACTTTATCCTGAAAACTTGCCTTGCTGGTCTAGAAACTGTATTGTGTCATAACAAACACCAAAGATCAATGAGACTTCTCTGGTTGTATTCAACAAAATTAAATTTAGTAATAGCAATTAATTGTTTTTCATCAATAGGAAAACAGCCATGGGCCTTGTCATATATGGGAATGCTTGGCAGCGGTGGTTCAGTCAGTAAGTCTTTTCCAGCTCTTTTTGTGACTTCATGGACTGTAGCCTGTCAGGTTCCTCTGTGTATGGGATTTCCCAGACAAAAATCCTGAAGTGGGTTCCCTTCTCCAGGAATTCTTACCAACCCAGGAACTGAACCCAGGTCTCTCACATTGCAGGTGGGTTCTTTACCATCTGAGCCACCAGGGAAGACCACAGATGCTGGAGTGGGTGGTTTATCCCTTCTTCAAGGGATCTTTCCTGAACCAGGAATGAAATTGGGTTCTCCTGAAATGCAGGTAGATTCTTTACCAGCTGAGCTACCAAGAAACTCCATGGGAATGTTTACAACCCCATGAAGTTATCTGTTTTCTTGGTCTGGGAAAATCCTCAAAAATGAAGACACTACTTTGTGAATTAATAACAGATAAACACTTCATTTATAGTGACACTTCCTTTAGAATACAAGTAAGTCAACATGTTGATTATAAAGGACTTGTCAAAAAGATTGGGGTTTTTTACCCAATTTAATTTGGTACCCTAATTAATTACACATTTATTTTTCAGTAAATTACTACCTATTATAACAGCAAGGTATTCCTAGACAATAACTGCTGATAGGTCTACATGTGATCATTTTCAGTTACAGAAGACAGGCTTTATTCATCCACTTATGACTTATCAGGGAATACCTCAGTATTATTTCTAACCTGTGCACATACTATAATGGTTTGAATGTCAGTCCAATATTGGATATACCATCTTTTTTTTTTTTCATATTTATTAACTCATCCTAGGGAGGGATTCACTCCTGAATACATTTTATGCTTTTTGGATAAGGTATGAACTCTGACAAAAGCCCCCATCAACATTCATTGGGCATGTATCCAGTATGATTCTTTGGGGGCAGATTAAGACAAGCATCTTGGTTCAAAAATCCTTTGCGATCCTGATGGAGCTTATGGAAGAAACAGGTGGTTCTGGTACACAGAGTTTTAGGATCCTATATTGATCTTTTAATGTTTGGGATGAATGAAAGCCCTAGGGCTATGGATGTCTCTCAAGCCTAGATCCCAACAAGTACTTAAACAAATGCAGATACTGATAATACATGTAGATTAACAACATATCAACCCACCATTGGGCAACAAAATTAAATTTAGTGATATCAATTAATTGTTTTTCATCAATAGGAAAACAGCCATGGGCCTTGTCATATATGGGAATGCTTGGCAGCGGTGGTTCAGTCAGTAAGTCTTTTCCAGCTCTTTTTGTGACTTCATGGACTGTAGCCTGTCAGGTTCCTCTGTGTATGGGATTTCCCAGACAAAAATCCTGAAGTGGGTTCCCTTCTCCAGGAATTCTTACCAACCCAGGAACTGAACCCAGGTCTCTCACATTGCAGGTGGGTTCTTTACCATCTGAGCCACCAGGGAAGACCACAGATGCTGGAGTGGGTGGTTTATCCCTTCTTCAAGGGATCTTTCCTGAACCAGGAATGAAATTGGGTTCTCCTGAAATGCAGGTAGATTCTTTACCAGCTGAGCTACCAAGAAACTCCATGGGAATGTTTACAACCCCATGAAGTTATCTGTTTTCTTGGTCTGGGAAAATCCTCAAAAATGAAGACACTACTTTGTGAATTAATAACAGATAAACACTTCATTTATAGTGACACTTCCTTTAGAATACAAGTAAGTCAACATGTTGATTATAAAGGACTTGTCAAAAAGATTGGGGTTTTTTACCCAATTTAATTTGGTACCCTAATTAATTACACATTTATTTTTCAGTAAATTACTACCTATTATAACAGCAAGGTATTCCTAGACAATAACTGCTGATAGGTCTACATGTGATCATTTTCAGTTACAGAAGACAGGCTTTATTCATCCACTTATGACTTATCAGGGAATACCTCAGTATTATTTCTAACCTGTGCACATACTATAATGGTTTGAATGTCAGTCCAATATTGGATATACCATCTTTTTTTTTTTTCATATTTATTAACTCATCCTAGGGAGGGATTCACTCCTGAATACATTTTATGCTTTTTGGATAAGGTATGAACTCTGACAAAAGCCCCCATCAACATTCATTGGGCATGTATCCAGTATGATTCTTTGGGGGCAGATTAAGACAAGCATCTTGGTTCAAAAATCCTTTGCGATCCTGATGGAGCTTATGGAAGAAACAGGTGGTTCTGGTACACAGAGTTTTAGGATCCTATATTGATCTTTTAATGTTTGGGATGAATGAAAGCCCTAGGGCTATGGATGTCTCTCAAGCCTAGATCCCAACAAGTACTTAAACAAATGCAGATACTGATAATACATGTAGATTAACAACATATCAACCCACCACTGCAGTTGAGAATTGTCTTACTATTTCAGTCCCCACTCAGTACCATGACATCCAAGTACCCTTGTTTTACTGACATCCAAAGATAGATAGATATAGACTTTGTTTTCTCATCACTACAATGCTTTCGATAGTATACACTGTTATCCTTGTGTTGACATTAGGTTAAATAGAGTGTCTGATATTAAACTCAATTCATTTCTGTCATATTGATAATATGCATTTCAAAAAATTCTAATAGGTGAAATGATGACTCATGGCTAATATTCCTCAAAGCACACCCTGGGTCTGAAATTAGAACTACAATATTTCATATTCTGTTAGCATCACAATTTTACTTTCCAGCCTCATTTTGCCATTTTCTATAGCAATCCAAAACAAACAAACAAAAAATCATGCTTGTTTTTCTACCTACCTGCCATTTACTATTATTCTAAAAATAACAATTTATATCTTCAGAAAAGTCACATATTATGGCTTTCCATGGTGCAGGACTGCAGCCATATCTGCTTCATTTGTGGAAGATGGATTAAAAGTCACTCTTATTTTGATAGCTGATTTCTCTTCTACACAACTTTTAGGTGTGAGATCTTAGAAACTTTTAGAAATGTAATATAATTTAGTAACCACAACCTTAAGTTACTACTGTTTCTCCATTTCTGTCTCTTCACTGAGAAATCTTATACACCTTTTTATTAAAATATGCCTCCATACTGATAGGTAGCTCAAAGCCAAACTATCATGTTTTTGTGAGGAAGCAGAATAAAGCAGTCTAATTATTTAGTCTTATTTTAACCAGAAGTATTTCTGACTCATCAAATCTACCTTGAGCATTTTATATGGCAAAAGTAAAAGTTACACAAAGATATATGCACATAACTGCTTAAGGCACAGTGGTTTATGACATCACAAATTCATAAAAAATCAATCCATTCCACAAGAGCTTGTTAAATAACATATGTCACATCCATTCATTTAATGCTCTAGTCATGAAAATGCTTCAAAATAAATTTATGCTATTGATCCAAATAACCAAATACACAACCAACTATCCACATGTGATCTCTTCTTGTCTTCCCTCACTTTCCCTTCTCTCCTATTTTTGATACACACCTACACACACACACATACACACACACACACACACAGAGTGTATTGAGGCATATATCAAAGTAAGTATGTTTGGAAGAATCTTAATATAACAATGTGAGTAGTTATTTTAAAAATGTAATTTCAAGTGATTTTCAACTTTTTTTCCCGTTCAATTGGAACACTATTTCCTAAATGAGCGTACTCCATTTTGATGATCACAATAACAAAAATAGTTTTGCTTATTTAGAGACTCAGTAGAAAATTCTGCCATTAAATAACAAGTAGAGAGTATGTGACCAGAAAAAAATGTAACCCAAAAATGGATAGACAAACTTGTCTTAAAACACCAGAACTAAATTGAAGGAATCTGTGCCTCTCAAAATGAACTACATTTTGGAATACAAATGCCCCTCCCCAAAATTATCGACAATTAACAATTAAAAAGCACATAAGGAGAAGATATAAGTACAAACACATTAGGAGGAGAAGCTATAAATGCAAGAAACAAGAATGTTATTTCAGTTTACACAAAGGAAATAAATTAGAGAAGAATCACACTACATAAATGCAATTTTTAATATATTTGGTTTAGCTCAGAACTCTGAAAAAGATTAAAGATATCTATATGGAAGGAAAAGTAAGGGATGCTCTGTGAAAGGAAAATGAGATATATTGTAATACAGTAGACCATAGCCAATGTAGTTCTTTTCTGAAGTCTAGTAGAGAGGAAAATTCAGAGATAAACTGAAACATTCTGACAGAGGTCAAAATATTGCCAAAGACAAATCCAGATAGATAAACATGGAGTTTATTCATAGAAGGCAACTTGCTTAACTACAGTTGAGAAAACACATTAAGCAATCGTAGAAATGAGAGTGGAAATTTAATATGGGTGAATATGAAGAGAAATCTGTAAAACTGGTTTACATATGACATCACAAATTCATAAAAAATCAATCCATTCCACAAGAGCTTGTTAAATAACATATGTCACATCCATTCATTTAATGTTCTAGTCATGAAAATGCTTCAAAATAAATTTATGCTATTGATCCAAATAACCAAATACACAACCAACTATCCACATGTGATCTCTTCTTGTCTTCCCTCACTTTCCCTTCTCTCCTATTTTTGATACACACCTACACACACACACATACACACACACACACACACAGAGTGTATTGAGGCATATATCAAAGTAAGTATGTTTGGAAGAATCTTAATATAACAATGTGAGTAGTTATTTTAAAAATGTAATTTCAAGTGATTTTCAACTTTTTTTCCCGTTCAATTGGAACACTATTTCCTAAATGAGCGTACTCCATTTTGATGATCACAATAACAAAAATAGTTTTGCTTATTTAGAGACTCAGTAGAAAATTCTGCCATTAAATAACAAGTAGAGAGTATGTGACCAGAAAAAAATGTAACCCAAAAATGGATAGACAAACTTGTCTTAAAACACCAGAACTAAATTGAAGGAATCTGTGCCTCTCAAAATGAACTACATTTTGGAATACAAATGCCCCTCCCCAAAATTATCGACAATTAACAATTAAAAAGCACATAAGGAGAAGATATAAGTACAAACACATTAGGAGGAGAAGCTATAAATGCAAGAAACAAGAATGTTATTTCAGTTTACACAAAGGAAATAAATTAGAGAAGAATCACACTACATAAATGCAATTTTTAATATATTTGGTTTAGCTCAGAACTCTGAAAAAGATTAAAGATATCTATATGGAAGGAAAAGTAAGGGATGCTCTGTGAAAGGAAAATGAGATATATTGTAATACAGTAGACCATAGCCAATGTAGTTCTTTTCTGAAGTCTAGTAGAGAGGAAAATTCAGAGATAAACTGAAACATTCTGACAGAGGTCAAAATATTGCCAAAGACAAATCCAGATAGATAAACATGGAGTTTATTCATAGAAGGCAACTTGCTTAACTACAGTTGAGAAAACACATTAAGCAATCGTAGAAATGAGAGTGGAAATTTAATATGGGTGAATATGAAGAGAAATCTGTAAAACCAAACTTAGCTTAATTTGGCAGAAAATAATATATTACACCGTGTGAATGCCGAATGGGATTTTAGTCATTTACTCAAATATTCTGGAATTTTTAATCAGAAAATTGGCACTATTGTTTAAATGGCTCGATCATATGATGGTGCAAACACCTAACTCAAATTATATTCCCATGAGCAGAAACAATGAAATCTTGTTAAGAGTTATTTTGGGAACAGTAATCTCTTAACTTGCATGGAGGAAACAGCAGCAAGATTAAATGCAAGTAAAAATGAACTAGAAAGAAAAAAATATGCACTTCCAAAGGTATATGTAAACATAAAAATAGAATATATTTTTTGAAAATGAGAGTAAAGTGTGAGTCTAAAGAATTTTCAGCTCAAATTGTGAGAAAATTTAGTGAATATAAGAATTATACAGTAAAGAAAAATCCATCAGTGCTAGATTTCCAAAGGAGAGCACTCTAATGCAACTAGGCATATTCAAAGTTACGCTGCAGAAAGTAATGACATATTTTTCAGAAAATAATCTACAAGTTATGAGGGTGGAGCTAAAATGGAGGCAGAGAAGGAAGTGCACTCATCTCTTCCGCAAAATTGCCTGAATTGCAATGAGTTCCTAAAAAACCAGCAACAGGAGGAGATTAGATCTGATCACAGAAAAGATACCCCACATAAAAGAACAAGGGAGAAACCGCATCAAGACTGTAGGAAGGGCGCAATCGCGCTTTTGAAAATCAAACCTCATAGCCGCCAGAGAGGCTGGGCAGGCCAAAGGCGCAAAGCCTGTTGCAGATCAAGACCCGGGAAAAGAGCGGTGATGCCCACAAGGGACTGAGCCAGACCTGCTTTGGAGGGTCCAAGTGCCCCCTTTAACTAGAAGTGCCCTTGAGCAGTACTCGGAAGGATGGCACTCAGTTTCCTTTGGCGGAGGTTACCATTAACTTGATCACAGAGCCACCGAGGAGGACTGGAAACTGTGCTGTGCACTGTGATCCGGGAGAGGGGAATAGCGATCCTGCATGAGACTGAGCCAGACTCAACCTCTGGGTAATCTGATATCTCCCGCGGTGGCGAGGGTCGATGGTGGCCTGCAGCAGGGTCAGGGTCACTGCGGAGGTGTATCCCATAGAGAGTGTGGGGGTGAATCCTTTGTGAGAGAGACACCGTTTTCCCTACTGTAGTTTGGCTGCTGGGCAAACTGCAGGGCTGCTGTTCAAGCCACAGGGAGGGAATTTAGCTCCACCCAGTAATAAAAGGGATTTGGATTAAGAAACTCCCAGGGCCAGCCTGGGCAGGCCTTTTAGTTCTGGAATAGGCCGAAATAAACAAGCATCAAAGAGGTCTTCAGATCCAACCACTGCCAGAGGCAAGAAAAAGACTGATAATTCCTGAATAGTCAGCAAGAGACAGAAGACCATAAACACTATTTTCATGTTTTGTCTGAAGCTGGAGTTACTGATGGATTTTTAAAATTTCATTTTATTCCTTATTCTTTTTTATTGCTTTTTTAAAATTTGGTTTTGTTTCAATTGTTTTTGTTTTTGTTTTTTTTTTTTCCTTTTTTCCAAACACACTCAGTGCCTCCCTCCCCCTTTTTTTTTGGCTGGGGGGGTGGGTAGTGTGAGTGTGGGTGTGTTTATTTCCTCCATTGAATTCTATTGAAGCTACTAATCTTATCAGTAAGACTGAATATATTCAAGTTTACACAATTTTTTTTTTCTCTTCTTTTTCCTTTAAAATCACACATTTTAGGAGGAGATTAGATCTGATCACAGAAAGATACCCCACATAAAAGAACAAGGGAGAAACCGCATCAAGACTGTAGGAAGGGCGCAATCGCGCTTTTGAAAATCAAACCTCATAGCCGCCAGAGAGGCTGGGCAGGCCAAAGGCGCAAAGCCTGTTGCAGATCAAGACCCGGGAAAAGAGCGGTGATGCCCACAAGGGACTGAGCCAGACCTGCTTTGGAGGGTCCAAGTGCCCCCTTTAACTAGAAGTGCCCTTGAGCAGTACTCGGAAGGATGGCACTCAGTTTCCTTTGGCGGAGGTTACCATTAACTTGATCACAGAGCCACCGAGGAGGACTGGAAACTGTGCTGTGCACTGTGATCCGGGAGAGGGGAATAGCGATCCTGCATGAGACTGAGCCAGACTCAACCTCTGGGTAATCTGATATCTCCCGCGGTGGCGAGGGTCGATGGTGGCCTGCAGCAGGGTCAGGGTCACTGCGGAGGTGTATCCCATAGAGAGTGTGGGGGTGAATCCTTTGTGAGAGAGACACCGTTTTCCCTACTGTAGTTTGGCTGCTGGGCAAACTGCAGGGCTGCTGTTCAAGCCACAGGGAGGGAATTTAGCTCCACCCAGTAATAAAAGGGATTTGGATTAAGAAACTCCCAGGGCCAGCCTGGGCAGGCCTTTTAGTTCTGGAATAGGCCAAAATAAACAAGCATCAAAGAGGTCTTCAGATCCAACCACTGCCAGAGGCAAGAAAAAGACTGATAATTCCTGAATAGTCAGCAAGAGACAGAAGACCATAAACACTATTTTCATGTTTTGTCTGAAGCTGGAGTTACTGATGGATTTTTAAAATTTCATTTTATTCCTTATTCTTTTTTATTGCTTTTTTAAAATTTGGTTTTGTTTCAATTGTTTTTGTTTTTGTTTTTTTTTTTCCTTTTTTCCAAACACACTCAGTGCCTCCCTCCCCCTTTTTTTTTGGCTGGGGGGGGTGGGTAGTGTGAGTGTGGGTGTGTTTATTTCCTCCATTGAATTCTATTGAAGCTACTAATCTTATCAGTAAGACTGAATATATTCAAGTTTACACAATTTTTTTTTTCTCTTCTTTTTCCTTTAAAATCACACATTTTATTTTGGTATAAACTTCTGGTTCCACATTGGTCTTTTAAGGTTCTGTGGGGGTTTCGTTTGTTTTTATTGCTTTTACTTTGTTTTTATATATTTTTCTATATACTTATATCTGTTTTAATTTAAAAATTTTTTTATTTGTACTACTACTTCTTCTATAACTTTTTGCTTTCTCTATTGCTCGCTTCCTATAGCACTAAACTCTAATACATACAAATCTTTATCTCCCTATATTTAACTTTGCAGTATTATTCTATATTTCTCTTCTAACCTATCTTTCTTTTTTTCCCTTTTCCCACCATATTTCTTAGTCTGTTCTGTCCTCATTGCCTAATCCCCCCAGGGACCCTGTTGTAACATTATTCTCCAATTTGTGATCTACTTAGTTTGGTTATTAACTGGTGGATATCATTCTTGGTTTTCTCTATTCACCGTGCTAATGTATTGTACTGTATTTTTGGTTGGAATGCTTGGGTTATGTTACAGCTGTATATGTTTGTGTGTATATTTCAATATGCTAGATAGTATTTGCATAATATTTTAATTGCCAATTGTCAAAGGTATACCTTCTGTTTCTCATTTGCATATATATGTTTTAATATTATTTAATGCCATAACAAACCAGCCATGAAATATTCATTCCCTGGTCAGGCAACAAGCCCTGGGGCTTTAGGGATGGAACACTAACTCCAAAACTCTACAATACTAGAGAACTCCTAACACTAGAGAGCAGTATACAAGTGAGAATGCCAACAAAAGTAATCACTTGTATGCAAGTCCTGACATCAGCCAACCACCAGCATCACCCAGAAGAAGAAGCCCCATCCAAACAACAAACACCAACAGACGTAACTCAAAGTCTGGTAAAAGGAAATTGCAAACAGAGTTAGTTAAAAAATTAATAATAACAATGAAACAGCAGAGAAATATCACACAAGTGAAGGAACAATCTACAAACACACAAGATCAAATCAACGAAGAGGATTTGGACAAACTTTCTGAAAGTGATTTCAGAAGAATGATAGTAAAGATGATCAAAGACACTGAAAACAGAATGTTAGAGAAATTGCAGGACACAAATAACACACTGAATACAAGAACTTACAGAAACAGTAACAGAGACAAACAACTCAATTGCTGAACTGAAAAACACTGCAGAAGGAATCAAGAGCAGAGTATCTGCAACATAAGACCGGATAAGTGAGCTGAAAGATAGAATGGTGGAATTAACTGCTGAACAACAGAATTTAGCTCAAAGAATGAAAAGAGCAGAGGATAGCCTCAGAGACCTCTGGGATAATATCAAACGTACCAATATTCGAATCATAAGGGTTCCAGAAGAAGAAGAAAAAAAGAAAGGCTATGAGACAATTTTTGAAGAGATTCTAGTTGAAAATTTCCCCAACATGGGAAAAGAAATAATCAAGTCCAAGAAGCGCAGAGTTCCATACAGAATCAACCCGAGAAGAAACATGCCAAGACACATATCAATGAAGCTAACACAAGTTAAACACAAAGACAGAATTCTCAAAGCAGCAAGGGAAAAACAAGTAGTGGCATACAAGGGAAAGCCCATACGTTTAACAGCTGATCATTCAACAGAAACTCTGCAGGCCAGAAGAGAATGGCAGGATACATTTAAAGGGCTAAAAAAGAATAATCTGCAACCAAGAATCCTCTACCCTGCAAGGATCTCATTCAAAATTGATCGAGAGGGCTTCCCTGGTGATTTCAGCTGTTTTTTGTGTATATTTCAATATGCTAGATAGTATTTGCATAATATTTTAATTGCCAATTGTCAAAGGTATACCTTCTGTTTCTCATTTGCATATATATGTTTTAATATTATTTAATGCCATAACAAACCAGCCATGAAATATTCATTCCCTGGTCAGGCAACAAGCCCTGGGGCTTTAGGGATGGAACACTAACTCCAAAACTCTACAATACTAGAGAACTCCTAACACTAGAGAGCAGTATACAAGTGAGAATGCCAACAAAAGTAATCACTTGTATGCAAGTCCTGACATCAGCCAACCACCAGCATCACCCAGAAGAAGAAGCCCCATCCAAACAACAAACACCAACAGACGTAACTCAAAGTCTGGTAAAAGGAAATTGCAAACAGAGTTAGTTAAAAAATTAATAATAACAATGAAACAGCAGAGAAATATCACACAAGTGAAGGAACAATCTACAAACACACAAGATCAAATCAACGAAGAGGATTTGGACAAACTTTCTGAAAGTGATTTCAGAAGAATGATAGTAAAGATGATCAAAGACACTGAAAACAGAATGTTAGAGAAATTGCAGGACACAAATAACACACTGAATACAAGAACTTACAGAAACAGTAACAGAGACAAACAACTCAATTGCTGAACTGAAAAACACTGCAGAAGGAATCAAGAGCAGAGTATCTGCAACATAAGACCGGATAAGTGAGCTGAAAGATAGAATGGTGGAATTAACTGCTGAACAACAGAATTTAGCTCAAAGAATGAAAAGAGCAGAGGATAGCCTCAGAGACCTCTGGGATAATATCAAACGTACCAATATTCGAATCATAAGGGTTCCAGAAGAAGAAAAAAAGAAAGGCTATGAGACAATTTTTGAAGAGATTCTAGTTGAAAATTTCCCCAACATGGGAAAAGAAATAATCAAGTCCAAGAAGCGCAGAGTTCCATACAGAATCAACCCGAGAAGAAACATGCCAAGACACATATCAATGAAGCTAACACAAGTTAAACACAAAGACAGAATTCTCAAAGCAGCAAGGGAAAAACAAGTAGTGGCATACAAGGGAAAGCCCATACGTTTAACAGCTGATCATTCAACAGAAACTCTGCAGGCCAGAAGAGAATGGCAGGATACATTTAAAGGGCTAAAAAAGAATAATCTGCAACCAAGAATCCTCTACCCTGCAAGGATCTCATTCAAAATTGATCGAGAGGGCTTCCCTGGTGATCCAGTGGGTAAGGACACCGTCTTGCAGTGCAAGGGGCGCCAGTAGTATCCCTGGCATGGGAAGATCCCACATGCGCGGAGCAGCTGGATCAATGTATCCGATTACCGAGCTGAAGCTCTGGAGTACATGTGCCCAGAGCCTGTGCTCTGCGACAAAAGAGGCCACCGTGATGGGAGGCCCACATGGGCCAAAGAACAAAGATGGATGAAAAATAGACAAATGAAAGACCAATAGAAGCGGCCCACTCACCCCCCACCCCACCCCGCCTCCCAAAAAATAAATAAACAAATGTCTACCAAAAAAAAATTGATGGAGAAATCAAAATCTTTACAGATAAGCAAAAATTAAAAGAATTTAGTCACACCAAACCAGCCTTACAACAAGCGTTAAAGGGAGTTACATAGACAAGTATAAGAGAAGGAGAAGATCCACAAAACAAAGGCATCATAACATCTAAGAAGATGAAAATAGGATCATTTGTATCAATAATTACTTTGAATGTCAATGGACTAAATGCCCCAATCAAAAGACACAGAGTGGCTGAATGGATTCAAAAACACGACCCATACATATGCTGCCTCCAGGAAACTCACTTCAGACCTAGAGACACTCATAGACTCAAAGTGGGAGGATGGGAAAAGATATTCCATGAACATGGAAATCAAAAGAAAGCTGGAGTAGCAATCCTCATATCAGACAAAATAGACCTCAAAATAAAGAAGATTCTAAGAGACAAGGCAGGTCACTACATCATGATTACAGGATCTATCCAAGAGGAAGACATAACAGTCATGAATATCTACGCACCCAACACAGGAGCACCCCAATACATAAGACAGATACTTTCAGACATAAAAGAAGATATCGACACTAACACAATCATAGTAGGAGACTTTAACACTCCTTTCACACCAATGGACAGATCATCCAAACAGAAAATTAATACAGAAACACAAGCCATAAATGCCACACTGGAAAAGATGGACCTCATCGATATCTTTAGGACGTTCCACACCAAAGCAAAAGAATACACTTTCTTCTCAAGTGCTCACGGAACATTCTCCAGGATAGAATCAAATTTCTAGGAATAAACCTACCCAAAAAAACAAAAGAATTGTACACAGAAAATTACAAGACACTCATGAGAGACATTAAAGAAGACTTAAACAGATGGAGAGATATTCCATGTTCATGGATCAGAAGAATCAATATTGTGAAAATGACCATACTACCAAATATCATCTACAGATTCAATGCAATACCTATCCAACTACCATTGACATTTTTCACAGAACTAGACCAAAGAACAAAGATGGATGAAAATAGATAAATGAAAGACCAATAGAAGCGGCCCACTCACCCCCCACCCCACCCCGCCTCCCAAAAAATAAATAAACAAATGTCTACCAAAAAAAAAATTGATGGAGAAATCAAAATCTTTACAGATAAGCAAAAATTAAAAGAATTTAGTCACACCAAACCAGCCTTACAACAAGCGTTAAAGGGAGTTACATAGACAAGTATAAGAGAAGGAGAAGATCCACAAAACAAAGGCATCATAACATCTAAGAAGATGAAAATAGGATCATTTGTATCAATAATTACTTTGAATGTCAATGGACTAAATGCCCCAATCAAAAGACACAGAGTGGCTGAATGGATTCAAAAACACGACCCATACATATGCTGCCTCCAGGAAACTCACTTCAGACCTAGAGACACTCATAGACTCAAAGTGGGAGGATGGGAAAAGATATTCCATGAACATGGAAATCAAAAGAAAGCTGGAGTAGCAATCCTCATATCAGACAAAATAGACCTCAAAATAAAGAAGATTCTAAGAGACAAGGCAGGTCACTACATCATGATTACAGGATCTATCCAAGAGGAAGACATAACAGTCATGAATATCTACGCACCCAACACAGGAGCACCCCAATACATAAGACAGATACTTTCAGACATAAAAGAAGATATCGACACTAACACAATCATAGTAGGAGACTTTAACACTCCTTTCACACCAATGGACAGATCATCCAAACAGAAAATTAATACAGAAACACAAGCCATAAATGCCACACTGGAAAAGATGGACCTCATCGATATCTTTAGGACGTTCCACACCAAAGCAAAAGAATACACTTTCTTCTCAAGTGCTCACGGAACATTCTCCAGGATAGAATCAAATTTCTAGGAATAAACCTACCCAAAAAAACAAAAGAATTGTACACAGAAAATTACAAGACACTCATGAGAGACATTAAAGAAGACTTAAACAGATGGAGAGATATTCCATGTTCATGGATCAGAAGAATCAACATTGTGAAAATGACCATACTACCAAATGTCATCTACAGATTCAATGCAATACCTATCCAACTACCATTGACATTTTTCCCAGAACTAGACCAAAGAATAACACAGTTCATATGGAAACACAAAAGACCTCAAATAACCAATGCAATCCTGAGAAAGAAAAACGAAGCTGGAGGAATCAGCCTCCCTAACTTCAGACTACTACAAAGCAACAATCATCAACAGAGTATGTACTGGCACAAAAACAAAACTATAGATCAATGGAACAAGATTGAGAACCCAGAGATAAACCATGCACCTATGGGTACCTTAATTTTGGCAAAGGAGGTGAAACTATAACATGGGACAAAGACAGCCTCTTCAAAAAGTGGTGCTGGGAAAATTGGACAGCTACATGCAAAACAATGAATGAAGTTGGAACATTCGCTGACACCATACACTAAGATCAACTCAAAATGGATTAAAGACCTAAATATAAGACCAGAAACCATCAAACTCTTAGAGGAGAATATAGGCAAAACCCTCAAGGACATCAATCAAAGCAAGATCTTCTCTGACCCACCTACTAGAATAGTGGAACTGAAAAGAAAGGTGAACACGTGGGACCTCATAAAAATTAAAAGATTTTGTACACCAAAAGAAATTACAAAAGAAGCTGAACAGACAGTCCACAGAGTGGTAGAAAATCACAGCCAATGAAACAACAGACAAAGAATTAATCTCCAAAATCTACAAGCAACTCAGATAACTCAGCACCGGAAAAACGAACAACCCAATCAAAAAATGGGAAAAAGATCTAAAGAGACACCTCACCAAAGAGGACATACAGATGGCCCAAAAGCACACGAAATAATGCTCAACCTCGCTTGTTATTAGAAAAATGAAGATTAAAACCACAATGAGATATCACCTCACACCCGTCAGAATGGCCATCATCAATAAATTGACAGACAATAAATGCTGGAGAGGGTGCGGAGAAAAGGGAACCCTCTTGCATGGCTGGTGGGAATGTCAATTGATACAGCCTCTATGGAAGACAGTCTGGAGATTCCTTAAAAAACTAAAAACAGAAGCACCCTATGACCCAGCAATCCCACTATTAGGCCTATATCCTGAGGAAATCCAAACTGAAAGAGGCACCTGTACCCCAATGTTCATTGCAACTCTCTATACAATAGCCAGAACATGGAAGCAACCTAGATGTCCATCGACGAATGAATGGGTACAGAAGCACTGGTACATATATACAATGGAATACTACTCAGCTGTTAAAAGAAATGCAGAAGACTCAGTCCTAATGAGGTGGCTAGCTCTAGAACCTATCATAAAAAGTGAAGTAAGTCAAAAAGAGAAAGACAAATACAGTATAGTAACTCATATATATGGAACCTAGTAAGATGGTCATGATAACACACATAGTGAACTAATGGAAACACAGACAGAGAATAGACAAAAGGACTATGTGGAGAACGAACAGTGGGAGGGAGGCATGGAGGGAGTAACATGGAAACCTATGTGTGGTTCCTCATGTGTGAAAAAGATGGCTATTGTCATTGTGCTAAGGCAATAGGAGTGCCTACAATCACTTGGGGTGATGGTCCGGAGGGGTGGGAGGTGGGGAACTGGGTGTGGGAGAGGGTCCAGGAATATGCAAATGAATGATCTGGGAACATGCATGTCAGTGAACAACAAAACTCTGTAAAATCTTTAAAATAAAGAATTAAAAATTAAAAGAAAAAGAAATACATTTCCCAATATTTAACTTGTTTATTTCTTGAGATTAACAATCTTCCTAGGGATGAAAAAAAAAAAAGATTAAATGAAATGACAATTAGCATGTCATGGGCATTTTCATTCCCAAATGGAGGCCAAAGTGCAATCTTCAAAAGATACACATTTCTCTGTCTTTCTCATGTATTTCATTTCTTTTCCCTTTGGCTCTCACTGTCTCTCTCTTCTCCCTTCCTGCTGCTCTCCTGATCTTCCTTATTCCCTTTCTTCCTTTCCCTCTTACACATACACAATTCTGCCAGGATATTTTGAGTAACATATTGGGTTGACATGCAAAACAATATATAGGATCCTTAAGAACTAAAGACAAAAAAGCAACCCTCTTGCATGGCTGGTGGGAATGTCAATTGATACAGCCTCTATGGAAGACAGTCTGGAGATTCCTTAAAAAACTAAAAACAGAAGCACCCTATGACCCAGCAATCCCACTATTAGGCCTATATCCTGAGGAAATCCAAACTGAAAGAGGCACCTGTACCCCAATGTTCATTGCAACTCTCTATACAATAGCCAGAACATGGAAGCAACCTAGATGTCCATCGACGAATGAATGGGTACAGAAGCACTGGTACATATATACAATGGAATACTACTCAGCTGTTAAAAGAAATGCAGAAGACTCAGTCCTAATGAGGTGGCTAGCTCTAGAACCTATCATAAAAAGTGAAGTAAGTCAAAAAGAGAAAGACAAATACAGTATAGTAACTCATATATATGGAACCTAGTAAGATGGTCATGATAACACACATAGTGAACTAATGGAAACACAGACAGAGAATAGACAAAAGGACTATGTGGAGAACGAACAGTGGGAGGGAGGCATGGAGGGAGTAACATGGAAACCTATGTGTGGTTCCTCATGTGTGAAAAAGATGGCTATTGTCATTGTGCTAAGGCAATAGGAGTGCCTACAATCACTTGGGGTGATGGTCCGGAGGGGTGGGAGGTGGGGAACTGGGTGTGGGAGAGGGTCCAGGAATATGCAAATGAATGATCTGGGAACATGCATGTCAGTGAACAACAAAACTCTGTAAAATCTTTAAAATAAAGAATTAAAAATTAAAAGAAAAAGAAATACATTTCCCAATATTTAACTTGTTTATTTCTTGAGATTAACAATCTTCCTAGGGATGAAAAAAAAAAAAGATTAAATGAAATGACAATTAGCATGTCATGGGCATTTTCATTCCCAAATGGAGGCCAAAGTGCAATCTTCAAAAGATACACATTTCTCTGTCTTTCTCATGTATTTCATTTCTTTTCCCTTTGGCTCTCACTGTCTCTCTCTTCTCCCCTTCCTGCTGCTCTCCTGATCTTCCTTATTCCCTTTCTTCCTTTCCCCTCTTACACATACACAATTCTGCCAGGATATTTTGAGTAACATATTGGGTTGACATGCTATAGGTAAGTAATTTACACAATATGATTTAATAAACCCAAATTGCCAGAATGCTCTGGCTTTTACCCTTCATCTTCTTCTTCATCAACTCTAAATTCATTCTTGCTCCTCTAAACACGGAAGAGATGGAATTATCTATTTTCTTTTCTCTGCCTCTGTCCCTGGAGAAATCAAATGCTCTTTTTCTGACTTCTTGAGGTCTTGCCCTTTGCTCAGGCTAATCCACATGGAAAACAGGCCTGGACATTGCATGATGCTGTTTCTTTCTTTCTTTTTTTTTAAAGATTTATTTATTTATTTACTTTGGGCGGGGGTCGGGTTGGGGAGGGAGGGGAGTGGGCGGGTCACTTCTTTTGGTCTTTCATTTCTCTATTTTCATCCATCTTTGTTCTTTGGCCCGTGTGGGCCTCCCACCGCGGTGGCCTCTGTTGCCGCAGAGCACCGGCTCTGGGCGCATGTGCTCCAGAGCTCCGGCTCGGTGATTGGACACATCAGTCCAGCTGCTTCGCGGCACATGGGATCTTCCCAGGCCAGGGCTCCAAGCCCCTTGCACTGCAAGGCGGTGTCATTACCCACTGGACCACCAGGGGAAGCCCATGATTCTGTTTCTTGTAAATACTTCCTATTTCTGGCTTTCTTATAATTTTCCACAGTTCATCTTGGAACTTTTATTAATGATCTGCTTCTGTTTCTCCTTTCTCAGACAAAAATCTATTTGAGAATGACTACAGTGTCTTCTTTGAGAGCAGAGCAATGACAGAGGTGTAAGTACATGTACAGAAGGCACAGAATTTCAAATTATGATGTATAATTGGAAACTTACAAAATAAAAATCAGATGACAAGAAGAAATAAGGCAATGGATACTCTATCTTTGAAACGCATTCAGAGATACTCAAAAGTTTTAAAAATGAGTGAAACATTGTGACCCAGAACATGTATTTGTCAAGTTCTCCATTTACTTCCTTTTTCATTTTAAAATGGCTATATACTTTTGCTATGAAAAATCATTAATATAAAAATTTTATGGAAACTTTGCTTTAATCCTTTCTTCCTTTCCCCTCTTACACATACACAATTCTGCCAGGATATTTTGAGTAACATATTGGGTTGACATGCTATAGGTAAGTAATTTACACAATATGATTTAATAAACCCAAATTGCCAGAATGCTCTGGCTTTTACCCTTCATCTTCTTCTTCATCAACTCTAAATTCATTCTTGCTCCTCTAAACACGGAAGAGATGGAATTATCTATTTTCTTTTCTCTGCCTCTGTCCCTGGAGAAATCAAATGCTCTTTTTCTGACTTCTTGAGGTCTTGCCCTTTGCTCAGGCTAATCCACATGGAAAACAGGCCTGGACATTGCATGATGCTGTTTCTTTCTTTCTTTTTTTTTAAAGATTTATTTATTTATTTACTTTGGGCGGGGGTCGGGTTGGGGAGGGAGGGGAGTGGGCGGGTCACTTCTTTTGGTCTTTCATTTCTCTATTTTCATCCATCTTTGTTCTTTGGCCCGTGTGGGCCTCCCACATGTGGCCTCTGTTGCCGCAGAGCACCGGCTCTGGGCGCATGTGCTCCAGAGCTCCGGCTCGGTGATTGGACACATCAGTCCAGCTGCTTCGCGGCACATGGGATCTTCCCAGGCCAGGGCTCCAAGCCCCTTGCACTGCAAGGCGGTGTCATTACCCACTGGACCACCAGGGGAAGCCCATGATTCTGTTTCTTGTAAATACTTCCTATTTCTGGCTTTCTTATAATTTTCCACAGTTCATCTTGGAACTTTTATTAATGATCTGCTTCTGTTTCTCCTTTCTCAGACAAAAATCTATTTGAGAATGACTACAGTGTCTTCTTTGAGAGCAGAGCAATGACAGAGGTGTAAGTACATGTACAGAAGGCACAGAATTTCAAATTATGATGTATAATTGGAAACTTACAAAATAAAAATCAGATGACAAGAAGAAATAAGGCAATGGATACTCTATCTTTGAAACGCATTCAGAGATACTCAAAAGTTTTAAAAATGAGTGAAACATTGTGACCCAGAACATGTATTTGTCAAGTTCTCCATTTACTTCCTTTTTCATTTTAAAATGGCTATATACTTTTGCTATGAAAAATCATTAATAATATAAAACTATCACATCTATGGAAATAAAAAATAGAATGCTGCAGTGACTTTTATAGAGCCCATAAAAATATCTGGGAATAAATATAAAATCTGCATTAAAATAAGGAACTGGAAAAGTTAAAAATAAATTAAAATTCACTTGTTCTAGCAGAAAGTCAGGACAAGAAAGTCATGCTTTGATATATAAAATTGTTACTTTTTCCGTGGGAGTTAAAATGTACTTGTCATCAACTAAAATGATGCATAAAATACTTCTTCTACCACTCACTGAAATATTCATAAAACCTCAATTTTTCAAGTTTTTTTTAAATCAGATTATATATAGCAGTTCATATCTTTCAAAATCATTGATTAAAAATGGAGAAAATGAATCCAAAATAAATCCTCTTTCGATGTGACAGCTGATCATCTATTCATTTTTAAGTTGATAATATAGTCTAGAATTATGTGTATTTTTTAGAATTATTTTTAGAATTATGTGTATCTATATCACAAACCTCATTGCTTTTAACCCCTCACTAAGTAGACAGTATTTTATTGAAAAACAGAAATATATCTTTTGTAAAGTAATCCTACTAGAAATTATATCACTATGCATTACTTGGGCTTCCCTTGTAGCTCAGCTGGTAAAGAATCCACCTGCAATGCAGGAAGCCTGGGTTCAATTTCTGGTTTGGGAAGATAACCTGGAGGAAGGAAAGACCACCCACTCTAGTATTCTTACCTGGAGAATTCCATGGTTCATCTATGGATCACAAAGAGTCTGACAAGACTGAGCCCCTTTCACTTTCATGCATTACTTATACCTGAGGTGGAAGTACTAAGGAGACACTAAGCTTTTAATTCTCTGTCCAGTTCCAAGGTATGGCTGATGGATGACTCATTCTATCAAATGGACTATGAGCATGATGTCATGTGTGAGACATGTCATGTGATTCTACATCAAAGGATTGAAGAACGACCATCAGACTACCAGAGTGTCTTCCTTTGATGGAGCAACTAGCAGAGTGAAACATTGTGACCCAGAACATGTATTTGTCAAGTTCTCCATTTACTTCCTTTTTCATTTTAAAATGGCTATATACTTTTGCTATGAAAAATCATTAATAATATAAAACTATCACATCTATGGAAATAAAACATAGAATGCTGCAGTGACTTTTATAGAGCCCATAAAAATATCTGGGAATAAATATAAAATCTGCATTAAAATAAGGAACTGGAAAAGTTAAAAATAAATTAAAATTCACTTGTTCTAGCAGAAAGTCAGGACAAGAAAGTCATGCTTTGATATATAAAATTGTTACTTTTTCCGGGGGAGTTAACATGTACCTGTCATCAACTAAAACGATGCATAAAATACTTCTTCTACCACTCACTGAAATATTCATAAAACCTCAATTTTTCAAGTTTTTTTTAAATCAGATTATATATAGCAGTTCATATCTTTCAAAATCATTGATTAAAAATGGAGAAAATGAATCCAAAATAAATCCTCTTTCGATGTGACAGCTGATCATCTATTCATTTTTAAGTTGATAATATAGTCTAGAATTATGTGTATTTTTTAGAATTATTTTTAGAATTATGTGTATCTATATCACAAACCTCATTGCTTTTAACCCCTCACTAAGTAGACAGTATTTTATTGAAAAACAGAAATATATCTTTTGTAAAGTAATCCTACTAGAAATTATATCACTATGCATTACTTGGGCTTCCCTTGTAGCTCAGCTGGTAAAGAATCCACCTGCAATGCAGGAAGCCTGGGTTCAATTTCTGGTTTGGGAAGATAACCTGGAGGAAGGAAAGACCACCCACTCTAGTATTCTTACCTGGAGAATTCCATGGTTCATCTATGGATCACAAAGAGTCTGACAAGACTGAGCCCCTTTCACTTTCATGCATTACTTATACCTGAGGTGGAAGTACTAAGGAGACACTAAGCTTTTAATTCTCTGTCCAGTTCCAAGGTATGGCTGATGGATGACTCATTCTATCAAATGGACTATGAGCATGATGTCATGTGTGAGACATGTCATGTGATTCTACATCAAAGGATTGAAGAACGACCATCAGACTACCAGAGTGTCTTCCTTTGATGGAGCAACTAGCAGAGTGCCTATCCCAGAGAGTAAAGTTATTAGATGCTTGAGCTTCTATCAGACAGGATCTTTGAGCAACAGCTTTTAGGAAAAAAAATCAAACAAACGTGGAATATGGAGATGAACTTTTATTGTCTCAAATCACTGAGATTGTAGGATTGTCTGCTAATATTGTAGCCTAATACATGTACTTTAATATTTCTACTTTCAACCTACTATGTGCCAGATACTTTTTTATTAATCAGTGCTAAGATGTCTAGAGTAGGTACTAATTTTACGTATAGTCTGTCTTATCTAATTATTTGCATTTATTCTTTTAATTTTTTTTTCTTTTTCCCCATTATGCCTCTTTTATTTATATTTCTTTTAATCGATCTTTTGACTCTTTGGCATGTGTGGGCTTCCCTTTGCTGTGGCCTCTCTCATCGCAGAGCACCAGTTCTGGGCACATGCGCTCCAGAGGCTGGCTTGCAACTGGACAACCTGGTCCAGCTGCCCCGTGGCACGTGAGATCGTCCCATCCCAAGGATAGAACCTGTGCCCCTTGCTCTGCAAGGAGAACTCTTTAGCCATTGGAACACCAGGGAAGCCCTATTCTCTTTTTAATTATTTAAATTTGTATAGTCAAAATAATATTCCTGCTTATACTTCTCTATCCTTGCCATAACCTAAAAAATAAACTTTTACTGTAGGAACATCTATACCAAGAAACTTCTAAATCTAAAACAGACATAAAGTTATACGAAAGCAGAGGTGTTACTTTCTGAAAATGCTTGGCATTAGAGTAGACCAACTTCTAGACAAAAGATGTAGCAAAGCCAATGACATATTTACAGTGCTAAAGATAAGCACTGTAAAGACAAGTAAGAAAGATAGCTCCATGTGACTTCTTGGAAAGTTTTCTAATGTAGGATGATGTAAAGACCATGTACATTTGACCACCTGAATTTTCATAATAGAGATGTATTTTATTTTTAAAAGATGTAGTCTTAATTTCTAGTATTTTGAATAAATTATGAATAAATTTTAGAAAAATAGTCACAGGGACAAAAACATTTGACCGAAGAGATGTGAATAACCTCAAACCTGTGAACAGTATTCAACTCACCACACAAAAAAATAAATTAGAACAGCATATTTGACTGTTTTATTGGCAAACACTGAAAAGAATGACAGAAAACAGTTGGCATGGTGTGAAGAAATTCACTCTTTAAGGATAGCTTTATGGAATGAAGAGTGGTACAAATTTTCCCTCAATTTATGTCAAAATAGAGAAAATACTTTCCAGAAAAAGTTAATTACAATGGAAATGAATGGAAGCAGCTATAAAGTTCAGATTAGGAGAATCAAGAAAGATTAGGAGGAATTCATAAGGAATACAAGAAACTTATAGGTGGAATAGGAATACACTTAAAAACAAGTAAATTCATCCATTTTTACAATAATATATTCCTCCTTTAGTATCTGTCCTATAAATGTGTCACAGATGTTTTAGCCACTAGGGATGTAGTGATAAACAAACACATCTCTGTTCAAAGATAACAACATAAATTCAATCAGTAACATAATTAATGAAAATAGGAAGACGTTATGGAGAATTGTGGGGTGAAGGTGGGACCCCAGGGGGACAGAGTAGACAGTGAAGTTAGTGAAGTGAGCCCTCACTGACAAGTGCCATTTAACATGACAAACAGCCAGCCAAAATGGAGCCGGATATATCTGAAGGAAAGTCATCTAGACAGAATGCAGATGCTCCCAATGGAAACAAGCTCAGGGTTCAAAGAACAGAAAGAAGGCAAGGATCACGCCTAATAAGTCACAGGAAGAGTCCTAGGGGAACCAATTCAGAGTTAGATGAGCAAATCATGAAGTACCTGCAGGTCATGGTAAGGAGAAGAGTGTATATTTCAGGTGCTGTGATTAAGAAGCAGAGAATTTTAACTAAAGGATGTAATCTAGACTTGTTGACATTTTTTAAAGATCATTCTGGAAGCCGTGCATAAAAATGGATCATAGAGGGATGTAAACAGAAGAGTGCAACCAGTAAAGGAAATACATAAAAGTAGTTTGGGCCAGAACAGTAGCTGTAAAAATGAAGAAAAGTGCAGTACCTTGATATGTATGTGGTTGCTAAAGACTTACTTATACATGGGGCTTGGTGAACGAGAGGATTATGCAAGTTTTGGATACAGTTAGTAGATGGTTTATTTGTAGCACTTGCAAGAGAACAGCATATTTGACTGTTTTATTGGCAAACACTGAAAAGAATGACAGAAAACAGTTGGCATGGTGTGAAGAAATTCACTCTTTAAGGATAGCTTTATGGAATGAAGAGTGGTACAAATTTTCCCTCAATTTATGTCAAAATAGAGAAAATACTTTCCAGAAAAAGTTAATTACAATGGAAATGAATGGAAGCAGCTATAAAGTTCAGATTAGGAGAATCAAGAAAGATTAGGAGGAATTCATAAGGAATACAAGAAACTTATAGGTGGAATAGGAATACACTTAAAAACAAGTAAATTCATCCATTTTTACAATAATATATTCCTCCTTTAGTATCTGTCCTATAAATGTGTCACAGATGTTTTAGCCACTAGGGATGTAGTGATAAACAAACACATCTCTGTTCAAAGATAACAACATAAATTCAATCAGTAACATAATTAATGAAAATAGGAAGACGTTATGGAGAATTGTGGGGTGAAGGTGGGACCCCAGGGGGACAGAGTAGACAGTGAAGTTAGTGAAGTGAGCCCTCACTGACAAGTGCCATTTAACATGACAAACAGCCAGCCAAAATGGAGCCGGATATATCTGAAGGAAAGTCATCTAGACAGAATGCAGATGCTCCCAATGGAAACAAGCTCAGGGTTCAAAGAACAGAAAGAAGGCAAGGATCACGCCTAATAAGTCACAGGAAGAGTCCTAGGGGAACCAATTCAGAGTTAGATGAGCAAATCATGAAGTACCTGCAGGTCATGGTAAGGAGAAGAGTGTATATTTCAGGTGCTGTGATTAAGAAGCAGAGAATTTTAACTAAAGGATGTAATCTAGACTTGTTGACATTTTTTAAAGATCATTCTGGAAGCCGTGCATAAAAATGGATCATAGAGGGATGTAAACAGAAGAGTGCAACCAGTAAAGGAAATACATAAAAGTAGTTTGGGCCAGAACAGTAGCTGTAAAAATGAAGAAAAGTGCAGTACCTTGATATGTATGTGGTTGCTAAAGACTTACTTATACATGGGGCTTGGTGAACGAGAGGATTATGCAAGTTTTGGATACAGTTAGTAGATGGTTTATTTGTAGCACTAGTGAAGACTAAGAGGAGAAGATATTAGGGGTCTGTAGAAAGGAGAAATTCTGAGTTCTGGCTTAGTTACTCAATATAAAATGGAACTCTTTAGTAGGTTACTTACTACACAGCTGACCTTGGGACTCAGGTATGAGTCAGAGGGTTAGGGAGGCCTTTGCACAGAAATGGTTTTATCAGTCAAAATAACAGATGAGAATACAGTTGTAGAACGAGACTTTGTTTAGGAGTCTTACTTAAGGTCCCCCTTTAAATCTAAGCTCCTTAATATCCTCCATAAAATCAATCATGTTTTTTTCTCTTTTCAGAAATATGTGAAATTGGCACAGTTATTTTATTTAATAAGTTGTAGAAAAGTCCCACAATGTCACATTTCATAGGAGGAGGACTCATCACAACTTCTTTTCTTCAATTAATAATTCAGAAATGAATGCTCACTTTGTTTTTTATTAAAGTGGAATAAATTTAATAATTCTTTATGGGTTTTATTTTTCAACCACTGTATAGCATAAAGCACTTTTCCCTCTAAGACTAAATTTACTTAATCATGAATGACTACACTCCCTCTGTGAGCAAAATCACCTTCTGCTTGATTCTTTTTTTTTTTAACTTTTATTTTACTTTTAACTTTTACAGAGTTTGATTGTTTACAGAAAAATTCAGTGGTATATTAGATGGTAGTCATTTGGATGCAAATATTATATGAATTTTTATCATCAGGATTGGTATGAACAGCCATCATTCCTTACAAATTTCAAGTTGTCTATTAATTACGTTCCTTATGATAACCCCAGACATGTCCAGCACCGATGCTTTTTTGAAAAAGTTTGGCTCTGCTGAGGGGAATATAAAATCAATATTTAGAAAAGTATGTGGCCGGGTTGTAGTGCCTCACATCTGGACTCACTTGTCTGATTCATGTGTCTCCTCTTGAATCATCTCCAAGTCTGCCTCACCAGAACAAACAGTGACATCTTTTGCATAAAAATGGATCATAGAGGGATGTAAACAGAAGAGTGCAACCAGTAAAGGAAATACATAAAAGTAGTTTGGGCCAGAACAGTAGCTGTAAAAATGAAGAAAAGTGCAGTACCTTGATATGTATGTGGTTGCTAAAGACTTACTTATACATGGGGCTTGGTGAACGAGAGGATTATGCAAGTTTTGGATACAGTTAGTAGATGGTTTATTTGTAGCACTAGTGAAGACTAAGAGGAGAAGATATTAGGGGTCTGTAGAAAGGAGAAATTCTGAGTTCTGGCTTAGTTACTCAATATAAAATGGAACTCTTTAGTAGGTTACTTACTACACAGCTGACCTTGGGACTCAGGTATGAGTCAGAGGGTTAGGGAGGCCTTTGCACAGAAATGGTTTTATCAGTCAAAATAACAGATGAGAATACAGTTGTAGAACGAGACTTTGTTTAGGAGTCTTACTTAAGGTCCCCCTTTAAATCTAAGCTCCTTAATATCCTCCATAAAATCAATCATGTTTTTTTCTCTTTTCAGAAATATGTGAAATTGGCACAGTTATTTTATTTAATAAGTTGTAGAAAAGTCCCACAATGTCACATTTCATAGGAGGAGGGCTCATCACAACTTCTTTTCTTCAATTAATAATTCAGAAATGAATGCTCACTTTGTTTTTTATTAAAGTGGAATAAATTTAATAATTCTTTATGGGTTTTATTTTTCAACCACTGTATAGCATAAAGCACTTTTCCCTCTAAGACTAAATTTACTTAATCATGAATGACTACACTCCCTCTGTGAGCAAAATCACCTTCTGCTTGATTCTTTTTTTTTTTAACTTTTATTTTACTTTTAACTTTTACAGAGTTTGATTGTTTACAGAAAAATTCAGTGGTATATTAGATGGTAGTCATTTGGATGCAAATATTATATGAATTTTTATCATCAGGATTGGTATGAACAGCCATCATTCCTTACAAATTTCAAGTTGTCTATTAATTACGTTCCTTATGATAACCCCAGACATGTCCAGCACCGATGCTTTTTTGAAAAAGTTTGGCTCTGCTGAGGGGAATATAAAATCAATATTTAGAAAAGTATGTGGCCGGGTTGTAGTGCCTCACATCTGGACTCACTTGTCTGATTCATGTGTCTCCTCTTGAATCATCTCCAAGTCTGCCTCACCAGAACAAACAGGCTTGACTTTTTCGCCTACACTCTGGTTGCATCATTGGACTATAATAAAATCCTCTACAAAGAAATTATATCATTCAAAAGCATATGTGTGAGAATATCACCAGGACAGAATGAATACTGGCTGACACCTCAAACACAGAAATGGCTCTGATGGTTCATGTGTTTCTAGTTGTCACTCCTGCTGTGTTTTTGTGGGTTGGTGGGGTGGACTCTGACCTAATTTCTTAGACCTGTTTTCTTCTCTGCCTGAGATTTCTAGACAAGAAGAAACAGTGGCTTCGTTGTAGGGACTGACCTGGAGGCAAGTGACTTTATCTTTTTCCTTGCCATTACTGCATTGAAATGATATATTTTTTTAAAGATTTATTTATTTATTTATTTATTTTGGGCGGGGTCGGGTTGGGGAGGGAGGGGAGCAGGCGGGCCACTTCTATTGGTCTTTCCTTTCTCTATGTTCATCCATCTTCGTTCTTTGGCTCCTGTGGGCCTCCCATCACCGTGGCGTCTGTCGTTGTAGCACGCCGGCTCTGGGTGCATGCGCTCCAGAGCTCCGGCTCGGTGATTGGACACATCAGTCCAGCCGCTCCGCGGCACGTGGGATCTTCCCAGGCCAGGGCTCGAACCGGCGCCCCTTGCACTGCAAGGCGGTGTCATTACCCACTGGACCACCAGGGGAAGCCCTATTTCTTAAAATAAAGAAAAATTGACTAAAATTATACAAAAAGCAAACAAAACAATGAGGCCACAAAGGGTCAGACAGGAATGAGCGATTGAACAACAAAGAAAAATGCTGCACTGAAACAACACCTTTTGATGTAATACAGCCAAAAGCTGAACTCACATTTCTAAATTTTTACTAAACGTATCAACAAGGAAATAAGCAACACTTATTTTTTTAAAGGTATGATATCCTTGTATGTAGAACTCTGAACATTAACTACTCATTTTCTTTTTCCTTCTTATGTTGCAAGAACTTGAATGCCTGTATTTATTAGGCAGCACTTGGAAATCTGAGCATTATCAGATGCCACTAGAACAAACGTTAAAAATAAACAAGGTGGGGGCTTCCCTGGTGGTCCAGTGGGTAAAGCTTCCACTTTGCAGTGCAAGGGGCACCAGTTCGAGCCCTAGCCTGGGAAGATCCCACGTGCTGCAGGGCAACTGTACTGATGTGTCTAATTATGAGCCAGCACTCTGGAGCCCATGCACGCAGAGCTGGTGTTCTTCAATGAGTGAGGCCACTGCAATGGGAGGCCCACACAGGCCAAAGAACAAAGATGGATGAAAATAAATAAATGAAACACTAATAAAAGAGGCCAAAATTGAAAAAAATAAAATTAAAAAAAATAAATAAGGTAGAAATATCACTGTTTATCACATCCATAGAGTAAATTCCAAAATCAACCCTCTGTACTCACATATATTGAATACTGGCATTAATGATTCGCCTCACACATCTTTAAAAGTGGTTTCAAACTCAGAACATTCTTGGGCTTCCCTGGTTGTCCAGTGGGTAAGGACACCGCCTTGCAGTGCAAGGGGCGCCGGTTCGATCCCTGGCCTGGGAAGATCCCACGTGCCACGGAGTGGCTGGACTGATGTGTCCAATTACCGAGCCGGAGCTCTGGAGCACATGCACCCAGAGCCAGTGCTCTGCGACAACAGAGGCCACTGCAATGCGAGGCCCACACGGGCCAAAAGAGAAACGATGGATGAAAATAAATAAATGAAACACTAATAAAAGAGGCCAAAATTGAAAAAAATAAAATTAAAAAAAATAAATAAGGTAGAAATATCACTGTTTATCACATCCATAGAGTAAATTCCAAAATCAACCCTCTGTACTCACATATATTGAATACTGGCATTAATGATTCGCCTCACACATCTTTAAAAGTGGTTTCAAACTCAGAACATTCTTGGGCTTCCCTGGTTGTCCAGTGGGTAAAGACACCACCTTGCAGTGCAAGGGGCACCGGTTCGAGCCCTGGCCTGGGAAGATCCCACGTGCCACGGAGTGGCTGGACTGATGTGTCCAATTACCGAGCCGGAGCTCTGGAGCACATGCACCCAGAGCCAGTGCTCTGCGACAACAGAGGCCACTGCAATGCGAGGCCCACACGGGCCAAAAGAGAAACGATGGATGAAAATGGACAAATGAAAGACGAATAGAAGTGGCCCGCCTGCTCCCCTCCTTCCCCACCACACCCCCACCAAAATAAATAAATAAATAAATCTTAAAAAAAAATTAATAAAAATAAAATAAATGTCTCAATACAAGCACTTACATAGTACTTAAACATTCCCCATGACCTCTGAGAGAAAACTTCTTGCTTCTCATGCCTTTCCCACACATTCAGAAATAGCTAGAGATTAAGACCTATTCAAATGATGAGACTGTTTAACAAATCTCACTTTTATCTAAACTGCAAGACTTTCTGGAGCCTCCCTAATTATAAGTGACCAGGCCATTACCAAATGACCCCTTAGAGTGTTTCCATCAGTGCAACTCCTACCCAGAAAAATGACTACTGAAGGGCAGTTCTGTTGCTCCCCTGGTCTATCAAAATCTGAAACTTCAAGTTTCTCTTAGAAGATCAACTTGGACCACCTCTAAAAGTTTATTTGGGAGTCAGAGCATGGAGATGATTATGTTCTACTGTTTAAAAGTGTCTGATTGATGCTAAGTTACCAGTGCAAAGAACTCTTACTGACTCCTCATAGTGCTTCTTGTGCAAGTCACAGTGCAGACTAGAATCTTTCTGGTATCTTCTATTATTACCTGGGTTTTAATAGGCCTTCTGTCTATTGATTTCTCTACCTAAGTAATCATTCTTGAGTTGATGTATAATATTGCTTGTGATAAATAATGGAGAGCATGGATTTTTACTGGGAAAGCTTTGATAAGCCAGAGGATGTGGCAGAAACAGGCTGGGCAGTAGAGCAGCAAATGTAGTTCTAAGAGGCCACTGCTGTCAGGATAGGAATATCCTATGATTAATCCCTTCGTTACTTCTCCTTGGTCTACAGAGAGGCAGGAGGAGATTAAAAAGGGAGCAGAAAATAAAGCAGCTTCTTGAAGGTAGCTTCCTATTATTTATTCACAGGAGTAGAGAGGGAGGACAAATACCTTGGTTTCTGTTATATCTTTACTTACCGAAGGTAGATGCAACAACTGATTCTGTCGGAGTTTTAGAGAGAAGCTCTT
This sequence comes from Tragulus kanchil, assembly GCA_022376925.1. NCBI lineage: Eukaryota > Metazoa > Chordata > Mammalia > Artiodactyla > Tragulidae > Tragulus > Tragulus kanchil. Next base: position 105,405,413 of record JAIOJX010000023.1, on the reverse strand, counting down.
GTCCCATAATAATAGATTCATTATATTGTTACAAGGCTATTCAGAAAGCATGTCATTTTCCAACAAGAGACACATTTTGAATGAGTTACTGAGAAAAAGTTGTCATATCAAAACTATTAACACAGTGACCCTGAACTACATCAGAAAACAGTCACAGCATCAAAGATGAGTTTTTATAGTCAAAATATGTGTTGATTTTGTTTTCAGTTACTGATAAGTTACTTTGGAATGTGTCATATGTATGTGTGTGATTAGAAAGTAATATTATAGCTTTATCTCTCTCACACACACAGATCGTGATGGATTTAACAGAGGCAAAGGGAAACATCAGTTTTATATATTAAAGCATATAATTTAAATAGAATCATGAATTTTTAGATAATCTTTATGTAATGGTATAGTAAATCACCATTATCTTTACTGAAAAGAGTTTCCATCAGTGCAACTCCTACCCAGAAATGACTACTGAAGGGCAGTTCTGTTGCTCCTGGTCTATCAAAATCTGAAACTTCAAGTTTCTCTTAGAAGATCAACTTGGACCACCTCTAAAAGTTTATTTGGGAGTCAGAGCATGGAGATGATTATGTTCTACTGTTTAAAAGTGTCTGATTGATGCTAAGTTACCAGTGCAAAGAACTCTTACTGACTCCTCATAGTGCTTCTTGTGCAAGTCACAGTGCAGACTAGAATCTTTCTGGTATCTTCTATTATTACCTGGGTTTTAATAGGCCTTCTGTCTATTGATTTCTCTACCTAAGTAATCATTCTTGAGTTGATGTATAATATTGCTTGTGATAAATAATGGAGAGCATGGATTTTTACTGGGAAAGCTTTGATAAGCCAGAGGATGTGGCAGAAACAGGCTGGGCAGTAGAGCAGCAAATGTAGTTCTAAGAGGCCACTGCTGTCAGGATAGGAATATCCTATGATTAATCCCTTCGTTACTTCTCCTTGGTCTACAGAGAGGCAGGAGGAGATTAAAAAGGGAGCAGAAAATAAAGCAGCTTCTTGAAGGTAGCTTCCTATTATTTATTCACAGGAGTAGAGAGGGAGGACAAATACCTTGGTTTCTGTTATATCTTTACTTACCGAAGGTAGATGCAACAACTGATTCTGTCGGAGTTTTAGAGAGAAGCTCTTGTCCCATAATAATAGATTCATTATATTGTTACAAGGCTATTCAGAAAGCATGTCATTTTCCAACAAGAGACACATTTTGAATGAGTTACTGAGAAAAGTTGTCATATCAAAACTATTAACACAGTGACCCTGAACTACATCAGAAAACAGTCACAGCATCAAAGATGAGTTTTTATAGTCAAAATATGTGTTGATTTTGTTTTCAGTTACTGATAAGTTACTTTGGAATGTGTCATATGTATGTGTGTGATTAGAAAGTAATATTATAGCTTTATCTCTCTCACACACACAGATCGTGATGGATTTAACAGAGGCAAAGGGAAACATCAGTTTTATATATTAAAGCATATAATTTAAATAGAATCATGAATTTTTTAGATAATCTTTATGTAATGGTATAGTAAATCACCATTATCTTTACTGAAAAGAGCAAACAATATAATTTATATTTTTTCTATAGTAATATCATTTCTCAGATAGTCAATTCTAAATTTTGTTTCAATTTGTATCAATGTTATTAAGCTTCCAGAATTCTTCACCAGAGAGATAGCCCAGTTTACATGTATATCACAGAGATCAGACAGAAAGATATACATCAAAACCACATATAAATGAGTGTATATTAGAACTCTTCCTTGTCAAAACAAGAAATTGGAATTTTCATCGTGATGTGATAGGCAGGGAGGAAATAGAGCTTCATGTACATCTCTAATACTAATATATATTATTAGTTTTTTGCTGTTCCTTCTAGCCAACATCTTCTAACACATGCAGTTTTTACCACCTAAACTACCCCTTTAACTTCCTTGTTCACAGAATGACCTCTATGTGGGTTACATCACAAGAGAAAACAGCACAGATCATCTCTTTAGCACAGTGTAGACCATAAACCTTGATTATTCTCTCCCATTCATTAGAACAGTAGTAATTTCTGGTAAGATATTATGTCTTTCATCCATCACCTGCTTATTCTATGCATTTTCACCTATATATTTAGGAAGTAAGCCTTGTGAAATGGTTAAAGTCTATCCATAAATTTAAACAATAGCACTAGTTTTGAATACTTTCATGTCGTATGATTGATTTCCTTCTTATTTAGCTCTAAAATTGTGATGGAGTTTCCTAGAGACTTAAACTGGGATTTGCTAAAAGTATACGTGAATATTTTATTCGTATCCCTACTTGAACCTATGAAATAAATACCAAATATCAGAATTACCTCTACTGACAGAAGAAAGCTTAAGTAAAAAAAAAAAAGTTTATCCAATTTTACTTATCCACTCCAAATCTCATACAGGTCCTTTAAATCCTTTTCCAAAGATGAGTTTTATAGTCAAAATATGTGTTGATTTTGTTTTCAGTTACTGATAAGTTACTTTGGAATGTGTCATATGTATGTGTGTGATTAGAAAGTAATATTATAGCTTTATCTCTCTCACACACACAGATCGTGATGGATTTAACAGAGGCAAAGGGAAACATCAGTTTTATATATTAAAGCATATAATTTAAATAGAATCATGAATTTTTTAGATAATCTTTATGTAATGGTATAGTAAATCACCATTATCTTTACTGAAAAGAGCAAACAATATAATTTATATTTTTTCTATAGTAATATCATTTCTCAGATAGTCAATTCTAAATTTTGTTTCAATTTGTATCAATGTTATTAAGCTTCCAGAATTCTTCACCAGAGAGATAGCCCAGTTTACATGTATATCACAGAGATCAGACAGAAAGATATACATCAAAACCACATATAAATGAGTGTATATTAGAACTCTTCCTTGTCAAAACAAGAAATTGGAATTTTCATCGTGATGTGATAGGCAGGGAGGAAATAGAGCTTCATGTACATCTCTAATACTAATATATATTATTAGTTTTTTGCTGTTCCTTCTAGCCAACATCTTCTAACACATGCAGTTTTTACCACCTAAACTACCCTTTTAACTTCCTTGTTCACAGAATGACCTCTATGTGGGTTACATCACAAGAGAAAACAGCACAGATCATCTCTTTAGCACAGTGTAGACCATAAACCTTGATTATTCTCTCCCATTCATTAGAACAGTAGTAATTTCTGGTAAGATATTATGTCTTTCATCCATCACCTGCTTATTCTATGCATTTTCACCTATATATTTAGGAAGTAAGCCTTGTGAAATGGTTAAAGTCTATCCATAAATTTAAACAATAGCACTAGTTTTGAATACTTTCATGTCGTATGATTGATTTCCTTCTTATTTAGCTCTAAAATTGTGATGGAGTTTCCTAGAGACTTAAACTGGGATTTGCTAAAAGTATACGTGAATATTTTATTCGTATCCCTACTTGAACCTATGAAATAAATACCAAATATCAGAATTACCTCTACTGACAGAAGAAAGCTTAAGTAAAAAAAAAAAAGTTTATCCAATTTTACTTATCCACTCCAAATCTCATACAGGTCCTTTAAATCCTTTTCCAAACTTAGTAGTAATAATATTGAAGATAGAATGTTTTGTTAAATGATATTGGATCTTTGTCAGTTCACTAACTTAAGATGTGATAATCAAAGCCTGTAATGGGTTCCTTGGAGAACAGACAACTACATTTAATTATCCACAAATCAGCCAGATGTTATTTTTAAACATAAATCAGATCAAGTATATTCTCTCCTTAAAGCCCTCTGTAGGCTTTTCTTTACAACTGATATAAAATGAGTAAAGCCAACAAGAGATATTCAGATTCTCTGCGAGCCAATAAACCTGGACCCTAACTAATCCCCCAGGTCAAGAGAGACTATTTCACCACCTTTCTATTCCTCCACTTTGGGCATTTACCCTTCCTTTGTCTTTACCAGACAGGATCTGTCTACTTTGCAAAATAATCTCCACTTATCAGAAAAGTGTCAACTTGAAATGTCCCTCCCTTAGTGATGTCTTCTCTGAAACACAAGTTGTAAGTAACAGCTGTGTTGCTTACTGTCTAATGCTGAAGCTGAAGCTCCACTACTTTGGTCAACTAATGCAAAGAGATGACTCACTGGAAAAGACCCTGATGCTGGGAAAAATAGAAGACAAAGAAGAAGGGGATGACAGAGGATGAGATGACTGGATGTCATCACTTAGTCAAAAGACATGAGTTTGAGCAGGCTCCGGAAGATGGTGAAAGACAGGGAAGCCCGGTGTGCTGCAGTCCATGGGGTCGCAAATAGTTGGACATTACTGAGTGACTGAACTGAACTAAAATATCCCCAAACTCATTTTCCCTGGGGAGAAGATCCAGGTTTGGAGAGACTAAATTTTATGAAAGTGGGACAGCCTCATTTAAGAAAAAGAATAAACTATTTTTATAACAGACTCCAACTATAAAAAGTTGATTTCCTTCTTATTTAGCTCTAAAATTGTGATGGAGTTTCCTAGAGACTTAAACTGGGATTTGCTAAAAGTATACGTGAATATTTTATTCGTATCCCTACTTGAACCTATGAAATAAATACCAAATATCAGAATTACCTCTACTGACAGAAGAAAGCTTAAGTAAAAAAAAAAAAGTTTATCCAATTTTACTTATCCACTCCAAATCTCATACAGGTCCTTTAAATCCTTTTCCAAACTTAGTAGTAATAATATTGAAGATAGAATGTTTTGTTAAATGATATTGGATCTTTGTCAGTTCACTAACTTAAGATGTGATAATCAAAGCCTGTAATGGGTTCCTTGGAGAACAGACAACTACATTTAATTATCCACAAATCAGCCAGATGTTATTTTTAAACATAAATCAGATCAAGTATATTCTCTCCTTAAAGCCCTCTGTAGGCTTTTCTTTACAACTGATATAAAATGAGTAAAGCCAACAAGAGATATTCAGATTCTCTGCGAGCCAATAAACCTGGACCCTAACTAATCCCCCAGGTCAAGAGAGACTATTTCACCACCTTTCTATTCCTCCACTTTGGGCATTTACCCTTCCTTTGTCTTTACCAGACAGGATCTGTCTACTTTGCAAAATAATCTCCACTTATCAGAAAAGTGTCAACTTGAAATGTCCCTCCCTTAGTGATGTCTTCTCTGAAACACAAGTTGTAAGTAACAGCTGTGTTGCTTACTGTCTAATGCTGAAGCTGAAGCTCCACTACTTTGGTCAACTAATGCAAAGAGATGACTCACTGGAAAAGACCCTGATGCTGGGAAAAATAGAAGACAAAGAAGAAGGGGATGACAGAGGATGAGATGACTGGATGTCATCACTTAGTCAAAAGACATGAGTTTGAGCAGGCTCCGGAAGATGGTGAAAGACAGGGAAGCCCGGTGTGCTGCAGTCCATGGGGTCGCAAATAGTTGGACATTACTGAGTGACTGAACTGAACTAAAATATCCCCAAACTCATTTTCCCTGGGGAGAAGATCCAGGTTTGGAGAGACTAAATTTTATGAAAGTGGGACAGCCTCATTTAAGAAAAAAAGAATAAACTATTTTTATAACAGACTCCAACTATAAAAAGTTAGTATAAAAGTGAATATACTTTTATAATAAGACAATACCTAGCAAAAGTCTTAGAAATATAGCTAACATTCTTCTAAGGATTGTTTAGCAATCCTGCCAGAAATGGTTGGACAGCAATGCTTCTTAATTACAATCTCATGTTCCCTTTCCACCTAGAGTACCTTACAAACTCCAAGTCTCACTGAGGCCCATGTACATATTCTAAGCTTAAGTTCATTTGTTTCACAGTAAATCTACCTCTCTCTTCATTTTATGATATTATTTATGTAAGGAGAAGGTTAGGTTCCAGTAATACTCTTAAAGTAAGGTAGTATTGTACCCATTGCTTTTCTGATGTTCTCCACTGGGTAATTTTGGGGTAAGGAGCCAAATTCCTGGGTAGTTGTAGAATTTATAGGTTCATAATGGAAGCTAGGTTATACATGTTTCAGAAGGGCTGCAGGATACCAAATAAAATGAAGAGGGTTGTCCTCTTTACTTATTCATTAGTCTTGCTTTTCACCCACTTCCAGGCATCTGATACTTTTATAAATTTCATTTATTAAGATAAACTCTTCTCCTGTGTCTAGGTGTGCCATAATACTACTCAAGATGCACCATGGCCACTGAGAGAAACAACTTATGAGAAACATATTCTACTAAACTACATTAAATTTTAACTAACTTTTGCACAATTAGACTATGTGGGAAATTGATGTATTGGCAATAAATAGAAGAAAGGTGATATTAAGTCAAAGATTTCACAGCTGAACAATATTAACAATTATTCTGTATTTATTACAATTCAAGATGCCTTATGTAAAAAGTTAATCAAATCTGCTTAATAATACAGGCTTTTCGAATGAAGTCTATCTAGCTTCCTTCCCATAACTGAGTCAGATTGTCTGCTGTTTTAAGGTTTATGAAATTGATGTTATGGTGGCTGAATGAAGACAGAATGTCCGCCCAGAGCAACACAAATCAAATGTGGTTTTTAAAAAATAGTGACAACAATTCTTTCATATAACATTGTCACTCTTGACGTGCCAAGTTCATCACATTTTGCCAATATTTTAAGGAAATATATTACGATAAGCTGATCAGTCTGGGTTCAGATAGCATAAATGTTTTGGTGGTGGTAGTGCGCTACTTTGCTAAGTTGTGCCCAACTCTTGTGACCTCATGGTCTGTAGCCTGCCTGGCTCTTTTTCCCATGGGATTTTCCAGGTAAGAATACTAGAACGGGTTGCCATTTTCTTCTCCAGGGGATCTTCCTGACCCAGGGACTGAACCCACATCTCCTGCATTACAGGTGAATTCTTTACCACTGAGCCACTAGGGAAGCTGTGTTTTAGGCTCTACCAATAGGAACATAGAAGCCAAAACAAAACTCAGGATTCAAGAGTAAAACAGAATATTTGGTCACTGAAAAATTTAAGTATCATTAATCTGTCTTCCATTTTGGTAACGTGTATCAGCTCATTCTGTGGTATCAGGTTAAAACTAAGACCCTGAAAGCGATGAGGTTATTAACCTTCATTTCCTGGCCAACTCCCATTTAGATAATTGTACTGTGCTACAGAGCTAAATTCTTCCAGTAATTTTGTTTCAAAAAATAAAATTAGACAGCAGATCCTGGCACCCTTTTGCAAATTGTACTGTAGTTCTATAAGTGCACTGTTCAACAGTTGCTATGTTCCAGCCCTGAGTGATTATGCTCCCAACTTTCCAAAATAATTCATTTTTGTAAAAATAATCCATCTTATTTATATACAGCACTCCATCTCATGATGTCAATGTTATTTCCATTCAACCCACTTTAGCAGAGTCAGTATGAGACTGAGAATAATTTCACAGATAATGACAAAATACCTAAAAAGGAGAAAGCAAAGGGCCTATGGTGAGCTATGGCCCTACTTCTTTTAAAAGCCATCTCCCAAAACTTCTCTAAGATGCTCATATTTGCCCACAGTATTTCTGCTTATTAGGTCTCTACACAGAAATGTAGGGGACTGAACTATATCTCAGGGCAGATGAAATTAGGACTATGGGATGCATGAAAAATACAAACATATATGTACAGAAATCCAAGACTGTTAACCAATCTTCTAAAACACCTAATATCCAGGATTAATTTGGTAATTCTATAATACATAAATTATATGTCTTTCAACTTCATGATAAAAAATTAGTAACATCCACTGGATGGTGCCATTTATTTTTTAAAGGAAATATATTACGATAAGCTGATCAGTCTGGGTTCAGATAGCATAAATGTTTTGGTGGTGGTAGTGCGCTACTTTGCTAAGTTGTGCCCAACTCTTGTGACCTCATGGTCTGTAGCCTGCCTGGCTCTTTTTCCCATGGGATTTTCCAGGTAAGAATACTAGAACGGGTTGCCATTTTCTTCTCCAGGGGATCTTCCTGACCCAGGGACTGAACCCACATCTCCTGCATTACAGGTGAATTCTTTACCACTGAGCCACTAGGGAAGCTGTGTTTTAGGCTCTACCAATAGGAACATAGAAGCCAAAACAAAACTCAGGATTCAAGAGTAAAACAGAATATTTGGTCACTGAAAAATTTAAGTATCATTAATCTGTCTTCCATTTTGGTAACGTGTATCAGCTCATTCTGTGGTATCAGGTTAAAACTAAGACCCTGAAAGCGATGAGGTTATTAACCTTCATTTCCTGGCCAACTCCCATTTAGATAATTGTACTGTGCTACAGAGCTAAATTCTTCCAGTAATTTTGTTTCAAAAAATAAAATTAGACAGCAGATCCTGGCACCCTTTTGCAAATTGTACTGTAGTTCTATAAGTGCACTGTTCAACAGTTGCTATGTTCCAGCCCTGAGTGATTATGCTCCCAACTTTCCAAAATAATTCATTTTTGTAAAAATAATCCATCTTATTTATATAAAGCACTCCATCTCATGATGTCAATGTTATTTCCATTCAACCCACTTTAGCAGAGTCAGTATGAGACTGAGAATAATTTCACAGATAATGACAAAATACCTAAAAAGGAGAAAGCAAAGGGCCTATGGTGAGCTATGGCCCTACTTCTTTTAAAAGCCATCTCCCAAAACTTCTCTAAGATGCTCATATTTGCCCACAGTATTTCTGCTTATTAGGTCTCTACACAGAAATGTAGGGGACTGAACTATATCTCAGGGCAGATGAAATTAGGACTATGGGATGCATGAAAAATACAAACATATATGTACAGAAATCCAAGACTGTTAACCAATCTTCTAAAACACCTAATATCCAGGATTAATTTGGTAATTCTATAATACATAAATTATATGTCTTTCAACTTCATGATAAAAAATTAGTAAAATCCACTGGATGGTGCCAAGAAAACCATGCAGTTGTGTAGATAAGTCCAATAATGGTCAGCAATGACTGCTAGAATAATAAAGTATTAATATGTGCTTTAAATGTGATATTCTCTTATCCTTTCTGCCCTTCACCTCCCTCAAGGCACCTATCCAAATGTTATAAAGATTAATGTCCACTTTATCAAAGAAAAAAATAACTATAGCAATATACATCATCTCTTTCACCCTAATTAAGCATACTTTTCTTTCTTTCTTTACAACGTTTAGGCCTTTTATAATTCTTTCCCCTTGCCTACTTAACTGGCTATTACTTCCAAAAGCACATTAAAGAGTAGCAAAATACAACTTAGCTGTTCCTTGGAATTTTGGACAAGTATGCAATGATTTCTATAGTGTAAAATATGACCTTTTGAGCTAACCCTCATATTCTATCATGTAAAAATCATCTCTACAAACTTTTTGAGCATTTTTTGAAGAAACAAATTTCCGCTTCTTGTAAGATGATCATGTATTTTTTTCTTATGACTTTTTTTCTATCAGATCACTTAACAAAAGATAAATAGATTGAATAGTGAATTACCCTAGCATTTCTAGAATAAATCCCAAGTGGCCATAATGTATCATACTTTTAATATACTCTTGGATTATTTGATCAAGTGATGGTTCAGATTTTTTGCTTTGTTCTTCATATAGTTTAGTATCATTTAAATTAAAAATAAATTACATATTTGATGATCCCCATGTGAAACGTTTTAGACCTAGCACTTTGTACAAAAGACCAATTTTCCCAAATTTTCTTCACTGTGAAAGTTTTCTGTTTGAATGTTCAGTCCTCTCATAGAAGGCATATTTTATTTTCCAGAAAGTTAAGGGCCTATGGTGAGCTTGCCTCAAAAGCCATCCCAAAACTTCTCTAAGATGCTCATATTTGCCCACAGTATTTCTGCTTATTAGGTCTCTACACAGAAATGTAGGGGACTGAACTATATCTCAGGGCAGATGAAATTAGGACTATGGGATGCATGAAAAATACAAACATATATGTACAGAAATCCAAGACTGTTAACCAATCTTCTAAAACACCTAATATCCAGGATTAATTTGGTAATTCTATAATACATAAATTATATGTCTTTCAACTTCATGATAAAAAATTAGTAAAATCCACTGGATGGTGCCAAGAAAACCATGCAGTTGTGTAGATAAGTCCAATAATGGTCAGCAATGACTGCTAGAATAATAAAGTATTAATATGTGCTTTAAGTGTGATATTCTCTTATCCTTTCTGCCCTTCACCTCCCTCAAGGCACCTATCCAAATGTTATAAAGATTAATGTCCACTTTATCAAAGAAAAAAATAACTATAGCAATATACATCATCTCTTTCACCCTAATTAAGCATACTTTTCTTTCTTTCTTTACAACGTTTAGGCCTTTTATAATTCTTTCCCCTTGCCTACTTAACTGGCTATTACTTCCAAAAGCACATTAAAGAGTAGCAAAATACAACTTAGCTGTTCCTTGGAATTTTGGACAAGTATGCAATGATTTCTATAGTGTAAAATATGACCTTTTGAGCTAACCCTCATATTCTATCATGTAAAAATCATCTCTACAAACTTTTTGAGCATTTTTTGAAGAAACAAATTTCCGCTTCTTGTAAGATGATCATGTATTTTTTTCTTATGACTTTTTTTCTATCAGATCACTTAACAAAAGATAAATAGATTGAATAGTGAATTACCCTAGCATTTCTAGAATAAATCCCAAGTGGCCATAATGTATCATACTTTTAATATACTCTTGGATTATTTGATCAAGTGATGGTTCAGATTTTTTGCTTTGCTCTTCATATAGTTTAGTATCATTTAAATTAAAAATAAATTACATATTTGATGATCCCCATGTGAAACGTTTTAGACCTAGCACTTTGTACAAAAGACCAATTTTCCCAAATTTTCTTCACTGTGAAAGTTTTCTGTTTGAATGTTCAGTCCTCTCATAGAAGGCATATTTTATTTTCCAGAAAGTTAAGCATTTAATCTATATTTTCAAGTTCATTTGCATATGATTGTGCACAGAAGCCTCTGGTGATTGTTTTATAATGTTCTCTCTTGATGGTTGGCCATTTCTTCTTTATCATGACTTATTCTGTATATATCTATTTATCCCCCTTGCTCTTAAAACTGACTCATTGTTATTTTGCGGTTTTTCAAAACTGTTCAGCTCACTTGGTTATTCTGTTTTTTGTCAATAGCAACACATTAAATACTTCTTTTGGAATTATTAGGTTTCCTCCATCTACTTTTGTGATTCAAACTTTTTGAGTCTCTTGAGCTTTTTGTGTTTCTAAATTCTTACTGACTATGTCCTTTGATGTTGACAGTAGATTCTATTTTTATTCCATTATGTTCAGAGAATATTTCCTTCATTTTTTTATTTTTTAAATTTATGGAGATTATTCCTATGGTTTATTATACTGACAGTGTTTATAAATGTTCAGTGGGCACCTGCATCCTTTATTGTTGGTGCTTGGAGTTCACTACGTGTCTCTAAGACCTACCTGTATTTGGTAGGGGGGCGGGAGTTGCCTCTAAGTCATCATTTATTTTCATCAATCTTTATTCTTTGACATATGTGTGCTTCCCATTGCAGTGGCCTCTCTCTTTGCAAAGCACTGACTCTGAGTGCATGCACTCCAGAGCACTGGCTAATAATTGGACACAGCTGCCCAGCCACTCCAGGGCATGTGGAATCTTCCCAGGCCACGGATCGAACCAGTGCACCTTGCACTGCATAGTGGACTCTCTACCCACTAGACCACCAGGGAAGCCCTAAGACCAACCTTGTTGTTTTAGTGTCACTATACTGTAGGGAAAGAGCAAATTAGCCAAGATAGTGTGGTCAGGTTCTCACCCCACAGCCTCTTGCTCTTGCACCACATTTTGTAAATGATGTTTATGTAACAGCTGAGATGCCATAGGTGCCATGAGCTGAGATGACATAGGTGCTATGAGGCACTCAATTGGTAAGGGGCCAGTTTGTGCAGTACCCCTGTATGAGCTTCACTATGAAAACCCAGGCTGCTGCTACAATGGAGCTACACTGGATCGACATTATGGTTATGTTATAGGAGGTTACATTATGTTTATGTTATGGGAACATTATGGATATGGATATGTTACTGCTGCTGCTATGGCTACTGCATTAGCCAGAAGAGGGGCTGTGTTTTGTCTGCCATGCCAGCCAGCAGAAAGAAAAATGTTTTCAGCTTCTATGGCTCCTTCCAGCCTCTTAGCTCGCACCTTGCCTACCTCTTCAGTGAACAGTATAAACAGCAAGAAAATTACAAACATACTTTTTCTACTAATTCTGCCTTAGACTGAAGGATGTATACTAAATTTTCCTATAATTGATGAGATTTCTTCTGATTCTTCTTGCATCTTATCATTTTCATCTTTATGCAATTATTTCTGCATGACTGGATACTCAGATCTTAACAAATGATTTCATTGCAAAACTTTGTCTTGGGCTTCCCTGGTGGTCCAGTGGGTAAGGACACCTCCTTGCAGTGCAAGGGGCGCCGGTTCGCGCCCTGGTCTGGGAAGATCCCATGTGCCACGGAGCGGCTGGACCAATGTATCCAATTACCGAGCCGGAGCTCTGGAGCACATGTGCCCAGAGCCAGCGCTCTGCGACAACAGAGGCCACCGCGATGGGAGGCCCACAAGAGCTAAAGAACAAAGACGGATGAAAATAGACAAATGAAAGACCCACTCCCTCCCTCCCCAACCCGCCCCCCTCAAAATAAATAAATAAATGAATAAATGTTTAAAAAAAACACAAAAACGGTCTTTAGCATTATAAGGTCTTCTTTATATTAAATAATACATTTTTGACTTGATTTATTACATCTGGTTAGATTTATGACCAATATTTATATTATGTGTGCATTTTATTTTTAACCTTTCTGAATGTCTCTATTTTATGTATGTTCTTACATAAAAGATAGAGATGGTTTCTGTTTAAAGTCTTTCCCAATTGTTTTTCTCATTTTTCAATAAGGAAATTTCATATATTCATTTCTAAAGTTTATGTCCAAACTTATATATTCACTTTTCTGTGTGGGAGCTATGCTAAAAATAAATACTGAGTTCTATGAGGAACTCAATTGGTAAGGGGCCAGTTTGTGCAGTACCCCTGTATGAGCTTCACTATGAAAACCCAGGCTGCTGCTACAATGGAGCTACACTGGATCGACATTATGGTTATGTTATAGGAGGTTACATTATGTTTATGTTATGGGAACATTATGGATATGGATATGTTACTGCTGCTGCTATGGCTACTGCATTAGCCAGAAGAGGGGCTGTGTTTTGTCTGCCATGCCAGCCAGCAGAAAGAAAAATGTTTTCAGCTTCTATGGCTCCTTCCAGCCTCTTAGCTCGCACCTTGCCTACCTCTTCAGTGAACAGTATAAACAGCAAGAAAATTACAAACATACTTTTTCTACTAATTCTGCCTTAGACTGAAGGATGTATACTAAATTTTCCTATAATTGATGAGATTTCTTCTGATTCTTCTTGCATCTTATCATTTTCATCTTTATGCAATTATTTCTGCATGACTGGATACTCAGATCTTAACAAATGATTTCATTGCAAAACTTTGTCTTGGGCTTCCCTGGTGGTCCAGTGGGTAAGGACACCTCCTTGCAGTGCAAGGGGCGCCGGTTCGCGCCCTGGTCTGGGAAGATCCCATGTGCCACGGAGCGGCTGGACCAATGTATCCAATTACCGAGCCGGAGCTCTGGAGCACATGTGCCCAGAGCCAGCGCTCTGCGACAACAGAGGCCACCGCGATGGGAGGCCCACAAGAGCTAAAGAACAAAGACGGATGAAAATAGACAAATGAAAGACCCACTCCCTCCCTCCCCAACCCGCCCCCCTCAAAATAAATAAATAAATGAATAAATGTTTAAAAAAAACACAAAAACGGTCTTTAGCATTATAAGGTCTTCTTTATATTAAATAATACATTTTTGACTTGATTTATTACATCTGGTTAGATTTATGACCAATATTTATATTATGTGTGCATTTTATTTTTAACCTTTCTGAATGTCTCTATTTTATGTATGTTCTTACATAAAAGATAGAGATGGTTTCTGTTTAAAGTCTTTCCCAATTGTTTTTCTCATTTTTCAATAAGGAAATTTCATATATTCATTTCTAAAGTTTATGTCCAAACTTATATATTCACTTTTCTGTGTGGGAGCTATGCTAAAAATAAATACTGAGTTCCACACATATTAATTAACATAATCTATACATCAGTTTAATGAATTAGGAGGTATTATCTCCATATTAGAAAGGTCATTTGTAAAAATAGGACCTGAAGCATGTATTTCTCCGATTTAATACATATCAACATTTCCCTAGTAAAAGGGAGCAATACTAAATTCTGAAGGCCCTGTGCCCCTTTTTCTATTTCACAAATTAAAATTACAAGTATGCCTTCATTTTAAGGTAAGTTATTTATATTTATAACACATTTGAAAACTACTCTATAGAGAATCATCTAAGCATTGTAAAATGTAAATAATATATCTGCAGTTAAATATATCACATTTATATAAACTCATAAACTTGCATGTTTTTAAAAAGTTGGAAATAAAACAGGAACATGCAGTGAGTAGCTAAGTGTGATGCATTACAAGCCTACCATGAATAATAGAAAACAGAATAGCAAAGATATGATTTAAAACATATTATAAGAAAGCCACACTCTCCTATCCTTTGTCATTTATGCCACATACATGAAATCTTGTTTCTTCCCCTCTCAAAAAGACAGAAGTTAATGCCATATTTAAAGCTGAAATAACTCTTGAGTGATGAGGTATATGCATGCACTTATATGTTTATAAAACTATGTGCTTGATGTGCTGTTTTTCTCTGACTAAACCCAACAAAGTACTTTTCTGGGCTGTATTTTGCTGCATCCATCCACTAAAATAAAAGGAGGAGTCAAAGGCTGTCCTGACGTTGAGTTTATATAATCATACTGCGAATGCCTCCTTGCCCTTCCTGGGAGCCTTGGTACCTCATCAGCTAATGTAATCACCTCAAAGGTGCACAATAAAAAGCTACATAAAAACTGCACACATTCTTGGCATAGGAAGGCTAATATCATTTAATTATTGCTTGTATTTAGATTTCTATTCTTCTACACTCAAAAAAAGAAATATATTTTGTTCAATCAAGGAACTTTTTCTAATGACTAGTATACACCATAGAAAAATCTGTCTAGAAATATTCATTTTTACCTGATGAATCATTTTGACCAATTTATTCTTTCAACCAATTTGTTTTAAAATGATTCACATCTAGGCATACTTTCCTACCTTGCAAGATGCTAAATGAGGAGGAAAATAGATGTTTGTGAAGTGGCTGTGTCAAAACAGATACTTAAGGCATATTTCTCCATAACTTTTAAATTCTGATTTCCCAAAAAAAGTAAAAGGGAGCAATACTAAATTCTGAAGGCCCTGTGCCCCTTTTTCTATTTCACAAATTAAAATTACAAGTATGCCTTCATTTTAAGGTAAGTTATTTATATTTATAACACATTTGAAAACTACTCTATAGAGAATCATCTAAGCATTGTAAAATGTAAATAATATATCTGCAGTTAAATATATCACATTTATATAAACTCATAAACTTGCATGTTTTTAAAAAGTTGGAAATAAAACAGGAACATGCAGTGAGTAGCTAAGTGTGATGCATTACAAGCCTACCATGAATAATAGAAAACAGAATAGCAAAGATATGATTTAAAACATATTATAAGAAAGCCACACTCTCCTATCCTTTGTCATTTATGCCACATACATGAAATCTTGTTTTTTCCCCTCTCAAAAAGACAGAAGTTAATGCCATATTTAAAGCTGAAATAACTCTTGAGTGATGAGGTATATGCATGCACTTATATGTTTATAAAACTATGTGCTTGATGTGCTGTTTTTCTCTGACTAAACCCAACAAAGTACTTTTCTGGGCTGTATTTTGCTGCATCCATCCACTAAAATAAAAGGAGGAGTCAAAGGCTGTCCTGACGTTGAGTTTATATAATCATACTGCGAATGCCTCCTTGCCCTTCCTGGGAGCCTTGGTACCTCATCAGCTAATGTAATCACCTCAAAGGTGCACAATAAAAAGCTACATAAAAACTGCACACATTCTTGGCATAGGAAGGCTAATATCATTTAATTATTGCTTGTATTTAGATTTCTATTCTTCTACACTCAAAAAAAGAAATATATTTTGTTCAATCAAGGAACTTTTTCTAATGACTAGTATACACCATAGAAAAATCTGTCTAGAAATATTCATTTTTACCTGATGAATCATTTTGACCAATTTATTCTTTCAACCAATTTGTTTTAAAATGATTCACATCTAGGCATACTTTCCTACCTTGCAAGATGCTAAATGAGGAGGAAAATAGATGTTTGTGAAGTGGCTGTGTCAAAACAGATACTTAAGGCATATTTCTCCATATATTTTGAGGCTCAAAAAATCAGACAGCATGCCAAAAAAAAGATAAAAAATTCTAAAAAATTGAAATAAACTTCAGGATTTGAAAGGAAAAAAAAGAAATAAGGTATTATAGTTATTAATTTTCCTAAATTTACTTCATAAATTATGCTTAAAATATGAATATAATTTAGTTTGAAACTATATTTTGATCAATTTGATTTTATATGCGTAGGAATACAAAAGAACTGAGCACTACCTATGCCACAGAAATTAGTCCATTTTTATTACCTCTCATCTGTCAGACCTTCTTCTATTCTTCTTCCTCGTTTGTTCTACATGCCTTCAAACACTACTTCTTGAGATCAAAATATGACTTTAAACATATACTACAGAAAAGTGTCACCCTGACCACATTGACCTAGGTCAATTTAAAGTACTGATTAGAGGTAAAGATTCAAAAACCTATTATATCCAAAGTTCTCCAGTGCTTTCTTGCCATGAGTATTTATTTTATTATTTTATGTATAAGTCACAATCTGTCAGGCAGATTCTGAAAAGGCTACCTCAAATCTGACTTCTGTGACCTCTCCCTTTTCAGGAGAAAAGGAAAGTCATCGGAGAAAGTTTTTGAGTTACATAATGAGTGGAGAAGCAGTTTTTCTCCCAAAAGGGAGAAGAAATAAGTCCAGATGCAAAGAACTGAACTGAAAAGGGCAGTGTTCTCTCCACTTCCACCATGCCCACTGAGTCTCTCTGCCATGTTTGTGGGTTCCTTAATTTTAACAAGAAGAATCTTTTGGTGATAAATTCCTCCCATCAGCCAACATATCTGGATAACTGGGCACTAAACTCTTAGAAACAGATCTTATAACTAACCATTTTAATAGGAATAATTTCATTTTAATTACATGCCCTTTTAAAAAGAGAAAGCTGAACAGGACATTACTTGACCTATTAAAACTTTTCAAGAAATATTTGCTTGTCAATATACGTCAGCACCATTTTGGGTACTGGTTTAAAAAGTAAGGATATGAAATAACCCTTGTCCTCCTGAACTTACTGTCTAGTGGGACATGACCTAGTATGGGAAATGAGACCTCTTGTTACCTTTAGAAAAAGTTGAGCAGCTTATATGGATCACCATCACCCCCCAGCATCTTATCATCCTTTAATTTTTTTCATGGCAATCATCATTTTCTGACATATATAGTGTTTTAACATGTATTGGGACTTCCCAGGTGGCGTTACTGGTAAAGAACCTTCCTGCCAATTCAGGAGACACAAGTTTAATTCCTGGGTAGGGAAGATTCCCTGGGTGTGCGGGGTGGCATAGCAATCTACTCCAGTATTCTCGTCTGGAGAATTCCATGGACAGAGTATGGCAGGCTACAGTTCACAAGGTCACAGAGTCAGATATGACTGAAACGACTTACCACACGTGCTGAATGTATTTATGTGTTTGTGTAAAGGTTGAATTTCTCAGAAAACAGGCATTCACAGACACTGCATGTGAACTATTCAGTTAGAAGGTGAAAAGATAGCTCACCCTGAGCCTAGAACCCCTCTGCCTCACACTGACTTTATGAGGCGCCCTCATAGATTGATAATGTATCTCCCTGTTCTGGGAATGTAGAAGCTAGTTTGTGAGACCTACAGAGCAAAAAGACTGATCTACAAAATATCTTGAAAATATATTTCCAGTGCAAGAATGTCCCAGCAGCTGCTTTACCTGTGACAGCAAACCAAAGGCCACGTAGAAATGGGGCAGGCAGAGTGGCTACTGGTGAGTGGCCTGGGGCTCTGTGTCAGGTAATGGAAACACAGAGCTGACAACTAGAAAGACAGGTCTCTTGAGTTTGATGACTGGTAAACCCTCAGAGTGTTGAGACTCATGACCTTCCACATCGAATGTAGTAATTTACATCAAAATTCTGGACCACCTTCCTACCACTTGCATGCCTGATAACGGAAATCGAGCTTCCAGGTTTTTTCTGTAAATGTCCATGGCCTTCTGTCAATTACCTATCACTCAGAGACAGCTCTCGGGCTGCCTGCCACATCTTACTCTTAATGTATTCTTTTAAACCCTTTATGGGAAATGAAAAAAAACCTCTTTGGGTACTGGTTTAAAAAGTAAGGATATGAAATAACCCTTGTCCTCCTGAACTTACTGTCTAGTGGGACATGACCTAGTATGGGAAATGAGACCTCTTGTTACCTTTAGAAAAAGTTGAGCAGCTTATATGGATCACCATCACCCCCCAGCATCTTATCATCCTTTAATTTTTTTCATGGCAATCATCATTTTCTGACATATATAGTGTTTTAACATGTATTGGGACTTCCCAGGTGGCGTTACTGGTAAAGAACCTTCCTGCCAATTCAGGAGACACAAGTTTAATTCCTGGGTAGGGAAGATTCCCTGGGTGTGCGGGGTGGCATAGCAATCTACTCCAGTATTCTCGTCTGGAGAATTCCATGGACAGAGTATGGCAGGCTACAGTTCACAAGGTCACAGAGTCAGATATGACTGAAACGACTTACCACACGTGCTGAATGTATTTATGTGTTTGTGTAAAGGTTGAATTTCTCAGAAAACAGGCATTCACAGACACTGCATGTGAACTATTCAGTTAGAAGGTGAAAAGATAGCTCACCCTGAGCCTAGAACCCCTCTGCCTCACACTGACTTTATGAGGCGCCCTCATAGATTGATAATGTATCTCCCTGTTCTGGGAATGTAGAAGCTAGTTTGTGAGACCTACAGAGCAAAAAGACTGATCTACAAAATATCTTGAAAATATATTTCCAGTGCAAGAATGTCCCAGCAGCTGCTTTACCTGTGACAGCAAACCAAAGGCCACGTAGAAATGGGGCAGGCAGAGTGGCTACTGGTGAGTGGCCTGGGGCTCTGTGTCAGGTAATGGAAACACAGAGCTGACAACTAGAAAGACAGGTCTCTTGAGTTTGATGACTGGTAAACCCTCAGAGTGTTGAGACTCATGACCTTCCACATCGAATGTAGTAATTTACATCAAAATTCTGGACCACCTTCCTGCCACTTGCATGCCTGATAACGGAAATCGAGCTTCCAGGTTTTTTCTGTAAATGTCCATGGCCTTCTGTCAATTACCTATCACTCAGAGACAGCTCTCGGGCTGCCTGCCACATCTTACTCTTAATGCATCCATCTTTCTGAACAATTTTACTTTTGTGTTTCCAAGGCCCTGCTGAGAGTAGAAAGAGATGAACTCATCAAGAATCTGGTAAATACATGTGAGAGAAAGTGGAACATCCTGAACTGGAGGCATAAAGCAGAAAGGGGAAAGAGACAAAAATACAGTAAAAGAAAAGTTATAACCATAAGAAAAAAATCCACAGATCTAGTCCACTCCCTCATTTCATTATCTGTTGATCCAAGCATATTCACAACATCTTTGAAATGTGATATTCTAGATAAAAGAGGGAAAAACAAGAGCTTGGATATTCAGGGGAAATGCAGCTACTTTCTGAAATTAGTAATGGGCTTCTTTTGTACTAGCAATCTCTCCCTGTTTGTGCAGTTCCAATTCTCGCTTATTGCTGAAAATTTAGTATTTAATACAAATCACCTCCTGCTGTTTTATTATAGTTACAATTTTATTGTTTAGTAATAGAATATAAAAGGCAAGTATTCAAAATGATTTATAATTTATGGCTATAAATATAAAATTTGCCATCTTTGCATGAGTCTTTATTATATTAAAAGTACTGTAAAGTCCAATATACTTCAATTTAACAGCTGTTCATAAAATGTTTACATACTATACCATCTGATTAACTTAATGCTTTGGTATTAATATTCAAATATTTCAAAAAAAACCTTCTTTTCTGAAGTGGAACTATCAACATGGAATGGCTGTACTGACTATATACGTAAAAAAGAATATATGTAATATATTTAATAATAGATATCTGTTAGGCTAAATTGAGAAAGGAGTACAATAAGGCTTTATATAGTTACCCTGCTTATTTAACTTCTATGCAAAATACATCATGCAAAATGTTGAGCTGAATCAATTGCAAGCTAGAATCAAGATTGCTGTGAGAAATATCAAAAACTTCAGATATGTAGATGATACCACTCTAATAGGAGAAAGTGAAAAAACTAAAAAGCCTCTTAATGAAGGTGAAATAAGAGAGTGAAAAAGCTAGCTTAAAACTCAACATTCAAAAAACTATTGATACAATCAAAGTATCTAGTCCCATCATTTCAGGTCAAATAAATGGGGAGAAAGTGCAGGCAGTGACAGATTTTATTTTATTGGGCTCCAAAGTCACTGTAGATGGTAACTGAACCCATGAAATTAAAACACACTTGCTCCTAGGAAGAAAAGCTATGACAAATATAGACAGCCTATTAAAAAAGCAGAGATTTCACTTGGCCAGCTAAGGTCCATATACTCAAGGCTTCGTTTTTCCAGAAGTCATGTACAGATGTGAGAGCTGACCTAAAAAAAACTCAAGCATATTCACAACATCTTTGAAATGTGATATTCTAGATAAAAGAGGGAAAAACAAGAGCTTGGATATTCAGGGGAAATGCAGCTACTTTCTGAAATTAGTAATGGGCTTCTTTTGTACTAGCAATCTCTCCCTGTTTGTGCAGTTCCAATTCGCTTATTGCTGAAAATTTAGTATTTAATACAAATCACCTCCTGCTGTTTTATTATAGTTACAATTTTATTGTTTAGTAATAGAATATAAAAGGCAAGTATTCAAAATGATTTATAATTTATGGCTATAAATATAAAATTTGCCATCTTTGCATGAGTCTTTATTATATTAAAAGTACTGTAAAGTCCAATATACTTCAATTTAACAGCTGTTCATAAAATGTTTACATACTATACCATCTGATTAACTTAATGCTTTGGTATTAATATTCAAATATTTCAAAAAAAACCTTCTTTTCTGAAGTGGAACTATCAACATGGAATGGCTGTACTGACTATATACGTAAAAAAGAATATATGTAATATATTTAATAATAGATATCTGTTAGGCTAAATTGAGAAAGGAGTACAATAAGGCTTTATATAGTTACCCTGCTTATTTAACTTCTATGCAAAATACATCATGCAAAATGTTGAGCTGAATCAATTGCAAGCTAGAATCAAGATTGCTGTGAGAAATATCAAAATCTTCAGATATGTAGATGATACCACTCTAATAGGAGAAAGTGAAAAAACTAAAAAGCCTCTTAATGAAGGTGAAATAAGAGAGTGAAAAAGCTAGCTTAAAACTCAACATTCAAAAAACTATTGATACAATCAAAGTATCTAGTCCCATCATTTCAGGTCAAATAAATGGGGAGAAAGTGCAGGCAGTGACAGATTTTATTTTATTGGGCTCCAAAGTCACTGTAGATGGTAACTGAACCCATGAAATTAAAACACACTTGCTCCTAGGAAGAAAAGCTATGACAAATATAGACAGCCTATTAAAAAAGCAGAGATTTCACTTGGCCAGCTAAGGTCCATATACTCAAGGCTTCGTTTTTTCCAGAAGTCATGTACAGATGTGAGAGCTGGACCATAAAGAAGGAATGTTTCAAATTGTGGTGCTGAGAAGCTTGAGAGTCCCTCAGACTGCAAGGAGTTCAAACCAGTCAATCCTAAAGGAAGACAACTTTGAATGTTCACTGGAAGGATTGATGCTGAAGCTCCAATATTTTGGCCACGTTCAAACCAGTCAATCCTAAAAGAAGTTGACCCTGAATATTCACTGGAAGAACTGATGCTGAAGCTCCAATATTTTGGCCACCTTCAAACCAGTCAATCCTAAAGGAAAATGACCCTGAATATTCACTGGAAGCACTGATACTGAAGCTGAAGCTCCAATATTGTGGTCAACTGATGCGAAGAGACAAATCACTGGAAAGCCCCTAATGCTGGTAAAGACTGAAGGCAAAAATGAGGGACAGCAGAAGTCAAGATGTTTAGATAGCATCACCAACTCAATGTACATAAATTTGAGCAAACTCAGGGAATGTTAGAGGACAGAGGAGCCTGGTTTGCTACAGTTCAAACTATAACAGCAAATGCATTAGGCACATCAAGTAGGAGAAAGCTATCATAGACACAGGAAACACAGCAGTGACCAAAACAGATAAAAATATCTGTATTCATAAGACTTATCCTCTAGTTGGGGTGACAGTGTTGAAAAAAAAAAGAAAGAAAGAAAGAAAAAGAAAAAGAAGTAAGAACAATGTAGACTGCCAGATACTCATAAATAATTAGAAAACTAAAGTGGGAAGAGGAATCTGGAATTTGGGGAAAAAAAGTGACTTGAGAAGTCCCCCATAAAGAGGAGATATTTGAGTTCAGACCTAAAGAAAATGAAGAAAATCATGCTGGTTTTTTGAAAGAAGAGCTCCTCAGAATAGCTGCGAGCAGTTGCAAACAAGAAGCAGGCCAGTGGGCCAGAGCAGAAGTAACAAAGTATCTAGTCCCATCATTTCAGGTCAAATAAATGGGGAGAAAGTGCAGGCAGTGACAGATTTTATTTTATTGGGCTCCAAAGTCACTGTAGATGGTAACTGAACCCATGAAATTAAAACACACTTGCTCCTAGGAAGAAAAGCTATGACAAATATAGACAGCCTATTAAAAAAGCAGAGATTTCACTTGGCCAGCTAAGGTCCATATACTCAAGGCTTCGTTTTTTCCAGAAGTCATGTACAGATGTGAGAGCTGGACCATAAAGAAGGAATGTTTCAAATTGTGGTGCTGAGAAGCTTGAGAGTCCCTCAGACTGCAAGGAGTTCAAACCAGTCAATCCTAAAGGAAGACAACTTTGAATGTTCACTGGAAGGATTGATGCTGAAGCTCCAATATTTTGGCCACGTTCAAACCAGTCAATCCTAAAAGAAGTTGACCCTGAATATTCACTGGAAGAACTGATGCTGAAGCTCCAATATTTTGGCCACCTTCAAACCAGTCAATCCTAAAGGAAAATGACCCTGAATATTCACTGGAAGCACTGATACTGAAGCTGAAGCTCCAATATTGTGGTCAACTGATGCGAAGAGACAAATCACTGGAAAGCCCCTAATACTGGTAAAGACTGAAGGCAAAAATGAGGGACAGCAGAAGTCAAGATGTTTAGATAGCATCACCAACTCAATGTACATAAATTTGAGCAAACTCAGGGAATGTTAGAGGACAGAGGAGCCTGGTTTGCTACAGTTCAAACTATAACAGCAAATGCATTAGGCACATCAAGTAGGAGAAAGCTATCATAGACACAGGAAACACAGCAGTGACCAAAACAGATAAAAATATCTGTATTCATAAGACTTATCCTCTAGTTGGGGTGACAGTGTTGAAAAAAAAAAGAAAGAAAGAAAGAAAAAGAAAAAGAAGTAAGAACAATGTAGACTGCCAGATACTCATAAATAATTAGAAAACTAAAGTGGGAAGAGGAATCTGGAATTGGGGGAAAAAAAGTGACTTGAGAAGTCCCCCATAAAGAGGAGATATTTGAGTTCAGACCTAAAGAAAATGAAGAAAATCATGCTGGTTTTTTGAAAGAAGAGCTCCTCAGAATAGCTGCGAGCAGTTGCAAACAAGAAGCAGGCCAGTGGCCAGAGCAGAAGTAACAGTGAGTCAAAGTAGCAGAAGGTGGAGAAACAGAGTGGGCCAGATTGTACAGACTTTTATAGGTCATTTAAGATATTTTATGTTAAAAATATTTTGTCTTACTGATACTGACCAGGGTTCTTGGCCTTCCCTAATCAATGGAAATTGACTAGATCCCAGACAAATTCAGCCAAGGCTTTACTGGGGCTACTATGCGGACTGCAGGAGGGAGCAGAAACAAGTGACAGTTCCCTTTGCATACTCCCTGAGAAAGGGGAGTGAGTTCTTTGCTTATATGGGTTTGGGGTGTGTCCAGGGGTCTAGCTTACATGGTTTACTAACCCCTTCATGGTGTTGAATGAATGGGGACGCTCTCCATGCTCTGTTCTTGCTTTGGACACCCTGTTTTCTCTCTAGGCTCTTCATAAATGACACTTGGGTTTTTCTTTTTTTGTCTTTTTGGATCTTTTGGTCCAAAATTTTCCCTAACTGTGCATAGAGTCATTTTTAGTTCTAGATAGTTTCTTTGTATTTTGTGGCTCAAGGAGAGGGATGTCTAGCAGCAAGCACTGCAGTAGGTGCAAGCCTGTCTTAATATCAGCTGACATTTTTTCTCCAAGATAAATGTCCTAATTTCCAGAGTGAAGTAGGATATCAGAGGAGGTTTTAATACCTTTGTGTATTAAAAGAATTTTCTGCCTTTTTTTTTCTTTTTTTGGTCACATCAGATAGCATTTTCTTTTCCAAAAATATAAGTTTCTCAAACTTCTCAAGACCCCATTTTTTTTAGTTAACTCATAACTAATATAGACAGTCTACTTAATTTATATTTTCTGACTGGAGTTCTGGATCCTGGTCAAATAGATCAACCTAACTGATTGGGATGGGCAAGTGACATGTAAAAGCCAACACCTGCTTTTTCCAGTAAGGACCCCCCAATTTCGAATCTGGAATTTGGGGAAAAAAAGTGACTTGAGAAGTCCCCCATAAAGAGGAGATATTTGAGTTCAGACCTAAAGAAAATGAAGAAAATCATGCTGGTTTTTTGAAAGAAGAGCTCCTCAGAATAGCTGCGAGCAGTTGCAAACAAGAAGCAGGCCAGTGGCCAGAGCAGAAGTAACAGTGAGTCAAAGTAGCAGAAGGTGGAGAAACAGAGTGGGCCAGATTGTACAGACTTTTATAGGTCATTTAAGATATTTTATGTTAAAAATATTTTGTCTTACTGATACTGACCAGGGTTCTTGGCCTTCCCTAATCAATGGAAATTGACTAGATCCCAGACAAATTCAGCCAAGGCTTTACTGGGGCTACTATGCGGACTGCAGGAGGGAGCAGAAACAAGTGACAGTTCCCTTTGCATGCTCCCTGAGAAAGGGGAGTGAGTTCTTTGCTTATATGGGTTTGGGGTGTGTCCAGGGGTCTAGCTTACATGGTTTACTAACCCCTTCATGGTGTTGAATGAATGGGGACGCTCTCCATGCTCTGTTCTTGCTTTGGACACCCTGTTTTCTCTCTAGGCTCTTCATAAATGACACTTGGGTTTTTCTTTTTTTGTCTTTTTGGATCTTTTGGTCCAAAATTTTCCCTAACTGTGCATAGAGTCATTTTTAGTTCTAGATAGTTTCTTTGTATTTTGTGGCTCAAGGAGAGGGATGTCTAGCAGCAAGCACTGCAGTAGGTGCAAGCCTGTCTTAATATCAGCTGACATTTTTCTCCAAGATAAATGTCCTAATTTCCAGAGTGAAGTAGGATATCAGAGGAGGTTTTAATACCTTTGTGTATTAAAAGAATTTTCTGCCTTTTTTTTTCTTTTTTTGGTCACATCAGATAGCATTTTCTTTTCCAAAAATATAAGTTTCTCAAACTTCTCAAGACCCCATTTTTTTTAGTTAACTCATAACTAATATAGACAGTCTACTTAATTTATATTTTCTGACTGGAGTTCTGGATCCTGGTCAAATAGATCAACCTAACTGATTGGGATGGGCAAGTGACATGTAAAAGCCAACACCTGCTTTTTCCAGTAAGGACTCATTTCCTTAAGAAGACCACTATTAGGATCCCACTGAATCACATCCACAGTTTACTGAGAATGGAAGTCTTGACCTTATTATGATAAAGACCTTTCATCATCTGAATTTTTCAAAAATCATCCTACATTCTCTTGACATCCTTTGACATAAGGCAAATAGGTCCAACATAACTCACTACTCCTGAAAGGTCAAAGGAGCAAGGGATGACAAGGAACAATTTTGTCATCTTGCAATATTTTACTTCCTAAAACAGTGATGCTCTAAACCAGAAGTTAAGAAATTTATAAAATCATAATTGTTATGGGCTACTTTGTTAATAAATCATCATAATTATTATACCTTATTATATTGAGGCAGGCTATGAAATTGGTAGATAAAGTGGTAGGTAGTGTTTTTTGGGTACCACGTTTCACCTGGCCTGATTACAAACTTATAATCAATTGCATTCCCAGTTAGCCAGTTCACACACTAAAATATAAATGCAAACCTTTACATTCATTTTAATAAGTTTGATGTGATTAACTTGGCTCCACTCTTTTGTTCTTCTGGTGCTCTCAGCCCATGTGAGATAGTCATAATCAAAACCATCACTGTAGTCACTTGCCATCTGCTAATTTGCTGTGTCATCTAAGACCTCACTCATAGTAACAACAAAAATGTTTTAACACAATACAACTAGCAATAAAATCCTGACATTTAGGGCTTCCCTGGTGGTCCAGTGGTTAAGAATCTGCCTATCAATGCAGGGGACACAGGTTTGATTCCTGGCCTGGGAAGAATCCACACGCCACAAGGTAACTAAGCCCCTGTACATGCTAATGAAGCCTTCCTGCCCTTGAGCACATGCTCTGCAACAAGAGAAGCCAAGACAACATGAAGCAAGCATGCACCCCAACGGAGAGTAGTCCCAACTAGCAGCTGAAACTAGGGAAAGCTCTCAAGTAGCAACAAAGAGCCAGTAGAGTCAAAAAAGAAATTAATTAATTTATATTTTCTGACTGGAGTTCTGGATCCTGGTCAAATAGATCAACCTAACTGATTGGGATGGGCAAGTGACATGTAAAAGCCAACACCTGCTTTTTCCAGTAAGGACTCATTTCCTTAAGAAGACCACTATTAGGATCCCACTGAATCACATCCACAGTTTACTGAGAATGGAAGTCTTGACCTTATTATGATAAAGACCTTTCATCATCTGAATTTTTCAAAAATCATCCTACATTCTCTTGACATCCTTTGACATAAGGCAAATAGGTCCAACATAACTCACTACTCCTGAAAGGTCAAAGGAGCAAGGGATGACAAGGAACAATTTTGTCATCTTGCAATATTTTACTTCCTAAAACAGTGATGCTCTAAACCAGAAGTTAAGAAATTTATAAAATCATAATTGTTATGGGCTACTTTGTTAATAAATCATCATAATTATTATACCTTATTATATTGAGGCAGGCTATGAAATTGGTAGATAAAGTGGTAGGTAGTGTTTTTGGCTACCACGTTTCACCTGGCCTGATTACAAACTTATAATCAATTGCATTCCCAGTTAGCCAGTTCACACACTAAAATATAAATGCAAACCTTTACATTCATTTTAATAAGTTTGATGTGATTAACTTGGCTCCACTCTTTTGTTCTTCTGGTGCTCTCAGCCCATGTGAGATAGTCATAATCAAAACCATCACTGTAGTCACTTGCCATCTGCTAATTTGCTGTGTCATCTAAGACCTCACTCATAGTAACAACAAAAATGTTTTAACACAATACAACTAGCAATAAAATCCTGACATTTAGGGCTTCCCTGGTGGTCCAGTGGTTAAGAATCTGCCTATCAATGCAGGGGACACAGGTTTGATTCCTGGCCTGGGAAGAATCCACACGCCACAAGGTAACTAAGCCCCTGTACATGCTAATGAAGCCTTCCTGCCCTTGAGCACATGCTCTGCAACAAGAGAAGCCAAGACAACATGAAGCAAGCATGCACCCCAACGGAGAGTAGTCCCAACTAGCAGCTGAAACTAGGGAAAGCTCTCAAGTAGCAACAAAGAGCCAGTAGAGTCAAAAAAGAAATTAATTAATTTAATTAAATAAAAACTTTAAAAAACCTTGACATTTAAACCTAGATTATTCCCTGTTCATTAAGGTTGACTTCCATCCTTACAAAAGTATAGCAGATAAGTTTACTCAACCAGTTTTAATATTCTCTTTATGTCATCTTATGAGTTTCAAATTCATTTTTATCACTTAGGCTAGTGATATAAGCAGTTTTTTCATCACTTAAATTCCCCAAATCCCAATATTCTATTTTTTAATATTATGCCATAACAGGATATTAAATCAGGATGGTCCATGATGCTGCATGAGTCCGACCTCTCTGTGAATTCATGCCATCTTCTGGAGATTGCTCTTTATATACAAACACAATCAATACACTTTTTCTGATATGTATTGATAACTGACAGATATTTTTAGTTTGTCCTTCACACCACTTGCTGATTATGATGGGTACTTCTGGGATATAATTTTATTGTTCATAAAAGGAGAAATTATCCTTGTTACTCATCTCAGAGGCCCAATAATATTAAGCAGGCTCTTTGTGAGGCTTATGGGAACAGGGCATTGGTGTAATGACCTGCTATTATTATTACACCCTCCTAATAACTCATTTCCTCAGAGTGTTATCCTTTGGATGACCCCCAGCACCTTAAATACCTATTAACAGCTGCATAGCCATATCAAATAAATGTGCTAAGAACTTAAAAGCCATTACAAGTTTAATCTACACTCCTTAGTCTATAGCTATTCTGCTGACATAGTACAAAATTATGTCAAGTGGCCAATTTCAAGGGGTTCCCAGGAGATTTCCAAGTGGCTTCACTTAGAAACCCTTGATGCTATCAGGTATACTGACCTGGACTTTGGTCAAGTTTTTACAGAAGTATGGCTCTGTCCCAGTTTCAGGGCATATGTGTTAGATTTAACACACTGTGAATTCTGCTAATAGACCCTGCATTGGTTAAAAGAGGTACCATCTCATGAGTTTCAGAAGACCTGTTAATAACATTTAAAACATATACCAAATATGTATATTTGGAAAAAATTTGCTCCAAAAATAAGCAGCATGAAACTAGATCTATAGAACGCATAGATTAATTAA
The DNA here is from genome assembly GCA_022376925.1 of Tragulus kanchil. Lineage (NCBI taxonomy): Eukaryota > Metazoa > Chordata > Mammalia > Artiodactyla > Tragulidae > Tragulus > Tragulus kanchil. The sequence goes on along the minus strand of JAIOJX010000023.1, from coordinate 105,376,097 downwards.
TTTAATTAAATAAAAACTTTAAAAAACCTTGACATTTAAACCTAGATTATTCCCTGTTCATTAAGGTTGACTTCCATCCTTACAAAAGTATAGCAGATAAGTTTACTCAACCAGTTTTAATATTCTCTTTATGTCATCTTATGAGTTTCAAATTCATTTTTATCACTTAGGCTAGTGATATAAGCAGTTTTTTCATCACTTAAATTCCCCAAATCCCAATATTCTATTTTTTAATATTATGCCATAACAGGATATTAAATCAGGATGGTCCATGATGCTGCATGAGTCCGACCTCTCTGTGAATTCATGCCATCTTCTGGAGATTGCTCTTTATATACAAACACAATCAATACACTTTTTCTGATATGTATTGATAACTGACAGATATTTTTAGTTTGTCCTTCACACCACTTGCTGATTATGATGGGTACTTCTGGGATATAATTTTATTGTTCATAAAAGGAGAAATTATCCTTGTTACTCATCTCAGAGGCCCAATAATATTAAGCAGGCTCTTTGTGAGGCTTATGGGAACAGGGCATTGGTGTAATGACCTGCTATTATTATTACACCCTCCTAATAACTCATTTCCTCAGAGTGTTATCCTTTGGATGACCCCCAGCACCTTAAATACCTATTAACAGCTGCATAGCCATATCAAATAAATGTGCTAAGAACTTAAAAGCCATTACAAGTTTAATCTACACTCCTTAGTCTATAGCTATTCTGCTGACATAGTACAAAATTATGTCAAGTGGCCAATTTCAAGGGGTTCCCAGGAGATTTCCAAGTGGCTTCACTTAGAAACCCTTGATGCTATCAGGTATACTGACCTGGACTTTGGTCAAGTTTTTACAGAAGTATGGCTCTGTCCCAGTTTCAGGGCATATGTGTTAGATTTAACACACTGTGAATTCTGCTAATAGACCCTGCATTGGTTAAAAGAGGTACCATCTCATGAGTTTCAGAAGACCTGTTAATAACATTTAAAACATATACCAAATATGTATATTTGGAAAAAATTTGCTTACCATAACTTTATAACTCTGATATTTTTAGGACTTAATACACATTTTATATTTATAACAATATTTAGATTACATAATATGAAGGAAAATATAATTTTTGACTTTATCTATTTTAGAAAGAAATTGAAGATGAAAGAAAAACTTTCTAATGACCAAAGAAAAGAAATTGCTATCAATTATGTACATATTTGAGCTATTATAATATTTCACCTAAATTAGTATCATCACCTATACATAATTTAAGATTATACCTTTTTGATGAATATTGCATGATAATCTCTCAACAGTATAAGACAATCTACAGCATCATGACTTTAATGGTTATATTACACTTTAATATGTCCTATCTTAAAATTAACTTGTTATTGCTAATGATCAGACACTTGAATTGCTTCCCATTTTTCAATACTGTAACTACTTTAACAGAGAAAATGTGGAAACATAAAGCATTCTGTGAGTTCAACATTTCTATAAGAAAAAATCTCAGTAAAAAATTATTTAAATATGAGAGGTTATATTTTTAAAAGGTCTCAATATAAAACTACCGGATAAGTTACCTTGGTAACTATTTACCAAGTATTTACATGATTATGCTTTTATCAATAGCCATAAGTAATCAGGTGTTTCATCACCAAGACTAACCACAGTAATTTTAATTATGTTTCCCTTCATTTGTATTATTATTGGCAAGATAAAAAAAAATTGTCATTTACTTAGCCATTTATATTCCTCTTTTTAAGTTTTTTAAACTATAATGAAATTCGTTTTTGCTTGAATTTTTTGTTATTAACAGTAAAACTTGCAAAAAATTCATACACATTACAGCTAAACAATAAACTAGTGAACAGCAAATGTATCACTGAAGGAATAAAAGAAGAAATGAAAATATACTTGGGAGACAAAAGGAAATGAAAACACCACTATGCAATACCCATGGGACACAGCAGAAGCAGATCTAAGAGGGAAGTTTATAAGGAACTCTCCAATAAACAAGAAAACCCTCCAATAAACAACCTAACCTTATACCTACAGGAACTAGAAAAAGAAAGATAAGCTGAAAGATGGTATAAGGAAAAAATCTGTAAACATCAAAGCAGAAATAAATGAAACAGACATAAAATAAATAGAAAACAGCAGTGAAAGTAAAAGCTGGTTATTTGAAAAGAAACACAAAATTGAGAAACCTTTAGCCAAACTTAATAAGTAAAAAGAGATTCAAGAATGCATAAAAAGGAGAAGTTACACTTGATGCCACAGAAATATAAAGGATAAGTAAGAGATCACTATGAACATTTAAGCATCAATAAAGTGCACTACCTATCAGAAAAGGACAAATTCTCAGAAATGTGCAATCTCCCAAGACTGATGAGCAAGAAATAGAAAATTATGGACAGACAAATGACCACTAATGAAACTGAATTAGGAATTAAAAAAAACAATTTTCAATAAAACAAAAGTTCAAGACTAGATAGCTTAACAAGTGAATTCTGCTAAACATTTAAAGATTTTATACCTCTCCTGTTCAAACTCTTTTAAAAGATTTCAGAGGAAGGAACACTTCTAAAGTCATGCTACGTTACCAACACTACCCGATACTAAAACTAAAGATACCACAAAAAAGGAAGTTACTGATGAGCATAGATACAAAACTCCTTAACAAAATTTTAGCAAACTGAATTCAAGCATACATTAAATGCATAAGATCAAGTGGGAGCTATCCCAGGGATGCAAGGATGGTTCAAGATACGTAAAATCAACATGAAAGGCAGAAGATTTGTAAGTTATGTATATGGTAAGGGGGTGATATCTAAAATGCATGAAGAATCAATACAATTCAACATCAAAACAGAAACAATTCAAGTAAAAATGGGCAGAGGATCTGCATACACGTTTTCCAAGACATATAGATGGCCAGCAGACACATGAGAAAGTGCTCAACGTCACATTACAGCTAAACAATAAACTAGTGAACAGCAAATGTATCACTGAAGGAATAAAAGAAGAAATGAAAATATACTTGGGAGACAAAAGGAAATGAAAACACCACTATGCAATACCCATGGGACACAGCAGAAGCAGATCTAAGAGGGAAGTTTATAAGGAACTCTCCAATAAACAAGAAAACCCTCCAATAAACAACCTAACCTTATACCTACAGGAACTAGAAAAAGAAAGATAAGCTGAAAGATGGTATAAGGAAAAAATCTGTAAACATCAAAGCAGAAATAAATGAAACAGACATAAAATAAATAGAAAACAGCAGTGAAAGTAAAAGCTGGTTATTTGAAAAGAAACACAAAATTGAGAAACCTTTAGCCAAACTTAATAAGTAAAAAGAGATTCAAGAATGCATAAAAAGGAGAAGTTACACTTGATGCCACAGAAATATAAAGGATAAGTAAGAGATCACTATGAACATTTAAGCATCAATAAAGTGCACTACCTATCAGAAAAGGACAAATTCTCAGAAATGTGCAATCTCCCAAGACTGATGAGCAAGAAATAGAAAATTATGGACAGACAAATGACCACTAATGAAACTGAATTAGGAATTAAAAAAAACAATTTTCAATAAAACAAAAGTTCAAGACTAGATAGCTTAACAAGTGAATTCTGCTAAACATTTAAAGATTTTATACCTCTCCTGTTCAAACTCTTTTAAAAGATTTCAGAGGAAGGAACACTTCTAAAGTCATGCTACGTTACCAACACTACCCGATACTAAAACTAAAGATACCACAAAAAAGGAAGTTACTGATGAGCATAGATACAAAACTCCTTAACAAAATTTTAGCAAACTGAATTCAAGCATACATTAAATGCATAAGATCAAGTGGGAGCTATCCCAGGGATGCAAGGATGGTTCAAGATACGTAAAATCAACATGAAAGGCAGAAGATTTGTAAGTTATGTATATGGTAAGGGGGTGATATCTAAAATGCATGAAGAATCAATACAATTCAACATCAAAACAGAAACAATTCAAGTAAAAATGGGCAGAGGATCTGCATACACGTTTTTCCAAGACATATAGATGGCCAGCAGACACATGAGAAAGTGCTCAACGTCACTTATTATCAGGCAAATGCAATCAAAATCACAATGAAATATTATCTCATACCCGTTGGAATGGCTAACATGACAAATGACAACTCTTGGTAAATTCTAATCTACTGGTTTTCTTTGTAAATAACTTATTTTTTCCTTTTCTGAGTCAACAAAAAGGCTATAAATAGGAAAATAGTTAAAGCCTAGGCTCTAGAATAAGATATACATTAGTTTGAAGATTGCCTCTGCTCTGCTCAACAAATAGTACACAGCACACATACACAATAAGTATGAAGTACATGAAGTATCACCATATCTTGAGGTGAAGTTTTTTTCATTACATTCATTCATAGCTAGTGAGCTCACTTCATCTGTATACTCAAGGTTATTTTCAATTTAGGACTATTTTTACATTAAATTTTCTCCTTGAATTTAGTTCATGTGGATCTTCTCTCCCTCCCTCTCTCTCTCTGTCTCATTCGCACACACATTAAATTATCTCAGATGTTTTTAAACTCAGTTTTGTTTTTGTGTGCTTATTATTTTATCTGCAATTCACACCCTATTTTCTCTTTTGAATTTAACAATTTTTTTTTTTACAAAAATCAAACTACTCTGGGTATAGTAAATAAAGCTACAAGCATATACTGTACAGCACAGGGAATACAGCCAATATTTAATGATAACTCAAAACAATATAATGTACAAAATCTTGCATCACTATGCTGTATATCTGAAATGATATAACATTGTAAATCAACTACATCTCCATAAAAGATAAATAAAGCTTCCCTCTAATTATGTCTTCCCATATATAGTCCACATTTTCACTCCTTACTCTCTTATTGTTTTAATTTACTCTGTAGTACTTAAACCACTTACTTATTATGAACGTTTCTCTCTACTGTCTCCTGACACTCAGACTAGGAGCTTTTCTGCTCTGTTCAGTACTATATCATCAGGGTCAACTGTGAAAGGCAGAAGATTTGTAAGTTATGTATATGGTAAGGGGGTGATATCTAAAATGCATGAAGAATCAATACAATTCAACATCAAAACAGAAACAATTCAAGTAAAAATGGGCAGAGGATCTGCATACACGTTTTTCCAAGACATATAGATGGCCAACAGACACATGAGAAAGTGCTCAACGTCACTTATTATCAGGCAAATGCAATCAAAATCACAATGAGATATTATCTCATACCCGTTGGAATGGCTAACATGACAAATGACAACTCTTGGTAAATTCTAATCTACTGGTTTTCTTTGTAAATAACTTATTTTTTCCTTTTCTGAGTCAACAAAAAGGCTATAAATAGGAAAATAGTTAAAGCCTAGGCTCTAGAATAAGATATACATTAGTTTGAAGATTGCCTCTGCTCTGCTCAACAAATAGTACACAGCACACATACACAATAAGTATGAAGTACATGAAGTATCACCATATCTTGAGGTGAAGTTTTTTTCATTACATTCATTCATAGCTAGTGAGCTCACTTCATCTGTATACTCAAGGTTATTTTCAATTTAGGACTATTTTTACATTAAATTTTCTCCTTGAATTTAGTTCATGTGGATCTTCTCTCCCTCCCTCTCTCTCTCTGTCTCACTCGCACACACATTAAATTATCTCAGATGTTTTTAAACTCAGTTTTGTTTTTGTGTGCTTATTATTTTATCTGCAATTCACACCCTATTTTCTCTTTTGAATTTAACAATTTTTTTTTTACAAAAATCAAACTACTCTGGGTATAGTAAATAAAGCTACAAGCATATACTGTACAGCACAGGGAATACAGTCAATATTTAATGATAACTCAAAACAATATAATGTACAAAATCTTGCATCACTATGCTGTATATCTGAAATGATATAACATTGTAAATCAACTACATCTCCATAAAAGATAAATAAAGCTTCCCTCTAATTATGTCTTCCCATATATAGTCCACATTTTCACTCCTTACTCTCTTATTGTTTTAATTTACTCTGTAGTACTTAAACCACTTACTTATTATGAACGTTTCTCTCTACTGTCTCCTGACACTCAGACTAGGAGCTTTTCTGCTCTGTTCAGTACTATATCATCAGGGTATCAACTGTTCATTCAATAAATATTTGCAGACTAATAAAAATCAACAAATGAATATTCAACATTTGATTTGCAATTATTAAATATTATCCCATTGGCTGTTTCACTGAAATAATTTGCTATAATTCCTGAGTTTTATTCATTTCTTGAGCTTTCCCAGAGTTATAGTTTACAATTTATTCATATATATAAGCCTCTGCTATAAGGAAGCTAACTTCACCAATGTGCAAATATCTTTATTTCAAGGGCACCTTGAAGACAGTTGGAAAGTTTCCCCACTTCTCGAGGTGACATGATTATCATCAGGAGGAGCGCACTGTGAAAACAGTCTTGCTTTATGTAGAACACATGTTGCCAAGAGTTAATATTTTATATTCTCTCTGTCCTAGAAGCAAGGATACTTTCCTCAGCCACATACATACATAGCCCTCAGACAGCTAAAACATAAATCACATTATACCCCATAGACTGGCCTAAACTGTAGCTCTTAACACATAACACCCAATGATCATGGAGTGCTTTGTTTCCTCACAAGCTATGCCAATCTTTACAATGATAAGTTACAGTTCATTATTTCCTTCCCAAATATAAACTCATTTGAATAAGTCTTGCAGAGGAAAAACAAAAAGTCAAATCTAATTCCACTGGTGCATGAATGGTATCCTTCCTTATTTCAACTATCAGGGCACATTCTCTCTTTTCTGATAGTCTTCAGTTATTTCAGTTGAAATGGTGTAGGGATTGCTGAGAAGATTGGCAATTAAGTAGTCAGAAATAATCAAGAACTAGTCACTCATAACTAAAGTGTTCTTAACGGCTCTTATAGATTACAACTGTTCAAATGATTTAGTGATACTTATAATTTTATTATGATCTTAATATACCTACAAGTCATATATTTTATTTCAGAAGCCATATCCATTTCAAAAGTGTTAATAATTACACATCATTAATTTAGTTACTGAATATACAACACAGCACTATGCTGTATATCTGAAATGATATAACATTGTAAATCAACTACATCTCCATAAAAGATAAATAAAGCTTCCCTCTAATTATGTCTTCCCATATATAGTCCACATTTTCACTCCTTACTCTCTTATTGTTTTAATTTACTCTGTAGTACTTAAACCACTTACTTATTATGAACGTTTCTCTCTACTGTCTCCTGACACTCAGACTAGGAGCTTTTCTGCTCTGTTCAGTACTATATCATCAGGGTATCAACTGTTCATTCAATAAATATTTGCAGACTAATAAAAATCAACAAATGAATATTCAACATTTGATTTGCAATTATTAAATATTATCCCATTGGCTGTTTCACTGAAATAATTTGCTATAATTCCTGAGTTTTATTCATTTCTTGAGCTTTCCCAGAGTTATAGTTTACAATTTATTCATATATATAAGCCTCTGCTATAAGGAAGCTAACTTCACCAATGTGCAAATATCTTTATTTCAAGGGCACCTTGAAGACAGTTGGAAATTTTCCCCCACTTCTCGAGGTGACATGATTATCATCAGGAGGAGCGCACTGTGAAAACAGTCTTGCTTTATGTAGAACACATGTTGCCAAGAGTTAATATTTTATATTCTCTCTGTCCTAGAAGCAAGGATACTTTCCTCAGCCACATACATACATAGCCCTCAGACAGCTAAAACATAAATCACATTATACCCCATAGACTGGCCTAAACTGTAGCTCTTAACACATAACACCCAATGATCATGGAGTGCTTTGTTTCCTCACAAGCTATGCCAATCTTTACAATGATAAGTTACAGTTCATTATTTCCTTCCCAAATATAAACTCATTTGAATAAGTCTTGCAGAGGAAAAACAAAAAGTCAAATCTAATTCCACTGGTGCATGAATGGTATCCTTCCTTATTTCAACTATCAGGGCACATTCTCTCTTTTCTGATAGTCTTCAGTTATTTCAGTTGAAATGGTGTAGGGATTGCTGAGAAGATTGGCAATTAAGTAGTCAGAAATAATCAAGAACTAGTCACTCATAACTAAAGTGTTCTTAACGGCTCTTATAGATTACAACTGTTCAAATGATTTAGTGATACTTATAATTTTATTATGATCTTAATATACCTACAAGTCATATATTTTATTTCAGAAGCCATATCCATTTCAAAAGTGTTAATAATTACACATCATTAATTTAGTTACTGAATATACAACACAGCAGCTACCACTAATAGAAAGAAAAGGAAGATGAAGATGTTAACAGCTATCAACAAGAAGCTGTTGCTCAGAGGCCACTGCAATGGGTGGCCCACACAGGCCAAAGAACAAAAAAATAAGTGAAAGACCAATAGAAGTGGTCAAATAATTTAAAAAAAAAAAAAAGGACGACTCAGTTCTTGAAAAAATAAAAGAAGCTGTTGCTCAAAAGAACATTATTTACTACATGTTTCCAGTGTCAACATGCTTGATTATTTCTTTTAAAGATGTAGCAAAAACTTAAGATACAGTATAGCAGTATATACTAAATTTTATAAAGATTAATCAAATACTTGGCAAGTTAAAGCTATTGAGTGCAAACCATTTAAATTCCTATGTAGTTATTCTGATACAACATAGTAATATAAAGAATATGCTGTTTACTTGAAAATGAATAAATACAAATACACTCCAGCTATATGTATCAATACTAAAGGAAATTCAAGTTAAAATGGACAATAAAAATATAGAACATATATCATCTATACAGAGTTAACAAGCACGAGACTGTTCTTATATTTGAGTATATGAAAGATATAGAGAGAATAAGAAGATGGGAAACGATATTCAGAATCATTATTTTTCCAGACTCTGTCCCTCTGGGGGATAGAGGAAAAGTGCCACAGAGTTAGCAGTTGATGGTCTTTATGAGAATTGATTTAACTGTCTGTTTTTTTAAGTAGGGTGTTGGTTATATGAGTATACTTTCACTCTTCTACTTACAAACAGGTGACATTTTATGTTATGAAAATTTACTAATTAAAATAAATAGAAAAATCTTTGCATCAGTTAAATAATGTTCTTATTTAGCAAAACGTTAGTCTAAATTAATCAATAACATCGATAATTTCCTATAACTATCTATGCCATTTCTTTGATTTCAATGAATAAGTATAAAACAATCTAAAATGTATTTCTTGTTTAAAAAAAAAGGATTTTTAAATTAAAGACTACTCATATGTTCTATGATGATTTTTTTCCCACATACTAATGTATGTAAAATAAAAGGCAGTATAGACAATAAAATTTGATAGGTGGACTCATTGTAGTCTTTCAGATTCTGAGTGGAAATTTTCATTTTCCTATTTTCGTGGAACTTGCACCTCAGCAGGTGGGTTCCTTACCACTAACACCATCTGGGAAGCTCTGTGGGACTTTCAAGACTATTTTACTGTAGAGTTTTTACAATAAACTTACATTGATGGGTTTGGTTTTTGCAGTGCTTGAAAATAAAGAAAAACATCCCTCCATGGGACAGAAGCTTACAGGAAAGATTTATCTAGGCATTTCCACATACCTTATTTTTCAGTCAATCCTGATAAAATCTTCATCTATAAAAATAGATAAGCTGCCTACTCTATCAACAGTTTTATTGCCAAGTTTGTCATTACATATTCTTTGCCAGTACTACTTCTCCAAATCCATGTTCTAGATATGATTGCTTGGAACACCTAAGTATATGCAGAGAGCAACTTTCAGGAAAGCTGATTATCATGCATGTACTCATCTGAATTTACCATTGCAACAGGAATATTCTCATCCCATGAGGTAAAAACAACATCTTTCTTGGTAACAATTAATTTGATTTAGGAATTCAGTACATATTGCAGTACAACCCCACGTGGAACGGCACACAAGGGAACCTGGCCAGCTGCGACATCACTGTCGTCAACTCTGCCCTACACAGGTATTCCTCGCTAAGCTATGTCAGTATTAAACTATTCTAGTACTCTGCCTTGTGGATTCTTTACCAGCTGAGCTACAAGGGAAGCCCAATAAAGACACAGAGAAAATAAGTTGTAAATGCATAATTCCTCCCAAGGTGTACCTTATTGAGCGAAACTGGGATACATTCCCAGCATTTCATCCCTCTACACACAGAGTAACAGAAAGTTTGGGAAAGAGATAATTACACTGATGCACAACAAAGTTTTTCTACTATCTCATGATTTTGTTCTTCCTTATATGTTGCGGATTCAAATAAAATAGTTAATTTGATCATTCACTAAGAATGACTCTTATTTTCATTCTCCACAGACACTCTAAGAATCATTTCCTTTGGGAAATAAAAAGAAATAGTTAACAAATCACCTCACAAATACGTGTGAAGGTTCTGAATATTTGCAAAACCAGTTTCTCATTCTCTATGGAAAATGAAGCAGGGACTTTGGGGGAAAAAAAAAAGAAGGTTTTCATTTTCCTATTTTCGTGGAACTTGCACCTCAGCAGGTGGGTTCCTTACCACTAACACCATCTGGGAAGCTCTGTGGGACTTTCAAGACTATTTTACTGTAGAGTTTTTACAATAAACTTACATTGATGGGTTTGGTTTTGCAGTGCTTGAAAATAAAGAAAACATCCCTCCATGGGACAGAAGCTTACAGGAAAGATTTATCTAGGCATTTCCACATACCTTATTTTTCAGTCAATCCTGATAAAATCTTCATCTATAAAAATAGATAAGCTGCCTACTCTATCAACAGTTTTATTGCCAAGTTTGTCATTACATATTCTTTGCCAGTACTACTTCTCCAAATCCATGTTCTAGATATGATTGCTTGGAACACCTAAGTATATGCAGAGAGCAACTTTCAGGAAAGCTGATTATCATGCATGTACTCATCTGAATTTACCATTGCAACAGGAATATTCTCATCCCATGAGGTAAAAACAACATCTTTCTTGGTAACAATTAATTTGATTTAGGAATTCAGTACATATTGCAGTACAACCCCACGTGGAACGGCACACAAGGGAACCTGGCCAGCTGCGACATCACTGTCGTCAACTCTGCCCTACACAGGTATTCCTCGCTAAGCTATGTCAGTATTAAACTATTCTAGTACTCTGCCTTGTGGATTCTTTACCAGCTGAGCTACAAGGGAAGCCCAATAAAGACACAGAGAAAATAAGTTGTAAATGCATAATTCCTCCCAAGGTGTACCTTATTGAGCGAAACTGGGATACATTCCCAGCATTTCATCCCTCTACACACAGAGTAACAGAAAGTTTGGGAAAGAGATAATTACACTGATGCACAACAAAGTTTTTCTACTATCTCATGATTTTGTTCTTCCTTATATGTTGCGGATTCAAATAAAATAGTTAATTTGATCATTCACTAAGAATGACTCTTATTTTCATTCTCCACAGACACTCTAAGAATCATTTCCTTTGGGAAATAAAAAGAAATAGTTAACAAATCACCTCACAAATACGTGTGAAGGTTCTGAATATTTGCAAAACCAGTTTCTCATTCTCTATGGAAAATGAAGCAGGGACTCTGGGAAAAGAAGAGAGAGATTCAAGGGGTTAATACACAAGAGGAGAAAGATAAAATAGGTAAGAAGGAGTATTTCTGGGAAACTTGATGACCAGGTAATAGAATGAATGGGACTCAGGAAAAGAAATGTCCTCAAGTGCTTCCCCTATGTTCAACATTAAATATTTTTATTACCATACCAAATTTTACATCTAGTTTTTAAGGTATGGAGGTGTCTTCTTTTTAAATATTATTCAGTTAGCCAAAAATTGATAAAGTCTCAGACCAGTTTCTCTTCTTCCTCTGTAAAAGTAGCTATGTTTGAAATTTAGGTCACCTGATTAATAAAACCACAAACTCCTAATTTTGGTTATGAACAAACTTCAAAGTCACTCTCCTCTTCATTTGTCATATATATTAACTCCTGAATTACTGTCACTCTCTCCTATATAATACCAGTGCTATTTCTAGTGACATAACTATCTAGGTGATCTATCCCATCCATTGTCTCTGATCCTTGAACTTCTCTCCTCCAGTGATTGTATTCTCCAGCTGACTCTAGCCTTTACTTTCATAATCATACATTGGAACTTGTCATTTCCAGTGTCTTCAATGACTATAATTTCTTATTCCAACATTCCATTCTGTGAGCATTACCTCTCTCTTTCTATCTCAGTGCTCCTGGTTGCACATATTCAGGAAATACTCATATCCAGGAGAGACTCCATTGCAATTGAAAATCTGTATCACCACCCTTTCTCCCCACCCCCAACCTGTTCATTTTCTCTTCCCTTTCCTATTGAAGTCAATAGCCAAACACTACAAACTTTCTGCATATGCCCTTAACTCTCTTGTTGCTCCATTTCTTCATCTAACTTCATTGACAAAACCATATCTCTGTTTAAATTCATGTTTCCATTTCTTCCATATCTGCACTAATGTTACCTACTATGGCTGGATAAAAGCCATATCATATTGACTGGCACTTCTTTTATTTCATGACCACAGCCCTTAATGATGTTATTATAGATTATGTGAGCACGTATTTTTTTTTTCTGTCAAACTTGGAAAAAGTCTGAATGTGAAATTAAGTGTCATTGTTAAATACTATAGGCATGAAGTAAACTGGGACAGTGGTGGCCGATCTGTGACATTTGATCACTCAGATTTTTTGGTAAACTGTCCATACTAGGGTACAGGCCAATTGGGTTTATTTTGTGAAACTGATCTCATTCAAAGGCTGAACTATAATAACCCCCCTTTCATCCCATATATTATGCTCAATGACCTTCAGATTAGTAAATCTAATGACCAATTTCCAGGATATGACTATACTTCTCCCTGGCATCTGATAGATATGACTACTCTCCTCCTCAAAACCCATTCTTAACATCTATTCTTAACACACTTCCAGATGTCTCCTTACTTTACCTACTACTTTTTTCAGAATCACTTACTAATTTGTCTTCATCTGCTAGATTTAAGGCTGGATGCTCTATGGAACAATATTTTTTTCTTTATTAATTTCTTTTTATCTTACTTTTACAGTGTTATGCTGTTTGCTGCTATATATAAACCCAAATCAGTCATAGGTATACACTTGTCCCCTCCCACTTGAACTTCCTCCCATCTCCCTCCTTATCCCACTGGTCTAGGTTGTTGCACAGCCCCTGTGTAAATTCCCTTAGTCCTACAGCACATTCACATTGGTTGTCCCTTTTACATACAGTATTGTAAGTTTCCATGTTACTCTTTCCATACCTCTAGCCCATTACTCCCTCCCCACAATGTCCCTAAGTCTCTTCTCTATGTCTGTTTCTCCACTGATGCTCTGAATATAATTTTATCAGTACCACCTTTCTAGATACCATATATATGTGTTAGCATAGTATATTTATCCTTCTATTTTTGACTTGCTTCACTCTGGATCATAGGTTCAAGGTTCATCCACCTCATCAGAATTGACTCAAATGCATTTCTTTTTAACAGTTGAGAAAAATTCCACTACATATATGTAATTGACATTGGGTGCATGTGTCTCTTTCAGTTTTGATTTCTTAAAGGTATAAGCCTAATAGTGGGACTGCTGGGTCATATGGTGCTTCTATTCTTAGCTTTCTGAGGAATCTCCATACTGTCCTCCATAATGGCTATACCAACTTACATTCCCATCAACAGTGCAAGAGGGTTCCCTTTTCTCCACACGCTCTCCAGCATTAATTTCTGTAGATTTTTTGATGATGGCTATTCTGACTGGTGTGAAGTGATATCTCATTGTAGTTTTGGTTTGCCAAATAAGCAATTAACTGCATAGGGTACAGGCCAATTGGGTTTATTTTGTGAAACTGATCTCATTCAAAGGCTGAACTATAATAACCCCCCTTTCATCCCATATATTATGCTCAATGACCTTCAGATTAGTAAATCTAATGACCAATTTCCAGGATATGACTATACTTCTCCCTGGCATCTGATAGATATGACTACTCTCCTCCTCAAAACCCATTCTTAACATCTATTCTTAACACACTTCCAGATGTCTCCTTACTTTACCTACTACTTTTTTCAGAATCACTTACTAATTTGTCTTCATCTGCTAGATTTAAGGCTGGATGCTCTATGGAACAATATTTTTTTCTTTATTAATTTCTTTTTATCTTACTTTTACAGTGTTATGCTGTTTGCTGCTATATATAAACCCAAATCAGTCATAGGTATACACTTGTCCCCTCCCACTTGAACTTCCCTCCCATCTCCCTCCTTATCCCACTGGTCTAGGTTGTTGCACAGCCCCTGTGTAAATTCCCTTAGTCCTACAGCACATTCACATTGGTTGTCCCTTTTACATACAGTATTGTAAGTTTCCATGTTACTCTTTCCATACCTCTAGCCCATTACTCCCTCCCCACAATGTCCCTAAGTCTCTTCTCTATGTCTGTTTCTCCACTGATGCTCTGAATATAATTTTATCAGTACCACCTTTCTAGATACCATATATATGTGTTAGCATAGTATATTTATCCTTCTATTTTTGACTTGCTTCACTCTGGATCATAGGTTCAAGGTTCATCCACCTCATCAGAATTGACTCAAATGCATTTCTTTTTAACAGTTGAGAAAAATTCCACTACATATATGTAATTGACATTGGGTGCATGTGTCTCTTTCAGTTTTGATTTCTTAAAGGTATAAGCCTAATAGTGGGACTGCTGGGTCATATGGTGCTTCTATTCTTAGCTTTCTGAGGAATCTCCATACTGTCCTCCATAATGGCTATACCAACTTACATTCCCATCAACAGTGCAAGAGGGTTCCCTTTTCTCCACACGCTCTCCAGCATTAATTTCTGTAGATTTTTTGATGATGGCTATTCTGACTGGTGTGAAGTGATATCTCATTGTAGTTTTGGTTTGCATTTCTCTAATAATAAGCAACATTGAGCATCTTTTCATGTCTTTTTGGTCATGTGTATGTCTTCTTTGGAGAGATGTCTGCTTCTGTCTTTTGCCCATTTTTGGATTGCTTCTCGCCTTCCTCCCCACCTTAGGGTGCAGGCTTCTCTCCAACACTCCTCAATTTTTTCTTTTCCCTTTTTATGTCTTTGTCTTTCTTCTAACTCATTCCAGGGAGCCCAACTTTCCCTCTGGAGGCCTGGGGTCTTCTGTTGTCATCTAGGGGCTGGATTGCAGGGTTTGTTCTGTATCTTGAGTTTCTGATGAATTTTTGGGGGAGCTGGTGATGTCCCCATCTTATTCCTCTGCCATCTTGTGCTCCTCTACCTGGATCAAATTTTAATCCTGTTACTTTCCCTACCAATGCTCACTCCCTTGGGGACTTAATCTTGGTTCTCGAAATAAAGTTCTACCTAAATAGAGACGACTTCACATCTGTATCACCAAACTCTTTCTCCTTAATACAAGAGCTGGTATTCATAGTCTACAACTTGTTCTCTCTACTTGGATATCTAAAGTTATCAAGGGACTTATCAAGGTCCATGGTTAAGACTCTTTGCTTCTAATGCAAGGGGTGCAGGTTCAAGCCCTGGTCAGGAAACTAAGATCTCACACTCCTCAGGGCACAACCAAAAAAATAAAATTAAAATAAATGAATACAACTTATCTAAATTTAACAAAGTTAAAATTTCAAAATCAAAATATTGACTTTTCCTCTAAAATTTACTGTTCTCTCAGTCATCTCTTGTCTTTGTTAAATACAGTCTTCCAGTTGTTCAAAGCTACTTTTGATTTCTTAAAGGTATAAGCCTAATAGTGGGACTGCTGGGTCATATGGTGCTTCTATTCTTAGCTTTCTGAGGAATCTCCATACTGTCCTCCATAATGGCTATACCAACTTACATTCCCATCAACAGTGCAAGAGGGTTCCCTTTTCTCCACACGCTCTCCAGCATTAATTTCTGTAGATTTTTTGATGATGGCTATTCTGACTGGTGTGAAGTGATATCTCATTGTAGTTTTGGTTTGCATTTCTCTAATAATAAGCAACATTGAGCATCTTTTCATGTCTTTTTGGTCATGTGTATGTCTTCTTTGGAGAGATGTCTGCTTCTGTCTTTTGCCCATTTTTGGATTGCTTCTCGCCTTCCTCCCCACCTTAGGGTGCAGGCTTCTCTCCAACACTCCTCAATTTTTTCTTTTCCCTTTTTATGTCTTTGTCTTTCTTCTAACTCATTCCAGGGAGCCCAACTTTCCCTCTGGAGGCCTGGGGTCTTCTGTTGTCATCTAGGGGCTGGATTGCAGGGTTTGTTCTGTATCTTGAGTTTCTGATGAATTTTTGGGGGAGCTGGTGATGTCCCCATCTTATTCCTCTGCCATCTTGTGCTCCTCTACCTGGATCAAATTTTAATCCTGTTACTTTCCCTACCAATGCTCACTCCCTTGGGGACTTAATCTTGGTTCTCGAAATAAAGTTCTACCTAAATAGAGACGACTTCACATCTGTATCACCAAACTCTTTCTCCTTAATACAAGAGCTGGTATTCATAGTCTACAACTTGTTCTCTCTACTTGGATATCTAAAGTTATCAAGGGACTTATCAAGGTCCATGGTTAAGACTCTTTGCTTCTAATGCAAGGGGTGCAGGTTCAAGCCCTGGTCAGGAAACTAAGATCTCACACTCCTCAGGGCACAACCAAAAAAATAAAATTAAAATAAATGAATACAACTTATCTAAATTTAACAAAGTTAAAATTTCAAAATCAAAATATTGACTTTTCCTCTAAAATTTACTGTTCTCTCAGTCATCTCTTGTCTTTGTTAAATACAGTCTTCCAGTTGTTCAAATAGCTACTTTTACACTTTCTTATGCACTTCACTTAAAATCTATCAACAAGTTGTTTTCTTTCTACCATCAACATATTTCCAGAGTCTGACCACATACTGCCACCTCCACTTCTACTACCCTAACTCAACTTGAAACCATTTCTCACCTGAATTATAAACTATGGGTCATCTTGCTTCCTCCAATTTGCCTGTATATGTTATTCAACATAAAATATAGAGTGACTTTATGAAACACAGAACATTGTAAGTAGTCTGCTCATAATTGCTGTTGACTATCTTTTTTATTAGAGTAAAAGTTGAAGTTCTCAGATCCACCAACAGGCTCATTCCCTTGTCTCACTACCACTCCCCACAGCCTCTCAGACATGCATGGTGTCCTCAGGTTATTTTACTTCAGTCATAGTTGCTGCTTTTCAGACACCCACAATGCTTCTCCCTCAGAGCGCTGGGATGTGCTGTTTCCTTTACCAGGAATATTTTCTTCCACATACCCACATAGCTTGTTTTCTCATCTCTTTTGCTAATATTTTACCATCTCAGAAGATTCATTTATTATATTTCCAACCACTAAAGATGCAACTTCCATAAGAACATCAATTTTATCAATTCTTCCACTATTTCCTGTGCCTAGTGGGTTCTCACTAAATATTCATTGGATAAATGAATTCAACGTCTCTCTGCCTTTTAGTAGACTCTAAGAGATGCATGATTTTATAATATACAAAGAGCTGGTATTCATAGTCTACAACTTGTTCTCTCTACTTGGATATCTAAAGTTATCAAGGGACTTATCAAGGTCCATGGTTAAGACTCTTTGCTTCTAATGCAAGGGGTGCAGGTTCAAGCCCTGGTCAGGAAACTAAGATCTCACACTCCTCAGGGCACAACCAAAAAAATAAAATTAAAATAAATGAATACAACTTATCTAAATTTAACAAAGTTAAAATTTCAAAATCAAAATATTGACTTTTCCTCTAAAATTTACTGTTCTCTCAGTCATCTCTTGTCTTTGTTAAATACAGTCTTCCAGTTGTTCAAATAGCTACTTTTACACTTTCTTATGCACTTCACTTAAAATCTATCAACAAGTTGTTTTCTTTCTACCATCAACATATTTCCAGAGTCTGACCACATACTGCCACCTCCACTTCTACTACCCTAACTCAACTTGAAACCATTTCTCACCTGAATTATAAACTATGGGTCATCTTGCTTCCTCCAATTTGCCTGTATATGTTATTCAACATAAAATATAGAGTGACTTTATGAAACACAGAACATTGTAAGTAGTCTGCTCATAATTGCTGTTGACTATCTTTTTTATTAGAGTAAAAGTTGAAGTTCTCAGATCCACCAACAGGCTCATTCCCTTGTCTCACTACCACTCCCCACAGCCTCTCAGACATGCATGGTGTCCTCAGGTTATTTTACTTCAGTCATAGTTGCTGCTTTTCAGACACCCACAATGCTTCTCCCTCAGAGCGCTGGGATGTGCTGTTTCCTTTACCAGGAATATTTTCTTCCACATACCCACATAGCTTGTTTTCTCATCTCTTTTGCTAATATTTTACCATCTCAGAAGATTCATTTATTATATTTCCAACCACTAAAGATGCAACTTCCATAAGAACATCAATTTTATCAATTCTTCCACTATTTCCTGTGCCTAGTGGGTTCTCACTAAATATTCATTGGATAAATGAATTCAACGTCTCTCTGCCTTTTAGTAGACTCTAAAAGATGCATGATTTTATAATATAAAATAGCAGCTGATCCTCATAATAGTTGATGACATATTTGAAACTTAACCCCAATATCTTGGAGTAAATATATGGTTCAAGATAAAGGGGAAAAATTCTTTTTTCTAGAGGATGCATATTCTAGAGGGATTAAAACACCAGGGTCTTTATTGGAGTTTAGACTCTGTTCATGTAGCTCTCTTCTTGTCTTTCCTACCTTCAGACAGATATGCAGTCCAGAGACAGATTTCACCCATAAGGCCTAGACCCAGAGTAAATGGCATCTTAGAGAGAATTTACATTATTTTAAGATCTGAACCAAAGTTTAATGAATCAAATATTATTTATATTTCATAAAAGCTTGAGGAGACCATAACAGTTGTTCCTGTTGTTCACATGTGCAAGAATCCTGTTATTGCTTCTTTAAAATGCATTGTCTCTTACTCCATCACTAGAGATTTTATTTAGTCAGCTGTGGATTGGGCCCAGGCATCTGCATTTCTAGCAATCAATCAATCCTTGCCTCTAGGGCTTCCCCGGTGGTCCAGTGGGTAAGGACACCGCCTTGCAATGCAAGGGGCGCTGGTTCGATCCCTGGCCTGGGAAGATCCCGCGTGCCGTGGAGCGGCTGGACCGATGTGTCCAATTGCCGAGCTGCAGCTCTGGAGCGCATGCGCCCAGAGCCAGTGCTCTGCAATGACAGACGCCACTGCGATGGGAGGCCCACAGGAGCCAAAGAACAAAGACGGATGAAAATAGACAAATGAAAGACCAATAGAAGTGGCCCGCCCCCTCCCTCCCCAACCCAACCCCCGCCCAAAATAAAAAATAAATAAATAAATCTGTAAAAAAAAAAAAAAAACTTGCCTCTTATGTCCACCAAACAAAGCAACACATTGAGAAAGACTGACATAAGACTTTGAAAGTAAATCTCTGACTAATAAATAATGAGCTTTTGAGAGAGTACGCCTTTTATCTTCCTCAAGAACCTGCAGTTATAGCACCTAGCTAAAGATGCAGAAATTCGTATCTCAGCCATATATTTTCCATTTGAGACATGTATAACAACAACAAAATTCCTAATCACTATGTAAGATGTTGATTATTTTCATTATTACCCACTTTTTAAGAATCAGACATAGTTTGAAATTAAAATTAACCTCCCTTCTCAACATTGGTAATTCCAAATACCAACTCTACCCCAAAAGAAATGACTGATTTTAATGTACAACAAACCATAATATTTCCAAATTATTCTGTGGTAAGTATAGGTTAAGCTACTGGGAATCCTCATGCAATATTAAAAAAGAATAAGAAATCTCATTAACATGTTCATTCATGACCTATATACCATTAATTTTTTCCAAATAAAATTCAAAGTACCCAGAGTAAATGGCATCTTAGAGAGAATTTACATTATTTTAAGATCTGAACCAAAGTTTAATGAATCAAATATTATTTATATTTCATAAAAGCTTGAGGAGACCATAACAGTTGTTCCTGTTGTTCACATGTGCAAGAATCCTGTTATTGCTTCTTTAAAATGCATTGTCTCTTACTCCATCACTAGAGATTTTATTTAGTCAGCTGTGGATTGGGCCCAGGCATCTGCATTTCTAGCAATCAATCAATCCTTGCCTCTAGGGCTTCCCCGGTGGTCCAGTGGGTAAGGACACCGCCTTGCAATGCAAGGGGCGCTGGTTCGATCCCTGGCCTGGGAAGATCCCGCGTGCCGTGGAGCGGCTGGACCGATGTGTCCAATTGCCGAGCTGCAGCTCTGGAGCGCATGCGCCCAGAGCCAGTGCTCTGCAATGACAGACGCCACTGCGATGGGAGGCCCACAGGAGCCAAAGAACAAAGACGGATGAAAATAGACAAATGAAAGACCAATAGAAGTGGCCCGCCCCCTCCCTCCCCAACCCAACCCCCCGCCCAAAATAAAAAATAAATAAATAAATCTGTAAAAAAAAAAAAAAAACTTGCCTCTTATGTCCACCAAACAAAGCAACACATTGAGAAAGACTGACATAAGACTTTGAAAGTAAATCTCTGACTAATAAATAATGAGCTTTTGAGAGAGTACGCCTTTTATCTTCCTCAAGAACCTGCAGTTATAGCACCTAGCTAAAGATGCAGAAATTCGTATCTCAGCCATATATTTTCCATTTGAGACATGTATAACAACAACAAAATTCCTAATCACTATGTAAGATGTTGATTATTTTCATTATTACCCACTTTTTAAGAATCAGACATAGTTTGAAATTAAAATTAACCTCCCTTCTCAACATTGGTAATTCCAAATACCAACTCTACCCCAAAAGAAATGACTGATTTTAATGTACAACAAACCATAATATTTCCAAATTATTCTGTGGTAAGTATAGGTTAAGCTACTGGGAATCCTCATGCAATATTAAAAAAGAATAAGAAATCTCATTAACATGTTCATTCTGCCACTGCAGGCCCTATATCCTTTAGCTATAAAATCAATGAGTGTGAATAAATATTTGCTGAAGTTTATGCCTTGCTCAAAGTTTTATCTTCAATGTAAAATGCTTACAAAACAAGTATTTAAATTCATGAAAAATGTTACCAAATTTTTGAAATAAATACTGGTAACTAAGATGAAACAGTCTGGTGATCTGGAGAATCAATTCCTTATAATGATGAGTACAGGACATCTCGCTGTAAGTTTATGTAAAGCAATAGTTTATGTTCAAAAACTTCGTAATTATGAGCATTTATCATAGGAAAAAAATGTATTATAGAATACATGAATGATATCTTTTATACTGTCAGCAATCTAAAATTGATTCTCAGAGACCACAAACCTTTTGAACTAAAACATGTAAACATATTTACTGCAGAACCAAACCAACCTCACTTTATTTCAGAAGGCCTAAATTTGCATAGTGAGCAAGAAGTTATAAAAATTTGTTCAACTGGGTACATGAAACAGCACAACAAAACCACTTAGACTTTTAAGAGAAAAATCACAAAGCCTCACTGTATCAAACCCAAAGTGGTGGTAGATTATGTTAATATGGGCCCTACATGTATACTGAAAATTGCTCCTAAGAAAAAGAAATCTATACAAACATGCTTGAAATCATACATCTTTATTGTACAATTATAAATTTCTAGTGACCATATTAGATCATTATTAATGGTGATTATAAATAGGACCCAATAACTAGGTAGGATCATTATTTTACCTTTTATGAGACAGGAATTTGTGTGGAATTTTAAGAATTTGTTCAAGTACTGGATCTTTTACCTTCTCTCATAAAGTTCTGGCATACCACTTTGAAGGGTAATTTGGAAATATTTATAATCTGGAATCTAAGATAATTATAGAGCCCCACATATAGTCTCTAAATGCCCCCAAACTATATAATTAATAAGAAATTTGTAAAAGCAGTGCTGAGCTAACCCATGTGGCCCTTATTGTTTCATATTTTCCTCCAGGATCCCCTGAAGCAAGTTGGAAACTATGCTGAATTTATACAATAGCCTACCTTCCCTTGAGTTTTTTGGACCTTTGCTTCCAGTACAGACATCAGGAGTAACTTCCTATTGCCATGACAGCAAAGTATTTCATTGTTCATAAGGCCTTATAATTTTTTAGTGCAAAGAGATAAATAATTAATAGATATTGGTCATATTGCAACTGAGATGCCCATTGTAAGATATATAAGAATTAATTTGCCCTGATACTTACAATCAAGGAAGAAGCCATTAGATTTTGTCATGAATCATGTAATGTAGTATTAAGTGCTAAAAGATTGCTTCAGATAAATGTATTGTTAGCTCAGGGAAAAAAAAATGTATTATAGAATACATGAATGATATCTTTTATACTGTCAGCAATCTAAAATTGATTCTCAGAGACCACAAACCTTTTGAACTAAAACATGTAAACATATTTACTGCAGAACCAAACCAACCTCACTTTATTTCAGAAGGCCTAAATTTGCATAGTGAGCAAGAAGTTATAAAAATTTGTTCAACTGGGTACATGAAACAGCACAACAAAACCACTTAGACTTTTAAGAGAAAAATCACAAAGCCTCACTGTATCAAACCCAAAGTGGTGGTAGATTATGTTAATATGGGCCCTACATGTATACTGAAAATTGCTCCTAAGAAAAAGAAATCTATACAAACATGCTTGAAATCATACATCTTTATTGTACAATTATAAATTTCTAGTGACCATATTAGATCATTATTAATGGTGATTATAAATAGGACCCAATAACTAGGTAGGATCATTATTTTACCTTTTATGAGACAGGAATTTGTGTGGAATTTTAAGAATTTGTTCAAGTACTGGATCTTTTACCTTCTCTCATAAAGTTCTGGCATACCACTTTGAAGGGTAATTTGGAAATATTTATAATCTGGAATCTAAGATAATTATAGAGCCCCACATATAGTCTCTAAATGCCCCCAAACTATATAATTAATAAGAAATTTGTAAAAGCAGTGCTGAGCTAACCCATGTGGCCCTTATTGTTTCATATTTTCCTCCAGGATCCCCTGAAGCAAGTTGGAAACTATGCTGAATTTATACAATAGCCTACCTTCCCTTGAGTTTTTTGGACCTTTGCTTCCAGTACAGACATCAGGAGTAACTTCCTATTGCCATGACAGCAAAGTATTTCATTGTTCATAAGGCCTTATAATTTTTTAGTGCAAAGAGATAAATAATTAATAGATATTGGTCATATTGCAACTGAGATGCCCATTGTAAGATATATAAGAATTAATTTGCCCTGATACTTACAATCAAGGAAGAAGCCATTAGATTTTGTCATGAATCATGTAATGTAGTATTAAGTGCTAAAAGATTGCTTCAGATAAATGTATTGTTAGCTCAGGGACAAAAATCATTTATTTCTTTGGAGATATCTGTTGAAGGGTGAGAATGAATTTGATGTAGACTTCAAAGGATATGTAGATTATGGACGCATCAGATTCCAGTGGAGAGAGAAATTAAAGAGTTAAGAAGAGCAGAGTGAAAAACTGTCATTTATGTGTAGGAGAATAAAAAAATGATAAATAAAATAAAACAAAAATTAGCAGAAATACAATATGCTTAGCCTGAATAATTTGAAAAAGAAGTCATATTAGGACAACATCACAGATCTTCTTTGAATGACAGAGTAAAGAAGAAGTTTAAGAGTTGTACGATTTAAGATCCGACACTTAACAATATGTCATCAACTTCTGGTGGTCTGTTTATCTTGTACGTGCTTGATGTTTGTTTCTTGTCAGTATGAAGAATCAATCCAAGATATGTCAGTTTGGTATAATTATAACTGCTGCAAAAATTTGGCCTATTTTCTTTGACCTTCATGTCAAAACTTAAAAAAATGAACTTGCTTTATAAATGTGTGCTGAAAAATGGATGAAGTGAAAAAGATGAAATATATAGCTTTCACTTTCTCATACTTCTTGTCGCTCAACAGCAGCTTGGTGTTTTTTTTTTTTTCCCCAAACACTTGTGTCATGCTGTGAACTGACAGCTAGTCTTCAAAGTAAAATTTTTCTTAAATAAGGACAGTTCAACATCTTTCTCCTTCTGGCAAGGAATCAATAGTGTATTAAATTCCAGAATGTGCATTAGTTAGGAAAACACTGTATTTTAGTATATTAACTTGTTTTCCTGGTAACACCTGAAATTTACAAGGAGGAGATGACTTGTCTTGAATTAGGCAAAGCTAAGAGACTCTATCTGGCTTTATAAATGTGCAGGCCTATTCCTAGTTTTCCCTATTTTTGAAACATCTAGAAAACCCAGAGGTAGTAAAGAACCCATATTAGGAGTTGTCTCTTTCACTCTCTTGTAAGTGAGGAAGAAAAAGTTCACTAATAAATAAGACAGAAAAAAATGTGATATTGATTTGCATTCTGTTTTTGCTGAATTTAGTAGTTATGGGAAAAGGGCAGAGGACAGCCAGACCTTTCTTATCTAGTCTCTTGCTTTGGGTAACAGATAAAGGGCTTCAACAGACTCTTTTAGGAGTTGTCCCTGAGAAAATCCCATTCAGCACACTACTAAGTAAGGAAAAAGAAGAACCCTAGAGCACAGCTCTTGGAGGTCAAACCTAACATAGACCAAAGGTCGGGAAAAACAAAAACATACCAGGATTTGGTAATGGACCACCACAGAATTAGGAACAGGAAAAAAACACAGGACAATAATTTCATGTTTCATTTACTATAAAATTGGGAAAAGCAAGTACGAAGTGCTACTGCTGTATTTATCTTAGGCATCTTGCCCGCGAGATGCTGTGACCAGCACTTATACAAGAACTATGAGCCAGTGCTGGATGGTTGAGGTATAAAACAATCAAAAGTATTAGACTTGTCACAGTATTTACATTCTCCTGCCTGTGAGAATGAGGAGGAAGAGATGGTATGATCTACATACAGAAGAGTAAGGTATAATATTATAGACAGAAGTTAAACAGAGTTCTTGAAATGAAAACAAAAACTTTACTAAAACTCTAAATGGACTATCACATCCACATACAAGACCCTCATATTCTTTTTCTTCCTTTTCAATTTTCATGCTTAAACTTCTCTCCAAAGTTTAGCTTATTGGTTACAATTATTTTGCTTTCTCATATGAAAATGTGAATACCTGGGTCAATAATTTTTTAGTTTATGGACAATACATTAATCACTCTATTTGATCTTTTTCTGTGTCTTTGCTTCTGTTCCAAAATACTCTCATCTTCTTGAATGATACTTTTCTGGAGTAAACTAATAGGCTCTAATAAGGACTTTAATTATATCTGAGCTAAATAATAGTTTAGGTAGTTTATCTGCTTGAACTCAAAGTGAACCTGACACTTTAAAGCTGTTGTTGAGATCAAAATGTTGATGGAAACACAAATTTACATCTGTGGTTACTTATTAAAAGCAAGAGCAAATGTTTTTAAAAATATACCTAGGAATGCATAATCATAAAGCTCCTGAAAACACACACACACACACACATATATATATACATATATATATATCATATATATGTATATATATATATGCTCTAGACACACACACACATAAATGTATATGTATATATGATGATTACTGATGTCATTGCCTAAAAATTCTACTTTAACACTATTCAATTGGCCAGAGTGCTTTACAGATTAATTTTTTGTTAAATCTTATACTGGAAGTTAATTAACTGCAGAAACTTTTTATAAGCACATAGTTTCTAAAATTGAATTCCATGTTTCCAAGTTTTTGAACAAAATCAATTTATATACAAAGAGAAAATAGTAACTAAAATTTTAGTTCTCATGGTGATAGGATATCTTCTATCAGAGTAATTGTTCTTCATTTCGCAATTAAATACTTGGAGGCGTAGCCTCTCTCAGGTCAGTGGATAACAACAGCAACAAAAAAAATGTAGGCAAAAGGTAGAAGGTGTCTCACTCTAGGAAGAAAGGGACCACACTCACAAGAGACAAAGTTATATGAACCTTCTAATGAGGAAACCATAGTGTCTAAGGAGTGTTCTACCTTGGTGTTCAAGTCAAGAACATAAGTCTGAGTGTCCTCCAAAGCCAGAGACTGGGACGGCCCAAGTAGCTGGAAATTAGGGTTGGATAAATCAGGAAAAGCACAAAGGCATAGTGTAAGGGGATTGGAAATGGTGGGCAACCTCCTAATCTGTATAGAAACTTATACTAACTAAATACTTCATTTAACTCTGAAACATCCACAGGCAAGATTCTAAGGAGTTCATGAAAAAAACAAAGTATGGAAAAATGAAAGAAGTGAACAAAGATTTAAATTCCTACCCAGTTTATACACAAGCAGAATTGTGCATTTGATTCTGTTCAAACAAACTCACTTTAGAAAAAGAACTCTTAGCATCACATGAAAAAGAACACTGCCTTAGAAGCACAAAAATCTATGCCAGGACTATGAATTCACTTTAGAATTACAAGCAAACTGAAACAGAATCACTCCAACAAAAGAAAATAAAAATAAGGCTACAGGAGTCCAAGGTGACCCTCTCTCTCCGCTGTATGGTTAATGCCAGAAGAATACAATGGAAGTAGAGTTTCAAGATTATTATGATAGATTTTTAGTCACTGGATGATATTAACATCAAAAGGGACATAATAGAAAAAAGAAAATCCATATAGAATACAGTGAAGAAAACTAGTAACATGTAGTTAAACAGAAGATAGTAATAAGAGTAGGTAAAGGAAGGTGGAAAAAGTATATCACACAAAAGTAATGGTAAAAAAAAAAAGTCGTGATCATATACAATAAAGATAAAATTTGAATTGAGGAATGTTACAAGTAAATATGTTTTCATATTAATAAAATATAAACCAAATGTGTATTATCAGAGTAATTACAAATCAAATAAATAAATAAATTTTCTCTGGTGAAAGAAGAGATGTCCCTTCTCCTGATTAAATTCTTAGAGGGTTAAATAAGAAAATTTGTAATTGTGAATTTTTTTCTTTGCCCCTTCAAGACACATGTAAATCTTTTTAGAAGATAAACAAATTCCTTGCCAGTTTTACAATCAAGAAATCTTTTCCTCAAGGATCTGGACATTTTCTGGAAATACAGTGATCAAGACAGATAGTATCCCTTCCCTCCCATTCTCCTTAGGAAGATAGGAACCTTATTGCAATGGACTCCAAGTTAGAAACTTATGGCCCATTTCTTATGGAGAAATTCATTTTCCTTCAGATAAAGGCAATTAGAAAACACAAGTGGCTGTCCAATTACCAGACACATAGGATGAACTATATATGACAAATGAAGCTCTCAAGTCCTCGTTATCACTTATCTTGAAAACATATCTGTAATGGGTTAGATCTGCTTGACTGTCTAAAAGGCTGAGACTACTTTCTGCCTTTGCAGTTTCTTTTGTGAACTGCCTAAGATGCACATCACGTGCGGGATTAAAGTTTATTCACTAATATTAGTTTTCTTTTTCCTCTACTTTTGTGGACAGGTTTTCTAACTTGGCAAGCTATTTTGTTTCACATTCTGTTTCTCGAACTGTATATACCTAACAACAGAACTTCAATATACATTAAGCAAAACTGGGAGGACTAAATGGCATGATAGAGAAAATCATAGTCATATTTGGATATGTTTAACTTCCCTCTGTTCTGCCAATGAATAATAGAAAGTTGACAAATCAATAATAAATGAGAAACATGATTTAATAAACATGATAATATACAAGTGAAATAATAAAAAAAAAAATCCATATAGAATACAGTGAAGAAAACTAGTAACATGTAGTTAAACAGAAGATAGTAATAAGAGTAGGTAAAGGAAGGTGGAAAAAGTATATCACACAAAAGTAATGGTAAAAAAAAAAAGTCGTGATCATATACAATAAAGATAAAATTTGAATTGAGGAATGTTACAAGTAAATATGTTTTCATATTAATAAAATATAAACCAAATGTGTATTATCAGAGTAATTACAAATCAAATAAATAAATAAATTTTCTCTGGTGAAAGAAGAGATGTCCCTTCTCCTGATTAAATTCTTAGAGGGTTAAATAAGAAAATTTGTAATTGTGAATTTTTTTCTTTGCCCCTTCAAGACACATGTAAATCTTTTTAGAAGATAAACAAATTCCTTGCCAGTTTTACAATCAAGAAATCTTTTCCTCAAGGATCTGGACATTTTCTGGAAATACAGTGATCAAGACAGATAGTATCCCTTCCCTCCCATTCTCCTTAGGAAGATAGGAACCTTATTGCAATGGACTCCAAGTTAGAAACTTATGGCCCATTTCTTATGGAGAAATTCATTTTCCTTCAGATAAAGGCAATTAGAAAACACAAGTGGCTGTCCAATTACCAGACACATAGGATGAACTATATATGACAAATGAAGCTCTCAAGTCCTCGTTATCACTTATCTTGAAAACATATCTGTAATGGGTTAGATCTGCTTGACTGTCTAAAAGGCTGAGACTACTTTCTGCCTTTGCAGTTTCTTTTGTGAACTGCCTAAGATGCACATCACGTGCGGGATTAAAGTTATTCACTAATATTAGTTTTCTTTTTCCTCTACTTTTGTGGACAGGTTTTCTAACTTGGCAAGCTATTTTGTTTCACATTCTGTTTCTCGAACTGTATATACCTAACAACAGAACTTCAATATACATTAAGCAAAACTGGGAGGACTAAATGGCATGATAGAGAAAATCATAGTCATATTTGGATATGTTTAACTTCCCTCTGTTCTGCCAATGAATAATAGAAAGTTGACAAATCAATAATAAATGAGAAACATGATTTAATAAACATGATGAGATACTGATAAAACATAAAATTATATAAATAATAAAATATAATTTGTATCCATAAAATATTACAGCAAGTATTTGCAAAGTACACATTGTTTGGGTATAAAAAAGATACAAGATGATCTATAAAATATTCTCAGGAAATTATTTCATCATTGAAATATAAAGTATGTTCTCTGACAAAAATATATTGAAATTTGAAATAACAAAATTTCCAAGAAACCCCAACATTTAGAAATTCAGCAACACACATCTAAATAAGATAGTAGTCAAAGGGAAATCATATTCTAGAAAGGATAGCATTCCCTTTCCCAGGGGGTCTTCCCAAACCAGGGATCAGAGACAGGTTTTCTGCAATGCAGGTAGACTTTTTACCATCTGAGTCACCAGGTGCTAAGAGGGAAATGTACAGTTTCATGTGCTTATATTATAAAAAAAAAACATATTAAATCTAAATATCAACTTAAAAAACAATAACAGGGACTTCCCTGGTGAACCAGTGATTAAGAATTGCCTTCCAATGCAGTGGTCATGAGTTCCATTCCTGGTCAGGGAACTAAGATCCCTCAGGCCCTGTATTGACTAAATACATTAAAATCAGATGTTTTTCCAGTATAAAGTAGGAATTATAAACATCCTTGTTTATATTTATTAAAAGGGATCTGCTATTCCTAGACTTTATAATTAAAAAGCATTTTGCAAAGAATTTATATTTTTAAGTTGCTAGAAGCAAACAGTGCTGTTTAATCATAATAAATCAGTGTTTGACATGTTTCAGATTGCTTCTGAGACTACAAAATGTCGAAGTGAGGCACAGAAACTGAGTGAGATATTTTCAGAGAAGAGCAACACTAGGATGTATCAAAACCTATTGTTGAAAACATGCTATGTGATCAGCAAATACTGTTTCACAGAAATTGGAATGACATCTTTGATTATATTTAATTGTCACAGTTCTGAAAGGAAGGTGTAATCATTTTAGAGAATAGGAAACTCAAAATTCAGAGAAATTACATAACTTTCTCCAGGCCACTGAGCAAGTTAAGTGGGCAAGATAATATCAGAATCTGTTTCTATGTAATTTTACTCGTATGAGATCCTTCTACAGAATAACTTTATCACCACGTAAATGTTTCCATTGACTGACTTCTTTGTAGTTTATTCCCCCTACATAAATAGTTGCTAAGATAGAAATTAATCTTTGAGGCAAAATATTCTTATTGAGAGCTTAGAGTCATCAAATTTTATTATTTAAAATAATATTTTGAATAGACTGCTGAAATTAAGTGCATTATTGAAACATTTTAGTTGGTTTGTTTACTTTTTAATATCTCCATTAGAATTTTTAAATTAAATATCTAGCTCACATATATGTTCTACAATATGTTCTAATACATTCTTACATCACACACCTCTCATTTTCATATGATAGTATTTATGCATAAACATGATGTCATATAATTTTTCCACCTTTGATACATATCTGCATTTATTAAAAATCCAATTTTAACTTGAATAGTTTTGGGGATGCTTCCAAAGAAACAAAATACTTGTATTTTTAAGTCTTGCCGCATGGTCAATGACACACCTCATTTTCCCTGCTTATATTATCCTGGAAGAACTGTTCAAGCCAAAAATTATATTTATATATTTTCATAAGCTTAAAAGTAGGTATGATAACAAATGGTTGGTATATTAAGAAAAATCCATTTCAGTTTCCAGTTTTAAATATAAAGTAAAGGAAATCTAAAACAGGCATAAATCTAGTAAAGAAGGAATCACCAACTATATTTTACACATTTTCCATCAATTTGCTATTAACCTCATAAAGTAAAATGTAAAATTTAATGATGCACAATTTCTAGACAACTGATTTTGAAAATAAGCAATCAAAATTCCAATTTATTTCTACAACTAAGTAGATTTTTACTTGAGATAAACCAAGTGTCTTTTGTAATGTTAATTAACAAAAACCTTTCATTTTTTAAAGTCCTGTACTTGAAGTAACACTATTGTTAGGTTTTATTTAATTGTCACAGTTCTGAAAGGAAGGTGTAATCATTTTAGAGAATAGGAAACTCAAAATTCAGAGAAATTACATAACTTTCTCCAGGCCACTGAGCAAGTTAAGTGGGCAAGATAATATCAGAATCTGTTTCTATGTAATTTTACTCGTATGAGATCCTTCTACAGAATAACTTTATCACCACGTAAATGTTTCCATTGACTGACTTCTTTGTAGTTTATTCCCCCTACATAAATAGTTGCTAAGATAGAAATTAATCTTTGAGGCAAAATATTCTTATTGAGAGCTTAGAGTCATCAAATTTTATTATTTAAAATAATATTTTGAATAGACTGCTGAAATTAAGTGCATTATTGAAACATTTTAGTTGGTTTGTTTACTTTTTAATATCTCCATTAGAATTTTTAAATTAAATATCTAGCTCACATATATGTTCTACAATATGTTCTAATACATTCTTACATCACACACCTCTCATTTTCATATGATAGTATTTATGCATAAACATGATGTCATATAATTTTTCCACCTTTGATACATATCTGCATTTATTAAAAATCCAATTTTAACTTGAATAGTTTTGGGGATGCTTCCAAAGAAACAAAATACTTGTATTTTTAAGTCTTGCCGCATGGTCAATGACACACCTCATTTTCCCTGCTTATATTATCCTGGAAGAACTGTTCAAGCCAAAAATTATATTTATATATTTTCATAAGCTTAAAAGTAGGTATGATAACAAATGGTTGGTATATTAAGAAAAATCCATTTCAGTTTCCAGTTTTAAATATAAAGTAAAGGAAATCTAAAACAGGCATAAATCTAGTAAAGAAGGAATCACCAACTATATTTTACACATTTTCCATCAATTTGCTATTAACCTCATAAAGTAAAATGTAAAATTTAATGATGCACAATTTCTAGACAACTGATTTTGAAAATAAGCAATCAAAATTCCAATTTATTTCTACAACTAAGTAGATTTTTACTTGAGATAAACCAAGTGTCTTTTGTAATGTTAATTAACCAAAACCTTTCCTTTTTTAAAGTCCTGTACTTGAAGTAACACTATTGTTAGGTTTTCTTTAATTGAAGTAAGTTTTTATACAATTACAAAGGATGCTATGGATTTAAATTGGATTAGAAAACATTCATTTTAAAGGAATATCTTTACAAGCCTACACTTTGAAAAACTTTTACTTAAGAAGCTATTACTGAAGCCTTAGACACCTGGTTTGGTCCACATCCAATTTTTGTTGACTCGAAACCCAGTTATGCTGCTAAAAACCCATATTCAGCCTTTGCAATTTTTATTCCTGCATGATACATCTAGTTGAAAAAGAATTAATCATTTATATGGATATCATGTGACCATTAACCTATATCTACTTTTTAAAAACTTTCTGTCCTGTGTGACATTTAAAACTGTTCACTCATGTGAAAAGTATTGATACTGGTAATTAGTTGAACAGTGATATTGCTACCTCACATTAACCACTACACCTACTTCCACATCATTTCCTATTTAATGATAGACTAAAACAGAGAGCAGAAAAAAAAGAGACCACTGTGTATTCTCCTAGCAAATATGTTGCTTTGTACTTTAAAAATAAATGTCATCATATTCTGGGGCTACTAATCCATCTTTCATCAAAGAAAGTCAAGTCTGTTTTTCTAACCAGTGAATGTATTAAATTAGTCAAGTTCATGTTAACAACAGAGACAGTGAACTTAACCATATTTTGGAAACCCCAAGATTATTATTCTAATATTTATTTCCAAAGAACCAGTGATAGTCAGGAAGCTTCACAAATCCATGTTCCAACCATGAACTGCAAGAGACATAAAATGTATCATCATATTTTATAAACCTCATCTCAAACAAAATAAACTGAAAATGACCTAACAGAATAAGAAGATAGTGTCAAATGCAAAAATAATAGACACTTTTTTAAAGCTAAAACAGGCATAAATCTAGTAAAGAAGGAATCACCAACTATATTTTACACATTTTCCATCAATTTGCTAAACCTTAAGTAAAATTTAATGATGCACAATTTCTAGACAACTGATTTTGAAAATAAGCAATCAAAATTCCAATTTATTTCTACAACTAAGTAGATTTTTACTTGAGATAAACCAAGTGTCTTTTGTAATGTTAATTAACCAAAACCTTTCCTTTTTTAAAGTCCTGTACTTGAAGTAACACTATTGTTAGGTTTTCTTTAATTGAAGTAAGTTTTTATACAATTACAAAGGATGCTATGGATTTAAATTGGATTAGAAAACATTCATTTTAAAGGAATATCTTTACAAGCCTACACTTTGAAAAACTTTTACTTAAGAAGCTATTACTGAAGCCTTAGACACCTGGTTTGGTCCACATCCAATTTTTGTTGACTCGAAACCCAGTTATGCTGCTAAAAACCCATATTCAGCCTTTGCAATTTTTATTCCTGCATGATACATCTAGTTGAAAAAGAATTAATCATTTATATGGATATCATGTGACCATTAACCTATATCTACTTTTTAAAAACTTTCTGTCCTGTGTGACATTTAAAACTGTTCACTCATGTGAAAAGTATTGATACTGGTAATTAGTTGAACAGTGATATTGCTACCTCACATTAACCACTACACCTACTTCCACATCATTTCCTATTTAATGATAGACTAAAACAGAGAGCAGAAAAAAAAGAGACCACTGTGTATTCTCCTAGCAAATATGTTGCTTTGTACTTTAAAAATAAATGTCATCATATTCTGGGGCTACTAATCCATCTTTCATCAAAGAAAGTCAAGTCTGTTTTTCTAACCAGTGAATGTATTAAATTAGTCAAGTTCATGTTAACAACAGAGACAGTGAACTTAACCATATTTTGGAAACCCCAAGATTATTATTCTAATATTTATTTCCAAAGAACCAGTGATAGTCAGGAAGCTTCACAAATCCATGTTCCAACCATGAACTGCAAGAGACATAAAATGTATCATCATATTTTATAAACCTCATCTCAAACAAAATAAACTGAAAATGACCTAACAGAATAAGAAGATAGTGTCATAAAATGAACAAAATAGTATGAATAGACACTAACTTTGATTTTATTAAAGCTAATATGATGCCTTTTAAACTTCTTTTATTTCTTCAAAAAAAAGAGAAAAACTGCTTTATTTAGTGTAATCAATGCTTCTTGAATGTTTTTTGAAAATACAATTTGCCATTAATATTGATGTCATTTACTGACTGGCCCTAAAATCACATGAATAAATGCCAGAGAATTTGGAACTGAATTGCATCATTTTGCAAAGTGCACATAGTTCAAAGCACCATCTTCTCAAAGCCCTTTCTGCCTCCTTGAAGTTCTTTCCAATTCGAATACTTCAGAGCTTCAATCCTTTCTGATAGCTGACCCCTTTACAACAATTTTATACCACAGAAATTATCTATTACCTCGCATCAGTCACAAATCTTCTACACATTGTTCCTATTTGTATCATTCTATGTCTCATACTCTACAGTAATATTTCATTCTCACTTTCACAAATCAAATTCAACCCTTTATAAGTCAGCTTGTCCTTTCCTTCAAATTTCAATTCTGCTGTCTTCTATAGTAAGATAGGGTCCTGAAAGTTTCCACCAATATTCCTACTTCACAGCTTCTATAACTGTATCAACAATGTATCCTACAAGTTTAAAATAAGAAATCGTGCGTGTGTGTTAGTTGCTCAGTCCTGTCTGACTCTTTGCTATCCATGAACTGTAGCCTGCCAGGCTCCTCTGTGCATGAGATTTCACAAACAAAACTACTGGAGTGGATTTGAATATGGTAATGCAAAAATAAATGTCATCATATTCTGGGGCTACTAATCCATCTTTCATCAAAGAAAGTCAAGTCTGTTTTTCTAACCAGTGAATGTATTAAATTAGTCAAGTTCATGTTAACAACAGAGACAGTGAACTTAACCATATTTTGGAAACCCCAAGATTATTATTCTAATATTTATTTCCAAAGAACCAGTGATAGTCAGGAAGCTTCACAAATCCATGTTCCAACCATGAACTGCAAGAGACATAAAATGTATCATCATATTTTATAAACCTCATCTCAAACAAAATAAACTGAAAATGACCTAACAGAATAAGAAGATAGTGTCATAAAATGAACAAAATAGTATGAATAGACACTAACTTTGATTTTATTAAAGCTAATATGATGCCTTTTAAACTTCTTTTATTTCATAAAAAAAAAAAAGAGAAAAACTGCTTTATTTAGTGTAATCAATGCTTCTTGAATGTTTTTTGAAAATACAATTTGCCATTAATATTGATGTCATTTACTGACTGGCCCTAAAATCACATGAATAAATGCCAGAGAATTTGGAACTGAATTGCATCATTTTGCAAAGTGCACATAGTTCAAAGCACCATCTTCTCAAAGCCCTTTCTGCCTCCTTGAAGTTCTTTCCAATTCGAATACTTCAGAGCTTCAATCCTTTCTGATAGCTGACCCCTTTACAACAATTTTATACCACAGAAATTATCTATTACCTCGCATCAGTCACAAATCTTCTACACATTGTTCCTATTTGTATCATTCTATGTCTCATACTCTACAGTAATATTTCATTCTCACTTTCACAAATCAAATTCAACCCTTTATAAGTCAGCTTGTCCTTTCCTTCAAATTTCAATTCTGCTGTCTTCTATAGTAAGATAGGGTCCTGAAAGTTTCCACCAATATTCCTACTTCACAGCTTCTATAACTGTATCAACAATGTATCCTACAAGTTTAAAATAAGAAATCGTGCGCGTGTGTGTTAGTTGCTCAGTCCTGTCTGACTCTTTGCTATCCATGAACTGTAGCCTGCCAGGCTCCTCTGTGCATGAGATTTCACAAACAAAACTACTGGAGTGGATTTGAATATGGTTAAAAATGGGCTGCGCAATGGCTCAAAAACCTGCAATGCAGAAGATACAGAAGAGAAAGGTTCAATCCCTGGGTCTGGAAGATCTCCTGGAGAAGGAAATGGAAACCTGCTCTAGTATTCTTGCCTGAAAAATCATGTGGACAGAGGAGCCTGACAGGCTACAATCCAATGGCCACAAAAAGTCGGATATCACTGAGGGACTAAGCACGCATGATTTTAAACATTCAGGGGCTTCCCCTGGTGGTACAGTGGGTAAAGACACCGCTTTGCAGTGCAAGGGGCACCGGGTGGATCCCTGGCCTGGGAAGATCCCACGTGCCGCGGAGCGGCTGGACCAATGTGTCCAATTACCAATCCGGAGCTCTGGCGCGCGTGTGCCCAGAGCCGGTGCTCTGCGACAACAGTGGCCACCGCGATGGGAGGCCCACAGGAGCCAAAGAACAAAGACAGATGAAAATGGAGAAATGAAAGACCAGTGGAAGTGGCCCGTCCATCCTCCTCCCTCCCCACCCCACCCTTCAAAAAGAATAAATAAAAATAAAATTTAAAAAAAAAAATTCAAAATGAGTCTGTAGTATATGACCTCAAGGAATCAGTTTATGTGATAATATTGGGTAGTTATTATCAAGTGTCAATATTTTGCCTGACCAGATCTCTAGTTATTTGGGTCACAAGAAGATGTGGTGAATATGAAGGTTGACGAGAGAAATTCATGACTATGAAATCCATGATTTTTAAAAAAATGTAAAAATTTGCACAGAGAGCAGGAAAAGGTCTTAGAACAAAAAACTAAGTCTCATGTGTCGTTCCAGTTACTTCTACAATATCTATATCATCTGTATGTCAAACATTTGCTTGAATACCTCCAAGAAATACACACAGTACCTCCTTAGTCCATTTCAGACAGCTCAAATCTTCTCACAAAATTCCTGATCATCCAAAGGCCTAGCGCAACGAAAAGTTTAAAAGAACCTCTTTTCTTCATTAGCTAAGTCTCTTTATTCAGAAATGTTAAAATAAGTAACAAAATCCTCCAATGGTTTTTTTGAGTACTTTTAAGTACAAAGCCTCCGGGATGCCCTAGTGGTCCAGTGGTTAAGACCCAGTGCTCCCAATGTAGAGGACACGGTTCAATCCGTGGTCAGGGAATGAGATCCCACAGGCTGCAACTAAGAGTTTGCATGCTGCAACTAAAAATACTGCATGCTGCAACGAAGACCTGGA
This sequence comes from Tragulus kanchil, assembly GCA_022376925.1. NCBI lineage: Eukaryota > Metazoa > Chordata > Mammalia > Artiodactyla > Tragulidae > Tragulus > Tragulus kanchil. Next base: position 105,338,873 of record JAIOJX010000023.1, on the reverse strand, counting down.
GCACCCAAATAAACATTAAAAAAATAATAATAATAACAATAAAGCACAAAGTCTCTGCATACACACAGCATACTTTTTTTTTTTAAGTCTGCTTTTATGAAAAGAGAAAAAAAATAACAATGTCTTCAGATAAGAGTCACTTGATCTCAGGTTAGAAGGATAGGAGAAATATGAAGAAAAAGAAAAAAAACTATTGCCATCCACTGTCAAAGTAGGAGAGGGAGGCTCAGGCTGGGCTACTTGTATGCTAGATGAGAAAAACCATGAAAAGCATGAAGCTTTCTAATCTGCCTGCTCCCATATGAAAATATGTTCATGAAAAAGTCCCTAAAAATTAGTGTTTCCACATCCATAGGAAGAAGCTTTGGAAGTCTCAATTCCATCCTAACAAGTAAAAAACCGAACAACTTTTTTTAGAAGCTGAGCGAGAGGAAAATTCAGACCAAACCGCTGCTCCCAAAATAGAGAGAGGAGAAAACAAGGAGTTACAGCTTACCAGAGCAGAGAATCCTGAGTAGAAACTGCAGCATAAGCCAGTGCTGAGTAGGAAAACCTGAATGGTGAATTACTGGAGGCTAAGTGTAGACAACTCTTGAGAGTTAAAAAGTTCAGGGGAACCCAATCTTCGAGAGTCCCCACAATATTTTGAGAGTTGCCTCCCGGAGCTCAACCATAACCTCACAGTGAAATCAGAGAAAAGTCTCCTAATGCACCTCACAGGGGGTGGGGAAATGTAACAACCTAGAAATAGACCAGAGCTCTCAGTCCTTAACAAGATTGCCTCCAGGAAAAACTAATTAAGGCCATCCAAACTTCTGAGCTAGTACCAAAACACCTGGAAGGAAAACCAAAAAGCTGTAGCTCTTTTCTTCATTAGCTAAGTCTCTTTATTCAGAAATGTTAAAATAAGTAACAAAATCCTCCAATGGTTTTGAGTACTTTTAAGTACAAAGCCTCCGGGATGCCCTAGTGGTCCAGTGGTTAAGACCCAGTGCTCCCAATGTAGAGGACACGGTTCAATCCGTGGTCAGGGAATGAGATCCCACAGGCTGCAACTAAGAGTTTGCATGCTGCAACTAAAAATACTGCATGCTGCAACGAAGACCTGGAGCACCCAAATAAACATTAAAAAAATAATAATAATAACAATAAAGCACAAAGTCTCTGCATACACACAGCATACTTTTTTTTTTTAAGTCTGCTTTTATGAAAAGAGAAAAAAAATAACAATGTCTTCAGATAAGAGTCACTTGATCTCAGGTTAGAAGGATAGGAGAAATATGAAGAAAAAGAAAAAAAACTATTGCCATCCACTGTCAAAGTAGGAGAGGGAGGCTCAGGCTGGGCTACTTGTATGCTAGATGAGAAAAACCATGAAAAGCATGAAGCTTTCTAATCTGCCTGCTCCCATATGAAAATATGTTCATGAAAAAGTCCCTAAAAATTAGTGTTTCCACATCCATAGGAAGAAGCTTTGGAAGTCTCAATTCCATCCTAACAAGTAAAAAACCGAACAACTTTTTTTAGAAGCTGAGCGAGAGGAAAATTCAGACCAAACCGCTGCTCCCAAAATAGAGAGAGGAGAAAACAAGGAGTTACAGCTTACCAGAGCAGAGAATCCTGAGTAGAAACTGCAGCATAAGCCAGTGCTGAGTAGGAAAACCTGAATGGTGAATTACTGGAGGCTAAGTGTAGACAACTCTTGAGAGTTAAAAAGTTCAGGGGAACCCAATCTTCGAGAGTCCCCACAATATTTTGAGAGTTGCCTCCCGGAGCTCAACCATAACCTCACAGTGAAATCAGAGAAAAGTCTCCTAATGCACCTCACAGGGGGTGGGGAAATGTAACAACCTAGAAATAGACCAGAGCTCTCAGTCCTTAACAAGATTGCCTCCAGGAAAAACTAATTAAGGCCATCCAAACTTCTGAGCTAGTACCTAAAACACCTGCGGGAAGGGAAATATCCAACTTCAAACAGCTGTAGCCTTCTACTTACCGGTAAGCTCAGGAACCCAGTCATATCGGAGTTGGTAACCCCACAGACTGTAGCCCACCAAGCTCCTCTACCCATGGAATTCTCTGGAATGGTTGCCATGCCCTTCTCCAAGAGACCTTCCCAACCCAGGGATCAAACCCAGGTCTCAGCACTGCAGGCTGATTCTTTGTCATTTGAGAGTGACCTGGGAAGCCCTAGGAGAAAAAAAAAAAATCCTAACACGTGAAATTCACCATTCAGAGGCATAGGCTTATTAAAAAACTGAAACCAAATCATAGAATGTGTCCCATTGCCCTTAACCTCAACATCACATTTCTAAAATCCTATTACCGCAGTTCTTTTTAAGCATAGTTCATTTGGCTATAAAAACAAAGTTACAACGCATACTGAAAGGCAAGAAAACACAATTTGAAGACACAAATCAAGCATTGGTATCAGAGTCAGATACAACAGAGATACTGCAATTATCAGACCAGAATTTAAAACAACTGTGATTAATATGTGAAGGTCTCTAATAGGTAAAGTAGACAATATGGAAGAACAGAGGGAAATTCTAAAAAAAAAAACAAAAACAAAAAGAAATGCTAGAGATCAAAGGCATTATTACAGCAATGAGGAATTTGGAAGAAACAATTTGATGGGCTTATTAGTAGACTAGACACAGCTGAGGAAAGAATTGCTGAGCTTGAGGATACACGAATAGAAAGCTCCAAATTGAAGGAGTTTGCTGGTAATAAGTCGGCCTTGCATAAAAATACCTTTGAAAGGTATTTTGTGCAGCAAGGACTAGTGGGACCAGGTTAGAGCAGAGACAACTCAGGCCGTTTATTGGGACAACACTCCTGGGCAAGATTCACGTGGCCCCAAGGGGCAGGGCCAGTGAATTTGCGCCTCCCGGAGCTCAACCATAACCTCACAGTGAAATCAGAGAAAAGTCTCCTAATGCACCTCACAGGGGGTGGGGAAATGTAACAACCTAGAAATAGACCAGAGCTCTCAGTCCTTAACAAGATTGCCTCCAGGAAAAACTAATTAAGGCCATCCAAACTTCTGAGCTAGTACCTAAAACACCTGCGGGAAGGGAAATATCCAACTTCAAACAGCTGTAGCCTTCTACTTACCGGTAAGCTCAGGAACCCAGTCATATCGGAGTTGGTAACCCCACAGACTGTAGCCCACCAAGCTCCTCTACCCATGGAATTCTCTGGAATGGTTGCCATGCCCTTCTCCAAGAGACCTTCCCAACCCAGGGATCAAACCCAGGTCTCAGCACTGCAGGCTGATTCTTTGTCATTTGAGAGTGACCTGGGAAGCCCTAGGAGAAAAAAAAAAAAATCCTAACACGTGAAATTCACCATTCAGAGGCATAGGCTTATTAAAAAACTGAAACCAAATCATAGAATGTGTCCCATTGCCCTTAACCTCAACATCACATTTCTAAAATCCTATTACCGCAGTTCTTTTTAAGCATAGTTCATTTGGCTATAAAAACAAAGTTACAACGCATACTGAAAGGCAAGAAAACACAATTTGAAGACACAAATCAAGCATTGGTATCAGAGTCAGATACAACAGAGATACTGCAATTATCAGACCAGAATTTAAAACAACTGTGATTAATATGTGAAGGTCTCTAATAGGTAAAGTAGACAATATGGAAGAACAGAGGGAAATTCTAAAAAAAAAAACAAAAACAAAAAGAAATGCTAGAGATCAAAGGCATTATTACAGCAATGAGGAATTTGGAAGAAACAATTTGATGGGCTTATTAGTAGACTAGACACAGCTGAGGAAAGAATTGCTGAGCTTGAGGATACACGAATAGAAAGCTCCAAATTGAAGGAGTTTGCTGGTAATAAGTCGGCCTTGCATAAAAATACCTTTGAAAGGTATTTTGTGCAGCAAGGACTAGTGGGACCAGGTTAGAGCAGAGACAACTCAGGCCGTTTATTGGGACAACACTCCTGGGCAAGATTCACGTGGCCCCAAGGGGCAGGGCCAGTGAATTTGCGCCTGGAGATGGAACGAGGGGATTTTTATTTGGGAAGAAAAAAAAGGGAAGAGGGGGTTTCCTGGTGCATGCGCAGAGGCAAAGTCTTTGTTTAAGCAGAGTGCCAGTGATGAGTCAGTTGTCCTTGAGTTGTTTGTGGGTATAGGGCGAGGGTCTCAGTGACTCATGTCTGGCATACATGCAGTTTGTATTTTTTTAGGCACAGTGAAAAGTCTTTGATGGAGTGAGTTCCTTATCACTAGCTCTGTGAGATTCCCAGGCACTGGCAGGCCATCAGAAGGCTCTTTGTTACTGACCTTGTAGGGCAGTCAATTTTGCAAGGCCTGTGGTGTTAACCTTCTGTTAGCCAGTTGGTCCAACAATGTTAAAAGACAATCTTTAGGGAGGAAAATAGCTCAGACTCAAATCTACATGAAGTATGGAAAAGCATCAAAGAAAGAACAGTGAAGATGAAATAAAAACTTTGATTTTCTTATTCAGAATTGATCTAAGGACAGTTTGTTCAAAGTAATAAAAGCATTGATATATTTAATTGTGTATAATATTTATCATATATCACTGTGTCTTGATTACAGTAGCTTTATAGTAAATTTCAAAGTTGGCAAATTTCTGTCCTCCAGTTCTTCTCTGAATCTTCAATTCTGTGACAGCTAAATTCTGGGTGCTTCACCTCTCAAAATAAACTTCAGAATATGATTGTCAAGAGTGAACTGTAGGGCTTCCCCTGGTGGTCCAGTGGGTAGGGACACCGCCTTGCAGTGCAAGGGCCCGGTTCGATCCCTGGCCTGGGAAGATCCCACGTGCGGAGCGCTGGACTGATGTGTCCAACGAGCAATTTAAAAATTGGGCTTATTAGTAGACTAGACACAGCTGAGGAAAGAATTGCTGAGCTTGAGGATACACGAATAGAAAGCTCCAAATTGAAGGAGTTTGCTGGTAATAAGTCGGCCTTGCATAAAAATACCTTTGAAAGGTATTTTGTGCAGCAAGGACTAGTGGGACCAGGTTAGAGCAGAGACAACTCAGGCCGTTTATTGGGACAACACTCCTGGGCAAGATTCACGTGGCCCCAAGGGGCAGGGCCAGTGAATTTGCGCCTGGAGATGGAACGAGGGGATTTTTATTTGGGAAGAAAAAAAAGGGAAGAGGGGGTTTCCTGGTGCATGCGCAGAGGCAAAGTCTTTGTTTAAGCAGAGTGCCAGTGATGAGTCAGTTGTCCTTGAGTTGTTTGTGGGTATAGGGCGAGGGTCTCAGTGACTCATGTCTGGCATACATGCAGTTTGTATTTTTCTAGACACAGTGAAAAGTCTTTGATGGAGTGAGTTCCTTATCACTAGCTCTGTGAGATTCCCAGGCACTGGCAGGCCATCAGAAGGCTCTTTGTTACTGACCTTGTAGGGCAGTCAATTTTGCAAGGCCTGTGGTGTTAACCTTCTGTTAGCCAGTTGGTCCAACAATGTTAAAAGACAATCTTTAGGGAGGAAAATAGCTCAGACTCAAATCTACATGAAGTATGGAAAAGCATCAAAGAAAGAACAGTGAAGATGAAATAAAAACTTTGATTTTCTTATTCAGAATTGATCTAAGGACAGTTTGTTCAAAGTAATAAAAGCATTGATATATTTAATTGTGTATAATATTTATCATATATCACTGTGTCTTGATTACAGTAGCTTTATAGTAAATTTCAAAGTTGGCAAATTTCTGTCCTCCAGTTCTTCTCTGAATCTTCAATTCTGTGACAGCTAAATTCTGGGTGCTTCACCTCTCAAAATAAACTTCAGAATATGATTGTCAAGAGTGAACTGTAGGGCTTCCCCTGGTGGTCCAGTGGGTAGGGACACCGCCTTGCAGTGCAAGGGGCTCCGGTTCGATCCCTGGCCTGGGAAGATCCCACGTGCCGCGGAGCGGCTGGACTGATGTGTCCAATCACCGAGCCGGAGCTCTGGAGCGAGAGAAGCCACCGTTATGGGAGGCCCATAGGAGCCAAAGAACAAAGACGGATGAAAATGGAGAAATGAAAGACCAATGGAAGTGGCCCGCCTGCTCCCCTCCCTCCCCAACCTGACCCCCACCCAAAATAAATAAATAAATAAATCTTTAAAAAAAAAAAAAGAGTGAACTGTAATGTAAAATTCAGGCTTTGGGTAATCCTACTACGCAGGTTTATCAGTTATAAATTTACCACCATGTTGATAATGAAGGAGGCTACACCAGTATGGTGGTTGAGTGTACATGAGAACTCTCTGCATGATCCATCCTCCAAAAACCTAAAACAGGTTTAAATAAACAAAGCCTCTGGAAAAAAATTTGACTGAAGTTAAAATGACTCTGTTAGAGTGGTGCCTAATCCAATCTGACTAGTGACCTTCTAAGAAGAAATTTGAGCACAAAGGAAATGCCAAGAATGAAGACTCACAGAGGAAAGATGTGAAGGCAAAAAGAGAAGACAATCATCTGCAAACCACCTGCTGACACCCTGGTCATAGATGCAGCCTCCAGAACTATGAGAAAAATCAATCTCATCATTTAAACCACTGAGTCTGTGGTATTTTGGTATGGCAGCCATAGCAAAACAACACAAAACCCAATCTATATGGTATGATGAAAATAACACTTTATTTTTGTGGTTCTCTTCCTATAACTAAAATGAAATAAAGGTGAAGATGAAATAAAAACTTTGATTTTCTTATTCAGAATTGATCTAAGGACAGTTTGTTCAAAGTAATAAAAGCATTGATATATTTAATTGTGTATAATATTTATCATATATCACTGTGTCTTGATTACAGTAGCTTTATAGTAAATTTCAAAGTTGGCAAATTTCTGTCCTCCAGTTCTTCTCTGAATCTTCAATTCTGTGACAGCTAAATTCTGGGTGCTTCACCTCTCAAAATAAACTTCAGAATATGATTGTCAAGAGTGAACTGTAGGGCTTCCCCTGGTGGTCCAGTGGGTAGGGACACCGCCTTGCAGTGCAAGGGGCTCCGGTTCGATCCCTGGCCTGGGAAGATCCCACGTGCCGCGGAGCGGCTGGACTGATGTGTCCAATCACCGAGCCGGAGCTCTGGAGCGAGAGAAGCCACCGTTATGGGAGGCCCATAGGAGCCAAAGAACAAAGACGGATGAAAATGGAGAAATGAAAGACCAATGGAAGTGGCCCGCCTGCTCCCCTCCCTCCCCAACCTGACCCCCACCCAAAATAAATAAATAAATAAATCTTTAAAAAAAAAAAAGAGTGAACTGTAATGTAAAATTCAGGCTTTGGGTAATCCTACTACGCAGGTTTATCAGTTATAAATTTACCACCATGTTGATAATGAAGGAGGCTACACCAGTATGGTGGTTGAGTGTACATGAGAACTCTCTGCATGATCCATCCTCCAAAAACCTAAAACAGGTTTAAATAAACAAAGCCTCTGGAAAAAAATTTGACTGAAGTTAAAATGACTCTGTTAGAGTGGTGCCTAATCCAATCTGACTAGTGACCTTCTAAGAAGAAATTTGAGCACAAAGGAAATGCCAAGAATGAAGACTCACAGAGGAAAGATGTGAAGGCAAAAAGAGAAGACAATCATCTGCAAACCACCTGCTGACACCCTGGTCATAGATGCAGCCTCCAGAACTATGAGAAAAATCAATCTCATCATTTAAACCACTGAGTCTGTGGTATTTTGGTATGGCAGCCATAGCAAAACAACACAAAACCCAATCTATATGGTATGATGAAAATAACACTTTATTTTTGTGGTTCTCTTCCAAAAACTGAGAACTGTTGTATAATTATGAGAAAAACATCAGGCAATTTTCAATCAACAGAAATTCTGTAAAATATCTGGCCAGTAATCCTAAAAATTATCAAGGTTATCAACAAAAGGAAGGCTTGTGAACTTTCACAGCCAAGAGAAGCCTAAGGAAAGAAAACTAAATATATCCTGGATGGAATTCTGGAACATAAAAGAGGACTTTGGGTTTAAAAAGAACTGTCTATGGAAATATGAATAAACATGGGCTTTAGTTAATAATAATGTATCACTACTGGTTCACCATATGTAACAAATGTCCGACACTTACATAAATGTGTATAATAGGGAAAAGAGGGCACAGATTATATGGGGACTCTGTATGCTATCTTCACATTTGTAAATGTAAAACCATTTTTTAAAATAAAAGATTTATTGAAAAAGAAGCTGTAGGGACTGGTCTAAGAAGTCTAAATAGATGAAGTCTCCAAATACAATGAATGAAATGTGATTGAATCATCAATTGACAAAAAGGCTCTAAAACCCAGGATTTTTTTTTCATGCTGAAAGTTAAAATTGAAATATACTTTGTACAGAACATAATATTTTAAAAATGTTCCTATGTTTCCAAAGGTGAGATGATAGCTATGTGTAAGATTTATAGTTATGCAATTATAAAAAGAAATACACAATCTTATTAGAAGATACATGGTGCAATACTTAGGGCCAGACAAACATGATGCCTCTGACTTAGTTTCCCATCATTTGAAAATATTTTCAAAACCATATACTGAATTTTATATATATATATAAATATATATATGTATATATATATATATATATATATATATATATAGTAAAATATAAACAACTGCTAAGTCTGGGTAAAGAATAAGTGGTTATTTTCTGTACTATTCTTGGAGATTTTCTATTTTCTAAACAAAAACATAATGATTTTTTAAAAATCAGACAGGTTGGTATTGAAAAGTTCAGGATCCTTCAACATTGTTTTTAACTAAATAATATGATGTGTTAATGTCTAAATAAAGGTTAAAACTCTTTATTTATGTTATAATATGGTTGTGTTATGATACTTCCTCTTCAGTTTCTACAGTTTCCCTCTTTGACTCAGCTCTCGTGTTTGTTGTCCTGAGTGTCCTAGTTAAAGGTGCAACACCAAATATTTTAATTGACAAAAGTTATCTCTTTTACATAAGATAGTATAGGGTTCCACATTGCTATTTCCATATCTCTCACCTACTTTTCTCTCTTCCCAATGTCCATAAGTCTGTTCTCTATGACTGTTTGTCCATCGATGCTCTGCATGTGTATTTATCAGTACAAACATACTCGATTCCATATATATGTGTTAGTATACTGTATCTGTCCTCTTTTTGACTTACTTCACTGTGTATAATAGATTCTAAATTCATCCATCTCATTAGGACAGAATCTTCTGCATTTCTTTTAGTGGTTGTGAAATATTCCATTGTATATATGTACTAGAGCTTCTTTATCCATTCATTTCTCAATGGACATCTGAATAATTTAATTGGATGTTCCTTGTAGACTTGAAGGATTTCTCTAAACAAGCATTAGTAAGACTGGGATCTACTCTGGGGACCTGCATAATGAGACTTTAGCAAGTTACTTGGTCACTCTGGGCAATGGACTGGTATTATCTTTCCTGCTGTCTTTGTGTGGGAGAAACAGTTTGCAAAAACAAGTTCTAAGCAAACATATTCATCACTTATGGAGTGGCCTCCTCTCTGACTTCATTCTTTTATGAATCCTTACTATATACTATACATTATTTTCATTTTAAAAAAGTTAATTTACATTTAAATAATCAGAGAGTAAAATTAAATGAAAACTTCAAAATATGTTTAACTTATAGCTGCTCTCTGTAACTATTTCTAGTCCTCTTTGAAACTTTCATATGAAAATTCATTACCATTAAAAAAAAAAAAAAAACTGTAATAGCAGAGAGACTCCGTTTCACTTACCAAAGGTCCAGCACTTAGGACTTGTACTGAATACTTTGTCTTTTTGCAAATTTCACTGAAAAATGTATCATTATCATCTTTCCAGGTTAGAAAAGACAAATCTTTAAAAAGTCACTTTTAGTGGTTGCATTGCATTGACGTGTCTTGGGACCTTTCTGTTATTACTTTAGACTAAATTATCTTGACTCTTATGTATTTAAAATCTACTCATGAATATCCAAATATAACCAGTACTATTAACAGTTGAGCAAATAATCAAAATATGACTGATTTAGGCTAATTTTCAAAGTTAAATCTCCTTGTATAAATCCTATTGAAAACGAATCCTATTTGCTGTAACCACTTGGACCTTACTACCTAATTTCTAAGAGAACACCAAAACATTAAAAATAACATTGCAATTAAATTTGCCATTTTTCCTGTTTTTCCCATTCCACAACAAATGGCTATTTAGTTCCCACTCTGCTGCCAAGTCTTGATGAAACAGGTAATTTGCTGTATAGCATTTTCCCTTTCCTTATTTCAATACATTTCAGGATTTATCACTATCTCATGAAATATGATAGCCTTCTAAGTGTTTTCAAATTTCCAAACAATTCCATTCCAGGATGAAATCACATGTAAGAGACTCTCCAATCTCTGTTCTAGATACCATATGCCTTTGAAAGTTTTCTATGTTGGTATATTCTATGATGGCATATTCTCTTGCTAGTTTTCTATGGAATTTTCTTATTTTTGGCATTATTAATGTAACTCTAATGCTCTTTCAAGCAACTAAAGCCACTGAAATTTTCTTGCCGTGAGTTCTGTTTTTATTTTTGAACTCATCTGACAGCTTGCTGTCTGGCTCATGGGTATATTTAGACATTTCTCCCTATTTTTCTCAACATTTTTGTATGTATTTTCATAATTTCCTTTTTATATCCTCCTATCCTAGAACCACTTTTTTTCTCATAAGAATGCAAATAGGCTATATCTGTCTGTAGCAGGCTGGTGAGATGCTCACAGCACCATTTCCTCTTCTTGGTCCCACTTGAACATTACATTTCTCAGCATCACATGATAGTGTCCATTGCTCAGTCGTGTCTGACTCTAGGATCCCATGAACTATAGCCCACTAAGCTCCTCTGTCCAAGGAATTCTCAATGCAAGAATACGGGAGTGAGTTGCCATTCCCTGCCTCAGGGATCTTCCTGAGCAATCCAGGTTAGAAAAAAAACAAATCTTTAAAAAGTCAAACTTTTAGTGGTTGCATTTGACGTGTCTTGGGACCTTTCTGTTATTACTTTAGACTAAATTATCTTGACTCTTATGTATTTAAAATCTACTCATGAATATCCAAATATAACCAGTACTATTAACAGTTGAGCAAATAATCAAAATATGACTGATTTAGGCTAATTTTCAAAGTTAAATCTCCTTGTATAAATCCTATTGAAAACGAATCCTATTTGCTGTAACCACTTGGACCTTACTACCTAATTTCTAAGAGAACACCAAAACATTAAAAATAACATTGCAATTAAATTTGCCATTTTTCCTGTTTTTCCCATTCCACAACAAATGGCTATTTAGTTCCCACTCTGCTGCCAAGTCTTGATGAAACAGGTAATTTGCTGTATAGCATTTTCCCTTTCCTTATTTCAATACATTTCAGGATTTATCACTATCTCATGAAATATGATAGCCTTCTAAGTGTTTTCAAATTTCCAAACAATTCCATTCCAGGATGAAATCACATGTAAGAGACTCTCCAATCTCTGTTCTAGATACCATATGCCTTTGAAAGTTTTCTATGTTGGTATATTCTATGATGGCATATTCTCTTGCTAGTTTTCTATGGAATTTTCTTATTTTTGGCATTATTAATGTAACTCTAATGCTCTTTCAAGCAACTAAAGCCACTGAAATTTTCTTGCCGTGAGTTCTGTTTTTATTTTTGAACTCATCTGACAGCTTGCTGTCTGGCTCATGGGTATATTTAGACATTTCTCCCTATTTTTCTCAACATTTTTGTATGTATTTTCATAATTTCCTTTTTATATCCTCCTATCCTAGAACCACTTTTTTTCTCATAAGAATGCAAATAGGCTATATCTGTCTGTAGCAGGCTGGTGAGATGCTCACAGCACCATTTCCTCTTCTTGGTCCCACTTGAACATTACATTTCTCAGCATCACATGATAGTGTCCATTGCTCAGTCGTGTCTGACTCTAGGATCCCATGAACTATAGCCCACTAAGCTCCTCTGTCCAAGGAATTCTCAATGCAAGAATACGGGAGTGAGTTGCCATTCCCTGCCTCAGGGGATCTTCCTGAGCGAGGATCTAACCCAGTGCTCCCAAATTGCAGGTAGAGTCTTTATCATCTGAGCTACAAGGAGAAGCCCTTGAACTGTGAGTCAATGAAAAGTGCAAAGAATAAATTATTTCAAGAAAGAAGATCTGAGTGGGCATTCATTTCTGACAATTGTAAATTTTTCTGAGTCTTCACTCTTTTCTGTTTAGTTTTTGTATTTTTAAAATATATCTTGCATCATTCGTATATGGAATTCTGTCATAGCTCAGGTGTTAAAGAATTTGCCTGACATTTAGGATATTAAGATTCGACTCCTGCATTGGGAAGATTCCCTGGAGAAGGAAATGGCAACTCATTCCAGTATTTTTGACTGGGAGAGCCCATGAACAGAGGAGCACTGTAGGGTACAGTCCATGGGGTTCCAAGAGTCGGAAAAAACTTAAAGATTACCACATATCATTTGATCTAAAGATAAGATAAATTATCTTTTAATCCCTCATTAAAACTTCCAGATTATATATCATTCACATGTCTAGAATATTTTTCCTTTTTATTTTTGAAAATCTTTGAGTTTTGATTTGTACTTCATGAGATTATACCAGATGCTACTTTCTCTTCTCTGGCTTTCTATGTATCCCAAGAGCACATGATTTTATTCCTTGAAGATTCTATCACCTTGGTCACAGCCAGTCTCTCCAGCATTACTGTCATCTTCATCCTTATCCATTTGATGATTCTGCCAGTATACTAGACTCTAGCTGTTTGAAATCTTTTCTTCCCCTTCTGTCTTCCATGCTTTCTTTATTAGTCACTCTCATCTGACCTTTTTCATGACTAGCAAAACCAATAATTTGTCAATACACTCACTCAAGCATCATATCCTTTTAATAATATCTCATGTCTTCCTATCTTACTTCCTTTAGTACTGAAGCAGAAATGGTTTACCTACATTTAGACTTAGTATAGATCATCTATTTTTGTTCCTTGTCTTTACTTTCCTTCTCAAACTGTTTTTTAAAAAAACCCAGTGTTCGAAACTAAGATTATTTTCTGGTGTTCTATCTTCATGCCTTGGTATTCTTATTTCATATTCAGTCTTGTTAAGAGCAGCTCCCCACATCTTCTTCATCTACCTTAACTGTTGAAGATAAGTAGAAATAAAACAAAATCATGTTGATTGGTCCCATTTTCAACCAATAACCAAAAAACCCAGCTGGGCCCTAATTCTTCAAGACATTCATAATGTATTTCCCATGAGTGGAAGGATATCACGATTTCAGCCATGGACAACTCTTTAATAGCATTTCATAGAGGCATAGTGTTTCTTAGGAACTGTATAATGTGGTTGCTAATATCCCAGATGTCTATTTGACGTCTTCTCTTGAATCTCTAATGTTCAGTTTGAAAATATCGTTCTATAAAAATGAACTCATCTTTCCTCCATATTGGTCCCTTTCTTCCCATCTTGTTTAAGGCTCACACAATCTTTCCACCTGCTGATACCGACCAAATGTCATGGACGTGTTCACTCTTCCCCAGCCACACTGGCCTCTTGATTTTCACAAATGCCTTGCTTATTTTCCGCCTGCTTGATTAACTGTCAGTTTATCAAAATGCATATTAAAGCCTCCAACTGTAAAAATGGAATCACCTATTTCTTATTTCAATTCTATTAGATTTTACCTGCACATCACCATCAATTAAACTAATCTAATTAACATTTATAGAATATTCCATCCAACAACAGTAAAATACATACTGTTTTCAGATCACAAAAGAACATTCACCAATACATACCACGTCTCTAGGTTCTAACAAAATTAAAAATAAAGAAGTAAAACAAAGTTATACTAATAAAGTTCATTTAATGAAGTTAAGTTAGAAGTCAATAATAGAAATATAACTAGAAAATCCCTAAATATTTTGAGATTAAATGAAGTACTTCTAAATAGCAGTTGGGTCAGTAAATTAATATCATGATAAATTTATATTATTTTAAGACAAATTAATATGAAAATATAACTTGTCAAAATATGTGATATGCTACAGAAGCAGTACATAGATAGTTTATAGCATTTAGTGACTATATTAGAAAAGAAGGGTCACCTAAAAGCAAAAATGAAAGATTAAATCTTATGTAACTAAAAAAGAAGACTAATTTAAGCTCAAAAGATGCAGAAGAAAGGAAATATTTTATAAAAAGCAATGAAATTTATAAACAGAGTAACAGTCATAAAAAATCAACAAAATAAACAGATTATTAAAAATGATCAACCTCTAGGCAGGCTAATCAAGAAGAAGAAATGAAGAGAATGAAGGTACAAATTACTAATCTCAGAAATAAAAGGATTATCACTTCTGAATTAGTGAGCATTAAATGGAAAAATAAGGGTATTAGTAATCAAGACCATGTTATTAATGAAAGAATAGATCACTGGAATGTAAGTACACTAACATGAATATAGTCAACTGATTTTAGACAAATGGAGCAAAGATAGTTTTTTCAATGAATGGTGCCAGAACAACTGGACATCCACACAGAAAAATAAATCTAGGCACAGGACTTCTCTGGTGGCCAGTAGGTAAGGACACTGCCTTGCAATGCAAGGGGTGCCGGTTCGATCCCTGGCCTGGGAAGATCCCACATGCCACAGAGCGGCTGGACCGATGTGTCCAATTGCCAGGCCAGAGCTCCGGAGCACGTCTGCCCAGAGCCGGCGCTCTGCGACAACAGAGGCCACCGCGATGGGAGGCCCACGAGAGCCAAAGAACAAAGACGGATGAAAATAGGATCACTTTTTCTTTTCCATGACCATCAATTAAACTAATCTAATTAACATTTATAGAATATTCCATCCAACAACAGTAAAATACATACTGTTTTCAGATCACAAAAGAACATTCACCAATACATACCACGTCTCTAGGTTCTAAAAAAATTAAAAATAAAGAAGTAAAACAAAGTTATACTAATAAAGTTCATTTAATGAAGTTAAGTTAGAAGTCAATAATAGAAATATAACTAGAAAATCCCTAAATATTTTGAGATTAAATGAAGTACTTCTAAATAGCAGTTGGGTCAGTAAATTAATATCATGATAAATTTATATTATTTTAAGACAAATTAATATGAAAATATAACTTGTCAAAATATGTGATATGCTACAGAAGCAGTACATAGATAGTTTATAGCATTTAGTGACTATATTAGAAAAGAAGGGTCACCTAAAAGCAAAAATGAAAGATTAAATCTTATGTAACTAAAAAAGAAGACTAATTTAAGCTCAAAAGATGCAGAAGAAAGGAAATATTTTATAAAAAGCAATGAAATTTATAAACAGAGTAACAGTCATAAAAAATCAACAAAATAAACAGATTATTAAAAATGATCAACCTCTAGGCAGGCTAATCAAGAAGAAGAAATGAAGAGAATGAAGGTACAAATTACTAATCTCAGAAATAAAAGGATTATCACTTCTGAATTAGTGAGCATTAAATGGAAAAATAAGGATATTAGTAATCAAGACCATGTTATTAATGAAAGAATAGATCACTGGAATGTAAGTACACTAACATGAATATAGTCAACTGATTTTAGACAAATGGAGCAAAGATAGTTTTTTCAATGAATGGTGCCAGAACAACTGGACATCCACACAGAAAAATAAATCTAGGCACAGGACTTCTCTGGTGGCCAGTAGGTAAGGACACTGCCTTGCAATGCAAGGGGTGCCGGTTCGATCCCTGGCCTGGGAAGATCCCACATGCCACAGAGCGGCTGGACCGATGTGTCCAATTGCCAGGCCAGAGCTCCGGAGCACGTCTGCCCAGAGCCGGCGCTCTGCGACAACAGAGGCCACCGCGATGGGAGGCCCACGAGAGCCAAAGAACAAAGACGGATGAAAATAGACAAATGAAAGACTGGTGGAAGTGGCCCACTCATCCCCTTCATCCCCAACTCGCCCCCCACCCCGCAAAAATAAATAAATAAATAAATAAACCTTCCTCAATTTAAATAAAATAAATAAATAAATAAATCTAGGCACAGATCTTGTATCTTTCACAAAACTGTAAAACTCTTTAAAGATAAGTGAAAACTGAGATGACACGGACTATGAAATACAGTGTCTAAAGAATGAGAAGAGAAGCCACAGACAGAGAAAAAAAAAATTGCAAAAACACATTTGATAAGGGACCGTTATCCAAAATGTGCAAAGAACTCAAGAATAAGTTAATGGTGTAAGTTCTGCATGTGTGGGGATGGAAAGCACATGGGAATTCTCTATATTTTACTCTCAGTTTGACTTTGAATCCACAACTGGTCTTTTCTAAAAGCCTTTATTAGAAAAAAGGAATGTTATGAACACTATATACTTGCAAATTTTGTAATTTGATTAAATAGACCAACATTGAACAACAAACTAGCAAAACTCACACAAACTGAAACAGATAATCTGAATAGGCCTGTATCCATGTAATAATTTGAATCAATAATTAACAAAATTCAAAACAAAAAGAAAATGCAAGACTATGATGGTTTCAGTGATGAATTCTAGCAAGCATTTAAGGGCAAAATGATATGAAATATCTATAATATCATCCAGAACATATCAGCAGAGGTAATACTTCCTAGCTCAATTGTTAAGATCAGCATTTCCTAAAAGCAAAAGCAGATAAAGATATTACAAGGAAATAACCCTGCAGTCCAATATCTCTTATGAAAACAGATGGAAAATTCCTTAAAATGTATAAGGAATTGAATTCAACAATATATTAAAAATAGTACAAACACATCCAGGGGAGACCTATTCAAAGTATGCAATATTGGGGTAGCATTCAAAAATCAATAAATGTAATCCACCATATCAACAGGCAAAAGAAGAAATAATATGGTTATAACAACAGACACTGAAAACTAAAAAATTAAAAAACTATCAATGATAAAATATCTCATAGACTAGGAATAAAGAAGAGAGGAAGTCTCTCAGTTTGCTAAGAAACATGTAATGTGTAATATGTATATGTATATATGTATAATTCTCAGCTCTGTCAGCAGAGAGGACCTAAAAGAAATGATACCCAGTGCCATCGAGCACACCTAGTACCCAGATCTTGGTTCCTAATACCATTCTCCAATAAAAGGAACTAGGACTCCATGGACAAATGACTGATTCCAGGAGTGGGGCATGTTACATCTTATAGAGTCAAAAAGTAATAAATTGTTTAAAAAGTGTAGATAGGCAGATTGATTTTAGTTAGATTGTAGGTAGGTAGATAGATAGATAAATATTAAGGGGGTACAGGATCCAAATGAAAGAACTCTTTAGTAATTAAACTGGAACAACTGAACAATGAAATGAATAGCCTGAAGTATAAACGAAATATCTATCAGTCCATACAAATATAATACATGGGGCTGAAGAGAAAAATCTCATAAACAGAAGAATTCTAAATAATCAATATAGACACACTGTGCTATACATAGCTTTGAATCCACAACTGGTCTTTTCTAAAAGCCTTTATTAGAAAAAAGGAATGTTATGAACACTATATACTTGCAAATTTTGTAATTTGATTAAATAGACCAACATTGAACAACAAACTAGCAAAACTCACACAAACTGAAACAGATAATCTGAATAGGCCTGTATCCATGTAATAATTTGAATCAATAATTAACAAAATTCAAAACAAAAAGAAAATGCAAGACTATGATGGTTTCAGTGATGAATTCTAGCAAGCATTTAAGGGCAAAATGATATGAAATATCTATAATATCATCCAGAACATATCAGCAGAGGTAATACTTCCTAGCTCAATTGTTAAGATCAGCATTTCCTAAAAGCAAAAGCAGATAAAGATATTACAAGGAAATAACCCTGCAGTCCAATATCTCTTATGAAAACAGATGGAAAATTCCTTAAAATGTATAAGGAATTGAATTCAACAATATATTAAAAATAGTACAAACACATCCAGGGGAGACCTATTCAAAGTATGCAATATTGGGGTAGCATTCAAAAATCAATAAATGTAATCCACCATATCAACAGGCAAAAGAAGAAATAATATGGTTATAACAACAGACACTGAAAACTAAAAAATTAAAAAACTATCAATGATAAAATATCTCATAGACTAGGAATAAAGAAGAGAGGAAGTCTCTCAGTTTGCTAAGAAACATGTAATGTGTAATATGTATATGTATATATGTATAATTCTCAGCTCTGTCAGCAGAGAGGACCTAAAAGAAATGATACCCAGTGCCATCGAGCACACCTAGTACCCAGATCTTGGTTCCTAATACCATTCTCCAATAAAAGGAACTAGGACTCCATGGACAAATGACTGATTCCAGGAGTGGGGCATGTTACATCTTATAGAGTCAAAAAGTAATAAATTGTTTAAAAAGTGTAGATAGGCAGATTGATTTTAGTTAGATTGTAGGTAGGTAGATAGATAGATAAATATTAAGGGGGTACAGGATCCAAATGAAAGAACTCTTTAGTAATTAAACTGGAACAACTGAACAATGAAATGAATAGCCTGAAGTATAAACGAAATATCTATCAGTCCATACAAATATAATACATGGGGCTGAAGAGAAAAATCTCATAAACAGAAGAATTCTAAATAATCAATATAGACACACTGTGCTATACATAGTGACTTCCTGTCTAAGAGTTAAGTATGGAAAGGAAGGTGTATTTCTAGTGGAGAAATCTGGTAAACACAGCCTCAGTCAGCTGATCAAGGTTAACATCAAAAGCTATAAATCATATTGATAATAGGTACATTGATAGCATGTGATAAAAACACTTTACCTCTATGAACTTCCTCACTCAGACACATAAACCCATTCAACCATGAGAAAAACATGACAGGTTTCAATAGAGGAGGACATTCTATAAAATAACTAATCAGGATTCCTCAAAAGATCAAACAGGACCCTAAAGACACATACAACTAACTATAAGGAGATGTTACACATAGGATCCTGGAACAGAACAACAAAGGACACTAGGTAAAATCTAAGGAACTAAAAATAAACTATGCATTTAATTAATAATATATCAATATTGGTGAATTAATTGTAACAATGTACCATAGTAATGTAAGATGTTAATAATTGAAGATACTGAATATGGTGTATATGGGAAATCTAAATACTACCTTTATATCTGCTACATAAGTCCAAAGTTGTTTTTTAAAAACAAAGTTTGGGCTTACCTGGTGGTCCAGTGGGTACAGAGCCCACCTTGCAGTGCAAGGGGCACCAGTTCGATCCCTGGCCTGGGAAGATCCCATGTGCCACGGAGCGGCTGGACCGGTATGTCCAACTACTGAGCTGGAGCTCTGCAACAGGACAGGCCACTGCAATGGAAGGCCCATACTGATTGAAGAATAAAGATGGATGAAAATAAGTAAATAAAAAATGAATAAAAAGAGATAAAAATTTGTTTAAAAAAAAAAGGATCCTGAAAAAAAAAATAATAAAGCTTGTTTTACAGAGTGCAAACTTACAGGATCCAATAAATGGTGCACAATATCAACAGACTTGTGTCTGTCAATAGCTACCACTAACAACTGATAGTTTCTCTATCTTAATACATTTTTAGAAGTGAATATAGATTGCCTCTAAAGTTAAAACAATAGTGGATTGGAGTCAAATCTTCACAGTCTCAGCCAATATTTAATTTTTGTTTAAATTAGAATATATAATCCTGTGATGATAACCATAGGAATTGATAGAGTATTTATATTTTCCCGATACACCCAATAAAGAGCTTCTGAATAATTTCTGAAAAAAATAGTTCCCAGGACTACAACTCATCCTGAGTGATGTTATTGTGAAAATGTGTTAGGGAAACCTAAGTCAAAATTGGGATCAAGACATCATCAAGGGGGGACTTTCAAACACATGCCACACTTCAAAGCTTGCATAGTCCTTAGGGAAGAAGATTTCCTTTCACAGATGGTAACAGCAAGCTACCCTGATCTGCAGTCAAGAAGCCACCATTGCTTTGAACTCAATCCTTTTCCACCTCTTCTTTTCTTTTATAAAAGAATGCTGCCCTACTTTGTTCTCTGGAATTACCTGAGGTTTGCCATAGTCTAGTTTCACAAAATTGCAATTCTTCTGCTAATACCCCCTCCCCAAATCTTTGTTTCTAATGTTGACATTAACAATATATTTAGTACATACCAGTGCACATACTGGGATTCCCTGACGGCTCAGAGGCAAAGAATCCATCTGCCAATGCAGAAGACACAGTTTCAATCCTTAGGTCGGGAAGATTCCCTGGAGAAGGAAATGGTAACCCAATCCAGTGTTCTTTTTTTGGGGCGGGGGGTAAGTCCAAAGTTGTTTTTAAAAACAAAGTTTGGGCTTACCTGGTGGTCCAGTGGTACAGAGCCCACCTTGCAGTGCAAGGGGCACCAGTTCGATCCCTGGCCTGGGAAGATCCCATGTGCCACGGAGCGGCTGGACCGGTATGTCCAACTACTGAGCTGGAGCTCTGCAACAGGACAGGCCACTGCAATGGAAGGCCCATACTGATTGAAGAATAAAGATGGATGAAAATAAGTAAATAAAAAATGAATAAAAAGAGATAAAATTTGTTTAAAAAAAAAAGGATCCTGAAAAAAAAAATAATAAAGCTTGTTTTACAGAGTGCAAACTTACAGGATCCAATAAATGGTGCACAATATCAACAGACTTGTGTCTGTCAATAGCTACCACTAACAACTGATAGTTTCTCTATCTTAATACATTTTTAGAAGTGAATATAGATTGCCTCTAAAGTTAAAACAATAGTGGATTGGAGTCAAATCTTCACAGTCTCAGCCAATATTTAATTTTTGTTTAAATTAGAATATATAATCCTGTGATGATAACCATAGGAATTGATAGAGTATTTATATTTTCCCGATACACCCAATAAAGAGCTTCTGAATAATTTCTGAAAAAAATAGTTCCCAGGACTACAACTCATCCTGAGTGATGTTATTGTGAAAATGTGTTAGGGAAACCTAAGTCAAAATTGGGATCAAGACATCATCAAGGGGGGACTTTCAAACACATGCCACACTTCAAAGCTTGCATAGTCCTTAGGGAAGAAGATTTCCTTTCACAGATGGTAACAGCAAGCTACCCTGATCTGCAGTCAAGAAGCCACCATTGCTTTGAACTCAATCCTTTTCCACCTCTTCTTTTCTTTTATAAAAGAATGCTGCCCTACTTTGTTCTCTGGAATTACCTGAGGTTTGCCATAGTCTAGTTTCACAAAATTGCAATTCTTCTGCTAATACCCCCTCCCCAAATCTTTGTTTCTAATGTTGACATTAACAATATATTTAGTACATACCAGTGCACATACTGGGATTCCCTGACGGCTCAGAGGCAAAGAATCCATCTGCCAATGCAGAAGACACAGTTTCAATCCTTAGGTCGGGAAGATTCCCTGGAGAAGGAAATGGTAACCCAATCCAGTGTTCTTTTTTTGGGTGGGGGTCGGGTTGGGGAGGGAGGGGAGCAGGCGGGCCACTTCTATTGGTCTTTCATTTCTCCATTTTCATCCGTCTTTGTTCTTTGGCTCCTGTGGGCCTCCCATCGCAGTGGCCTAAGTTGTCGCAGAGGACCAGCTCTAGGCGCATGCGTGCCAGAGCTCTGGCTCAGTCATTGGACACATCGGTCCAGCCGCTCCGCGGCACGTGAGATCTTCCTAGGCCAGGGATCAACCGGCGCCCCTTGCACTGCAAGGCGGTGTCCCCACCCACTGGACCACCAGGGGAAGCCCAATCCAATATTCTTGCCTGGGAAGTCCTAAGGACAGAAAAACCTGGGGGCTCTAGTCCATGGGGTCACAAAAATGTCAGATATGACTGAGTGATTAAATGACAAGTGGACATATTACTAGGTAGCAAAATATGTGATATGCAAGAGGTCTACCAGAAAATACCCTCTAAGCAAGAAATGTGAAAACCATTGCCAAGAAAGGATTCAAGGCCAGAGGCATAAAATTCAAAAGAGAATTCATGTAAAATAATTAAATTCCAGGAAAAAATCCAACATAAATGGTTTGATGAGCCAATGCATTTCCTGAAGGCTTATTTTTGTGCATTTCATTCACATTTAATCCATGTTTTAAGACTATTACTTTAACATGATGTGTAGAGAAGTAGGTGTAAATACAGACATAAATTAATATCCTGTGAATTGTCAGATTTCAAGTAAGGTTTATAATGTTGTGGTGTAGAGGGTTGTATTACCATTGCTCATAGCCAGATGCAAAAGTGAAAATGTTCAAATACAGTTCTTAATGCTCTGATTTGATTATTATCCACACACCTCTTTCCCTCAATTTTTTCTGCACTGTCTCCTGTACCATTTTTTTTTTCTTGGTATGACTTAGATGTTTTATTATTATTTTTTAAAAAAATTTTATTGCAGTATTGTTGATTTACAATATTGTGTTACTTTAAGGTGTACAGCAAAGTGAGGACAGAATGGAGGTTCCTTAAAAAAAACTAAATATAGAACTACCATATGACCCAGCAATCCCAATCCTGGGCATATATAATTCAAAAAGATGCATGCACTTCAATGTTCCCTGCAGCCCTATTTATAACATCCAAGACATGGAAGCAACCTAAATATCCATCAACAGAGGAATAAACAAACATATTGTACAATGAAATATTACTCAGCCATAAAAAGAACAAAATAATTTCATTTGCAGCTACGGGAATGTAACTAGAGATTACCATTCCACTTATTTGCTCTACAACCCAGCATCTACTGTGGTTATTCAGGTCCTTATGAATAAGTGGATGCAAAAGCCTCTTTACTGATCTTCTCTTGACAAACCTAGTATTTTGTAACTATTTTGCATATGTGACAGATACCTGAATGTGATGAAGTTAATGTACCTAGAGCATACACTCTGAGCACTCTACCTTCCCTCTCTGCTAAACATTCAGTATCCTCAATTTCTGTTAAAAATTAAAGCCCACTTTTTTAACCAACTTTTCCAGAATAACGTCTAATGCTTCTTTCAGAAACATTATCTATTAATATTAATTTTCTACATATTATTGAGCAAATTATGAGTCTCTTAGACTAATTTATAATAAGAAAACCTGCATCTCAGAGTGGTCAATAAATAAAGACAAAACAGAAGAAACACTTAAAAGAGTGTTCGGCTCAAAAATCTCCACAATTTTAGCTACTGTCATCATTTTTATTCATCTATTAACAAAGGCTTGTCTTTGGCTTTCTTTAGCCTTCATAACTTGACCAACATAAGACCACAAAAGGGAATACTCTCATCTTTCATTGCTGTCAATCCAAATTTTATACCTTCTTAAATACTGGTATAATTCACACCACAATCCTGCCAATTGTTCTCCGACTCCTATCAATTAAAACTTGTACTATTTTAATATCAATTCTACTATCTTCTTATTGATTTCCTATTATTATTGCCTTGGGTCAAGACTGTAATTTTATGGACTTATTGTACATTAATTTTTATATTTGATTTTAAGCTTATTAATTTAGGGTCTTCTCATTTTTCTTGTCTCTATTCTCCCTAGCTTTCTCCAGATTGAATTAACTTCTCTTCCCATCTAGGCTTCACTAGCAGTAGTTGGCCCAGGAACACAGTAAAACTAGGCAGTATTAAATAATTCCCCTGCCCATCACTGACCCCATAGATGCATATTCTTATATACATAAATACTATCTGTACAAAAATCCTGTCTGTACTTGTGCAAGGGATTTCTTACTGTGTGTGTCCCTTAGAAGCAGACCAGGAGGAATAAATCTCTGTGTGTCAAAGATCTATTAAACCGCTCTTAGGAAAACCTGTAAAAGAGTAAGGGAAGTAAGAGAGAGAAGGAGAGAGAAGAAGACCAAATCAAGCGAGTATGATTTTTAGCACGTCTCTTAGGGAGCAATGTCAGTCTGATATTGGAGGGGAACCCTGGAATGTGCACCACGCATTGGTGTTTTCCCAATTAGATATAAAGGAGTTGGAATTTTATGCTTCTTCCTCCATCAATCGCTGGTTAAGTCTGACAACAGGCTCACAGGCTTTTTCCAGAAAGAGCAAGCAGCTTCAGCAGATGGAGAGATGTCCTCTGAGTTGCAGGTAAATACCATTAGACCTAAACAACCTGCAGAAATAGCAAATGAGATAGTGGTTTCTCACTTTGGAATGAGTATTAACCATGTCCATTCCAGCAGGAAAGTCAAAATTCTCTCAGACTTGGTTTTCCATCTCTCAGCAGGCAATAAATAAAGACAAAGGCTTGTTCTCAAATCTCCACAATTTTAGCTACTGTCATCATTTTTATTCATCTATAAAAGCCTTCATAACTTGACCAACATAAGACCACAAAAGGGAATACTCTCATCTTTCATTGCTGTCAATCCAAATTTTATACCTTCTTAAATACTGGTATAATTCACACCACAATCCTGCCAATTGTTCTCCGACTCCTATCAATTAAAACTTGTACTATTTTAATATCAATTCTACTATCTTCTTATTGATTTCCTATTATTATTGCCTTGGGTCAAGACTGTAATTTTATGGACTTATTGTACATTAATTTTTATATTTGATTTTAAGCTTATTAATTTAGGGTCTTCTCATTTTTCTTGTCTCTATTCTCCCTAGCTTTCTCCAGATTGAATTAACTTCTCTTCCCATCTAGGCTTCACTAGCAGTAGTTGGCCCAGGAACACAGTAAAACTAGGCAGTATTAAATAATTCCCCTGCCCATCACTGACCCCATAGATGCATATTCTTATATACATAAATACTATCTGTACAAAAATCCTGTCTGTACTTGTGCAAGGGATTTCTTACTGTGTGTGTCCCTTAGAAGCAGACCAGGAGGAATAAATCTCTGTGTGTCAAAGATCTATTAAACCGCTCTTAGGAAAACCTGTAAAAGAGTAAGGGAAGTAAGAGAGAAGGAGAGAGAAGAAGACCAAATCAAGCGAGTATGATTTTTAGCACGTCTCTTAGGGAGCAATGTCAGTCTGATATTGGAGGGGAACCCTGGAATGTGCACCACGCATTGGTGTTTTCCCAATTAGATATAAAGGAGTTGGAATTTTATGCTTCTTCCTCCATCAATCGCTGGTTAAGTCTGACAACAGGCTCACAGGCTTTTTCCAGAAAGAGCAAGCAGCTTCAGCAGATGGAGAGATGTCCTCTGAGTTGCAGGTAAATACCATTAGACCTAAACAACCTGCAGAAATAGCAAATGAGATAGTGGTTTCTCACTTTGGAATGAGTATTAATCATGTCCATTCCAGCAGGAAAGTCAAAATTCTCTCAGACTTGGGACATTCTCCCTCAGCAATGACTGCTCAGCAGTACATAAAACTCAGATCAAATGCATCTTTCTCATTTTCATGCTAAACATCTTCTCACTCTCCAAATAATACCAAATATCACTTTGTACATTTTCATTTTCTTCATATTCTTTATTGCTCACTGAAATGATCATTTCTAGGAAAAACTGATAAACTTGAATTAATCATAAAATATATCCTTCCCAATATAATTTTTAAGTTCACTCAAAAATGCATTAGGCATAGATGTCTCTCTAATATTTTAACAAACCTTCAATATGAAGATGTGTTTCCTTTTCAGAGAGTTTCTATGGTTCTGAATGGTTTTCTATGTAAGAGCTTTCTATGCAACAGCTCACTTAACTCCTTGTTCACAGAGCCAAGCTTTAATCTATTCAAAACTCTCCTCCCACTCAGCAATGATTCTTTATTTTTCTAAGCCAATAATTATTATACCCATGTATATATACCAGAATATTAATATATCTGAAGGTGTACAGTTGTACCCCTGGAATAAAGCAAAGCCACAGAGTAAATTTAATAAATTTTCTTAGAAAATAGCTTTTACTCAAAGTATGATTCATAAATTCCTATTGTGTATTAATATAAATATAAATCTGTCATAGGGAATATATATTAGTAACTCTAATATAAAAAATGATAAAGTCTATGTTGAATTTTATAAAAAATGATAAAGTCTATGTTGAATTTATTGCCAGAAAAAAGGTTAAATAATAATACATTACACTAATACTAGTGAAAGTTATTCAGTTGTGTTCAACTCTTTGTGACCTCATGGACTGTAGCCTACCAGGCTCCTCTGTCCATGAGATTATCCAGGCAAGAATACTGGAGTGGGTAGCCTTTCACTTCTACAGAGGATCTTTCCAACCCAGGGATCAAACTTAGGTCTCCTGCATTGCAGGCATATTCTTTACCAGTTGAGTTACAAGTGAAGTCCTATACTAATACAGTAAAGGACAAAACCTCAATAGATGCAAAAAAGATGTTTAGCCAAACCCAATATCCATCCATGATAAAAGCTCAAAAAATGTAAGAATAGAAGGAACTTCTTCAACCTGATAAAGACACCTGCTAGAAACTGACAGTTAACACCATACATCACAGTAAAAGACTGTTTACTCTCACTGAGCTTAGAAACAAAACAAAGGTATCTAATCTCAAAATCAGGCAAAGAAAAACAGATGGAATGCACTCAAGTTAGAAAAGAAAAATAGGAATACTTTTATTTACATTTTACCCAGAATATACAAATTCCTACGACATATACAAAAACAAGCATTAAAATTAAAAAATAAATTCAGTAAATTCATGGGTTAAAAATTAATAAAAAGTCAAATGCCTTTAAGCTCACAGTGAATAATTAAAGATGAAATTAAGAAATTTGCATTAAATAGAATGAAATAGGGAAAACTGTCAAAAATAATTCCAAGCTATGTTACAATTAAAATTGAAAAATACTGCTGATAGATATCAAATACAACCTAAATACATGGAAGTACCCTTCATACTCATGGATTGAGAGACTTGAGATGATTAAAGTTAAATCCTCAAATTATGCATTCAATGTAATCCTTATCAAATTTTTCCATTCTGAAATTTAGAAGTCAATTTTAAAATTTATATAGGAAGGCAAAGGCCACGAAAGAGCAAAAACAATAAAGAACAACACAATTGGAGGACTTAACACTTTCCAATTTCTGGCTTCCTACAAAGTTAAGAGTAATTGAGAGAGTGTGGTACAGAGAAAAGATAAACATATACATAGATCAGTAAAGCAGAGTCCAGATCAGTAAAGCAAAGTTAAACATTTACACTTATGTAAGATGAACACAATTTTCAACAAAAGCTCAAAGGCAATTAATTTAATGGAGAAACCATAGCCTCTTCAATGAATGGTGATAGAACAATTTAATATCCAAATACCAGAAGACGATTCTAAACTTTTCTCTCACACTATACTCAAAGTTGAGCTTAAAATGAATCTGAGAAATAAGTGAAAGAGCTAAAATTACAAAGCATTTGAAGAAAATAAAGAGAAAAAATGTGTTTTGGGGTTAGAAAAGTATTTTTTTAGACACTAGAATAAAGTACTATCCATAAAAGAAAAAAATAAAATTAATTTGATCAAAATTAAAATGTAATGTACGTGAAAAGAGCATCTGTTTAAAAAATACAAAGAAAAGATACAGCCTAAGAGGAAATATTTACTAATCTTATATCTAATAAAAGACTTGGATCAAACATTTAACTAAATGCAAAAAACTGGAAGACAAACGACTTAACAAAACAAAGGTATCTAATCTCAAAATCAGGCAAAGAAAAACAGATGGAATGCACTCAAGTTAGAAAAGAAAAATAGGAATACTTTTATTTACATTTTACCCAGAATATACAAATTCCTACGACATATACAAAAACAAGCATTAAAATTAAAAAATAAATTCAGTAAGTTCATGGGTTAAAAATTAATAAAAAGTCAAATGCCTTTAAGCTCACAGTGAATAATTAAAGATGAAATTAAGAAATTTGCATTAAATAGAATGAAATAGGGAAAACTGTCAAAAATAATTCCAAGCTATGTTACAATTAAAATTGAAAAATACTGCTGATAGATATCAAATACAACCTAAATACATGGAAGTACCCTTCATACTCATGGATTGAGAGACTTGAGATGATTAAAGTTAAATCCTCAAATTATGCATTCAATGTAATCCTTATCAAATTTTTCCATTCTGAAATTTAGAAGTCAATTTTAAAATTTATATAGGAAGGCAAAGGCCACGAAAGAGCAGAAACAATAAAGAACAACACAATTGGAGGACTTAACACTTTCCAATTTCTGGCTTCCTACAAAGTTAAGAGTAATTGAGAGAGTGTGGTACAGAGAAAAGATAAACATATACATAGATCAGTAAAGCAGAGTCCAGATCAGTAAAGCAAAGTTAAACATTTACACTTATGTAAGATGAACACAATTTTCAACAAAAGCTCAAAGGCAATTAATTTAATGGAGAAACCATAGCCTCTTCAATGAATGGTGATAGAACAATTTAATATCCAAATACCAGAAGACGATTCTAAACTTTTCTCTCACACTATACTCAAAGTTGAGCTTAAAATGAATCTGAGAAATAAGTGAAAGAGCTAAAATTACAAAGCATTTGAAGAAAATAAAGAGAAAAAATGTGTTTGGGGGTTAGAAAAGTATTTTTTTAGACACTAGAATAAAGTACTATCCATAAAAGAAAAAAAATAAAATTAATTTGATCAAAATTAAAATGTAATGTACTTTAAAAAAGCATCTTTTTAAAAAATACAAAGAAAAGATACAGCCTAAGAGGAAATATTTACTAATCTTATATCTAATAAAAGACTTGGATCAAACATTTATCAACTAAATTGACAATTGAATAACTGGAAGACAAACGATCTACACTAAAAAGGAACAAAAGTTTTGAATAGGCATTCTATAAAAGAACTATGAAACTAGACAAGTAACAGGAGAAAAAAAGTTCAGCATCATATTAAGGAGAATGCAGTTTAAAACATAATGGCATATTGCTTTATATTGTACATTGTAACAGTGTGAAAATATAGACAGTAATATCTATTGGTGGAGCTGTGGAAGAACTGTTATTTTCAAACACCGCAGGAGAGAAAATAAAATGGTGCAGTGCCTTTGTAAAACAGTCTGGCATTTTCTTAAAAAGCATAATGCAAATTTACCACATGACCCAGCAATATTGTTCCTTGGAATCTAACCAGAAGAGATGAATATACATGTGCACACAAAAACTTATATTTGATATTTATAGTGACACAATCCATAATGCCCTAGAACTAAAAACAATCAAATGGCTGTCTAGCAGGGAATGATTAGCACATGTAGTATATCCATACAGTGGAATACTATTCAGTTATGGAAAGGAGGAAAGGCTTGATGCATGCCTTATGGATGACTCTCAATAATGTTATAAGATGAAAAATAATTCAGTCGCCAAAAAAACCCTCCCACACATTTAGTGATTCAATTTATATGAATTTTCCATAAAAAGGATAGAAAGCAGGCTAGTGATTGCCTAGGACTAGGGTTAGGAATGTGGGTATATCTCAAAGGCAATTAATTTAATAAAATCCAAATGGTGATAGAACAATTTAATATCCAAATACCAGAAGACGATTCTAAACTTTTCTCTCACACTATACTCAAAGTTGAGCTTAAAATGAATCTGAGAAATAAGTGAAAGAGCTAAAATTACAAAGCATTTGAAGAAAATAAAGAGAAAAAATGTGTTTGGGGGTTAGAAAAGTATTTTTTTAGACACTAGAATAAAGTACTATCCATAAAAGAAAAAAATAAAATTAATTTGATCAAAATTAAAATGTAATGTACTTTAAAAAAGCATCTTTTTAAAAAATACAAAGAAAAGATACAGCCTAAGAGGAAATATTTACTAATCTTATATCTAATAAAAGACTTGGATCAAACATTTATCAACTAAATTGACAATTGAATAACTGGAAGACAAACGATCTACACTAAAAAGGAACAAAAGTTTTGAATAGGCATTCTATAAAAGAACTATGAAACTAGACAAGTAACAGGAGAAAAAAAGTTCAGCATCATATTAAGGAGAATGCAGTTTAAAACATAATGGCATATTGCTTTATATTGTACATTGTAACAGTGTGAAAATATAGACAGTAATATCTATTGGTGGAGCTGTGGAAGAACTGTTATTTTCAAACACCGCAGGAGAGAAAATAAAATGGTGTAGTGCCTTTGTAAAACAGTCTGGCATTTTCTTAAAAAGCATAATGCAAATTTACCACATGACCCAGCAATATTGTTCCTTGGAATCTAACCAGAAGAGATGAATATACATGTGCACACAAAAACTTATATTTGATATTTATAGTGACACAATCCATAATGCCCTAGAACTAAAAACAATCAAATGGCTGTCTAGCAGGGAATGATTAGCACATGTAGTATATCCATACAGTGGAATACTATTCAGTTATGGAAAGGAGGAAAGGCTTGATGCATGCCTTATGGATGACTCTCAATAATGTTATAAGATGAAAAATAATTCAGTCGCCAAAAAAACCCTCCCACACATTTAGTGATTCAATTTATATGAATTTTCCATAAAAAGGATAGAAAGCAGGCTAGTGATTGCCTAGGACTAGGGTTAGGAATGTGGGGTATATAGGAAAAATGTAAGAGATCTTTCACAAATGCTGAAAATATTTCAAAACTGGATTTTAGTGATTGTTGTAGTACTCCATAAATTTACCAAAAATTGTATACTAAAATCATGTAAATTTTTATGCAAATTATGTTTGAGAAAAAGCTGGTAAAAAAAATTCCTGACCTTACGGAGATGATTTCTATGGTTATTACCAGTGTTACTGATAAGGCATCCTCTCAACTTTCAAGTGCAAAGCCACCAGCAACATTATGCTCATGGGCTTGAAAAAGTACCTCTTTTTCTTCATTCCTCCACCTCTGGCTAGTAAACTTGGGGTATTCCTTCATGAGGTCAAGTTCTACATGGTTTTACCTTAGCCATTTGATTTATGGTACATCAAGATTTCTTATCATATAGTTTTATTCATGATGTTATTAATGCAATATTTTATTTTGCTATCCTTGTTTGTTTTTCCTAAACAATTTGGAGAGCTATGTAGCATTGCACTGTTATCATTATCTTCCACTGTAAGGAAAAATGAACTATTTTTTAAGCCATAAAGCAAAAAAGGCATCTCAAACAAGAGACAATAGACATGATAATGCTAGCCACATCTGTAGCAGAGAGATAAAAGGCAAAATATTGCTACAAATGTCAAGTGAAGGAATCAGAAAATATTTAGGACACAGTTTCACAGGGACTTTACAGATAAACAGATATGTTTGCACAAAAGTACACTCACACAACCTTCAATTTAACTAGATGATTTCTATTCATTTTCATAGCCCAGTATAGAATCTACTGCTTTTTTTCCTTTTTTTCCAGAAGAACATCCCCTGATTCATAATAACTGACTAAGCTGCACCTGTATTTATGGCATTTCTTTTTATATTTATCAAATTTATTATAAGTGGTTGTTTACTTATTTCTCCCTCTAAAGTATGAGTGATTAGAAGCTGGTGGCTGTGTTAATCTTATTTATCTTAAACTCAGCAGCTCAACATATGTTTATTGAATTAATTAACCATCTAATCATTCCTTCATTTCTGACTCTCAATATAGCCTGCATATATCTTCATTTTAACTTGATTTTCCTGCTTATTTGGCTCAACATTTTTGCAGCTCACATTTCTGCCCTATACTTTTATTTAAACTTCTGTCTTTTATTTTACCACATATGAACTTCAACATTTTCTTCCTTCTTGAATTTTCAGGGCATGGTGTCTATATTTGTCTTGTGATATTCACTTCATTTGATCTTGTCTAATACTTGTCTCATTCCAGATAAATTTAAACTGTCTGCACAAACAATCGAACTTTCTTTTTTTCATACCTGATTTTGCATAGAGTATGTGTGTAATATACAATGGATTTAGAATAATTCAGCTTTATTGAGGATATAATGTGTGCTAAATTTGTGTTAAACCTGGAGACATAGTCTGGGTATTCTATCCACTGTTTGATATGATTGACAAGATACATGAAAGCCAATGAACAACAGTTTTGCTTCTTACTTTCCTCTACTTAAGTTAATCAGAAAACTATATGAAATAAACCTAGATAAGAACTGCTGGTTTCTTATGTTTATTTATTTATAATGCAGGGCTCCCTTATCTATATGCTATATCTTTGAAAACTAGGGTATGATTGGAAAGGTAACAAAAATGGAGCTTTTAATTACTGTTGTTGTTTAGTTTGCGTCCAACTCTTTTGCGATCCCATGGATAATAGTCCACCAGTCTCCTCTGCTCATGGTATTTCCCAGGCAAGAACACTGGAGTGGGTTGCCATTTCCTTTTCCAGGGAATCTTCACAACCCAGAGATTGAACATGTGTCTCCTGCACTGGTAGACATATTCATTTCCACTGAATCACAAGGGAAGCCCATAGTCTTTGTTCACTGATTTGTGAACAAAATTTTGAAAAAAAAAAAAAAGGTGATTCACACTGATTTCTTTCTCACCTACTATTAGTCAAAGAAGAGTGAGTCTCCTTTGTATTGTAGTACTTAACTTCCTGTCCTATGATTTAACTGTGAAGCTGTAGTAAGTAAACTGCTTCTCAGGGCTTCTCAGGTAGTGCTAGTGGTAAAGAATCCACCTGCCAATGCAGGAGATACAGGAAACATGGGTTCAATCCCTGTGTCCAGAAGATGCCCCTGAAGAAGAAAATGGCAGTCACTTCAGTATTCTTTCCTAGAGACTTCCATGAAAGTCCATGAAAAGAGGAGCCTAGAGGACTACAGTCCATGGATTGCAAAGAGTCAGACACAACTGAGCACACATACACACAAAACTGTTTCTCATCTGATACAAACATGTTCTAATGAGTTATTACCAAGTCTAAAAACTTTCAAATTTGGGAGAATAACTCAAGAAAGCAAATCATGCTCTATGCCTGTTCTAAGACAAGTTACTTCAATAGAATCTTGTGACAGAAAATGCTGCTGTGGGTCTATACAACAAATTGAACTAATAATGAATGCTAGAAAGTTGGCCGAAGTTTCTCTCTCTTTCTCAGAGTCACCATCAAGAAAGGAAAAAATGAGAACAAGGAGAAAACTAAATACATTATTCCTTAAAAGCTTTCTCTGAAAGCATGTTCATGCAGCAAAGGAAGAGTACTTGATATTAAACCAAGTTCAGAGTTTGTATTTTACATTTTTTATCTGAGCATTCTATTTACAGAAGTGACATTGTTTATTACTTTAAAGCAATGGCAAACATACCTGTTATCCTGAAGTAAGCAGAAGTCACGGGGAACTGGAGTAGTGATTCAAGGCAACGTGATTTACCTCTACTCAGTAGAATTATGCGCAAGATTGGAAGACTAGAATATATTTTGGCCTTTGAACACAATAAACACTTGTTAAAGTATGAATTACATTTTATCAGTATGGGAAAGGAGCCTGTAGTGAAGGGCTCCAATTGGCTAGCATCATCTGTGCTTGAATGGGATAATTCTATCTTGGGGTCTAATATTGAAGGAAAAAAAAATATTTCAAAACCATGACCTACAACCTAATTTAGTTATGACAACCTAATTTAGCTATTTTTTCCATTCTGCTTATTTCTTGCCTTAAAGAGAGAGAAAAAAAAGAAACTATGCTCCTTCAATTACAACAAATATTTATTTATGTAACTGTTTAATCTGATATCTAGTTTGTATATGCTCAGTCTCAGGGAGACTTGGCATTGAGCCAGCCCAGAAGAGTCAGCCTTACCAATTAGCCTTATTAAATAATGACCACCACAAAATATAATGTCCATCATATCTTGACAACCTTATTAAAATGTTACCCCTTTTTCCTATTTGTTTTACCCCTTTTTTTCCTATTTGTTTTATTCACAGCATTCATCAATATTTTCTGAGATTTATACACACATAAATATATGTAGTATGTGTGTATGTATTGTTGTTGTTTAGTTGCTAAGTCGTATCTGACTATTTGTGATCCGATGGACTGCAGTCCACCAGGTTTCTCCATCCATGGGATTTCCCAGGCAAGAATACTGGAATGGGGTGACATTTCCTCTTCCAGAGGATCTTTCCAACCCAGGGATAGAACCCACGTCTCCTGCACTGGCAGACAGATTCTTTACCACTGAGCTATCTGGGAAGCCTAAGTTTGTATTATATATGACTGTTAACCTACTTCTTCCAGAAATGAAGCTTAAAGGAAGAGTACTTGATATTAAACCAAGTTCAGAGTTTGTATTTTACATTTTTTATCTGAGCATTCTATTTACAGAAGTGACATTGTTTATTACTTTAAAGCAATGGCAAACATACCTGTTATCCTGAAGTAAGCAGAAGTCACGGGGAACTGGAGTAGTGATTCAAGGCAACGTGATTTACCTCTACTCAGTAGAATTATGCGCAAGATTGGAAGACTAGAATATATTTTGGCCTTTGAACACAATAAACACTTGTTAAAGTATGAATTACATTTTATCAGTATGGGAAAGGAGCCTGTAGTGAAGGGCTCCAATTGGCTAGCATCATCTGTGCTTGAATGGGATAATTCTATCTTGGGGTCTAATATTGAAGGAAAAAAAAAAAATACTGGTATTTCAAAACCATGACCTACAACCTAATTTAGTTATGACAACCTAATTTAGCTATTTTTTCCATTCTGCTTATTTCTTGCCTTAAAGAGAGAGAAAAAAAAGAAACTATGCTCCTTCAATTACAACAAATATTTATTTATGTAACTGTTTAATCTGATATCTAGTTTGTATATGCTCAGTCTCAGGGAGACTTGGCATTGAGCCAGCCCAGAAGAGTCAGCCTTACCAATTAGCCTTATTAAATAATGACCACCACAAAATATAATGTCCATCATATCTTGACAACCTTATTAAAAATGTTACCCCTTTTTTTCCTATTTGTTTTACCCCTTTTTTTCCTATTTGTTTTATTCACAGCATTCATCAATATTTTCTGAGATTTATACACACATAAATATATGTAGTATGTGTGTATGTATTGTTGTTGTTTAGTTGCTAAGTCGTATCTGATTATTTGTGATCCGATGGACTGTAGTCCACCAGGTTTCTCCATCCATGGGATTTCCCAGGCAAGAATACTGGAATGGGGTGACATTTCCTCTTCCAGAGGATCTTTCCAACCCAGGGATAGAACCCACGTCTCCTGCACTGGCAGACAGATTCTTTACCACTGAGCTATCTGGGAAGCCTAAGTTTGTATTATATATGACTGTTAACCTACTTCTTCCAGAAATGAAGCTTAATGAAAGTAGTAACTGTCTAGAAATTCTGTAGATAAGCAAATAGCAAATACGCAAAAAAATATGTACTGAAACCAGTAAGATTGGTCAAAAATAAAATAAGACATATAGTTGTTAACTGGAAAGAAACAAAACTTTCAGTCTTAATTGTTGGAATCTTATTTATTCTTATCTCTTATGAATCTCTAACTTCCTTA
This sequence comes from Tragulus kanchil, assembly GCA_022376925.1. Lineage (NCBI taxonomy): Eukaryota > Metazoa > Chordata > Mammalia > Artiodactyla > Tragulidae > Tragulus > Tragulus kanchil. Next base: position 105,303,278 of record JAIOJX010000023.1, on the reverse strand, counting down.
ATATATAGCATAGGTTAATCTCTGGAATTTTATATGTGTCAATAGGGTAGAATAAAGTGTTATCTACTACTTAAAGTTTCTCAGAGAATACTGTCACCAAATTATCAGTGATTCTAATCTTATCACTGATCTACTGGTGACACAATTTTAAAGAATAAAAGAAATAAAAATGTGAATTGTTGCCTTAGCAATAATAGAGGTTCAAAATAGTCAGGGAAAGTTGAAGTTCAAAGAACCATTAAAAGTTCATTCTAGTTACTTTTATCACTTTTAAGGTGAAAATACCTTATTTCACCTAATTTTAAGGTGAAACTGTGATTTTCAGTACAATTCTACTATCATCATTTCCATTAGAATAATCACCTAAGTTACTGTCATCAAATTTCCACAGAAAGCAGGAAAAAAGCAGTATTATTAAAAAAAAAAGTTCCCTATATGGTAAAAGTTCACATCCATAAAAGCTACAGGTAATAAATTTAATCAATATTTTTAATTTAAATAAATTTTCTCTGACAAAGATTTGGTATTAGACATTTCACAAACAGTTAATGAGTTCTCAAACAAATTTAGAAAGAAATAGATGTTGGCATATAGCTCTTTCTTGTCACATTAACTTGTTTTCCTTTAATTGGCTTCAGTCTCCAAATCAATATGAGTTCAAATCAGTTTTTAAGTAACATTCTGCATTGCTTTTTTCCTACATACAGCTATATTGTGTACTACTTAAATATGTTTTTCTATGTTTAACCACCATCCTCAGACAAAAAGTAGCCTTAAAATTAATTGCAAAGCTGAATTTGTTGTATACTCTAAGAATAATGGATCATTATAATATAAAAAAATAATAAAACAACGTTTATAATGAATTGTGGGACAACTATAAATGTTCTGATTTTTACACAAATATATTGAAGGCTATGTCTCTTCAGGAATCACAAAGCAAAGATGTCTTGCTCACTTTGTGATGAAAGATATCACAGACAAGAATTTAGCTTTGACTACAGCATTCCCCTGGATCAAAACAACCCAAAAAACTTTAGTAGTATCTCACTCTGCTAATAACTTCAAGTAAATAAACTTTATTTCCAGACTATTTTTCCAAATAAAGACATCTATTGATAAGAAACTTTAATTTTCATATTAACTTAGAAATTAATTTAAATAAGCACTTTAAAAGATTCTTTGTTATTTGACGATGATAGCCTCACTGTATTTTTGTATATTGTTTTTTTAATAGGACATACATATACAAGGATAAAGTATTGTCATGTGAATTTTGTTGAAATATACCAAAAGAGTAAAGAATGTGAATGGCTTTAGTATGTAAGAATATGAACAAAAACAAGAAGAAAGTAAACCAAACAAAGGGAAATTCTATTGCTTGATCTGTTGATCACTGACCTTTATTCTTAAACTGCTTTAATTATTTGGAGATCAGAAGATGGTGAGAGGGCAAATGCATCAATTGGAATATCGCTTTAAAGATGTTAACAAAACCTTCCTAGTACAGCATAAAGACCACTCAATCAGAGGGTTTTCAATCCCTCTTCTGGCCTCCATAGAGAGATTTCCTCATTTCTTTACTTTCCCCCTTTTTAAAATTATTTTCCAGCTCTACTGAGATGTAGTGGACATAGAATTGGGCAAATTTAAGGTGTACAACATATGATTTGATATATTTACATATCACAATGATTGTCATTCTTACACCTGCATCACATTGCATAACTACCAACTCTTTTTTGGTGTGTGGTAAGAACATTTAAGATTTATTTCCTTCACAACATTCAAGTATAGAATTCAGGATTATTAACTATGATCACAAAGTGGCATATCAGACCCCCAGAACTTATTCATCTATTAACTTGAAGTTTGTACTCTTTAATCAATATCTCCCCAACTCTCTCATCCTTGGTAACAAGTCTGGTGTCTTGAAACAGGTGTTTTCTGTCAAGAGGCTTGCAAATATGTAAAATGATGCTATTCTTCTCACTAATTTTTTCTGTTTTGGAAAATATAACTTTTTTCATGAGATATTCAGCTTATGTCTACCTGTGCTTTAAAGTATACATTATTAAGACAGTAGTAAAACTAGGAAAACTACCAAATATTTTACTTAAAAAACTATCTTTAAAGAAAAGGTGTAGGATTCACCAAACACAACTCTGTTCACTAGTATTTCTCTTTTTTAAGCGTAAATAAACTTTATTTCCAGACTATTTTTCCAAATAAAGACATCTATTGATAAGAAACTTTAATTTTCATATTAACTTAGAAATTAATTTAAATAAGCACTTTAAAAGATTCTTTGTTATTTGACGATGATAGCCTCACTGTATTTTTGTATATTGTTTTTTTAATAGGACATACATATACAAGGATAAAGTATTGTCATGTGAATTTTGTTGAAATATACCAAAAGAGTAAAGAATGTGAATGGCTTTAGTATGTAAGAATATGAACAAAAACAAGAAGAAAGTAAACCAAACAAAGGGAAATTCTATTGCTTGATCTGTTGATCACTGACCTTTATTCTTAAACTGCTTTAATTATTTGGAGATCAGAAGATGGTGAGAGGGCAAATGCATCAATTGGAATATCGCTTTAAAGATGTTAACAAAACCTTCCTAGTACAGCATAAAGACCACTCAATCAGAGGGTTTTCAATCCCTCTTCTGGCCTCCATAGAGAGATTTCCTCATTTCTTTACTTTCCCCCTTTTTAAAATTATTTTCCAGCTCTACTGAGATGTAGTGGACATAGAATTGGGCAAATTTAAGGTGTACAACATATGATTTGATATATTTACATATCACAATGATTGTCATTCTTACACCTGCATCACATTGCATAACTACCAACTCTTTTTTGGTGTGTGGTAAGAACATTTAAGATTTATTCCCTTCACAACATTCAAGTATAGAATTCAGGATTATTAACTATGATCACAAAGTGGCATATCAGACCCCCAGAACTTATTCATCTATTAACTTGAAGTTTGTACTCTTTAATCAATATCTCCCCAACTCTCTCATCCTTGGTAACAAGTCTGGTGTCTTGAAACAGGTGTTTTCTGTCAAGAGGCTTGCAAATATGTAAAATGATGCTATTCTTCTCACTAATTTTTTCTGTTTTGGAAAATATAACTTTTTTCATGAGATATTCAGCTTATGTCTACCTGTGCTTTAAAGTATACATTATTAAGACAGTAGTAAAACTAGGAAAACTACCAAATATTTTACTTAAAAAACTATCTTTAAAGAAAAGGTATAGTATTCACCAAACACAACTCTTTTCACTAGTATCTCTCTTAAGCATGCGCAGATTTCTAGAATTTCTATGAGTCCTGTTGGTGGCAAATATTTCTTCTGTACTAATTTATTATATCTCTGTAAACTAGTCAATAATTTGATAATGAGATTTCATTTATTTCCTCTTTCAATTTCAATGAATGAAAAACTACAGGAAAACATACTATGGAGATTACTGGATTTTCAAGGTTCTTTTCTTATTTTCCTGCTTTTGAGTATGTATCTTTTTGGTTGGGCTTCCGCAGTGACTCAGCAGTAAAGAATTCACCTGTAATGCAGGAGATTCAGGAAGCATGGGTTCAATCCCTGGGAGGGGAAGATCCTCTGAAGGAGGAAACAGCAATCCATTCCAATATTCTTGGTTGGAAAATTCAATGGACAGAGGAACCTGGTGGAATACAGTCTTCCCATGGGGTCACAAAAATTGGATACAACTTAGCAGGTGAGCACGTGTACACATGCACACACATACACACACACACACAGAGAGGAAGAGTTCATGACTGGAAGTTTCTACAAATGACCAGAGGGAGTTCCTTGTGTTTTTTCATGGATTTGACCATGGATGGTCAGGACCTGCAATGTGCCAAATATAGGTGTTAGCCCAGGGACTCAGAAAAAAGTAAGATCCAGCTCTTCTTCTTGAAGGCCTTGTGGTCTGCAGAGGAAGACATCATTGCATAACTACCAACTCTTTTTGGTGTGTGGTAAGAACATTTAAGATTTATTCCTTCACAACATTCAAGTATAGAATTCAGGATTATTAACTATGATCACAAAGTGGCATATCAGACCCTCAGAACTTATTCATCTATTAACTTGAAGTTTGTACTCTTTAATCAATATCTCCCCAACTCTCTCATCCTTGGTAACAAGTCTGGTGTCTTGAAACAGGTGTTTTCTGTCAAGAGGCTTGCAAATATGTAAAATGATGCTATTCTTCTCACTAATTTTTTCTGTTTTGGAAAATATAACTTTTTTCATGAGATATTCAGCTTATGTCTACCTGTGCTTTAAAGTATACATTATTAAGACAGTAGTAAAACTAGGAAAACTACCAAATATTTTACTTAAAAAACTATCTTTAAAGAAAAGGTATAGTATTCACCAAACACAACTCTTTTCACTAGTATCTCTCTTAAGCATGCGCAGATTTCTAGAATTTCTATGAGTCCTGTTGGTGGCAAATATTTCTTCTGTACTAATTTATTATATCTCTGTAAACTAGTCAATAATTTGATAATGAGATTTCATTTATTTCCTCTTTCAATTTCACTGAATGAAAAAAACTACAGGAAAACATACTATGGAGATTACTGGATTTTCAAGGTTCTTTTCTTATTTTCCTGCTTTTGAGTATGTATCTTTTTGGTTGGGCTTCCGCAGTGACTCAGCAGTAAAGAATTCACCTGTAATGCAGGAGATTCAGGAAGCATGGGTTCAATCCCTGGGAGGGGAAGATCCTCTGAAGGAGGAAACAGCAATCCATTCCAATATTCTTGGTTGGAAAATTCAATGGACAGAGGAACCTGGTGGAATACAGTCTTCCCATGGGGTCACAAAAATTGGATACAACTTAGCAGGTGAGCACGTGTACACATGCACACACATACACACACACACACAGAGAGGAAGAGTTCATGACTGGAAGTTTCTACAAATGACCAGAGGGAGTTCCTTGTGTTTTTTCATGGATTTGACCATGGATGGTCAGGACCTGCAATGTGCCAAATATAGGTGTTAGCCCAGGGACTCAGAAAAAAGTAAGATCCAGCTCTTCTTCTTGAAGGCCTTGTGGTCTGCAGAGGAAGACATCATGTGACAAATGCAAGGTTTATACTAGAATAAGCAGCTTAGAGGGTGGTAAGAGCAGGAGAGCCTAGGTTTGAATCTCAGCTCTAACATTTACCTGCTGGGTGACCTAACTTTCTGTGTGTTCCACTCATTTCATGTGTTCATATTTGTTCTGGGTGTCTTTTTATCACTCTACCACCTCTTCTCTCTCATTATATCATTTACCATGTTCAGGGACAATTTACAACAGAATATGCCAAACCTAACAGTTCCCTTTCAACAGTATCTGTCATCTGATCCTTCTGTATGAGCGATAACAAACTGTTCTGCAGAGGGGATGTACATCATCATGTTAGGAATTTCTAGTCCCAGGTATGCTCTACATTATGTGCTTGGGCTATGTATATTGGTTTTTCCCTGGGAAAATGTGTGCACTTACCATATTTCAGTAGTATTTCTGAGACACTTGAAAACCAAGTGATGCTTGTAATTGTTACAGGACTATGGGTTATACATAATGCGTTGTTGTTAAGTATAAAAGAAACAAAATACAACTTCTGCAAAAAAAATAATTAAGCATGTTTATCAAAAGTCTGTTTTTTAAATTGTAGTATATTTATTTATCTATTTTTGGCAATTCTGGGTTTTTACTGCTGCCACAGGCTCTTCTCTAGTGGCAGGGAGTAGGGGGTACTCTCTAGATGAGGTGAGCAGGCTTCTTGTTGAGGTGACTTTTCTTGTGGAACTCAGGCTCTAGGACTCATGGGCTATAGTAGTGCAGCACATGGGCTCAGTTGTTGCGGCTCCAAGACTCTAGAGCACAGGCTCCATAGTTGTGGCTCACGGGCTTAGTTGCTCCACAGCATGTGGGATATTCCCAGATCAGGAATTGAACTTGTGTCTCCTGCACTGGTATGCAAGTTCTTCACCACTGAGTTGCCAGGGAAAACCTGTAGTATTTTCTTGGTGAGACACAGTCCATGGGGTTGCAAAGAATCAGTCACTACTGTGCACAAACACACACACATTCACACACACACACACAAAGTTGATTTACAATGTTGTGCTGGTTTCAGGTGTGTAATCAAAGTGAAAAGCAGTTATGATGAATAAAATTTGTATGGAATTTATTTATTATTATTATATTTTAAAGGGTTTTGTTGTTTACTGCCACACATCAACCCAAATGTGCCATAGCTACATATATGTCTCCCATCTTCCCAAGCCTCCCCTATCCTCTTCCCCATCCCACACCTCCAGGTCGCTATAGAGCCCATGTTTGGAATCCCTTAGTCCCACAGCATATTTCCCCTCCCTCAAACCAATGTCTGAAGACTGTTCTCAGTGTTCATGTCTCCATTGTTGCTCTGCATATTCATTTATCAGAACCATCCTTCTATATTCTATACACATGTGTCAGCATACAATATTTATCTTTCTCTCTCTGACATACCTCACTCTGTATAATAGGTTCTAGATTCATTCACCGCATTAGAACTGATTCAAATACATGTCTTTTATGACTGAGTAATATTCTATTGTACATATGTACCACAGCTTCTTTATCCATTTATCTGTTGATGGACATCTAGATTGTTTCCATGTTCTAGCTATTGTGAATAGTGCTGTAATGAACAATGGGGTACATGTGTCTCTCTCAATTTTGATTTCCTCAGGTATATGCCTATTAGTGGGATTGCTGGGTCATATGGTGGTTCTATTCCTTTTTTTTTTTTTGAAGAATCTCCACACTGTCGTCCATAGTGGCTGTATCAGTTCACATTCCCACCAACAGTGCAAGAGGGTTCCCTTTTCTCCACACCCTCTCCAGCATTTATTGTTTGTAGACTTTTTGATGATGGCCATTCTGACTGATGTGGGGTCATATCTCATTGTAGTTTTGATTAGTATTTCTCATATATTTTTAAGCTGAATTAATTTGTACATATTTGAGTCTTTTTAAAAATCTAAGCTGACACATGGTATCTAAAAAGCAGTAAAATTTTGATTCCTTAAATTATTTTAATTTTATTCAACAAGTTGTTAAATATTTGTTTCTTGCTTTTCACAGAAAAGGAAATTTCAAACATGCCTCTATAAACGCAAACACCTTTATCAAGTGTTAAACAAGTGTTAAACAAGTTAAATTCTATACGTGTAGCTGATTTCTCCAAAACATTAGCAGATACTCTGTTCAAGATAGTTTGGGTTTGTGTAGTGAAACGTGCCAATTAAACACATAAAAGGAAACAGGTTTGACATAAAGTTTTCAGAGCTAGCTCTCTTGCCTCCTGAGATGCTTGGAAGCATCCTGAATGTCTGCAACAGACTGTCCTTTCATCTAATACAATGATAAAAACCAACCCCTTCACTGTTATAGTTCACTCATCAAGGTACGTGTTATACAACGTACTTGTACTTATCATCCTATATTAGAATTATTTCTGTAACAGTTCTAAGAAAACAAACCTAAAATATACTCTAGAATCTACGTTAGTTTTTCTACATAGGAACTTTTACAAAGAATTTCACCTATTTTTATGTATAATCTCAAGAGAATTTCCTAGTTTGTAAGGAATTAGGGAAGTAGACCCGAACCACCACTTCTGATAACATAGGAATTAAATAGAATTCCCCTTGTTAAAAATGATTTTTAAGGGACCTCCCTGAGGGTCCAGTGATTAAGAATACTTCTGCCAGTGCAGGAGACATGGGTTTTGGGAACTCCACTGTCCATGTGTCTCTCTCAATTTTGATTTCCTCAGGTATATGCCTATTAGTGGGATTGCTGGGTCATATGGTGGTTCTATTCCTTTTTTTTTTTTGAAGAATCTCCACACTGTCGTCCATAGTGGCTGTATCAGTTCACATTCCCACCAACAGTGCAAGAGGGTTCCCTTTTCTCCACACCCTCTCCAGCATTTATTGTTTGTAGACTTTTTGATGATGGCCATTCTGACTGATGTGGGGTCATATCTCATTGTAGTTTTGATTAGTATTTCTCATATATTTTTAAGCTGAATTAATTTGTACATATTTGAGTCTTTTTAAAAATCTAAGCTGACACATGGTATCTAAAAAGCAGTAAAATTTTGATTCCTTAAATTATTTTAATTTTATTCAACAAGTTGTTAAATATTTGTTTCTTGCTTTTCACAGAAAAGGAAATTTCAAACATGCCTCTATAAACGCAAACACCTTTATCAAGTGTTAAACAAGTGTTAAACAAGTTAAATTCTATACGTGTAGCTGATTTCTCCAAAACATTAGCAGATACTCTGTTCAAGATAGTTTGGGTTTGTGTAGTGAAACGTGCCAATTAAACACATAAAAGGAAACAGGTTTGACATAAAGTTTTCAGAGCTAGCTCTCTTGCCTCCTGAGATGCTTGGAAGCATCCTGAATGTCTGCAACAGACTGTCCTTTCATCTAATACAATGATAAAAACCAACCCCTTCACTGTTATAGTTCACTCATCAAGGTACGTGTTATACAACGTACTTGTACTTATCATCCTATATTAGAATTATTTCTGTAACAGTTCTAAGAAAACAAACCTAAAATATACTCTAGAATCTACGTTAGTTTTTCTACATAGGAACTTTTACAAAGAATTTCACCTATTTTTATGTATAATCTCAAGAGAATTTCCTAGTTTGTAAGGAATTAGGGAAGTAGACCCGAACCACCACTTCTGATAACATAGGAATTAAATAGAATTCCCCTTGTTAAAAATGATTTTTAAGGGACCTCCCTGAGGGTCCAGTGATTAAGAATACTTCTGCCAGTGCAGGAGACATGGGTTTGATCCCTTGTCCAGGAAGATCTCGCGTGCCTTTGCAACTGAGCCTACATGCATGGTCTGCAAGAGAAGCTACCATAATGAGAAGCCTGTACACCTAGACAAAGCATCACTCCTATAAGCTGCAACTAGAGAAACCCCACATGCAGCAAAAAAGACTCATTTCAACCAAAAATCTTTAAAAAAAAATAAATATTTTAAAAAATGTGTAAAGAAATGCCGTTTATAGTTTGCATCTATGATCACAAACACAAGTTTCTAGATAAGACTATTTAATGGTATTAACATGTATAGATAAACTTAATATATGTTAATATCATAGTGAAATATCCTATTAAATATGACTTCTTAAAAACCACAAAAAGGAACTTAGTTATTTTTATTCTCATAGAGACACATTTGAAATTGGGATAGATCTGTTTTTTATGCATTTTAAATTGTGACAGATCCAATTTTTTTTTGGCTACGTGATATCACTTACATGTGGAGTCTAAAAAAGATACAAATGAATCTACCTACAAAACAGAAAGGGACTCAGAAACATAGAAAACAAACCTCTGGCTACCATAGAGGAAAGGGGTGGGGTGGGGATAAACTAGGACTTTGGGATTAACAGATGCAAACTACTATATACAATAGACACAGAACAAGAACCTACTCTAGGGCAAGAGGCTTCCCTAGTGGCTCAGTGATAAAAAATCCACCTGCTGATGCATGAGACATAGCTTCAGTCCCTGGGTAGGGAAAATTCCCTGGAGAAGGAAATGACAACTCACTCCAGGATTCTTGCCTGGTACATCCCATGGACAGAGAAGCCTGTCAGGCTACAGTCCATGGGGTCACAAAAGAGTCAGATATGATTCAGTGACTAAACAACAACACTGGCAAAAGCAGCTCATTTTTTGTTTCAATCATTGAAAAAGAAAAGGTGCTGGTTGACTTCTGCACTAACAAAATTATTCTATCTTCCATTGTGTAGTAATAAGAAAAGTCAAAAATAAAATTCCAACTTTTAGTAGGAAGTAGACCCGAACCACCACTTCTGATAACATAGGAATTAAATAGAATTCCCCTTGTTAAAAATGATTTTTAAGGGACCTCCCTGAGGGTCCAGTGATTAAGAATACTTCTGCCAGTGCAGGAGACATGGGTTTGATCCCTTGTCCAGGAAGATCTCGCGTGCCTTTGCAACTGAGCCTACATGCATGGTCTGCAAGAGAAGCTACCATAATGAGAAGCCTGTACACCTAGACAAAGCATCACTCCTATAAGCTGCAACTAGAGAAACCCCACATGCAGCAAAAAAGACTCATTTCAACCAAAAATCTTTAAAAAAAAAATAAATATTTTAAAAAATGTGTAAAGAAATGCCGTTTATAGTTTGCATCTATGATCACAAACACAAGTTTCTAGATAAGACTATTTAATGGTATTAACATGTATAGATAAACTTAATATATGTTAATATCATAGTGAAATATCCTATTAAATATGACTTCTTAAAAACCACAAAAAGGAACTTAGTTATTTTTATTCTCATAGAGACACATTTGAAATTGGGATAGATCTGTTTTTTATGCATTTTAAATTGTGACAGATCCAATTTTTTTTTGGCTACGTGATATCACTTACATGTGGAGTCTAAAAAAGATACAAATGAATCTACCTACAAAACAGAAAGGGACTCAGAAACATAGAAAACAAACCTCTGGCTACCATAGAGGAAAGGGGTGGGGTGGGGATAAACTAGGACTTTGGGATTAACAGATGCAAACTACTATATACAATAGACACAGAACAAGAACCTACTCTAGGGCAAGAGGCTTCCCTAGTGGCTCAGTGATAAAAAATCCACCTGCTGATGCATGAGACATAGCTTCAGTCCCTGGGTAGGGAAAATTCCCTGGAGAAGGAAATGACAACTCACTCCAGGATTCTTGCCTGGTACATCCCATGGACAGAGAAGCCTGTCAGGCTACAGTCCATGGGGTCACAAAAGAGTCAGATATGATTCAGTGACTAAACAACAACACTGGCAAAAGCAGCTCATTTTTTGTTTCAATCATTGAAAAAGAAAAGGTGCTGGTTGACTTCTGCACTAACAAAATTATTCTATCTTCCATTGTGTAGTAATAAGAAAAGTCAAAAAATAAAATTCCAACTTTTAGTAGGAAAGAAGACTGCCAGGAGAAACCAAACTTGTGTTCACAATTTGTTTAGGACACTTAACAAGGCCATCTCTTCCATTTAATCTCTATCATTGAGACAGTCGTTCTCCTTAGTTTTAGCTTCCATATTTGTGAAGTACCCTAATTGCTAAAATGTATTAAATAGCCCTCAGATTGATGCTTGGGTGGTTATCACAGTCATTTGTGGATCTGTGAAGAGTGACAAAAGCTTTGTTGCCCTACATAAACATTCCTAGCTGAGGCTGACAGGGTGACACTCTACCTTCTTGTTTCAGTTCTTCTACTGGAAACAAGTGTCCTTTGGCGGGCAGGGGGTCTATTTAATGAAGGCAAAAGAATAAATGAGTTAGGATTAGATAATTAGATGGCATCACTGACTCAAAGCCATGAATTTGAGCAAACTCAAAGAGATAGTGAGGGCGCCTGGGGTGCTGCAGTCCAAGGGGTTGCAAAGAGTCAGACAACACCAAGGTACAGAATAACAATGAAACAATGACAAGGTCTATTTAAAGCCATGTTTTTGTTTTTCTTTTTCATTTTGGCATCTTTTTGTTGGTGATTCCGCTCTTAACAATGGCCTCCAAGCATAGTATTGAAACATTGTCTAGTATAACTCCATAAAATAAGGCTGTGATATGTCTTATGGAGAAATCATAATTCTAATGCTGTCAGCTGTAAGGTCAATGCTAACATATCAACAATAGATACATATGCAAAAAGGAAGAGGAAATTCACCAGTTTGTATGTGAAGTCACCCTGTGAAAGGTATAGCATCTACTGCATGTGATGATAACATGGAAAAGTAGCTAAATTTGTAGATTAATGACAGAAAAGTAATGTTAAAATAAAAAAGAGGATATTTGGACTGCATGGTAGAGGCTGAAAGCCAACAGATTTCATGGTCACACTAACCAGTGTAGGGAAATAGTTAAACCTGAAGGTAAGGCAGTTGATGTAGATCAAGAGGGTGCAGAATATTTTTAATAATACTTGCTAAGTGCTATAAGGGCTTCCTTGATGGCACAGTGGAAAAGAATCTGATTAACAATTCAGGAGATGGTGACTTCTATCCCTAGGTTGTGAAGATCTCCTGGAGAAGGAAATGGCAACCCAGTCCAGTATCATTGCTTGGGAAAGCCCATGGACAGAGGAGCCTGGTGGGTGACAGTCCATGGGGTCACAAAGAGTAGAACATGACTGAGCACACATGCACACTGTTTACACAGGGAGAGAGTTTCATGAAAGAGAAGATCAAATTTTTCTCACTAGGATTTGGTGACTGAGTCTCTCTAACATAAAAGGTCTTTCAGTTGAAAAAAATGTTTGAGGTTTTCAGGAACTTGTAACCCTGTATTTTCCCTTGGAGTAATAGCTCACTATTCAGAGTCAGTGTACATGGTCTATTCTGAGCAGTGGTTTAGCCTGTGTAATACTCTGTGATAAAATGACCTTTGTCCTTTAATTACAGGCTTAATTTTCTCATGATTAAATCTACTGCATCATTCTAATTGAAGCATGTTTTACACCTAAAGGATTATTTTTGCTATTGGATTTTCTCTTATCCAAAAAAAAAAAAAAGAAAAAAGAAGTTCCCTGGGGAGATCTGAGATTGGAAACTTGAGATCCTGCAAGTCAACCAAAAAGGAAAGAAATGCCTGCATGATTCTTCAGGGCTAAACTAATCTGTATTTTAACAAGATATTTCCCACATAGATCTAGACAATAACACAGCATTTATCTGACTTTGCATGGAGTGCAATATCATAGATATTTATGCACAAAGTAGCTTCAGTCACGTCCGACTATTTTTGACCCTATGGATGTTAGCCCACAGGGTTCCTCTGCGCATAAGATTCTCCGGGCAAGAATAAAAGGGTGGGTTATTATGCCCTCCTCCAGGAGATCTTCCCAATTAAGGGATCAAACCCATGTCCCTTATGTCTTCTGCATTGGCCAGTGGGTTCTTTACTCCTAGAACTACCTGGAAAGTCCCAACAGATATTAACTATTACTACTACATAAATGTTCTGTTATGAGGCCAGGCACTAAAATTTGGAACAAAGCAAAGAAGGTGCAGAATATTTTTAATAATACTTGCTAAGTGCTATAAGGGCTTCCTTGATGGCACAGTGGAAAAGAATCTGATTAACAATTCAGGAGATGGTGACTTCTATCCCTAGGTTGTGAAGATCTCCTGGAGAAGGAAATGGCAACCCAGTCCAGTATCATTGCTTGGGAAAGCCCATGGACAGAGGAGCCTGGTGGGTGACAGTCCATGGGGTCACAAAGAGTAGAACATGACTGAGCACACATGCACACTGTTTACACAGGGAGAGAGTTTCATGAAAGAGAAGATCAAATTTTTCTCACTAGGATTTGGTGACTGAGTCTCTCTAACATAAAAGGTCTTTCAGTTGAAAAAAATGTTTGAGGTTTTCAGGAACTTGTAACCCTGTATTTTCCCTTGGAGTAATAGCTCACTATTCAGAGTCAGTGTACATGGTCTATTCTGAGCAGTGGTTTAGCCTGTGTAATACTCTGTGATAAAATGACCTTTGTCCTTTAATTACAGGCTTAATTTTCTCATGATTAAATCTACTGCATCATTCTAATTGAAGCATGTTTTACACCTAAAGGATTATTTTTGCTATTGGATTTTCTCTTATCCAAAAAAAAAAAAAAAGAAAAAAGAAGTTCCCTGGGGAGATCTGAGATTGGAAACTTGAGATCCTGCAAGTCAACCAAAAAGGAAAGAAATGCCTGCATGATTCTTCAGGGCTAAACTAATCTGTATTTTAACAAGATATTTCCCACATAGATCTAGACAATAACACAGCATTTATCTGACTTTGCATGGAGTGCAATATCATAGATATTTATGCACAAAGTAGCTTCAGTCACGTCCGACTATTTTTGACCCTATGGATGTTAGCCCACAGGGTTCCTCTGCGCATAAGATTCTCCGGGCAAGAATAAAAGGGTGGGTTATTATGCCCTCCTCCAGGAGATCTTCCCAATTAAGGGATCAAACCCATGTCCCTTATGTCTTCTGCATTGGCCAGTGGGTTCTTTACTCCTAGAACTACCTGGAAAGTCCCAACAGATATTAACTATTACTACTACATAAATGTTCTGTTATGAGGCCAGTCACTAAAATTTGGAACAAAGCAAAGAAGGTGCAATGCTTTGTTTTTGTGAATAGCAAAGCAAATTCTGCCATAGTTCAGCTCTTCTAAAATCTGACATTTAAGATACTTCAGAATCCTATGTAAATGTATGATCAACTATGATTTTTATATGTGTATTTTTCTTGTTTTGATTTTTTTTAAATAAATAGATTTATGTCTTCCAACAGAGGGCTGGCTGTTACTGGTTCCTTCTTTTAACCATTCGCTACATTATATACTCAGGACCTTTCTAATTCTTACTATTTATGGACTCATGTCTAAACTAAAGCTAAAAACTGTTGTCCTTGAGAAAAGTTAATCATGTCTCCAAAGAAATATCATATATATAAATATTTCCTTTTCTTTTTTCTTCACATCTCCAGAGATTCAACTAGTTGTCCAAGCTGACAGAAGAATGAAGATAAACATGTAGAGAAGAAAAAAAAAAAAAAACAAATGTGAGTTATTGCCCTCCTGCAGTTCAGATTTTTCAGGAAACTCATGGACATCAAGAAAAAAACAGGCACATATGGGAATATTTCCTTCAGGACAGTATTTGTCTGAATAAAATCCACTCATGAGAGCAAACTTCCTCCTTCTCAAGAACTGGTATAGTTAGAAGTTAAGAAGAATATATCTGGGTCACTCTTCAGATAGAACATCAATGATTCCCAGGAATAGCTTCCCAAGCAAAAAGGGGCAAAGAACAGAACTGATGTCAAAAACCACTTTTTTAGCCCACTGTGGGTAAGTGCTTCTAACTCTTAAAATATGTCAACCCTTAAAGAAAAGACAGAAAACTCTTCCTAAGAATATAGTTGTTTGTGGGCAGGTGACAGAAAAACGTGGTAGGGAGGAAGCAATGGTATCCTTTCACCATTACTTTTCAGAATGTGATTTTTTTCACTCTTTATATGACAGTTGCCTTTCTACATCAAGTCCTATTTCACTGACTTAATACAACAGTGTAGCTATGATGTTCTTTTGCTAAATTTAACACATATATATTATGCCATTCATGATAATTATCAGTATATACAGCATGTTTTAGCAATGATAAGTGGGAAGACCAAGCAGAGCTAACACATTTAGCTGGATTTTTTTAGGACTCACCTAGATTTGCCAAACTGCTGAGATCCAACACATCAGAGGGATGGATTAGGCCTTTTGTGATTGTAGGAGTTCATATAAGAGGTTGGTGCCAATCAGCCTGTTGCACTTGAGTCTGGTACAAAGGCCACAGATCAGCAAGGCTGGAAGCCGGGAAGGAGAGATGGACACGGTGTGAAAGAGACAGACTAGAACCCATAAGGATGAACCCATGTGTATAAGCTTAAACCTGAATCTGTCTTTCTCTGGAACACACAGTGGTCTCTGGTTGCCTTCAGATCTTCAATTTAGATGATGCAAGTGGCCAGCCAAAAAGCCAGTACACAACATCATAGAAGTGTATAGGAAACTAGCTCAGGGTTTTATAAAACTGAAGAAAACAACCTTGAGAGCAGCGGGTTCAGCTGAGGATTGTGTAACCCTGCACTGACCTGTGTGAGAGCACAGGTTGATGTATCAAGTCCACATTGTAAATCACGGGCACATTGCCCCAACTTTTGTCCAGATTCAAGTTAAGGAAAGAAAGTCTGGAAAACGCATTTGCTGTTGACCTAACGTGACATTTAAAAGCTATCCCAATAGCTGTTTGATGTCAAATTTTATAATGTCATGTTAGTTTCTCAGAGATTTTGATTTTTTGTATTCTTGACTCAATAACATTTTCAGTTATTGTTTAAAAAGGACCCTGGTTACTATTATTCAGCTATGTAAAAGTAAATCTTTTCTAGATATAAAAGTCGTCATCAAAAGCCACATGTATATGAACATTTGCAAAATTAAAAGTATTTGAATATACAGTTTAGGGTGCTCCTTTTTCATTTTAGCATTATGTTAGAGCAACTATTTCCCAATGGAAATAAAATTATTTGAAAATATGGCTTAATTCTCTCAATACTATTTCATAATTACCATAACATAATTTTCTTTATTAATCCCAGAAATTCAGAGCATTTCCAAAGTTTAATAGTATGACTGATAATGTTATACAATACACATGTGCACAAATTTTAATAGGAATTTTTTATTATTTCCTTAAACTATATTACTAATTGTTGAATTACTGGATTATTCAGCCTTGAAAATACTGTTTTGGCCACATTTGAGTGTTTTAGGGGGCTTTAAACATTTCTCTTTATAAATATTATTGTATTGCCAAATTTGATCAAGTTTGAAGTGTTAGATTACATTTGACTCACATAAATGTATATCATACCTTCTTCCTTTTTTTTGCGGGGGAGGGGAGCACTTCTATTGGTCTTTCATTTATTCATTTTCTTCATTCTTTGGCCTGTGTGGGCCTACCATCACAGTGGCCTCTCTCATCGCAGAGAACCGGCTCTGGGCACTTGCGCTCCAGAACTCAGGCTAGGTAATTGGACACATCGGTCCAGCCGCTCTGTGGCACATGGGATCCTCCCAGGCCAGGGATCGAACCGGTGCCCCCCTGCACTTCAAGGAGGTGTCCTCACCCACTGGACCACCAGGGAAGCCCCATACCTTCTTTAAAAGTTAGATTTAGGATCCTTAAACTTTCTGCACTTAGCACCTGTATCTTTTTTAAATGTGAATTTATTTTTTGATGTATCAAATGTGTTTATTCTCTGGATCCTCATACTATTTATAGGAGACTTAATATTTTGTCATTAGTTTTCTTCTTTCAATTTTACTGAGTGTGTACCAGGGTTTTCTAAGTTTTTCTTCTTATATTAACTTTCAACAGCTTAACCTTTCTCCTTTTGAATCCTCCAGGATATTCCCAATTTACTTGTTCTACAAGCTTATTTCATGTTTGTAAACATGATTTCATGACAAATTCTTGACAGGAATATTTGTTTACCTGAAGTTAGCATATTTACTTTACTTGTCCTGGATCTTTTTAGCATTTTCATCAATATTTAGGAAAACCTCCAGAAATAACAAAGAAAATAAGAAAAAAAAAGAATGAAGGAAAAAAGAAAAGAATGAAAAGTCTATATTTTTGTAACTATTTTTCATTTTAAACCTAATTATCTGGTGTTTGTGAATTTTACTGTGCTGTCAAATAAGGAAACTGTCAGACACAAGGGCTGAAGTAAGGAAGAACACACTTCCTCACTTTTATCACTGAGGTCCTCAGGTGTTCACTTGTGTCATGAGGTGAAACATGGCCAGAGCAGCAACTATTCACTTATACAAAAATTATCAGGATGGAGTTAGTGTAACTTATTCTCAATTTATAAACAGTTTAAACCATCTCTATTTTCTCTATATTTTATAAGTAACTTGTAGTTAAGAAAATCTCAGTCAGAAAAGCTCATTTCATAAAAACAGTTTAAACCATTTTTTTCTCTTTTTTTTTCATTCTTTGGCCTTTTTTTTTTTGTGTGGGCCTACCATCACAGTGGCCTCTCTCATCGCAGAGAACCGGCTCTGGGCACTTGCGCTCCAGAACTCAGGCTAGGTAATTGGACACATCGGTCCAGCCGCTCTGTGGCACATGGGATCCTCCCAGGCCAGGGATCGAACCGGTGCCCCCCTGCACTTCAAGGAGGTGTCCTCACCCACTGGACCACCAGGGAAGCCCCATACCTTCTTTAAAAGTTAGATTTAGGATCCTTAAACTTTCTGCACTTAGCACCTGTATCTTTTTTAAATGTGAATTTATTTTTTGATGTATCAAATGTGTTTATTCTCTGGATCCTCATACTATTTATAGGAGACTTAATATTTTGTCATTAGTTTTCTTCTTTCAATTTTACTGAGTGTGTACCAGGGTTTTCTAAGTTTTTCTTCTTATATTAACTTTCAACAGCTTAACCTTTCTCCTTTTGAATCCTCCAGGATATTCCCAATTTACTTGTTCTACAAGCTTATTTCATGTTTGTAAACATGATTTCATGACAAATTCTTGACAGGAATATTTGTTTACCTGAAGTTAGCATATTTACTTTACTTGTCCTGGATCTTTTTAGCATTTTCATCAATATTTAGGAAAACCTCCAGAAATAACAAAGAAAATAAGAAAAAAAAAAGAATGAAGGAAAAAAGAAAAGAATGAAAAGTCTATATTTTTGTAACTATTTTTCATTTTAAACCTAATTATCTGGTGTTTGTGAATTTTACTGTGCTGTCAAATAAGGAAACTGTCAGACACAAGGGCTGAAGTAAGGAAGAACACACTTCCTCACTTTTATCACTGAGGTCCTCAGGTGTTCACTTGTGTCATGAGGTGAAACATGGCCAGAGCAGCAACTATTCACTTATACAAAAATTATCAGGATGGAGTTAGTGTAACTTATTCTCAATTTATAAAAACAGTTTAAACCATCTCTATTTTCTCTATATTTTATAAGTAACTTGTAGTTAAGAAAATCTCAGTCAGAAACAGCTCATCAAATGTCATATAAGTATGTTTAGCTTCTTCCATTGTGAGATCTCACAGATGTGTCCACAATTTTCTTACACGGACAGTCTACAGGAAATTTCTAAACAATGGCTTCACATACGGCATCATGTAAAAGAAAAGAAGAAAGCATTAAAACACAAATTTAGATGCTACAATTCCTGCTTTTAAAATTACCATATTTTTCAATGTAAAAGTTGTATACATTTACTGTAAAAACATCCCTAAAAGGACAAAACTAAAAAAAAAGTTTCACTTCCTAACTAAATTATATTTGACATATTTAAGTGTCTATTTATAAATTTTATATAGTTGTGCTTATCCATATATATATATAAATAAATAGAAATCCTTATATGCTATATATTTATGAATTATAAAATAAGAAATGCACCCAGAAAAAAATTTGAGAATATCAGTAAAAATAAGTATACTTAATTCGACATACATTATATACACATATATAATATATATATGCATATATATATTGTGTATATATATACACACACACATACATATATGTGTATATATACATATATATATACACACACACGTACATTTTCATATACATATTTCGCAGGTGGCTCAGTGGTAAAGAATCCACCTGTCAATGCAGGAGATGCAGGCTCCATCCCTGGGTTGTGAAGATCCCCTAGATAAGGAAATGACAACCCATCCTAGTATTCTTGTCTGGGAAATTCGAAGGACAGAGGAACCTAGCAGGCTGTAGTCCACAGGGTTGCAAAGATTTGGACACGACTAGTTCCACATTTTTCATTTTAAACCTAATTATCTGGTGTTTGTGAATTTTACTGTGCTGTCAAATAAGGAAACTGTCAGACACAAGGGCTGAAGTAAGGAAGAACACACTTCCTCACTTTTATCACTGAGGTCCTCAGGTGTTCACTTGTGTCATGAGGTGAAACATGGCCAGAGCAGCAACTATTCACTTATACAAAAATTATCAGGATGGAGTTAGTGTAACTTATTCTCAATTTATAAAAACAGTTTAAACCATCTCTATTTTCTCTATATTTTATAAGTAACTTGTAGTTAAGAAAATCTCAGTCAGAAACAGCTCATCAAATGTCATATAAGTATGTTTAGCTTCTTCCATTGTGAGATCTCACAGATGTGTCCACAATTTTCTTACACGGACAGTCTACAGGAAATTTCTAAACAATGGCTTCACATACGGCATCATGTAAAAGAAAAGAAGAAAGCATTAAAACACAAATTTAGATGCTACAATTCCTGCTTTTAAAATTACCATATTTTTCAATGTAAAAGTTGTATACATTTACTGTAAAAACATCCCTAAAAGGACAAAACTAAAAAAAAAGTTTCACTTCCTAACTAAATTATATTTGACATATTTAAGTGTCTATTTATAAATTTTATATAGTTGTGCTTATCCATATATATATATAAATAAATAGAAATCCTTATATGCTATATATTTATGAATTATAAAATAAGAAATGCACCCAGAAAAAAATTTGAGAATATCAGTAAAAATAAGTATACTTAATTCGACATACATTATATACACATATATAATATATATATGCATATATATATTGTGTATATATATACACACACACACACATACATATATGTGTATATATACATATATATATACACACACACGTACATTTTCATATACATATTTCGCAGGTGGCTCAGTGGTAAAGAATCCACCTGTCAATGCAGGAGATGCAGGCTCCATCCCTGGGTTGTGAAGATCCCCTAGATAAGGAAATGACAACCCATCCTAGTATTCTTGTCTGGGAAATTCGAAGGACAGAGGAACCTAGCAGGCTGTAGTCCACAGGGTTGCAAAGATTTGGACACGACTGAGCACATAAACACATATACACACTGCTATTAATGACACACATGTAATATAAAGCATATGCTGCTATGTGTGTTTAGCCATGTCCAGCTCTTTTTGACCCTATGAACTGCAGGTCATCAGGCTCCTCTGTCCATGGGATTTTCCAAGCAAGAATACTGGAGTGGGTTGCCCTTTCCTTCTCCAGAGGACTTTATCCACTAAGGAACTAAAGCTGCATCTCCTGCATTGCAGGTGGATTCTTTACTGGTGAGCCACCAAGGAAACTCTCATTAATAGCACTATTTTGTTTTACATATTTTCTCCTTAAGCAAGTTCATTCTCATAATTACATAACCTACTTTCTAATAGTCTAAAATTCTTGTCCCTCTGTTTTTATGAGACTGCTGTTACACATGTAAAATATTTGCAACTCTCTTGTATCTTTAAAAAATGTCCTCCTTTCAATTACCCCTTCACCTCCAGTTCCTAGCTCACCTTAGGTGTCCCCAATATCCTAATTTCTGGAAACCTTGTACTTACACCATTACCTCTTCCCCATTCTTCCTCTACCCATTGTGGTTTTTTCTTTTTTTAACCTCTGTAATATTTCACCAGAACTTCACTTAACAAAACGCATCAGAGTTTCATATTGACAAAGGTAAGGGATATTTGTCTGTATGATCTTAACATTCTCATTCAGTAACCTTTACCACTGCCGACCACACTCTCCTTTGTTTGTTATCAGCTGCCTTTTTTTTTTTTTTAATTTTGGCCTATTTTATTGGTCCTCTTTATTTATTTTTATCCATCTTTACTCTCTGGTCCATGTGGGCCTCCTATCGCAGTGGCCTCTCTCATTGCAGAGCACTGGCTCTGGGTGCATCCACTCAAGAGTGCTGGCTCATAATTGGACACACTTGTCCAGCCACTTCGCGGCACATGAGATCTTCCCCAACCAGAGATCAAACCGCTGTCCCCTGCACTGCAAGGTGGACTCTTTACCCACTGGACCACCATGGAAGCCCTCAGCTGCCTTTAATAGTTGGGCCTGACTGAAACATTCTTCTGCCTCAGATTCTGAGGGACCCCCTACTCTTACGTTTTTCCTTCATTCTAAGCACATCTGCTCAGGCAGCTCTGCTGACTTACCTGCTTGACTTGCCACATTTAATGTTGGCTATTCTTAACGCTCAGCTCTGAGTTCTTTTCTCTTTTCACTCTTTTGTCCCTTCCAAGTCAATCTCAGCCAGACAGTCATTTGAAAATCATACATCAATGATTTCTACATATTTATTGCTCACCCAAATCCTTCACCTCTGTTTAATTATATTATATCCACCTAATTGCATTTTTTACTAGGAGCAGAGTGAGGAATTAGGTTGTGAAAGATTTACCTTATAATTCAAAATGTTTACTGATACTCTGTTCCCAAAGAAACAGCAGCTCTGCTCATTTTCTTGATTCCTTACTTTTCAGTCACCTCTCTTTCTCCTGGGGAACATGTCTTTAAATTTTTCAGATTGGCTTCTTTTTTATCTCCTTAGAAGCATTTAAATCTTTATATTTCTAAGTATTTACAAATATAAGTATGTGCAATCCACATTCCTTAAAAAGTGAAAGACAATTTGAATGAGCTTTTTTTCTCGAGGTGCTCAGATAAGTTTTATTGATCTAATAACACCATTACCTCTTCCCCATTCTTCCTCTACCCATTGTGGTTTTTTCTTTTTTTAACCTCTGTAATATTTCACCAGAACTTCACTTAACAAAACGCATCAGAGTTTCATATTGACAAAGGTAAGGGATATTTGTCTGTATGATCTTAACATTCTCATTCAGTAACCTTTACCACTGCCGACCACACTCTCCTTTGTTTGTTATCAGCTGCCTTTTTCCTTTTAATTTTGGCCTATTTTATTGGTCCTCTTTATTTATTTTTATCCATCTTTACTCTCTGGTCCATGTGGGCCTCCTATCGCAGTGGCCTCTCTCATTGCAGAGCACTGGCTCTGGGTGCATCCACTCAAGAGTGCTGGCTCATAATTGGACACACTTGTCCAGCCACTTCGCGGCACATGAGATCTTCCCCAACCAGAGATCAAACCGCTGTCCCCTGCACTGCAAGGTGGACTCTTTACCCACTGGACCACCATGGAAGCCCTCAGCTGCCTTTAATAGTTGGGCCTGACTGAAACATTCTTCTGCCTCAGATTCTGAGGGACCCCCTACTCTTACGTTTTTCCTTCATTCTAAGCACATCTGCTCAGGCAGCTCTGCTGACTTACCTGCTTGACTTGCCACATTTAATGTTGGCTATTCTTAACGCTCAGCTCTGAGTTCTTTTCTCTTTTCACTCTTTTGTCCCTTCCAAGTCAATCTCAGCCAGACAGTCATTTGAAAATCATACATCAATGATTTCTACATATTTATTGCTCACCCAAATCCTTCACCTCTGTTTAATTATATTATATCCACCTAATTGCATTTTTTACTAGGAGCAGAGTGAGGAATTAGGTTGTGAAAGATTTACCTTATAATTCAAAATGTTTACTGATACTCTGTTCCCAAAGAAACAGCAGCTCTGCTCATTTTCTTGATTCCTTACTTTTCAGTCACCTCTCTTTCTCCTGGGGAACATGTCTTTAAATTTTTCAGATTGGCTTCTTTTTTATCTCCTTAGAAGCATTTAAATCTTTATATTTCTAAGTATTTACAAATATAAGTATGTGCAATCCACATTCCTTAAAAAGTGAAAGACAATTTGAATGAGCTTTTTTTCTCGAGGTGCTCAGATAAGTTTTATTGATCTAATAAATCCATATTTTTGAAGCATTTGTGCTATATATAGTGCAAAGAGAAAATGACTTAAAGCAATTTTTCAGCTTATCACTTTTTTCCAGTATGATGTTGCTGAAAATAGGTGACATTATTAGAGTTCCAGTAAAACCTGCCTCTCCCTCCATGTCTTATGGGGCTTCCCTGGTGACTCAGATAGTAAAGAACCTGCCTGGAATACAGCAGACATGGGTTTGATCCTTGAGTCAGGAAGATCCTGTGGAAAAGGGAATGGTAACTCACTCCAGTATTCTTGGCTGGAGAATTCCAGGACAGAGGAGCCTGGCGAGCTACAGTCCATGGGGTCACAAAGAATCAGATACAACTGAGTGACTAACACTTCCATTTCCATATGCAAATATTATGCAGCACCTATACCTGTAAGTAATAGAAGGGTCACAGAAAACTTAACTGAGTAACTTCACATGATACCCCAAAGCAGGTCTCCTCATTACAGCAACTGAAGTTTTCATCAGTGGGACACAGAAAATTCACAGAACGTGGCTGTTTTCTGTATCAAATCATTTTAAAATAATTTGCTACTAATAATGCTAGAAAAGATTTTAACTACAATAAAGCAGTGTTTCTAAGGTCCAAAACTCCACAAAATCTCTGATAATTTAAGTTAGTCCTAGGCATTATCAACAAGTAAAAATTATTTAAATAAGGAGGCAATTAGCTCCTGAACTCAGCCTGAGCTTTCTCCCACCTACCTTATGGCATAATAATTGAACTAATGTAAAATTTCACCACTCATCTCTGCAGCTTACAATATTAGAGGAGAACTCTAATAGTAGCCCAATTAAGAGCAAATACTCTTAAGAAAATCTTGTAAAATATGTTGGATGAAACACCAGAAACAGATCAATTTGTCTTCTCAAACAAGTATATGCTAGTAGAAAATCCCAATATAAGAACAAATTAAAATGATTCCCATATAAAATTAAACTATAAAAGTGATAAATTAAAACTTAGGCAAGAGGTAAAGTAAGACTATAGTACTGAAAACTATTAGAGGAAAGAGATGTCAACTTTTATGGAGGTTTTTTAGCATTATATTTTGATATATTCAAAATACATTCTCGATAATAAATCCATATTTTTGAAGCATTTGTGCTATATATAGTGCAAAGAGAAAATGACTTAAAGCAATTTTTCAGCTTATCACTTTTTTCCAGTATGATGTTGCTGAAAATAGGTGACATTATTAGAGTTCCAGTAAAACCTGCCTCTCCCTCCATGTCTTATGGGGCTTCCCTGGTGACTCAGATAGTAAAGAACCTGCCTGGAATACAGCAGACATGGGTTTGATCCTTGAGTCAGGAAGATCCTGTGGAAAAGGGAATGGTAACTCACTCCAGTATTCTTGGCTGGAGAATTCCAGGACAGAGGAGCCTGGCGAGCTACAGTCCATGGGGTCACAAAGAATCAGATACAACTGAGTGACTAACACTTCCATTTCCATATGCAAATATTATGCAGCACCTATACCTGTAAGTAATAGAAGGGTCACAGAAAACTTAACTGAGTAACTTCACATGATACCCCAAAGCAGGTCTCCTCATTACAGCAACTGAAGTTTTCATCAGTGGGACACAGAAAATTCACAGAACGTGGCTGTTTTCTGTATCAAATCATTTTAAAATAATTTGCTACTAATAATGCTAGAAAAGATTTTAACTACAATAAAGCAGTGTTTCTAAGGTCCAAAACTCCACAAAATCTCTGATAATTTAAGTTAGTCCTAGGCATTATCAACAAGTAAAAATTATTTAAATAAGGAGGCAATTAGCTCCTGAACTCAGCCTGAGCTTTCTCCCACCTACCTTATGGCATAATAATTGAACTAATGTAAAATTTCACCACTCATCTCTGCAGCTTACAATATTAGAGGAGAACTCTAATAGTAGCCCAATTAAGAGCAAATACTCTTAAGAAAATCTTGTAAAATATGTTGGATGAAACACCAGAAACAGATCAATTTGTCTTCTCAAACAAGTATATGCTAGTAGAAAATCCCAATATAAGAACAAATTAAAATGATTCCCATATAAAATTAAACTATAAAAGTGATAAATTAAAACTTAGGCAAGAGGTAAAGTAAGACTATAGTACTGAAAACTATTAGAGGAAAGAGATGTCAACTTTTATGGAGGTTTTTTAGCATTATATTTTGATATATTCAAAATACATTCTCGATAATAAGTTCCATAGAGACAGTGCCAGGGGAAAGTGAGTCAAGTAGTCCCTGGGGAGAGGGAACCCATAGATAGGTAGGCATAGATAGATAGGCAGACAGACAGACAGACAGACAGACAGACAGATGAAAGTGGCTAAAGAGATACTAAGTAACCAAAAACAAAAGTCATAATATAGATTATGAAGATCAGATCTAATTAAAAAAAAGAAAAAGTCAACTGAATATATAAAAGTGACTAAGGACTGTCACTCAAAAGAGAGGTGAAAATCTGTAGTTCTTCTAACAGGAAACAAAAGGAAATTACAGCCATCAGTTTCTTGTTTTGTTCTTAGCTTCACCTCCAAATCAAAGCAAAGCATCTATGTTTCAAAGAAACTAGGAAACTTAAAGAGGTGACTGTAGATGACAAATATTGTAGAAAGAGGCTAATAAAACAAAGGGAAAACATGATAAAGATTTTACTGCATACTAAACTAGGAGAAAAAAATTGATGTGGAAATAAAAGAAATTGCCAAGGCTGAAAAATACAAGGAATAAAAGCAAGTGGAAGGTATGATAGTTGAGGAAA
Organism: Tragulus kanchil; assembly: GCA_022376925.1. NCBI lineage: Eukaryota > Metazoa > Chordata > Mammalia > Artiodactyla > Tragulidae > Tragulus > Tragulus kanchil. Next base: position 105,277,083 of record JAIOJX010000023.1, on the reverse strand, counting down.
ACAGTAAGAAGAAGATGATCAAGATTATGACACAAATTTAGGTGGTTCTAGTGCACTCTTTCTTCCATTTATAATCTCCTCCTGTTAAAATAAAAGTGAAACCTTTAAATGCAAGTCTGTCTAAGATATATATATATATATATTTAGCTCATTATTGAATGTGTCTTTAAATAGTTCCAGTTTGGTGGCATATTAAATAGCCACTTACCTTGCATTGTAGAGTATGGGGGTGTGAAATTGTGTGGACATTTGAAACATTTCCTGTTGATGAATAGTGAACAACACAAATTATATGTGGAGATTTCATTTTCATTTTCAGAAGTATTTGAAGAAATTTATACAGTTAATGCCATTTTGCTTTCTGAATACCATTCTGTGGTTGTGGCAGAGCTATTACATTAACATTCTGAATTATTTAAGTAAGTGCTGTTTTATATAAAAGAATACAATCTAAGAAATGTTAAAAAATGAAAAATATAAGGAATAAAAATGATGGGAATAAGCATGAAATCTATGGATAAGGTTCCAATATAAATTATGCTTCTTTTTTGCTTAGGTAATTACTTAAACCTTCTAAGCCAAAGACTCTAACTTGCAAGACAGTCTAATAATTTTAACATCTAAAAAAACTACTTAAATGAGATAACGCATACAAAGATTTTAAAAAGAGAAAATTACAGGCAATCAATAAGTGTGCATAGTATTATTATAATATCACAGCTAATTATCTCTAATATCCTTGTGCAGCTATAATAGCATGTTTAAAATTAAATATTATCATTAAACATTAGAAGAAGTAAAGAAAACATGTATGCTTTAATTATTAGTTCAGAGCCGTCTTTCAAGGCATAAAATTATTAGCATTAGCATCATTAACAATATAATTTACAAATATACAGAGCATTATATATCAAAAGAGCTTTGTTACAAAATGTATTACAGCAGCATATCAATTCATAAAATAAAATTTATCAGTGCAGCATGTCAATTTAAAAGTTCATCCAACAACTTGGAGGAAAACGTGTTACTTCTCTCCAAGTGCAATGTAAATACACATCATCAATTCTGGAAAGTGTACTCTTTGCCTCAAAGATCTAAGGAACAATTTCCTGAAAGAAATTGCCAAGGCTGAAAAATACAAGGAATAAAAGCAAGTGGAAGGTATGATAGTTGAGGAAAACAGTAAGAAGAAGATGATCAAGATTATGACACAAATTTAGGTGGTTCTAGTGCACTCTTTCTTCCATTTATAATCTCCTCCTGTTAAAATAAAAGTGAAACCTTTAAATGCAAGTCTGTCTAAGATATATATATATATATATTTAGCTCATTATTGAATGTGTCTTTAAATAGTTCCAGTTTGGTGGCATATTAAATAGCCACTTACCTTGCATTGTAGAGTATGGGGGTGTGAAATTGTGTGGACATTTGAAACATTTCCTGTTGATGAATAGTGAACAACACAAATTATATGTGGAGATTTCATTTTCATTTTCAGAAGTATTTGAAGAAATTTATACAGTTAATGCCATTTTGCTTTCTGAATACCATTCTGTGGTTGTGGCAGAGCTATTACATTAACATTCTGAATTATTTAAGTAAGTGCTGTTTTATATAAAAGAATACAATCTAAGAAATGTTAAAAAATGAAAAATATAAGGAATAAAAATGATGGGAATAAGCATGAAATCTATGGATAAGGTTCCAATATAAATTATGCTTCTTTTTTGCTTAGGTAATTACTTAAACCTTCTAAGCCAAAGACTCTAACTTGCAAGACAGTCTAATAATTTTAACATCTAAAAAAACTACTTAAATGAGATAACGCATACAAAGATTTTAAAAAGAGAAAATTACAGGCAATCAATAAGTGTGCATAGTATTATTATAATATCACAGCTAATTATCTCTAATATCCTTGTGCAGCTATAATAGCATGTTTAAAATTAAATATTATCATTAAACATTAGAAGAAGTAAAGAAAACATGTATGCTTTAATTATTAGTTCAGAGCCGTCTTTCAAGGCATAAAATTATTAGCATTAGCATCATTAACAATATAATTTACAAATATACAGAGCATTATATATCAAAAGAGCTTTGTTACAAAATGTATTACAGCAGCATATCAATTCATAAAATAAAATTTATCAGTGCAGCATGTCAATTTAAAAGTTCATCCAACAACTTGGAGGAAAACGTGTTACTTCTCTCCAAGTGCAATGTAAATACACATCATCAATTCTGGAAAGTGTACTCTTTGCCTCAAAGATCTAAGGAATTCATATTTCCTGAAAGATTTACAGTGTTATTTACTTAAAGTCTTCATTTACATTCTAGTCACTATAGAGTCTGTGACATTTGGATGGAAAAATAAAAATAAATATTCTTTTTTTTTATTTGAAAGATTAAATATACTTTTTCATTACATTAATTCTTCCTAACATCATGCAAATTGAAATGTGGAAAAGGTGTCAAACCATAATATAAAAATACACAGCTTACATAACTAGGAATTATTCAACTTCCCACTGATTTTTCACCCTGCTGCCCAGCAAGTCTTATTTCTACTCAGTTCTAGCTTTTGCTCATCCTGCAAAACTTCCATTTTCATTTAGTTAGGAGGAAGCTTTGCTTTAGTTGGAAAATAAAAAAAAAAAAAACAGGTAATATGAAATCATGCGGATGCTACTTTTAATAGCACTTCCTTCTCATAAAAGTTTTGTGCACCTGAGAATGTTACTTAGTTCAGGCTTTAGTCCCTGTGTTGTTTCTCATGCTCAAGTCTTAGATTGCACAGTGTAGTTACTAAGGGCACAGTCACTGGGATCAGTCCGCCTCTGAAAACTGTTTAAATTTACAGAGTCAGTTAAACTCTTTGAGCCTCAGGGCAAATTTCTAGAAATGGAAGATAGTGTTTGCTTCATGTGATTTTCTGTGGTTTAAATGAAATTCATTTAATGCTTTTAACTGAGTCCCTGATACCCACTGAAGAAGATATAAACATTAACTGATGTTATAGTAAGGTTTATATACTCAATAAATGAAATTATATTAGTTTTATTTCCCACATTCTCTCATTTATCCCAGAATATGTGGAAGAACATTAGAAGAAGTAAAGAAAACATGTATGCTTTAATTATTAGTTCAGAGCCGTCTTTCAAGGCATAAAATTATTAGCATTAGCATCATTAACAATATAATTTACAAATATACAGAGCATTATATATCAAAAGAGCTTTGTTACAAAATGTATTACAGCAGCATATCAATTCATAAAATAAAATTTATCAGTGCAGCATGTCAATTTAAAAGTTCATCCAACAACTTGGAGGAAAACGTGTTACTTCTCTCCAAGTGCAATGTAAATACACATCATCAATTCTGGAAAGTGTACTCTTTGCCTCAAAGATCTAAGGAATTCATATTTCCTGAAAGATTTACAGTGTTATTTACTTAAAGTCTTCATTTACATTCTAGTCACTATAGAGTCTGTGACATTTGGATGGAAAAATAAAAATAAATATTCTTTTTTTTTATTTGAAAGATTAAATATACTTTTTCATTACATTAATTCTTCCTAACATCATGCAAATTGAAATGTGGAAAAGGTGTCAAACCATAATATAAAAATACACAGCTTACATAACTAGGAATTATTCAACTTCCCACTGATTTTTCACCCTGCTGCCCAGCAAGTCTTATTTCTACTCAGTTCTAGCTTTTGCTCATCCTGCAAAACTTCCATTTTCATTTAGTTAGGAGGAAGCTTTGCTTTAGTTGGAAAATAAAAAAAAAAAAAACAGGTAATATGAAATCATGGGATGCTACTTTTAATAGCACTTCCTTCTCATAAAAGTTTTGTGCACCTGAGAATGTTACTTAGTTCAGGCTTTAGTCCCTGTGTTGTTTCTCATGCTCAAGTCTTAGATTGCACAGTGTAGTTACTAAGGGCACAGTCACTGGGATCAGTCCGCCTCTGAAAACTGTTTAAATTTACAGAGTCAGTTAAACTCTTTGAGCCTCAGGGCAAATTTCTAGAAATGGAAGATAGTGTTTGCTTCATGTGATTTTCTGTGGTTTAAATGAAATTCATTTAATGCTTTTAACTGAGTCCCTGATACCCACTGAAGAAGATATAAACATTAACTGATGTTATAGTAAGGTTTATATACTCAATAAATGAAATTATATTAGTTTTATTTCCCACATTCTCTCGTTTATCCCAGAATATGTGGAAGAACTATTCCCACTACAGTTTCCCATGTTGACTTCATTTCATTTCAGTTCATCCACTTATTCCAAAACCCAGAATCTCATTCACTTTATATCCCTAATGCCTGGTATAAGACCTCAAGCACATTGAGAACCAAACACATTAACTGTAATAGTTCCATTATGCTATTTGGCATTTTTGAGTAGATCTTCTTACCTATGTCAACTGTTATTTCTGTCTGTAATTGTTAAATTCTGTTATTTCTGTTTCATGAGAGTTAGTATGTACATAACAGTTGTTAATTCTTGGTCTCTAGAGAACTCTACCAAAATGATAGTAAATAAATGTTGATGATTAACTGGTTAGTAAATGAAGACTTGTTTTTAATCATTCTTAGGAGTGTTTAAAAACTCTTCTTTTCTTTTAAATAATTTTTTGTAATTTTACATTTTGAATGGTTACACTTATTTCCTGGGAGCCGCTTGGCATAAAAACCCTGAAAGAACTGGATTGCTCATCTCAAACAAAAATAGAGTTATTTATTATGGTAATAAACTATCTGAGACACTGAATTTCTAGTAATGGGGTAATTATATAAATAAACAGGTAAGCCTTAGGCATTCTATTTAGGATTTATTTGGTGATTTGAATTCAGATTTGTACTTTCTGTAAAACACAGTGAAAGCCAAGAAGTAGGGTATGTGCTATCCAATAACAGGAAGTGCTGATGATTATATACAGCCTTTGTCTCTCATTATCCTCATGACAATGCTTTTTGTTTCTATCCTCCCTTCTTACTCCCTTCGTTTTCCCACTTTACTATCCTTGCTCATTCACATTCACTTCCTCACAGCAAGTCAGATGGGAAAACACCAGCAGTCTGTGCTGAAAAGACCTCTACAGAACAGGGAGCAAAATGAAATGACATAAGAAGTTCTATTTACTGCTCATTATAAAGATCCCTTTCTACAAAAAACAAGGGAGCAAAATGAAATGATCACTGGGATCAGTCCGCCTCTGAAAACTGTTTAAATTTACAGAGTCAGTTAAACTCTTTGAGCCTCAGGGCAAATTTCTAGAAATGGAAGATAGTGTTTGCTTCATGTGATTTTCTGTGGTTTAAATGAAATTCATTTAATGCTTTTAACTGAGTCCCTGATACCCACTGAAGAAGATATAAACATTAACTGATGTTATAGTAAGGTTTATATACTCAATAAATGAAATTATATTAGTTTTATTTCCCACATTCTCTCGTTTATCCCAGAATATGTGGAAGAACTATTCCCACTACAGTTTCCCATGTTGACTTCATTTCATTTCAGTTCATCCACTTATTCCAAAACCCAGAATCTCATTCACTTTATATCCCTAATGCCTGGTATAAGACCTCAAGCACATTGGGCACCAAACACATTAACTGTAATAGTTCCATTATGCTATTTGGCATTTTTGAGTAGATCTTCTTACCTATGTCAACTGTTATTTCTGTCTGTAATTGTTAAATTCTGTTATTTCTGTTTCATGAGAGTTAGTATGTACATAACAGTTGTTAATTCTTGGTCTCTAGAGAACTCTACCAAAATGATAGTAAATAAATGTTGATGATTAACTGGTTAGTAAATGAAGACTTGTTTTTAATCATTCTTAGGAGTGCTTAAAAAACTCTTCTTTTCTTTTTAAATAATTTTTTGTAATTTTACATTTTGAATGGTTACACTTATTTCCTGGGAGCCGCTTGGCATAAAAACCCTGAAAGAACTGGATTGCTCATCTCAAACAAAAATAGAGTTATTTATTATGGTAATAAACTATCTGAGACACTGAATTTCTAGTAATGGGGTAATTATATAAATAAACAGGTAAGCCTTAGGCATTCTATTTAGGATTTATTTGGTGATTTGAATTCAGATTTGTACTTTCTGTAAAACACAGTGAAAGCCAAGAAGTAGGGTATGTGCTATCCAATAACAGGAAGTGCTGATGATTATATACAGCCTTTGTCTCTCATTATCCTCATGACAATGCTTTTTGTTTCTATCCTCCCTTCTTACTCCCTTCGTTTTCCCACTTTACTATCCTTGCTCATTCACATTCACTTCCTCACAGCAAGTCAGATGGGGAAACACCAGCAGTCTGTGCTGAAAAGACCTCTACAGAACAGGGAGCAAAATGAAATGACATAAGAAGTTCTATTTACTGGCTCATTATAGAATGTCCTACTCTCAGGATATCTTGATTTAAGCTATACTGAGTAGGGGAGAAGAAAACTAGCAGGATAATTTGTGAGCACAGACTTTTTCTTAAAATGAGGCATTTTTAACAGAATGTTGCCATGTTCTGCAGTGGATTAGGCTTCCTAAGATTTTGACTAAGAAGTTAGAGTTCTTATTCCTATGTAATACTTTAAGAAGTTATGTTTTCTGCAGTAACTGGAGAACAAAAGTTCGTCAATTGTAATTTGGAAATATACTATTTGAATAATCAAATACTTCCTTTAAAATGTAATATATTTCCTGAAAACTGATATACCTTTTGAAAATCTGGAGTGGGGATGCTACCTAACTTATTCCCAATTCATAGCTAATTTGTTTGAAAGTCAGTAAACTATTATTCCCATAAAGGTAATCTGGCATATGACATATACTGCTACAAAACAAAGACAGATAAGAATACTTTGAGAGACAGAGCACTTTGGGACTTGCTGGGAGAAAGGAAGCCTAACTTTGGAGTTTGGAAAAAGAAAGAGAAATGACCAGAGACCAGCTGGACCACTGTACAATCCAGAGGAAGAATGACCATATCTTAATATATGTATGTGTGCACATGCCAAGTCACTGCAGTCATGCCCGACTCTTTGAGACCCTATGGGCTGTATACAGCCCACCAGGCCCCTCTGTGCATCAGACTCTCCAGGCAGGGATACTGAATGTGTTACCATGCCCACCTTCAGGGGATCTTCCCAGCACAGGGATCGCACCCATGTCTCCAGCAACTAGTTGCATTGTAACAGTGGGCCACCAGGGAAGCCCACTGTTGTTGTTCAGTTGCTGACTGATCTCTTCATGTCTGACTCTGCAACTTCATGGACTGCAGCAGGCCAGGCTTCCCTGTCCTTCACTATCTCCCAGAGGTTGCTCAGATTCATCATTGAGTCAGTGATGCCATCCAACCATCTCATCCTCTGTCACACCCTTCTCATTTGTCTTTCTCAGCATTAGTGTCTTTTTCAGTGAGCAGGCCTTTCACATGAAGTGGCTGAAGGACTGGAGCTTCAGCTTCAGCCAAAGTCCTTCTAATGAATATTCAGGTTTGAGTTCCTTTAGGATTAACTGACTTGATCTTCTTGCTATCCAAGGAGAATCCCATATCTTAATATACTTCAGTACAAATAAGAGGAAAATATTGATAGTTATAAAATAGAGATGTTTAAAAATAGAGCTTATTATATTAAGTCATTTTTGGATCTGATGGTGTAGAGGAGGTTCAACTCCACTGAGTCGCTCACCAAATGCATTGTGATCATGCCAGTCAACTATTTCTGAAAGAATCTGGATTATAAAAACTTTAATACTTCCTTTAAAATGTAATATATTTCCTGAAAACTGATATACCTTTTGAAAATCTGGAGTGGGGATGCTACCTAACTTATTCCCAATTCATAGCTAATTTGTTTGAAAGTCAGTAAACTATTATTCCCATAAAGGTAATCTGGCATATGACATATACTGCTACAAAACAAAGACAGATAAGAATACTTTGAGAGACAGAGCACTTTGGGACTTGCTGGGAGAAAGGAAGCCTAACTTTGGAGTTTGGAAAAAGAAAGAGAAATGACCAGAGACCAGCTGGACCACTGTACAATCCAGAGGAAGAATGACCATATCTTAATATATGTATGTGTGCACATGCCAAGTCACTGCAGTCATGCCCGACTCTTTGAGACCCTATGGGCTGTATACAGCCCACCAGGCCCCTCTGTGCATCAGACTCTCCAGGCAGGGATACTGAATGTGTTACCATGCCCACCTTCAGGGGATCTTCCCAGCACAGGGATCGCACCCATGTCTCCAGCAACTAGTTGCATTGTAACAGTGGGCCACCAGGGAAGCCCACTGTTGTTGTTCAGTTGCTGACTGATCTCTTCATGTCTGACTCTGCAACTTCATGGACTGCAGCAGGCCAGGCTTCCCTGTCCTTCACTATCTCCCAGAGGTTGCTCAGATTCATCATTGAGTCAGTGATGCCATCCAACCATCTCATCCTCTGTCACACCCTTCTCATTTGTCTTTCTCAGCATTAGTGTCTTTTCAGTGAGCAGGCCTTTCACATGAAGTGGCTGAAGGACTGGAGCTTCAGCTTCAGCCAAAGTCCTTCTAATGAATATTCAGGTTTGAGTTCCTTTAGGATTAACTGACTTGATCTTCTTGCTATCCAAGGAGAATCCCATATCTTAATATACTTCAGTACAAATAAGAGGAAAATATTGATAGTTATAAAATAGAGATGTTTAAAAATAGAGCTTATTATATTAAGTCATTTTTTTGGGTCTGATGGTGTAGAGGAGGTTCAACTCCACTGAGTCGCTCACCAAATGCATTGTGATCATGCCAGTCCAAGGCAGAGAGTGTCATCATCAAAACCTTCCAAGTATTGAGGGGCAGACATCAACAGGGAGCAACTGGGTAGAATTTAGGGACCTCAAGATCAGGGGAGGAGGTAGCTGAGACCTGTCAGAGGAGGCAGAGAGATGGGCAGCATACAAACCCTTGGACCTCAGATTTTATGTCCCAGGTGCATGCTTCATCATCTAACTGGATTTCACTAACAGTACAAATTCAAAGAAAAATCATTAGGAATTACACTCATGAATTGCATTTCAAGATTGCAAGTGCAGAGCATTAAGCCTCAAGGGAGGGGGTCCTTCTGTGTTTGGGACCCTGTACAACTATACAAGGCACAATGATATGAAACTCTAGTGCTGAATAGTGTTTCAGTCAATATAATATTTATGTTTTTAAAAAAAAAAAGGTAAAAATGCCCACCCCAAGTGTATATTCTAGCTGTGTGACAGAGCTTAAACAAAGTTGATACATTTTATGTTAGAAGATAGAAATTTCCATGAAGAAAAATAAGTCAAGGAAGGAACGATATGGAATGATGGGAGTAGCAATTTTGAATAAGCTGGTAAAGAAAAAGGTTCCCTTGAGTAGTTGTCAATTGTGCAAAACTTGAAGACTGTGAAAGAGGTGACCTTTGGGCTCTCTTGAAGAAGAATGTTCCAGGTAAAGGGAAGAATAAATCCACAGCTAGAGCAGGCATGGATTGTTTGAGTGAATTTTATCAAAAGAAGAGATAGTACTAAACCGTGGTGAAGTGATTAGAAGTAGTGGAACCTTTACTGAAACTTTGGCTGAAGGACTGGAGCTTCAGCTTCAGCCAAAGTCCTTCTAATGAATATTCAGGTTTGAGTTCCTTTAGGATTAACTGACTTGATCTTCTTGCTATCCAAGGAGAATCCCATATCTTAATATACTTCAGTACAAATAAGAGGAAAATATTGATAGTTATAAAATAGAGATGTTTAAAAATAGAGCTTATTATATTAAGTCATTTTTTGGATCTGATGGTGTAGAGGAGGTTCAACTCCACTGAGTCGCTCACCAAATGCATTGTGATCATGCCAGTCCAAGGCAGAGAGTGTCATCATCAAAACCTTCCAAGTATTGAGGGGCAGACATCAACAGGGAGCAACTGGGTAGAATTTAGGGACCTCAAGATCAGGGGAGGAGGTAGCTGAGACCTGTCAGAGGAGGCAGAGAGATGGGCAGCATACAAACCCTTGGACCTCAGATTTTATGTCCCAAGTGCATGCTTCATCATCTAACTGGATTTCACTAACAGTACAAATTCAAAGAAAAAATCATTAGGAATTACACTCATGAATTGCATTTCAAGATGGCAAGTGCAGAGCATTAAGCCTCAAGGGTGGGGGTCCTTCTGTGTTTGGGACCCTGTACAACTATACAAGGCACAATGATATGAAACTCTAGTGCTGAATAGTGTTTCAGTCAATATAATATTTATGTTTTTTTTAAAAAAAAAGGTAAAAATGCTCACCCCAAGTGTATATTCTAGCTGTGTGACAGAGCTTAAACAAAGTTGATACATTTTATGTTAGAAGATAGAAATTTCCATGAAGAAAAATAAGTCAAGGAAGGAACGATATGGAATGATGGGAGTAGCAATTTTGAATAAGCTGGTAAAGAAAAAGGTTCCCTTGAGTAGTTGTCAATTGTGCAAAACTTGAAGACTGTGAAAGAGGTGACCTTTGGGCTCTCTTGAAGAAGAATGTTCCAGGTAAAGGGAAGAATAAATCCACAGCTAGAGCAGGCATGGATTGTTTGAGTGAATTTTATCAAAAGAAGAGATAGTACTAAACCGTGGTGAAGTGATTAGAAGTAGTGGAACCTTTACTGAAACTACAGCAATGGTTTGCTTAGCTTCTACAACCAATGCAATATGGGATTATGCTGTTATTTTGACTCTCATGAAGTACAGTGACTGATCAGGCATAGAGTTGGTGATATCCAGGCAACTGATACCTGTCCACACCTCACTGTCCCTCAAGAAGGGTTTTCTCATTTCTTTTTCAGAGCAAGAAGAGGTATCATATTTCAGAGCATAAATTGAAAACTTCCTAATTAGCCACACATGTGTGATTCAAATGGGGAATTAAAGAGAACTAGACTTAATGAAATACAGTTCTCAGACCGAGACTTGCATGCTTAAACAACTATCCTCTATAGTGAGAGTTCCCAAGTTGTCAAAAGTTGAAAGCCATTCATCAATATTCCTGTCTAGAAATGTGAGTATCTGATAATCCTGCTTCCTTATAAAAAATATTGTCTTGATCATCTGTGCACTTGTAACCACACCGTTAAAAGCATTTCACATTGTAGGATTTATTGTATAATAAGCAAATTTAGACTTAATAGCTGCAGCAACATTTAACAATCAGATTGTCACATGGAATTGTCAAACTCACATCTACATCTATCTAAGTATATAAGTAAAGTATATATTGAATTTACCAAAAATCTTTGGTTTTCTGTTAATCTCACAATAGAGAAGAGGGAAAGTCCTAATTGTACTTGGGATTATTGTCTCTAAGAGTTTTTTATAACTATACAAGGCACAATTGAACTCACTGATAGTGTTTCAGTCAATATAATATTTATGTTTTTTAAAAAAGGTAAAATGCTCACCCCAAGTGGATATTCTAGCTGTGTGACAGAGCTTAAACAAAGTTGATACATTTTATGTTAGAAGATAGAAATTTCCATGAAGAAAAATAAGTCAAGGAAGGAACGATATGGAATGATGGGAGTAGCAATTTTGAATAAGCTGGTAAAGAAAAAGGTTCCCTTGAGTAGTTGTCAATTGTGCAAAACTTGAAGACTGTGAAAGAGGTGACCTTTGGGCTCTCTTGAAGAAGAATGTTCCAGGTAAAGGGAAGAATAAATCCACAGCTAGAGCAGGCATGGATTGTTTGAGTGAATTTTATCAAAAGAAGAGATAGTACTAAACCGTGGTGAAGTGATTAGAAGTAGTGGAACCTTTACTGAAACTACAGCAATGGTTTGCTTAGCTTCTACAACCAATGCAATATGGGATTATGCTGTTATTTTGACTCTCATGAAGTACAGTGACTGATCAGGCATAGAGTTGGTGATATCCAGGCAACTGATACCTGTCCACACCTCACTGTCCCTCAAGAAGGGTTTTCTCATTTCTTTTTCAGAGCAAGAAGAGGTATCATATTTCAGAGCATAAATTGAAAACTTCCTAATTAGCCACACATGTGTGATTCAAATGGGGAATTAAAGAGAACTAGACTTAATGAAATACAGTTCTCAGACCGAGACTTGCATGCTTAAACAACTATCCTCTATAGTGAGAGTTCCCAAGTTGTCAAAAGTTGAAAGCCATTCATCAATATTCCTGTCTAGAAATGTGAGTATCTGATAATCCTGCTTCCTTATAAAAAATATTGTCTTGATCATCTGTGCACTTGTAACCACACCGTTAAAAGCATTTCACATTGTAGGATTTATTGTATAATAAGCAAATTTAGACTTAATAGCTGCAGCAACATTTAACAATCAGATTGTCACATGGAATTGTCAAACTCACATCTACATCTATCTAAGTATATAAGTAAAGTATATATTGAATTTACCAAAAATCTTTGGTTTTTCTGTTAATCTCACAATAGAGAAGAGAGGAATGTCCTAATTGTACTTGGATATTTTCTCTGTCATCTTCATTAACAGCCTCTATAGCTAAAGTCTCTTTATCTCCTAAAGTAACACCACAGTTAAGCCTACTTTAACATATTCTCCCATATAATAGCTATTTCCCAGACTGTCCATTACTCATAGAGACACACAGTTGCCTCAAATCCCAAACTGAAAATACCAAACCCCAAAATGAACAAAGGGATGTCCTCATGTATAGGATAAATTAAAAAAATTTTAACTCCCATTTATTTTTCAGCTTTGTGATTTGGATGAAAAACTTAATTGGTTTGTCATTAAAGGAAGCATGTACAATTATGTTTAGTGGTTTTTTTTTTTTCCTGACTACAATGGCAATTCATGATCTTTATTGAAAAGAACACAGAATGTAATTAAAAAAGAAAAAAAATTCATTGTCCCTTTAACTCATAGTTATTATTGTTAACATTTGACATCTTTCTAGTCTCTTTATAAAATGCATTCTTATTGATATGATTTTTTTTCCTGAAGTTCTCTGGCAATTAAATTTGGGCCTCTGTGTCTGGCTCCCTCATGACACATGTGACTTAATATCTTGTTTCAGAAAAAGTTTTCAACTATGTGTTCCCTGAGACATTCATATATGGTTCTGAAAGTGAAATGTAGTTTAACAAAATAGCCTGAACACCTAAAGGATTAATTTGTATTTCTAAAAAAAAGAAGCAAGAGCTCAAAGACAAATTAAAGCAAGGTTGTTGTTTTTTTATTCCCCCCTGTGGTTTCTGTGGTTTCTTGTGCTTCCAATTTGTATCTCCAGGGAAGATCTGCCTTCAACCATGAAGGCTGTGGCTTATGTAATAACGACCTTAAAACTGGGACAGAACTAATTAGCCCCAATTATTTGGGGTCTAATACAATTAAATATACACAAAAACTGTGCTAAAGACAAAAATAATCTCAGTCTAAGCAGGTAGTTTGATACATCTCAACTGTTATCTATTGGCTCCCAGAACACACTGGAAAAAGCTGTGGCTGTGATATGAACCTCCAGATGGCTCCAATACAGCTAGTATCCAGGATCACTTTCAGAAGGTAGTGGTTTAACTAGATTTTCTTTATAGTACTTTTTACATTTTATATCCATTCATAGTGCAGTGACTTGAGATAAAATTTTAGATGCTGACTATTAAGCTCATGGTAACAGGATAATTTTTCAGACTGAGAAATACACAGAAAATGGAAGGAAAAACCCAGGACTAGGGCAATAATTCTCAAAAGGATTTAGAGAGAAATAAACCTTTTTCAAGTACACATTTTGATCATAGTGCGTCAGCATGATTTTGCACTTTAACTCCATTTATTTTCCCAAGCCCTTTGTGATTTTTTTTTTCGTTTGATTTGGATGAAAACTTAATTGGTTTGTCATTAAAGGAAGCATGTACAATTATGTTTAGTGGTTTTTTTCCTGACTACAATGGCAATTCATGATCTTTATTGAAAAGAACACAGAATGTAATTAAAAAAGAAAAAAAATTCATTGTCCCTTTAACTCATAGTTATTATTGTTAACATTTGACATCTTTCTAGTCTCTTTATAAAATGCATTCTTATTGATATGATTTTTTTTCCTGAAGTTCTCTGGCAATTAAATTTGGGCCTCTGTGTCTGGCTCCCTCATGACACATGTGACTTAATATCTTGTTTCAGAAAAAGTTTTCAACTATGTGTTCCCTGAGACATTCATATATGGTTCTGAAAGTGAAATGTAGTTTAACAAAATAGCCTGAACACCTAAAGGATTAATTTGTATTTCTAAAAAAAAGAAGCAAGAGCTCAAAGACAAATTAAAGCAAGGTTGTTTTTTTTTTTTTCCCCCCTGTGGTTTCTGTGGTTTCTTGTGCTTCCAATTTGTATCTCCAGGGAAGATCTGCCTTCAACCATGAAGGCTGTGGCTTATGTAATAACGACCTTAAAACTGGGACAGAACTAATTAGCCCCAATTATTTGGGGTCTAATACAATTAAATATACACAAAAACTGTGCTAAAGACAAAAATAATCTCAGTCTAAGCAGGTAGTTTGATACATCTCAACTGTTATCTATTGGCTCCCAGAACACACTGGAAAAAGCTGTGGCTGTGATATGAACCTCCAGATGGCTCCAATACAGCTAGTATCCAGGATCACTTTCAGAAGGTAGTGGTTTAACTAGATTTTCTTTATAGTACTTTTTACATTTTTATATCCATTCATAGTGCAGTGACTTGAGATAAAATTTTAGATGCTGACTATTAAGCTCATGGTAACAGGATAATTTTTCAGACTGAGAAATACACAGAAAATGGAAGGAAAAACCCAGGACTAGGGCAATAATTCTCAAAAGGATTTAGAGAGAAATAAACCTTTTTCAAGTACACATTTTGGACTCTATTTGCAGAGATGACGATTTCGTAGACACTGATTCCATAATTTGCAACTTTAAAATGCATTCATATATAGTATTTCTTTGAGAAACACTGGATTAAAGAATGTTGTTTGCTTTGGGTGATTAAAGACTGTTAGGAATCATGCTCCATACACAATTCATTTTGCTCAGAATTGTATGAAAAATAATGAGTTGGATATGACTATTTCCTCTTTCTATGTGAAAAATAACAGCAATGCAATAAATTATATTCTGTGTTTATTACAATATTTGTTGCCATGTCAGTTCCAGATACCTTTTGTCATGTAATTATACACAAACAGGATGATTAAAGAGAGACATTTACATATATTAACATGTACGTGCATGTGTATGTACACGTGGGCTTCCCAGGTGGCACTAGTGGTATCACTAGCAGGATACAATCCTGTATCCAATGCAGGATACAGAGGAGATGTGGGTTCCATCCCTGGGTAAGAACGATGCCCTGGATCAGTGCATGGAAACCCACTCCAGTATTGTTGCCTGGAAAATCTCATGGACACAGGACCCTCGCAGTCTATGGTGTATGTGGTCACCAAGGGATTGAACATGACTGATCTAGGTGGTGGTGGTGATAAAAGGTAGAGTCCTACTTTGGGTCAGATACAGGGAACAAACAGATGGACACCAAGGGGGAAAGTAAGGTGGGATGAATTGGGAGATTGAGATTAACCTATATACGCTACTACTATGTATAAAATAGGTAACTAATGAGAAGGTACTATATAGCACAAGGGACTCTGCTTAATGCTCTGTGGTGATGAATAAAAACAAAATTTTGGTGTATAGCTGACTATTACAGGAAATAAATTTTTCAGACTGAGTATCCAGGATCACTTTCAGAAGGTAGTGGTTTAACTAGATTTTCTTTATAGTACTTTTTACATTTTATATCCATTCATAGTGCAGTGACTTGAGATAAAATTTTAGATGCTGACTATTAAGCTCATGGTAACAGGATAATTTTTCAGACTGAGAAATACACAGAAAATGGAAGGAAAAACCCAGGACTAGGGCAATAATTCTCAAAAGGATTTAGAGAGAAATAAACCTTTTTCAAGTACACATTTTGGACTCTATTTGCAGAGATGACGATTTCGTAGACACTGATTCCATAATTTGCAACTTTAAAATGCATTCATATATAGTATTTCTTTGAGAAACACTGGATTAAAGAATGTTGTTTGCTTTGGGTGATTAAAGACTGTTAGGAATCATGCTCCATACACAATTCATTTTGCTCAGAATTGTATGAAAAATAATGAGTTGGATATGACTATTTCCTCTTTCTATGTGAAAAATAACAGCAATGCAATAAATTATATTCTGTGTTTATTACAATATTTGTTGCCATGTCAGTTCCAGATACCTTTTGTCATGTAATTATACACAAACAGGATGATTAAAGAGAGACATTTACATATATTAACATGTACGTGCATGTGTATGTACACGTGGGCTTCCCAGGTGGCACTAGTGGTATCACTAGCAGGATACAATCCTGTATCCAATGCAGGATACAGAGGAGATGTGGGTTCCATCCCTGGGTAAGAACGATGCCCTGGATCAGTGCATGGAAACCCACTCCAGTATTGTTGCCTGGAAAATCTCATGGACACAGGACCCTCGCAGTCTATGGTGTATGTGGTCACCAAGGGATTGAACATGACTGATCTAGGTGGTGGTGGTGATAAAAGGTAGAGTCCTACTTTGGGTCAGATACAGGGAACAAACAGATGGACACCAAGGGGGAAAGTAAGGTGGGATGAATTGGGAGATTGAGATTAACCTATATACGCTACTACTATGTATAAAATAGGTAACTAATGAGAAGGTACTATATAGCACAAGGGACTCTGCTTAATGCTCTGTGGTGATGTAAATGGGAAAGAAATCAAGTAAATAGGGTATATATGTGTATGTATAGCTGACTCAGTTCGCTATACAGCAAAAACTAATACAACATTGTAAGGCAACTATACTCCAATAAAAATTAATTTTAAAAAGTTTGGGGGCCTTATTTAATAGTCTCAGGGCCTTTTTTCATTGCTTTTTTTCTGAAATAGCATTCTCAGAATGTAAAAAATAATGATCAGACTAGGAAAAACAAGTTACAAAGCAACAGCTTGAAAAGTGTAATGAAGAAAAGCAGGGCCTATACAAAATCCAGTAGGATTTTGCCTGGAACTGTGTATTGGACATGAGTCAGTAATGGTTCGTTGTGGGATTAAAGATGTTGACCAAGAACATTATTAATGATATTAAGTGGAAGAACGAATATGAAAGCAGAAATTCTGAAGTACTCTGCTTCTTCAAGTCTTTCCAGAAACTCTCAAAGTAAGATAGCTTTCCCTGGACACAGGTTTGTAACATGTCTTTCCTCTATTGCTATTACTGCCAAACAACTGAGTTTAAAGTCAAAGTTCTGGCTAGGATATCCTTTACAGTATGGTAAGCTGTAGCAATCTTATGAAGAGATGGGAAAAATTAAAAAGAAAATTGTGTGTTTATTCTATATGGGAGTTTAGTTTTCTTTCAGTTCAAATTGTTTCAGCTTTATCTAATAAGCCTCAAAAGTTACAGAGGCCAAATAAACACAGAACTTCTCTTACATATAAAACCGATTTTCTGTCCCTCAAGAAGATGGAGTTCTTCCTGACACTCTGCTCAGCGTACTTATGGTCGGGGTGATGGTGAAGATCCACCAAAAGTATTGTTGCCTGGAAAATCTCATGGACACAGGACCCTCGCAGTCTATGGTGTATGTGGTCACCAAGGGATTGAACATGACTGATCTAGGTGGTGGTGGTGATAAAAGGTAGAGTCCTACTTTGGGTCAGATACAGGGAACAAACAGATGGACACCAAGGGGGAAAGTAAGGTGGGATGAATTGGGAGATTGAGATTAACCTATATACGCTACTACTATGTATAAAATAGGTAACTAATGAGAAGGTACTATATAGCACAAGGGACTCTGCTTAATGCTCTGTGGTGATGTAAATGGGAAAGAAATCAAGTAAATAGGGTATATATGTGTATGTATAGCTGACTCAGTTCGCTATACAGCAAAAACTAATACAACATTGTAAGGCAACTATACTCCAATAAAAATTAATTTTAAAAAGTTTGGGGGCCTTATTTAATAGTCTCAGGGCCTTTTTTCATTGCTTTTTTTCTGAAATAGCATTCTCAGAATGTAAAAAATAATGATCAGACTAGGAAAAACAAGTTACAAAGCAACAGCTTGAAAAGTGTAATGAAGAAAAGCAGGGCCTATACAAAATCCAGTAGGATTTTGCCTGGAACTGTGTATTGGACATGAGTCAGTAATGGTTCGTTGTGGGATTAAAGATGTTGACCAAGAACATTATTAATGATATTAAGTGGAAGAACGAATATGAAAGCAGAAATTCTGAAGTACTCTGCTTCTTCAAGTCTTTCCAGAAACTCTCAAAGTAAGATAGCTTTCCCTGGACACAGGTTTGTAACATGTCTTTCCTCTATTGCTATTACTGCCAAACAACTGAGTTTAAAGTCAAAGTTCTGGCTAGGATATCCTTTACAGTATGGTAAGCTGTAGCAATCTTATGAAGAGATGGGAAAAATTAAAAAGAAAATTGTGTGTTTATTCTATATGGGAGTTTAGTTTTCTTTCAGTTCAAATTGTTTCAGCTTTATCTAATAAGCCTCAAAAGTTACAGAGGCCAAATAAACACAGAACTTCTCTTTCATATAAAAGTCCCTGATTTGGGCAGTACAGGGTGAGTGTGAGCACCATCAAGAAGATGGAGTTCTTCCTGACACTCTGCTGCCATAACCTTGTTTGGTGTCTTGTGCCCAAGTCTACTTCATGGAACAAGATGGCTTCTGGAACTCTCTCTATCACACCCAAGTTCAGGCAGGCAGACAGAGAAAGAATGAAAGAATAAACAGTGCTTCTTCCAAACAAGGAAATTCCATTAGCCAACATCTGTAATTTCTTTATATCATGTTGGCTCAAATTTTGTCTCAATATTATGTTCCAATACAAGAGAATGGGAAGTGTTGTTATTTAGCTGAGAATACTGAGTATGCATGTGTGTGCATGTTAAGTTGCTTCAGTCGTGTCTGACTCAGTGACACTATGGACTCTAGGTTCCTCTGTCCGTGGAATTTTGCAGGCCTGAATACTGGAGTGGTTTGCTGTGCCCTCCTCCAGGGGATCATCCCAACATAGGGATCAAACCTGAGTCTCTTTATGTTTCCTGCACTAAGAGGTGAGTTCTTTACCACTAGTACCATCTGGAAAGTCCTACTAGAATACTGAGTACTCAAGTAATACTCAGGATCTGTTGTAATGAAGAGGGAGGAAATGGGCCTTGTGCAGCAACTGTCATTCTCTGAATAAGCTTTCCATTTTCCATATTCTAATGCTTAAGCTGTCCACGGATTTAAGCAAACTCTGGGAGATAGTGGAGGACAGAGGAGCTTGCTGGGTACACACAGCCCACAGGGCTGCAAGGAGTCGGACATGACTTAGTGAATGAACAATAAAACACATAAGCCTCCCTATCTTTGTCCTCTTGTTTTCTGCCTCTCTGGCTTCCCTTTCCTGCTTTTTATCAACATTCCTTTTCATTTCCTTATCTAACTATAATATAAAACCAATAATGCCATTTCCGCCTCCAGGGGATCTTCCTGACCTAGGGATCGAACCCATGTCTCTTGCATCTCCTGCATTGGCAGGTGGGTTCCTTACAACTAGGGACACCTGGGAACCCCCTTAAAATATCCTTTATATTTGTTTTATTCACTACAAGCAATTTTACGTTTACAGTAGTTTTAAAAGTGGCAAGACTATGTATTTTCTTCTAAGCAAATTGACAAACTGAGTCGTATGCCTTCAGTGTATTTAACTGTATTGCCCCTGGCATGGCCATATATCTTCCAGTTGGGTTTGCAGTGAAATAAAGAAAAATTATTTTCTAATGATATGGTAAAAAACAAAACAAAACAAAAGAACACCCGGTATCATCTCCTTCATTGTTTTATCGTAAAACTTGGAGCCTTCTTTGTTCTTTAAAAGTGTTAGTTCATATTAATGAATTCCAGCACTGAATCACATGTTACATAAAATGCATGTTTTCACACTTGAAGTTTATATATATGATTATACTAATGCACTAATTATGTGCTACCAAAAATATCTTGAAATAATTATGAGTGTGAAGTGATAATGTATTATTTGCAAAATTTCAGAGGGAACAAAAACAAATGTTGTGTTATTTTCATCAAACAGTTGAAGATTAGCAGCTGAGTAACTTACCTCTCCTAGAGCTGTGGTCATCAAACTATAGCCTTTGAATCCTATGGACTCTAGGTTTCCTCTGTCCGTGGAATTTTGCAGGCCTGAATACTGGAGTGGTTTGCTGTGCCCTCCTCCAGGGGATCATCCCAACATAGGGATCAAACCTGAGTCTCTTTATGTTTCCTGCACTAAGAGGTGAGTTCTTTACCACTAGTACCATCTGGAAAGTCCTACTAGAATACTGAGTACTCAAGTAATACTCAGGATCTGTTGTAATGAAGAGGGAGGAAATGGGCCTTGTGCAGCAACTGTCATTCTCTGAATAAGCTTTCCATTTTCCATATTCTAATGCTTAAGCTGTCCACGGATTTAAGCAAACTCTGGGAGATAGTGGAGGACAGAGGAGCTTGCTGGGTACACACAGCCCACAGGGCTGCAAGGAGTCGGACATGACTTAGTGAATGAACAATAAAACACATAAGCCTCCCTATCTTTGTCCTCTTGTTTTCTGCCTCTCTGGCTTCCCTTTCCTGCTTTTATCAACATTCCTTTTCATTTCCTTATCTAACTATAATATAAAACCAATAATGCCATTTCCGCCTCCAGGGGATCTTCCTGACCTAGGGATCGAACCCATGTCTCTTGCATCTCCTGCATTGGCAGGTGGGTTCCTTACAACTAGGGACACCTGGGAACCCCCTTAAAATATCCTTTATATTTGTTTTATTCACTACAAGCAATTTTACGTTAACAGTAGTTTTAAAAGTGGCAAGACTATGTATTTTCTTCTAAGCAAATTGACAAACTGAGTCGTATGCCTTCAGTGTATTTAACTGTATTGCCCCTGGCATGGCCATATATCTTCCAGTTGGGTTTGCAGTGAAATAAAGAAAAATTATTTTCTAATGATATGGTAAAAAACAAAACAAAACAAAAGAACACCCGGTATCATCTCCTTCATTGTTTTATCGTAAAACTTGGAGCCTTCTTTGTTCTTTAAAAGTGTTAGTTCATATTAATGAATTCCAGCACTGAATCACATGTTACATAAAATGCATGTTTTCACACTTGAAGTTTATATATATGATTATACTAATGCACTAATTATGTGCTACCAAAAATATCTTGAAATAATTATGAGTGTGAAGTGATAATGTATTATTTGCAAAATTTCAGAGGGAACAAAAACAAATGTTGTGTTATTTTCATCAAACAGTTGAAGATTAGCAGCTGAGTAACTTACCTCTCCCTAGAGCTGTGGTCATCAAACTATACTGTACATAAAACTTACTTAGAATCCTGATAGAATTCCAGATTCACTGGCTTCATCCCTAGAGAGACTGATTCAGTAAATATAATGTGGAATCCAGGAAATGGAGTTTTAAAAACAATCCATCACTGACAGCATGCCAAATGTGACCTTAGGATAAGCAGGATGTGGATATAGATGAAGGGGGACTTTCCTCACGTTGTAAGGATTGAATCCAAATAAACAGTAGAAAATGAAAAGGTTAATACATCTATGTCACAGCTTTCTGTTTTTTCAGAAGAATATCCCTGGGAGAGTTATTATAAGAGAGAATAAAATGATTTTTCCAATTTTAAGATGTAATAAAAGAGAGGATAGAAGATTATGAGACTACATGCAGTGAGAAAATAAAGCCACAATATTTTAGAAAATGTCAGCAATTCATTTATGTTCTATATGAAATTTGGCAATGATTATAATTGGAAACCAAAACCTAGAAGAAAATTATAATAAATATGACTATCAAAAAAGAATAATATAATGATTAGGTTGGTGATTTTTTTTCCTTATCAGGAGACTATGCACTAACTTTTGTACTATGTTTTTTTTTTTTTCAATATTTATTTATTTATTTATTTTTGGGGGTGGGCATGGGGTGGGGAGGAAAGGGGGCTGGCGGGCCACTTCCATTGGTCTTCTATTTCTCTATTTTAATCCGTCTTTATTCTTTTGTCTCCTGTGGACCTCCCATCGTGGTGGCCTCTGTTGTCACAGAGCACCGGCTCCGGGCGCACGCACGCCAGAGGTCCAGCTCGGTAATTGGACACATTGGTCCAGCCGCTCTGAGGCACGTGGGATCTTCCCAGGCCAGGGATCGAACTGTTGCCCCTTGCACTGCAAGGTGGTGTCCTTACCCACTGGACCACCAGGGGAAGCCCTGTACTATGTTAATGAAGATGTAATACTTAAGAGTTCTACCACTAGAGACAGGTCCAATACCTACCACTCTATATCATAATGAACAATTCCTCAAAAACGCAGCAGTGTCAGCCCCCAAATCAGGATGAAATTGTTGACTAACTCATGAGACTGAGATAACAACTAAATATGACAATGCATGTAAAAAAGGTAGTATAGTATTTACTGTATGAAACTCCAATATTTATATACCTATAATACACTCTCATATTGGTCAAAACTGTAACTGAAATAAAAAAGTAAGTCGACTCAAATAATAACTGTTCCTTATTTATGGCTACTGGAGACAAACATATAAGCAATAATAATAAAACCCAGCTATAGAAAGGCTTCACCTAATCATGGACTAAGAATGTTTTATTATGAAAGAATCCATGTTCCCTTTGAATGCAGTGAATAGGCAGACTTGATAAGGAGGCCAGAAGGTTCCAAGGAGGAGGAAGAGGAGGAGGGGAAGCAAACGTTTTCTAGCCTAAATGTTTGCCATGATAAAATATCTACTCTGGGGCTTCTCTGGGTCCAGTGGGTAAGGACACCGCCTTGCAGTGCAAGGGACGCCAGTTCGAGCCCTGGCCTGGGAAGATCCCACGTGCCGCGGAACGGCTGGATTGATGTGTCCAATTACCCAGCCAGAGGTCTGGGGCGCATGCGCCCAGAGCCAGCGCTCTGCGACGACAGAGGCCACTGTGATGGGAGGCCCACAGGAGACAAAGAACAAAGACGGATAAAGAATAGAGAAATGAAAAACCAATAGAAGTGGCCCGCCCATTCCCCTCTTTCCCCACCCCACCCCCCAAAAAGATAAATAAAAATAATAATAATAATATTAATAAAGTCCAAAAAAAAAAAAAAAAGAATCTACTCTGAAACTAACTATATTGTCTTATGGAGGCAGACTAGTTTGCATTGGAACATCTCATGCAGTCTTGATGGCCAGAGGTCATCCTCTTGCTAATCTTACATTAACGTTGTATGTGGTCCTAGTGAGCCTTTTACAACCTTAAGATAATCGTTTGATAATTGTTAATAACCAGCTGGAAAAGTACTAAACGCCTGGCCTAAACTAGCTGCTGGGATACTCTTCTATCCCTCTTGCAGATCCTATAGCTGGAAGTTCTCTGTCCTTTTCTTTCATAAACTTTTACCACTCAAAGCTCTGAGTGACCAAAGCCAAGTCTTTTTGTCCCCATTGTGAAATCTTCTCCTTTGGAGATCAAGAATCTGACACCATTGACAGTAACCTATCCACTGTCATCTATCACCTTCAAGATACCTGCTATCTTTAAATAATTCTTTGGAGTGGAATAGATGTAGAAATGAACAATTACTGAAAATCCCCTGACTATGAATTACCAACATTCTCCTCCCTACAGCTACTCCTTGGGAATGATCAACTATTATTCATTCATATATTTCATCTCCTCTGGAAAAGGAAGAAGGATTAAACTCCTTTCACAGAGAAATCTTCCACTTGATGCATCTGTTCATCTGATATCCACCATTGCCATGAGCTTGGTTGGATCTAAGAGTTTAGTTGAGCAACTCTACCCTTCAGGTCATTCCTAACTGACAACCTTGATTCACAAACAAGAGAGAGTGTCTATTGTCTTACTTTGGAGCTAACCTGTGTTTATAAATTGCGTGAATCTAGTTTATCTGCCTTGTTAAGACAGATACAAATTATCCTTTTCGGTTTCATATGGTGTTTTACAATTGAAGGCATCAATTAGCTGTTGCTAGAAGGAGAAGGCAAAAGCTAGACGAGCAGAGACTTCTGGGTGCATTCAGTGCATAACTAAATGTCACATAAAAACGAAATGGCTGTAATTGTTATCTCTCTGTTATTAACAAACAAATTTGTTTTCCAACCCAAATCTCTCCTGAATTTCAGATCAACAGACTGAGCTGCCTTTTGGACTATCAAATTCTAGTCTCACAAGTAACTGCTACTCAACTAATCGTCCAACTCTCCCAAAAGCAGTTCATTACACATTACTTTGTAGTAAATGGCATCGCTAGAATCAGTTACTGAACCCTATGCTTCTCCTGTCTACTTTATATTCACACTGCACTCTTTAACTGTGGTCTTCATCATGTTTTGTCCAGATTGTTAAAACCATCCATGAATTATTTCTTTTATCTTGCCCTGTATCAATTAATCTTCCAAACTACCCCTCTTGCTAATCTTTTTAGTGACCAAAGATAATCGTTTGATAATTGTTAATAACCAGCTGGAAAAGTCTGCCTGGCCTAAACTAGCTGCTGGGATACTCTTCTATCCCTCTTGCAGATCCTATAGCTGGAAGTTCTCTGTCCTTTTCTTTCATAAACTTTTACCACTCAAAGCTCTGAGTGACCAAAGCCAAGTCTTTTTTCATCTCATTGTGAAATCTTCTCCTTTGGAGATCAAGAATCTGGCACCATTCACAGTAACCTATCCACTGTCATCTATCACCTTCAAGATACCTGCTATCTTTAAATAATTCTTTGGAGTGGAATAGATGTAGAAATGAACAATTACTGAAAATCCCCTGACTATGAATTACCAACATTCTCCTCCCTACAGCTACTCCTTGGGAATGATCAACTATTATTCATTCATATATTTCATCTCCTCTGGAAAAGGAAGAAGGATTAAACTCCTTTCACAGAGAAATCTTCCACTTGATGCATCTGTTCATCTGATATCCACCATTGCCATGAGCTTGGTTGGATCTAAGAGTTTAGTTGAGCAACTCTACCCTTCAGGTCATTCCTAACTGACAACCTTGATTCACAAACAAGAGAGAGTGTCTATTGTCTTACTTTGGAGCTAACCTGTGTTTATAAATTGCGTGAATCTAGTTTATCTGCCTTGTTAAGACAGATACAAATTATCCTTTTCGGTTTCATATGGTGTTTTACAATTGAAGGCATCAATTAGCTGTTGCTAGAAGGAGAAGGCAAAAGCTAGACGAGCAGAGACTTCTGGGTGCATTCAGTGCATAACTAAATGTCACATAAAAACGAAATGGCTGTAATTGTTATCTCTCTGTTATTAACAAACAAATTTGTTTTCCAACCCAAATCTCTCCTGAATTTCAGATCAACAGACTGAGCTGCCTTTTGGACTATCAAATTCTAGTCTCACAAGTAACTGCTACTCAACTAATCGTCCAACTCTCCCAAAAGCAGTTCATTACACATTACTTTGTAGTAAATGGCATCGCTAGAATCAGTTACTGAACCCTATGCTTCTCCTGTCTACTTTATATTCACACCGGCACTCTTTAACTGTGGTCTTCATCATGTTTTGTCCAGATTGTTAAAACCATCCATGAATTATTTCATTTTAATCTTGCCCCTGTATCAATTAATCTTCCAAACTACCCCAAAATGATGGTTTAAACAGTTTTGTTATGTTCTTCCCTGTGTGATACACCTTGCAATGACCATCCATAGCAGAAAAGGCAAAGGGCTATTTCTTTGGCATTATACATTCCAGTATGCCTTTATGATCAAATCAGTCAATCCTACAGGAAATCAACCCTGAATATTCATTGGAAGGAATGATGCTGAAGCTGAAGCTCCAATACTTTGACTACCAGGTGTGAAAACACGACTCACTGGAAAAGACCCTGATGTTTGGAAAAATAAAATGAAAAAGGAGAAAGGGATGACAGAGGAAGGGATGACAGAGGAAGAGATGGTTTGTTGCCATCACTTAGTCAATGGACACGAATTTGAGCAAGCTCTAGGGGATGGTGAAGGACAAGGAAGCCGAGTGTGCTGCAGTCCATGGGGTCACAAAGCATTGGATAAAACTGAGTGACTGAACTGAACTGAACTGAATACCTTTATGATCATATTCTAGCCTAACCATATAGGACCACCTCTCACAACTACTGTCAAAGCCTGCCAACCAGTGGCCACCACACATCTAAAATCAAACAAATTTAGGTTTATTGAACATCTTGCAATAAGGGAGAATACACATCAGAGGAACACTTTAGTGTTTCTAGAAAAAACAGTTAAGGGCAGCTTGTTGCAATATTTGGATCCATGTTGAGAAATTTAAAGCAGAATTTAGAGACCTATAGATTACTGGAGGTGTGATGTTGTCACCAGAGACAAGTCATTGGATATCTTTCTAGATGTTATAAAGGAAGCAAAGGGCTTCCCTTTCCCTGGTGGCTCAGATGGTAAACAATCTCTCTGCAATGTAGGAGATCTACGTTTGGTCCCTGGGTTGCGAATATCCTTGGAGAAGGGAATGGCAACCCACTCCAGGTTTCTTGCCTGAAGAATTTTTGGACAGAGGAGCTGGGTGGGCTACAGTCCATGGGGTCAGAAAGAGTCAGATAGGACTGAACAACTGACACTAGACCCTGGATGGTTACGGAGTCTCCTTTGCACTGTCTTACTCTATTGTGATAACAGAGTGGCCACGTCTGAGTATTGATTATATTCTAAGAAAATTGTTTATATTTAGTTGGAAACACGACAGTCAAGCCATTAGCATCTAGCCATGAGCTGATAGCATCATTTTTAACTTTCTCACTAACTAGGTCAAGTTCTATATCCTGGTTTACCAAACAGAATGCAGCACCCTGAAAGACATATACTGCTCCTATTTTATGAGTCTTGAGAAAAGCAGCTCTCTGCTATCTCAGACAAGCCACTGTTTGAGTTGAGTCGAGTTATCAATTGCTGAATCTGAGGAGCGATCTCCTCTTCACCAGTTAAAGACTTCTACAATGGGAAGGTGGATTTCTCCACTTCAAGAAAAAGACTTTCTATAATAATTCTGATTGTTTTGTTTTTGCTGTTTGCTCCTTACATCTGTAACTACACAGTGTGATTTGTTTCTAACCATCTATACGCTTTTAAATCACAAATGATTGTTCGTGCTCCCATGGTCTCCTACAGCTATTACCTGAGACCCTGCATCAGAGACGCTAAATGAAAGGGTGAGGAGAATACGTTCTCTCAACAATTTAGGGACCACGTCCTTTCTCAGTGCAGAACCAGCTACAGAAGAGATACAATGCCCCTCTTCCCTGGCAACATAATACTCCTAAAAGAAAAAGGGAGAATGAAAGGGGTGAATAGGAAGATTTTGCAAGAAGGCCAGTGGTTTCCAAGGAGAAAGAGGAGGGGGAGGATGAAGAGCAAACATTTTTAGCCAAGGTGCCTTTACCTTGATTGCTGAGCCTATGACAATAATCTATTTTGCCTAAGACTTCCTTTAAGCCCAGAACTAATGTTTATAACAACAATGTATCTTGCTAGAGGACATGTACCTCCTTTTTAACTTGTTATATATGTTATCTAAAGATGTATGTTGTGGGTGTGGGTCTGGTAAGACTTGCATCACCTTAAAATTTTCTTTTGAACTGTTATTAACAACCAACTGGCAAAATATAAAACACCTCGCCTAAACTAGCTTATGGGGGTATTCTCCTACCCTCCTTCCAATGTCCATGGGGTCAGAAAGAGTCAGATAAGACTGAACAACTGACACTAGACCCTGGATGGTTACGGAGTCTCCTTTGCACTGTCTTACTCTATTGTGATAACAGAGTGGCCACGTCTGAGTATTGATTATATTCTAAGAAAATTGTTTATATTTAGTTGGAAACACGACAGTCAAGCCATTAGCATCTAGCCATGAGCTGATAGCATCATTTTTAACTTTCTCACTAACTAGGTCAAGTTCTATATCCTGGTTTACCAAACAGAATGCAGCACCCTGAAAGACATATACTGCTCCTATTTTATGAGTCTTGAGAAAAGCAGCTCTCTGCTATCTCAGACAAGCCACTGTTTGAGTTGAGTCGAGTTATCAATTGCTGAATCTGAGGAGCGATCTCCTCTTCACCAGTTAAAGACTTCTACAATGGGAAGGTGGATTTCTCCACTTCAAGAAAAAGACTTTCTATAATAATTCTGATTGTTTTGTTTTTGCTGTTTGCTCCTTACATCTGTAACTACACAGTGTGATTTGTTTCTAACCATCTATACGCTTTTAAATCACAAATGATTGTTCGTGCTCCCATGGTCTCCTACAGCTATTACCTGAGACCCTGCATCAGAGACGCTAAATGAAAGGGTGAGGAGAATACGTTCTCTCAACAATTTAGGGACCACGTCCTTTCTCAGTGCAGAACCAGCTACAGAAGAGATACAATGCCCCTCTTCCCTGGCAACATAATTCTCCTAAAAGAAAAAGGGGAGAATGAAAGGGGTGAATAGGAAGATTTTGCAAGAAGGCCAGTGGTTTCCAAGGAGAAAGAGGAGGGGGAGGATGAAGAGCAAACATTTTTAGCCAAGGTGCCTTTACCTTGATTGCTGAGCCTATGACAATAATCTATTTTGCCTAAGACTTCCTTTAAGCCCAGAACTAATGTTTATAACAACAATGTATCTTGCTAGAGGACATGTACCTCCTTTTTAACTTGTTATATATGTTATCTAAAGATGTATGTTGTGGGTGTGGGTCTGGTAAGACTTGCATCACCTTAAAATTTTCTTTTGAACTGTTATTAACAACCAACTGGCAAAATATAAAACACCTCGCCTAAACTAGCTTATGGGGGTATTCTCCTACCCTCCTTCCAATGTCTATGCTGGAAGCTTTCTCTATCCCTTTTTTTCCTTTAATAAACTTTTCCTGCAAGAGAAAAAATATAAAGCGGCTCTCAGAGCCTGAGAAATATCAATTACACTTTTTTCAAGAATACCTCCTACTCATTGTTTAGGATTCTTTTTTCCCTCTTATGTCCCTCTTATGTGCAAGCACATATGTATTAAAATATAGAAGAACTAATTGAATGTATTAATATTGATTTTTAAAGGAAAAAAAATCCATACAAAAAATAAGTGGAACAAAGTATTCTTTCACTAATTCATTCACAAGCCATCTTATTCTTCCTGGTTTCAAAAGGAGAATAAGATTCTTCTACTCAAGGTTAACATCGTGAAAAAATTATAATACACCAACAGCATAGAGATTCTTTCTCATTTTATATGGAATGGATATTCAACCAAAGGATCTAAAAGTCATTTGTTTGAATTTTAGTTTTACAATATATTTAAATAATATTGTTCTGTTTATACCTATGTCTAAAGATATAGTTTAAGGGCAAATAATTTTTTCAATATACCTTATAGATAAAATTTTAAAAGAACTTATCTTGACATTGAAATAAATTTCTCTAAAAACACATCAAAATAAAATATTTTGTAGGTATATATTGAAAGCATTCCCATAAATCGTAATTGCTGGCACAAATGTGTTAGGACACACAGCTACATATTTAAAAAATGACCAAATTATTACTAGTAGGAGCTCAAAATTGAAAATGTTTTGCAATGCATTAAACTCCTCTACAGAATGCTGCTCTATAATTAGTAAACCTTCATGACCATGTGCTGATTTAACCAGTATAATGCCATTTCAGCTAACACTAAGAGAAGTTTTGAAATAATAATAATAATTATCATAATAATGCTACATAAAGAGAATGAGCTACCTTCTCTGAATCCATTAACAGAACCTTTAGGAAACTAAAAGGCTAAAAGCAGATTAACAATAAAAAGCCAACTGAATCAGACCTTGAAGTCTGCATATAGCTCATCTTCCTCATATAAAAATCCAAACATACTATCAATAAAAAATAAGTATCAATAATCTAAAAATCATTAATCTAAAAAGAAGTACACTAAAAAGTCACTTGGGGAAATAAAAATGCAATTCAAACTTAAAAACAGAAAGTTAAAAATAGCAGTTAGGGAATTTAAACTAAACTTGCAACCACTTTGAACCAATCCTAGCTCAAACTAAAAAATTCAGTTACTTCTAGTAATGCAAATATAACTATTACTAATAATTATACTCAATATCTAAAAGTATAGTATGGAAGAAAAAAAATCTAATTTAAATGTTAAAGAAAGTGTAACAAAGTAAAAGAGAAAAAGATGAACTTAACATTAAAAAGAGGAAAGAATTCCAGCAAGTCTCTCATTTTGACTGTTACCAGCCATTCAACAGGATATAGCAAGTGGAACAGCCCACAATTCACAAGCCATTTTTTTCCCAGATTTTTTACAAGGTATATTTAAAAGTATTTTTCCTTTTTGGAATGGATATTCAACCAAAGGACCTACCAGTATTTTGCTTGAATTTTAGTTTTACAATATATTTAAATAATATTGTTCTGTTTATACCTATGTCTAAAGATATAGTTTAAGGGCAAATAATTTTTTCAATATACCTTATAGATAAAATTTTAAAAGAACTTATCTTGACATTGAAATAAATTTCTCTAAAAACACATCAAAATAAAATATTTTGTAGGTATATATTGAAAGCATTCCCATAAATCGTAATTGCTGGCACAAATGTGTTAGGACACACAGCTACATATTTAAAAAATGACCAAATTATTACTAGTAGTAGCTCAAAATTGAAAATGTTTTGCAATGCATTAAACTCCTCTACAGAATGCTGCTCTATAATTAGTAAACCTTCATGACCATGTGCTGATTTAACCAGTATAATGCCATTTCAGCAAACACTAAGAGAAGTTTTGAAATAATAATAATAATTATCATAATAATGCTACATAAAGAGAATGAGCTACCTTCTCTGAATCCATTAACAGAACCTTTAGGAAACTAAAAGGCTAAAAGCAGATTAACAATAAAAAGCCAACTGAATCAGACCTTGAAGTCTGCATATAGCTCATCTTCCTCATATAAAAATCCAAACATACTATCAATAAAAAATAAGTATCAATAATCTAAAAATCATTAATCTAAAAAGAAGTACACTAAAAAGTCACTTGGGGAAATAAAAATGCAATTCAAACTTAA
The DNA here is from genome assembly GCA_022376925.1 of Tragulus kanchil. Lineage (NCBI taxonomy): Eukaryota > Metazoa > Chordata > Mammalia > Artiodactyla > Tragulidae > Tragulus > Tragulus kanchil. Next base: position 105,245,749 of record JAIOJX010000023.1, on the reverse strand, counting down.
AAACAGAAAGTTAAAAATAGCAGTTAGGGAATTTAAACTAAACTTGCAACCACTTTGAACCAATCCTAGCTCAAACTAAAAAATTCAGTTACTTCTAGTAATGCAAATATAACTATTACTAATAATTATACTCAATATCTAAAAGTATAGTATGGAAGAAAAAAAATCTAATTTAAATGTTAAAGAAAGTGTAACAAAGTAAAAGAGAAAAAGATGAACTTAACATTAAAAAGAGGAAAGAATTCCAGCAAGTCTCTCATTTTGACTGTTACCAGCCATTCAACAGGATATAGCAAGTGGAACAGCCCAGAAGTGAGGAAGGCGGGTTCTGACCTACTTCCTGGTGGCCAAAGTAACCCTGTGATCCTCAGAGGTCACAGGTGAGAGGAGAGGCAGGAGTGGTGCCCACCACTTCCCTCTGCATCTCTAGTCCACCAAGGTCTGCGTCAACCCAATGAAGTTCAAACCAAGCCTCTTGGTGTGTGATACTCAAGATGGACTGAGAAGTGTTTCTGGAGGTAACGCTGCTCATTTCATCTTGAGTATTATGCATTTGAAGCATCATACCTTGCATGTGAGTCAAATGCCAAAGGGCTAATTCAGGAATACGAAACTGATGAGACATATCTGCGGAAGATTCACCACATGCTGTTGGAGGTAGATGTGTTGCAGAGTACCCAGCAATACACAGTCTGTATGCCTATGTCCATGGGTTGCAGGATCCTTATCATTAGTGATAAGAAAGCTGAGAGGTAACCATGCCAGATCTGAGTTTTTCATTCTATGACCACATATATCTTTATGCATAACTTATTTGCTACTTCTTTTTGTTTTTTTCACAATCACAAGGTTTGTTTTTTTTATTTAGCTTTTTTGATTTTACAGTTTTGTTGTTTATAGATATGTATAATTCCAGATTAGCCTATTTACTACTTTTAACTGAATCCTAACCCTTGACCCAGTGACATACAAACACAGTATTCTTGAGCTCAGCATTACATTTTTTTCTCATTAAAGGTACAAAAGCAAAAAAGAATGAAAAAGTAACTCTTACATGTAGGCATAATGTCTTAACTAGAACATAATAGAGAAATTTTATTCAAAACATAGAGGGAAAACATATAAAGTACTAGCAAACAATTAATATGGAAGAAATTTTTTCTCTCTGGCAAAATAATAAGAATAATCTACAGGTAGAAGTAAAAAACAAACAAACAAAAAAGTCACTAAATCAGTCGATAGCTAGTTACCCAAAACAGAATTAAGTTCAACTTCAAATTTACCTAAACAAGAGTCAATCCCAGAATGAATTTAAATGTTAATCAGAAGATGTACAGATCATTTGAAACAGAATAAAACCTTCTTCAGAGAATAATTTAAAAATAAAATTATAATTGGTTTAATAGCAGTACAATCAAAAATGCACACCAGCATAACAATACCAAGTAAAACATCTCCTAAAACCATATTGAATTAACTGTATATGAGGGAAAACATAATATAAGTAATTAAGAAATAGTTTTTTGCATAACCCTTTGCCAAAATAAGTGGCCTCCCAGGTGGCTCAGGTGGTTAAGAATCCGCCTGCTGTACAGGAGACCCAGACTCAATCTCTGGGTTGGGAAGCTCCTCTTGAAAAGAAAATGGCTACCCATTCCAGTATTCTTGCCTGGAGAATTCAATGGACATAGGAGCCTGGCAGGTTACAGTCCATGAGATCCCAAAGAGTAGGATACAACCGAATGACTAGCACTTGCCAAAATAAACAATTGTTACAGAATAGATAAAAAAAATTGTGGATGTATCTAATACATTGTTAATCTAAAATGTAAATCCAATAAAGACTTCATGACTTGAACTAGAAGTAATTATTTTGTCCATGGGTTGCAGGATCCTTATCATTAGTGAAAAACCATGCCAGATCTGAGTTTTCATTCTATGACCACATATATCTTTATGCATAACTTATTTGCTACTTCTTTTGTTTTTCACAATCACAAGGTTTGTTTTTTTTATTTAGCTTTTTTGATTTTACAGTTTTGTTGTTTATAGATATGTATAATTCCAGATTAGCCTATTTACTACTTTTAACTGAATCCTAACCCTTGACCCAGTGACATACAAACACAGTATTCTTGAGCTCAGCATTACATTTTTTTCTCATTAAAGGTACAAAAGCAAAAAAGAATGAAAAAGTAACTCTTACATGTAGGCATAATGTCTTAACTAGAACATAATAGAGAAATTTTATTCAAAACATAGAGGGAAAACATATAAAGTACTAGCAAACAATTAATATGGAAGAAATTTTTTCTCTCTGGCAAAATAATAAGAATAATCTACAGGTAGAAGTAAAAAACAAACAAACAAAAAAGTCACTAAATCAGTCGATAGCTAGTTACCCAAAACAGAATTAAGTTCAACTTCAAATTTACCTAAACAAGAGTCAATCCCAGAATGAATTTAAATGTTAATCAGAAGATGTACAGATCATTTGAAACAGAATAAAACCTTCTTCAGAGAATAATTTAAAAATAAAATTATAATTGGTTTAATAGCAGTACAATCAAAAATGCACACCAGCATAACAATACCAAGTAAAACATCTCCTAAAACCATATTGAATTAACTGTATATGAGGGAAAACATAATATAAGTAATTAAGAAATAGTTTTTTGCATAACCCTTTGCCAAAATAAGTGGCCTCCCAGGTGGCTCAGGTGGTTAAGAATCCGCCTGCTGTACAGGAGACCCAGACTCAATCTCTGGGTTGGGAAGCTCCTCTTGAAAAGAAAATGGCTACCCATTCCAGTATTCTTGCCTGGAGAATTCAATGGACATAGGAGCCTGGCAGGTTACAGTCCATGAGATCCCAAAGAGTAGGATACAACCGAATGACTAGCACTTGCCAAAATAAACAATTGTTACAGAATAGATAAAAAAAAATTGTGGATGTATCTAATACATTGTTAATCTAAAATGTAAATCCAATAAAGACTTAAAGAAGTATCTTAATAAACATTCAGCCTTCCCTCTACTTGCTAACCCATAAAACTTAAAAGTTATTAATTGAACCTGAAAACTAGTTGTCTAAGTAACTAATAAATTGAAGTAATTATTTTGGTTGAAGTGACCTCAGAGTATAGTAAAGCCAACAAATGATCAAATCTTGTATAATTATTTTAGATATATAGCTGTTATTAATTTACACAAAGTTTTCACCAATGGAACAGATTTCTCAAATGGAAACAATAGAATCCTACTTTAGAGGTCAAATTGATGTCAAAGTTTACTGTTCTATTGTTGTATCCAAACATTCTAAAGATGTAACTTTTATTCAAAAGGTTATTTCGCTCCATCATTAAAAATTCCGTGTGAGCTAAGGTCAGATCAGAGCACTTCCATTTGGTTCCTCTTCATACAATGTCACACAGTATGAAAGGATTAAGAAATAAGGTCCATTCCACAAAAGAGCCAGATGTTAGATATTAAATAAGTCAAGAATTAGCCTCATTCAAGGTGAAAGGATCCAGTAATCATGTAAATTTAAAACTGTTTTCAGGAGTTCAACTTTTTCATTTTAATGCACATCTTCTTTGCTAATTTATAATTAGCAAATTTCCCTATTTTAATTACCTTGGCCTTCTTAACCCTTCACAAAACAACAAAAAAATTAGGTCAAATTAATTTTCAGAAAGAACCAAACTATATTATAGTCCCTGTGGATTTCAACCATTTCCAGATGTCATAAAATGATACATCAAAGAACAACTTTGATCTCTAACTTTACCAATACCCGTTTAACTTATTATTGCCTGACTTTACATAAGCAAATTGATTTTCCACACTAAGACCGTACCTATCAGAGTTAAACATCAAAATTGTCCATATTAAGCTCAGCTATGTAATGAGTTAAATTCAGACTATGTCCTAGTCAGAGCAGTATGTGTGTAACATAATTCAATATAAGATGATGGTAGTAATTGTTCTAAGTATTAATAATTAGAATATATGCACATGTGTCATTTACAACTACCTTCCCTAAATATTGACTTTGATCTAAAATTAACCTTGAGAGACAGAAGCAGGAGATGCCATGACAGCTTTTATTTAACTGTTTCTTGGAATCTGCAATTCAGTATATAAGTTAAACCTCCCAGCTTGGTAAAATGAAGAATTAGTCTCTGCCCTTAAATCTCCCCTCAGATAGGTAAAGTTTATAATTAGTCATTTTATATAAATTTATCTACTCTTGACTATTCTCACCAAATCACAAAATAGTCACTTATGAATATTGACTATTTAGTTTTTAAACTTGAATAGAATCATAGAGATGACTAATCAAGACAGTTAATTTAAGCTGATTTTAATTAATAAGGATTTTATTAGGAATTATTCAAAAGTTTTTCGCTCCATCATTAAAAATTCCGTGTGAGCTAAGGTCAGATCAGAGCACTTCCATTTGGTTCCTCTTCATACAATGTCACACAGTATGAAAGGATTAAGAAATAAGGTCCATTCCACAAAAGAGCCAGATGTTAGATATTAAATAAGTCAAGAATTAGCCTCATTCAAGGTGAAAGGATCCAGTAATCATGTAAATTTAAAACTGTTTTCAGGAGTTCAACTTTTTCATTTTAATGCACATCTTCTTTGCTAATTTATAATTAGCAAATTTCCCTATTTTAATTACCTTGGCCTTCTTAACCCTTCACAAAACAACAAAAAAATTAGGTCAAATTAATTTTCAGAAAGAACCAAACTATATTATAGTCCCTGTGGATTTCAACCATTTCCAGATGTCATAAAATGATACATCAAAGAACAACTTTGATCTCTAACTTTACCAATACCCGTTTAACTTATTATTGCCTGACTTTACATAAGCAAATTGATTTTCCACACTAAGACCGTACCTATCAGAGTTAAACATCAAAATTGTCCATATTAAGCTCAGCTATGTAATGAGTTAAATTCAGACTATGTCCTAGTCAGAGCAGTATGTGTGTAACATAATTCAATATAAGATGATGGTAGTAATTGTTCTAAGTATTAATAATTAGAATATATGCACATGTGTCATTTACAACTACCTTCCCTAAATATTGACTTTGATCTAAAATTAACCTTGAGAGACAGAAGCAGGAGATGCCATGACAGCTTTTATTTAACTGTTTCTTGGAATCTGCAATTCAGTATATAAGTTAAACCTCCCAGCTTGGTAAAATGAAGAATTAGTCTCTGCCCTTAAATCTCCCCTCAGATAGGTAAAGTTTATAATTAGTCATTTTATATAAATTTATCTACTCTTGACTATTCTCACCAAATCACAAAATAGTCACTTATGAATATTGACTATTTAGTTTTTAAACTTGAATAGAATCATAGAGATGACTAATCAAGACAGTTAATTTAAGCTGATTTTAATTAATAAGGATTTTATTAGGAATTACTCAAATTTATAATTGATTATTATTGTTCAGGTCTTGATAATAATTCTTTATAGCAATGCAACCATGGTTGGAGGGCTTTGAAACTCATTAATAGCAGTAATGACAAGTGTATCAGATATAGCATTCTAATAAATAAATAAGCTACAGATTATTACTTGCATAATTCCTTTTACTGCTTGTAACATCAACAGCAGAAGTCAAAGCAAGAACACAGTGAATAATGTGCCCTTTTATTAGCAGATAATCTAATACCTGTAGGTATAATAGGTTTAACTATCTATTCCCCTCATCTAGTAGGGATCTCATCAATGTTAGGCACCATTAATTTATTGTCGCAAACAATTAACATAATGCCACCTTTTACATCATAATACCAGACACTACAATTGAATAATGCTGTTTTATCAGTAGTAATGCTTTCTAAAATTGCAGCAGAGATTATGGTAACCAAATGGAGACCTTAGCTTAACATCAATGGTTATTCTGATTGATTACATATTCTGAATTACATGTTTGAATAATTTTACATATTGTAACTGTAATGTTTTTCAGTAAAAATAATTCTTTAGTTGCATAAACATAGTGTAAGGCACACTACTGACTAGAATTTTAGGATTTATTATATATTACAAATGCTACATTATAACTTTCCTATAAGTATTGAAGTAAATATCCAAGCTTATATCATTTCTGCTGCTATAACTATTACCGTAGTTATTATTATCCAAATAGAGGCAAATATTTTGAATAGCTCATAGAATGAAATAAATAATGATCACCAGCTATATTCTGAGTCATAGGCTTTGTTTTCCTACTTACTGTGAACAGCTTGAAAGGAATTATCTAATTCATTCTTATATGTCATTCTAAAAGATATATGTTATGTTATTGTTCACTTCTATCACATCTAGTTACGGAAAGAGTATTCATTATCATAGGTGCCTACTTTTACTTATTCCCATTATTTTCAAGGTATATGCCACACCATATATGAGGATTTAAAGTTTTTAAACTTGAATAGAATCATAGAGATGACTAATCAAGACAGTTAATTTAAGCTGATTTTAATTAATAAGGATTTTATTAGGAATTACTCAAATTTATAATTGATTATTATTGTTCAGGTCTTGATAATAATTCTTTATAGCAATGCAACCATGGTTGGAGGGCTTTGAAACTCATTAATAGCAGTAATGACAAGTGTATCAGATATAGCATTCTAATAAATAAATAAGCTACAGATTATTACTTGCATAATTCCTTTTACTGCTTGTAACATCAACAGCAGAAGTCAAAGCAAGAACACAGTGAATAATGTGCCCTTTTATTAGCAGATAATCTAATACCTGTAGGTATAATAGGTTTAACTATCTATTCCCCTCATCTAGTAGGGATCTCATCAATGTTAGGCACCATTAATTTATTGTCGCAAACAATTAACATAATGCCACCTTTTACATCATAATACCAGACACTACAATTGAATAATGCTGTTTTATCAGTAGTAATGCTTTCTAAAATTGCAGCAGAGATTATGGTAACCAAATGGAGACCTTAGCTTAACATCAATGGTTATTCTGATTGATTACATATTCTGAATTACATGTTTGAATAATTTTATATATTGTAACTGTAATGTTTTTCAGTAAAAATAATTCTTTAGTTGCATAAACATAGTGTAAGGCACACTACTGACTAGAATTTTAGGATTTATTATATATTACAAATGCTACATTATAACTTTCCTATAAGTATTGAAGTAAATATCCAAGCTTATATCATTTCTGCTGCTATAACTATTACCGTAGTTATTATTATCCAAATAGAGGCAAATATTTTTGAATAGCTCATAGAATGAAATAAATAATGATCACCAGCTATATTCTGAGTCATAGGCTTTGTTTTCCTACTTACTGTGAACAGCTTGAAAGGAATTATCTAATTCATTCTTATATGTCATTCTAAAAGATATATGTTATGTTATTGTTCACTTCTATCACATCTAGTTACGGAAAGAGTATTCATTATCATAGGTGCCTACTTTTACTTATTCCCATTATTTTCAAGGTATATGCCACACCATATATGAGGCAAAGCTAATAGTTATTACAGAATTAATAATTTTTTTTTGCTCAACGTTTTCCTTGTTTTTCTGATATGCAGTGGTGATAATCAGCCTGTGGAGACACTAGCACAGCACGAACCACTTTCTCATCTATGGAGTCACTAGTCCACTAAATAGCAATGATAATAAAATATTAATAATCTGTCAGGGTTTTACCTTAAAACAAAAAGAGCATCAGAGCTTACTACAACAGACATTGAGGGACTTCACAGATGCTTTCCATCACATCATGCTGTCAAATAACCACCAGACAAAACCATAAATATCAAGGAAGGATGGAATAAAACCCACTCGAATGAGTTGCAAGAAAAGTTTTATGAGCCTTTCTTAGAAAGTAAGATACTATACACATTGCCAATTACCGATAATCAAAGATAAGTATTACCTAACTCTATCAAAATTGATTTATAGATTAAAACTATTTTTTTTGGCAGGAAAACAAATATGTCTCTTAGCACATCCATTCTAGAGTTGCAAGGTGTATCTGTTCCACTGTATAATGCTATTGTTTCCATGTCTTATAATAGTAGGTCTCTAGTATTGTAATTAAATAAGGAGGCTAGTAGACTGATGTAACAAATAAATACATAATGTCATTCTTATGAGAGACAGCCTACAAATAAATTAAAGGAATCCATGATATAGTTTAATACAAAACAAATAATTCTGATGTCAGATAATTAATTATAACATAATTATATAATGAACCTATGAACATATACTTCGCTAGCATTTTACAAAGTCCGCTTATGTCTTTTAATTTATCAAAACAAATTTATTATCTTCAAACTGACTAAAAGGCAAATATTTTGAAAAAAAGTTTTCATTTCTGCTGCTATAACTATTACCGTAGTTATTATTATCCAAATAGAGGCAAATATTTTGAATAGCTCATAGAATGAAATAAATAATGATCACCAGCTATATTCTGAGTCATAGGCTTTGTTTTCCTACTTACTGTGAACAGCTTGAAAGGAATTATCTAATTCATTCTTATATGTCATTCTAAAAGATATATGTTATGTTATTGTTCACTTCTATCACATCTAGTTACGGAAAGAGTATTCATTATCATAGGTGCCTACTTTTACTTATTCCCATTATTTTCAAGGTATATGCCACACCATATATGAGGCAAAGCTAATAGTTATTACAGAATTAATAATTTTTTTTTGCTCAACGTTTTCCTTGTTTTTCTGATATGCAGTGGTGATAATCAGCCTGTGGAGACACTAGCACAGCACGAACCACTTTCTCATCTATGGAGTCACTAGTCCACTAAATAGCAATGATAATAAAATATTAATAATCTGTCAGGGTTTTACCTTAAAACAAAAAGAGCATCAGAGCTTACTACAACAGACATTGAGGGACTTCACAGATGCTTTCCATCACATCATGCTGTCAAATAACCACCAGACAAAACCATAAATATCAAGGAAGGATGGAATAAAACCCACTCGAATGAGTTGCAAGAAAAGTTTTATGAGCCTTTCTTAGAAAGTAAGATACTATACACATTGCCAATTACCGATAATCAAAGATAAGTATTACCTAACTCTATCAAAATTGATTTATAGATTAAAACTATTTTTTTTGGCAGGAAAACAAATATGTCTCTTAGCACATCCATTCTAGAGTTGCAAGGTGTATCTGTTCCACTGTATAATGCTATTGTTTCCATGTCTTATAATAGTAGGTCTCTAGTATTGTAATTAAATAAGGAGGCTAGTAGACTGATGTAACAAATAAATACATAATGTCATTCTTATGAGAGACAGCCTACAAATAAATTAAAGGAATCCATGATATAGTTTAATACAAAACAAATAATTCTGATGTCAGATAATTAATTATAACATAATTATATAATGAACCTATGAACATATACTTCTCACTAGCATTTTACAAAGTCCGCTTATGTCTTTTAATTTATCACACAGAATAGCTTCAGTGAAATGCTTAGTGGGAATAATATCATGTTTTTTATTATAATTATTTTAAAGAAATAATTGTTAACCTAACTTCAAGCACTATGTTTTATATTCACAACCCAAAAAGCTGCTGTAGGCTTAACACTTCATGTCAGAGTAGTTGGTATGTGTATGGTGGGTTTTTTTTTATATCAAAACTTTCAATCCATACATACTTAAAAATTATTTTCCTACCTTAAGTATGATGCCTCAAAACAAATAAAATCTGAACTAACTATATCCTAAGGCCTCATTACTTAATAATGTATTACATAAACAAATTAGCTTACTATTTTACTGAATGATTTTCAATTCGCTATCCACATTCTTGCCAGTAGGGTTAGGTTGAATACCACTATTACCTGCAGGAGCACAGTGCTATGGCCTGGAAGGGTGTGGGAAGAGGGTGGAAAGGGGAGGGAGCCAGGGATATGCATATGTCTGATCTGGGAACATATATGTCTGTGAACAACAAAACTCTGTAAAAATTAAAATAAAATAATAATAATAATAACTGCTAGCCAATTTAGCCTATAAAAAGTAACTCATATCTCAAACTAATACTATTCTTATATTTACTTTAGTTCAAGTAATTTTAACCAAACATTCAATAAACAACTATCATCTCCTACATATAATTTGAAGAAATGATAATTCCAGTACTTATATTGTCATGTATAAAAGATGATGCTGTTAAAGTGAAGCACTCTATATGTCAGCAAAATTGGAATACTCAGGAGGGGCCACAACTGGAAAAGGTTTCATTCCAATCCCAAAGAAGGGCAATGCCAAAAAATGTTCACACTACTTCACAATTGCACTCATTTCATATGCCAGCAAAGTAATGCTCAAAATCGTTCAAGCTAGTTATGTGAACTGAGAACTTTCAGATGTACAAGCGGGATTTAAAAAGGCAGAGAAACCAGAGATAAAATTGCCAACATCCACTGGATCATAAAGAAAGCAAAGGAATTCCAGAAAAACATTTACTTATATTTCTTTGACTTTGCAAAGACCTTTGACCATAGATCATAACAAACTGTGGAAAATTCTGAAAGAGATGGGAATACCAGATCACCTTACCTGCCTCTTGGGAAACCTGTATGCAGGACAAGAATCAACAGTTAGAACTAGACCCAGAACAAAGGACTTATTCCAAATTGGGAAAGGAGTACATCAGAGCTATATATTTTCACTCTGCTTACGTAACTTATATGCAGAGTACATCATGCAAAATTCTTGGCAGAAGAAACACAAGCTGGTATCAAAATTGTGGGGAGAAATATCAATAACCTTACATATGCAGATAACACCACCCATATGGCTGAAAGTGAAGAGGAACTAAAGAGCCTCTTGATGAAGCTGAAAAAAGAGTGAAAAAGCTGGCATAAAACTCAACATTCAGAAAATTAAGATCGTGACATCTGGTTCCATCACCTAATGCCAAATACGTGGGGAAACAATGGAAATGGTGACAGACTTTATTTTCTTGGGCTCCAAAATCACTGCAGGAGCACAGTGCTATGGCCTGGAAGGGTGTGGGAAGAGGGTGGAAAGGGGAGGGAGCCAGGGATATGCATATGTCTGATCTGGGAACATATATGTCTGTGAACAACAAAACTCTGTAAAAATTAAAATAAAATAATAATAATAATAACTGCTAGCCAATTTAGCCTATAAAAAGTAACTCATATCTCAAACTAATACTATTCTTATATTTACTTTAGTTCAAGTAATTTTAACCAAACATTCAATAAACAACTATCATCTCCTACATATAATTTGAAGAAATGATAATTCCAGTACTTATATTGTCATGTATAAAAGATGATGCTGTTAAAGTGAAGCACTCTATATGTCAGCAAAATTGGAATACTCAGGAGGGGCCACAACTGGAAAAGGTTTCATTCCAATCCCAAAGAAGGGCAATGCCAAAAAATGTTCACACTACTTCACAATTGCACTCATTTCATATGCCAGCAAAGTAATGCTCAAAATCGTTCAAGCTAGTTATGTGAACTGAGAACTTTCAGATGTACAAGCGGGATTTAAAAAGGCAGAGAAACCAGAGATAAAATTGCCAACATCCACTGGATCATAAAGAAAGCAAAGGAATTCCAGAAAAACATTTACTTATATTTCTTTGACTTTGCAAAGACCTTTGACCATAGATCATAACAAACTGTGGAAAATTCTGAAAGAGATGGGAATACCAGATCACCTTACCTGCCTCTTGGGAAACCTGTATGCAGGACAAGAATCAACAGTTAGAACTAGACCCAGAACAAAGGACTTATTCCAAATTGGGAAAGGAGTACATCAGAGCTATATATTTTCACTCTGCTTACGTAACTTATATGCAGAGTACATCATGCAAAATTCTTGGCAGAAGAAACACAAGCTGGTATCAAAATTGTGGGGAGAAATATCAATAACCTTACATATGCAGATAACACCACCCATATGGCTGAAAGTGAAGAGGAACTAAAGAGCCTCTTGATGAAGCTGAAAAAAGAGTGAAAAAGCTGGCATAAAACTCAACATTCAGAAAATTAAGATCGTGACATCTGGTTCCATCACCTAATGCCAAATACGTGGGGAAACAATGGAAATGGTGACAGACTTTATTTTCTTGGGCTCCAAAATCACTGTAGGCCATGACTGCAGTCATAAAATTCAAAGACACTTACTCCTTGGCAGAAAAGCTATGAGAAACCTAAACATATGAAAGCATATGAAAAAGAAACCTAAACAGCATATGAAAAGCAGAAACTTTTTTTTTTTTTTTTTGCCTACAAAGGTCTATATTGGCAAAACTATGGTTTTTCCAGTAGTCATGTACAGATGTGAGACCTGGACAATAAAAATGGCTGAATACCGAAGAACTGATGCCTTTGAACCGTGGAGTTGGAGAAGACTCTTGAGAGTCATCAAGGAGATCAAACCAGTCAGTCCTAAAGGAAATAAACCCTGAATATTCATTGGAAAAACTGATGCTGAAGTGCCAATACTTTGGTCACCTGATGTGAAGAGCCAACTCACTGGACAAGATCCTGATGTTGGGAATGATTGTAGGCAGGGGGAGAAGAGAAAGACAAAGAATGAGATGGTTGCCTGGCATCCCAGACTGAATGGACATGAGTTTGAGCAGACTCTGGCAGACTGTGAAGTACAGGAAAGCCTGGTGTGCTTCAGTCCATGGGGTTACAAAGAGCCAGACACAACTGAGCAATGGAATAACAACAGAGGAATAAAACCAAATGAATAAACATAAAATTCTCTTTTCATTTTCTATATAAGTAGGATCCTTTTTACTTTTTTTAATGTATACCATGTCTTCTTTTTTTTTCACAATCACAAGCTTTTTTTTTCTATTTTGCTTTTTTGATTTTATAGAGTTTTGTTGCTTACATATATGCATAATTCTAGATTAGTCATATGTATATCCCATTCCCCCCATCCCACCCCTCTAGGCCATCACATAGCCCCCATGCATGATCTCCTTTTTACTTTTGTTAGCGCTGATTATGTCCAACACCATAGGCTCACTAAATTTATTTATAATATAATGCTATACTTCCAATTAATCCTGAACAGTTGACCTAATAAATTACTATCATTATAATGCATAATAACATTTATATTGAAAATACCTCTACAGAGGCTATGTTTTTGACTATCAAGAGTACACATTGAAACATAAATTGAAGAAATTACAGAAAAAATTATATAGATTGGGTCCATATAATTTTTAATAACACTTCACATTATTATCGCTGAAAAATATCTTCCACTAATAGAGATTTAATAAATTATGTAGATAATGATTCATTAACATTAAAATGTGCTAATTTGTTTATTTTAATCAACTGTTTTGGGGAAACATTTTCTTTTGAGTTCTTATCTTCTTAGGCTGTAATCAATCACTCAAATTATTAGATATCCATATTAGCCATCCCTCATCCCAACAATAATCCAATTGATTATGCTCCATGTACCTACTTAAAAAGAAAATTCTCAATTATATTGTTATATACAGGTGAAATTTCCCATATCATACTTCATTTTCTGTATAAGAAAATTTAAACAGTTGGTTAGTCCTAGAATCAGCAATTTAAATTCTAAATAAAACTATTCTCCCATTATTTAAGCCCCAGTTTCTGTTCTGATGAAGTAGGATTCAGGTCTCTGCAGTGGGAACATCAGTGTCAATGAGGGTCATGAATTCATGTTTTAACTAAATTGCTTGATTTCTATAGCCTAAGCATCCCTAGTATCCTCAGACATGCTTATACATGTCTGTACAGTAAAAATAAAAAGAATTCTTCTTATTGTGGCTCTTTGCAGTTGTGATTTACCAGGTGCACCTAATCAAGTAATCATTATGCGGGCAAAAATTTCTAGTGAGTTCATTGACTCTAAATAGGAAGGAACTTTTTCCCAGTAATAATAATGATCCTAAACCTGTTCCATGCAAAGTGGTCATAATTATGAATTAAGGATAAAAGTGAAGAATGAGAGAGTACATTCTAATGCAAATACATAATGCGAATGTCACAGAAGATTTGTATTGCTAAAGATAATGGACATTCCACAAGCAAAATGGTAAGGTGTTTTTCATAAGGACTGTTATTATGCTTTCTCATGTAATAACATAATACTGGTACTTACTCATCTTTGAAATGACAATGAAAGCTAACCAAGGGCTATAAAGTAATAACTAGCTGCCAGTCACTTATCCTTCTTTCTAAGGCAGGTCTTTATCAGTCTGTCTTTTATAAAAATGTTATATTTTTATTTGATCAAGAGTTTTACTTTTATATTCACACTCCCTATATATAAAAATTATAAAATTATTAAATATTCTTATTTTTCTCAATTCTTTACCATTGGAATTGTCTGTCATATGAAAAGAATTAACATTAGTAAGAAAATAAACTTTAAACATTTAAGTATACATATCATTTATTGACAATCAGTGTTTCTGGAAAACCTCAAGCATAAATTTCTACAAGTCTTATCTACAATCAAAACCACTGGGATATAAAACTTAGGTATTGAGTTTATTTTTCTGTCCTAACCCACAGTTGTCCAATAACTTCGCCTAAAATGCTAGATTCTACTTCATCATGTCATACTATTGATTTCTTTTTCACTCAGGTTTCTAACATTTGTAGTATATATCTGGTACTGGAGGAAGATAGGAAAAGTCTTTAAAGACTAGTGACAGTTGAAATGGCTGCCCTTCTTCTTAAAGCTAATGGACTCCTTCCTGTTTTCTCCTATTATTTTATTCTAATGGAAACAAATAAACAACAAAAACAAAATAGTGTAAACAAATCCACAAGGTCCCAAGTCTATGAGTAAAATTGTGTGTAAGCAATGTGAGCACATCCTAGAGTTGAACACGAATCAGCAAATGAATTGAATGTGAACAATCATCCACATAGTAGAAAGAAGGCGATTTTGGTGTGTGGGTGTGGTAACTCATTCAATTTTCCTTCCCAACATGGGAATCAAATTATCCTCCTGAGTAACCATCATCCAGAGCTAGTTTTTAGCCCATCTATATTGTTTGAGCATTACAATTGTGTTATCCATATATTTTGGATGCACTTGTTGGTCGTTGCCATGAGATAAGAGCATATTAAGTTCTTCAGTGAGGGCTTCCCTGGTGGTCCTTTGGGTAAGGACACCGCCTTGCAGTGCAAGGGGGGCCGGTTTGATCCCTGGCCTGGGAAGATCCCATGTGCTGCAGAGTAGCTGGACCGATGTGTCCAACTACCAAGTCAGAGTTCTGGAGCACGTGCTCCCAGAGCCGGTGTTCTGCGATGAGTGAGGCCACTTGCAATGGGAGGCCCACACACGCAAAAGAACAAAGATGGATGAAAATAAATGAATGAAAGACCAATAGATGTGGCCAAAAAAAAAAAGTTCTTCAGTGAAAATTATTCTAATTTTCAAGTTTTATTTTCTATATAGACTTCAATTCTATAAATACTTTGAAACTCTGTAATTGTTCTTATTATATATTGTTAGGAAGAAATCAGATAGATGAGGAAAAAGAAACAACACAAATTAAAGACAAGCAGCCTTTGTGACAGGTAGAAACTGTGGGAGTGTACTGGGTGTCTGGGAGCTAAATGGAGAAACTATTTTAAGGAAGAGTCTATGATTGGTTGTGTCAAATGTTCCTGATAAATCAGGTAAAAATAAGACTTAGAACTGACCTTTAAACATAGCAATATAATGGTTATTACTGGCCTTTAACAAGAGGTGCTTCAGTGAAACCAGAACATACAAAGATTAAAAGAAGTCGATTCAGGAGAGAATGTAAAGAGGAGGAATTAAAGAAAGATTGTAAGTATTAATATACACTCGAGGTATTTTCTTAAAAGGAAAAAGAAAAATAGGCAACATTTGGAGATGAATGTGAGGTCAAGTAAAAAGTAATAAAATGGGGAAATTAATTGCATGTTTTTAAACTGAAAGAAATGATCTCAAAAAAGAAAACCTTGAAAATAGAAGAAAGAAAGAACCCAGATTCTAGAAGAGTCCATGAGTAAAAAATGATGCATTTTAGTACATAAGGGGAAAAGGGGCCCAAAGACAGCTAAAAGCACAAACCTTTTTTTTTCTACTAATGGGAGTGAGAGGAAAGAGATAGTGCAGATGTAAGAAAGTTAATTAAAAGTGGGTTTCATTGCTAAGTAACTAAGAGACAAGGTCATTATCAGACAGTGAGAAGAGAGGAGAAGGCTTAGGAATTTGAGGAGAGTTAAGACAGAAAATCATAGTTTAAGAGAGAGAAAGAGAAAGTGGACTATGAAGATGTTAACAGTTATTGCTTTCTTATTTCCCCCTTTCAAATATTAAACGAGAGTAGATTACCTTTACCAACCTGATATTTGAAAAAAGAAAAAAATTAAAGGAAGAAAAAAAGAAAAGAAAAAAGTACTTTCAGTTTTTTCTACTTAGGTCTTCTTCATGTCTATTTAAATATCATTTGAATACTCCCTAGGGTCTAATATAACTGGATATTACAGATTTTGACTAGCAGTCAGAGAACACAAAAACACTGTCATGAGAGACTAATAAAGTGGGTATTTACAGCTGGGAAATAACTTTTTGCTTTTTCTCTCCCAAATCTGCCTAGAAACAGTTTTACATACAAAAATTGTAAAAGTTGGCCACACGATGTGACTCCAATACTTACTGTCTTCTTATAATGATATTTTGTCTAGTTTCTCCACACTGAATCAGGGGGCCAAAAACGGAAAAAAGTAAAGACTAGATGTACTTTCTCTTGGTTAGAATGGGTGTCTGGGAGCTAAATGGAGAAACTATTTTAAGGAAGAGTCTATGATTGGTTGTGTCAAATGTTCCTGATAAATCAGGTAAAAATAAGACTTAGAACTGACCTTTAAACATAGCAATATAATGGTTATTACTGGCCTTTAACAAGAGGTGCTTCAGTGAAACCAGAACATACAAAGATTAAAAGAAGTCGATTCAGGAGAGAATGTAAAGAGGAGGAATTAAAGAAAGATTGTAAGTATTAATATACACTCGAGGTATTTTCTTAAAAGGAAAAAGAAAAATAGGCAACATTTGGAGATGAATGTGAGGTCAAGTAAAAAGTAATAAAATGGGGAAATTAATTGCATGTTTTTAAACTGAAAGAAATGATCTCAAAAAAGAAAACCTTGAAAATAGAAGAAAGAAAGAACCCAGATTCTAGAAGAGTCCATGAGTAAAAAATGATGCATTTTAGTACATAAGGGAAAGGGCCAATGACAGCTAAAAGCACAAACCTTTTTTTTTCTACTAATGGGAGTGAGAGGAAAGAGATAGTGCAGATGTAAGAAAGTTAATTAAAAGTGGGTTTCATTGCTAAGTAACTAAGAGACAAGGTCATTATCAGACAGTGAGAAGAGAGGAGAAGGCTTAGGAATTTGAGGAGAGTTAAGACAGAAAATCATAGTTTAAGAGAGAGAAAGAGAAAGTGGACTATGAAGATGTTAACAGTTATTGCTTTCTTATTTCCCCCTTTCAAATATTAAACGAGAGTAGATTACCTTTACCAACCTGATATTTGAAAAAAGAAAAAAAAATTAAAGGAAGAAAAAAAGAAAAGAAAAAAGTACTTTCAGTTTTTTCTACTTAGGTCTTCTTCATGTCTATTTAAATATCATTTGAATACTCCCTAGGGTCTAATATAACTGGATATTACAGATTTTGACTAGCAGTCAGAGAACACAAAAACACTGTCATGAGAGACTAATAAAGTGGGTATTTACAGCTGGGAAATAACTTTTTGCTTTTTCTCTCCCAAATCTGCCTAGAAACAGTTTTACATACAAAAATTGTAAAAGTTGGCCACACGATGTGACTCCAATACTTACTGTCTTCTTATAATGATATTTTTGTCTAGTTTCTCTCCACACTGAATCAGGGGGGGCCAAAAAACATAGTAAAGTAAGATTTCCAAGGCTAGATCAATGCTAACATAGCATTGTACTTTCTGCTTTGGTTTATTTGAATCATTTAACTCTGTGGAAAACCCATCATGATGTTAGGATTTCTAGCAGCCCCCACAGAAAGGCTGTGGAAAAGAAATCAAAGCTTCTGCATAATACCCAGCACCAACATGCCAGCTTTGTAACAGACTCTCCTCCTAAAAGTGGATCCTTCAGCTCTAATGAAACTTTGGGTGGCGGTAGCCAAGTCCACGTCTGGCTGCATTCAATCTCAGAAAAGACCCTGAGCCAAAAATTTCCAGCCAAGTCACCTGCAAATTTCGGACCCAGAGATAATATGAATGATACCAAATTACTATAGGTGGATTAAGACATTTATGCTTGGAAGATTTTTTACCAAGCACTAGGATCTAATGAAGGATAACTTATGCCATTGGAGTGACATGACCTGGTGACATTTCATGGTAATGAAAATGGTACACAGTAACTCAATGATTGTCTCTTTTCTTCAGACTGTATGTATTGCTGGCAAGAATCTATTGGAATTTGGCTCTAAATAACTTAAAATCTTCTCTTCTTAAATTCTCACAATTTTCTCCTCTATCTCAGATTTATTTTTTTAACTCAAAATAAACAGAGTTGTCTTAATATCTTTTACATGGATTCTATGCTTCAGAGTATATTAAAAATGCCATGCTGATATCAATGTAAATATACCACATAGACTATAGAGTAAATAATATTAAATATCTACCATAGAGGTCTCTCTCTCTAAATGTCACATTGCACTTGAAACAATGTGTATTATTTTCAAATATCATTTGATATTGATTTCTAACATAATTTAATAATGGTAAGAACAGACTGTATGATTTCAATAACTTTAGACCATGAGAATTTTGCATCTTGTATTATGTCCTTGAGTATGTTCCAGTGTCTCCTAGTTTATAGTCTATGGGGATTTGAATAGGACTTGTATCCTTCTATTATGTGAAAATTGTATAAATCTTTCTTTTTTTTGGCCACTTCTATTGCTCTTTCATTTCTTTATCCATCTCCTCAGGTTTATTGTATGAATCAGGGGGGGCCAAAAAACATAGTAAAGTAAGATTTCCAAGGCTAGATCAATGCTAACATAGCATTGTACTTTCTGCTTTGGTTTATTTGAATCATTTAACTCTGTGGAAAACCCATCATGATGTTAGGATTTCTAGCAGCCCCCACAGAAAGGCTGTGGAAAAGAAATCAAAGCTTCTGCATAATACCCAGCACCAACATGCCAGCTTTGTAACAGACTCTCCTCCTAAAAGTGGATCCTTCAGCTCTAATGAAACTTTGGGTGGCGGTAGCCAAGTCCACGTCTGGCTGCATTCAATCTCAGAAAAGACCCTGAGCCAAAAATTTCCAGCCAAGTCACCTGCAAATTTCGGACCCAGAGATAATATGAATGATACCAAATTACTATAGGTGGATTAAGACATTTATGCTTGGAAGATTTTTTACCAAGCACTAGGATCTAATGAAGGATAACTTATGCCATTGGAGTGACATGACCTGGTGACATTTCATGGTAATGAAAATGGTACACAGTAACTCAATGATTGTCTCTTTTCTTCAGACTGTATGTATTGCTGGCAAGAATCTATTGGAATTTGGCTCTAAATAACTTAAAATCTTCTCTTCTTAAATTCTCACAATTTTCTCCTCTATCTCAGATTTATTTTTTTAACTCAAAATAAACAGAGTTGTCTTAATATCTTTTACATGGATTCTATGCTTCAGAGTATATTAAAAATGCCATGCTGATATCAATGTAAATATACCACATAGACTATAGAGTAAATAATATTAAATATCTACCATAGAGGTCTCTCTCTCTAAATGTCACATTGCACTTGAAACAATGTGTATTATTTTCAAATATCATTTGATATTGATTTCTAACATAATTTAATAATGGTAAGAACAGACTGTATGATTTCAATAACTTTAGACCATGAGAATTTTGCATCTTGTATTATGTCCTTGAGTATGTTCCAGTGTCTCCTAGTTTATAGTCTATGGGGATTTGAATAGGACTTGTATCCTTCTATTATGTGAAAATTGTATAAATCTTTCTTTTTTTTGGCCACTTCTATTGCTCTTTCATTTATTTATCTTTGTTTTGTGGTCAGTGTGGGCCTCCCATTGCAGTGGCCTCTCTCACCACAGAGCACCGGCTCCAGGTGTATGCTCTCCAGAGCTCTGGCTCGGTAGTTGGGCACATAGGTCCAGCCACTCCACGGCACATGGGGTCTTCCCAGGCCAGGGATCAAACCGGCGCCCCTTGCACCACAAGGTGGTGTCCTTACCTACTGGATCACCAGGGAAACCCAAGTGCATAAATCTTAATTATGTTGAATTAACTCATGAAGATTTTTAAGTCTACTGTATCTTTTTACATTTACATATATTCATTCTATTAATTTTTGAGAGTTTGACACTGAAACTCCAGCTAAAAGTCCTTGACTTATCTACTCAAAAAGTAATTGTAATACATAGTGGAAGTCTATGTAATTTTTTTCTCTATTTTCCAAGTCTCCTGTAAATGTGTTTCAAAATTTAAAAAAAGAAAGAAAGAGTAAACAAAAATGATCTATTATTACTTTGGAAAAATCAGAAATAGGAAAATATAAATTATATACATCAAGATACATTAATAATAGCAAGGTTTATTAGTAATATGCAAAGTAGGACATAAAAAAGATCACTTCAGATTGACTGAAAGTCTAAGAGTGTTAAAAAAACAGTACATACTAAATTACTTCAGTAGTATCTGACTCTGTGAGACCCCAATGGACCATAGCCCACCAGGTTCCTCTGTCCATGGGGTTTTCCAGGCAAGAATAATGGAGTGGTTTGCCAAGCCCTCCTCCAGGGGATCTTCCCAACCCAGGGATGGAATCCTCAACTCTTAGGTCTTCTGCATTGGGGCCAGATGCTCTTTCCAAAATGTAAATATACCACATAGACTATAGAGTAAATAATATTAAATATCTACCATAGAGGTCTCTCTCTCTAAATGTCACATTGCACTTGAAACAATGTGTATTATTTTCAAATATCATTTGATATTGATTTCTAACATAATTTAATAATGGTAAGAACAGACTGTATGATTTCAATAACTTTAGACCATGAGAATTTTGCATCTTGTATTATGTCCTTGAGTATGTTCCAGTGTCTCCTAGTTTATAGTCTATGGGGATTTGAATAGGACTTGTATCCTTCTATTATGTGAAAATTGTATAAATCTTTCTTTTTTTTGGCCACTTCTATTGCTCTTTCATTTATTTATCTTTGTTTTGTGGTCAGTGTGGGCCTCCCATTGCAGTGGCCTCTCTCACCACAGAGCACCGGCTCCAGGTGTATGCTCTCCAGAGCTCTGGCTCGGTAGTTGGGCACATAGGTCCAGCCACTCCACGGCACATGGGGTCTTCCCAGGCCAGGGATCAAACCGGCGCCCCTTGCACCACAAGGTGGTGTCCTTACCTACTGGATCACCAGGGAAACCCAAGTGCATAAATCTTAATTATGTTGAATTAACTCATGAAGATTTTTAAGTCTACTGTATCTTTTTACATTTACATATATTCATTCTATTAATTTTTGAGAGTTTGACACTGAAACTCCAGCTAAAAATCCTTGACTTATCTACTCAAAAAGTAATTGTAATACATAGTGGAAGTCTATGTAATTTTTTTCTCTATTTTCCAAGTCTCCTGTAAATGTGTTTCAAAATTTAAAAAAAGAAAGAAAGAGTAAACAAAAATGATCTATTATTACTTTGGAAAAATCAGAAATAGGAAAATA
Source organism: Tragulus kanchil (assembly GCA_022376925.1). Lineage (NCBI taxonomy): Eukaryota > Metazoa > Chordata > Mammalia > Artiodactyla > Tragulidae > Tragulus > Tragulus kanchil. The sequence continues at coordinate 105,223,866 of JAIOJX010000023.1, read as the reverse complement.
TAAATTATATACATCAAGATACATTAATAATAGCAAGGTTTATTAGTAATATGCAAAGTAGGACATAAAAAAGATCACTTCAGATTGACTGAAAGTCTAAGAGTGTTAAAAAAACAGTACATACTAAATTACTTCAGTAGTATCTGACTCTGTGAGACCCCAATGGACCATAGCCCACCAGGTTCCTCTGTCCATGGGGTTTTCCAGGCAAGAATAATGGAGTGGTTTGCCAAGCCCTCCTCCAGGGGATCTTCCCAACCCAGGGATGGAATCCTCAACTCTTAGGTCTTCTGCATTGGCAAGCAGGTTCTTTACCACTAGTACCACCTGGGAAGCCACAGAGTAACCTGGTAAAATCATGCACCTCCAAACTTGCTGATATACTACAGAGGGATAATCTCTGAACAAAGATAAGCCATTAAAAGAAAGCAAAGGGGCTACTGCAGTGGGAGGCCCACACAGGTCAAAGAATTAAGATGGATGAAAATAAATAAATGAAGGACCAATAAAAAGAGGCCAAAAATTAAAACAAACAAACAAAAAAGAAAGCAAAGGCATTAAATAAATTGAGGAGAGTATTAAAGGAAAATATAAAATGATACAGCACTATTTTGAAGAAATATAGGAAAGTTTTATTTTATAGAAGGCTATATCTTTCAAATGTTTCAAGATTAAATGTTTTGACTTCATCACTATCCCTGTCTATTTACCATAAGAATTTCTGAATACTATTCATTCTATCATTAAATATTTATTCAGTATAAACATATGTCAGAGACTATTTTAAATACGGAGCATAGAGCAGTGACTAAGAAAGACAAAGCTTCCTCCTTCAGAGAGCTTAAAACTAATAAGATAGAAAAGCAGTAAACAAACATACTATTGGTATTACATCAGATAGTATTAAGCACCATGAAGAAGAATAAAAAAAAGATAAATACAAATTCAAGATTAATGTTTTGTCTCTGTAAGTGCATAGGGTCAAAATCTAACAGAGCCAATCCTGGAAGATGCACAATAAAGTTAAATTTGATTCTCAACATTTGAACAAATGAACGCTTTCCTGCTATGTTTCAAATTGAGTTTGATTTGACTTTGGACTTTCTTATCTCTGCCCTCCCCTTAAATGTTTAATGAGAAATTCAGTCAGTCATTTTAGAGAGGATCCTCTCCCTTCCTTAGTCATGTAGGATTCTGTACTTAAAACTTTAGAAAGCTTGAAGCAAAATCACAGATCTCTATGTCATGGTCTCCATAAAAATGTTCATCATCTGAGGCTGCATGGACCATTCAAAAGCACTATACAGTTGATTCTCTGGATCAATTCTTAGAATTTTCATTGTTATGATTCCCAAGGTTCTACAACTTATATTCCAGTCTCCAGTAACCCAAATATTTCTTTAAATGCTCCTACCACCTCTGGGTCATATTTCATTTTCTTGGGCTCCAAAATCAACATGGATGGTGACTACAGCCATGAAATTGAAAGACACTTGCTCCTTGGAAGAATAACTATGTCAAGCCTAGACAGTGTTTTAAAAAGCAGAGCTGTCATTTTGCCAACAAAAGTCTGTATAGTCAAAGCTATGGTTTTCTCAGTAGTCATGTATGCATGTGAGAGCTGAACCACAAAGAAGGCTGAGCACTGAAGAATTGATGCTTTTGAACTGTAGTGCTGGAGAAAACTCTTGAGAGTCCCTAGGGCTGCCAGGAGATTAAACCAATCAATCCTAAAGGAAGTCAACCCTGAATATTCACTGGAAGGACTGATGCTAAAGCCAAAGCTTCAATACTTTGGCTATTTGATGCGAAGAGTTGATTCATTGGACAAGACCCAAATGCTGGGAAAGATTGAGGGCAGGAGGAAAAGGAAGAGACAGAGGACAAGATGTTTGGATGGATACACTGACTCATTAAACATGTGTCTGAATAAACTCAGGGAGACAGTGATGGACAGAGAAGCTTGGCATGCTGCAGTTCATGGGGTCACAAAGAATCAGAGATGATTTAGCAACTAAACAATGAACATCAACCACCTCTGTGTCAATGTAAGTTGAAAGATAAATACAAATTCAAGATTAATGTTTTGTCTCTGTAAGTGCATAGGGTCAAAATCTAACAGAGCCAATCCTGGAAGATGCACAATAAAGTTAAATTTGATTCTCAACATTTGAACAAATGAACGCTTTCCTGCTATGTTTCAAATTGAGTTTGATTTGACTTTGGACTTTCTTATCTCTGCCCTCCCCTTAAATGTTTAATGAGAAATTCAGTCAGTCATTTTAGAGAGGATCCTCTCCCTTCCTTAGTCATGTAGGATTCTGTACTTAAAACTTTAGAAAGCTTGAAGCAAAATCACAGATCTCTATGTCATGGTCTCCATAAAAATGTTCATCATCTGAGGCTGCATGGACCATTCAAAAGCACTATACAGTTGATTCTCTGGATCAATTCTTAGAATTTTCATTGTTATGATTCCCAAGGTTCTACAACTTATATTCCAGTCTCCAGTAACCCAAATATTTCTTTAAATGCTCCTACCACCTCTGGGTCATATTTCATTTTCTTGGGCTCCAAAATCAACATGGATGGTGACTACAGCCATGAAATTGAAAGACACTTGCTCCTTGGAAGAATAACTATGTCAAGCCTAGACAGTGTTTTAAAAAGCAGAGCTGTCATTTTGCCAACAAAAGTCTGTATAGTCAAAGCTATGGTTTTCTCAGTAGTCATGTATGCATGTGAGAGCTGAACCACAAAGAAGGCTGAGCACTAAAGAATTGATGCTTTTGAACTGTAGTGCTGGAGAAAACTCTTGAGAGTCCCTAGGGCTGCCAGGAGATTAAACCAATCAATCCTAAAGGAAGTCAACCCTGAATATTCACTGGAAGGACTGATGCTAAAGCCAAAGCTTCAATACTTTGGCTATTTGATGCGAAGAGTTGATTCATTGGACAAGACCCAAATGCTGGGAAAGATTGAGGGCAGGAGGAAAAGGAAGAGACAGAGGACAAGATGTTTGGATGGATACACTGACTCATTAAACATGTGTCTGAATAAACTCAGGGAGACAGTGATGGACAGAGAAGCTTGGCATGCTGCAGTTCATGGGGTCACAAAGAATCAGAGATGATTTAGCAACTAAACAATGAACATCAACCACCTCTGTGTCAATGTGGAAGTTGAAAGTGCATGTTTGTTTCAAATTTCAAAGCACTTAATTTACAATATTTATGGAATGGATATGTCCTCCAAGCCATTCGTTTCTTTTTTTCAAAACCTAGAATTCAGTCAGTCTCAGATATCCAGCATTTATGCAATGAGAGTAAGGGAAAGAGTCCCTAAAGAAAGAGGCAAAGAAAACTTGTTATTCTGTCTTGATAATCCCATGGAATGGTAATCAGAGCAAATTTCCCAACTAGGTTATTCGCCCCAAATAAAATAAAGGATTAAGCCAGCTTCTTCCATTTTTTTATGGAATTGTGTATATGTGCATACTAAGTTGTTCAGTCACATCCAACTCTTTGAGATCCTATAGACTGCAGCCTTCTAAGCTCCTCTGTTTCTGGGACTTTTCAGGCAATATACTGGAGTTAGTTGCCATTCCCTTCTTTAGGGGATCTTCATCACCCCAGAACTGAACTTATGTCTCTTAAGTCCTCCTGCACTGTCAAGCAGGTTCTTTACCACTAGTGCCACCTGTGAAGCTCTCTTATAGAATTATTCTTCTCAAATTTGAAGAGTTAACTACTGTACATTGCAGTGTATTTTCAGCAAGACACAATGAACTGGAGGAAGACAGGAATGCAGCATTAGACTTATATATTTGGTGTCATGGAAGGTCATTTGTGTTGGCATGCTTTGTGTAAGAAGCATGGAAATCCCTGTTCTTTCTTAAAGTAAATATTTGAAAATGAGGGATTACATGAATCATCAAAGAATCTTGATACTTTGAGTCTGTAAAGAAAAGCAGGCAAAGCTTGGATGCTTAAGGCAAACAAAAGAAGGTCTCTTTAGATATGCTCAAAAAGAAACATGACAAGAAGCATGGACTTGGGATCAGGGGCCAAACTATCAGTTTTAGGGAAAGACTTAACAAAAATAAGATTGGATATCTCAACAGGCTCTTGGCAAAGAAAGCTTTTTAAAAATAAAACAAACAGATCAATATAGCTTTCTTTACATTGAACACAATGTAGACTGTGACTCTGACATTTTGACAAGGTGGGTGAAAGTAAGTAACATTATGTCTCATGGCAAGGGTTAAGCCCACCCTTTAGAGAAAAAACCTATATGCTCCCAGGTTACCAAATGCAGACACGTTCTTCATTGAAGTTCACTCATCACAACAGAGAGAAACCAAGTTAGAACTAGATAAGACAAGAGCTGATTCAGTGTATGGTGTTCCAGGAAAGGTCCCTGTCCTCTGTTATATATAATACCTTCTTATAGTGCAAGCTTGTGAATAGATTTGGAAGTGACATGTAAAAGGAAAAAACTCAGGCACTAGAGAATCTAGATATATATACCATTGCAAAGTAGTGTCTGAGAAATTGTATTTAAGCTACTAGATCAGTGCTCCTGAATCATTTCTTTTTCATCGTTGCCCCCATAATGAGCCTTTTATAGATATCTAGAAATAATGTATTTAAATACCACAGATGAACTATATTTCTGTTTATATTCTAAATGTATATCTGTTCTCTAAACTTTAAAAGGATAAATTTTTCTCCAGCCCCCATCTTTAAAGAACCAAATATCACCCACTTGGAGTTAATCCCACTATAACTGAGAACACATGTACTAGATAAAAAGGAGTCACGCCCAGTTGAATTTAAGCTTGGGTGTAAGCTCCCAAGCTTAAGAAAATCTCCTTCCATTAAGACAACTTCCTTGCTTATGGTCCAACTGTAATGAGGCAACCTGAGTTTCTAAGGTCATGCATGTGGCAATACTGCTTTTTTTTCTCTATTAACTTTATCAAATAAATGAATAAAATACTCAATCTCAAAAATTTACAAATAAAATTCAATTTAATTTTGTGCTTTTACAAAGATTTCATGCTCAGAGTGGCCATAAAATATTTTGATAACTATCCTTAAGATACTGATGCTGCAATTTCTAATTAAGCTTAACAAACACCTGTTCTATAACACAACAATTCCATTTTAGGTATATTCCTGTGTAACAATTGTCAAACTAATTTTATTCATAATAGCCGCGAACAGAAAACAGTGTGAATACCAACGGCAGGGTTAACTGTAGCATATTCATGGAATAGATCGTTCATCCATTAACAAAATCAAATATTAATGAGTGTAAACATATGCATAAATGTCAAAAACATAAGCCAGGCACAAAGTAAGTAACATGATGTCTCATGGCAAGGGTTAAGCCCACCCTTTAGAGAAAAAACCTATATGCTCCCAGGTTACCAAATGCAGACACGTTCTTCATTGAAGTTCACTCATCACAACAGAGAGAAACCAAGTTAGAACTAGATAAGACAAGAGCTGATTCAGTGTATGGTGTTCCAGGAAAGGTCCCTGTCCTCTGTTATATATAATACCTTCTTATAGTGCAAGCTTGTGAATAGATTTGGAAGTGACATGTAAAAGGAAAAAACTCAGGCACTAGAGAATCTAGATATATATACCATTGTAAAGTAGTGTCTGAGAAATTGTATTTAAGCTACTAGATCAGTGCTCCTGAATCATTTCTTTTTCATCGTTGCCCCCATAATGAGCCTTTTATAGATATCTAGAAATAATGTATTTAAATACCACAGATGAACTATATTTCTGTTTATATTCTAAATGTATATCTGTTCTCTAAACTTTAAAAGGAAAAATTTTTTCTCCATCCCCCATCTTTAAAGAACCAAATATCACCCACTTGGAGTTAATCCCACTATAACTGAGAACACATGTACTAGATAAAAAGGAGTCACGCCCAGTTGAATTTAAGCTTGGGTGTAAGCTCCCAAGCTTAAGAAAATCTCCTTCCATTAAGACAACTTCCTTGCTTATGGTCCAACTGTAATGAGGCAACCTGAGTTTCTAAGGTCATGCATGTGGCAATACTGCTTTTTTTTCTCTATTAACTTTATCAAATAAATGAATAAAATACTCAATCTCAAAAATTTACAAATAAAATTCAATTTAATTTTGTGCTTTTACAAAGATTTCATGCTCAGAGTGGCCATAAAATATTTTGATAACTATCCTTAAGATACTGATGCTGCAATTTCTAATTAAGCTTAACAAACACCTGTTCTATAACACAACAATTCCATTTTTAGGTATATTCCTGTGTAACAATTGTCAAACTAATTTTATTCATAATAGCCCCAAACAGAAAACAGTCTAAATACCAACAGCAGGGTTAACTGTAGCATATTCATGGAATAGATCATTCATCCATTAACAAAAATCAAATATTAATGAGTGTAAACATATGCATAAATGTCAAAAACATGATACTGAGCAAAATAAGCCAGGCACAAAGGATTCTTGATACATGTATAAGGTATAATAATGTATGATGCATAATTGCATTTGTATGACATTCAAACTCAGGCAACACTAATCAATGTGATAAAATTAGAATAGTGATTGCTTGGGGAAGGGATGAGTTGATGGAAAAGGGCATGAGGGACATATATTAGATGATGACAATATTCTATATCTTGATGGCAACATTTGCAAACCATGAACTTACAATATATGCATTTTACTGTATATAAATTGGCCTCATAGATAAAAAGATATTGCTGCCAAAGTGATGTTGTCAGCAAGTGTCATGACAGTTTTCATGGTAGAATTCATTTTCCGTTTTTAAAAAGTAACATTTTCTGCCAAGAGGAATACACTCTGTGATTGTTATTGCCACAGCAGAGCAGAGGATGCTGATGGAGCAGGCCAGAGTGCTCCAGATAGAGAGGAAGTAGCCTAGTCAAGCAGACTGACAAAACTGCCCAGCAGAAAAGGCTCCTGCTTTGTGTACAATATAAGGAGGTCAGCCAAAAAACTCCAAAGACCAAACACAAAGTACACCTTGAACATATGGAGAAACTACATAGAAGAACTAAGGGAAATCACAATTCAAGTTATGAAATGAGGAAACAATATCCCACAGCAAATGACAAATGATCAATTTTCATAGGACTCAGGAAGAAAGGGTCAGTTCAGTGGATATAGCCTAATAAACATGGAGGTTCAGCTTCATCCAGAGCAAGGATTATAACTTAACCTAGTAAGTGAAGAGGGCTTCCCAGGTGACTTAGATGGTAAAGAATCTGCCTGCAATGCAGCAGATCTGGGTTCAGTCCCCGGGTTGGGATGATCCCCTGGAGAAGGGATTGGCTACCCACTCGAGTATTCTTGCCTGGAGAATTCCATAGACAGAGGAGCCTAGCAGGATATAGAGAAAACTCTCGAGAGTCCCTTGGAAAGCAAGGAGAATAAACCAGTCAATCCTAAAGAAAGACAATCCCGAATATTCACCGGAAGGACTGATGCTGAAGCTGAAGCTCCAATACTTTGGCCACCTGATGCAAAGAGTTAATTCACTGGAAAAGACCATAATGCTGGGAAAGATTGAGTCGAGGGTGGGAAGGAAAGTAGGTAGGATGGCATCATAGGCACAATGAACAGACTCCAGGAGATGGTGAAGGACAGGGAAGCCAGGTGTGCTGCATGAATGCAAATTTTTAAAAAGGCAACACTAATCAATGTGATAAAATTAGAATAGTGATTGCTTGGGGAAGGGATGAGTTGATGGAAAAGGGCATGAGGGACATATATTAGATGATGACAATATTCTATATCTTGATGGCAACATTTGCAAACCATGAACTTACAATATATGCATTTTACTGTATATAAATTGGCCTCATAGATAAAAAGATATTGCTGCCAAAGTGATGTTGTCAGCAAGTGTCATGACAGTTTTCATGGTAGAATTCATTTTCCGTTTTTAAAAAGTAACATTTTCTGCCAAGAGGAATACACTCTGTGATTGTTATTGCCACAGCAGAGCAGAGGATGCTGATGGAGCAGGCCAGAGTGCTCCAGATAGAGAGGAAGTAGCCTAGTCAAGCAGACTGACAAAACTGCCCAGCAGAAAAGGCTCCTGCTTTGTGTACAATATAAGGAGGTCAGCCAAAAAACTCCAAAGACCAAACACAAAGTACACCTTGAACATATGGAGAAACTACATAGAAGAACTAAGGGAAATCACAATTCAAGTTATGAAATGAGGAAACAATATCCCACAGCAAATGACAAATGATCAATTTTCATAGGACTCAGGAAGAAAGGGTCAGTTCAGTGGATATAGCCTAATAAACATGGAGGTTCAGCTTCATCCAGAGCAAGGATTATAACTTAACCTAGTAAGTGAAGAGGGCTTCCCAGGTGACTTAGATGGTAAAGAATCTGCCTGCAATGCAGCAGATCTGGGTTCAGTCCACGGGTTGGGATGATCATCTGGAGAAGGGATTGGCTACCCACTCGAGTATTCTTGCCTGGAGAATTCCATAGACAGAGGAGCCTAGCAGGATATAGAGAAAACTCTCGAGAGTCCCTTGGAAAGCAAGGAGAATAAACCAGTCAATCCTAAAGAAAGACAATCCCGAATATTCACCGGAAGGACTGATGCTGAAGCTGAAGCTCCAATACTTTGGCCACCTGATGCAAAGAGTTAATTCACTGGAAAAGACCATAATGCTGGGAAAGATTGAGTCGAGGGTGGGAAGGAAAGTAGGTAGGATGGCATCATAGGCACAATGAACAGACTCCAGGAGATGGTGAAGGACAGGGAAGCCAGGTGTGCTGCAGTCCATGAAGACATAAATGATCAAACATGACTTAGTGACTGAATAACAACAACAGTACGTTAAGGAGAATCATTGTCCTTTGATAACAATGTGCCATGTACTCATGATAATTTTATGTTCATTTGAGTTAAACTATACAAAACACAAATTTTACATAATAAAGCATTTTCTTTACATTCTTTTGAATGGTTCATTTTATTTCAATGAATATTTTGGATAATCCCTACAATGAAAGACCTTTCTGGTCATTGTGCAGTTTCTTATACTGGGTGTATTCTACCTAAGAATTCTACCTGATTGTGCTAAAGATTACTCCTCAGATCACCAAGCATGATACTTCCTCCCAATAATCCAATCTGACCTGAGCACTAGAGCAAGACTGAATCTAAAGGCAAGAAGGTAGACCAATGAACAAGGAGAAAGGAATTTGAGGACTGATTTACAATTTACCAACAATCTTGGTCATCTCTACAGCTAATTTTGTGAGACATGAGTAAGAAAATCAGATTTAGGCTGGAATATATTTTGTTAGCACATTACAAGTGAAATAAAAGAGGATAGGGAAGGAAAACACATTTTATTTTTCTGTCAATGTAAGTTAAAACAGGAAACCATTTGAGTCATAAATGCATTCATATAGTCACTTCATAATGAATAAGTTACTTAACACTTTCATCCTGATTTTATTATTTTTTTCCAGTATCATAAATGAAAATCTATCATTTTCTTGAATAAGGCTTTCCCAGACTTGGTCTTATGAGTAAAGCTAAGATTTTCAGAAAGAGAAACTTCAGATCTTGAGACTATGGGGCTTGCAACCAATTTTTGTTTGTTTGTTTATCACAAACAAGCTTTGTTGCTCACAAACAAGGCAGGAGCCCATTGTGTCCCCCATTGCCTGGCAAACAGCAAAGCTATGTTTTCTACTTCAACGAAAGCTCTGTCTCTGAGAAAGATTCAATTTGGCACCAGTGCACAGAGGCTGAGTTTTTGACATCAAAACTATAGATAATAATGAAAAATAAGATAACAAAAACACCTAAAAACACCTAGTTTCCTGTGGTTGCCTTGATATATTACCTCAAACTTTGTGGTTCAAAATGAATAATTTATTTCCTCACATTTTTGGAGGCCAAAAGTTCAATATTTGCAATAAACCAAAATCAAGAATATGTTCCTTGCATCTTCCAGCTTCTGGTAGTTCCAAACCTTCTTCTGCTGGCATTCACATCATTCCAATTTCTGCCTTAACTTCATAAAGTGTGTGTGTCTTCTTCTCTTTCTCTATGACACTTTTGATAGCATTAAGGCCCATCCAGATAATTCAGGAAGATCCCCTCATCTCAAGATTCTTAGTCTTACCTGAAAAGATCCTTTTTTCTAAGCAAGGTAATATTTATACACTTCAGGGATCATGACATGGGCATATCTTTGGCAGATTGGGGTATATTTCAGACTACTGCTTTGCTCAATAAGCATTAAGAGGATTTCTTTGTCATATATATGATCCATGAAATATGGATTATTGTATTCTTATCTACCATGTGGACCAAAGGAACTAGAGCTTTATCCTCGTCACTGCTTGAAGCCATATCTGTGGGACAGGTCTATCAGCAATGGGTACAGAAAAATTATTTTTCACTAAGTCTGAAGATAACCAAAAGTCAATGAAAATCTTAAAGACTTTTTCTTTTCCAGTCATCAGAAGCATTTCTTAACCAAAAGAGAAATGTTCAGATTGCTTTATTGAGAAGCATGCACTTAACTAAATACAGCTTAATGAGAGATATTTCACAAGTAATAATAGTATATATAATTTCTGTGATGCTTACATTTGTATAAAAATGTGGAACATTCACACATTCAGTTATTTGAATTTGGTGTCTGTTGAAAACAAAGCCAGAAAATCGTTGAAACTTTCAAAGTAGGCCACATATGTAAAATAAAATGTGATTAAAGTACCTAGTTTAGCAGATGGCTGAGAGTAAAATTACAAAGTGGTGCAGTGAGACATTTGATTAAAAAAAGCAATGATAACTTGTCAGTTAATACATTATTAATTGCCCTAAAACTTCTTATCACCAAAGTATACTGAGGCAAAATATTCTGTTAACAAATACATGCTAAAGTGCACTCCTTATCACATCAAAGAAGAGGATTTTTTTCAAAAAAGTAGATTAGAACTCTTAAACATTAAACTTTCATAATTCATCTACATAATAATTTATAAGTTTTACATAAAACAATTCTCCCTAAGGTGTTTGAAGTAATGTTTTCATAATTAAAATTAAAAATGAAGTAAAAGGATTCCAATTTTCTCTATATTTTTGCCTTAACTTCATAAAGTGTGTGTGTCTTCTTCTCTATGACACTTTTGATAGCATTAGGGCCCATCCAGATAATTCAGGAAGATCCCCTCATCTCAAGATTCTTAGTCTTACCTGAAAAGATTCTTTTTTCTAAGCAAGGTAATATTTATACACTTCAGGGATCATGACATGGGCATATCTTTGGCAGATTGGGGTATATTTCAGACTACTGCTTTGCTCAATAAGCATTAAGAGGATTTCTTTGTCATATATATGATCCATGAAATATGGATTATTGTATTCTTATCTACCATGTGGACCAAAGGAACTAGAGCTTTATCCTCGTCACTGCTTGAAGCCATATCTGTGGGACAGGTCTATCAGCAATGGGTACAGAAAAAATTATTTTTTCACTAAGTCTGAAGATAACCAAAAGTCAATGAAAATCTTAAAGACTTTTTCTTTTCCAGTCATCAGAAGCATTTCTTAACCAAAAGAGAAATGTTCAGATTGCTTTATTGAGAAGCATGCACTTAACTAAATACAGCTTAATGAGAGATATTTCACAAGTAATAATAGTATATATAATTTCTGTGATGCTTACATTTGTATAAAAATGTGGAACATTCACACATTCAGTTATTTGAATTTGGTGTCTGTTGAAAACAAAGCCAGAAAATTGTTGAAACTTTCAAAGTAGGCCACATATGTAAAATAAAATGTGATTAAAGTACCTAGTTTAGCAGATGGCTGAGAGTAAAATTACAAAGTGGTGCAGTGAGACATTTGATTAAAAAAAGCAATGATAACTTGTCAGTTAATACATTATTAATTGCCCTAAAACTTCTTATCACCAAAGTATACTGAGGCAAAATATTCTGTTAACAAATACATGCTAAAGTGCACTCCTTATCACATCAAAGAAGAGGATTTTTTTCAAAAAAGTAGATTAGAACTCTTAAACATTAAACTTTCATAATTCATCTACATAATAATTTATAAGTTTTACATAAAACAATTCTCCCTAAGGTGTTTGAAGTAATGTTTTCATAATTAAAATTAAAAAATGAAGTAAAAGGGATTCTAAATTCTCCTTTACCCAAGTGGAAAGTGATTATGATAAAAAAGTAGAATGGGGATTTTCTTCCATTTTTTTCATACTGCATTTTTTTTCAATCAACAAATTAGCATTCTAGTGATGATCAGTTCCTTTCACAGGTAATGTTTAATATGAATGGTTCTTTTATTGCTCAGATCTTCCACTATAAAAAGCCAGCCAAGACTCAGTATATTCGACATGACCCTTTACAAACCTTGGTGAATGCTATAGAAGGCAAGGGCGGATGTATCTTCCTGATAGCGTATAGGGCTGCTGGTCCCACATGCACTCCAGATTCACACACCTCTCGTGTGAGACCACAAATGTTGACAGCTTTTAGTCCCAGTTCCCAATACACTTTCAAGCCCCAATTTCCCACATTAAAAGAGTTGGATATGTTTTGGGACTTCTCAGGTGGTCCAATGACTAAAAGACTCTGTGCTCCTTCTGTTACAAGGAACTTCAGTTGGATCCCTTGTCAGGGAATTAGATCCCTCATGCCACAAAGATCCCACACACCACAACAAAGATCAAAAATTCCTTGTGCCTCAGACCTGACAACAGCCAACAGATATATTTTTAAAAAGAGTTGCAGAGCTTTCTAAATTTGAAAAATTATTCCTCTTATACCTTGATCTCTACAGGTGAAATCAGTGTATACTTGCCTTGACAAAGCTGATTTGAAAGACTCAAGGGTTTGCTAGCCTTGCTGATACTGCAAAGTTCCATCATCATACTACATCCATTTTCCTTTCATTTTAAAAGAGTTGCAGAGAACTTCTTATCACAAATGTTAAATTAAAACCTAAAAAAGGCATTTAGCAGATGGCTGAGAGTAAAATTACAAAGTGGTGCAGTGAGACAAAAAAATGATAACTTGTCAGTTAATACATTATTAATTGCCCTAAAACTTCTTATCACCAAAGTATACTGAGGCAAAATATTCTGTTAACAAATACATGCTAAAGTGCACTCCTTATCACATCAAAGAAGAGGATTTTTTTCAAAAAAGTAGATTAGAACTCTTAAACATTAAACTTTCATAATTCATCTACATAATAATTTATAAGTTTTACATAAAACAATTCTCCCTAAGGTGTTTGAAGTAATGTTTTCATAATTAAAATTAAAAAATGAAGTAAAAGGGATTCTAAATTCTCCTTTACCCAAGTGGAAAGTGATTATGATAAAAAAGTAGAATGGGGATTTTCTTCCATTTTTTTCATACTGCATTTTTTTTCAATCAACAAATTAGCATTCTAGTGATGATCAGTTCCTTTCACAGGTAATGTTTAATATGAATGGTTCTTTTATTGCTCAGATCTTCCACTATAAAAAGCCAGCCAAGACTCAGTATATTCGACATGACCCTTTACAAACCTTGGTGAATGCTATAGAAGGCAAGGGCGGATGTATCTTCCTGATAGCGTATAGGGCTGCTGGTCCCACATGCACTCCAGATTCACACACCTCTCGTGTGAGACCACAAATGTTGACAGCTTTTAGTCCCAGTTCCCAATACACTTTCAAGCCCCAATTTCCCACATTAAAAGAGTTGGATATGTTTTGGGACTTCTCAGGTGGTCCAATGACTAAAAGACTCTGTGCTCCTTCTGTTACAAGGAACTTCAGTTGGATCCCTTGTCAGGGAATTAGATCCCTCATGCCACAAAGATCCCACACACCACAACAAAGATCAAAATTTCCTTGTGCCTCAGACCTGACAACAGCCAACAGATATATTTTTAAAAAGAGTTGCAGAGCTTTCTAAATTTGAAAAATTATTCCTTATACCTTGATCTCTACAGGTGAAATCAGTGTATACTTGCCTTGACAAAGCTGATTTGAAAGACTCAAGGGTTTGCTAGCCTTGCTGATACTGCAAAGTTCCATCATCATACTACATCCTCCTGGTTCCATCATTTCCTCTGCATTTTAGACTCAGTCCTTGTGAGGTCATCTTGTTATCCGCCTCAACATCTGAGCTCAGTTTTTTGCCCTTTTCCTTGTTTTGGTTTTTCTAGCCTAATTATTCCTTGAGTAAAGAAAAACATTTGAGTAAGAAAAACATTTGGTAGTTCATTCTGTTCCTTCTGCTGGTAGTCTAGGAAGAAATGAACTCAACCTTTACTGAGTTCATTGCCTCAGGAAAGATAAACAATGTGAGTTTTGCAATTATTGAGCCCTTGTAAAGGCTTGACAGATAGAAGAAAAAATGCCCAGGTAAATTTTTATTTCATAAAAACAAGCACTACTTGAGTATTTATACTCGAGTATTATTCAAATATCATACAGGGTATTTGTTGTACTTACACTTAAAAAATTACATACTTTTTGCATCTAAAATTCAAATGAAATTGCACCATCTCATATTTTCTTCTTTAAGCTAACAAATACACCCACATCACTCACTCCTCCCCAACTTTTGGCACCTTGGATGCTAGCTATGTGGGAACATGGAAGATGGTTCCATAGAAATATCCATGAAAGTATTCTATGGTTCCATAGAAGTATCAAGTACAATTTGATAAAAGTCACACAAAACAAAGTACTTCTATTTCTTCCATTTGACATAACCCAGAGAAAGTTTCATTGCTTGTATTTCTAAAACAAACCTGCTTTCTTAACACACAATCACAGTTTCTTCCTTTTATAGGAATGTTTTTACACTTATGTTTATATTTTTCTGTTTCAAATGTAAGTCATATTCAGTACAGACAAACTGACAATTCAGAAATGAGTGAAGTCAATCACTTTTGGTGCTCCTGTTCAATAATGATGATAATGCCATTCATAGTTTATAGTTAGTTAATTCATGGTCTCAGCTTACTGTCACAGCAAAAGTGCTAGGTTCTATAGAATAGAACCTAGAACCTAGAACAGCAGCTCATAGAATAACTTCTAAAAGACCATGAAGCTGACAAACACCAGAGAAAGGTCTGAATGAATAACTCTGTAACTCTAGTCCATTCACTGTGCTCCTTCTATGGTATTAACATGTTGGTATATTCCTCTATAGGTTCCTTGTCAAGAAACACTGCATATTACTAGTCATGATGAATATACATTTTTCCAAAACAAAAGAATTCTTTAAAACATTTCTTTAAAGAGATGTAATTTATAAATTACACAGTAAAAGGTACAAGTCGCCACCATAAAACTATTTACTTGGCCACCCTGACCCTTTCCTAATCAATATGTCTAACAATGTGTCTAACATGAACATAGATTCCTCAGAATCAGCATGTTAGCACTATTTGGAAAACCCAGTCTCATGCAAACTGTGGAAAAACACACCATGCTGATCAATGGGCATGATCAACTTGACAGGCTTGGTTTCAAAGATGGGACCCTTAGGTGTGGCCAGTTCTGGAGCTCATTGAGGCATTTGCTCAACCTCTTGCATGGAGGTAGTTTTCAGAGAGCATCCAAAAGTGTTGTTTTAGAAGGTGGGACTCACTCAGGTCCTGGCACTGGTTTGGGGCAGCCTGCTGAACCCTGTCAGCCCTGACTTGTCCCAGCTAATTGAGAAAACTTTTCAAGAAAGGGGGCTCCCAAGGACAGTCCCATCTGAGTGCTTGGCTGGACATAACAGAGTTAGTAACTATAGTGAAACTGTGCCTAAGTAATGTGGCCAGGGGTCTATGAGAGAACTAGTTTTACATCTCAGGTCTCCTGACATCCAGGGTTCTGATTCTGCCAATAAATTTTCATTCCTCAGTACATGGGACTTGAAAAAATTCTGAAGTTTATTTTGTCAATCGAAAAAAATCAGTTTTTACCTGTAAAATCTCCAGTAAGCAGCTAGCTTTCTCACACTTAAATATTTCTAGTTACAGAAAACTCACTCCCTACTAACATAACACTTACTCTCCAAAGAATGGTTCAAAGAAAGTGTTATTAGCAATATGAGTTCCTATGACTCTTCAGTACATGTGTCTTCCAATATTTGATAGCAATAATAAATCTTTTTGTAATCTCCTCTTTCCTAGGTTAACTATTCTGTTTTCTTAGTGCTGTATGATATGCTTCTGAGCTCTCTCTCAGGATTCTGATTTCTCTATCATAACAGTGCTCCTCTTAAAAAATGAGCAAGTTTGTTACATAAGACTGGAATCTTTTATTTTCAAAGTTATTTATCGGGATTTTCTTATAATGCAGTTCTTATCATTCCATTAGTTATCATAGTTGACCAAAAGTAAACCTTAAAACTTTTGGATTTTTTGCACTTAACTCATCTAACAGATTATCATTGTTTTCTAGATGGGATTTTAGTAATTCAAAGCTATAAGTCGCCACCATAAAACTATTTACTTGGCCACCCTGACCCTTTCCTAATCAATATGTCTAACAATGTGTCTAACATGAACATAGATTCCTCAGAATCAGCATGTTAGCACTATTTGGAAAACCCAGTCTCATGCAAACTGTGGAAAACACACCATGCTGATCAATGGGCATGATCAACTTGACAGGCTTGGTTTCAAAGATGGGACCCTTAGGTGTGGCCAGTTCTGGAGCTCATTGAGGCATTTGCTCAACCTCTTGCATGGAGGTAGTTTTCAGAGAGCATCCAAAAGTGTTGTTTTAGAAGGTGGGACTCACTCAGGTCCTGGCACTGGTTTGGGGCAGCCTGCTGAACCCTGTCAGCCCTGACTTGTCCCAGCTAATTGAGAAAACTTTTCAAGAAAGGGGGCTCCCAAGGACAGTCCCATCTGAGTGCTTGGCTGGACATAACAGAGTTAGTAACTATAGTGAAACTGTGCCTAAGTAATGTGGCCAGGGGTCTATGAGAGAACTAGTTTTACATCTCAGGTCTCCTAACATCCAGGGTTCTGATTCTGCCAATAAATTTTCATTCCTCAGTACATGGGACTTGAAAAAATTCTGAAGTTTATTTTGTCAATCGAAAAAAATCAGTTTTTACCTGTAAAATCTCCAGTAAGCAGCTAGCTTTCTCACACTTAAATATTTCTAGTTACAGAAAACTCACTCCCTACTAACATAACACTTACTCTCCAAAGAATGGTTCAAAGAAAGTGTTATTAGCAATATGAGTTCCTATGACTCTTCAGTACATGTGTCTTCCAATATTTGATAGCAATAATAAATCTTTTTGTAATCTCCTCTTTCCTAGGTTAACTATTCTGTTTTCTTAGTGCTGTATGATATGCTTCTGAGCTCTCTCTCAGGATTCTGATTTCTCTATCATAACAGTGCTCCTCTTAAAAAATGAGCAAGTTTGTTACATAAGACTGGAATCTTTTATTTTCAAAGTTATTTATCGGGATTTTCTTATAATGCAGTTCTTATCATTCCATTAGTTATCATAGTTGACCAAAAGTAAACCTTAAAACTTTTGGATTTTTTGCACTTAACTCATCTAACAGATTATCATTGTTTTCTAGATGGGATTTTAGTAATTCAAAGCTATACTGCCCTGGAAAGCTGTATAAATCAACGGATGAAGAAACCAAAGTATAAGTTTTTCTCTAAGTCTAAAAGAATTACTTACTCATCATTATATAAGAACAATAGTGACAATCAAATGAGCATAAAATGACACTGACTGGAGAAAAGAAAAAAATCAGACTCACTTAATGTCCTGACTGTATCATGAAAAAGGCTCTAGGACTGTTATGAATGTAAGCCAGTTACATAAAAAAAAATTTAAAAAAAGGTTTAAATAAAACTCCATTTTGTCAAGAAATGCCTGAAAAAATTATAAAATAAGCACATATGGTTTTACATAAGCCAGTTTCCTTCTAACAGCTGTGAATTAAATCCCAAGAGCGTTCACACCAGACAAATATGTTTTAATATTGAAATCAGACTCAATATAGCCACATTTCTCTCTGGAGGGCATGGAAAAGTGGGTTGAAAGCTACAGGCTTCATGAAGCTAATTCCCTGCTACTCTTTTCACCAATGAGCTCTTACATGGTGTGTCCTGAGTCAATGCAAAGTAAGGTAAAAAGGGAAAACTTGTTCACTGTGATGATCCCAACCAGCTTTTGGTAAGCCAAGAGATCTTAGATATTAACAAAAAGTTAAATATTCCATACCAAATTCATAAAATGAGTTACAAAGTTTCCAAATGTACGTTGGACTCTGCTGGAAGTCCTGAGAGGTGGAAATGTTCTTGAACTAATGAAGAAATAATTATTTTGTTTCAAGTGGTTGGCCATTATCATCTTGCCTAATTTCTATAGTTGCACACAAACAGTAGGCACATGATTATGATTACAGGTTTTGAGTCAGACTGTCTGGGTTCACTTTCTAGTTTTACCTAATAGTTCTTAAAACTTGGGGCAAATCCTATAAAAGTGCTAAGATCTAACAAATAATAGCAATTTATAATATTCAGGAGATATGTTCATGTCTGTTAATTTTTTTATAATAACTATGTCAGAATGATCATAGTTGACCAAAAGTAAACCTTAAAACTTTTGGATTTTTTGCACTTAACTCATCTAACAGATTATCATTGTTTTCTAGATGGGATTTTAGTAATTCAAAGCTATACTGCCCTGGAAAGCTGTATAAATCAACGGATGAAGAAACCAAAGTATAAGTTTTTCTCTAAGTCTAAAAGAATTACTTACTCATCATTATATAAGAACAATAGTGACAATCAAATGAGCATAAAATGACACTGACTGGAGAAAAGAAAAAAATCAGACTCACTTAATGTCCTGACTGTATCATGAAAAAGGCTCTAGGACTGTTATGAATGTAAGCCAGTTACATAAAAAAAAATTTAAAAAAAGGTTTAAATAAAACTCCATTTTGTCAAGAAATGCCTGAAAAAATTATAAAATAAGCACATATGGTTTTACATAAGCCAGTTTCCTTCTAACAGCTGTGAATTAAATCCCAAGAGCGTTCACACCAGACAAATATGTTTTAATATTGAAATCAGACTCAATATAGCCACATTTCTCTCTGGAGGGCATGGAAAAGTGGGTTGAAAGCTACAGGCTTCATGAAGCTAATTCCCTGCTACTCTTTTCACCAATGAGCTCTTACATGGTGTGTCCTGAGTCAATGCAAAGTAAGGTAAAAAGGGAAAACTTGTTCACTGTGATGATCCCAACCAGCTTTTGGTAAGCCAAGAGATCTTAGATATTAACAAAAAGTTAAATATTCCATACCAAATTCATAAAATGAGTTACAAAGTTTCCAAATGTACGTTGGACTCTGCTGGAAGTCCTGAGAGGTGGAAATGTTCTTGAACTAATGAAGAAATAATTATTTTGTTTCAAGTGGTTGGCCATTATCATCTTGCCTAATTTCTATAGTTGCACACAAACAGTAGGCACATGATTATGATTACAGGTTTTGAGTCAGACTGTCTGGGTTCACTTTCTAGTTTTACCTAATAGTTCTTAAAACTTGGGGCAAATCCTATAAAAGTGCTAAGATCTAACAAATAATAGCAATTTATAATATTCAGGAGATATGTTCATGTCTGTTATCTTATTTGTTCTTATAATAACTATGTCAGAATGATACAGTAGTGATTGTTTTTCCCATTCAATCTATGTTTATTGATCATCTATTTTGTGACAGGATATCATGCATTGAAAAAGGTAGACAAGGCCTGTGCTCTCACAGAGATAACATTCTGCCTGAGATAAATAGACAACAGCATGTCAACAAAAAGTTAGGCAGTGTACACAATAGTGGTGACATTTATCTTGTGGTGAATATCTGAAATTGGTTTGGATTGACCATTTGCAAGGACATTTGTCAATTTTCCTTACTGTCCTTTTAGTAAGAGCTAGATGCAAATTGTAAGACAAACACAAGAACATTCTACTGCTTTCACATTTTTATAGCATAATGATTATAGTTGTAGACCTTGAAGTCAGACTGCCTGGGTTCAAATTCTAGTTCGTCTATGTATAAGCAGCATAGAAGTAGTAGTTGTGAAAGTTACTCAGTTGTGTCTGAGTTCTTGTGACCCCATGGACTATAACCTACCAGGCTCCTCTCCCCATGAATGGCAACCCACTCGAGTGTTTGGGCAAGAACACTGGAATGGGTTGTCATTCCCTTCTCCAGATCTTCCCAACACAGGCATCAAACCCAGGTCTCCTGCATTGCAGGCAGATTCATTACTGTTTAAGTCACCAGGGAAGCCATAAAAGCAGCACAACTTTGGGTCAATTAACAAACTTCCATGTGCTTTCTTTTCCTCACCTTTAATTGCGAATGACAATACATATACCTTATTGCAGTATTTATCGGGATAAATAATATTACACATGAACAATACCTGACATATAACAATAGATTAGCTTCAGAAAGATATTATAATTATCATTGGTTTTGTATTGTATTTTTTAGGTATTTCACCAACATTATATTGTATTTTCTATTATTCATAGTGTTAGTCCAAAATAATTATCTATCACTACAGTGAATTTCAGACTTCCCTGGTAAAGAATCTGGCTGCAGTATGGAAGGCACAGGTTTGATCCTTGGGTTGGGAAGATTCCCCTGGAAAAGGGAATAGTTGCCAACTCTAGTATTCTTGTCTGAAGAATTCCATGGACAGAGGAACTTGGCAAGCTACAGTCCATGGGGTCACAAAGACTTGGATAGAGCTGAGCAGCTAACACATACATGAACACATAGTGAATTTTATGGAAAATGGTTCAACTTTCAGATGAGTCCTGTGCCTTTTTTTTCCCACTGAAACATTTCTCTGAATCCTAGTTTCCCTTCTGTGCTATTTAAAAGTAGCAGAACAATAGAAGTTACTTTAAACAGTTGGACATCTGATTATTGACTATGATTCGTTAAGTTTTTCCATTGTACACAAAATAAAGAAAGCATTTTTAAACCACTATGTTTATGAAAGTAGAGGCATGAGGTTATTTTGCTTATTTTCATTTAAACAAAGTTTTATTGTGAACTGACTATGTGCAAAACACTGTTTTGACTTTGAAACACACAAATAAATTCTGTAGAGTTCCTTTGCTTTACAGAACTCCAACTTTTGTTCATCTTTTCCATGTAATTAATTTTTTCTGTTGCTGTCTTGTAGTCTATATGAAAAAGAACAAAGGGGAAACAAAGAACCCATAAATCAGCCTTGTCAAAAATTAGTCCAACAGCCACTAGAACAATAGAGGAAGAGGTAAAAATAGCTGAAAAGTTGCCTTTACTGAGAGTCAAGTTCTTACTTTCTCTTTAGAACAAAGTTATTGGTTTCTTCTCTCTTTAGAATTATATGGGAATGATGGTATCCAATTATGGTTTTCACTAATTTTGCTAAAGGCAAAATAAATGCCAAATGTTTGGCCTTCTAGATCTCTTCAAATCATTCCAAAAATTAAATAAGCTCTTCCCACTGTGCAAAATTTGAGGATTTTGTAATCTAGCAATTCTAGAGACTCATCTAAAGTCATTGGGTGCAAGAGTAAGACTAATCAGAAAGTCTGTCTTCCTTTTTTCTATAGAAGTATCATTGGTCAACAATGTTATTTTAGTTTATGGTGTACAGCAGAGTGATTCAGTTATATAGTAAGTCCACTACATACAAATGAGTTTCATTTTAAGAGCAGTTCATAAGTCCAATTTGTTTGTAAGTTCAGCAAAGTTAGCCCAACTAACTGACTAAACAATACTATACTGTAATAGGTTTATAATACTTCTCATATAAATAATACTGAAAAACAGACACAAAAAATAAACATTTTAAATCTTACAGTACAGTGTCTTGAAAAGTATAGTAGTACAGTACAAAAGCTGGCTTACAGAGGCTCGCATCTTTGAAAGTTCGCAAGTTGAAGGTTCATATGTAGGGGACATACTATATACATATTCTTTTTCATATTCTTTTCCATTATAGTTTACTATAGGAAATTAACATAGTTTCCTGTTTCATATAGTAGGAGTTTGCTATTTTTCTATTTTACATACCGTAGTGTGGATCTGTTAATCCCAAACTTATTTATCTCTCCCCACAACCTCTTCCCCCTTCAATAATTGTAAGTTTGCTTTCTATTCCTGTGAGTCTGTTTCTGTTTTGTAACTTCATCTGTATATATTTTAGACTCTACATATAAGTGATCTCATATGATATCATTTATTTGTCTTTGCTTTACTTCACTTAGTATGATAATCTCTAGGTCCATCCATGTTACTGCAAATGGCACTGTTTCATTCATTTCTATTACTGAGTAACATTCTATTGTGTGTGTGCCTGTGTCTGTGTGTATGTGTATATACTTTTTTTTTTATCCATTCATCTGATGATGGACACTTAAGTTGCTTCTAGGTTTTGCCCATTGCAAATAGTGCTGCTATGAACTTTGGGGTGCATGTGTCTTTTCAAATTAGGATTTTAATCTTTTCTGGTATATATGTCCAGGAGTGGGGTTGATCCAAATGTTTGGCCTTCTAGATCTCTTCAAATCATTCCAAAAATTAAATAAGCTCTTCCCACTGTGCAAAATTTGAGGATTTTGTAATCTAGCAATTCTAGAGACTCATCTAAAGTCATTGGGTGCAAGAGTAAGACTAATCAGAAAGTCTGTCTTCCTTTTTTCTATAGAAGTATCATTGGTCAACAATGTTATTTTAGTTTATGGTGTACAGCAAAGTGATTCAGTTATATAGTAAGTCCACTACATACAAATGAGTTTCATTTTAAGAGCAGTTCATAAGTCCAATTTGTTTGTAAGTTCAGCAAAGTTAGCCCAACTAACTGACTAAACAATACTATACTGTAATAGGTTTATAATACTTCTCATATAAATAATACTGAAAAACAGACACAAAAAATAAACATTTTAAATCTTACAGTACAGTGTCTTGAAAAGTATAGTAGTACAGTACAAAAGCTGGCTTACAGAGGCTCGCATCTTTGAAAGTTCGCAAGTTGAAGGTTCATATGTAGGGGACATACTATATACATATTCTTTTTCATATTCTTTTCCATTATAGTTTACTATAGGAAATTAACATAGTTTCCTGTTTCATATAGTAGGAGTTTGCTATTTTTCTATTTTACATACCATACTGTGGATCTGTTAATCCCAAACTTATTTATCTCTCCCCACAACCTCTTCCCCCTTCAATAATTGTAAGTTTGCTTTCTATTCCTGTGAGTCTGTTTCTGTTTTGTAACTTCATCTGTATATATTTTAGACTCTACATATAAGTGATCTCATATGATATCATTTATTTGTCTTTGCTTTACTTCACTTAGTATGATAATCTCTAGGTCCATCCATGTTACTGCAAATGGCACTGTTTCATTCATTTCTATTACTGAGTAACATTCTATTGTGTGTGTGCCTGTGTCTGTGTGTATGTGTATATACTTTTTTTTTATCCATTCATCTGATGATGGACACTTAAGTTGCTTCTAGGTTTTGCCCATTGCAAATAGTGCTGCTATGAACTTTGGGGTGCATGTGTCTTTTCAAATTAGGATTTTAATCTTTTCTGGTATATATGTCCAGGAGTGGGGGTTATGGATAACACAGCAACTCTATTTTTAGTTTTCCAAGGAGTCACCACACCATTTGCCATAGTGAATGTCCCTTTCCCCACACTATCCCCAGCATTTTCTATCTGTAGACATTATAATAATGGCCATTCTGACCAGTGTGAGGTGGTATATCACTGTGGTTTTGATTTGTAAGAAATCCTGTTTTTGTAAATTTCAATACTATTATTTTCCCTATAAGTTCATGTATCCTTTATGAAATATCAAGTTATACATTTCCCAGTATATATTTTTTTAAAGATTTATTTATTTATTTTGGGCAGGGGTCGTGTTGGGGAGGGAGGGGAGCGGGCAGGCCACTTCTATTGGTCTTTTATTTCTCTATTTTCATCCGTCTTTGTTCTTTGGCTCCTGTGGGCCTCCCATCGCGGTGGCGTCTGTCGCTGCAAAGCGCCGGCTCTGGGCGCATGCGCTCCAGAGCTCCGGCTCGGTGATTGGACACATAGGTCCAGCCACTCCGCGGCACGTGGGATCTTCCCAGGCCAGGGATCGAAGCGGCGCCCCTTGCACTGCAAGGCGGTGTCCTTACCCACTGGACCACCAGGGGAAGCACCTTCCCAGTATCTTTGATGTAGCAGTTAATTCAAGAAGTTTATGGAGACTGAGGTTAAATTCATGAAAAATTTAGATTATATAACAACAACAACAATGAAAACTCCTAAAGAGCCATGGATAAGCATCTCTTATCCATGTCACTTGGCTCACTCCTGCTGAATGACACAATGAATGAATGAAGCAATAAATTGGAAAGAGTATCTGAGTTTATAAGGAATCTACTTCTTGATGGTGAAGAACTTATCATTTTAATATATCTTAAAGGACTTTATTGGATTTTATAAGACCTAGAGAACAAATAGGGTTTTCATGGTGGCTCAGTGTTAGAGTCTGCCTGCCAATTGGGGTTCCATCCCTGGGTCAGGAAGATTCCCGGGAGAAGAAATGGCAACCCACTCCAGTATTCTTGCCTGGGAAGTCCCATAGACAGAGGAGCCTGACGGCTACAGTCCATGGGGCTGCAAAAGAGTTGGACATGACTTAGAAACTAAACAGCACCAACAAAGAACACATAGTCTTTGTTCAGTGTATTCATGGAAATTCTACAGGAGCAAATTTTACCAAAAACTGACTTTTGATACCACAAGAGAAACAAAACAGAATTGTATGATTGTGTCAGATATTTATGACAACTTGAACTTGGCCGCAATTTTTTCATTAGTGCTAAGCAGGAGTTGTAACAAATAGTAAAGCAGGAATGAGTAGCAAAACTAGCAAACACAAATTGAATTTCAGCATTATGAAATCTCTACTTAGTAAGTACTGAAGTTGCTTAAGACAAATAAATGCATATAGATGAAATGTGAAAATACAGGAACAATCATTTTTACATGAAAATTCATCTAATGATGACAGATGTATTTTCTCTTTCTATATCCTACTGGTTTTCAGCTAGTAAAAAACACAAACACTAAAAATTAATCAGCATGAACTTGACCTTTATAAAGAAGAGGAACTGCTTTTCCAAGCTTGGTTTCCACACTGGGCCAATACCATTGCTGAGCTGTTTGGATTCAAAAGGCAAAAAGATGCATGGATGACTGACAGCTCTCCATGACTTTCCAATTATAGCACAGTGTCTGTAATATGCAAAAGTTACCCCGATAAATGTAAACATGACCTTCTATGAGAACATGGACAAATTCACTCCCTCATTTAATGAAAAACTGCCAAGTGAGATGATATTTCTAGGAATGGTACAAATGACCCATGCTGGGGATGAAAAGAACAAAGGTACAGGACACACATTTTCTATCAAAAAATGAAAAGCTTCACATCTGTAGGAGCTGTTAGACTGATGAATTCCTCTTAGATGTATATGCACCCCTGTTTTTAGCAAGGCACTGAAAGTATCAATTCAAGAATAGCAATCAAGTACACTTCTTATAAATCAGGTACTTAAAAAACACAGTTCTCCCTTTGATAATTGGGGTTCCATCCCTGGGTCAGGAAGATTCCGAGAAGAAATGGCAACCCACTCCAGTATTCTTGCCTGGGAAGTCCCATAGACAGAGGAGCCTGACGGCTACAGTCCATGGGGCTGCAAAAGAGTTGGACATGACTTAGAAACTAAACAGCACCAACAAAGAACACATAGTCTTTGTTCAGTGTATTCATGGAAATTCTACAGGAGCAAATTTTACCAAAAACTGACTTTTGATACCACAAGAGAAACAAAACAGAATTGTATGATTGTGTCAGATATTTATGACAACTTGAACTTGGCCGCAATTTTTTCATTAGTGCTAAGCAGGAGTTGTAACAAATAGTAAAGCAGGAATGAGTAGCAAAACTAGCAAACACAAATTGAATTTCAGCATTATGAAATCTCTACTTAGTAAGTACTGAAGTTGCTTAAGACAAATAAATGCATATAGATGAAATGTGAAAATACAGGAACAATCATTTTTACATGAAAATTCATCTAATGATGACAGATGTATTTTCTCTTTCTATATCCTACTGGTTTTCAGCTAGTAAAAAACACAAACACTAAAAATTAATCAGCATGAACTTGACCTTTATAAAGAAGAGGAACTGCTTTTCCAAGCTTGGTTTCCACACTGGGCCAATACCATTGCTGAGCTGTTTGGATTCAAAAGGCAAAAAGATGCATGGATGACTGACAGCTCTCCATGACTTTCCAATTATAGCACAGTGTCTGTAATATGCAAAAGTTACCCCGATAAATGTAAACATGACCTTCTATGAGAACATGGACAAATTCACTCCCTCATTTAATGAAAAACTGCCAAGTGAGATGATATTTCTAGGAATGGTACAAATGACCCATGCTGGGGATGAAAAGAACAAAGGTACAGGACACACATTTTCTATCAAAAAATGAAAAGCTTCACATCTGTAGGAGCTGTTAGACTGATGAATTCCTCTTAGATGTATATGCACCCCTGTTTTTAGCAAGGCACTGAAAGTATCAATTCAAGAATAGCAATCAAGTACACTTCTTATAAATCAGGTACTTAAAAAACACAGTTCTCCCTTTGATAAAGTGGAAAAAACTCTGTTCATCTTGAGTTACTGTGAAGATCACATAGCACCACTATTTTTTCATTTAAATCCTTTGATGACTTGGCTGGGAAAATGAAATATGTATGCTCATAATCATACAGGGAGAAATGCTAGAAATTTTAGGAGCAGAATTTAAAAACACCCCTTCTTGTTACAAACAATAAATGAAGGTCCAAGAGTCTAGATGAAATGGCCCATGTCATAAACAGTAAGGATACCAGTGTTGCCTCAATTAAAACTCATTAAAATATTGATTTGGGGGTAGCTTTTAGTACTTCAATAAACTATTTTGCAATGTGGATCATTTAACAGAGGTTGAAAACTGGTTATGGGCGTAATCCTCAGCTTGGTCATAACATTCATTTTTGTCCTGAAATATTCATATTTATGAATATGAGGCTCCCATCTAAAGCTGTCAGGAAAGGCAAGAGCTTATCTTCTGGTGTTCCAGACTATTCCAAGGTGATTGTCTGCAAGCTGAAACCACTAGCTGTTTTGCAAATAAGCTTGGTTAGTTCGAAGAATGATGGCCCAGAGATATATGGGTCCTCACAAACTTTTCACTGTTGCCAGGAAAAAAAATAAAACATTTTGAACTGATTCTATATGAAGAACATAGTATTTCTATTTACACAATGGGAAGCACTCTGAAATAAAAGCCTTCATGGAGCTTATCTAAAACCATTATGAGTTTCATAGACTGATTTAAGAATTTCTGTTTTCCAGACAATAAACACAAGGTGAACAAATGGAACAACAAAAATCACAACTCTATCCTACATCAAACAAATATATCATAACAGTTCTCTGACTTACTAAAAACAAGAGGACCTCCCAGGAGCCTGGATTTAGAAAGATTTCCTTTGTAGTTTGACAAGAAGTGTTTTCCTACTGATAATCAAGTTTAAGGGAGAAGTGCTGCTGGGTAGCTAAGCTCAAGATTAAATGGATCAGGATCAGATAAAAATTTCAAAATGATTCCCTTCTGTTCCATTTGATCGTTTCCCTAAAAATATCTGACTTAAGAACAAAAATACTGTAAGTGTTCTATTTTTAAGAAACAGACAGACAAGTGATAATCACAGGGTTTGTAACATCTGTTTACTTACAAATACACACACACAATGAAAGAATGCTCCAGTTCCAATTTTTACTTGTCTTTTCTTCATCCAATATATTATCACCATTATTATGTTTTATCCTTCATAAAATTAGACTCTTGGAATTTTTTCATTTTTATATCTTGATCAAACATATCAGAAAGTTAGCACTGTTCCTACTTTTTAAGGCAATGAGGAAGTGCGTAGATTTTAGAGGAGAATTTAAAAATTTTGATTATGTTGTCATAATTAAATAAAAATGTAACACCTGTAAAAGTAATGATAGCATTTGCAGTTTTACTTTAAAGGCAATCTCAATCAATAAACAAAATGATTTTAAGCAACCTTGGAGGAAATATGAGAAACTTCAACATTTAGAAGGTATTTCATTTTACTTCTGTCTACAACACACAGACATTTTGCAAGAGATGCATTCCTCAATTTGACAAAAGAAAAGGCAATAACCTGAGACACTGACTGCGGGCACAAAAGATAACTGTTAAGTTTTCTAAGTGAATGTGCTGATGAATATAAGACCGTAGTTCACATGGCAGCTTAAGGCTTATGGAATTATAAAAAAAAAAAAAATCAGTCAATATATAAAGCCTCGCAGACCAAAGAAGTTAAGGAAATGTTTAAAAAGTACTCCTTGAGATTAAGGAGCACACATGTATGTGTACTAAGTCACTTCAGTTCTGTATGATTCTTTGCGACACTATGGACTATTGCTCAGCAGTCTCCTCTGCCCATGGGATTTTCCAGGCAAGAATACTGGAGTGGGTTTCCATTTCCTCCTCCAGGAGATCTTCCTAACCCAGGGATCAAACCCATGTCTCTTATATCTCCTGCATTGGCAGGTGGGTGCCTTACGATCAGGACCACCTGGGAAGCCCTGAAATTGAGGATAGTACAATTTAAAACTCATTTGATATATTTATTCTATTTTGTAGAACTTTAAAATACATTTAAAATAAAAGGTTTTGCTTGTTTGTTGAGCTCTGTGGAAGTAGGCTTAATTTTCCTTCTTTAAAACTGAATTTACAGGCTTCCCTGGTGACTCAGTGGTAAAGAATCTGTGGCAGGAGACACAGGTTTGATCCCTGGTCCAGGAAGACTCCACAAGCCTCAGAGCAATTCAGCCCTCGTGCCACAACTACTGAGCCTGTATGCTAGAGCCTGTGCTCCACAAGAGAAGCCATGGCACTGAGAAGCCCAAGCACCACAACAAGAGAGTAGCCCATGCAGCACGGAAGACCCGGCACAGCCAAAAATAGTAGATCAAATTTTTTTTAAAATTGAGTTTACATTATATAAATATCAGTGTCCCATTATATGTTGAAGTTGCCTACAGCATTCATTGTATACTCTGTTCTGATGAACTATTTTGCTCAACGTAGCTGTGTATAATTGGGGGTAGAGAATTATACAAAAATAATTTTCTATTTCTCTTTTTTTTTTTCTGGCTGCTAGTACAAAAATCAGTCTAAAGCCAGCTGTCAGTCATAGAGGAAGCCAAGATACCTTTCTTGGCACCTCCTACCTCAAGGCTCACAGTGCAGACTACATTACATCACAGCCATGATGCTACAGATGGTAAGGAAACCAGGTATGTTTACATACTCCAGTTCAGAAGAAGTTGTTTTCCCAGGTGTCTCAATGGTAAAGGGTTCAGCTGCCACACTATATAAAGCCTCGCACCAAAGAAGTTAAGGAAATGTTTAAAAAGTACTCCTTGAGATTAAGGAGCACACATGTATGTGTACTAAGTCACTTCAGTTCTGTATGATTCTTTGCGACACTATGGACTATTGCTCAGCAGTCTCCTCTGCCCATGGGATTTTCCAGGCAAGAATACTGGAGTGGGTTTCCATTTCCTCCTCCAGGAGATCTTCCTAACCCAGGGATCAAACCCATGTCTCTTATATCTCCTGCATTGGCAGGTGGGTGCCTTACGATCAGGACCACCTGGGAAGCCCTGAAATTGAGGATAGTACAATTTAAAACTCATTTGATATATTTATTCTATTTTGTAGAACTTTAAAATACATTTAAAATAAAAGGTTTTGCTTGTTTGTTGAGCTCTGTGGAAGTAGGCTTAATTTTCCTTCTTTAAAACTGAATTTACAGGCTTCCCTGGTGACTCAGTGGTAAAGAATCTGTGGCAGGAGACACAGGTTTGATCCCTGGTCCAGGAAGACTCCACAAGCCTCAGAGCAATTCAGCCCTCGTGCCACAACTACTGAGCCTGTATGCTAGAGCCTGTGCTCCACAAGAGAAGCCATGGCACTGAGAAGCCCAAGCACCACAACAAGAGAGTAGCCCATGCAGCACGGAAGACCCGGCACAGCCAAAAATAGTAGATCAAATTTTTTTTAAAATTGAGTTTACATTATATAAATATCAGTGTCCCATTATATGTTGAAGTTGCCTACAGCATTCATTGTATACTCTGTTCTGATGAACTATTTTGCTCAACGTAGCTGTGTATAATTGGGGGTAGAGAATTATACAAAAATAATTTTCTATTTCTCTTTTTTTTTTTCTGGCTGCTAGTACAAAAATCAGTCTAAAGCCAGCTGTCAGTCATAGAGGAAGCCAAGATACCTTTCTTGGCACCTCCTACCTCAAGGCTCACAGTGCAGACTACATTACATCACAGCCATGATGCTACAGATGGTAAGGAAACCAGGTATGTTTACATACTCCAGTTCAGAAGAAGTTGTTTTCCCAGGTGTCTCAATGGTAAAGGGTTCAGCTGCCAAGGCAAGAGATGTAGGAGACATGGGTTCTATCCCTGAGTCAGGAATATCCCCTGAATGAAGAAATGGCAACCAATTCTAGTATTCTTGCCTGAAAAATCCCATAGGCAGAGGAGCCTGGCAGGCTGCAGTATGTCTTTGGGGGTCACAAAGAGTTGCATGTGACTGAGTGTTCAGTTTACATATGCATAAATTTTAACTGTTACTTGGATTTCTGCAGCATTATTTTCCTGCAGCATGTCTCTCTCACAGAGACTTCATTAGAGACACTTGATGAGATCAAATAGGATAATTATTCATTCAGTCATATTTGACTCTTTCTAATGTCATGGAATGTAACCTGCCAGGCTCCTCTGTCCACAGCATTTTCCAGATTAGAATACTGGAGTGGGTTACCATTTCCTTCTCTGGGGGAACTTCTGGAGCTGGGGATCAGAACCATGTCTCCTGCATCTCCTGCACTGCAGGTGAATTCTTTACCACTCCACCACCAGGGAGTAGATAAAGGACAATAAAAGTCAAATCAATACAGGCATCTGGCTTAGTATCAGTAAATGGCTTATGACAATCAAACAATCTTCCAGAAATAACAAACTTGGAGCTTATTTCTATTACTTAAAAAATATTGCATTGAATTACTGCTCCAAATCTCCATCTAATTTCTTTTCTTTTTTTTTTAATTTATTTATTTATTTATTTTTTGGGCGGTGGTCGGGTTGGGGAGGGAGGGGAGCGGGTGGGCCACTTCTATTGGTCTTTCATTTCTCTATTTTCATCCATCTTTGTTCTTTGGCTCCTGTGGGCCTCCCATCGCGGTGGTGTCTGTCGTTGCAGAGCACCGGCTCTGGGCGCATGTGCTCCAGAGCTCCGGCTTGGTGATTGGACACATCGGTCCAGCCACTCCACGGCACATGGGATCTTCCAAGGCCAGGGCTCGAACCGGCGCCCCTTGCACTGCAAGGCAGTGTCCTTACCCACTGGACCACCAGGGGAAGCCCCATCTAATTTCTTAAAATATAGTCAAAGTAACTAAGATCATGCCATCTGGTCCTATCCCTTCATGGCAAATAGATGGGCAAACAATGGAAACAGTGACAGACTTTATTTTGTTGGGCTCCAAAATTGCTGTGGACAGTGACTGCGGTCATAGAATTAAAAGATGCTTGCTCCTTGGAAGAACAGATATCATAAACTTAAACAGTGTATTAAAAAGCAGACACATCACTTTTCCAGCAAATGTTTGTATAGTCAAACCTATGGTTTTCCCAGGAGTTGTGTATGGATGTGAGTGTTGGGCCATAGAAAAAACTGAGTGCCAAAGAATTGATGCCCTGGAACAGTGGTGTTGGAGAAGACTATTCAGAGTTCCTTGCACAGAAGGAGATAAAACCAGTCAATACTAAAAGAAATCCACCCTGAATTTTCATTGGAAGCACTGATGCTGAAACTAAATACCAAAGTCCAATAACTTGGCAATCTGATATGAAGAGATGATTCATTGGAAAGATCCTGATGTTAGGAAAAATAGAAGATAAAAGAAGGGATGACAGAGGACAAGATGGTAATATGGCATCACAGAGTCAATGGAGTTTGAGCAGGCTCTGGAAGATGGTGAAAGACAGGGAAACCTGGTGTGCTTCAGTCCATGGGGTCGCAATCAGTCGGACGAGACTGAGTGACTGAACTGAACTAAAACTGCCTACAATTTCTCATTAAGAGGTAAAATGATCAACCTGTCACTTTCTAATCACAAAATAATATAGTTAAACAGTTTATTATTATTATTATTGTTGTTGTTGTTGTTGTTGTTGTTGTTATAACAAGTAGAGTTAGCATGCCCTACATTTACAATTCAACATGGCAGAAAACTACATGGTAACAAACGAGGGAATGTGTTTAGTTAATTCTTCCACTTCAGGAAAGCTGGAAATCTAATCAAGGAGGAGGGCTGAAGCAGGTTATTTTGCTTTGTTTCCTTGTTTGGTTTACAATTTCATGTTGCTTCAACATTCACATCAGTAATTACTTTGAATGTAAACGAACTAAGTGCTCCAACAAAAAGACACAAACTGGCTGAATGAATACAAAAGCAAGATCCATATATATGCTGTTTACAAGAAACCCACTTCAGACCTAAAGACACTCATAGGCTGAAAGTGAGAGGATGGGAACAGATATTTTATGAAAATAGAAATCAAAATAAAGCTGGAGTCGCAATCCTCATATCAGACAAAATAGACCTCAAAATAAAGAAGATTAGAAGAGACAAGGCAGGTCACTACATCATGATCAAGGGATCAATTCAAGAGGAAGACATAACAATCATAAATATCTACGCACCCAACACGGGAGCACCCCAATACATAAGACAAACACTTTCAGACATAAAAGAAGACATCAGCACTAATACAATCATAGTAGAAGACTGTAACACTCCTCTCACACCAATGGATAGATCATCCAAACAGAAAACTAATAAAGAAACACAAGCCCTAAATGCCACACTAGAAGAGATGGACCTCATGAATATCTTTAGGACCTTCCAACCAAAAGCAGAAGAGTATCCTTTCTTCTCAAGTGCTCATGGAACATTTTCCAGGATAGACCACATCTTGGGCCACAAATCAAACCTCAGTCAATTCAAAAAAATTGAAATTATATCAATCATCTTCTCAGACCACAATGCAATGAGACTAGAGCTCAACTATGGGAAAATAACTGCTAAAAACACAAACACAAGAAGATTAAACAACGCATACCTAAAAAACAAACTGATTACCAAGCAAATCAAAGGAGAAATTAAAAAAATCCTTGAGGAAAATTAAAATGTGACAGTGCAAAACCTATGGGATACCACAAAAGCAGTTCTAAGAGGGAAATTTATAGCAATACAATCCTATCTCAAAAAACAAGAAAAATATCAAACAGACGACCTAACCCTGTGCTTAAAACAACTGGAGAAATAATAAAAAAGCACTAAAGTTAGCAAAAGTAGAGAAATCATAAAGATCAGAGCAGAAATGAATGAAAAAGAAATGAAAGAAACAATAGTAAAGATAAATAAATCGAAAAGCTGGTTCTTTGAAAAGATAAACAAAATTGACATACTGCTGGCCAGACTCATCAAGAAAAAAGGAGAACCAGATCAACAAAATGAAAAAGGAGAGATTACAACAGATAATGCAGAAATCCAAAGGACTATAAGAGACTATGATGAACCACTATATGGCAACAAACTGGACAACCTGGAAGAAATGGACAGTTTCTTGGGGAAGATTAATCTCCCAAGACTGAGTCAGGAAGAAACAGAAATTATGAACAACCCAATCACAAGCTCAGAAATGAAATTTGTGATCAAAAATATACCCAAAAATAAAATCCCAGGGCCAGATGGCTTCACAGGGGAATTCTACCAAACATTTAAAGAAGAGCTAATGCCTGTCCTTCTAAAATTCTTTCCAAAAATTGCACAGGAAGGAACACTTCCAAACACGTTCCATGAGGCCACCATCACCCTGATAACAAAACCAGGCAAAGACAACACAAAAAAAGAAAATTATAGACCAATATCACTGATGAACTTGGATACCAAAATCCTTAACAAAATCCTAGCAAACAGAATTCAACAACACATCAAAAAACACACATCATGATCAAGTCAGGGTTCATCCCAGGCAGGCAAGGATTTTTCAATGTCAGCAAATCAAACACTGTGATACACTATATCAACAAATTGAGAGACAAAAATCACATGATACTCTCAATAGGTGCAGAAAAAAACCTTTGACAAAATCCAACATTTATTTAAGGCTTAGATTCTTTTAATTTGTTCCTGTCAATTGCTGAATATGACAGTCTATGATTATATCTCCTTTGTCTTATTCTTTAGCTGATAAACATAGGGGAGTTTCCGCTTTTTTGCCATACTGAACCAAGCATTAGCAATATTTTATACATGTCATTTGCACTTCTTATCTTTTAAGTAAATCCCAGAAATTGGAATTGTTAGGTTATAAAGAAAAAGAGTATGTTTAATTGTGTAAGAGACTACAAGTGTTTTCTCTGAGAGGTTGTACCTTTATACATTCCTCACAGCAGTACATGGCATATAATTTTTTCCCATCCTCTCCAACACTTCCCTGGTTACGCTTTTTTAATATTAATCACTTTAGTGAGCAGTGACATCTTATTTTGATTTAATGTGCATTTCCCTGATGAGTGATAATGTTGAGGCTCTTTCTATGTGTTTATTTTACATATTTATAAATTCTCTTTTAGGAAATACCTGAGAATGAGTTTTGCCCATTTATGATTTATATCCTTTCTGTTATTTATTTATAAGAGTTCTTTATATAATGTATTATTCCTTTGGTAAATATATGTACTGATAATCTGATTACCCAACCAGTTTTTGGTTTGCTTTGTCACTTTCAGAAATGAAATTTGTGATCAAAAATATACCCAAAAATAAAATCCCAGGGCCAGATGGCTTCACAGGGGAATTCTACCAAACATTTAAAGAAGAGCTAATGCCTGTCCTTCTAAAATTCTTTCCAAAAATTGCACAGGAAGGAACACTTCCAAACACGTTCCATGAGGCCACCATCACCCTGATAACAAAACCAGGCAAAGACAACACAAAAAAAGAAAATTATAGACCAATATCACTGATGAACTTGGATACCAAAATCCTTAACAAAATCCTAGCAAACAGAATTCAACAACACATCAAAAAACACACATCATGATCAAGTCAGGGTTCATCCCAGGCAGGCAAGGATTTTTCAATGTCAGCAAATCAAACACTGTGATACACTATATCAACAAATTGAGAGACAAAAATCACATGATACTCTCAATAGGTGCAGAAAAAAACCTTTGACAAAATCCAACATTTATTTAAGGCTTAGATTCTTTTAATTTGTTCCTGTCAATTGCTGAATATGACAGTCTATGATTATATCTCCTTTGTCTTATTCTTTAGCTGATAAACATAGGGGAGTTTCCGCTTTTTTGCCATACTGAACCAAGCATTAGCAATATTTTATACATGTCATTTGCACTTCTTATCTTTTAAGTAAATCCCAGAAATTGGAATTGTTAGGTTATAAAGAAAAAGAGTATGTTTAATTGTGTAAGAGACTACAAGTGTTTTCTCTGAGAGGTTGTACCTTTATACATTCCTCACAGCAGTACATGGCATATAATTTTTTCCCATCCTCTCCAACACTTCCCTGGTTACGCTTTTTTAATATTAATCACTTTAGTGAGCAGTGACATCTTATTTTGATTTAATGTGCATTTCCCTGATGAGTGATAATGTTGAGGCTCTTTCTATGTGTTTATTTTACATATTTATAAATTCTCTTTTAGGAAATACCTGAGAATGAGTTTTGCCCATTTATGATTTATATCCTTTCTGTTATTTATTTATAAGAGTTCTTTATATAATGTATTATTCCTTTGGTAAATATATGTACTGATAATCTGATTACCCAACCAGTGGTTTGCTTTGTCATTTGCTTTGTATTTTGATGAGTAAAAGTCAGTGCTTTATGTATTCTCTCGAAGAAATCTGAATCCTCATTCATGTTATAATTGCTTTCTATGAACTTCTAAATTTAGCTTTTACATCAAGATCTGTACTCTGTCCTGATTTAATTTTTTGTATTGTAATTTTGTGAGTAATGTGAGGTATAAGTCATAATTCAATTCATCCTATATAGATACTCAATTGGCCTAATACCAGGTGTTTAAAGGGTTTCTTTTTCCTCATTGAACTATATTAGCACCTCTGTCAAAAAAAATCATTTGCATTGGATTGGCCAAAAAGTTCGTTCAGGTTTCTCCACAGACGTGTATGAAAAGACACAAAAGAACTTTTTGGCCTACCTAACAAATGTGTAAGTCTATATGCTGGGTGCCTTCACACCAGCCTCTATGGAGTTAATGAAGGATGTCCTTAGTCTTGCTATAGTTTCTGTGCCTCTTTGCTTATAGTCCAACCTTTCACTTGTTTCTGCATCTTATATACCTCCTACATCATTATTTGCAATCTCATCTATAATCTTAAGCAGAACTTGAGAGCTTTCTTTCACCTTGGCTTAATTTATTCCTCAAAGACAAGGCCAGCTCTCTCATAACAGATGTCACTTTATTGTTTTCTATCTTACATTGTTTAATAAAAATTCAGTTGTTTTTCCTTGTATAAAATATGCAACTACTAACCTTGGATAGTGTTAGAATCTACTTTTATCTTTAGTATACTATAGTTTGACAGGGATGTACCCAAGGGGGGTAAAGTTTTCACCAATACATGCAAAATAATTTTTTCCCATCCTCTCCAACACTTCCCTGGTTACGCTTTTTTAATATTAATCACTTTAGTGAGCAGTGACATCTTATTTTGATTTAATGTGCATTTCCCTGATGAGTGATAATGTTGAGGCTCTTTCTATGTGTTTATTTTACATATTTATAAATTCTCTTTTAGGAAATACCTGAGAATGAGTTTTGCCCATTTATGATTTATATCCTTTCTGTTATTTATTTATAAGAGTTCTTTATATAATGTATTATTCCTTTGGTAAATATATGTACTGATAATCTGATTACCCAACCAGTGGTTTGCTTTGTCATTTGCTTTGTATTTTGATGAGTAAAAGTCAGTGCTTTATGTATTCTCTCGAAGAAATCTGAATCCTCATTCATGTTATAATTGCTTTCTATGAACTTCTAAATTTAGCTTTTACATCAAGATCTGTACTCTGTCCTGATTTAATTTTTTGTATTGTAATTTTGTGAGTAATGTGAGGTATAAGTCATAATTCAATTCATCCTATATAGATACTCAATTGGCCTAATACCAGGTGTTTAAAGGGTTTCTTTTTCCTCATTGAACTATATTAGCACCTCTGTCAAAAAAAATCATTTGCATTGGATTGGCCAAAAAGTTCGTTCAGGTTTCTCCACAGACATGTATGAAAAGACACAAAAGAACTTTTTGGCCTACCTAACAAATGTGTAAGTCTATATGCTGGGTGCCTTCACACCAGCCTCTATGGAGTTAATGAAGGATGTCCTTAGTCTTGCTATAGTTTCTGTGCCTCTTTGCTTATAGTCCAACCTTTCACTTGTTTCTGCATCTTATATACCTCCTACATCATTATTTGCAATCTCATCTATAATCTTAAGCAGAACTTGAGAGCTTTCTTTCACCTTGGCTTAATTTATTCCTCAAAGACAAGGCCAGCTCTCTCATAACAGATGTCACTTTATTGTTTTCTATCTTACATTGTTTAATAAAAATTCAGTTGTTTTTTCCTTGTATAAAATATGCAACTACTAACCTTGGATAGTGTTAGAATCTACTTTTATCTTTAGTATACTATAGTTTGACAGGGATGTACCTAAGTGCATATTTCTGAACATTTATTCTGTTTGTGATTAGTGGCTCTTATATTTGTGGGTTAAAGTTTTCACCAAACTGAGTTGGTTTGTCTAATATATTTTTGCCCTATTCTCTTCATGAGATTCAAACTATACATCTGCTAGACTGCTTGATATTGACCTAGGATCACTGATTCAAATAAGGATTTTTTAGGTATTTTTGTACTCTTTTTGTCTCATTTTTGGACATTTATTTGACCTGCCTTCACACTAATTACTACTTTAGTAATAGCTATTCTCCTGCCTGACCTTCCAAAACTTTAGATTTCAGTTATTCTATATTTTCCAGATAGAGAATTTCTATGCTTTCTGTTCTGTGGTTTACATTGTATTATTTG
Organism: Tragulus kanchil; assembly: GCA_022376925.1. NCBI lineage: Eukaryota > Metazoa > Chordata > Mammalia > Artiodactyla > Tragulidae > Tragulus > Tragulus kanchil. The sequence goes on along the minus strand of JAIOJX010000023.1, from coordinate 105,185,363 downwards.
TTCATTCTTTTTGCTGTATTTTCCTATAATAATTTGAGCATATTCATAATAACTATTGTAAAGTTTTTTGCTTTATCTAACATCCAGATCAATTCTGAGTTGGTTTTACTGAATAAATTTTGCTTAAAGTTGGCTTCTAGATTCTTACTTCTCTGTATAATTTGTTTTCTTTCAAAATATACTGCATATGGAGGTGAAAACAGCAACCCATTCGAGTATTCTTGGCTGGAGAATCCCATGGACAGAGGCGTCTGGAAAGCTACAGTCCATAGGATTGCAAAGAGTAGGACACAACTGAAGTGACTTAACATGCACATGGTATAGATAAGAATAGTGATGGTTAAATAATAATATTATATATTTTACTTAGAGAACAGAGGTTCTTTCTTAAGTCTCACAGATAAGGTGAAAATATTAGACACAACTGAACTGACTTGTGATTGAGTGTTAGTTTAAGAAGTTTGAGCATAGGGGTGCAATTCTAGGTAATTCAGACCTAAGACTTCTAGCTGAAGTTGTCAGGCACTAGTGCTAGGCATGCTCAGGGGTTATTCCACATAAAAAGTATTTAAGCATGGAATCAGGGTAGTCTTAGGACAGAGTATTCCTCAAAGACAAGGCCAGCTCTCTCATAACAGATGTCACTTTATTGTTTTCTATCTTACATTGTTTAATAAAATTATTGCCTTGTATAAAATATGCAACTACTAACCTTGGATAGTGTTAGAATCTACTTTTATCTTTAGTATACTATAGTTTGACAGGGATGTACCTAAGTGCATATTTCTGAACATTTATTCTGTTTGTGATTAGTGGCTCTTATATTTGTGGGTTAAAGTTTTCACCAAACTGAGTTGGTTTGTCTAATATATTTTTGCCCTATTCTCTTCATGAGATTCAAACTATACATCTGCTAGACTGCTTGATATTGACCTAGGATCACTGATTCAAATAAGGATTTTTTAGGTATTTTTGTCCTCTTTTTGTCTCATTTTTGGACATTTATTTGACCTGCCTTCACACTAATTACTACTTTAGTAATAGCTATTCTCCTGCCTGACCTTCCAAAACTTTAGATTTCAGTTATTCTATATTTTCCAGATAGAGAATTTCTATGCTTTCTGTTCTGTGGTTTACATTGTATTATTTGTTCATTCTTTTTGCTGTATTTTCCTATAATAATTTGAGCATATTCATAATAACTATTGTAAAGTTTTTTGCTTTATCTAACATCCAGATCAATTCTGAGTTGGTTTTACTGAATAAATTTTGCTTAAAGTTGGCTTCTAGATTCTTACTTCTCTGTATAATTTGTTTTCTTTCAAAATATACTGCATATGGAGGTGAAAACAGCAACCCATTCGAGTATTCTTGGCTGGAGAATCCCATGGACAGAGGCGTCTGGAAAGCTACAGTCCATAGGATTGCAAAGAGTAGGACACAACTGAAGTGACTTAACATGCACATGGTATAGATAAGAATAGTGATGGTTAAATAATAATATTATATATTTTACTTAGAGAACAGAGGTTCTTTCTTAAGTCTCACAGATAAGGTGAAAATATTAGACACAACTGAACTGACTTGTGATTGAGTGTTAGTTTAAGAAGTTTGAGCATAGGGGTGCAATTCTAGGTAATTCAGACCTAAGACTTCTAGCTGAAGTTGTCAGGCACTAGTGCTAGGCATGCTCAGGGGTTATTCCACATAAAAAGTATTTAAGCATGGAATCAGGGTAGTCTTAGGACAGAGTATTGTTATATTCAGAGATTCTAGGCATCAATTCCTTTTATTTTATATAATCAAAGGGGTAATGATGATTGATATGTTAAATTACTGTCCCATTTGGATCTTTTCAGACATAAATCTTTACTGCTTATCTCTGTGTTAAATAATAATCTTAATAATCTATCTTGTCCTTCTTCACACAACACCTTTTCAGACCTTTCTGTGTCCCCTGAGATTGGCATAGCTCACTGTCCAGCTATAAAACAGTCATTTTTTAGAAACTAGAATTACAAAACTGGGGAGAATTAAGGATAACATATCTGTGAACAATGAGTAAAAAAGTGAGCAGAGAATCATTTAATTAATAGGAGGGATATAGATAATATTAAGAAAACAAGTGGTTAACAGAAGAAATTTTTCATTAGAGAATAGATTATGATAAAGCATTTGTATCTTTCTGGTCATAATACAATAAATTAAAAATATGATAGGTCAAAAGATAAGTTTGGAAAAATGAAGCTTTAGAGTATGAAAGAGGAGATGTGATTTATAACACAGGTAAATCAGTTGGACTTATAAGAGAGATACCATGTTTTCCTTTGGAAAGGAAAGGTAAGTGGTAATATAATTACCTATGTAGGTAAGTTTCCATCCCTAGATTCCATTTATTTTATTACCAAGGTATCACATCAGCTAACAGTAATGGGGAAAATAATGTGTTTTTTGTTTGAGAAAGTTTGAAAGAGGTCACTTTGGAAAATAAGAAAACAAATATGTTAAGGAAGATTAAGGTCAACAGAAATAATGAGGAATCATCTCCAAAAATTCTCTCCTTTTTAAAAGCAATGAGAACAATTTTCAAAATCATCTTTTTATGAACTCTGGAAGGTAAATAAAAGCTTCCAACAGTGGAAAATGATTAGTCAAAAAAAAAGTCGCATCTTGATGTTTCTAGAAAAAAAGAAATCTAAGTGAATTAACAAGAAAATGCAAACCATGAACCTTGTAAAGATACTAACCTTAAGATAACTATCTATAGGGGCTTCCCTGGTGATCCAATGAGTAAAGAGTCCACCTTGCAGTACAAGGGGCACCGGTTTGATCCCTAGCTCAGGAAGATCTCACATGCCAAGGAGTGACTGGGTTGGTATATCCAATTACCAAGCCAGCACTCTGGAGCACATGCACCTGGAGCTGGTGCTCTGCAATGAGAAGAGCCCACTGCAATGGGAGACCTGCACATGTCAAAGAATAAAGATGGATGAAAAATAAAAATGATGACTTAGAGGCAAAAAAATATATATATAAAATGAGATTTTGGAGACTCGAGAAATTTTGATATAGATTGAGGTAAAATTATATTAAGGATGGATTAATGAAATCCACTTAATTGGGGAAACTGGGGAAATGATTGTGTCATGTTTTATAGATGTATAATAATAAATTTATTGGTCCAGTACTAATATTTATGTATTTTTTATTAAAATTCTTGAGCAAAATCAACAAATCAGAAAATGTTAACAATTTATTTTAATATATAATGACTATATGAAAGTTTAATGTATAATTCTCTTCACTTTAAAGTTCAAAATACATGGAAACATACTATATGGCATGGGAAAAGCAACTACAAGGAGAGAGCTATACTCAAGACATGAAGTAGCAACAGCAGGAAGGACTGATAGCAGGTAAACAAAGACAAGACCATCAGAAGTCTTGGATGTGATGTGACAATATTGCAGTTATACTTAGGAGAGACCTAAGACAATGAAATAGTAGGCAGATAATTGATTTGGTGAGTGTCCCAGATGCCTTCAATTGGTCCCCTGGAATCACTTTGATCATTTTACTCTCTGTTCTTCCCATAGATGTTGACTTGTATGACCTGTATTGAGGGGCTCCCTTGCTGTACAGCTTCTGATTCAATTTTACCAAAACTTAGTAATGGTAGATGACCAGAAAAGGGATGAAAGATATACTAGAGTATTTAATCAGTTTCCATCCTAGAAGTAAAGAAGGTAATAGTGGGCAGGGTATATCATTCCATCAGACTCTCAGTTTAAGGCCCTACCTACTGTTCAGTGCCATTATCCACATAAAACTCAATCCTGAATTCAGCAACACTGCTCCTCTGCTATTTTAATCCATAGAAGTGACTACCCTTTGTAGCTGTAGCTTTTCTATACTCCGCTTTTATCTTTATAAATACTCCTCTAAATTCATCCCAAATTACCCAATTTAATTTGGCATTCATTTACTGCCTAAATCTGGATTTTTAAAAAAGGGGAAATAATTCAATAAATACTACTGCATACTGAACAGGCTGAACTAGGGAAATGTGTGCAGGACAGATACTACCTTGTGCCTACTTGAATAGTACACAGACTTGATGAGTAAATTTTTCCTGGGAAAATTATATTAAGGATGGATTAATGAAATCCACTTAATTGGGGAAACTGGGGAAATGATTGTGTCATGTTTTATAGATGTATAATAATAAATTTATTGGTCCAGTACTAATATTTATGTATTTTTTATTAAAATTCTTGAGCAAAATCAACAAATCAGAAAATGTTAACAATTTATTTTAATATATAATGACTATATGAAAGTTTAATGTATAATTCTCTTCACTTTAAAGTTCAAAATACATGGAAACATACTATATGGCATGGGAAAAGCAACTACAAGGAGAGAGCTATACTCAAGACATGAAGTAGCAACAGCAGGAAGGACTGATAGCAGGTAAACAAAGACAAGACCATCAGAAGTCTTGGATGTGATGTGACAATATTGCAGTTATACTTAGGAGAGACCTAAGACAATGAAATAGTAGGCAGATAATTGATTTGGTGAGTGTCCCAGATGCCTTCAATTGGTCCCCTGGAATCACTTTGATCATTTTACTCTCTGTTCTTCCCATAGATGTTGACTTGTATGACCTGTATTGAGGGGCTCCCTTGCTGTACAGCTTCTGATTCAATTTTACCAAAACTTAGTAATGGTAGATGACCAGAAAAGGGATGAAAGATATACTAGAGTATTTAATCAGTTTCCATCCTAGAAGTAAAGAAGGTAATAGTGGGCAGGGTATATCATTCCATCAGACTCTCAGTTTAAGGCCCTACCTACTGTTCAGTGCCATTATCCACATAAAACTCAATCCTGAATTCAGCAACACTGCTCCTCTGCTATTTTAATCCATAGAAGTGACTACCCTTTGTAGCTGTAGCTTTTCTATACTCCGCTTTTATCTTTATAAATACTCCTCTAAATTCATCCCAAATTACCCAATTTAATTTGGCATTCATTTACTGCCTAAATCTGGATTTTTAAAAAAGGGGAAATAATTCAATAAATACTACTGCATACTGAACAGGCTGAACTAGGGAAATGTGTGCAGGACAGATACTACCTTGTGCCTACTTGAATAGTACACAGACTTGATGAGTAAATTTTTCCCTGTATGATGAAAAATCTACCCATTCTTCATGGTAGGTAAAAACCTACCAAGAAGGAACTGGAAACCCACTACAGTATTCTTGGCTGAAAAATCCCATGGACAGAAGAGCCTGGTGAACTACAAGACATGGAGTCACAAAGGAGTTGGACATGACTGAGTGACTAAACAAAAACAGTATGAATTACATGAATTTCTCTTGCTTTTAGGGCTGTTTGGTTTACAACTAGAAACACATGAAATAAATGATATTATTTATGAAAATCTTAGGAAGTCATTTTACACTTCAAAATCTTTATTTTTCTTAAATTTTTTGTATTTGGGAATATCCTTATTTTTTTTTTTTAATGGGCTTCCCTAGTAGCTGAGTCTATAAAGAATCTTCCTGCAATGCAGGAAACCAGGGTCTAATCCCCAGGTTAGGAAAGTCCCCTGAAATGGCAACCCACTCCAGTATTCTTGCCTGGAAAAACCTATGGACAGAGCAGCCTGGTGGGCTACAGTCCAAAGGGTCACTAAGTGTCAGATACAATTAAAGCAACTTGGCATGCATTACTCTTTTAATATATTTGAAAAATATTGTGTAAATTTAAAATGTATCATATACTGACTTGGTACATCTGTATATTTTAATATGACTGCCAGTGTAGCTATAGTCAGCACATCACATAATCATCACTCTTATTGTAGTGGGAATGATCAAGATTTAATGACTTAGCAAGTTTGATTATTATAAAACAATATTGTTGTCTATATTTACTCTATTTGTGCATTAGATCTCTAGGATTTATTTGTTCACTAGTTATATGTCACATGAAAGTAAAAGTTCTTCAATTCATTTATTATCAATATTTCTTAAATCCTTCAATTACCAAAAAAGGCATGCCTCTGCTATTTTAATCCATAGAAGTGACTACCCTTTGTAGCTGTAGCTTTTCTATACTCCGCTTTTATCTTTATAAATACTCCTCTAAATTCATCCCAAATTACCCAATTTAATTTGGCATTCATTTACTGCCTAAATCTGGATTTTTAAAAAAGGGGAAATAATTCAATAAATACTACTGCATACTGAACAGGCTGAACTAGGGAAATGTGTGCAGGACAGATACTACCTTGTGCCTACTTGAATAGTACACAGACTTGATGAGTAAATTTTTCCCTGTATGATGAAAAATCTACCCATTCTTCATGGTAGGTAAAAACCTACCAAGAAGGAACTGGAAACCCACTACAATATTCTTGGCTGAAAAATCCCATGGACAGAAGAGCCTGGTGAACTACAAGACATGGAGTCACAAAGGAGTTGGACATGACTGAGTGACTAAACAAAAACAGTATGAATTACATGAATTTCTCTTGCTTTTAGGGCTGTTTGGTTTACAACTAGAAACACATGAAATAAATGATATTATTTATGAAAATCTTAGGAAGTCATTTTACACTTCAAAATCTTTATTTTTCTTAAATTTTTTGTATTTGGGAATATCCTTATTTTTTTTTTTTTAATGGGCTTCCCTAGTAGCTGAGTCTATAAAGAATCTTCCTGCAATGCAGGAAACCAGGGTCTAATCCCCAGGTTAGGAAAGTCCCCTGAAATGGCAACCCACTCCAGTATTCTTGCCTGGAAAAACCTATGGACAGAGCAGCCTGGTGGGCTACAGTCCAAAGGGTCACTAAGTGTCAGATACAATTAAAGCAACTTGGCATGCATTACTCTTTTAATATATTTGAAAAATATTGTGTAAATTTAAAATGTATCATATACTGACTTGGTACATCTGTATATTTTAATATGACTGCCAGTGTAGCTATAGTCAGCACATCACATAATCATCACTCTTATTGTAGTGGGAATGATCAAGATTTAATGACTTAGCAAGTTTGATTATTATAAAACAATATTGTTGTCTATATTTACTCTATTTGTGCATTAGATCTCTAGGATTTATTTGTTCACTAGTTATAAGTCACATGAAAGTAAAAAGTTCTTCAATTCATTTATTATCAATATTTCTTAAATGTAAACAAACCAATTAATGGCATGTGCATGTGACATAGGATACTCAGCTGGTTGTTTCATGAGATCCTAAAAAATGAGTTAAGTAACAATCCTCATATCTCAGAAGTGTTCTCTCCTTTTTTATTTTAATTCACAACTGCCATTTTATTGTGTTTTTTTCTTTTAAGGATTAAACAAATGATACTCATGATAAATTCTGGTAGTCATAGTTTTGCAAGCTATTTGACCTTGTGAGGTTGCCTCGTAGCAATTCAACAAATCAAAATATATCCATAATTTAAATATGAGATTTTAAACACTTTATTGAATGGAAATACAGCAGATAAAATCTGCTTCAATCTGTTCTCACCCCGTGAGTAGGTACTATTTCTGGGAAAGAACCTGATAAAACAGTGCAAAACCCCATTCTGTTTTTACCACAGAGGAGTTACTTATCTACAACAGGGTGTTACAAAATTCTGAAGCTTTAGTTTTCAACAGAATTGGGTATGAAAATCTAAATGCATGCTACCATCATTTAATTTCAGTATTTCAAACTCTAAATGGACAATTATAATTTTGGCCAAGTGATTAAATTTCAGTTCAATTTCTGTTTAATGGAAATTCTATTAAGCTGTCATCATAGAGTCTATATCCTATTCCATAAAATAACCCAATATCTTTCCTCAACTACTTATTTAAAATTCCAGCTGGATAGAAATGCATTAGGATACAACTGAGTACTGGAAAATTCGTGCTTTATATTCTAGTTTTTTTGACCTAAAATCAGACATTTGAACCAAATGATTAATATTTAATGTGTGAGAAGAACTAAGGCTTTGGAGTTAAACTATATTTTAGGTAGATAATTTGCATAATGTTCTTTGCCTAACTCATCATGAATCACTTTTTAATATATTCAAAAATGGGCTGAGCACATAGCACAATTATGAGCACCTGAAACTGTCTCCTTGAAGAAAACATGCATTTTTTCATACTTCACTGACACACTATATGCTATCCCCACAGAGCTGTGGAAATTCTTAAGACACATTAATTTGCAACAGAGAGGGATGTTTTGGCAGGAGTGCTGCTGTGTGCCACACAAACCTGTGTCACAGGCCCTGAGATACTTATTTTCTCACGCAACAACTGTTATCATTCATATTACCACTGCCTTCTATGTGCCAAGCAGTATGCTAGGCCTAGGCACTGGAGTGGTCACCTGGGGGGTCAAACAGGCCCTGACAGTAGTAAAGAGAAAATTCTGGCTCACTTTTTCTTTTAAGGATTAAACAAATGATACTCATGATAAATTCTGGTAGTCATAGTTTTGCAAGCTATTTGACCTTGTGAGGTTGCCTCGTAGCAATTCAACAAATCAAAATATATCCATAATTTAAATATGAGATTTTAAACACTTTATTGAATGGAAATACAGCAGATAAAATCTGCTTCAATCTGTTCTCACCCCGTGAGTAGGTACTATTTCTGGGAAAGAACCTGATAAAACAGTGCAAAACCCCATTCTGTTTTTACCACAGAGGAGTTACTTATCTACAACAGGGTGTTACAAAATTCTGAAGCTTTAGTTTTCAACAGAATTGGGTATGAAAATCTAAATGCATGCTACCATCATTTAATTTCAGTATTTCAAACTCTAAATGGACAATTATAATTTTGGCCAAGTGATTAAATTTCAGTTCAATTTCTGTTTAATGGAAATTCTATTAAGCTGTCATCATAGAGTCTATATCCTATTCCATAAAATAACCCAATATCTTTCCTCAACTACTTATTTAAAATTCCAGCTGGATAGAAATGCATTAGGATACAACTGAGTACTGGAAAATTCGTGCTTTATATTCTAGTTTTTTTGACCTAAAATCAGACATTTGAACCAAATGATTAATATTTAATGTGTGAGAAGAACTAAGGCTTTGGAGTTAAACTATATTTTAGGTAGATAATTTGCATAATGTGCTTTGCCTAACTCATCATGAATCACTTTTTAATATATTCAAAAATGGGCTGAGCACATAGCACAATTATGAGCACCTGAAACTGTCTCCTTGAAGAAAACATGCATTTTTTCATACTTCACTGACACACTATATGCTATCCCCACAGAGCTGTGGAAATTCTTAAGACACATTAATTTGCAACAGAGAGGGATGTTTTGGCAGGAGTGCTGCTGTGTGCCACACAAACCTGTGTCACAGGCCCTGAGATACTTATTTTCTCACGCAACAACTGTTATCATTCATATTACCACTGCCTTCTATGTGCCAAGCAGTATGCTAGGCCTAGGCACTGGAGTGGTCACCAAGGATGGCAAGGGTGGATGCCAGGAGGTGAGCGTAAGAAACAGAAAATGAGGTCACTGTTGTGAAACTAAGCAAAAGAGCTGGACAGTAGTAAAGAGAAAATTCCCTGGCTCACTCATCCTTCAGTTCCACTTCCACTGAGAGCAGCATCAGAAGTCACTAAAAACCTTAACAGGACACTGGATTCAGTATGTTATCTTTTTGCATAGGAAGAGTGTAGTTAATGTGTTGTTCAGCTGCTAAGTCATGTCTGAGTAGCCCACTTAGTCTTCTCTGTCCATGGAATTCCCCAGGCAAGGAAACTGGAGTGGGTTGCCATTTCCTTCTTCAGGAGATCTTCTGGACCCAGGGATTGAACTCTGTGTCTCCTGCATTGTCAAAAGGAGTCTTTACCACTGAGTCACTGGGACATATAGATAAAAATGTTTTGCCTTCAAAACACTGGAAGCATAGTAACATCCTAGAATTATTAAAGAAAAAAAAAGTTCTCTTCTGTCCTAGTAAATGGGGACAAGACAGGAGCAGGGCTTCTCTAATCTGTGCAAGCATTTTTTTTTTAATATAAGATTTTGACTCTTGGGCCATGTAAGCTAGCAGTTTGTAAGGATCCATATATAAAGAAAGCAAGTTGAGACCTTGATGAAATTGCAAGCATGGTAGCAGTTACTCAGTAATAAAGTCTATTATTAATATTTTAGTACATTTTAATATATACCCCATTGTTGTTTAATTTCTAAATGATTGTTTCTGAGATGCAATTATAACTCCCAATATATTCAGGCCAATATCTATGCCAAGCCACACAATAATGCATTACTTAAGACATTCAGCAAGTTTAAGATGTAGTTTTAATTAACTCTTTTTTTTTTTTTAGGTGAGGAAACCAAGGGGAAGAGAATGTATAATAGTTGACTCTGGGTTGCATGAAATGCTGGAAATTTAGGCAGTCATTCTGCAAATAGAATGAACTGATGCAAGGAAAATACAGAAACAGTGATTTCCTCCCAGTGAAGAGTATCCCCTAAGACTATGAATACTTTCCTAAGATAACACCTGTAAACTGCTGACTCCCAAATTCCTGACTTCTAGGAGTCAAAATCATCTGAATATCCCCCTATGGACAAGGTTGATTTTTTTTTTTCATTTTGTCCTCCTTTATTGTTTTTTATTTATTTATTTATTTTCATCCATTTTCGTTCTTTGGCCTGTGTGGGCCTCCCATCACAGTGGCCTCTGTTCTTGCAGAGCACTGGCTCTGGGCACACGCCCTCCAGAGCGCTGGCTTGGTAATTGGACACACTGGTCCAGCTGTTCTGGGGCACACGGGATCCACCTGGGCCAGGAATTGAACCAATGCCCCCTGCACTGCAAGGTGGACTCTTTACCCAGTGGACCACCAGGGAAGACCCAAGGTTGATTTTTTTTTATACTCTCAGTTCCCACTCCACCTCTACAGAAGAAAATGGAAATTATGGGGATAAAAATTCCTCTTCTGGAGTATACATACAAATTTGAGATGGAGCATGGTGCCTTAGGCCCCACTGTGTCTTTAAGTCAGATGACAGGATATGTAGAACATATGCCTTATTTTGTTTTCTTACTGACTTGGACTTAATACATTCACCCTTCTTCCTAACCCTCCCTTAATTCATGCCATGTGATATTTTGACCTTTGACTCTAATTGAAATTACAGCAGGTAGGAAACAAGATGGATCCTGCCTTGTGTGACACAACTAGGTTTGTACCAGTTTTGTCCAATACCCAGTCTGAGCACCAAGTCTCTGATGGTTTCCCATCAGAGATGAGTCCATAACCAAAGTCTCTGTGCCTGAACCAGGCAGAAAGTGTTGAATGAACTCTACAAAGTAGAGGGTTACAGTCTATGTGCCTTTTTAGACCTATGCCTTTCAAAACAGCATAATATAAATGCTTCTTGTATTAAAAACCTGTTATTAGTATAAAACAGTCATAGCATAGTTCACAGAATACCAAGATAGAAGAGGTGTGGGTATTTTAAATCCATGTATGCTATAAAAATACAGTGATTTCCTCCCAGTGAAGAGTATCCCCTAAGACTATGAATACTTTCCTAAGATAACACCTGTAAACTGCTGACTCCCAAATTCCTGACTTCTAGGAGTCAAAATCATCTGAATATCCCCCTATGGACAAGGTTGATTTTTTTTTTTCATTTTGTCCTCCTTTATTGTTTTTTATTTATTTATTTATTTTCATCCATTTTCGTTCTTTGGCCTGTGTGGGCCTCCCATCACAGTGGCCTCTCTCGTCGCAGAGCACTGGCTCTGGGCACACGCCCTCCAGAGCGCTGGCTTGGTAATTGGACACACTGGTCCAGCTGTTCTGGGGCACACGGGATCCACCTGGGCCAGGAATTGAACCAATGCCCCCTGCACTGCAAGGTGGACTCTTTACCCAGTGGACCACCAGGGAAGACCCAAGGTTGATTTTTTTTTATACTCTCAGTTCCCACTCCACCTCTACAGAAGAAAATGGAAATTATGGGGATAAAAATTCCTCTTCTGGAGTATACATACAAATTTGAGATGGAGCATGGTGCCTTAGCCCCCACTGTGTCTTTAAGTCAGATGACAGGATATGTAGAACATATGCCTTATTTTGTTTTCTTACTGACTTGGACTTAATACATTCACCCTTCTTCCTAACCCTCCCTTAATTCATGCCATGTGATATTTTGACCTTTGACTCTAATTGAAATTACAGCAGGTAGGAAACAAGATGGATCCTGCCTTGTGTGACACAACTAGGTTTGTACCAGTTTTGTCCAATACCCAGTCTGAGCACCAAGTCTCTGATGGTTTCCCATCAGAGATGAGTCCATAACCAAAGTCTCTGTGCCTGAACCAGGCAGAAAGTGTTGAATGAACTCTACAAAGTAGAGGGTTACAGTCTATGTGCCTTTTTAGACCTATGCCTTTCAAAACAGCATAATATAAATGCTTCTTGTATTAAAAACCTGTTATTAGTATAAAACAGTCATAGCATAGTTCACAGAATACCAAGATAGAAGAGGTGTGGGTATTTTAAATCCATGTATGCTATAAAAATGAATTCAATTTAATTGACACTTTGCAAATTCCAGATTTTATGCTAAATCCTTCACAAATGTTATTATCTTCACTATCACTGCAAGAGACTACTACTGCATTGATCACTGCTACAGATGAGGAAAACAAATCTCTCCCAACTAAAACTGTTTTTCCCAAGTGATCCATCTGTTACAACTTGATAAAATGTGTAAGTATGTGTATATGTGTGAGAGAGAGTCACTCAGTCGTGTCCAACTCTCTATAACCCCATGGACTGTAGCTCAGGAGGCATCTCTGTCCATGGGATTCTCCAGGCAAGAATACTGGAGTGGGTAGCCTTTTTCTTCACTAGCAGATTTTCCAAACCCAGGGACTGACCCCTAGTTTACCACACTGCAGGAAGATTCGTCACCATCTGAGCCACCACAACTCAATAAAACCAAAAACCAACTCATGGCTTTCAGATTTCAAAGCCTGTATTTTCTTTTTTCTATAATTTCAGGCTGCTACTAATTTAGAAGAGGAATAAAAAAGGGAGCATTATCAAACAGTAAATCTGGAATCAGTCATAAGGCAGAGTATCCAATGGCAGCTACTCTGAGCACCAATTGCAAATAAGCTAAACAAAAACTGCTTCTATGAAAACAGAACTTTAGTCTCATAAATTCTGAATCTCAATTGGGAGGTTAATAATGTCCAAAAGGCTCACAGAAGCTCCTTGCTGAGAATGCCCCATTTAATGAAGATTCAGATCAGTGAATAGGAGCCCTTGACGAAGTCAGACTGCACGGTGCAGGTTCTAGAAAAACAGTTATAATGATATGAGTTATAAATGCAATGTATCATTTGGGAGAAAAGATAAGGAGATATGAAACATGTCTTCAGAATATTAGGAAAGTGTTCTGAGGAGAGGGAGGGGGTTCTCTGATTTCACAGGAACCTTTGCTCACTGCTGTTCAGGACCAGTGTCATCTGATGAGCACTCTAAAAACTCTATCCATGAGTGTAAGTCAACTCAGTTGGCTCTGACTCTTTGCCACCCCATGGACTGTAACCCACGAGGCTTCTCTGTCCAAGGGATTCTTCAGGCAAGAATACTGGAGTGAGGGCTTCCCCTGGTGGTCCAGTGGGTAAGGACACCGCCTTGCAGTGCAAGGGGCGCCGGTTCGAGCCCTGGCCTGGGAAGATCCCACGTGCCGCGGAGCGGCTGGACTGATGTGTCCAACCACCGAGCCGGAGCTCTGGAGCACATGTGCCCAGAGCCGGCGCTCTGCAAGGACAGACGCCACCGCGATGGGAGGCCCACAGGAGCCAAAGAACAAAGACGGATGAACATAGAGAAACGAAAGACACATAGAAGTGGCCCGCCTGCTCCCCTCCCTCCCCAACCCGACCCCTGCCCAAAATAAATAGATAAATAAATCTTAAAAAAAAAAAAAAAAGAATACTGGAGTAAGTTGCCATTTCCTCCTCCAGAGGATCTTCCTGACACGGGGATCAAGGCTATGTCTCTTACATCTTCTGCATTGTCAGGAGTGTTCTTTACTACTCTTGCCACCTGGGAAGCCCAGAACACTCATGCCTGAGCCCAATCCTAGAGATTGATTTAAATGTTTTGGGGGCACTTTTGAAAGATATTCTAACTTAAAGTCAGGAGCGATAGCCAATACACTATAAAGAAGAAAGAGGACTAACAGGTAAGAATAATGGTGAGACAAATTTCACTGACCCCAAGATTCACATCAAATTTAACAGTGATTTTGAATATCAAAGAAAGGCAGAAGGATAATCATAAGAATATGGAATAGTCTTTCTCTATCTTTATCCACCATGTATTTATGCATTAGGAAAAAAGTATATTCACATGAATGTTTAATATACTGTTGTATTGTATGGCTTACTTGATGACTCAGATGGTAAATAATCTGTCTGCAATTCAGGAGACTTGGGTTCCATCCCTAGATGAGAAAGATTCCCTGGAGAGGGTAGTGACAACCCAGCATTCTTGCCTGGAGAACTACATGGACAGAGGAGCCTGAGAGCCTATAATTATGGGGTCATAAAGAGTCAGATGCAACTGAGTGACTAATACTTTGATTTTCATAGTATAAGGATCATTTTATTGCCACCCCATGGACTGTAACCCACGAGGCTTCTCTGTCCAAGGGATTCTTCAGGCAAGAATACTGGAGTGAGGGCTTCCCCTGGTGGTCCAGTGGGTAAGGACACCGCCTTGCAGTGCAAGGGGCGCCGGTTCGAGCCCTGGCCTGGGAAGATCCCACGTGCCGCGGAGCGGCTGGACTGATGTGTCCAACCACCGAGCCGGAGCTCTGGAGCACATGTGCCCAGAGCCGGCGCTCTGCAAGGACAGACGCCACCGCGATGGGAGGCCCACAGGAGCCAAAGAACAAAGACGGATGAACATAGAGAAACGAAAGACACATAGAAGTGGCCCGCCTGCTCCCCTCCCTCCCCAACCCGACCCCTGCCCAAAATAAATAGATAAATAAATCTTAAAAAAAAAAAAAAAAGAATACTGGAGTAAGTTGCCATTTCCTCCTCCAGAGGATCTTCCTGACACGGGGATCAAGGCTATGTCTCTTACATCTTCTGCATTGTCAGGAGTGTTCTTTACTACTCTTGCCACCTGGGAAGCCCAGAACACTCATGCCTGAGCCCAATCCTAGAGAGATTGATTTAAATGTTTTGGGGGCACTTTTGAAAGATATTCTAACTTAAAGTCAGGAGCGATAGCCAATACACTATAAAGAAGAAAGAGGACTAACAGGTAAGAATAATGGTGAGACAAATTTCACTGACCCCAAGATTCACATCAAATTTAACAGTGATTTTGAATATCAAAGAAAGGCAGAAGGATAATCATAAGAATATGGAATAGTCTTTCTCTATCTTTATCCACCATGTATTTATGCATTAGGAAAAAAGTATATTCACATGAATGTTTAATATACTGTTGTATTGTATGGCTTACTTGATGACTCAGATGGTAAATAATCTGTCTGCAATTCAGGAGACTTGGGTTCCATCCCTAGATGAGAAAGATTCCCTGGAGAGGGTAGTGACAACCCAGCATTCTTGCCTGGAGAACTACATGGACAGAGGAGCCTGAGAGCCTATAATTATGGGGTCATAAAGAGTCAGATGCAACTGAGTGACTAATACTTTGATTTTCATAGTATAAGGAGTTGTGCTAATTTTCCCAATGAACATCTAAAAAAAAAAAAATCTAATGAACAAAAAAAGAAATAAGTATATTTAAATAAATTTTAAAGATCAAAATAAAATTAACCTGGGGCAATGATTTACTATGAACTTTTACTATGAACCTTAAAATGTAAAATATTGAAATAATTCAATCAATACAACAATGCAAAATAGTACCACAAGAAGAAGGTTGTTACCATAAATAAAAATACTCAAGAAATGGAGAACTTTTGTCATTTATGCAAAATAAATTTCTACATTAGGTAAGAAATCAGACCAGACAGTAGTAACAGTCTGGGTTTTCAAGAGGAAATCAAATCAGTGAGAGATAAATCTATTGATAAATAATAGATGATGGATAGATCAATATAGATAAGTCCATAGATCTACCTGTAAAAATATGTATAGACATGTAGATTCATAGTAGATTATCTATATGCAGGGATGGATGAAATGACATAAAGAGATTTGTTCTAAGGAATCTATGTATGCAATTGTGGTAGTGAGCAACTCTGAAATTTATAGGACAGGCTAATAAGTGTCAAAGTCTCAGACAAATGCAGAAACTCATGCTTCAGTCTTGAGCAGAATGTCTTCTTCTTGATGGAAAGTCGAGTTTTGTTCTTAAGTCCTTTCAACTAGGTAGATGAGGCCTCCCCACATTATTGAGGATAATCCTCTATCCTTAAAGTTGATTGAATATAGATGCTAACCACCTCTATGAACTACCTTCACAGCGACACTAAGTTTAGCGTTTGATTGACCAGTGAGCAGTGATCAGTGAGCCTAAAAAGTTGATGCATAAAATGAACCATCATGATAACTGTTCTTGAAACTCTAGGATGTTATGACTTCAATTAGAAAGGCAAGCAGAAAACAAAACAAAACCTGTCCTTTTCTGTTATAAGCCAGCTGTCCAGAGGTAGAATACGGAGCCACTACACTCCCCAACCAATACTGTGTTCTAAATGACTGTCATTCTTCCCCATTATTGCCATGCTCATTCCTGAGAGCCTATAATTATGGGGTCATAAAGAGTCAGATGCAACTGAGTGACTAATTTTTTCATAGTATAAGGAGTTGTGCTAATTTTCCCAATGAACATCTAAAAAAAAAAAATCTAATGAACAAAAAAAGAAATAAGTATATTTAAATAAATTTTAAAGATCAAAATAAAATTAACCTGGGGCAATGATTTACTATGAACTTTTACTATGAACCTTAAAATGTAAAATATTGAAATAATTCAATCAATACAACAATGCAAAATAGTACCACAAGAAGAAGGTTGTTACCATAAATAAAAATACTCAAGAAATGGAGAACTTTTGTCATTTATGCAAAATAAATTTCTACATTAGGTAAGAAATCAGACCAGACAGTAGTAACAGTCTGGGTTTTCAAGAGGAAATCAAATCAGTGAGAGATAAATCTATTGATAAATAATAGATGATGGATAGATCAATATAGATAAGTCCATAGATCTACCTGTAAAAATATGTATAGACATGTAGATTCATAGTAGATTATCTATATGCAGGGATGGATGAAATGACATAAAGAGATTTGTTCTAAGGAATCTATGTATGCAATTGTGGTAGTGAGCAACTCTGAAATTTATAGGACAGGCTAATAAGTGTCAAAGTCTCAGACAAATGCAGAAACTCATGCTTCAGTCTTGAGCAGAATGTCTTCTTCTTGATGGAAAGTCGAGTTTTGTTCTTAAGTCCTTTCAACTAGGTAGATGAGGCCTCCCCACATTATTGAGGATAATCCTCTATCCTTAAAGTTGATTGAATATAGATGCTAACCACCTCTATGAACTACCTTCACAGCGACACTAAGTTTAGCGTTTGATTGACCAGTGAGCAGTGATCAGTGAGCCTAAAAAGTTGATGCATAAAATGAACCATCATGATAACTGTTCTTGAAACTCTAGGATGTTATGACTTCAATTAGAAAGGCAAGCAGAAAACAAAACAAAACCTGTCCTTTTCTGTTATAAGCCAGCTGTCCAGAGGTAGAATACGGAGCCACTACACTCCCCAACCAATACTGTGTTCTAAATGACTGTCATTCTTCCCCATTATTGCCATGCATCTCATTCCAACATTTCATTGGCCTCCTTTCTTTGCATTCAAGGATTCTGGGGATTCCAAGAAGAGTGAACATGATCTTCTAAGTAGCATTTGGAGGCCACAGGGTTTAACATGCTGTACCAACAATACTGACAGTGAGGGGCAGGCCTGAGAATGTCCTGAATGACTAGGAGAAATACCAGGTGATGAATACTGAACAATGGTCTTCCTTACTATCTAAAAGCCTAGAAATTCTCTGGGGCCTGAGAGATCAGAGACATAGCCCCAGGTAAAGAAAGCAACAGATTTAGGGGGAAATGTCAAGTTCTATTGTAGTAATCAGGAATGAAGTGGAGAAACATTCTCTGTCAACTTAAGATGGAACATGACCTAAATGAAGAGCAGTTCCTATACAAAAAATTTTCTAAAAGCTTTATCAAATTCTACTATTTATTAGACACTACATCAAAAACCATATATTTATGCATATAGTATTATTCAACATTTAAACCTGTGAGATAGCTATTATTATCCTCAATTTACAGACAAAGGGACTGAGACACAGAAAGATTGATCCATAACCACATAGTTAAAAGGAAAGCCAGATTATGGACTCAGATGCATCTCACACAAAATCTGTGCCCTTAACACCTTAGTACGCTTGTATTTCACTTGAAGTAATGCTATTGTTCAGGGCAGACTTGCCCTTAATCCGAAATTGCAGCGGCTTAACATAGAGACATTGTTGCTCATTCACATCACTGTCTAATGTCCAGTGTGTATGTGTGTGTGTACGTATGTGTGTGTCTGAGTGTGTGAGTGAGTACTGGGAGCAGAACAGGGAAGGCAGGCAGCCTGTTACAACTTTTGACGTGCCCTCTTCCACACCTGACTTCCAGGGTGTCTACTGAAAGGTGAAGTTGTTTTTTAAAGCAGAGGTGGTAATTTCACTTATTTATTGGCCGAAATTCAGTCATATGGTTCCACCTAACATCAAGGAGCTGAGGAAGCATGTAGCCCTGAGCACAGGAAGAGTGAGAGATACACATTTTGGCCCCAACCAATACTGTGTTCTAAATGACTGTCATTCTTCCCCATTATTGCCATGCATCTCATTCCAACATTTCATTGGCCTCCTTTCTTTGCATTCAAGGATTCTGGGGATTCCAAGAAGAGTGAACATGATCTTCTAAGTAGCATTTGGAGGCCACAGGGTTTAACATGCTGTACCAACAATACTGACAGTGAGGGGCAGGCCTGAGAATGTCCTGAATGACTAGGAGAAATACCAGGTGATGAATACTGAACAATGGTCTTCCTTACTATCTAAAAGCCTAGAAATTCTCTGGGGCCTGAGAGATCAGAGACATAGCCCCAGGTAAAGAAAGCAACAGATTTAGGGGGAAATGTCAAGTTCTATTGTAGTAATCAGGAATGAAGTGGAGAAACATTCTCTGTCAACTTAAGATGGAACATGACCTAAATGAAGAGCAGTTCCTATACAAAAAATTTTCTAAAAGCTTTATCAAATTCTACTATTTATTAGACACTACATCAAAAACCATATATTTATGCATATAGTATTATTCAACATTTAAACCTGTGAGATAGCTATTATTATCCTCAATTTACAGACAAAGGGACTGAGACACAGAAAGATTGATCCATAACCACATAGTTAAAAGGAAAGCCAGATTATGGACTCAGATGCATCTCACACAAAATCTGTGCCCTTAACACCTTAGTACGCTTGTATTTCACTTGAAGTAATGCTATTGTTCAGGGCAGACTTGCCCTTAATCCGAAATTGCAGCGGCTTAACATAGAGACATTGTTGCTCATTCACATCACTGTCTAATGTCCAGTGTGTATGTGTGTGTGTACGTATGTGTGTGTCTGAGTGTGTGAGTGAGTACTGGGAGCAGAACAGGGAAGGCAGGCAGCCTGTTACAACTTTTGACGTGCCCTCTTCCACACCTGACTTCCAGGGTGTCTACTGAAAGGTGAAGTTGTTTTTAATGCAGAGGTGGTAATTTCACTTATTTATTGGCCGAAATTCAGTCATATGGTTCCACCTAACATCAAGGAGCTGAGGAAGCATGTAGCCCTGAGCACAGGAAGAGTGAGAGATACACATTTTGGTCACCTAAAACAGAAGTTACAAAGTGAAGAAGTTAAAACAAATCTAGAGAAGTGAAACCATTGCACAACATTATTATTCACCAAGAATATCTTTTTCCTATGAAAAATCCATTTCATGCTTGTCTACTTTGGTGATTCACAAAACTGAGTTTAAAATTGCTTAAAAATGAGAATGATCACAAGAAAACGAAAAGGCATTTGATGGTGATAATCAGAGGCTGGCATGTGCTCAGATGTTAACATAATCTAATTCTAGTTCATGATCATATCAGTGCTGTTCTCTTCTTGGAGAAAGAATTCTCATTTCTTGCATGTATTCCTAATCTTGATGAATGATGATTTTTTCCAAATATAGGAAAAGCTTCACAAGAAATACTACTATAAACTATATTATTAAATATTTAGTCCAAACTAAATAGTGTTTAGGATATGTCATAAAATACCAGAGGAAAAAATAAAAAGAAAATGGCAAAAAAAAGATCCAACAAACAAAAAAAACCAAAAATCAGGCTTTTCACATTTGCTTATATAACTACTGATTCCTCACACTGATGCCACAATTCAATTGATGAGATATGAACCCAGATAGTTGCATTTATATCCACCACAGAGCAAATCATAGGATTTGAAAGGGAGATAAATGTAAAGCTCATTGATTTTCATAATTGTTAACATTGCAATAATATTCTCACATATAACAATATATATTCATCTTCAACAACATAAGAAAATATTCTGCTGATGCTGATTAGTATGTTATAATTAATGAACCATCAAATATTTTCTTTCTCATAAAATTCCATATTCATATTTAATAGGATCATTGGTATCACTTCTAAAGATTTGTTTTAAATTCTTCACTATGTAACCTCTGTTTATGGTGACCCTAAGTACGCTACAATGTACTAAGGGTAAACAACTTTTTAAATTTAAACCTGGGGAAGTGTGATTTTATAACACTGTCAATACAGAGACAACAAACCGCAATACAAAAAGACAAATATAAAACGTGGAAAAAGAGCAACTATTCGAACCAATATGTAAAACGTTGATTTTTCTCTTCTTCTAGTAACTAGAATCTAAAGACTGAAAACTATATAGAAATCAATGTTTATTTTTGCCCACTATAGGGGTGAATAGGTAGTGATTTTGAGTTTTGTGTTTAATTTTTATAAACATAAAATAACAATAAACAATTCAACGAAAGAACAATAGTATGTTGATTTCCCAGTCGATGGCTGGGTGATCATTGAAACTTTTAGAAGCTCAATTCACCTGTCTGCAAAAATGGGAATAAGATGAGTCACTAACTTATGCAAGTATTGTGAACCTGAATTGAAGTAATAAATATAAAGACCTTATAACACAGCAGAGCACATATTATGACTTCAATGCATGCATGTTATTAAAATCACCATTAACTACTGTTATCACCCCAAAATATTAGCTACATCTGCTTTTCCATCTACCTCTTTTTTTGTTTTTCATCTACCTCTTTTCATTCAACATTTGCTCACATAGCATTAAGGCAGAAAGTCGAGTTATCCAAAAAACTTAAGGAAAGCAACAGGTGACGGTGAGTAAAAGGTAATACACCTAGGAGACCTCTGAATAAAGCCTACAAGTTGCTTTCCCATTGGTCTTGTGCCACAGTTCTAGCATGGTTTGTAGAAGGGAATACATGGTATGCATTGGTGTTATCAACAATATTAAGTCCGGAACCGTTGAAAAATGTATAATTAAGAGGAATACAAATGAAATATATGCAAAAGTCTCAGAACCGTGAGCCCAAAGTAACAAGATTTAATTTTGTCAGGAAGGATGCAAACGAATATCTCCAGGGAGGCATACATAGTAATAGATATTCAATGAGCAGAAAAGATAGAAAACATTATTACTGAATGATTCCTGGGAGTGTTAATGGGAAACAAATTAAATGTGAATTTATACTGAAACATAAGAGCTATGGAAGTGAAATGTTAAAGGTTTAAAGGCAGCAAAATGCTCATTTCAGCTGAAACAATTGATGGGAGCCATGATGATGTGAGTATGTATGGGTAACTCTATTGGGAATGAATATTCAACTAGAAATAAAAAAAACCACATAAGTAGAATTCTTTTTGCAGAGGATGGTGAGAAGAAATGGCAAACTGAAACTGCTCTGTATCGTTATAATCTACGATACAATGACAGTTTTCATCATAAAGATGCCATTATCGGACGTTTGAGTGAAAGGAGTGGAGCTCTGGCTTTATCTTCCCCTGAAGTCTCCATAAAGTATTTCTTTTCATTGTTTAATATCTTGTTTCCATCCATCTCTGACACTGCCATTGCCACCACCTAGCCCAACCAGCTTTCATTGTGTCTTTCGTAATTCACTCTGCTTCCCTGTCTCTTCACTCCAAAGTAGGTTGTAAGTCACAGCCTATTTTTTTTTTACTTGAATTATTTCTTTACTATTAATTTGCCCAAATCTGAAACAGCTTTAATTTACAGATAAAAGTCATATACTTCAGAATAACAAAACGGCATTCCAACTCAGGTAATTCTGGTTTTAAATTCTATATTCCTAAAACTATTACACCTTGATGTTTGTATTTATTTATTATCTTCATAGTTCTAGAATAGTCAATGTTTTTAATAATAAGAATCAACACAGAGATCTTAGAATTTGATATGAAGTGCTTTTATGCACTTCCTCTCCATCGTTTTAAATCAAATCTTTATCTTAGCTCAAGAGCAAGTTCAAATCTCAGGCTATATATGCAAGTGAACAGGAAAATGGATTTAGGATATAATATAAGATATAGTATAATATTATTATATTTAGCATTATATATAAACTAGATCTATGATATAACATTATATATGAACTAGATTTATGATACAATATTATATATAAAGTAGGTTTATATATAATACATTATATAATAATATTATATATCAATGGCCATGAGTTTGGGCAAGCTTCAGCAGATGGTGAAGGATAGGGAAGCCTGGCATGCTGCAGTCCACGGGCTCGCAAAGAATCAGATATGACTGAGCAAATGAACTGATAATGTAATCTGTTTTGTATCTTCGCTGGTTTAAGATGGGACATAACATACTGGGTTCCATGAGTCTTCTCACACTGCTTAGCTATTCTTTAAACTAGAGTGGACTTCAGATAATTACTTGATTATGATCATAAGGAGGATACATAGAGCAAAGTTGGGCTTACCCATAAGATACACATTAAAGTTTCAGTGGTTCATTAATTTTACTTGAACTTCCCATTTAAATACTCCTTAAAAAGTAAGAGATTAAAACTTTCTGGAGGGGGAGGAGCCAAGATGGCGGAGGAATGAGGGGAAGATTTCAACAGCTCCCCAACAGAATCACCAGAACTAATCAAGAAAAGAACCACCACCAACAAACCTGCCGCTAGACGACAGAAGAATTCCATAGGTCCGCGAGAGTAGAAGAGTGAATAGCCATAAATTTCACGGAGCTAGGGTTCTAAGAATCCACGATCCTAACCCCCACGCCAGACCGCACCAACGGAGAGCGGGCCAGCAACTGCCCTAAAAGGGGGCCTAAGCAGAGCCTCGGGAGAGAGAGGGCAGCACTCAGCGTGAGAACTCTAAGAATCCACCTGGACCGCTGGCAGAAATTAAGACACTGCGAAGATAGGATACTGGAGCAGGACCGAGCAGAACGCGCTTGCTGCCTAGCGACCTGAGGCCCGACAGAACGCGGAGAGCGCTGCCTAGAGACCAACGGGGAGACGGGAGGGAGCGCCCAGTGTGAGGATCGCGCCGCTCGGCCGCCAGGCGAAAATCTCGACGTTCCGCCTGGCACCAGGTGAGTTCAAACACTCCTAGTGGGGGACTGGCTGAAGGGGAAGTCGCCCACAGATTGCTGACCAGGGAGCGGGCTCGAGCCAGACGGGGAAGCTTGTGCCTGCCTTTGGGACTTGGAGGCGCAACCGGCAGTGCGCGCGCGTGCCAGTGGCAGAGGAGCTCGTGCACCCCCATAGCTGCACCCCCATAGCTGCACCCCCATAGCTACACCCGCAGCGAAGGAAGTCGGGAGAAGGGCAGGTATCAGAGGCTACCGGCGGGTGCGCTGCAGAGCCAGGACGCCCCCGCCAACACGGGATTGCGCGCATGCCACAGCCCCCCCGCCCGACGGACTGGGATCAGCCCGCGCTCCCGCCCAACCCGGGATGGCGCTTGCCACGCCCCCCGCCTGAAACACTGGGATCAGCCCGCGCCCCCGCCCAATCCCAGACAGCGAGCGCACCATGGTCCCCCACCCGACGGACAGGGATCAGCCCGCTGTCCCAGCCAGCACCTGAGCTTGCAGATCGGTGCCATAAGGAAAAGGCTGCATCATCAAGACAACACCATCAAGAGCAGACTGGCTTCCAGACAGATGAGAGGATAAAAACCAGGGACAGTATTTAGCTTTTTT
This sequence comes from Tragulus kanchil, assembly GCA_022376925.1. Taxonomy (NCBI): domain Eukaryota; kingdom Metazoa; phylum Chordata; class Mammalia; order Artiodactyla; family Tragulidae; genus Tragulus; species Tragulus kanchil. The sequence continues at coordinate 105,160,877 of JAIOJX010000023.1, read as the reverse complement.
GCTTATCTGTTGCAGACAGTTGTGTTTATTCGTTTGATTGGTCAGGTTTGGTTTTTTTTGTTGTTGTTTTTTTGTTTTTTCTTATTCTCTCTCTCTTTTGTCTCTTCTTATTAAGTTTCTCTTCCCTTTTTCTAATTTTTATTATTTTTTGATTTTTAATTATTAATTTTTTTTAATTTTAATTCTTGAACTTCTAATTTTCCTTCCTCTTTCCCACTCCTTCCTCCCTCTATGTTCTAAATCTAAAACTTTCGCCTATATACCACTACCCCCTAGATAAATATTTCCTACCTTCCTGTCTCCACTATTCTAGCTGCACTAAACAATACAACACACTAATCTTGGCTACATAACCCTATAAAATCCTTCCAAGTCGAATCAATTCCTTCTCATTACCCATACATTCTCCACCTCCTCACCCTCAACACATGTCTTAGTTAAAAATTGCTTTCAATGACGAAATAGTCCAAGCCAGGACCTTACCCAAGATCTATTTTTCCAGGCACTATTTTAATTAACTCAGAGCTTAACGGGCAAGTACCATCTTTGATTGTGTCATTTGCCAGAAAAATTTCCTATGCTTTGTCACTGTAAGACTGGTTAGATGTGGTTATTGCTGCATATGTATTTATATCTTATGACTATGTTAGAAAACGTCTGCATGCTTTTATGACTGTCACCCATTAGGGACACATCTCTTCCTCCTCAGATGCTAGTATTTAAACTAATATCACGGAACACCATAGCAAACCAAACATAGAGCCTACACCCCCTGACCAATCATCAAACCAAGGATCCTCGGAGTAGAAGCCCTGATTCCAAGACCCCACACTATCAAAGAACATGCAACACTAGAGATGAAACGACAGGGAAACACTGCACAAATGAAGGACCAAGCTAGAGAATCACAGCTTCAAATGACAGAGGAGGAGATAGACAAATTATCTGAAAGAGAATTCAGAAAAATTACACTAATGAGGATGCAAAACACCGAAAACAGAATATTAGAGGAAATTAGTGCATTGAGAAAAGACATGCAGGAAATGAAAAATAAGCAAATAGAGACCACCAACTCAATTGCTGAACTCAAAAATACGATAGAAGGCCTCAACAGTAGAGTATCTGAGGCTGAAGAACGGATAAGTGTGCTGGAAGATAGACTGGTGGAAATAACTGGTGAGGAACAGAACAAAGCCGAAAGAATTAAAAGAACTGAGGATAGTCTTAGAGACCTATGGGTTAATACCAAATGCACCAACATTAGAATTATAGGAGTCCCGGAGGAAGAAGAAGGGAAGAAAGGTTATGAAAAAATTCTTGAAGAGGTTATAGTAGAAAACTTCCCCAGCATGGGAAAGGAAATAGTCAACCATGTCCAAGAAGCACAAAGAGTTCCATACAGGAGAAACCCCAGAAGAAACACACGAAGGCACATTCTAATCAAACTAACACAGACTAAATATAAAGACAGATTACTAAAAGCAGCTAGAAGCAAACAACAAATAACATATAAAGGAAACCCCATACGTCTAACTGCGGATCTCTCAACAGAAACCCTGCAGGCCAGAAGAGAATGACAGGACACATTTGAACGGCTAAAAGAGAATAACCTCCAACCAAGAATTCTCTACCCAGCAAAAATCTCATTCAGAATTGATGGAGAACTCAAAAGCTTCTCAGACAGACAAAAACTAGAAGAATTCTGTACCACAAAACCAGCCCTACAACAAGTGTTAAAGGGCCTGATATAGCCAATAAATACAAGAGTAGAAGAAGTCCTACAAATCAAACCCCAGACTTGTAAGAAGATGACAATAGGAACATTCGTATCAATAATTACTTTGAACATAAATGGATTAAATGCTCCAAACAAACGACACAGGTTGGCTGAATGGATCCAGAAGCAAGACCCATATATATTCTGTTTACAAGAGACCCACTTCAGATCTAGAGACACTCACAGACTGAAAGTGAGAGGCTGGAAAAAGATATTCCATGCAAATGGAATCAAAAGAAAGCTGGAGTAGCAATACTCATATCAGACAAATGAGACTTTAAAGTAAAGAAGACTCTAAGGCAGGTCACTACATCATGCTTAAGGGATCCATCCAAGAGGAAGACATAACAGTCATGAACATCTATGCACCCAACACAGGGGCACCTCAATACATAAGACAGATACTTTCAGACTTAAAAGAAGAAATCAACAATAACACAATCATAGTAGGAGACTTTAACACTCCTCTCACACCAATGGACAGATCATCCAAACAGAAAATTAATCAAGAAACACAAGCCTTAAATGCCACACTAGAAAAGATGGACCTCATCGATATCTTTAGGACGTTCCATCCAAAAGCAGAAGAATACACTTTCTTCTCAAGTGCTCAAGGAACATTCTCCAGGATAGACCACATCTTGGGCCACAAATCTAACCTCAGTCAATTCAAGAAAACTGAAATTATATCAACCATTTTCTCGGACCACAATGCAATGAGACTAGAGATCAACCACAGGAAAAAAATCACTAAAAACACAAACACATGGCGATTAAACAACACTTACCTAAAAAACCAACTGATCACTGAGGAAATCAAAGAAGAAATTAAAAAATTCCTAGAAGAAAATGACAATGAATATACAACCGTGCAAAACTTATGGGACACTGCAAAAGCAGTCCTAAGGAGGAAATTTATAGCAATACAATCCCACCTCAAGAAACTAGGAAAATATGAAGCAGATGACCTAACCCTCCGCTTAAAACAATTGGAAAATGAAGAACAGAAACATCCCAAAGCCAGCAGAAGACGTGAAATTATAAAGACTAGAGCAGAAATAAATCAGAAAGAAATGAAAGAAACTATAGTTCAAATAAATAAAACAAAAAGCTGGTTCTTTGAAAAGGTAAACAAAATCGATAAACCTCTGGCAAGACTCATCAAGAAAAAGAGGGAGAAGAACCAGATCAACAAAATCAAAAACGAAAAAGGAGAGATTACAACAGATAATGCAGAAATCCAAAGGATTCTAAGAGACTATTATGAGCAACTCTATGGCAACAAACTGGACAACCTGGAAGAAATGGACAGTTTCTTGGGGAAGATCAATCTCCCAAGACTGAGCCAGGAAGAAACAAAAACTTTGAACAACCCAATCACAAGCTCAGAAATCGAATCTTTGATTAAAAATCTACTCAAAAATAAAAGCCCAGGGCCAGATGGCGTCACAGCCGAATTCTACCAAACATTTAAAGAAGACCTAATGCCTGTCCTTCTAAAACTCTTTCAAAAAATTGCACAGGAAGGAAAACTTCCAAACACTTTCTACGAGGCCACCATCACCCTGATACCCAAACCAGGCAAAGACAACACAAAAAAGGAAAATTACAGACCGATTTCTCTGATGAACTTAGATGCCAAGATCCTCAACAAAATCCTAGCAAACAGAATTCAACGACACATCAAAAAACTCATACATCATGATCAAGTCGGGTTCATCCCAGGCATGCAAGGCTTCTTTAACATCCGCAAATCAATCAATGTGATACACCATATGAAGAAACTGAGAGACAAAAATCACATGATCATTTCAATAGATGCAAAAAAAGCCTTCGACAAACTACAACATCCATTCATGATAAAAACTCTTCAGAAAATGGGCATGGAAGGGACCTATCTCAACATAGTGAAAGCCATCTATGAGAAGCCCACAGCAAACATTGTCCTCAACGGAGAAAAACTGAAAGCATTCCCTCTAAGATCAGGAACAAGACAGGGGTGTCCACTTTCACCACTACTATTCAACATAGTCCTGGAAGTTCTAGCAACAGCAATAAGAGAAGAGAAAGAAATCAAAGGAATCCAGATTGGAAAGGAAGAAGTCAAGCTCTCTCTTTTTGCAGACGACATGATATTATACATAGAAAATCCCAAAGACTCTATTACAAAGCTACTAGAGCTAATCAATGAATTCAGCAAAGTCGCAGGATACAAAGTCAACACACAGAAATCACTGGTTTTCCTATACACAAACAATGAAAAGTCAGAAAACGAAATCAAAGAGGCAGTCCCCTTCACCATCGCAACCAAAAGAATCAAATATCTAGGAATAAACCTACCCAAGGAAACAAAAGAACTGTACACAGAAAATTACAAGACACTCATGAGAGACATTAAAGAAGACTTAAACAGATGGAGAGATATTCCATGTTCCTGGGTCGGAAGAATCAATATTGTGAAAATAACCATACTACCAAATATCATCTACAGATTCAATGCAATACCTATTCAACTTCCATTGACATTTTTCACAGAACTAGACCAAAGGATCACACAGTTCATATGGAAACACAAAAGACCTCGAATAGCCAAAGCAATCCTGAGAAAGAAAATCGGATCTGGAGGGATCAGCCTCCCTAACTTCAGACTCTACTACAAAGCAACAGTCCTCAAGACAGTATGGTACTGGCATAAAAACAGAACTATAGACCAATGGAACAAGATTGAGAACCCAGAGATCAACCCACGCACCTATGGGTACCTTATTTTTGATAAAGGAGGAGAAACTATAAAATGGGACAAAGACAGCCTCTTCAACAAGTGGTGCTGGGAAAATTGGACAGCTACATGCAAAAAAATGAAATTGGAACATTCCCTGACACCATACACTAAGATCAACTCAAAATGGATTAAAGACCTAAATGTAAGACCAGAAACCATCAAACTCTTAGAGGAGAATATAGGCAAAACCCTCAAGGACATCAATCAAAGCAAGATCTTCTCTGACCCCCCAACTAAAATAGCAGAACTGAAAAGAAAAATGAACATATGGGACTTCATGAAACTTAAAAGCTTTTGTACAGCAAAAGAAATTACAAAAAAGCTCAACAGACACCCCACAGAGTGGGAGAAAATCATAGCAAATGAAACAACAGATAAAGAATTAATCTCCAAAATCAACAAGCAACTCAGACAACTCAGCACAGGGAAAACGAACAACCCAATCAAAAAATGGGAAAAAGACCTAAAGAGACGCCTCTCCAAAGAGACATACAGATGGCCCACAAGCACATGAAACGATGCTCAACCTCGCTTATTATTAGAGAAATGCAAATTAAAACTACAATGAGATATCACCTCACACCCGTCAGAATGGCCATCTTCAAGAAATCTGCAGACAATAAATGCTGGAGAGGGTGCGGAGAAAAGGGAACCCTCTTGCATTGCTGGTGGGAATGTAAACTGATACAGCCTCTATGGAAGACAGTCTGGAGATTTCTTAAAAAACTAAAAATAGAAGCACCCTATAACCCAGCAATCCCACTATTAGGCTTATATCCTGATGAAATCAAAACTGAAAGAAGCACCTGTACCCCACTGTTCATTGCAGCTCTCTATACAATAGCCAAAACATGGAAGCAACCTAGATGTCCATGGACGAATGAATGGATCCAGAAGCTCTGGTACATATATACAATGGGATACTACTCAGCTGTTAAAAGAAATGCAGAAGACTCAATCCTAATGAAGTGGCTGGCTCTAGAACCTATCATAAAAAGTGAAGTGAGTCAAAAAGAGAAAGACAAATACAGCATACTAACACACATATATGGAATCTAGTAGGACGGTCTTGATATCACACACAGGGAACTCATGAAAAAAAAAAAAAAAGACAGAGCATAGACATAGGGACATCGTGGCGAATAAATAGGGAGGGGGAAGCATGGAGGAAGTAACAAGGAAATCTATAGTGTTATGTGTGGAAAAGATAGCTAGTGTCACAGTGCTAAGGGAATAGGAGTGCTTACAATGGCTTGGGGCAAGGGTCTGGAGGGGTGGGATGGGAGGATCTGGGTGGGTGGGGACCATGGACATGCATATGACTGATCTGGGAACATACATGTATGTGAACAATAAAACTCTGTAAAACCTTTAAAATAAAGAATAAAAAAAAATAATAAAAAAAAAAAAAACTCGTACATCACGATCAAGTCGGATTCATCCCAGGCATGCAAGGATTCTTCAACATCCACAAATCAATCCATGTGATACACCATATGAAGAAACTGAGAGACAAAAATTACATGATCATCTCAATAGATGCAGAATAAGCCTTCGACAAAGTACAACATCCATTTATGATAAAAACTCTTCAGAAAATGGGCATGGAAGGGACCTATCTCAACATAATGAAAGCCATCTATGAGAAGCCCACAGCGAACATTGTCCTCAACGGAGAAAAATTGAAAGCATTCCCTCTAAGATCAGGAACAAGACAGGGGTGTCCACTTTCACCACTACTATTCAACATAGTCTTGGAAGTTTTAGCAATGGCAATAAGAGAAGAGAAAGAAATCAAAGGAATCCAGATTGGAAAGGAAGAAGTCAAGCTCTCTCTTTTTGCAGACGACATGATATTATACATAGAAAATCCCAAAGACTCTATTACAAAGCTACTAGAGCTAATCAATGAATTCAGCAAAGTCGCAGGATACAAAGTCAACACACAGAAATCACTGGCATTCCTATACACAAACAATGAAAAGTCAGAAAATGAAATCAAAGAGGCAGTCCCCTTCACCATCGCAACCAAAAGAATCAAATATCTAGGAATAAACCTACCCAAGGAAACAAAAGAACTGTACACAGAAAATTACAAGACACTCATGAGAGACATTAAAGAAGACTTAAACAGATGGAGAGATATTCCATGTTCCTGGGTCGGAAGAATCAATATTGTGAAAATAACCATACTACCAAATATCATCTACAGAAATGAAAAAGACTTTAACGCTCGTGGCGAATAAATAGGGAGGGGGAAGCATGGAGGAAGTAACAAGGAAATCTATAGTGTTATGTGTGGAAAAGATAGCTAGTGTCACAGTGCTAAGGGAATAGGAGTGCTTACAATGGCTTGGGGCAAGGGTCTGGAGGGGTGGGATGGGAGGATCTGGGTGGGTGGGGACCATGGACATGCATATGACTGATCTGAGAACATACATGTATGTGAACAATAAAACTCTGTAAAACCTTTAAAATAAAGAATAAAAAAAAATAATAAAAAAAAAAAAAAACTCGTACATCACGATCAAGTCGGATTCATCCCAGGCATGCAAGGATTCTTCAACATCCACAAATCAATCCATGTGATACACCATATGAAGAAACTGAGAGACAAAAATTACATGATCATCTCAATAGATGCAGAATAAGCCTTCGACAAAGTACAACATCCATTTATGATAAAAACTCTTCAGAAAATGGGCATGGAAGGGACCTATCTCAACATAATGAAAGCCATCTATGAGAAGCCCACAGCGAACATTGTCCTCAACGGAGAAAAATTGAAAGCATTCCCTCTAAGATCAGGAACAAGACAGGGGTGTCCACTTTCACCACTACTATTCAACATAGTCTTGGAAGTTTTAGCAATGGCAATAAGAGAAGAGAAAGAAATCAAAGGAATCCAGATTGGAAAGGAAGAAGTCAAGCTCTCTCTTTTTGCAGACGACATGATATTATACATAGAAAATCCCAAAGACTCTATTACAAAGCTACTAGAGCTAATCAATGAATTCAGCAAAGTCGCAGGATACAAAGTCAACACACAGAAATCACTGGCATTCCTATACACAAACAATGAAAAGTCAGAAAATGAAATCAAAGAGGCAGTCCCCTTCACCATCGCAACCAAAAGAATCAAATATCTAGGAATAAACCTACCCAAGGAAACAAAAGAACTGTACACAGAAAATTACAAGACACTCATGAGAGACATTAAAGAAGACTTAAACAGATGGAGAGATATTCCATGTTCCTGGGTCGGAAGAATCAATATTGTGAAAATAACCATACTACCAAATATCATCTACAGATTCAATGCAATACCTATTCAACTACCATTGACATTCTTCACAGAACTAGACCAAAGAATCACACAGTTCATATGGAAACACAAAAGACCTCAAATAGCCAAAGCAATCCTGAGAAAGAAAATCGGATCTGGAGGGATCAGCCTCCCTAACTTCAGACTCTACTACAAAGCAACAGTCCTCAAGACAGTATGGTACTGGCACAAAAACAGAACTATAGATCAATGGAACAAGATTGAGAACCCAGAGATCAACCCACGCACCTATGGGTACCTTATTTTTGATAAAGGAGGAGAAACTATAAAATGGGACAAAGACAGCCTCTTCAACAAGTGGTGCTGGGAAAATTGGACAGCTACATGCAAAAAAATGAAATTGGAACATTCCCTGACACCATACACTAAGATCAACTCAAAATGGATTAAAGACCTAAATGTAAGACCAGAAACCATCAAACTCTTAGAGGAGAATATAGGCAAAACCCTCAAGGATATCAATCAAAGCAAGATCTTCTCTGACCCACCAACTAAAATAGAACTGAAAAGAAAAATGAACATGTGGGACCTCATGAAACTTAAAAGCTTTTGTACAGCAAAAGAAATTACAAAAAAGCTCAACAGACACCCCACAGAGTGGGAGAAAATCATAGCAAATGAAACAACAGACAAAGAATCTCCAAAATCTACAAGCAACTCAGACAACTCAACACAGGGAAAATGAGCAGCCTAATCAAAAAATGGGAAAAAGATCTAAAGAGACGCTTCTCCAAAGAGGACATACAGATGGCCCACAAGCACATGAAACGATGCTCAACCTCGCTTATTATTAGAGAAATGCAAAGTGAAACTACAATGAGATACCACCTCACACCTGTCTGAATGGTCATCATCAAAAAATCTGCAGACAATAAATGCTGGAGAGGGTGCGGAGAAAAGGGAACCCTCTTGCATTGCTGGTGGGAATGTAAACTGATACAGCCTCTATGGAAGACAGTCTGGAGATTTCTTAAAAAACTAAAATTAGAAGCACCCTATGACCCAGCAATCCCACTATTAGGCTTATATCCTGATGAAATCAAAACTGAAAGAAGCACCTGTACCCCACTGTTCATTGCAGCTCTCTATACAATAGCCAAAACATGGAAGCAACCTAGATGTCCATGGACGAACGAATGGGTACAGAAGCTCTGGTACATATATACAATGGGATACTACTCAGCTGTTAAAAGAAATGCAGAAGACTCAGTCCTAATGAAGTGACTGGCTCTAGAACCTATCATAAAAAGTGAAGTAAGTCAAAAAGAGAAAGACAAATACAGCATACTAACACACATATATGGAATCTAGTAGGACAGTCTTGATAACACATGCAGGGAACTCATAGAAAAACAGACAGAGCATAGACATATGGACATTGTGGCGAAGAAATAGGGAGGGGGAAGCATGGAGGGAGTAACATGGAAACCTATACTGTTATGTGTGGAAAAGATAGCTAGTGTCATAGAGCTAAGGGAATAGGAGTGCTTACAATGGTTTGGCGCGAAGGTCTGGAAGGGTGGGATGGGGTGAACTGGGTGGGTGGGGACCATGGATATGCATATGACTGATCTGGGAACATACATGTCTGTGAACAACAAAACTCTGTAAAACCTTTAAAATAAAGAATAAAAAAAAAAAAACTTTCATCAGTGTACAGATATCTATAAAACCTCAAGAGCCTTTTCTACTAACAGAATTATGAATAGTTAACTTCAGAACAATAAGGCCACACAGACAGGAAGTAGGAAACACTCACACACTTGACTCATCTCAGTATCTCAAAACCAGGGACACCTTCACAAAAAGCAGAGGGAAATTATGCTCTTACATAATGGATAGAATATAGAGTATTTCAGCTCCCCTGAACTACTGTTGGGCCTGCCCATTTTGAATCAATTTGTTTACCCATTTGAGGGGTTATAATTTCCAGTGACAAAGTACAGGAAACTGCAAAACTGGATGGGTAGTTTGAAAAAAAAAAAAAAATCACATGACTGGATTGAATGAGTTTATATAAAGAGAAAAAAAAAGGGACTATGTGTGGGTAAGTGTATTTTAAAAGCTATGTTTTTGTCTTTATTTTTTGATTTGGCTTTTGTTTGTTATCTCCAAGCATCATTTCTTGCGAAGGAGGAGCTTATAATTATGGTGTAATAAATTCCTGTATACATCCTCAGATTATCTGGAAGAAAATTGGGGGGGAAAAACCCCTTCTCTGTCATGAAGAACCACACTATAAATGTAAAAGTATTTGGTTAGCATTTATACACACATAGAGATTTTCTGAGTTTTGACCTGAGAGAAGAATTCTTACCAAACAATGGATAGAACGTAAGAGAAATAAAAAGTGGCAAATTGATTCTGGTTATTAGAAGGATTCAGATACGAGGTGAAGCACATTATACCAGGTAGGCAGACAGAATTTTAGAGATGGGTCGTGGTATCCTAAAAGCACAAAAAAATAAACATGTAATATTGAGTTGTATTTTTTCAATTATTTGTTTTGAGCATATCTACAGCTTTGTAAGTGGGATTTCCCTGGTAGCTCAGATAGTAAAGAATCTTCCCACAATGTGGGAGACTGGGACTCAATCCCAGGGTTGGGAAGATCCCCTGGAGAAGGAAAAGGCAACCTACTCCAATATTATTGTCTAGAGAATTCCATGGATAGAGGAGCCTGGCAGGGTACAGTCCATGGGGTCACAAAGAGGTGGACACAACTGAGTCACTAACACACACACACACATGACTGTGTAACTTTATTTTAGCAGTTGCAAATGATCCTCTCTCAACTGGTCTCAGATTACTGTCTCTTTAAGAACCATGAGCGAATGATCTGAGTACCATAAAAATAAATACATAAGTAAACAGAAGTCTCAATTAAGTAAAGTTGACAGAGGAGAGGCAGGTGGGGAGCTCTCATGCCCTATGATCATAGCGGAGCCCAACTGGTGGACACCAAGATTTAATCGCTATCATTAAGCAACTTCATTTGCATCATTTATTTTTAGACTCCACATATAAGGGATGTACTTATAAAACAGAAAGAGACTTACAGACTTAGAGAACAAACTTACGCTTGTTGGGGGCAAGGATCGGGGAAAGAAATACTTAGGAAATTTGGGATGTACATGTACACACTGCTCTATTTAAAATGGATAAAGTACAAGGTCTTACTGTAGCACACAGGAAACGCTGCTCAATATGTGGCAGCCTATGCAGGAGAGGAGTCTGAGGGAGACTGGATGCGTGCCTATGTATGGTTTAATCCCTTCTCTGTTCACCTGAAAGCATCACAACATTGTTAATAGCCTATATTTTAATACAAAATAAAAAGTTTTTAAAACGACAGCTGCGGACATAGAAGTAGTTAGACTCGACTTAGAATTCTGTCTTAGCAAGCCCTATGTTACCCATAATATTAATCCAAAGTATATCTCAATCACTTTTATTGACAGTTTTCATTAGTATAGTGTAACAGAAGGTTTTTTTCGAGGGTTGTTTGCCTGTGTTTTCAACATTTATTTATTTATTTATTTTGGCAGGGGTGGGGAGGGAGGGGGGTTGGCAGGCTACTTTCACTGGTCTTTCATTTGTCTAGTTTCATCCATCTCTGTTCTTTGGCCTGTGTGGGCCTCCCATTGTGGTGGCGTCTGCTGTCGCAGAACACCGGCTCTGGGCGCATGCGCTCCAGAGCTCCGGCTCGGTAATTGGACACATCTGTCCAGTCGCTCCGCGGCATGTGGGATCTTCCCAGGCCAGGGATCGAACCGGCGCCCCTTGCACTGCAAGGCGGTGTCCTTACCCACTGGACCACCAGGGAAGCCCGCCTGTGTTTTCAATTTATTTTTTCTCAGCTGTTACTGACATAAGCATTCAACAGCTCAAATGGACAAAAAATATCTGAACTACCAAACAAAAAATTCAGGGAATAAACTCAGAAGGAGGAATTATGTGTCGCTGATAATTTCGATAGAATTCTGACTGCCATTTCATCCTTTTGGTTAGGACGAGCAACAACCAGCCTGACTGAGGAAGTTAAGGCTTTAATTTAATAATCAATAGAATTTTTATTAGATACAAGAGAGAGAAAGAAATGTCAAATTTTCTGGGGGTTCATTCCAAATAGCTAGAAGAGATAAACTCACAAACAAGGGGTCATTAAACTTTGTGAACCTACCTGATTGCTAAAGTGTAAGAATCTCGGTTGAAACAACTGAGGTAATCATATGGGATGATATAATGGATGTTAGATCATATTTTGTCCTAAATATTTGGTTAAGTAAATTATGTATTAGTTACATCTTCCACATGCTAGACTACTGTTTACTAGATGTATAGGCTCCTTCACAATGGAAAAATATCTCAAATTCTAAGATATCATAAGACATATGTAAAGAGGGTATTGTCTGCGTTTAGTGGTGCTTCTGTAATTCAAGGTCACCTAATTCCAAGTTCATTATTCTTCTATCAATTTTAATCAATCCAAAATATGCACAAGTGATATCCTCATCATCAACTGTCCACTTGATACATTCTGAATTAATGCATGAAGAATAATCGGTTCTCAAAGGGCAATATATTGATTTTCACACATTGATGTGTTAGGGGTGCCCCATCTTAGTTTTCCATCCCCCTGAATTTAGTGTTATCATGTAGTTTTAAAATCTTAAGTTACTTTCTTCAGTCAGTTCTTACATTTTCCTTGACTTTCCACTATTTCTCAGAGATTTTATTTTTATTATAGCATTAGAGAATCACGTTCAGACACCACAAATGTCAAAACCTGTATTTCATGAGCACAAAATATGAAATAAAGTCTTGTGCAGAGGTGAATTCATTAGAAAGTGGTCCCAGGGAGCAATAATGAGGGATGTAAGGAAAGTAAAGAGGCAAGATAGCCAATACAAAAAAGTAGTTTCTAGTTGGCTCAGTCTGTGAGCAGTTAGACATGGCCAATTAGTTCCATTCACTCAGGAAGTTTTAGAAAAGAAATGACAGGCCCAAAACAGAGTCACCATACTAAAAGCAAGACTTATCACCTAACCTAATTACAGTTACAACCTGCCCTAGGAAGGCAATCCTAAACTGATCCATGTGGCATTTTCTGGTCAGCACCAATGAGGTAATCTGTCACATGGGCTACCTCCACCCCACAAAAAAAGATGAGATAACCCTTCTGTTCTCAAAAGGAGATGATCTCATCTGAAATAATTCTGTTTGTTTATGACTTCCTTATCTTGCCTTAGAAAATCTTTCCCTTTCTGTAGGCCTTTGGAGCTCTCTTCTGCTTGCTAGACAGGATGCTGCCTGACCTATGAGTCATTCAATAAGAGTCAATTAGAGTTTCAAAATATACTTGGTTAAATTATTCTTATTAACAGGACCTCTTAATGAGCCTATAAAATGCTATAGATTTATGGGGGCTTCCCTGGTGGTCCAGTGGATAAAGAGTCAGCCTTGCAGTGCAAGGGGCACTGGTTTGACCCCTGGCCCGGGAAGATCCTGCATGTGGTGGAGCGGCTGGACTGGTGTGTGAGTTGCTGTTCTGTAGTGCATGCGCTCAGGGCCAGTGTTCTGCTAGGAGAGAGGGCCACTATAATGGGAGGCCCTTATAGGCCAGGGATTAAAGATGGATGAAAAATAAATAAATGAAAAAACAATGAAAGAGGCCAAAAAAATTTTTTAAAGTTATACATTTATGTATCACTTTCTACCCACTCCAGAATTCTTGGGCTTCCTTGGTGACCCAGTTGGTAGAGTCTTCCCGCAATGCGGGAGACCTGGCTTCAATCCCTGGATTGGGCAAATCCTCTGGAGAAGGGAAAGGATACTCAGTTCAGTATTCTTGCCTGGAGAATTCCATGGCTCATCTATGGGTCACAAAATGTCAGAAACAACTGAGTGACTTCACTTTCCTGTCACCTGTTAAGAGTGACCAATGACATAGTAGTTCCACGAATTTTGGAGGTGCATATTCATTTTTTTCAGAGAAACTTCTGGAAGGGCAACATGAGGCTCTTTGCATACTTGAGGCAAGGTGTAAAGATGTGGAAGCCTACAGGAAACAATATAGCTTTGACTGGGCTCAGTGACCTGGTCAGTAAGTTGTGCCTGATAAGTCTCCAATACAAAAATAGAGCCATGGGCATGTGATAGATGTTTGATATTTACACCATCACAGACCAAAGATTACTTATATGACAAAATGGGGGAAGAAAATGTACAGGTCCATTGTCCCTCCCACTCCTCTCCCATGTTTGCTGTCCTATTGATACTGACCGGTAAAACAAGACAAAGATGTTGATGCCTCTCTCTAAACCTTCCCTCAGAAGTGTGTCCCCTTTTTGTCTGAAATTTTCAGTCCTTGATGAACACATTTCCTATAAATACATACTCCATGTGGAGAAAGGAGTTAGTAAAATTTGACAAAATCAGACAAAGCAAACTAAACATCAATTTGATGCCTCAATTAACGTAATAATTACGAACCCTCTGTTTCCTCTTGCATTATGTGAACTTGGCTAGGAATTATCCTGGGGATTTATGCATATGAATGCCAATCACTGCAAGAAGTTCCATAATAACTAATATATATATATATATATATATATATATATATATATATATATATATACAGATTATATGTTTATAAGTATATAGTATATATATATATATATATATAAAACACATATAAATTAACTCTGTTGAATTGCATATGGTTCAAAACACTCATAGTATATATGCAAGTGACAAAGTGATATTTTCAAAATTACTAAATGCCAGAGAAATTTCTGGCAACCTAAGTCATTACTGTATTCTATGCCTAATGCTTGTAAAGATTTTGATTCATCCAGGGAACATTTACATGCAGACTGTAATAAGCAAGCAAAGCTTTGTCACTCCTCTGATTATAGGAATTGATTTGACTTTAGAAAGAGTGACTTTAATTAGCTGTGCAAATGCCATTAATTCCAATTAATCTTCTCACACTGTCAAGACAAAAATCCTGGGAGAAGATAAATTGCAGCAAATCAATATAGCCCTTGTTTTTACCAGGAACAGGTGCTTAAGGAAAGAGGAATGTCATTAATGAGTGTCTATATCAAGAAGTATTTAAACAAGGCAGCAATTCAATGTGAAAAGCTTCTAGATGATTTCTTATATCCTATTTATATATTGCTTAATTGCTTTCAATTAAATAGGAAATAGGTACCCAAGAGATTTTTAAGATTATTATCATAATTTTGTGGAAAATTATATTACAAAGTCAAATCATCTTTGCTATGGTAGATAATATAAAGATTAAGACATATGTCCAAAAGCATTATACTCTCCATGTGTGTTTAGTTGAAATACAAATACAATTAGTTAACATGGTAGCAATGATTAATAATTGCTATATCAAATTCAGTAAAATACACATGAGGAAAAAGACAAAGTTAAAGTAAGAAATTTCCATATGTCAGAGAAATGAACACAGAATATTGAGAAAAAATATTTTTAGATGGTATATCATATACTCCAAGCTCTGATTTTAATTTTTGTCAATATTCCTCTCCTTCATTTCTTCTCCTGTCAATCTAGTTTCTCTTTGTTCAAAAGAAAATGATAAACTCATTCCTACAATCAAGGCCTTCACATATTCTTTTCTTCTACCTGTAGTCTTTTATCATTCTTTCAGAAAGCATCTCTTCTTATGGACATCACACAATTTCTATTGCCCATCCACCTCTCACTCCCTCAGCCAGCCTGTCTTTTGGTGAATTTGTTTGCATTCACTCATTAGCACTTGTCTCCCTGAGATAGTTGGTTTACTCGATAGCTCTTCCAAGCTCTGTGAAAGAGGCTCACCACTATATGTTCTATATCTAGTATAGTTCCCGGACCACAGTGAACACCCCATACATAATAAACAGTAAATAAATGAATGACTAAACTATAAAGGCAGATACTTTGTAAACAGCAGTAAATAACATTGATCTGTGGGTTAGGATCCCCAAAGCCACCTTCAGGTTTGATAATTTGCTTGAAGAACTCACGGGACTCAGGATAGCTATTATACTCATAACCACGTTTTTATTACAGTAAAAGGACAAAGATTAAAGTCAGCAAAGCAAAAAAAAAAAAAAAAAAATACATGGAGTGAACTCTAGGAGGTACCAGGAACAAACATCCAGGTGGTCTCTCTCAGTGGAATCATATGAAGACACAATTGCTTTTTCCAGAAGAGATGTGTGACAACATAATTGAAGAGTTGCCACACAAGAGAGGCTCACTCAGGCCTCGGTGCCTAGGATTTTTATTGGGAGTAAGGCAGCCCCCATGTGACTGGCCTCAGATACTCAAACCTCAGTCCCTGAGAGCAAAAATAAGTGTACACCATAAATCACATTGTTAGGATAAACTCATCTGGTCACATGAAAACACTCTTCTCAGGTAGCATATTCCAAGGACTTAAAACTTATCTCCAAGGAGAATGCCAGGGGCCAATCCTAGAGAAAGGGCCTCTTTTGCAATAAGCAGGTTTTCAACAATCCAGAACTATTGGTTAACCCTTTCTGGCACAACTTGCCATGTGTGCACCTAAATGGCTTGAAAATTTTCCCTGATTATCAGAATACCTTGCTGCAGAGCCTGTTACATTCTCATTTGCTGAAAGTCTGTCTGATCAGGGGCTTGCCTGGTTGCTCAGACGGTAAAGGATCTTCCAGTAATGCAGGAGACCCAGTTCAATCCCTGAGTTGGGAAGATCCCCTGGAGAAGGGTATGCCAACCTACTGCAGTATTCTTACTGGGAGAATCCCATGGACAGAGGAACCTGGCTGGCTACAGTCCATGGGGTTTCAGAGTCAGACATGACTGAGGGACTAACTGTTCAGATTCACCAAACTCTAAGCCTTGGGGACAAGGTGTTCCAGGGGAGTATGCCTTCTATTTTTCCCCTGAGAGAAGTCGTCTTTGCAATTTACCCTTTACTCACCTTTTGTTTTTAAATATTTGTCTTAATCTTCCCCTAGATCTTGACATTCTATCCTTTGCTTGCTACTCCTCACTGACACTGAGCCCTGCATCTGGGCTTTGGTATCTTCCCATCAACTTAGTGTCCTCTATCAACCATACCTACTTATCAAGTCTTCAGTTCACTCCCTCTCTTGGTTCTTGCTTATAATCATCTCATAAGTTTCCTAGTCAGTATCACTTTTTTTACTAACCAAAAAAAAAAAAAAAGAACCAAAATAACAACAGCAGCACTGAAAACCCTCTTGAGTTGCTGCCCTCCTTGAGAAATTATTTGGTCTCATGTCTTCCCTTTGCATTGCTTCCTGATAATCTCCTCACCTCCAACTGGTTCTTCTATGTCTAGCACTTAAGTGTCTTTATCTGCCTTTGCACTAAGAATTTATCAAGTCTACCAGAACACTCTAACTCCCAAATCTAATTACCGTTTTACCATCTCACCTTACATCATTTTTCTCTGAGGACCAGTTCTTCTCTCAAGAAGTTCTCTAATCCAGTGTCCCTGAAACCACTTTATTCCGGTTATCCTCTGATTCCCAGTATCATCACTACCTACACACTCTCTCTTGGTTCTCTTCATTCTTTCTCAGACTCCTTGTGCAGTTTCCTCTGTTCCAAAACAAGGTCAATATCTATTTCATGGATGTATTGTTAGGAATTACTGGGGAAAAAATACCTGAGAAATCACTTAGTATATCATTGTAACCAGATTGATGTAATTACAATTGAAATCCTATGAGTTCATAATTTACTAGCACCAAACCATCTGAAATCATAGAAGCTATTTAGTTATCAAAATAATTTTTATATTCCCTAGAAATTTGGGTCTTACATACTCTTTGCAATATAAGTTAAGGCTTTATCTTAAAAGCAAGCAAAGGCAAAGCAAGCAAAAGGCACAACAAACATGAAATCACTTCTAGATCACAGATCATATTGGAAAATATTGACTTTACATTGTCAACTCAACTGTACTAACTGATATCTTGAATGATTGATTGATTATAGCTGTAAGTTCTTCAAGAAAAAGCAATTTACATAAACCACAGAACAGCTGGATAATGAATTTCAATTCTGAGAACTTGTTAGAAACACGTAACATGTTTTTCAGGGCCACACGGAGCTCTCATACTGAATTTTATAAACAATGATGAAATTTTTCTATTTATGAAGAGATGCTTTCCCTTAACATTTATACTCAGCATTAATACATTTATACTTACTAATTCAAACAGGCAAATAGAGTAACTTCTTTTGCATCTCATAGGAATTTAAGACATTCTTCCATTTAGTATGTATCAAATACCTTTGAAATTCTTAATATCAGAAGTATGTAGCAAGTGTTTCACACACCCAAAGACAAATCAGACACAAAATAAATCAAACATAATTATTTCTTAAGTTAAAATTTTGAGGATTTCTCAATGTATGTAAAGGTCAACTTGTATTTTTCAGACACTCACATTGTGAGTTGGAGACTGAAGACATCTATTTCAAAGCTATCAGCACAAAAATTTGTATTTAAATTAAATCATTGAAATCATTATGATAAGTGAAGTGATAATAAAAATGGAAGTGAACAGCATACTTTGTTAGGCAGATGAAGATGAAATTTCGAATAAGATAAAATGGGTAGTCAGAGAACCCTACCAACCAGAATGGATACCAGTTGCAGTTAATGCCACCAAAAGCACAATTAAATGAGACAAAAATGGCTCATTGTTTTAACCGTATTATGACTATCCCTTCATTACAGCTAAAATCAGTCACTGAAATGATTAGCCAGTGCAGTTTGGATGCTACTCTCTGAGCTGTTTTGTTTCATGGTTTATTGAAAAGAGCCCTAAAGAAAGAAGCCAAATTGCAGGGAAATGGATGGTGAACAAGAAACGGCAAAGTGAGTGCATAGGCTTGTATGTGAAGAAAGGAAAGCTTGTAGGAATACAAGATTAGATGTATTATTATTATTATCATTACGACTATTTGCAGGGAGACACAAAGCCCCAGGCCTGCCGCTGAAGTGTGAGGGACAACTTGAATTCTGTTTGGAGGCTTCTTAGAGCTCGCTGAGTTGACATCATGAGCAAAGCTCACCCTCCCGAGTTGAAAACACTGATGGACAAGAAGTTATCATTGAATTTAAATGGTGGCAGACATGTCCAAGGAATATGGAAGGGATCTGATCCCTTTATGAATCTCCTGATAGATGAATGTATGGAGACGGCAGCTAGTGGGCAGCAGAACAACATTGGCATGGTGGTAATACAAGGAAAGAGTGTCACCATGTTAGAAGCCTTGGAATGAGTATGAACAATGGCTATGTTCACCGGAGAAACCAGCTGCTCCATGTTTTACTACAAGAAAAATTGAGTCGTGTACATTTTCTTACTGAAAATTTTTATTAAATAAATTTTTGTAATAGTTATTATGTTTTATTATTCAACAATACATAAAAATGAGATTCCATCTGCATTTCCTGGAACATAATTTTAAGTGAGTCATGTAAAGGTCAACTTGTATTTTTCAGACACTCACATTGTGAGTTGGAGACTGAAGACATCTATTTCAAAGCTATCAGCACAAAAATTTGTATTTAAATTAAATCATTGAAATCATTATGATAAGTGAAGTGATAATAAAAATGGAAGTGAACAGCATACTTTGTTAGGCAGATGAAGATGAAATTTCGAATAAGATAAAATGGGTAGTCAGAGAACCCTACCAACCAGAATGGATACCAGTTGCAGTTAATGCCACCAAAAGCACAATTAAATGAGACAAAAATGGCTCATTGTTTTAACCGTATTATGACTATCCCTTCATTACAGCTAAAATCAGTCACTGAAATGATTAGCCAGTGCAGTTTGGATGCTACTCTCTGAGCTGTTTTGTTTCATGGTTTATTGAAAAGAGCCCTAAAGAAAGAAGCCAAATTGCAGGGAAATGGATGGTGAACAAGAAACGGCAAAGTGAGTGCATAGGCTTGTATGTGAAGAAAGGAAAGCTTGTAGGAATACAAGATTAGATGTATTATTATTATTATCATTACGACTATTTGCAGGGAGACACAAAGCCCCAGGCCTGCCGCTGAAGTGTGAGGGACAACTTGAATTCTGTTTGGAGGCTTCTTAGAGCTCGCTGAGTTGACATCATGAGCAAAGCTCACCCTCCCGAGTTGAAAACACTGATGGACAAGAAGTTATCATTGAATTTAAATGGTGGCAGACATGTCCAAGGAATATGGAAGGATCTGATCCCTTTATGAATCTCCTGATAGATGAATGTATGGAGACGGCAGCTAGTGGGCAGCAGAACAACATTGGCATGGTGGTAATACAAGGAAAGAGTGTCACCATGTTAGAAGCCTTGGAATGAGTATGAACAATGGCTATGTTCACCGGAGAAACCAGCTGCTCCATGTTTTACTACAAGAAAAATTGAGTCGTGTACATTTTCTTACTGAAAATTTTTATTAAATAAATTTTTGTAATAGTTATTATGTTTTATTATTCAACAATACATAAAAATGAGATTCCATCTGCATTTCCCTGGAAATTCATCAATTGTGTTAATCCAGGCATCACAGAGACAGTCATGTAACAGGCAGCCGCTGCAACAGCACTGTCCTGTTGGGCATGACCCTGGTTCCTCGTAGCAGAACCATACTGCAGCACTCCTGAGGGCTATTTTGTGTTTACTAGATATTGCTTTAACTTGGGGTGAATACTTGAAAAATTCCATTGCCCATATTCTTGTGTCATAAATGTCATACTCAATCCTACCACTTGCCTGCTTTAATAAAATCCACGAAAGAGGGCATGGAGAGATGCAGCTTCCTTACATTGTTGGTGGGAATGGAAATTGGGGCAGCCACTATGTAAAAGAATATGGGATCCCTCAAAAAACTAAAAGTTATTACCAAATGATTCAGCAATCCCACTCTTAGGCATACACCCAGACAAAACAATAATTTTAAAAGATATATACACCCCTATGCTCATAGCAGCATTAATTACAAGAGCCAAGACATAGAAACAATCTAAACATCCACCAATAGGTGAATGAATAAACAAGATGTAGTGTGTGTGTGTGTATATGTGTGTGTGTGTATAGTGATGGAATACAACTTAGCCATAAAAAGAATGAAATAATGCCATTTGTAGTAACATGGATGGACTTACAGGTTATTATACTAAATGAAGTAAGTCAGACAGAGAAATATCATATATCTCACTTACATGGAATCAAAATATGACATAAATGAATATCTATAAAATATACAGAGACCCACAGACATAGAGAATAGATTTGGGATTGCCAAGAGGGATGAGGAGGGAAGGATTGGGAGTTTGGGATTAGCAGATTCCAAGTAGTACAAATGGATAAGTGACAAGTTCCTATTATAGAGTAAAGGAAACTTTAGCAGTATCCTGTGATTAAATCATAATGGAAAACAATACATGTATATAATTGAGTCACTTTGCTATACAGCGGAAATTCATACAATGTTATAACTCAGAAACACTTCAATAATATTTTTTAAGATGCTCATGAAGAAGAAGCTTTTGGGGAAGACTTGACAGCCCTCTTATAAACATGATTCCGGTGTACCAACCGGGAAGTCCAGAAACATCACACTCTGGGGAACCTATGGGTGAATATGCACTGACTCGTTACCATATTCCCAAGTTGTAATAATAGTAATATTAAACAGGACTACCAGGGAAGCCCTCAGGTGGTTTTTTGACTACTTCTTTCTCCTTTTGAATCCCCTCCTTTTCCTGATTAGCAATTGTTCTGATCTGTCCTTTGGTACTCAAGGAAAGTCATGGAGGCTAGAGTCTGTTCCCTATAAAGAAGAACTGTGGGACAGAGAGGCTTCCATGCTCAGGAGCCCCACAGGGTCTTGCAGTTCAGCCTAGGGGTTCAAAATCTATAGGCTTGTTACAATATCACAAATGTTATGGACTTCCCTGGTGGTGAAATGGTTAAGACTACGTGCTTCCAATATAGGAAGCATGGGTTCCGTCCCTGGTCAGGGAACTAAGATCCTGTATGTTACATAGGATGGCCAAAAAAAATATAAGTAAATAAATAAAGGTCCAAGTAATAATTGTTAAAGAAAATTGTGAATGTCTGAAGCTTCCTTTTCTTTTTGGCATTCATTCTATGATGATCCTATATCTACCATCCCTTCTCCAGTCCCAAGCATTAAAACACCGCACTCAAGCAAATCTGTTCACTAGATGGAAGCCAAGTATGCAGAAAGGGAAAGGAGAAAGTCTCACCCATATACTGCCCTCTATAAAGGTGCAAGTGAAGAGACTAATAAATGGTCACTGTGCACTGCTGCACAGAAATAATCCCTTGATTCTTATGTGCCCCCACTAGAATATTAGAATATTCTCATCTCTCTTTACCATTTTGAAAAAAAAAAAAATGAAACTGAAGATTTTTCTTTTTAGGAAATCATTTCTAAATGCCCCAGGCTTAATTTCTTTAGTCTTCAACATTCACCCTTCTTAGTTCATGAATGTCTTCTAGCTCTTCTCCTCCAGTTAATCCTTTCATTTGTTTTTATATCCTCTTGGTACGGGGAGAAATTATGTATTTCTTACCAGTCCAGAATTGCATTTCATTTAGGAGAAGTGTCATCTATTTTAATGGAGTCATTACAAGAGATATGATCTAATATTCCCTTTGTTCACAGGGACCATGACTGTTTCTTTTTACCCGGACCTTAATTATGAGAAAACATGTGCTATGGACTGAAGGGTGCAACCCCATTGCCCAGATGTGTATGTCAAAGCCTTAATATCTAACAGTATATTATTTAGAGATCAACCCTTGGTAGTTAATTCAAATCTAGGAGTCCTTTGGTACTCAGGGAAAGGGCTAGAGTCTGTTCCCTATAAAGAAGAACTGTGGGACAGAGAGGCTTCCATGCTCAGGAGCCCCACAGGGTCTTGCAGTTCAGCCTAGGGGTTCAAAATCTATAGGCTTGTTACAATATCACAAATGTTACGGACTTCCCTGGTGGTGAAATGGTTAAGACTACGTGCTTCCAATATAGGAAGCATGGGTTCCGTCCCTGGTCAGGGAACTAAGATCCTGTATGTTACATAGGATGGCCAAAAAAAATATAAGTAAATAAATAAAGGTCCAAGTAATAATTGTTAAAGAAAATTGTGAATGTCTGAAGCTTCCTTTTCTTTTTGGCATTCATTCTATGATGATCCTATATCTACCATCCCTTCTCCAGTCCCAAGCATTAAAACACCGCACTCAAGCAAATCTGTTCACTAGATGGAAGCCAAGTATGCAGAAAGGGAAAGGAGAAAGTCTCACCCATATACTGCCCTCTATAAAGGTGCAAGTGAAGAGACTAATAAATGGTCACTGTGCACTGCTGCACAGAAATAATCCCTTGATTCTTATGTGCCCCCACTAGAATATTAGAATATTCTCATCTCTCTTTACCATTTTGAAAAAAAAAAAAATGAAACTGAAGATTTTTCTTTTTAGGAAATCATTTCTAAATGCCCCAGGCTTAATTTCTTTAGTCTTCAACATTCACCCTTCTTAGTTCATGAATGTCTTCTAGCTCTTCTCCTCCAGTTAATCCTTTCATTTGTTTTTATATCCTCTTGGTACGGGGAGAAATTATGTATTTCTTACCAGTCCAGAATTGCATTTCATTTAGGAGAAGTGTCATCTATTTTAATGGAGTCATTACAAGAGATATGATCTAATATTCCCTTTGTTCACAGGGACCATGACTGTTTCTTTTTACCCGGACCTTAATTATGAGAAAACATGTGCTATGGACTGAAGGGTGCAACCCCATTGCCCAGATGTGTATGTCAAAGCCTTAATATCTAACAGTATATTATTTAGAGATCAACCCTTGGTAGTTAATTAGGCTTAGATAAGGTCCTGAGAGTGAGCCCTTCATGACCTTATCTAGGGATTAGTGCCCTTCAAAGTAGAGACACCAGAGAGCTTGCTCTCTGTCTCTTGGTCTCTCTTCCACATGCACATTACTGAAGAAAAGAGGCATGTATAAGCCAGGAAGAGAAACTATTAGGGTTAACCCAACCAACCTATTAGGTTTCGGTGGATTCTTCTCTCTTTTTAGCACTAAGCAGCTGTTTGTAACAGAAAATAAAAGGGAAATTATTGAATGATTTTTTTCTTTTTAAATGTTTTTTTCCCAATAAGCATGCAGATTTATTTTAGACTGATTTGGTACATGGTACAGATTGGTTTTGCAGTTTTTAGTGAACTGAAATAGAAATACAGAAGGCTGGCACCTTGAACTCAGACTTCCATTCTTCAGAGCTGTGAGAAAGTAAGTTTCTGTTTCTTAACTGCTCCATGGCAATTACCATAATATGGTAATTCACAGAGACTGTCCAGTGCCCAGTACCTTAACACGTAAAGTAGTTTTGCATAATTTTCAAATTCTAGCTTCAAGTAAAGCATTGAAATACAAAGATGCATTGATATTTTTCCATTAATACTTTTTAAAATGAGATGTGTTAATGTCCTTAAATATACTTTGTTTTAAATAAGATAGTAATTCAAAGTATTAGAAGTCAATGCCTAAGATATTGAAACTTTTGATTATTTTATCTGTTTTCTGTTCACTTTCTCATGAGTCACGTTTAATATGATCTTTTAAGTAAATAAACTTTTTCTTCCATATATATTTTAATATTCAACAAATGCCCATTACAAAAATATTTTGACTATTCTAAGTATGATGTGTGTACTCAGTCATGCCTGAATCTTCACAACCCCATAGACTATAGTACACCTGACTCCTCTATCCATGGAATTTCCCATGCCAGAATACAGGAATGGATTGCCATTTCTTTCTCCAGGAGATCTCCCCAATCCAGGGCTTGAACTCATATCTCTTGAGCCTTCAGCACTGGCAGGCAGAATCTTTACTACTGTGCCACCTGGAAAGCCCCATTTCCAAGTATATCTACTAATTAAGAAGTATTTGTTTTATACTAGAGACTCTGAAATTAACTTCATTGTTAATATCCTCATCAAATAAAAATTTTAGTTTGAAAACATTTATTTAAAAATTTTAAATTTTGGGGGTCTTAATACTGCTCTCATTATTCTTTCTGCCTATTTTTGCTATTTTTCCTTAAATAATATCTTGTGTATCTAGTACTTTTAAGTATAAGTAGTTTAAAAATGACAAGCGTATCAGCACACTGTTATATATTGGGTAATATTGACATTTTTATAATTTAATATAATCACTTGAATTCCTACCACTTTAAAAAATTAATAAATGATTACTTCAAGAATAGAATTCAACACAAATTTATTTTATACTTCTGCAATGGACTGAAACCTCCAGAATAATGTTTCACCATATGTGGGCACTGGGGTCCAGCTAAGTTGACACACAAAATTATTCATGACAGTTTGCTTTCAGTTAACCATCACAACTGACTCTTCAGACTGTACACGATTATGTACGATGATCCTTAGTGATCTGAGGGACTGCAAAATGAAACAGTCACTGTAGGTTGGTGTATCTGGTGAGGGAGTCATTGATTAGAGTGATTTTCAAATTCAAAATCACCAAGTAGAAAAATAAGAATTCACACCTCAACTAGGTGACAGTCACAGGATGATTTGTCTCTCACATCACCCCAAACAACTCACCATTGTGATTAATACAGTGAAACTTGCCCATCTGTGTAAATATCAAAGGAATATACGGCCACTGTATTGCACAGCAAGAGACTCTTCTGTTTCAGTGAAGCTGAATTCTGGGGACACATATAGACAGAAGGAGAGCTAGTAGAAAATTCACAAAACTTGGTGAGGCCTCTCTGATCAACCCTGAGTTTGGATTCAGTGGGGTGCCTGTGACGCAAGAAAAGTCCAATATAAAAATACCACACAATTCTGTCTCCCAAGGGACACAGGCATCTACTAAATTAAGTTTTTCTAGCATCTCTCCCTCCCTCCCTACTAAGAAATGTATTGACTTAAGTTGGGAGATCTTGGGAGCCAGAAACTAAACTGCGTGCTTAGAAAATGGGCAAAAGTTCCTGAAACAATGACTAGCAAGGAACCCTCCCATCCAAGATAAGTGGAAATGATGGATAATTTTTAATGCATATGGAATCATGGAAAATGTTAGTTGAGAGGAAGTTGATAAAAAAAAAGGAAAAAATGAAAAATCATTTTATTGTTTAAAATGATGATGGGTATTTTCAATGATTTTTTAAAATTTCTAAGTTATCCTTTTTGATACTTGAAAGGATACGTGTTTTTAATATATGTTACTCTATTTTTAATTGACCCATGTTATATAGTCAGCATACTATTATAGTTGACTATTATAGTCAACATACTTCATTTTTAAAGCCAAAAACTCACAAAGGCATCTGTGCTTATGTATTGCAATAGTAGAATAAATATTTGACAGCAAATTTCTTTTTAGTTTGAAACTAACCAGAATAATGTTTCACCATATGGGCACTGGGGTCCAGCTAATTTGACACACAAAATTATTCATGACGGTTTGCTTTCAGTTAACCATCACAACTGACTCTTCAGACTGTACACGATTATGTACGATGATCCTTAGTGATCTGAGGGACTGCAAAATGAAACAGTCACTGTAGGTTGGTGTATCTGGTGAGGGAGTCATTGATTAGAGTGATTTTCAAATTCAAAATCACCAAGTAGAAAAATAAGAATTCACACCTCAACTAGGTGACAGTCACAGGATGATTTGTCTCTCACATCACCCCAAACAACTCACCATTGTGATTAATACAGTGAAACTTGCCCATCTGTGTAAATATCAAAGGAATATACGGCCACTGTATTGCACAGCAAGAGACTCTTCTGTTTCAGTGAAGCTGAATTCTGGGGACACATATAGACAGAAGGAGAGCTAGTAGAAAATTCACAAAACTTGGTGAGGCCTCTCTGATCAACCCTGAGTTTGGATTCAGTGGGGTGCCTGTGACGCAAGAAAAGTCCAATATAAAAATACCACACAATTCTGTCTCCCAAGGGACACAGGCATCTACTAAATTAAGTTTTTCTAGCATCTCTCCCTCCCTCCCTACTAAGAAATGTATTGACTTAAGTTGGGAGATCTTGGGAGCCAGAAACTAAACTGCGTGCTTAGAAAATGGGCAAAAGTTCCTGAAACAATGACTAGCAAGGAACCCTCCCATCCAAGATAAGTGGAAATGATGGATAATTTTTAATGCATATGGAATCATGGAAAATGTTAGTTGAGAGGAAGTTGATAAAAAAAAAGGAAAAAATGAAAAATCATTTTATTGTTTAAAATGATGATGGGTATTTTCAATGATTTTTAAGATTTCTAAGTTATCCTTTTTGATACTTGAAAGGATACGTGTTTTTAATATATGTTACTCTATTTTTAATTGACCCATGTTATATAGTCAGCATACTATTATAGTTGACTATTATAGTCAACATACTTCATTTTTAAAGCCAAAAACTCACAAAGGCATCTGTGCTTATGTATTGCAATAGTAGAATAAATATTTGACAGAATTCTGAAAAGGTATTTACTTTACTTGTCATTGTGAAAACCTGGTTATAATTATGCTACAATACATATTCTATAATGGAAATTCCACTCTATCATTTTATCTGAAAGGACAGCACTTAATATCTAGTATAATACAGTATTATAAAAGCTTTTTGTCAAGAGACTATTGAACATCTGGTGAATATTTTCTCAGAATATATGGACACTTAGAACCTAGGTGTAAGAGTTTAAGTTGACAACTGAACAAGTTCTATTTTCATAATTTCCCAACAGAACACATCTCCAGAAGGCATATTTCAATTGGGTAGCAAATGTTCCTTGTTAAGAGATACCATAAGGAAGTACTATATTTTAAACAGTTTTGCATAAGACAACATGCAACTTCTGAAATTGCTGTATGTTATAGAAACAATTCCAAAATAAGAATAAGAGGATTATATGTTAAAATATAGTCTTTAGTAATTATTAATAAAAGAAGGATATAGGATGGAAATTAGGGCCATGCAAGGTTTTCCTCAACACCTATTTTTAAGCCTATTTCAATGGAATTTATATTGAGAAATAGATGCTTTTGTGAATTATATTTTCTGCATAGATGTATCAGAAGGGGAATGAAATCTGATGTTAAGAAAGCAATGATTATTTTTCAAAGCATGATTTTTTATAATATAACCATTAGTTCAAAACATTAGAGCAATAGAGAGTCTTGTTCATCTGTTCAGACTGCAGAATTGCTAATGCACTTTGTTTTGTTATTTGAAATGATCTAAAAATGCCATTTATCCAAGAAGCAGAGGAAGTAGAAGGGTGTATTATGTAATAGCTGTGTACTCTTTAGCCCAAAAGAAGCTTTGTGTAATCCAGAATCATTCTTAGATATCTCTTGCCTACTCGTTCCTCAACTTCTTTTACATTACATTGAATATTAACAAAGAAAATCATATTATTTTGCTCACATCTATGACACTTGATCCCTACTTAGATTTAGACTCAAAATATGGCCTGGTTAGTTTTTATGCACTGGGTAATTTCATAGGCTAATGAGTGGGAAGCTTATTCCAATTATGCGGGGCAGGAACAGGAATTTCCAGGAATTGGACCACCATACCCTTGTTGACCCTTTCATGATTGGCCTCAGAACTGTCATGGCACTGGTGGATGTGTCATTTACCATATGCTAATATATTACAGTGAGCATACAATAAGGCTCAAGGTCTGGTGGAAGTCAAATTTTCCACTGTTTTGGAACTAGTTGCTTCTAACCAGTTTTTGTCATGGCCTATGACCATGTCATACTTTTAAAAGTTGTTTAAAAGAACTCCTACCTTCACTCCTGTTTCATAAGTAAAAGTTGCCTCTCCAACATTCATTCTTGAAGTTTAAGTGCTTCTCAGAAGCAAGGTCATCTCTTTTGCTTAAGAAAAATTGTGACTATGAACTTCAAACCCCGTTTTTCTCTCCTTTCCTATGACAGGCCATCTAAGCATAGACTTTCTCTATGCTTCCCTCAGCATCGGCTTCAGTAATAATTTCCCATTCCACTTGCTCTTATCTGCCACTCCTCAGGTTACCTAGCAGCCCCCTGCAAAATCTTCATGGTATGAATCACTCACATGTGTTCTCAGACCACCATATTCAGGGACCATATGGCTTATGTCAGACATTGTTTCTGTTACTTGTAGTGAGAAATGTCTGCCCAGCAGGCAGCTCTGCCTCTTTTGGACACTAGTACCACAGCCACTTATGCACTGTTGCTTTGGCAACATGTCAATACGATTGCCAGTCACTTCTGCTTTCATTCAAAGTCACCATGTCTGCCAAGCCTGGCTGACATCACCTGCCAGACACAACAGTGGACCCACCTGGCCCTGTGACTTCTTTCATCTCTTCCCAAGAGTTGCTAGAAAAGAAGGATCAGAGTTTAAACCTATAAAGTGGACTGTGATAACACTGGGGACATTGATCGCACTTCATCTCTTCATACTGTACTCTGGAAAAGGGATCTGAAAGGGCCCTCCTGTTTCTCACTGAAATTTACTGACATGTGTTCATTTCTTATCCAAAGCCCTGTTTTGCCCAAGAAATAGAGAGGAGTCCTTGAGAGTTTGGAGATGCTCAGATTTGAATGCCAAAACTGACAATGGTGATTTGTTGTATGAAGTGTAATCAGAAACAACTGAATACATTCTTTGATGTTTACTTTAGGTCAGTTTTCCTCATAGACCGTGAAGATTTCTGAGCAAAAAGTGAATTAAGGTTCATGGGAGAAAAAAATATGGAAATGAAGAAAGCAGAACCTAGACTGGCAGAGGCCAAAAGAAGGTGTGATTTAGGGAAAATCTCAATTCCAATCTGATCCAGTGGAGAGCTCTGATGAGCAAATTAGGCTTCATCAGCATTTCTTAGAAGCTAGGCTCTGGTCAATTTAGGCCTATGACCATGTCATACTTTTAAAAGTTGTTTAAAAGAACTCCTACCTTCACTCCTGTTTCATAAGTAAAAGTTGCCTCTCCAACATTCATTCTTGCAGTTTAAGTGCTTCTCAGAAGCAAGGTCATCTCTTTGCTTAAGAAAATTGTGACTATGAACTTCAAACCCCGTTTTTCTCTCCTTTCCTATGACAGGCCATCTAAGCATAGACTTTCTCTATGCTTCCCTC
The DNA here is from genome assembly GCA_022376925.1 of Tragulus kanchil. Taxonomy (NCBI): domain Eukaryota; kingdom Metazoa; phylum Chordata; class Mammalia; order Artiodactyla; family Tragulidae; genus Tragulus; species Tragulus kanchil. The sequence continues at coordinate 105,130,713 of JAIOJX010000023.1, read as the reverse complement.
AGCATCGGCTTCAGTAATAATTTCCCATTCCACTTGCTCTTATCTGCCACTCCTCAGGTTACCTAGCAGCCCCCTGCAAAATCTTCATGGTATGAATCACTCACATGTGTTCTCAGACCACCATATTCAGGGACCATATGGCTTATGTCAGACATTGTTTCTGTTACTTGTAGTGAGAAATGTCTGCCCAGCAGGCAGCTCTGCCTCTTTTGGACACTAGTACCACAGCCACTTATGCACTGTTGCTTTGGCAACATGTCAATACGATTGCCAGTCACTTCTGCTTTCATTCAAAGTCACCATGTCTGCCAAGCCTGGCTGACATCACCTGCCAGACACAACAGTGGACCCACCTGGCCCTGTGACTTCTTTCATCTCTTCCCAAGAGTTGCTAGAAAAGAAGGATCAGAGTTTAAACCTATAAAGTGGACTGTGATAACACTGGGGACATTGATCGCACTTCATCTCTTCATACTGTACTCTGGAAAAGGGATCTGAAAGGGCCCTCCTGTTTCTCACTGAAATTTACTGACATGTGTTCATTTCTTATCCAAAGCCCTGTTTTGCCCAAGAAATAGAGAGGAGTCCTTGAGAGTTTGGAGATGCTCAGATTTGAATGCCAAAACTGACAATGGTGATTTGTTGTATGAAGTGTAATCAGAAACAACTGAATACATTCTTTGATGTTTACTTTAGGTCAGTTTTCCTCATAGACCGTGAAGATTTCTGAGCAAAAAGTGAATTAAGGTTCATGGGAGAAAAAAATATGGAAATGAAGAAAGCAGAACCTAGACTGGCAGAGGCCAAAAGAAGGTGTGATTTAGGGAAAATCTCAATTCCAATCTGATCCAGTGGAGAGCTCTGATGAGCAAATTAGGCTTCATCAGCATTTCTTAGAGAAGCTAGGCTCTGGTACTTTCCATCAGTCATTGGATGAGGCTACCCCAGCATAGGCATAAAAGTCAACTCACAGGCTTTTTAAAATTTTGCTTCGTCTATATTTTGGTTGAAAAGGTGTTTTTTTGTTTTTTTTTTATTTTACTTTTACAGAATTTTGTTGTTTACAGCTATGTATAAATCTAAATCAGTCATAGATATACCCTTAGCCCCTCCTACCTGAACCTCCCTCCCAGTCCCTCCTCATCCTGCCCCTCCAGGTTGTTGTGTAGCCCCAAATAAGTTCCCTTAGTCTTGCAGCATATCCACAATAATTATCCCTTTTATATATGGTAGTGCAGGTATTACTTTTTCCAAACTTCTCATCCATTCCTCTCACCCTCCAATGACCATGAGTCTATTTTCTATGTGTATTACTCCACTGCTGCTCTGCATAATCATTTATCAGTACCATCTTTTAGATTCCATATATATGTGTTAGTATACTATATTTGTCCTTCTCTTTTTGACTTACTGCACTTTGTATAATAGGTTCTAGATTCAGCCACCTCTTCTGCATTTCTTTTAGCAGCTGAGAAATATTCCATTGTATAAATATAACATAGCTTCTTTATCCATTCATTTGTTGATGGACATCTAGGTTGTTTCCACATCCCAGGCACTTTTAGCTACCTGAGTAGACAAAGTAGCTCCAGCATCCAGGGCTGTCACTTGAGAGCAGTCATACATGCCGGTCATTAAAAAATCCCAAGGCACATAAAATTCAGTGCAGGTGTGTGAAGAAACAATTAATGGTATCCATGTATGTCATGGCAGCAGAATACTGACTGGTCCACTCTGCTCATCATTTCATAAGTGGTTGTCTTGGTTTCCTAGTATGAGAAGAAAATAATCCTGGAACTTACAGAGCCAAAGAGGCCCAAAGATGTTAGAATCTCACATGCATTCGAGTTAAAAAAGACATGTTTTCTTTTTTTGAAAACTAAATTTGATTTATAGGATTCTTGAAGATATATTTCATAAAGTCATCTATTTTTGAAACTGAAGGAACCTTAGTGACTACAGACAACTTCCCACTAGCTGCGTTTTCCCTCTTGCAAGTATCTAGATAAGTGAAAATGTTACCTTCAAAATGCTAAATAGATCACTAATAGGACAGTTAGAGCAGATGTGTTTGTTAGTATCTTTTACATAATTTTTGTAATAGTCATTTAATTTACAAAATATTTCAAATATATAGAAAGAAAAGGAAATAATATAACAGATCCCATGCTCTCATTATTAGTTTGGATAGACAATAATATTTGATTACAAGTGGTTGATCTTTGTTTTCTGTATCAAAAAAGAAGATGTTGGGCTTTCCTAGTGGTCCAGTGGGTAAGGATACCACCTTGCAGGGTAAGGGGCGCTGGTTAGATCCCTGGCCTGGGAAGATCCCACGTGCCACAGAGCGGGTGGACCAATGTGTCCAATTACCAAGCCAGAGCTCTGGAGCACATGTGCCCAGAGCCTGAGCTCCACAGAGACAGAGGCCACTGCGATGGGAGGCCCACACAGGCCAAAGAACAAAGATACATAAATGAAACACCAATAGAAGTGGCCAAAAAAAGAAAAAAACACCTGAAGCCAGATTCAAGGAACCAGAGAAGCACATCATGATTAGGAGACCTATGGCTGATTAATGTTGATGTTTGGCAGTAAACAAAACTCTGCAAGGCTATTATCCTTCAGCTAAAAAATGAATTAGAAAAAAAATTAGTGGCTTCACTAGTGGTTCAGTGGGTGAAGAGTCTGCCTTGCAGAGCAGGGGACACTGGTTCGATCCCTGGCTCAGGAAGATCCTGCATCCTGCAGAGTGGTTGGACAAGTGTGTCCAGTTGCGAGCAGGTGCTCTGGAATGCATGTGCCCAGAGCCGGTGCTCTGCAATGACAGAGGCCACTGCAGTGGGAGGCCCACACAGGCCAAAGAATAAAGATGGATGAAAATAAATAAATGAATAAATAAAAATCAATAAAAGAGGTCAAAATTAAAAAAAAAAAAAAATTAGGAGACCATCTGAGGCCAGGCCCTTCACTCACTATAATCAGCAATTCTACCCTTGAACTATTGCTATAAAACTCCTCATCAAATTCTCCTGGCTTGGGACCCACAGCTTTCAAGGGCAGAACCCACTGTGTCACCTTTTCCCTAGCAAAGCAATAAAGCTATTCATCTCTGCTTTACCCCAAATTCTTTCTCTAAAATTCGATTTTGCACCAGTGCACAGAGGCCAAGTTTTCAGCATTAACAGCTGTTTGAGAGATATCAAAAATGAAAAGAGATAATGACTTCCGTCCTCATTTAAACTTATAATCTAGTGGAGCAAGATATGTACACATTTAACAATATAGGACAGACTATTGCTATGAGTAAGCTTCAGTTCGAGGAAAAAAATCACAGGGTGATGGATTCTATCTTAAGAGAATGAGTCATAGGCCTTCATCAGGTCCACAGACAGAGGTTCATCCCAGTTGCCTGCTAACTAAGAAAGGACAGGAAGGTGTTGGACCAAACCAAGTTAATCCCTTTCTGCAAAATACCCAAGGAGCCAGTGTGTCTTGGGAAGTAAATGGCAAAAGGGACCCTATGAAGATTCAAAGACCTCACAGCACAATTTATGCCATGAAATTGTAGTTCCCAAAGGACTATGGGGAATCAACAGAACTCTGTAATGAAGCAGCCATCTAGAATTTCATAAAATCTTTTGGAAACTCTGTAAGGAGGAGATTATAATGTCTCCTGATGTTATTTGCTAACTAACTAAAAAACAATATTAAACTGAAAACAAGCATAAGGAATCCCAACAAAGTTCTGTTGGGAAAAAAATAAAACAGAACGAGTCACTTTTTGAAAGAAGGTGTCTTGGAGCTAAATTGCTTAAACCTGTTGGAGCTTTGATTGGTAGAGAAAGTCAGAATGTCCTAGCTACAGTTTTCCACCTGGAAAATGTAGATAGTAGTGTTTGTTTTGAGTGCCAGGCCCTTCACTCACTATAAGGGGCAGCCAATGTCTGACCCAGAGCCGGTGCTCTGCAATGACAGAGGCCACTGCAGTGGGAGGCCCACACAGGCCAAAGAATAAAGATGGATGAAAATAAATAAATGAATAAATAAAAATCAATAAAAGAGGTCAAAATTAAAAAAAAAAATTAGGAGACCATCTGAGGCCAGGCCCTTCACTCACTATAATCAGCAATTCTACCCTTGAACTATTGCTATAAAACTCCTCATCAAATTCTCCTGGCTTGGGACCCACAGCTTTCAAGGGCAGAACCCACTGTGTCACCTTTTCCCTAGCAAAGCAATAAAGCTATTCATCTCTGCTTTACCCCAAATTCTTTCTCTAAAATTCGATTTTGCACCAGTGCACAGAGGCCAAGTTTTCAGCATTAACAGCTGTTTGAGAGATATCAAAAATGAAAAGAGATAATGACTTCCGTCCTCATTTAAACTTATAATCTAGTGGAGCAAGATATGTACACATTTAACAATATAGGACAGACTATTGCTATGAGTAAGCTTCAGTTCGAGGAAAAAAATCACAGGGTGATGGATTCTATCTTAAGAGAATGAGTCATAGGCCTTCATCAGGTCCACAGACAGAGGTTCATCCCAGTTGCCTGCTAACTAAGAAAGGACAGGAAGGTGTTGGACCAAACCAAGTTAATCCCTTTCTGCAAAATACCCAAGGAGCCAGTGTGTCTTGGGAAGTAAATGGCAAAAGGGACCCTATGAAGATTCAAAGACCTCACAGCACAATTTATGCCATGAAATTGTAGTTCCCAAAGGACTATGGGGAATCAACAGAACTCTGTAATGAAGCAGCCATCTAGAATTTCATAAAATCTTTTGGAAACTCTGTAAGGAGGAGATTATAATGTCTCCTGATGTTATTTGCTAACTAACTAAAAAACAATATTAAACTGAAAACAAGCATAAGGAATCCCAACAAAGTTCTGTTGGGAAAAAAATAAAACAGAACGAGTCACTTTTTGAAAGAAGGTGTCTTGGAGCTAAATTGCTTAAACCTGTTGGAGCTTTGATTGGTAGAGAAAGTCAGAATGTCCTAGCTACAGTTTTCCACCTGGAAAATGTAGATAGTAGTGTTTGTTTTGTTTACCAAATGTGAACAAGCTAGGGGTTCACAGGATTACTCAAATTCAAAAGTTATTAAACCACTTTGGCAATAGAAAGGGGGGGGGGAACCTACTGATGAAGCCTCAGATGTAAGCATTGTTCTGCTATATTATACAAGAAGAGTTTAATAATGACCTTTTGTCAATATATCCACTCAAACATGGTGTCTATTTTGATAAAAAAAGTAATCACAGGAAGGTAAAAATAAGATCCCAAAGGAAAAAAGTAGGCAAAGAATGGTTTAGAAGTAAAGTATAAGAAATATAGAAAATTATAAAATAATTTCAAAAAATATGAGTGAAATTGTTAAACATATTAAATAAAAAAGTGAAAATTAAAATTAACAACATAATGAAAAGTGTATATACAGAAATAAAATTGAGAAGGTAAACATTTAAAAGACAGACTGTTTTGCTATTTTGAAGAAAAAAAGAACATATAGGAATGATCAAATATTGCAAAACATATAAAAAGTAAAGTTTAAGCTCATTACTGTGTTTATTTTCACATACAAATTTTAATTTAAAAAATCAGCAAACATGATTTCTTTGCAAGGATTTCTGAACTGAAAGAGATCTCAGTGAAAGAAGGAGGAGAATGGTTCAAACAAAATACAGTGTTCCTTAACAAAAGGTTGGAGCATAGTTTTCTCTACCTTGACCTAGTAAACTTCTAAAGCACATTAGAGAAACAAAAAGACTAATGCTTCAAATATTTCTTACAGAAACAAGTAAAATAACGAAACAATCTTCATTGACCTTGTATCTATAACATTAAACAGGCATTCTTTCTTTTTTGCTTTTTTTTTTTTTTTTGCTTTTTTTTTTTAAAGCTTCTATTTTTAATTCTGCAATCATACAGATGGTTTCAGCAAAAGACCGCTGGTGAAACTTTTGCTTCCTGATTTTCCATTCTTTATCTGTTTTGAAACAAAGTCTGAATGTCCAATTATTTTCAATGTTTAGTCCAATAATAATGTTACTACTTAATCATTATTTGCTTAATTATTTCTTAAAAAACAAAACAGTAAAAGTTCCTCCTTGATTCTTCCCCTCGCCACACTTCATTCCTCCTTATGGCAGAGATAACTTTATTTGCAAAAATTTTCTCCTAGGAACAGACAAAACCTTACTCCAGATATTTTACTTTCATTTCAACAGGACTCAGAACTCATTCTCAATTCCTTGTGACAGTACCCAAATTGAGCAATTCTTTTATCATAAGAACCTCATGAATTTTAAATATGGTACTAGAGCAATAGATGAGTGATTTAATAGACTCAGATAAGTGCCATCCTTTATATGTAATCTATATAAACTTATAGGAACACCTTTTCCATCATTTTAAAGATGTGCATTAGAAAAAAAAAAGAACAGTAAAAGGAAATAAAAATTATAAAATAATTTCAAAAAATATGAGTGAAATTGTTAAACATATTAAATAAAAAAGTGAAAATTAAAATTAACAACATAATGAAAAGTGTATATACAGAAATAAAATTGAGAAGGTAAACATTTAAAAGACAGACTGTTTTGCTATTTTGAAGAAAAAAAGAACATATAGGAATGATCAAATATTGCAAAACATATAAAAAGTAAAGTTTAAGCTCATTACTGTGTTTATTTTCACATACAAATTTTAATTTAAAAAATCAGCAAACATGATTTCTTTGCAAGGATTTCTGAACTGAAAGAGATCTCAGTGAAAGAAGGAGGAGAATGGTTCAAACAAAATACAGTGTTCCTTAACAAAAGGTTGGAGCATAGTTTTCTCTACCTTGACCTAGTAAACTTCTAAAGCACATTAGAGAAACAAAAAGACTAATGCTTCAAATATTTCTTACAGAAACAAGTAAAATAACGAAACAATCTTCATTGACCTTGTATCTATAACATTAAACAGGCATTCTTTCTTTTTTGCTTTTTTTTTTTTTTTTGCTTTTTTTTTTTAAAGCTTCTATTTTTAATTCTGCAATCATACAGATGGTTTCAGCAAAAGACCGCTGGTGAAACTTTTGCTTCCTGATTTTCCATTCTTTATCTGTTTTGAAACAAAGTCTGAATGTCCAATTATTTTCAATGTTTAGTCCAATAATAATGTTACTACTTAATCATTATTTGCTTAATTATTTCTTAAAAAACAAAACAGTAAAAGTTCCTCCTTGATTCTTCCCCTCGCCACACTTCATTCCTCCTTATGGCAGAGATAACTTTATTTGCAAAAATTTTCTCCTAGGAACAGACAAAACCTTACTCCAGATATTTTACTTTCATTTCAACAGGACTCAGAACTCATTCTCAATTCCTTGTGACAGTACCCAAATTGAGCAATTCTTTTATCATAAGAACCTCATGAATTTTAAATATGGTACTAGAGCAATAGATGAGTGATTTAATAGACTCAGATAAGTGCCATCCTTTATATGTAATCTATATAAACTTATAGGAACACCTTTTCCATCATTTTAAAGATATACCATAGTCTTAGCACATTTTAACATTTCTTTCCCACCAGCTTTCATTTTTCTGCTGAATTTACTGCTATCCATTCAATGTCTCTTTTAAATCTTGACCTCCACACCTTTATATCCATTCCTTTGCCATCCATATCTCATTCATTCTTCTATCCTCTCTCTCTCACCACACACACAGACACACCTACACACACATTCATTCCCCACTAAATTTTGACAACCATCCTCCAACTTTTGGAACATAACTCCTAATGACTTTCTAACAATATTCTTCTACTTACCTTACTTTTCACTGATATTTCCTTAAATAAAAAGAAAAACCATATCCTCACTTCTATGAGTCAGTAGATTAGTATTTACAACAGTAAATCAAGAAAATATATGCCATATAATTTAGTTAGAAAGATTTTGATTTGCATATTCAAATTTCATTGAATTGTTACTAGCAGGATTAACAGAAAGCACTCTACAAAAACAATAGCAACAAAATTCTCTTAACACTTATCTTTTCATTCTTCTTGAGAACCATGAATTTAGGTAAAGAAAGAACAGTTAGAATCAGCCATGGAACAATGTGCTGGTTCAAATTGGGAAAGGAACACATCAAGGTTGTATATTGTCACCTTGCTTATTTAGCTTATATGTAGAGTGCATTATATAAAATGTCAGGCTGGATGAATTACAAACTAGAATAAAGACTGCAAGGAGAAATATCAATAACCTCAGATATGCAGATGACACCACCCATATGGCAAAAGTCAAGATTATGAGGTGGAAACGGTAAAAACATAAAAGTCTTCCCTGCCAACTATCCTTATGGCAGAGATAACTTTATTTGCAAATTTTCTCCTAGGAACAGACAAAACCTTACTCCAGATATTTTACTTTCATTTCAACAGGACTCAGAACTCATTCTCAATTCCTTGTGACAGTACCCAAATTGAGCAATTCTTTTATCATAAGAACCTCATGAATTTTAAATATGGTACTAGAGCAATAGATGAGTGATTTAATAGACTCAGATAAGTGCCATCCTTTATATGTAATCTATATAAACTTATAGGAACACCTTTTCCATCATTTTAAAGATATACCATAGTCTTAGCACATTTTAACATTTCTTTCCCACCAGCTTTCATTTTTCTGCTGAATTTACTGCTATCCATTCAATGTCTCTTTTAAATCTTGACCTCCACACCTTTATATCCATTCCTTTGCCATCCATATCTCATTCATTCTTCTATCCTCTCTCTCACCACACACACAGACACACCTACACACACATTCATTCCCCACTAAATTTTGACAACCATCCTCCAACTTTTGGAACATAACTCCTAATGACTTTCTAACAATATTCTTCTACTTACCTTACTTTTCACTGATATTTCCTTAAATAAAAAGAAAAACCATATCCTCACTTCTATGAGTCAGTAGATTAGTATTTACAACAGTAAATCAAGAAAATATATGCCATATAATTTAGTTAGAAAGATTTTGATTTGCATATTCAAATTTCATTGAATTGTTACTAGCAGGATTAACAGAAAGCACTCTACAAAAACAATAGCAACAAAATTCTCTTAACACTTATCTTTTCATTCTTCTTGAGAACCATGAATTTAGGTAAAGAAAGAACAGTTAGAATCAGCCATGGAACAATGTGCTGGTTCAAATTGGGAAAGGAACACATCAAGGTTGTATATTGTCACCTTGCTTATTTAGCTTATATGTAGAGTGCATTATATAAAATGTCAGGCTGGATGAATTACAAACTAGAATAAAGACTGCAAGGAGAAATATCAATAACCTCAGATATGCAGATGACACCACCCATATGGCAAAAAGTGAAGAGGAACTAAAGAGCATCTTGATGAAGGTGAAAGAAAAGAGTGAAAAAACTGGCCTAAAACTCCACATCCAAAAAAGCAAAAATCATGACATCTGATCCCATCACTTCATGGCAAATAGATGGTGAAAAAGTGGAAACAGTAACAGATTTTATTTTCCTGGGCTCCAAAATCACTGTGCACAGTGACTACAGCCACAAAATTAAGATATTTGCTTCTTGGAAGAAAAGTTATGACAAACCTAGACAACATATTATAAAGCAGAGGCATCACTTTGCCAACAAAGGTTCACATAGTTAAAGATGTGGTTCTAGTAGTCATGTACAGATGTGAGAGTTGGACCATAAAGAAGGCTTAGCACCATAGAATTGATGCTTTTAAACTGTGGTGTTGGAGAAGACTCTTGAGAGTCCCTTGAACTGCAAGAAGATCAAACCAGTCAATCGTAAGGGAAATCAACCCTGAATATTCATTGGAAGGACTGATGCTGAAACTCCAATACTTGGACCACTTGATGCAAAGAGCCAACTCATTAGAAAAAAACCTTTATGCTGGGGAAGATTGAGGACAGACAGAGAAGGGGCCAACAGAGGATGAGAGAGTTGGATGTCATTAACACAATGGACATGAGCTTGAGCAAACTCCAGGAGAGAGTGAAGGATGGGAAGCCTGACCTGCTGCAGTTAATGGGATCACAAATTGTTGGAGACAACTTAGTGACAGACAACAGCAAAGTGATTAAATGGTTTCCTGAGCTCTGTGAGCCACTACAACAAATATGGAGCCCAAGGAAGGAGTCATGGGAACCTCTGATTTATAGCCGTTTACTCAGAGGCGCAGGTAACAAGCTGAACTTGTGCTAAGCATCTGAAGTATATAGCAGAGTCAGCAAATGAAACCTTACTATTCTCTGAATAAATACCATCACAATGGATTTGAACTGTAGGACACCCTTCTGGTACCAGAGAAATGCTTGGTAGTGTGGGGAATCCTCCCCCAAACACACACTGGAATTGGGGACAAAACCCTTTGTTGTGGTCTCATAATACATAGCAGTTCTTGCCTGCTCTGTAACTGTGTAAAGAGTTGGACATGACTGAGCAACTAAGCACACAGCACAGTGGTAAGAGAGGTTGTATCATCCTTTCTGATCAGAGCAATTAACAAAAGCTACAGATCTGATTCTTATGAAGAGTTTCTTGGGGGTACAGTTTACCATGATCAGTGAGAACTCCTAGGATGTTTCATTTCCTCACACATGTAAAGAACTAAGACTTATAAATATGATTGTTGATGTATAATTTTATAATTCACACATTATAGGAGCTTATAAATGAAAGATTTGACCTACATAAAACAGATTCATAAGAGCAAGGATTTAAACCTTAAAGGAAAATACTGGGTTATTAACTGTACAAATAAACCCTATAAAAATCCCAAGTGATAACAGAACTACATAATTTTAGCAGGTTTATTGAGTGTTGGTAGCATGAATATTAAAGAAAAATAGCTGGTATCATAAAAACAATATGGGCATCAGTTTCAAACCATTTTAGCAGGTTTATTGAGTGTTGGTAGCATGAATATTAAAGAAAAATAGCTGGTATAAAAACAATATGGGTATCAGTTTCAAAGTTTGAAACTTTCAAACCATCAGTTTCAAATATCAGTTTTAATATTGTACCTTGTGGATTTGGGGACTCAGTAAATCACATTTCTTCTTTGCTGACTAGTCTCTTGTTGGGTTCTTCCCACAGAGGGCACGAGAAAGGGACCACGAGACTAGACGGGGAAGAATGGACTTGTGCGGAGGTGCCTGCTGTTCCTGAGAGCCTCACCCCAGCAGTGGTCCTTCACTCTAAAAGCTGTGGTTAGCTCCCACAGCAGCATATGAGTCCATCTCCAGCATTCCTTTAGACTCACCCAGAGAATTTCATGACACTCTTTCAAATATATGAATATTAACCAGACAGCATCCAGCCTTATGGGTCTAAGAGCGAGGTTTTGACCTTCTGAGACAAGATTCAGCCTCACTCCCCAGGGGTCTGGACCCTATCTTTGTTCTTTTAGCCTAAGAAGTGGTTAATTTTTCCCACTGTTACCTCTGTAACCCATTTTTTTCCCAGTCCAGCATTTGTTTAAACAGTTTTCTTTATTAAATTCCTTCTTTAAAAATAACTGGTAGGGTTTTCCTTTCTTGATGTGACAGTGACTGGTAGAAAGTTAAAAGTCAGAGGGCACTGCAGAGAAAGTAATGTGAGCTTCAAAGTCAGAGAGATGAAAATTCAAGACCTGCAACCAAGACATATCCATCATAGAATCAAGATTTTATTAACTCTGAGCCTCAAAACATATGAATTTAAGTGTCAAGTAAGCCGGTATCCAATGGCTTCAATAATTTCAAAAATAGAATTTTTCCATTTGACATGAAATATTTGGATAAGAAGATTTATTCATATTTTTCTCCACAATTCCATTAAATTTATTGGAAGAAAATGTAAGGATATGCTAAGGTATAGTCATGGGTTACAATATTTCTAATCAAAAAGTTCAACTTCAGGAGGAGCAACATCAAATCTAGTACACACATACACACACACAGATTCAGAGGTCACAAGACTGAAAAGCACTCAATAGTTAAAAGATCTGGAGCCATTAGAGTTAACCATATTCATTGTAAAATAAATTATATGAAACTCTTTTCTCTTCCTGATTAGAATTTCAAGTGGAAAAAAAAAAAAAGGACATCATAGATACTTCACACATATGTGACATAGTTATAATAAAACCTTTGGTTTTTGAAATTTTCACTTGTTACCAAAGACTTTTCTCATACATTTTCTTTAAAATTTATTAAAACTAAGATAAAAGAAGTCCCTTCTCAACCTTATTTAACCTGTTGGGGAATTTATGTTTCTGTGTGATACAGTGTCAGTTTGGTGAACTGTCTTACTGAATTATTATATTCCCTAAATACTGATTAAGGTGAATTTTATATGCAATATGCCTTTTATAATATGCAATAGCAAGTAAAATAAAATATACAGAATATACCAAAACCATCTTTAACAATAAGTTATATACAATGATATGCACTGCATTCTGACAGCAGGTATTTTTTCTCTTTCCATATCTTTTATTTCCAATGTGATCCTTCTTAATGAATATTTCCTGACTAAAAAATAGCCTGATAATCCAAGTAAACAACTGCTCAGGGCCTTCATTTTGGCCATGTCTAAACAGGCTCTGTGTCAGTTTTTTATAAAAATGAAGAATCTAAATGAAATTCAAATCTTGCCTAACATAAAAGGAATCTCTCACTGCACTCTCCTTAATTAATTTTCCAAGTGAACTCAGAGGGCACTGCAGAGAAAGTTGTGAGCTTCAAAGTCAGAGATGAAAATTCAAGACCTGCAACCAAGACATATCCATCATAGAATCAAGATTTTATTAACTCTGAGCCTCAAAACATATGAATTTAAGTGTCAAGTAAGCCGGTATCCAATGGCTTCAATAATTTCAAAAATAGAATTTTTCCATTTGACATGAAATATTTGGATAAGAAGATTTATTCATATTTTCTCCACAATTCCATTAAATTTATTGGAAGAAAATGTAAGGATATGCTAAGGTATAGTCATGGGTTACAATATTTCTAATCAAAAGTTCAACTTCAGGAGGAGCAACATCAAATCTAGTACACACATACACACACACAGATTCAGAGGTCACAAGACTGAAAAGCACTCAATAGTTAAAAGATCTGGAGCCATTAGAGTTAACCATATTCATTGTAAAATAAATTATATGAAACTCTTTTCTCTTCCTGATTAGAATTTCAAGTGGAAAAAAAAAAAAAGGACATCATAGATACTTCACACATATGTGACATAGTTATAATAAAACCTTTGGTTTTTGAAATTTTCACTTGTTACCAAAGACTTTTCTCATACATTTTCTTTAAAATTTATTAAAACTAAGATAAAAGAAGTCCCTTCTCAACCTTATTTAACCTGTTGGGGAATTTATGTTTCTGTGTGATACAGTGTCAGTTTGGTGAACTGTCTTACTGAATTATTATATTCCCTAAATACTGATTAAGGTGAATTTTATATGCAATATGCCTTTTATAATATGCAATAGCAAGTAAAATAAAATATACAGAATATACCAAAACCATCTTTAACAATAAGTTATATACAATGATATGCACTGCATTCTGACAGCAGGTATTTTTTCTCTTTCCATATCTTTTATTTCCAATGTGATCCTTCTTAATGAATATTTCCTGACTAAAAAATAGCCTGATAATCCAAGTAAACAACTGCTCAGGGCCTTCATTTTGGCCATGTCTAAACAGGCTCTGTGTCAGTTTTTTATAAAAATGAAGAATCTAAATGAAATTCAAATCTTGCCTAACATAAAAGGAATCTCTCCAACTCTCCTTAATTAATTTCTGACCTTCACCTTTTAATAGTCTAGTTTATCTTTAAAGAAACATCCATACACTTATCCATGCTTTTAAAATTTCTTATAATTTTTTGGTTGAAAATTGAACACAAATAATGTAACTAGCCTATAAGAAATCAGACCCTCCAACCCTCAGGTTTCCGTGTTGCTGATATTTGTTGTTCTTAATACTGCTAACTGCTTGTTTAGTTATTTTCCTGAATTAGTGCTGTTAAGTCTGTACTCTTGGTAATGTTTGGCCAATGAAATCCTTGCTTGGTTAGATTAGAGGTCAGCCAATGACTGGACAGAGATTTGATTAAATGCCTTGTTTCTGTTGGCCTCCCAACCCTTGCTAAGAAGCTGTGTGTTTATCCTGGGAAACATCTTTAATCTTCTCACAGGTAGTTCATTCCTCTTTCTCAGCCTTCATTTCCACTTCTACCAAGGGACACTCCATTCATGTTTCTCAGAATCTTTTCTAATAGTAGCCTTTAATTTCACCTTTTCTCCTATTATTTGAAACAAAATATTTATACCATTGAGATTATTTAACAGATTTCACTGTTGCTATGAATAAACGTGTGCTCATTTTCAAGAGTTTTTAAGTGAAATTGATCTTTGGGAGAAAAAAAGGAGAAATTTACTAGGAAAAAATCCATGTGGCAGAAGTACATATTTTATAGAATTTTTATTTTGATACTGTAATGGGATTGGGTAAATGGCATTATTGATCTTTTCTGTTTCTTACATTTGTAAGAGAACTCTGGGAACTCAATAAACACTTGTTGACTGATGACTTGAAAGTTATTATCTGTCTCAGGGGAGCTAGACAATCGTTGTATGTCATCTTTATTCATAGGACTATGCAGTGTCTTTTTTGTGTTCTGTTTACAAATCAATCTGAAGGCAAATATATTAGTGCATACATACATTTGGTTTCACTTTCTTATATTTATATGTACATGGATCAACCATAATATGTATTTCTGTTTGTGTATATGTAATATTGGGAGTGAATGAAAGGGAAAGAAAGGCAATGTCATTTATTCTTAATAACATTATATGTGAATCTACTTTTTAAAAACAATGTTGCCTGTACAATTCTCATCAGTATTGAGTATCAGAGAACATAGGATATTCTTTAACATGCAGAGTCCATTCATTCTAGACTGTTAGAAATATTCTGACCTTCACCTTTTAATAGTCTAGTTTATCTTTAAAGAAACATCCATACACTTATCCATGCTTTTAAAATTTCTTATAATTTTTTGGTTGAAAATTGAACACAAATAATGTAACTAGCCTATAAGAAATCAGACCCTCCAACCCTCAGGTTTCCGTGTTGCTGATATTTGTTGTTCTTAATACTGCTAACTGCTTGTTTAGTTATTTTCCTGAATTAGTGCTGTTAAGTCTGTACTCTTGGTAATGTTTGGCCAATGAAATCCTTGCTTGGTTAGATTAGAGGTCAGCCAATGACTGGACAGAGATTTGATTAAATGCCTTGTTTCTGTTGGCCTCCCAACCCTTGCTAAGAAGCTGTGTGTTTATCCTGGGAAACATCTTTAATCTTCTCACAGGTAGTTCATTCCTCTTTCTCAGCCTTCATTTCCACTTCTACCAAGGGACACTCCATTCATGTTTCTCAGAATCTTTTCTAATAGTAGCCTTTAATTTCACCTTTTCTCCTATTATTTGAAACAAAATATTTATACCATTGAGATTATTTAACAGATTTCACTGTTGCTATGAATAAACGTGTGCTCATTTTCAAGAGTTTTAAGTGAAATTGATCTTTGGGAGAAAAAAGGAGAAATTTACTGGGAAAAAAATCCATGTGGCAGAAGTACATATTTTATAAAATTTTTTATTTTGATACTGTAATGGGATTGGGTAAATGGCATTATTGATCTTTTCTGTTTCTTACATTTGTAAGAGAACTCTGGGAACTCAATAAACACTTGTTGACTGATGACTTGAAAGTTATTATCTGTCTCAGGGGAGCTAGACAATCGTTGTATGTCATCTTTATTCATAGGACTATGCAGTGTCTTTTTTGTGTTCTGTTTACAAATCAATCTGAAGGCAAATATATTAGTGCATACATACATTTGGTTTCACTTTCTTATATTTATATGTACATGGATCAACCATAATATGTATTTCTGTTTGTGTATATGTAATATTGGGAGTGAATGAAAGGGAAAGAAAGGCAATGTCATTTATTCTTAATAACATTATATGTGAATCTACTTTTTAAAAACAATGTTGCCTGTACAATTCTCATCAGTATTGAGTATCAGAGAACATAGGATATTCTTTAACATGCAGGAGGAATTGTCCATTCATTCTAGACTGTTAGTTTCTTTATTATAAATGTATTTACGGTAAGCTGCCTAATATGTATACACACACAAACACACGCACACAACCATCAGGTGGCACTAGGAGTAAAGAACCTGCCTACAAATAAAGGAGACATAAGAGACATGGGTTTGATCCCTGGGTTCTTCCCTGGGTAAGAAAGAACCCCTGGAGGAGGGCATGGCAACCCACTTCAGTATTCTTGCCTAGAGAATCCCATGGACAGAGGAGTCTGGTGGGTTATGGTCCATAGAATCACATAAAATCTGCCACGACTGAAGGTCACTTAGCATGAATACAGTGTATATATGTCAGTGCTACTTTCTCAGTTTGTCCCACTCTCTCCTTCCCGAGGTATGTCCACAAATCTGATCTCCATATCTGCATCTCTATTCTTGCCCTGAAGATAGATAGGTTCATCAGTACCATCTTTCTAGATGTATATATGTGTATGTATGTGTATATATATACATATATATATATATATATATATATATATACTATATTTGTCTTAACATCACAGGTTTAATATCAATGAAGACCTGCAAGCTGAAATTTATTCTAGTTAAAAAAGAATTTTAAAAATATATCTAATTCCCTCTTCTCTATACATTAACTATCCAAATGCACAGGGTAAATGGCATTTCTTTTTTACATTTGTAAGAGAACTCTGGGAACTCAATAAACACTTGTTGACTGATGACTTGAAAGTTATTATCTGTCTCAGGGGAGCTAGACAATCGTTGTATGTCATCTTTATTCATAGGACTATGCAGTGTCTTTTTTGTGTTCTGTTTACAAATCAATCTGAAGGCAAATATATTAGTGCATACATACATTTGGTTTCACTTTCTTATATTTATATGTACATGGATCAACCATAATATGTATTTCTGTTTGTGTATATGTAATATTGGGAGTGAATGAAAGGGAAAGAAAGGCAATGTCATTTATTCTTAATAACATTATATGTGAATCTACTTTTTAAAAACAATGTTGCCTGTACAATTCTCATCAGTATTGAGTATCAGAGAACATAGGATATTCTTTAACATGCAGGAGGAATTGTCCATTCATTCTAGACTGTTAGTTTCTTTATTATAAATGTATTTACGGTAAGCTGCCTAATATGTATACACACACAAACACACGCACACAACCATCAGGTGGCACTAGGAGTAAAGAACCTGCCTACAAATAAAGGAGACATAAGAGACATGGGTTTGATCCCTGGGTTCTTCCCTGGGTAAGAAAGAACCCCTGGAGGAGGGCATGGCAACCCACTTCAGTATTCTTGCCTAGAGAATCCCATGGACAGAGGAGTCTGGTGGGTTATGGTCCATAGAATCACATAAAATCTGCCACGACTGAAGGTCACTTAGCATGAATACAGTGTATATATGTCAGTGCTACTTTCTCAGTTTGTCCCACTCTCTCCTTCCCGAGGTATGTCCACAAATCTGATCTCCATATCTGCATCTCTATTCTTGCCCTGAAGATAGATAGGTTCATCAGTACCATCTTTCTAGATGTATATATGTGTATGTATGTGTATATATATACATATATATATATATATATATATATATATACTATATTTGTCTTAACATCACAGGTTTAATATCAATGAAGACCTGCAAGCTGAAATTCTGAGATTAAAATGCTGAATTCTCTGTCTCTAACATTAAAGACAGGTTATCCCAAATCACAGAACATTAATATTTACTTTATTTAGCTTTCCAGCCCTATACTTAAATTTTTACCTCTTATACACTTAAGAGGACTTCCTAGTGGCTCAGATGTTGAAAAATCCACCTGTGATGTAGGGAACCCCGATTTGATCCCGAGGGGTCAGCAAGATTCCCTGTTGAAAGGAATGGCTACCCAGTCCAGTATTCTTGCTCAGAGAATTCCATGGACAGACGAGCCTGATGGGCACAATCCATGGGGTTACAAAGAGTAGGACAGTACTGAGTGACTAACATTTTCATTTTCTTTCATACACTTAACAAGATAACTCTCTCAGATGGTCGAAGTCTATTTTAAGCACTAAGCAACAGTTTTCAGTCCCTACTCAGCCCTCAGGTAGACATACCTAGTTTGTTTTATAACTATTACGTCGTCTCAGGAAATCCCAAGTATCTAACTCCTCATAATCCAAAGTTAGATACATATTTGTTAGCTTTTTTTTTTGCAACTCTATCCACATTGACCTCAACTCATTTCTTTGTTGATGAACTGAATTCTGAATTTCTTCTACATTCTTTTGATTTCTGAACCACAATGTATGACATTTTAATGCCTTTTTTTAAACAAATTTTTGCCTATACCTTTGAATATTAGTTTAATATTCTACACTCACTTATAGTGGCTTTATTTAAGTATTTCTAATATTTCCAATCTGTCATTACCATGAAGCATATTTTTGTCTATATACTGCATCATTTTTAATTATTTCTTTTGATTAGAGGACTTCCCTGGTGGCTCAGACAGTAAAGAATCCGTCTACAATGCAGAAGGCCTGGGTTTGATCCCTGAGTTGAGAAGATTTCTGGGGGAATAAAGTGGCTACCCAGTCCAGTATTCTTGCTCAGAGAATTCCATGGACAGACGAGCCTGATGGGCACAATCCATGGGGTTACAAAGAGTAGGACAGTACTGAGTGACTAACATTTTCATTTTCTTTCATACACTTAACAAGATAACTCTCTCAGATGGTCGAAGTCTATTTTAAGCACTAAGCAACAGTTTTCAGTCCCTACTCAGCCCTCAGGTAGACATACCTAGTTTGTTTTATAACTATTACGTCGTCTCAGGAAATCCCAAGTATCTAACTCCTCATAATCCAAAGTTAGATACATATTTGTTAGCTTTTTTTTTTGCAACTCTATCCACATTGACCTCAACTCATTTCTTTGTTGATGAACTGAATTCTGAATTTCTTCTACATTCTTTTGATTTCTGAACCACAATGTATGACATTTTAATGCCTTTTTTTAAACAAATTTTTGCCTATACCTTTGAATATTAGTTTAATATTCTACACTCACTTATAGTGGCTTTATTTAAGTATTTCTAATATTTCCAATCTGTCATTACCATGAAGCATATTTTTGTCTATATACTGCATCATTTTTAATTATTTCTTTTGATTAGAGGACTTCCCTGGTGGCTCAGACAGTAAAGAATCCGTCTACAATGCAGAAGGCCTGGGTTTGATCCCTGAGTTGAGAAGATTTCTGGGGGAATAAAGTGGCAACCCACTCCACTATTCTTGCCTGGAGACTCCCACTGGCAGATAAGCCTGGTGGGCTATTAGTCCAACGGGTAACAAAGAGTTAGACATGACTGAGTTACTAACACTTTCAATTAGTAATATTTAAATGTCCATAAAATATTACTTAATATAAGTAGGTATTATAGCAAATTGTGTTACAGAAATACTTTCACAACATCAGTGAAGAACATACTGTATTTAAAATTAACTCGGAAGAGTAGGCCTCATTTATCCCTGAAGAATTGTGGAGCTTTGCAAATTTCATGTAACCCATAATTGCACCAAAAACTATTTATGAGCTAAATAGACTATGTTTCCTAGATAATATTCTCCCTTTTTAAAGTATATTTAGACATTACAACTAATTAAATATAACTTGTTTTAACTATTTCTAAATTTATAGCTTTTTGTTATCATGTACTCTTCAATGGATACTAAAATGCAATTGCATGTACCCAGGATTCTGTAGACCATTTTTATGCTAAAATATGATCATCTTTATATTTCAGTTTTGAAACAAACATTAATAATCCATAATTCTTGATTTCAAGGAGCTCACATTTCAGTGAAGGAAAAACACATGTATGACACAGAGACTAGTTAAGAAACATACTGTTGAAGAGGATGCAGGCGATGACAGGGAGAAATAAAGGGAAGTTATTTCATTCTGGAAAGTTTTAGAAATGCTTCATGAAGGGCTTCCCCTGGTGGTCCAGTGGATAAGGACACCGCCTTGCAGTGCAGGGGGCGCCAGTTCGATCCCTGGCCTGGGAAGATCCCACGTGCCGCAGAGCGGCTGGACTGATGTGTCCAATAGCCGAGCCGGAGTTCTGGAGCGCATACTGCCCAGAGCCGGCGCTCTGCGACGACAGACGCCACCGCAATGGGAGGCCCACAGGAGCCAAAGAACAAAGATGGATGAGAATAGAGAAACGAAAGACCAATAGAAGTGGGCCGCCCGCTCCCCTCCCTCCCCAACCCGACCCCGCCCAAAATAAATAAATAAATAAATCTTTAAAAAAAAAAAAAGAAATGCTTCATGAAATTTTAGTGAGAGTTTAGATAAATGCAATACATAATTGCTTAAGTTGAAATATGATCAATTTTCAACTAAAACTTAGCATCAATTAACACATTTAAATCTATTCTTTTACACAGACTTGCTAAAATATTAAATATTAATATTAAATATTAAATATTTTTTTGTTTATACATTGATTAACCAGGGAGTGACAAAATGCAGACCAAAGGCTAAATCTGGCCACCCTCTTTACTTATTATTTATGTATATTTTGCAGTAGTGACATAGTTCACTAATGCAACTAAAACCATGTGGTCATAAATCTGAAAATATTAGCTCTTGGTCTTTCCAGCAACATTTGCTGACTCCTGTACCATTTAAATTTGGTGTTAGGCATTCCTGGAATATTCACCCACAATTTCTAATTTTCCTCACCTTTCACTGCTTCTGGTTAATTACCACAGTCACTGGCCATGGAATTAGTCTCATTCTCCTAGACACTATTCCTCTGAAGCACCTAATCAAAGAAAGGCTTGATCATCCATTTTTTAAAATGGCAGAACTGCTTCCCCTTTCCCTTTTAGAGTTTAGCTGCCTGAACTAATTTACACCCAAAGGTTAATTAGTCCCTTAACCGAATCTCCTATATGTTGTCTTTGCTACATTTGGAAAATGGCCACATTTAATTGCCTTTGAAAAAGACTTTCTCAGACAAGAATAAAACATTGCATATGGAAATATTCAAGATTCTTAAACAGAGTCAAAATATTCCTGACTTCTGGGAACTTAGCATCTGAATATATTGAAGAGTTTGGAAATAAAATACTCTTCTCTAGTAAACCAAAGATTCTTCATCATAAAAAAATGTAGAGTGGAAGTAATTTTTATACTCTCAAAAGTCTATTCACAGAAAAGTAATATGAGCCTGATTCAAGATTTATGTCCTTATGTGTCTTTATTTTTTAGGTAAAAGAAATCAAATTATGAACATTCATTAAAGGCTTCCTTTGCTTATCTCAGACAGTAAAGAATCTTCCTGCTATGAGCGACCCGGGATCCATTCAAGTTCAAGAAGATCCCCTGGAGAAAGGCACACCAACCCACTCCAGTATTCTTGCTGGGAAAATCCCATGGACAGAGGAGCCTTACAGGCTACAATCCATGGGGTCACAAAGAGTCAGACATAACTGAGCAACTAACACTTACTCTGCATTAATGGGCTTCCCAGATGGTGCTAATGGTATAGAATCCACTTTCCAATGCAGGAAACACAAGAAACCTGGGTTCCATTTCTGGGTCAGGAAGATCCCTTGGAGTAGGAAATAGCAACCTGCTCCAGCATTGTTGCCTGGGAAATTCCATGGACAGAAGAACCTGATAGTTCACTGTCCATGTGGTCACAAAGAGTCAGACAGACTGAGTGGCTGAGCACACAAGAACAATGAATTAAACAGGGAAAGAGATATCGTCCCCAGCTCTAAAATGTTTATGTTTACAGAGAAGATGCACATTTCCCAAAGCAATTGTGATGAAACATGCTACCCTAAATTCTACAAGAATTAAATTTTGCATGATGGGAGCATAATAGATTTATTTAGCACCTGGATATTCACCCCCCCGCTTCTGGTTAATTACCACAGTCACTGGCCATGGAATTAGTCTCATTCTCCTAGACACTATTCCTCTGAAGCACCTAATCAAAGAAAGGCTTGATCATCCATTTTTTAAAATGGCAGAACTGCTTCCCTTTCCTTTTAGAGTTTAGCTGCCTGAACTAATTTACACCCAAAGGTTAATTAGTCCCTTAACCGAATCTCCTATATGTTGTCTTTGCTACATTTGGAAAATGGCCACATTTAATTGCCTTTGAAAAAGACTTTCTCAGACAAGAATAAAACATTGCATATGGAAATATTCAAGATTCTTAAACAGAGTCAAAATATTCCTGACTTCTGGGAACTTAGCATCTGAATATATTGAAGAGTTTGGAAATAAAATACTCTTCTCTAGTAAACCAAAGATTCTTCATCATAAAGAAATGTAGAGTGGAAGTAATTTTTATACTCTCAAAAGTCTATTCACAGAAAAGTAATATGAGCCTGATTCAAGATTTATGTCCTTATGTGTCTTTATTTTTTAGGTAAAAGAAATCAAATTATGAACATTCATTAAAGGCTTCCTTTGCTTATCTCAGACAGTAAAGAATCTTCCTGCTATGAGCGACCCGGGATCCATTCAAGTTCAAGAAGATCCCCTGGAGAAAGGCACACCAACCCACTCCAGTATTCTTGCTGGGAAAATCCCATGGACAGAGGAGCCTTACAGGCTACAATCCATGGGGTCACAAAGAGTCAGACATAACTGAGCAACTAACACTTACTCTGCATTAATGGGCTTCCCAGATGGTGCTAATGGTATAGAATCCACTTTCCAATGCAGGAAACACAAGAAACCTGGGTTCCATTTCTGGGTCAGGAAGATCCCTTGGAGTAGGAAATAGCAACCTGCTCCAGCATTGTTGCCTGGGAAATTCCATGGACAGAAGAACCTGATAGTTCACTGTCCATGTGGTCACAAAGAGTCAGACAGACTGAGTGGCTGAGCACACAAGAACAATGAATTAAACAGGGAAAGAGATATCGTCCCCAGCTCTAAAATGTTTATGTTTACAGAGAAGATGCACATTTCCCAAAGCAATTGTGATGAAACATGCTACCCTAAATTCTACAAGAATTAAATTTTGCATGATGGGAGCATAATAGATTAATTCAGACTGGAAGATCCAAGTAGATTCATTGAGAAAGTGGCATTAATAGAACCTTGAAATATGGGCGGATATTTTTTGACATAGAAAAGAAAATGAGCTTTCTTAATCCAGGGAACAAGTAAGCCAAATATCCAAACTAAACATTAACATATTTGGCATTACTAGTTTATGGATGTAATGTGGTTGCAAATGTTCTTACTGACACCTTGGTCAATAATATAATTATTTGTTCAAGTCATGTGTTCAAACTTTGGCACTACATGTAAATACTCATTGCTGGTTTCAAGATAGAGTTCTAATTTGAAGCACTCACTAAAATCAAACCAAAAAGAAAGAAAGGAAATGGAAAATATGTCTTTTCATGGTACTTTAGAAAAAGATTAATCTGCTTCAGTAACATTCAAACACAGCAACAGGTAGCAAAGTGCCTTTTCTCCTTTGCCCTGTTAGGTTCCATCTTTCTTGTATTCTTAATAGTATTTTGTTTGAGAATATGCACAGTGTCACAAATAGATTTTTATGTGTAAAACTATAAAAGTCATTAGTCCTGAATTTTCTTCAACCATAGTTTATAAACAAAGAGCTATTATATTTTTCTAGCAAGCACTTATCTCACATTAAACACACATACAGCCCAATTCCAGAAGGACACCAAGTGCCCTCACTCAGGAAGCCAGCTGAACTGAAGGAGCCACAATACCATCTAGTGTTCAGCTAAGCAGAGTCTCTACAAATGTAGAGAAAAACTTTTTAAAAAAAAAAAAAATTCTGGGTTCCATTTCTGGGTCAGGAAGATCCCTTGAGTAGGAAATAGCAACCTGCTCCAGCATTGTTGCCTGGGAAATTCCATGGACAGAAGAACCTGATAGTTCACTGTCCATGTGGTCACAAAGAGTCAGACAGACTGAGTGGCTGAGCACACAAGAACAATGAATTAAACAGGGAAAGAGATATCGTCCCCAGCTCTAAAATGTTTATGTTTACAGAGAAGATGCACATTTCCCAAAGCAATTGTGATGAAACATGCTACCCTAAATTCTACAAGAATTAAATTTTGCATGATGGGAGCATAATAGATTAATTCAGACTGGAAGATCCAAGTAGATTCATTGAGAAAGTGGCATTAATAGAACCTTGAAATATGGGCGGATATTTTTTGACATAGAAAAGAAAATGAGCTTTCTTAATCCAGGGAACAAGTAAGCCAAATATCCAAACTAAACATTAACATATTTGGCATTACTAGTTTATGGATGTAATGTGGTTGCAAATGTTCTTACTGACACCTTGGTCAATAATATAATTATTTGTTCAAGTCATGTGTTCAAACTTTGGCACTACATGTAAATACTCATTGCTGGTTTCAAGATAGAGTTCTAATTTGAAGCACTCACTAAAATCAAACCAAAAAGAAAGAAAGGAAATGGAAAATATGTCTTTTCATGGTACTTTAGAAAAAGATTAATCTGCTTCAGTAACATTCAAACACAGCAACAGGTAGCAAAGTGCCTTTTCTCCTTTGCCCTGTTAGGTTCCATCTTTCTTGTATTCTTAATAGTATTTTGTTTGAGAATATGCACAGTGTCACAAATAGATTTTTATGTGTAAAACTATAAAAGTCATTAGTCCTGAATTTTCTTCAACCATAGTTTATAAACAAAGAGCTATTATATTTTTCTAGCAAGCACTTATCTCACATTAAACACACATACAGCCCAATTCCAGAAGGACACCAAGTGCCCCTCACTCAGGAAGCCAGCTGAACTGAAGGAGCCACAATACCATCTAGTGTTCAGCTAAGCAGAGTCTCTACAAATGTAGAGAAAAAACTAGATTAAATTAAAGTGGAGAAAATAATGGAAGATAAAACCCTGTGCCCTCTTTATAAAATAATCTGAGAAATATTAATAAACATGCTGTCTAGCATGAGCACTCTCTACTGTCTTCTTTTTATTAATTTTGGAACCAAACTTGTCCAAAAAAATGTACCTGTCTCCTCAGCATATTTTATCTAAGTATACAATAGTCTGTCATTGTCCTGCTAAGACTGAGCCCTTTTATTAACCCATCAGGCTAAAGTTGTATTTCTTAACAATGTGACTATTGGACGGAGACCACGTTGAGCCACAGTAGTATCATTCAGTAAAATTATCAGTGATACAATTCAGCAGCTATTCATCCTTGTTTGCATTATCTGTGCTAAGTCTCTTTTCACTGATTCTTTCTTTCTGTCGTTCACTGCAGTCCACAAGTTGACATTTTTCCAAATTGGACTGAGTTGTTCTAGGAAGCCATGTATCTCCGGATATATTTTATCTCTACGTTTAAAGGAAATCTGTAAAAGGAGAAATCTGCATGGGCTTTGTAAAAGGGAGTCCTGCTTATACTGTAGGCTCCCTGGGTGTCAGCTGTTCAGTCGCAAAGTCATGTCTGATTCTTTCCAATCCTTTTGACAATAGCACACCAGGTTCCCTGTGCCTCACTGTCTCCTGGAACTGAGCGTCAGAGTCCTTTCTCATGAATGTACCTTTTCTGAAAATGAAAGTTCAAGTAATTGCTTACATTGACTGGGAAGCCAAGAACTACTTTGAACAGATTTACGATAAAACTGCTCATTTCATCTTTTTATACGACACGCAATGTCTTCACGATCATATCACGAGACCTCTGATTTGAGAAAGGGATTTGTATTTCTTCAACTGACAAAGATGTATGCACAAAAGTAACCCCCAAAGTAAATGATATCTGGCATCTGACTTTGAATGTATCTTGCTATCTTAAAATGGTACTGATAGAATTTACTCTTGTGCTGTAGCATGTTTTACATTACTTAAGCCACATCTTTTCTAACGTATTTTGACAGCTTTACTAAGATATAGCTGCCACATAATATGCTACATCTATTTAAAATCCACAATGTAATCACAAGTGGTACTAACAGTAAAGAATCTGCCCTGCCAATGCAGGAGACTTTTAAGAGTGAGTTCGATCCCAGGGTTGAGAAGATCCCCTGGAGAAGGACACAGCAATCCACTCCAGTTTTCTTGCCTGGAGAATCCCAAGGAGAGAGGAGTCTGGCGGGCTACAGTACATGGGGTCACAAAGAGTCAGACATAAATGAAGCAATTTAGCAACACACACAATCATTTCTAACATATATATATATATATATATATATATATATATATATATATATACATATACATATAGCATATATATGTATATATATATGCTACCATGAATCCATCATTACAACCAAAACAATGAACATATCTGTTATTCTCCAAAATTTGTTCCTGTCCCAATGGAGTTTTGCTCTCTACTTTCCATCCCAGATGCTGCAAGATGAACTGTGACTCCCTTTTGACTCTTTGAGACTGCATGGGGTATAACCCATCAAGCTCCTCTGTTCATGGGATTTTCCCAGCAATAATATTAAGTAGGTTGCTATTTCCTTCTCCAGAGGATCTTCTGGACCCAAAGACTGAACCTGAGGTCTCCTGCATTGCAGGCAGATTTTTTACCATCTGAACCACAGTGGAAGTCTACTCTTCAAATTCATATGTTAAAGCTCTAACCTGCAGTAGCACAGAATGTAACTCCATTTGGAGACAAGGTCCTTAAAGACGTGATTAAGTTAAGATCGTTAAGGTGGGCTCTAGTCCAACCTGACTGGTGTCCTTACAACAAGGGGAAACTTAGACACACAAGGAAAGGGCAAGACCACACAAACATAGAGGAAAGGTCATGCGCAGGCACAAGGAAACACACATCTCTGTAAGTCAAAGACGGAGGCCTCAGAATGCAATGAAGTTTGCAGAAAACTTGACGTCAGACTTCTAGCCCCAGAATGGTAAGAAAATTTCTTCAACTGACAAAGATGTATGCACAAAAGTAACCCCCAAAGTAAATGATATCTGGCATCTGACTTTGAATGTATCTTGCTATCTTAAAATGGTACTGATAGAATTTACTCTTGTGCTGTAGCATGTTTTACATTACTTAAGCCACATCTTTTCTAACGTATTTTGACAGCTTTACTAAGATATAGCTGCCACATAATATGCTACATCTATTTAAAATCCACAATGTAATCACAAGTGGTACTAACAGTAAAGAATCTGCCCTGCCAATGCAGGAGACTTTTAAGAGTGAGTTCGATCCCAGGGTTGAGAAGATCCCCTGGAGAAGGACACAGCAATCCACTCCAGTTTTCTTGCCTGGAGAATCCCAAGGAGAGAGGAGTCTGGCGGGCTACAGTACATGGGGTCACAAAGAGTCAGACATAAATGAAGCAATTTAGCAACACACACAATCATTTCTAACATATATATATATATATATATATATATATATATATATATATATACATATACATATAGCATATATATGTATATATATATGCTACCATGAATCCATCATTACAACCAAAACAATGAACATATCTGTTATTCTCCAAAATTTGTTCCTGTCCCAATGGAGTTTTGCTCTCTACTTTCCATCCCAGATGCTGCAAGATGAACTGTGACTCCCTTTTGACTCTTTGAGACTGCATGGGGTATAACCCATCAAGCTCCTCTGTTCATGGGATTTTCCCAGCAATAATATTAAGTAGGTTGCTATTTCCTTCTCCAGAGGATCTTCTGGACCCAAAGACTGAACCTGAGGTCTCCTGCATTGCAGGCAGATTTTTTACCATCTGAACCACAGTGGAAGTCTACTCTTCAAATTCATATGTTAAAGCTCTAACCTGCAGTAGCACAGAATGTAACTCCATTTGGAGACAAGGTCCTTAAAGACGTGATTAAGTTAAGATCGTTAAGGTGGGCTCTAGTCCAACCTGACTGGTGTCCTTACAACAAGGGGAAACTTAGACACACAAGGAAAGGGCAAGACCACACAAACATAGAGGAAAGGTCATGCGCAGGCACAAGGAAACACACATCTCTGTAAGTCAAAGACGGAGGCCTCAGAATGCAATGAAGTTTGCAGAAAACTTGACGTCAGACTTCTAGCCCCAGAATGGTAAGAAAATGAAATTATATTGTTTAAATCACCCTGTCTGTGGTATTTTGTCAGGGCAGGCCTAGCATATAAGGCAACAACTTTCTGTTACTACAGATGAGATGACTTTTCTGTGTGTGTGCGTGCATGCTAAGTTGTTAAGATGTGTATGACTGCATGCAACCCTGTGGACCATTGCCCTCCAGGCTACTCTGTCTGTCAGATTTCCCAGGCAAGAATACTGGAGTGTTACCACTTTCTTCTTTAGGGGATCTTCCCAATCCAAGGTTTGGACCTGCAGACATCTCCTGCATTGGCAGGTGGCTTCTTTGCCACTGACCTACTAGGAAAGCCCCAGGTTCAATTTTCTAGAATTCTATAGAAATGTACTCTCTTTCATCTGGCTTTTTCCACCCAGCAGTACTTCCTTTGAGATACCATGTTGTTGCTGTATCAATACTTTTCTTTTCATCCTGAGTAATATTCCATTGATTATACCACAGTTCACTCATCTATTCACCTACTGTTAGACGTTTCTGTTGTTTTCTGGTTGGGACTACTACAGATAAAACTGTTGTTGACAATTATTTACAAGTCTTTTCATGGACATGTGACTTCATTTTTGTGGGGCTCTGAATTGAAAAAGGACCGTTTTAAGCATAAAGAAGCTTAAGCACATGTTTGCAGTTTGGAGCTAAGATGGCGCCTACAGGAAGAGGCAGGGCGTGATCTAAATTGTTAATTGATTGTCAAAATTTCTGATTGGTTCCCCTGGCTTCCGCGCTCGTGAATGACTGCTTGGCCTTTAGCTTGATTGGTGTAATCTATAGGAAGTCCCGTGCAAAACCCCCTTCACTTGCCTATAAAAGCTGTGAATCTTCATTAATAAAGCGGAACTCCATTTGGAGACAAGGTCCTTAAAGACGTGATTAAGTTAAGATCGTTAAGGTGGGCTCTAGTCCAACCTGACTGGTGTCCTTACAACAAGGGGAAACTTAGACACACAAGGAAAGGGCAAGACCACACAAACATAGAGGAAAGGTCATGCGCAGGCACAAGGAAACACACATCTCTGTAAGTCAAAGACGGAGGCCTCAGAATGCAATGAAGTTTGCAGAAAACTTGACGTCAGACTTCTAGCCCCAGAATGGTAAGAAAATGAAATTATATTGTTTAAATCACCCTGTCTGTGGTATTTTGTCAGGGCAGGCCTAGCATATAAGGCAACAACTTTCTGTTACTACAGATGAGATGACTTTTCTGTGTGTGTGCGTGCATGCTAAGTTGTTAAGATGTGTATGACTGCATGCAACCCTGTGGACCATTGCCCTCCAGGCTACTCTGTCTGTCAGATTTCCCAGGCAAGAATACTGGAGTGTTACCACTTTCTTCTTTAGGGGATCTTCCCAATCCAAGGTTTGGACCTGCAGACATCTCCTGCATTGGCAGGTGGCTTCTTTGCCACTGACCTACTAGGAAAGCCCCAGGTTCAATTTTCTAGAATTCTATAGAAATGTACTCTCTTTCATCTGGCTTTTTCCACCCAGCAGTACTTCCTTTGAGATACCATGTTGTTGCTGTATCAATACTTTTCTTTTCATCCTGAGTAATATTCCATTGATTATACCACAGTTCACTCATCTATTCACCTACTGTTAGACGTTTCTGTTGTTTTCTGGTTGGGACTACTACAGATAAAACTGTTGTTGACAATTATTTACAAGTCTTTTCATGGACATGTGACTTCATTTTTGTGGGGCTCTGAATTGAAAAAGGACCGTTTTAAGCATAAAGAAGCTTAAGCACATGTTTGCAGTTTGGAGCTAAGATGGCGCCTACAGGAAGAGGCAGGGCGTGATCTAAATTGTTAATTGATTGTCAAAATTTCTGATTGGTTCCCCTGGCTTCCGCGCTCGTGAATGACTGCTTGGCCTTTAGCTTGATTGGTGTAATCTATAGGAAGTCCCGTGCAAAACCCCCTTCACTTGCCTATAAAAGCTGTGAATCTTCATTAATAAAGCGGAACTACTTCGATGGAACCCCTGTCGCGTCTGATTGTCCCCTACCTGAGCCAGGGGGCTGCGGGGCGGGCAGTTCAAGATTTGCCTTTCTCTGAGATCTCCCGGTTCAGCCGGGGGCAATCCCACTGCCTTCCCTTTCTGCGGAAGGTCCCCGCAATTTTGTGTGAATATCTAGAACTTAAAGGTCTGAGTCATATGATTGGTGTGCTTGCGCTCAGTTGTGTATGATTCTTTGTAGCTTCATGAAGGGTAGCCACCACACTCTTCTGTCCATGGAATTCTCCAGTCAAGAATACTGGAGTGGGTCTAGCTTTTTAAGAAACTGCTGAACTATTTTCCAAGACTACTGTATTCTACATTCCCACCAGTAGTCTTTGAGAGTTTCAGTAGCCTCACATTTTTGCCGAAAATTGGTACTGTCAATCTTTTAAAATTTTAGACTTCCTAATAAATATATAAAGTATATCACTGTGCTTTATAATCTATATTATATTAAGACAGTGGTATTGAGTGTATTCTCATGTGCTTATTCGCCAAAAGTATATCTTCTAAGATAATGTGTCTAGTCAATTTTTTTTTTTTTCATTTTATGCTGCTTGTTTTCTCTTTAATGAGCTTTGAGAGGTTTTTTTTTTTTTACAATTTGAATAAAGTCTCTTAGTGATTTGCAAATGTGTCCTTCTGGTCTGTGGCTTATCATTTCATTCTCTTAGTGTCGTTCACAGAGCAGAAAATTGTGATTTTAGTGATATCAGTTTCTCAATTTATTCTTTTATGGATTCTTTTATGGATCATGCTTCTGGAATTGCATCTGTGAAATCATTGCATAGCTTCTGGTCAAAAAGACTTTTTCTGATGTTCTAGTATTTGTATAATTTTCAGATTTAAATTTATGTATGCATATCATTTGAGTTAATAATAATCTATGACTATTTTTTGGCTGTTATAGGTATAATCACTGAAGATAATGATGCTTTCATTTGTAAATGTTCTTCCACCACTATTACCTGTTTCCATCTGCATTCTACCTCTTTCTTTCTTCACATCATTTTATCCAAGACTTAGACCTCATTCCTTTCTAGGTAATCACGTTTCTTGCTATATCAACAATACTAACATGGTCCAGATCCTTTTCTGGTTTATTTCCTTCACATATACGCAAGCTTAACCCCTTTCTATTAAAAATAAAAAGTAATAAAACATTTTGTTGAACCCACATAGCACTGAAGAATTGATGCCTTTGAACTGTGGGGTAGAGAGTCCATTGGACTGCAAGGAGATCAAACCAGTCAATCCTAAAGAAAATCAACCCTGAATATTCACTGGAAGGACTGATGCCTAAGCAGAAGCTCTAATACTTTGGCCACCTGATGTGAAGAGATGACTCATTGCAAAAGACCCTGATGTTGGGAAATAAAGAAGGCAAAAGGAGAATGGGACAACAGAGCATGAGATAGTTGGATGGCATCACTGAGCCAAGGCACATGAGTCTGAGCAAGTTCCTGGAGATGGTGAAGGACAGGTAGGACCTGTCCATGGGGTCAGAAAGGTCAGAAATTGCATATATTGTGCTTTATTCATTTATATTAAGACAGTGGTATTGAGTGTATTCTCATGTGCTTATTCGCCAAAAGTATATCTTCTAAGATAATGTGTCTAGTCAATTTTTTTTTTTTTCATTTTATGCTGCTTGTTTTCTCTTTAATGAGCTTTGAGAGGTTTTTTTTTTTTTACAATTTGAATAAAGTCTCTTAGTGATTTGCAAATGTGTCCTTCTGGTCTGTGGCTTATCATTTCATTCTCTTAGTGTCGTTCACAGAGCAGAAAATTGTGATTTTAGTGATATCAGTTTCTCAATTTATTCTTTTATGGATTCTTTTATGGATCATGCTTCTGGAATTGCATCTGTGAAATCATTGCATAGCTTCTGGTCAAAAAGACTTTTTCTGATGTTCTAGTATTTGTATAATTTTCAGATTTAAATTTATGTATGCATATCATTTGAGTTAATAATAATCTATGACTATTTTTTGGCTGTTATAGGTATAATCACTGAAGATAATGATGCTTTCATTTGTAAATGTTCTTCCACCACTATTACCTGTTTCCATCTGCATTCTACCTCTTTCTTTCTTCACATCATTTTATCCAAGACTTAGACCTCATTCCTTTCTAGGTAATCACGTTTCTTGCTATATCAACAATACTAACATGGTCCAGATCCTTTTCTGGTTTATTTCCTTCACATATACGCAAGCTTAACCCCTTTCTATTAAAAATAAAAAGTAATAAAACATTTTGTTGAACCCACATAGCACTGAAGAATTGATGCCTTTGAACTGTGGGGTAGAGAGTCCATTGGACTGCAAGGAGATCAAACCAGTCAATCCTAAAGAAAATCAACCCTGAATATTCACTGGAAGGACTGATGCCTAAGCAGAAGCTCTAATACTTTGGCCACCTGATGTGAAGAGATGACTCATTGCAAAAGACCCTGATGTTGGGAAATAAAGAAGGCAAAAGGAGAATGGGACAACAGAGCATGAGATAGTTGGATGGCATCACTGAGCCAAGGCACATGAGTCTGAGCAAGTTCCTGGAGATGGTGAAGGACAGGTAGGCCTGACATGCTTCAGTCCATGGGGTCAGAAAGAGTCAGACACAATTTTGCAACTGACTTGAACTGAGCTTTCTCAAGAAGCGAAGTGAAGTGAAGTTAAATTCACTTAATCATGTCCAACTCTTTGTGACCTATGGACGAGCCATGGAATTCTCCAAGCAGGAATACTGGAGTAGTAACCTTTCCCTACCGTAGTGGATCTTCCCAACCCAAGGAACAAACTTAGGTCTCCCACATTGCAGGTGGATTCTTTACAGTCCGAGCCACCAGGGAAGGCCCAAGAATACTAGAGTGGGTACCCTATCCCTTCTCCAGGGGATCTTCTTGACCCAGGATTTGAACCAGGGTCTCTTGCACTGAAGGCAGATTCATTACCAGCTGAGATATAAGGGAAGCCCACACCTTAATTGTTTCCCTATCTGTATAACCCTACTCACTCTTCTATATTATTTCCTCTCTTTCTGTTATTTGAAATACATTTTCCCTGTATTTTCTCTTCTCATTGTACTGGTGACCATAAGCAAAGTCAAGGATTCTCCTGATCCCTTAACACAATTAATATTCTATGTATGGTCCAAACTATTATAACTAGACATATTGTTAACTTCACACTGTTTATTTCCAATAGGAATGTCAATTGCAATATGTGCCAAATTTAACTCATTCTTCTTTGACCCAAACATGCACAACATTTATGAATGATGGTAGTGGATGGTTTAGCACTCACCTTGTCACCTAAATCAGAAACCTGTGCCCCCATTTAACTCACCTTGTATAATAAAACATTATGTTGAACCCACATAGCACTGAAGAATTGATGCCTTTGAACTGTGGGGTAGAGAGTCCATTGGACTGCAAGGAGATCAAACCAGTCAATCCTAAAGAAAATCAACCCTGAATATTCACTGGAAGGACTGATGCCTAAGCAGAAGCTCTAATACTTTGGCCACCTGATGTGAAGAGATGACTCATTGCAAAAGACCCTGATGTTGGGAAATAAAGAAGGCAAAAGGAGAATGGGACAACAGAGCATGAGATAGTTGGATGGCATCACTGAGCCAAGGCACATGAGTCTGAGCAAGTTCCTGGAGATGGTGAAGGACAGGTAGGCCTGACATGCTTCAGTCCATGGGGTCAGAAAGAGTCAGACACAATTTTGCAACTGACTTGAACTGAGCTTTCTCAAGAAGCGAAGTGAAGTGAAGTTAAATTCACTTAATCATGTCCAACTCTTTGTGACCTATGGACGAGCCATGGAATTCTCCAAGCAGGAATACTGGAGTAGTAACCTTTCCCTACCGTAGTGGATCTTCCCAACCCAAGGAACAAACTTAGGTCTCCCACATTGCAGGTGGATTCTTTACAGTCCGAGCCACCAGGGAAGGCCCAAGAATACTAGAGTGGGTACCCTATCCCTTCTCCAGGGGATCTTCTTGACCCAGGATTTGAACCAGGGTCTCTTGCACTGAAGGCAGATTCATTACCAGCTGAGATATAAGGGAAGCCCACACCTTAATTGTTTCCCTATCTGTATAACCCTACTCACTCTTCTATATTATTTCCTCTCTTTCTGTTATTTGAAATACATTTTCCCTGTATTTTCTCTTCTCATTGTACTGGTGACCATAAGCAAAGTCAAGGATTCTCCTGATCCCTTAACACAATTAATATTCTATGTATGGTCCAAACTATTATAACTAGACATATTGTTAACTTCACACTGTTTATTTCCAATAGGAATGTCAATTGCAATATGTGCCAAATTTAACTCATTCTTCTTTGACCCAAACATGCACAACATTTATGAATGATGGTAGTGGATGGTTTAGCACTCACCTTGTCACCTAAATCAGAAACCTGTGATTCAACTTTAATCTCACCTTCATTCTCCACAAGAAAATTAATGAATTTATGACAATTATATTTCTTATGTATGTCTCCAACTCATGTTTCTTCTCTATATTATCTTTCCTACCCTCATTATATCTCATCTGAAGTTTTGGAACAGACTTTAAATGGTCCCACAGAATCTAGTCCTTATTCTATACAAATACAACTTTCATACTGATACTCAGGCAAAGTTTCTGACAGATATATCTGTTCATAGGAACAACATGTAAAACCATGCATACCCACTGGCTGTAGGAAAAAATGTACCCATTCTCACTTAACAATGTATGCTTTCTGTGATCTGAGTATCCTATATTTACCAGTCATGCTCTTAAATCTTCTCACAATAACTTCTGTATATGAATTCTCTTTTTTTGAGGGGGGGTGGGGGAGTTGGAGAGGGAGGGGGGCAGGCAGGCCCCTTCTATTGATCTTTAATTTATTCAGTTTCATCCATCTTTCTTCTTTGACTCGTGTGGGCCTCCCATCACTGTGGCCTATGTTGTCACAGAGCACTGGCTCTGGGCGCATGTGCTCCAGAGCTCTGGCTCGGTAATTGGACACATCGGTCCAGCTGCTCCGCAGCACGTGGGATCTTCCCAGGCCAGGGATTGAACCGGTGTCCCTTGCACTGCAAGGCAGTGTCCTTACCCACTGGACCACCACAGAAGCCCATCTATATGAATTCTGAGAGCCATCTACAATTAACTTCATAGATTTGAACATCGCATTTTAATATGCCACCAATCCTTAATCCATGGTATGTACATATTCCTGAAATGGCCTTCCCTTTTATGTCCTTTGATGATCAATACACATCCTGAAAACAGCAGCTCAAACTTTATTTTGCATAGATATTCTCATGACTCAGAAAAACGTAGGTGAGTATTCATGCTTTCCCTAAGCATGTACTTCCATGGTACCCTTAATATAGTATATAGTAACTATATTTTTGTCTATTTGTCCTCACTGTTACATTTGAGGCACAAGTCAGTTCATGCTTTTGTTTACATGCTCAGTACCTATGACAGTCTTTGGCGCACAGAAGGTTCTCAATTGATTTGTTGAAGGAGTGGTCTGTTTTTCTCTTTTTCCCAGAGAGTTCTGTTTAAGGAGAGATCATTTGCAATCAAGGATATAAAAATGACCCTTTCTCTTTAAGGACAAACGCATTGGGTGTGTTCTAAAAACTTTGATTGAAACTATAAAATACCTTTTGCATCCGGATGACAAAAAGTAGGTTAATTGAGAATAGAGTAAACATTCAATCCTTTAAAGTTAGGTATTCACTCATAAACTCAAAACACAGTAATAGTATTCAAAACCAGCAAATATATTCATCTGAAAAGGTAAAATACATTCTGTTTGCTTAGAGAATGAATGCTGCTTTTGCTGTTTTGCTCCCTGGTCTTTATGATTATTTAAGTGGTGATAATCTGGTTGCTAAGTCATGTTTCTCTTGCGACCCCATGGGCTGTAGACTAGACCACTAGGCTCCTCAGTTCATGGTATTTCCCAGGCAAGAATACTAGAGAGGGTTTCCATTTTCTTCTCCAGGGGATCTTTTAGACCCAGGAATTGAAGCTGCATTTCTGGTATTGGCAGGCTGACTCTTTACCACTGAGCCACCAGGGAAGCAGATTATACAAATAAAACTTGATTATTTAAGATTTTTGTTGGTTTGTTTTGTCTTTATCACTGCAATGAGCCTCCATACATATTTCTTCAGGCACTCTATCAGATCTAATCCCTTTAATCTACTTATCACTTCCACTGTATGATCACAAGAGATTTGATTTAGTTCATACCTGAATGGCCTAATGGCTTTCCCTACTTTCTTCAATTGAAATCTGAATTATTCAATATTGAGTTTGTGATATGAGCCACAGTCAGTTCCCAATCTGGTTTTTGCTAACTGTGTAGAACTTCTCCATCTTCAGCTGCAAAGGATATAATTAATCTGATTTCAGTATTGACTATCTGGTGAAGTCCATGTGTAGAGTCATCAGTTGTGTTGTTGTATCCATGGACTTCATAGTATATAGTAACTATATTTTTTTGTTTTTATTTTTTTCCTTTTTTTTTTCCACTGTTACATTTGAGGCACAAGTCAGTTCATGCTTTTGTTTACATGCTCAGTACCTATGACAGTCTTTGGCGCACAGAAGGTTCTCAATTGATTTGTTGAAGGAGTGGTCTGTTTTTCTCTTTTTCCCAGAGAGTTCTGTTTAAGGAGAGATCATTTGCAATCAAGGATATAAAAATGACCCTTTCTCTTTAAGGACAAACGCATTGGGTGTGTTCTAAAAACTTTGATTGAAACTATAAAATACCTTTTGCATCCGGATGACAAAAAGTAGGTTAATTGAGAATAGAGTAAACATTCAATCCTTTAAAGTTAGGTATTCACTCATAAACTCAAAACACAGTAATAGTATTCAAAACCAGCAAATATATTCATCTGAAAAGGTAAAATACATTCTGTTTGCTTAGAGAATGAATGCTGCTTTTGCTGTTTTGCTCCCTGGTCTTTATGATTATTTAAGTGGTGATAATCTGGTTGCTAAGTCATGTTTCTCTTGCGACCCCATGGGCTGTAGACTAGACCACTAGGCTCCTCAGTTCATGGTATTTCCCAGGCAAGAATACTAGAGAGGGTTTCCATTTTCTTCTCCAGGGGATCTTTTAGACCCAGGAATTGAAGCTGCATTTCTGGTATTGGCAGGCTGACTCTTTACCACTGAGCCACCAGGGAAGCAGATTATACAAATAAAACTTGATTATTTAAGATTTTTGTTGGTTTGTTTTGTCTTTATCACTGCAATGAGCCTCCATACATATTTCTTCAGGCACTCTATCAGATCTAATCCCTTTAATCTACTTATCACTTCCACTGTATGATCACAAGAGATTTGATTTAGTTCATACCTGAATGGCCTAATGGCTTTCCCTACTTTCTTCAATTGAAATCTGAATTATTCAATATTGAGTTTGTGATATGAGCCACAGTCAGTTCCCAATCTGGTTTTTGCTAACTGTGTAGAACTTCTCCATCTTCAGCTGCAAAGGATATAATTAATCTGATTTCAGTATTGACTATCTGGTGAAGTCCATGTGTAGAGTCATCAGTTGTGTTGTTGGAAGAAGCTGTTTGCTATGAGCAGTGTGTTCTCTCGGCAAAACCCTGTTAGACTCTGTCCTGATTCATTTTGTACTCCTAGGCCCGATTTGCCTGTTACTTTGGGTTACTTTTGACTTGCTACTTTTTCCCATATAGTCAAAGCTATCATTTTCCCATTAGTAATATATGGTGTGAGAATTGGACCATAAAGAAGGCTGAGCACCAAAGAACTGATACTTTTTGCCTTATGGTGTTGGAGAAGACTCTTGGGAGTCCCTTCAACTGCAAGGAGATAAGATTAATCAATCCTAAGGAAATCAACCCTGAATATTCATTGGAAGAACTGATCTTGAAGCTGAGGTTCCAATACTTTGGCCATCTGATGCAAACAGATGACTTTGTTGGAAAAGATCCTGATGCTGGGGAAAATAGAAGGCAGAAGAAGACGAGGATGACAGAAGATGAGATGATTGGATGGCATCACGGAGTCAATGGACATGAGCTGAGCAATCTCTGGGAGATGGTGAAGGACAGGGAGGCCTGGCATGCTGCAGTCCATAGGGTCTCAAAGAGTTGGACATGATGGTGTGACTGAACTAACTATTTTTTAGTTCTAATAATTTGTTTCAACTTAATAGTTAATGTTTGGACATAAAATTAGAATAAGAGGTGTAAACTTAGGAAAGTAATTTTAAATAATAGTACCACTGAGCCACCAGGGAAGCAGATTATACAAATAAAACTTGATTATTTAAGATTTTTGTTGGTTTGTTTTGTCTTTATCACTGCAATGAGCCTCCATACATATTTCTTCAGGCACTCTATCAGATCTAATCCCTTTAATCTACTTATCACTTCCACTGTATGATCACAAGAGATTTGCTTTAGTTCTATTCGCTATCTCTAATCCCTTTAATCTACTTACACTTCACTGATTATCAAGATTTAAAGTTTTGGGGAATTTTTTTTTTAAAAAAGCCCACAGTCAGTTCCCAATCTGGTTTTTGCTAACTGTGTAGAACTTCTCCATCTTCAGCTGCAAAGGATATAATTAATCTGATTTCAGTATTGACTATCTGGTGAAGTCCATGTGTAGAGTCATCAGTTGTGTTGTTGGAAGAAGCTGTTTGCTATGAGCAGTGTGTTCTCTCGGCAAAACCCTGTTAGACTTTGTCCTGATTCATTTTGTACTCCTAGGCCCGATTTGCCTGTTACTTTGGGTTACTTTTGACTTGCTACTTTTTCCCATATAGTCAAAGCTATCATTTTCCCATTAGTAATATATGGTGTGAGAATTGGACCATAAAGAAGGCTGAGCACCAAAGAACTGATACTTTTTGCCTTATGGTGTTGGAGAAGACTCTTGGGAGTCCCTTCAACTGCAAGGAGATAAGATTAATCAATCCTAAGGAAATCAACCCTGAATATTCATTGGAAGAACTGATCTTGAAGCTGAGGTTCCAATACTTTGGCCATCTGATGCAAACAGATGACTTTGTTGGAAAAGATCCTGATGCTGGGGAAAATAGAAGGCAGAAGAAGACGAGGATGACAGAAGATGAGATGATTGGATGGCATCACGGAGTCAATGGACATGAGCTGAGCAATCTCTGGGAGATGGTGAAGGACAGGGAGGCCTGGCATGCTGCAGTCCATAGGGTCTCAAAGAGTTGGACATGATGGTGTGACTGAACTAACTATTTTTTAGTTCTAATAATTTGTTTCAACTTAATAGTTAATGTTTGGACATAAAATTAGAATAAGAGGTGTAAACTTAGGAAAGTATTTTATATGATATAACTTTTTAATAAGATATTCTCAAAGTGCTTTGGGAAAGCTTGTTAAGAACTATGGCCTTTAATTTCAGGTAAGAATGTATAGATAAAGGGTAAGGAAAATTATTGTAAAGTAATCATAAATCATAAGCTGACTTATTTTTCATTATTTTTATCTTACTATTCAATACTAAAGGTCCTTGTTATCATAAAATTTTCAGTGACAAAATGAAACATTGAGTCCCTGACTGATAAAAATCTACAAAGTGAGAATTTATATACTAAAGTCATCTCTTCCATTTCAATTACTATCCTGATACCAGCCAGCAATAGTCACCCGAATGACCTATGAAAAACGTGAAAACCAGAGTACAAATCTGAATTCCACTGTTTGCTAGTTGTGTTTTTTCATGGCAGATCATTAACCCCTGACTGTATAAATTCACTTGTAATGGGCAAAAATAACAAGGTCTATTTAGTGAAAGGATTTAATGAAACATGTGTCAATCAGGAATTCCACACTATGTTATGGCCAATTAACAACTCCAAAATCTTAATGGCTTAAAACCACACACTTGATTTCCCACTCAAGCTTTAGGTATGACTGGGGAACTACCCATTCTGCTCCACATCACCTGCTCTCCAGGACCGCGGGTCACAAATCTGCCTGGAATGGAGTCAGTCTGCCAAGAAAGGAAATGGAAACCTGGCAAGCTGCATTTGACTTTAAAGTAAGAATTGATATTATATATAGAGATATAGATACATAGATATATAGAATATATATTTACTATGAAGTGCAAAATAAATAGCTAATGAGAAGCTGCTGTATAGCATAGGAAACTTAACTTGGTGCTCTGTAATGACCTAGCAGGGTGGAAGAAAGGTTTGAGAGGGAAGGAATACGTGTATACATATAGCTCATTCTCTTTGCTATACAGCAGAAACTAGTACAGGATTGTAAAGCAATTAGACTCCAATTTAAAAAAATAAAAAATAAAAATTAAAAAAACTTTGACCCAGAAGTAGCACAAGTCACTCCTGCTCATATTTCATTGATCATATTTCAAGAAAAAAGGCAGCATAATCCTATTATGTGCTACACAGGATATTTAAAAACATTTTTTATATTAATATTTTATATTAACATTTAATATTAAAACATGTAACATTTTGATAAGTTCAGTGATCCTGGATAGATCATAATAGTTCATAGCTTGCTGAACTGATTGATAGATTCCTCTGTTCAGGGCACTCTGATAAGGGCTTTGTGCCTGTCATCTCTAATTCTAGTATTGGCCTATACGGCAGCTACCCTGCTCTATCAGACACTGCCACTCATCTTTCCAATATCCATTTCCTCAACACTTTTGTGTTTTACAGTGCTGAGATTTCATCTGGGATAACAGTGTATAAAGCTTACATTATCTTTATATAATAACTATTTGGAGCCAAGTGAAAAACTTCAGGGTAACCTATGGCAGGTGGAATTCTTTGAAAATAATATTTTTAGAAAAAAAATATAAATTAATAATGCAAATCCATTCACTACCCGCTTGTCTTTCTATGGAAGACAGAATTAACACGAAGTGGTACAGTGGTCATCTAGGGACAACAAGATAAACGGCATCAGGGCAGGAAGGTAATCAGGGAAATGTTGGCCATGACATCACTGCTGGTGATGCTGATCTGAGACCCACAGTTGCTTCCCTCAGCCTTCCTGCCATGTAGGCTAATTAAACAGGCCTCTTCTTCTCTGAACTGACTTCTAAAATTCTCTATTTTCATCTGAATCATTTCTAATGGATGCAATTTATATCTGCATAGATTATGAATAAAACAAAATTATTCACAGAGAAGTTATCTATACTGACCAAAATAACAAGACCAATTAGTGTCAGATCTATAATGGCCCAATGCTAAAGCCAGCTGGTTAACAAGGGACTATCCAAAAGATTCTAACAGCTATGAGTCAAAGCACATATACTTGACATTCCAATAGATATTTTATAACAAAATTATTAATAAAATTTAAGTACTGTTAAGGAATGGAGAAATTCTCAAAGTTAATTAAACAGAGTTGAAATAAAATACATGCCTAAATTAAGTGTATCAAAGTTTTCTTACAGATATAACTTTGACAGCGTGGGTTTTATTGTATAAATAAGGTTTTTCAGTGAAAAATTAATACTATAAGTGAATATAGGGTAATCAGTACCTTTATTAGGCTTCAATTTCCTCATATATGAATTGTGGTAGTAAACTAGAAAATATGCATTACTTTCCAGTCTGTGTAATCTGATTTTATTGTGATGAAAGCAGAGATGTTTTAGAAACCTAACTGTTCTTTGTGTATAATTACTATAGAACAAATAGTAATTATTTGTTTTAACATCTTTCTTCTACAGGAATGCAAACCTCATAAAGGCATAGTCAAGCTTGCCTTTGTCACTTTGTGCTTCCAGCATTTAGTAGAGAATATGCTCAAAATACATTAATAGATGGCAAAATGCTAAATATTATCCTACCTGAAAACAGGGCTAAACAGATAAGGAAAAGAATCACTTTCAGTAAATCACAGAAATTTCTTTAATTGTATAATTTAGAACTGAAATGACTATTATAAATACGCAATCTAGGTTGAACTAAATAAAAATTTCCTCAACATTGAAGGCTGGTTTTTGATTACTTATCTTGGGATCTTGTGAATTCTCAGTCTCAGGATATAATAGAAACAATAAATATTAACCTTGAAAAAGATTTTTTCTGGACATAGTGAGGGTAGTCTATTTGGTAATATTCTATTGACAATAAATAGATTCTAAAATTTGAGTTATTTTAAAAATCACAATTATTATTTGTTCATGTAATAATTTTGTTTATATTCTGTTCAGTAGGGGGCCTTTCTCCCTGAAATAATTCAGGGATCAAACTTCCATCTCTTCATCATAAAGACTAGATAAGCATAGAAACCACAGATTTGGAAAGACTTTTAGATGGACTACAGTGAGCAAGTGGCTTTTATACTCTCATTGTTATCTCCCAATACCAAATGAAACTTTCAGTAATGGGCACTAACCACTGTTGGGTTTCATGATCATTTCACATTCGTTCAAAAGTAAATTGAAATAACTGCTTTGGTTAAAATAATTGAAGGTCATCTATAAACTGATTTATTGTGTATGTGTATCCTCTCTATAAAAAAGCATCTACAAATAATTTTAGAATCTTTTCTTACATTTAAGGGAAAATAGCTAATAAATGATCAAAAAGAATGGGAAGAACATTGAAAAGTTATTTTTAAGTTCTAATGCTCATTTTATAAACTTTCACATAAAGATCTTTCCCCAGGTTTTTTTATTTTTAAACCAGTTTTTACCCAATTAAACTTTAGTTCTCAAAGGTCAGGATTATGTCTCTCTTTTAAAAATATCTCCTCTATAACTATACACTGAGTGCATTTTGGACTCTTGATAACTTACATCTTCAATTTAAGATCATATGTATGCAATTTGCTTTCAAATATTATCTTCACCCTGACACACACACACACACACACACCCACACACACCTTCCTTTTACAGGTTACCTTCTATATAATTAAAAAATAATAACAGCTAAACCTCAATTGTTTATGTTATTTCTACAAACTGGTACTTTTGAATGGTTCTTTCACAATACCCCAGTCATTACTAGATATCTTAAATAAGAGTAACAAGCATTGTGGACACATGCAAACTATTTTTAATCTTGAATATTATTAATAGGTTTTAAAAAGAAGGAAAAATAGTCACAGATCTAAGAATATACTTTAAGGGAAATTGAATTTGGCATCCATATGTTTTCCTTGACACAGAACTAGTATCATTTTATAACCTACAAAATACAGAAGATTATTTTATGTGAAACATAAAAATATTAAGAAATTCAACCACTTATTTATTTGAACTACTATAATAAATGACTATACAACTAATATAACTTGTTCATTATAATTATGTGGTTTGTCAAAAATGTTTTCCATTTCTAATACCCTAATATTCTATTACATACAGATTGTAAAACAAGCACACAGCAGCATGGGTGTTCTCCTTTCTTTCACTCTCATTACCTTAATTATCACCATCACCCCTGCCACCACCTCTACGTACCCTCAGACATAAGTTTACAGAAAGGATAAATCAGATTCTGACTTACTAATGATATAATTGAAATAACTGCTTTGGTTAAAATAATTGAAGGTCATCTATAAACTGATTTATTGTGTATGTGTATCCTCTCTATAAAAAAGCATCTACAAATAATTTTAGAATCTTTTCTTACATTTAAGGGAAAATAGCTAATAAATGATCAAAAAGAATGGGAAGAACATTGAAAAGTTATTTTTAAGTTCTAATGCTCATTTTATAAACTTTCACATAAAGATCTTTCCCCAGGTTTTTTTATTTTTAAACCAGTTTTTACCCAATTAAACTTTAGTTCTCAAAGGTCAGGATTATGTCTCTCTTTTAAAAATATCTCCTCTATAACTATACACTGAGTGCATTTTGGACTCTTGATAACTTACATCTTCAATTTAAGATCATATGTATGCAATTTGCTTTCAAATATTATCTTCACCCTGACACAC
Source organism: Tragulus kanchil (assembly GCA_022376925.1). Taxonomy (NCBI): domain Eukaryota; kingdom Metazoa; phylum Chordata; class Mammalia; order Artiodactyla; family Tragulidae; genus Tragulus; species Tragulus kanchil. Next base: position 105,086,375 of record JAIOJX010000023.1, on the reverse strand, counting down.
ACACACACACACACACACCCACACACACCTTCCTTTTACAGGTTACCTTCTATATAATTAAAAAATAATAACAGCTAAACCTCAATTGTTTATGTTATTTCTACAAACTGGTACTTTTGAATGGTTCTTTCACAATACCCCAGTCATTACTAGATATCTTAAATAAGAGTAACAAGCATTGTGGACACATGCAAACTATTTTTAATCTTGAATATTATTAATAGGTTTTAAAAAGAAGGAAAAATAGTCACAGATCTAAGAATATACTTTAAGGGAAATTGAATTTGGCATCCATATGTTTTCCTTGACACAGAACTAGTATCATTTTATAACCTACAAAATACAGAAGATTATTTTATGTGAAACATAAAAATATTAAGAAATTCAACCACTTATTTATTTGAACTACTATAATAAATGACTATACAACTAATATAACTTGTTCATTATAATTATGTGGTTTGTCAAAAATGTTTTCCATTTCTAATACCCTAATATTCTATTACATACAGATTGTAAAACAAGCACACAGCAGCATGGGTGTTCTCCTTTCTTTCACTCTCATTACCTTAATTATCACCATCACCCCTGCCACCACCTCTACGTACCCTCAGACATAAGTTTACAGAAAGGATAAATCAGATTCTGACTTACTAATGATATAATCTTGACTACTCATAGACAAGACATACTATATTTTGAACCATTTGAGAGTATTTTTGGCAGGATTGAGACAATGACCCTCCTAAATTCTCACCCTCTAAAGATGTTGAGGAATATCTGAGAAATTGTGCCGAATACCTTCTCTAAAGACTCAGAGTACATTTCTTTCATTCCCCAAATATTCTTCAGTTCATTTCAAATAATATTCCTTCTGGAAACCTTTTGGAACATAAGAGTCTGAGTAAGGTATCACTTTACAGCAAATTGCATTCCCACTATTGATTCACTATCTTTTAATTTTTGGAAAGTTGATTCACTGTTATTCACTTCTCATTATCATTAATGAGAACCAAATAAAATAAAAGATTAGTTTGCTTCGACAATTCCATTATTGGTATACTTGTCACAAGGAAACACAAGTATCCCTCTAAGATAATTGCTGGTGGTTGAAGAACAGCAATGAAAACAGACTGCTTCTTACTCCTCATTGTTACCTGCACTTTGGTAAGCTATGGGTCAAGCTTCTGCCTCAAAATAAAGCTTCAGAAATGTCATGGAGAACTGGTAGTGTAGTAGGCAGAAGTATGATGTCATCCCAAGATTCTGATCCCTGATCATTTACTCCAATGGTCAGCAGTTACTATTGTGAAGGGACTTCATAGATGAGATAAAGGTGACTAATCATCTGAACTTTAAAATAGGAGTATCCTGAATCCTTTTTGGTGTGTTCATTGTACATTTTATACCTACGAAAACTAGTATCATTTTATAACCTACAAAATACAGAAGATTATTTTATGTGAAACATAAAAATATTAAGAAATTCAACCACTTATTTATTTGAACTACTATAATAAATGACTATACAACTAATATAACTTGTTCATTATAATTATGTGGTTTGTCAAAAATGTTTTCCATTTCTAATACCCTAATATTCTATTACATACAGATTGTAAAACAAGCACACAGCAGCATGGGTGTTCTCCTTTCTTTCACTCTCATTACCTTAATTATCACCATCACCCCTGCCACCACCTCTACGTACCCTCAGACATAAGTTTACAGAAAGGATAAATCAGATTCTGACTTACTAATGATATAATCTTGACTACTCATAGACAAGACATACTATATTTTGAACCATTTGAGAGTATTTTTGGCAGGATTGAGACAATGACCCTCCTAAATTCTCACCCTCTAAAGATGTTGAGGAATATCTGAGAAATTGTGCCGAATACCTTCTCTAAAGACTCAGAGTACATTTCTTTCATTCCCCAAATATTCTTCAGTTCATTTCAAATAATATTCCTTCTGGAAACCTTTTGGAACATAAGAGTCTGAGTAAGGTATCACTTTACAGCAAATTGCATTCCCACTATTGATTCACTATCTTTTAATTTTTGGAAAGTTGATTCACTGTTATTCACTTCTCATTATCATTAATGAGAACCAAATAAAATAAAAGATTAGTTTGCTTCGACAATTCCATTATTGGTATACTTGTCACAAGGAAACACAAGTATCCCTCTAAGATAATTGCTGGTGGTTGAAGAACAGCAATGAAAACAGACTGCTTCTTACTCCTCATTGTTACCTGCACTTTGGTAAGCTATGGGTCAAGCTTCTGCCTCAAAATAAAGCTTCAGAAATGTCATGGAGAACTGGTAGTGTAGTAGGCAGAAGTATGATGTCATCCCAAGATTCTGATCCCTGATCATTTACTCCAATGGTCAGCAGTTACTATTGTGAAGGGACTTCATAGATGAGATAAAGGTGACTAATCATCTGAACTTTAAAATAGGAGTATCCTGAATCCTGGTGTGTTCATATGATTGAATGATCTCTCAAATGTAGAAGAAAAAGGATAAAGAGTCAAGGAAAAAGAACAAAGAGGCAGAAGAACAAGGTGGGAGGTAAATCTTGCCTTTTTTGGCTTTGAGGAGGACCATGAACTAGGGAATGCCACCGTTTCCTGGAAGATGAGATCAGCAAGAAAAGAGACAAAGACTTCAGTCCTATAGTCCCAGGGAAATGAATTCTGTCAACAACCTGAGTGAGCCTGGAAAGAGGATTCTTCCACAGAGCCTCCAGATAGAAAGATACTCTAGCTGATAATGTGAATCTGGCCTTCAAAAATATTCAGGACCAACTGGGTCAATCTGTATCCTGGCTCAAAGAAACTGTGAGATAATGAATGCAACTAAATTTGTGGTAATTTGCTACTGTAGCATTAAAAACTCAACACAGGCAGCTCCTCAACAATGACTGAGTTCTGGGGGTTATTTTTCTATCCCCCTTCCAGTGCCTATGGGGGAAGCTTTCTCTACCCCTTTCTTCTTTAACCCCTTTGTCTGTGTGTCTGTGCTAGTCCATACTACCCCTAAAGCTTAGAGCAGAGACTTGCACATGGGCTGTATTTTCATTTGTCAGATATTTAACAAACAAAATTTGCTAATTGCAGCAATTACATGAGACCTTAAAAGGTAAGAAAAATTACTCTAAGGATAATCACATTGTTAATATGTATATCGTATGTGTGATCAAACCATCTTTACGACATTTAGCTCATGAATGCTCAGTCACTCTGTCATGTAAAACTCTCTGTAACCCTTTGGATCGTAGCCCAACCTCACATTTTACAAAAATGATTAGGTCTTCCTCATTGTTACCTGCACTTTGGTAAGCTATGGGTCAAGCTTCTGCCTCAAAATAAAGCTTCAGAAATGTCATGGAGAACTGGTAGTGTAGTAGGCAGAAGTATGATGTCATCCCAAGATTCTGATCCCTGATCATTTACTCCAATGGTCAGCAGTTACTATTGTGAAGGGACTTCATAGATGAGATAAAGGTGACTAATCATCTGAACTTTAAAATAGGAGTATCCTGAATCCTGGTGTGTTCATATGATTGAATGATCTCTCAAATGTAGAAGAAAAAGGATAAAGAGTCAAGGAAAAAGAACAAAGAGGCAGAAGAACAAGGTGGGAGGTAAATCTTGCCTTTTTTGGCTTTGAGGAGGACCATGAACTAGGGAATGCCACCGTTTCCTGGAAGATGAGATCAGCAAGAAAAGAGACAAAGACTTCAGTCCTATAGTCCCAGGGAAATGAATTCTGTCAACAACCTGAGTGAGCCTGGAAAGAGGATTCTTCCACAGAGCCTCCAGATAGAAAGATACTCTAGCTGATAATGTGAATCTGGCCTTCAAAAATATTCAGGACCAACTGGGTCAATCTGTATCCTGGCTCAAAGAAACTGTGAGATAATGAATGCAACTAAATTTGTGGTAATTTGCTACTGTAGCATTAAAAACTCAACACAGGCAGCTCCTCAACAATGACTGAGTTCTGGGGGTTATTTTTCTATCCCCCTTCCAGTGCCTATGGGGGAAGCTTTCTCTACCCCTTTCTTCTTTAACCCCTTTGTCTGTGTGTCTGTGCTAGTCCATACTACCCCTAAAGCTTAGAGCAGAGACTTGCACATGGGCTGTATTTTCATTTGTCAGATATTTAACAAACAAAATTTGCTAATTGCAGCAATTACATGAGACCTTAAAAGGTAAGAAAAATTACTCTAAGGATAATCACATTGTTAATATGTATATCGTATGTGTGATCAAACCATCTTTACGACATTTAGCTCATGAATGCTCAGTCACTCTGTCATGTAAAACTCTCTGTAACCCTTTGGATCGTAGCCCACCAGACTCGTCTGTCCATTCAATTTTTCAGGCAAGAATACTGGGGTGGATTACCATCTACTCCTCCAGGGGTCTTCCCGACCCAGGGATCAAATGAGCATCTCTTGCATCTCCCCATGTCTCCTGCATTGCAGGCAGATTCTTGACCGCTGAGCAATCAGGGAGCCCAGTACATAGCTCAGGAAGAGATAAAAGTTAGCAGGATCATATCAGAGATGGATATTTCCAGCAGACCCAAGCTATTTTATTAAAGAAGTGAATAGGCAGATTTTGTAAGGAGGACAGAAGTTTCCAAGGAGGAGGAGAAGCAGGGGGAAGAAACATTTCCTAGCCTAAAATATCTGCCATGATAAAAATCTACTCTGAAACTAGCTTTACTGTCTTATGGAGGCAAATTATTTTGCATTGGAATGTCTCATCTAGTCTAGGTGGCTGGAGACAGTTCTCTGGCTAATCTTATGCTAATGTTTTGGGTGTGGACCTAGGAAGACCTTTATAGTCTTAAGATATTCTTTTGATCTATTGTTAATAACCAACTGGAAAGTACAAAATGCCTTGTGTAAACCAGCTTCTGGGAGTTATTTTTCTATCTCCCTTCCAGTGCCTATGAGGGACGCTTTCTCTACCCCTTTCTTCTTTAATAAACCTTTTACTGAAGGAAGCTCTGAGTGACCAAAGCCAAATCTTTTTGATCCCAATGTGAAATCTTCTCCTTTGGAGATCAAGGATGTGGGGCCCTGAAGGAAAGACAGCTTTTGCAAGCATAAGGAAACTTAAGCATATTTGCAGTTTGGTGCTAAAAGGATGCCGACAGGAAGAGACAGGGCGTGATCTAAGGTCCATTGTCAAAACTTCTGATTGATCCCCCTGGTTTCCGCTCTGGGCAATGCCGGCTCACCGTGAGTTCCTATTGCAATGTAAATGCGTGGTTGCTCGACCTTTAGCTTGATTGGTGAAACTATAGGAAGTCTCTTGCAAACCCCCCTTTTCGTTTGCCTATAAAAACTGTTAGTTTACTCTAATAAAGCGGAACTACTTTGATGGAACCCCTGTCGCGTCTGATTGTCCCCTGCCTTCAGCCAGGGGGCTGCGGGGCGGACAGATCAAGATTCACTTTTCTCCGAAATCTCCCGGTTCCGCCGGGAGTAATCCCTGCTGCCTTCCCTTTCTGCGGAAGGTCCCTGCAGAAGCTGGCGCCCAACGTGGGGCCTGACTGCGAGAAAGTAGAAGGCAGCATCACCGTGCGGGTTTGAAAGAGAACCGACGAAGCGGCCGACGGGCCTCAGCGCGGCGCCTCCCTCTAGAGGGGCATCTTCTCGGAGTAATCCGGATTTCAAGGTGAGTCTTCCCCTTTATCGCGCCACTCCCGAGAGGGTGGGGATTTAGGGTAGTCACAAAGGGAAAAAGAAAAGAAAAAAAAAAAATTGAACGCTGCTTTCCTTTGTTCTTCCTTCTTTGCTTTAATTCCTACTTTCTTGTTCTCTCCGATTCGAGACTTCCAGCGAACAGGTGGACAGTCAAAAAAGCAACTGACGGGGACCAGGCCGGGGTTACTCTGGCTAATCTTATGCTAATGTTTTGGGTGTGGACCTAGGAAGACCTTTATAGTCTTAAGATATTCTTTTGATCTATTGTTAATAACCAACTGGAAAGTACAAAATGCCTTGTGTAAACCAGCTTCTGGGAGTTATTTTTCTATCTCCCTTCCAGTGCCTATGAGGGACGCTTTCTCTACCCCTTTCTTCTTTAATAAACCTTTTACTGAAGGAAGCTCTGAGTGACCAAAGCCAAATTTTTTTGATCCCAATGTGAAATCTTCTCCTTTGGAGATCAAGGATGTGGGGCCCTGAAGGAAAGACAGCTTTTGCAAGCATAAGGAAACTTAAGCATATTTGCAGTTTGGTGCTAAAAGGATGCCGACAGGAAGAGACAGGGCGTGATCTAAGGTCCATTGTCAAAACTTCTGATTGATCCCCCTGGTTTCCGCGCTCTGGGCAATGCCGGCTCACCGTGAGTTCCTATTGCAATGTAAATGCGTGGTTGCTCGACCTTTAGCTTGATTGGTGTAACTATAGGAAGTCTCTTGCAAACCCCCCTTTTCGTTTGCCTATAAAAACTGTTAGTTTACTCTAATAAAGTGGAACTACTTTGATGGAACCCCTGTCGCGTCTGATTGTTCCCTGCCTTTAGCCAGGGAGCTGCGGGGCGGACAGATCAAGATTCACTTTTCTCCGAGATCTCCCGGTTCAGCCGGGAGTAATCCCTGCTGCCTTCCCTTTCTGCGGAAGGTCCCCGCAGAAGCTGGCGCCCAACGTGGGGCCTGAATGCGAGAAAGTAGAAGGCAGCATCACCGTGCGGGTTTGAAAGAGAACCGACGAAGCGGCCGACGGGCCTCAGCGCGGCGCCTCCCTCTAGAGGGGCATCTTCTCGGAGTAATCCGGATTTCAAGGTGAGTCTTCCCCTTTATCGCGCCACTCCCGAGAGGGTGGGGATTTAGGGTAGTCACAAAGGGAAAAAGAAAAAAAAAAAAATTGAACGTTGCTTTCCTTTGTTTTTCCTTCTTTGCTTTAATTCCTACTTTCTTGTTCTCTCCGATTCGAGACTTCCAGCGAACAGGTGGACAGTCAAAAAAGCAACTGACGGGGACCAGGCCAGGGTTACTCTCTGGTGGTCTTCAGAAGGCTTTAAGACAGTCCGCCCCAGTAGCGGTAGCCCGACTGGGTGGAAGCCTCTCTTTTCTATATTTCAAATTGAGGACACGGCCTAAACCTCTCCCGTGCGGGCACGGGTCAGGCATTTAAAAGCCATTAGGGCACCTGCCGCTTGAAGACTCCCGTGACAGGATAAGGGGGTCACGGAACGGGCCAGAGTCTCTTAGAGCGCCCGCCCCCAGCAAGACAATGTCCGTGCAACGTTAGGGACTCCTTCGCGGTTTCACAAGCACGACATGAGCCCAACTTCCCGGCCGCCACCACTCCCGTTAGGATTTTTGGTGGTTGTCCTCAGTTGTCTTTCTTTTCTGCTCTCTTTTAACAACATGGGAAACTATATTCAGGCTCTTAACAGAGCCTGGGACTCGTTTATAAATGAAGACAAAATTAGCTATGATGAGCGTTTCCCCAGTCACTCAGGGTCAAGAACTCAAGAAACAGGACTGTACTCCCCGCTCCCTCCCCCCTTTGAAGAGATCACAGAGGCTCCGCGGGGAGGGAGGGCACTGGGGTCACCTTGGAGGGAGAGGACCTATCCTGAAGACCCTGGGGGGCCCTCAGCGCCCTTCACGGGCCCAGCCCAAGCTTTCCCTGTAAACGTTAACCCGGGGGGAAACAGACCAGACGCCTGGTATCCATGGGAGGCTAATGACCTAAAGGAACTTAAGAAAGCGGTAGCCGAGGACGGCCCAAACTCCCCATGGGCAGAAACCATACTCCAAGGGCTAGCCCACCAACCTTGTACCACCCAAGACTGGAAAATGCTATGTAAGGCAGTACTTCCCAGTAACATTTATATCAAGTGGTGTGCCTTTTTCAAAAAGGAATGTCATGCTCAAGCAGAGAGAAACCAGGCTGCCAATCCCATCATTCCAATAACTTTTGGAATGCTATCGGGAACGGCGGACCGATGGAGCACTGGTATTCAGCAGGCCACCATTCCTGCCCCTTATCAAGACCAAGTACGGGCTATATGTCTGGCTGCCTGGAAGAAACTTGCTGAAGGCCCTACTGAACCCCCCATATCAGGTATAACACAAAAGAATAACGAGGACCTTGCCACTTTTGTAGATCGTGTAGAAAAGAGCCTCCAGAGAAAATTCCCTCCAGGGCCTTTAAGAGATCAGTTCCTCAAAATGTTAGTTTGGGAGGGAATGAATACAGACCATAAATTGGCCTGTGCAGGACAAAAAGATCGTTCCATTGAGCGATGGATTGTGTGCTCTAAAGATATAGGCACACAAAGCCACCAAGCCCGCTCTATCACCAATGCCCTTCAGGCTCAAACTGAGGCTCTCTCTGAGGCAATGACTAAAGCCTTTTCCACTGCAATGGTTACAGGTAGGGCCTCGTCCCCGGGGGCCCCCCGCCTCACCTGCATCAGGCCACTGCTTTAACTGCAGCCAACCGGGACACTTTAAGAGAGAGTGCCCCTAAGGAGATCAGAAAACATCCCCCTGAAACACCCCATGAAAGAAATCAGGGTGGGGCAAGACTCTGTGCTCAGGGAAATCCGGTGGAACAGGTCTTTAGATAGGTAAATGACTTTTAGAAAGAGCTTTTATTATCTCAATCCCTGCATCTCCTCACAACTAAAAAAGTGCTACAATCCTCCATGAAGATATCACATCCTCATGGCAGGCACAAGCCATTTGTAAAACAAAAGCCTTTTAAAAAGAAAGCAAGAAAGAAAAAAAAAAAACCCTTTCTTTGACATTTAAATTTCCCCCACACTGAAACCCTTGTGCTGACTTTCTTCCTCTAACTCTTTGGAGCGGTTTCTGGGAGCTATCTGGGGTGCTACCTCCGGGGCTACAGTCCTAATTGTACCTCAAATAAAACTTAACCCACAGATCCCCATCAAAGATTTAAAGAAAATTGTGCATACTTGTAAGTCTTGCCTCCCTCACTTACAAGTTCCTCCCTTACAGTCGCCGGGAATAAACCCTCGGGGACTGAGGCCTAATATGTTGTGGCAGACAGATGTCACTCACTTTTCGCCCTTTGGAAAACTCCAGTACATCTTTGTATCCATTGATACTTATTCCCATGCCTGCTGGGCTACAGCCCACTCAGGAGAAAAAGCAAAACATGCCCAGAGTCATTTCTTGCAATGCTTTGCAACTCTGGGTCTACCTTACCAGATAAAAACAGACAATGGTCCCTGCTTTGTTAGTAAAAATTTACAAAACTTCTTTCATCGATGGCATATCTGCCACACCACAGGGATCCCATACAACCCTCAAGGACAGGCCATAATTGAATGTCATCATCAAAATTTAAAGGCCCAATTACAAAAACAAAAAGGGGGAATAAGCCCTCACCAGCAACTTGGAATGGCACTCTTTACCCTAAACATTTTAAACTTTTCAAAGAAAGAACTGATGGCACCCTTTCAAAAACACTGGTCCAATCAAGAAATAAAACCTGAAGTGCAAGTGAGATGGAAGGACCCCATTACTGGCCAGTGGAAGGGGCCTGATCCACTCCTTACTATGGGGAGAGGATTTGGGTGCATATTCCCCATTGGGGAACCCAGCCCTATATGGGTACCGGCGAGAAATCTTAAATTTATGCCACAAAACAAGGATCAAACCTTAGAATCTGCTGCAGATAAAATATGACCATATATCAGGCCCAAGAACAGAAAGTTCTTGAGGCGTCTCTCTCTCTCTTTCTCTCCTTAATAGGTACAACAGTAACAGCATCCGTGCTCGGAGTTCAGCGGGTGCACACCATCACGGCAGTAAACAACATCCACCGCCTCTGACCAGGGACTTCAGACCAGACTACACCAACTTGAACACCTGAGGGCTGCCATAATGGGACTCCAGCAACAGCTTGATCTACACGCCAGAGCAATCGAGACATTAAGCATCCTGGCACACTTGGACTGTGACGTGAGATATCCCCGCTTCTGCTTGACAGACTTCCAGTGATGAACAGGACTCTAATTGAAGTACAAAACACATCGTCACAGATGAAAATATGGGACACTAAATTTTGGGAAAGGCAAAAGATACTAACTTATATTGTTAGCAAACTAAATGTAACCAGAGTAAACCGTATTACACCCCAAACGTTCTGGGAACAAGGATAAAAGGGGGTTTAAGATTTTTGCCAATGGATACAGAGCCCACTCACCTGGTTTAAAAATGCTTTCTATCTGTTTGTTTTTGTTGCCTTGCTAGCTGTATTGTTTAAGGTCAAGGGTGTTATGACCCGCAATAGACAGTTACAACAAAAAATAATTGTGCTTGCTCAGGTCCTAGAAGAAGAGCCCTACGTTGGGCACCCACAAAACCCCTGGGTCGATATGGTCCCTCAAGGAATCACTCGAGACATATAATGAGGCCTTTGAATGACAAACGCTCTAAAATCTCCGTCCAGCCCTCGCGAGATGGCTGGTTAGCCAGTGACAGGTAAGAGGACACCACTGCAGAGCAGGCCTAAGACAGGAGGGCCGCCACAGCTGCTGCCTGATCCCATGACGGGCTCTGCCTGAACAGTGCTCTGTCCCAACCTAAGACAGGCACAGCCGCAAGGGAGAGCGGACGAGGCTAGAGGCTGGCCACCTCTTAGCTCTACGAGTTGCCTCAACAAAAGTCTCTTAATTTTAAAAAATAAAAGAGGGGGAGATGTGGGGCCCTGAAGGAAAGACAGCTTTTGCAAGCATAAGGAAACTTAAGCATATTTGCAGTTTGGTGCTAAAAGGATGCCGACAGGAAGAGACAGGGCGTGATCTAAGGTCCATTGTCAAAACTTCTGATTGATCCCCCTGGTTTCCGCGCTCTGGGCAATGCCGGCTCACCGTGAGTTCCTATTGCAATGTAAATGCGTGGTTGCTCGACCTTTAGCTTGATTGGTGTAACTATAGGAAGTCTCTTGCAAACCCCCCTTTTCGTTTGCCTATAAAAACTGTTAGTTTACTCTAATAAAGTGGAACTACTTTGATGGAACCCCTGTCGCGTCTGATTGTCCCCTGCCTTCAGCCAGGGGGCTGCGGGGCGGACAGATCAAGATTCACTTTTCTCCGAGATCTCCCGGTTCAGCCGGGAGTAATCCCTGCTGCCTTCCCTTTCTGCGGAAGGTCCCCGTACAAGAATCCAACACCATTCATGGTAAGTTATTTACCATCATCTACCTCTTATCTGTAAAGTCTTTGAAAGAGCAGCTAACATTATTTAGGCATAATAATGAAAACCATTAAACATACTCAATTTCTCTGAAAAAGATAAATGAATACAGTCATTCACAAAGTTAGAAATGTTATAGATGAGATCAGTGTCTCTATATTCATAACTAATATAAACTAAAGCCTAAGTCATAATCATTATTCTCCCTCATTAAATTACAAATATATCAAAATCTGCTAAGCCTCTAAGATCTTAGCCTTTCAGGTACTCAGAAAGTAAAATGGGTTAGGTAAAGATTGTATGAAATACACACACATATACAGTTGTTTCTTGAACAGCATGGGTTTAGATGGCAAGGATCCACTTATATGTTAAGGTTTTTTAGTACTACAGACTATAGTACTATACTGTCCCAAGATGGTCGAATCCACAGATGGAGAACTGGGAATTCAGAGAACCTTGGATACAAAGTGCTCAGTTGCTCAGTTGTGTCCTACTCTTTGCAACCCCACAGACTGTGGCCAAGCAGGCTCCTCTATTCCTGGGATTTTCCTGGCAAGAATGCTGGAGTGGGTTGGCATTTTCTTCTCCAGGGGATCTTCCTGACCCAGGGATTGAACCCTTGCAGACAGGTTCTTTACCACTAGTGCCACCTGGGAAGCAAGGGCTTACTATTATGTGGCAGGGAGGTTTTTGACTGTGTAGTCAACACTCTAGCTCCCTGAGTTGTTCAAGGGTCAGTGGTACTCTTAGGCCCATGTGTTCCCTGCTTCAAAGGCAACTTACTTCATCAAGCTCCTAGGTGAAGACCTACAGCTAACAGTCCTAATAGGGTTTATGAGCTAAACTTCCCAAAGGCAGTGAATAGTAACTTACCCACTTATGTACCTCTGGTCATGTTAAACTGCTATACACATACAAGATCATCTAATGCCTAAACAATCTTCGGAAAGAAAGTACTAGTTTGAAGAAATTTTTTATTTGGGTAAACTGAAAACTATACTTTACCCATCCTGCTGCCTTCCCTTTCTGGAAGGTCCCGTAAGAATCCAACACCATTCATGGTAAGTTATTTACCATCATCTACCTCTTATCTGTAAAGTCTTTGAAAGAGCAGCTAACATTATTTAGGCATAATAATGAAAACCATTAAACATACTCAATTTCTCTGAAAAAGATAAATGAATACAGTCATTCACAAAGTTAGAAATGTTATAGATGAGATCAGTGTCTCTATATTCATAACTAATATAAACTAAAGCCTAAGTCATAATCATTATTCTCCCTCATTAAATTACAAATATATCAAAATCTGCTAAGCCTCTAAGATCTTAGCCTTTCAGGTACTCAGAAAGTAAAATGGGTTAGGTAAAGATTGTATGAAATACACACACATATACAGTTGTTTCTTGAACAGCATGGGTTTAGATGGCAAGGATCCACTTATATGTTAAGGTTTTTTAGTACTACAGACTATAGTACTATACTGTCCCAAGATGGTCGAATCCACAGATGGAGAACTGGGAATTCAGAGAACCTTGGATACAAAGTGCTCAGTTGCTCAGTTGTGTCCTACTCTTTGCAACCCCACAGACTGTGGCCAAGCAGGCTCCTCTATTCCTGGGATTTTCCTGGCAAGAATGCTGGAGTGGGTTGGCATTTTCTTCTCAGGGATCTTCCTGACCCAGGGATTGAACCCTTGCAGACAGGTTCTTTACCACTAGTGCCACCTGGGAAGCAAGGGCTTACTATTATGTGGCAGGGAGGTTTTTGACTGTGTAGTCAACACTCTAGCTCCCTGAGTTGTTCAAGGGTCAGTGGTACTCTTAGGCCCATGTGTTCCCTGCTTCAAAGGCAACTTACTTCATCAAGCTCCTAGGTGAAGACCTACAGCTAACAGTCCTAATAGGGTTTATGAGCTAAACTTCCCAAAGGCAGTGAATAGTAACTTACCCACTTATGTACCTCTGGTCATGTTAAACTGCTATACACATACAAGATCATCTAATGCCTAAACAATCTTCGGAAAGAAAGTACTAGTTTGAAGAAAAGAAATACTTTCTTTTCACTAGATATTTGAGGTCTAGAATGTGACCTTTTCCATCCAGCACATAAACATCTATCCCATGAACTTAATATCACTTGAAAAAGTCACATCTGAGAAAGGTAGGTCAAGTTGGTTCTCAAGCATACCAGGGTGAGGAGATAGCAAACAAGATATTGGGCTTTACCCAACAGAGCCCACATAGAGGCACTAGATACAAGAGAACCTCTAGATGATATGTGAAAATGTAGCTCAGTCTGAGCCCATCTACGTCAGCTATCCTCCCAAGACTTTAGTTCCTGCACCAAGCACCAAGTAACTGCACAGCACCAAGAGGTGCCCAACAATATCAGGTTCTCAAGTGCTCTGATATACTTAGCCAATCAGTCACTCAGTCAACTCAGTTGTGTTTGACTCTTTACAACCCCATGAACTCTAGTCTACCAGGGTCCTCTGTCCATGGGATTTTCCTGGCAAGAATGCTGTAGTGGGTTGGCATTTCCTTCTCCAGGGAACCTTCCTAACCCATTTTGAACCAAGGTCTCTTGCATTGCAGGCAGTGTCTTTAACACTGAGCCACTGGGAAGAATGATGGCTATTTTATGGTCTATCTGGACCTGGTGACAAATGAAATGAAATCCCTTAGAAATATTCTCACTCAGGAATTTTTTGGTCTGAGTCATTCTATAGGACAATCTTTGTTTAGGTCTACAGTGCCAGTGCTTTGGGATAGGACAGCATCTAGAGAAACAAATTAAGAGAAAGATGGATTTCCTGGTGGTCCAGTGATTAAGAATCCACGTTGCAGTGTGCTGGGAAGCAAGGGCTTACTATTATGTGGCAGGAGGTTTTGACTGTAGTCAACACTCTAGCTCCCTGAGTTGTTCAAGGGTCAGTGGTACTCTTAGGCCCATGTGTTCCCTGCTTCAAAGGCAACTTACTTCATCAAGCTCCTAGGTGAAGACCTACAGCTAACAGTCCTAATAGGGTTTATGAGCTAAACTTCCCAAAGGCAGTGAATAGTAACTTACCCACTTATGTACCTCTGGTCATGTTAAACTGCTATACACATACAAGATCATCTAATGCCTAAACAATCTTCGGAAAGAAAGTACTAGTTTGAAGAAAAGAAATACTTTCTTTTCACTAGATATTTGAGGTCTAGAATGTGACCTTTTCCATCCAGCACATAAACATCTATCCCATGAACTTAATATCACTTGAAAAAGTCACATCTGAGAAAGGTAGGTCAAGTTGGTTCTCAAGCATACCAGGGTGAGGAGATAGCAAACAAGATATTGGGCTTTACCCAACAGAGCCCACATAGAGGCACTAGATACAAGAGAACCTCTAGATGATATGTGAAAATGTAGCTCAGTCTGAGCCCATCTACGTCAGCTATCCTCCCAAGACTTTAGTTCCTGCACCAAGCACCAAGTAACTGCACAGCACCAAGAGGTGCCCAACAATATCAGGTTCTCAAGTGCTCTGATATACTTAGCCAATCAGTCACTCAGTCAACTCAGTTGTGTTTGACTCTTTACAACCCCATGAACTCTAGTCTACCAGGGTCCTCTGTCCATGGGATTTTCCTGGCAAGAATGCTGTAGTGGGTTGGCATTTCCTTCTCCAGGGAACCTTCCTAACCCATTTTGAACCAAGGTCTCTTGCATTGCAGGCAGTGTCTTTAACACTGAGCCACTGGGAAGAATGATGGCTATTTTATGGTCTATCTGGACCTGGTGACAAATGAAATGAAATCCCTTAGAAATATTCTCACTCAGGAATTTTTTGGTCTGAGTCATTCTATAGGACAATCTTTGTTTAGGTCTACAGTGCCAGTGCTTTGGGATAGGACAGCATCTAGAGAAACAAATTAAGAGAAAGATGGATTTCCCTGGTGGTCCAGTGATTAAGAATCCACGTTGCAGTGCAGAGGGTGCAGGTGCAATTCTTGGTGTGGGAACTAGATTCAACATGTTGTGGAGCAACTAAACCTATGTACTGTGAATGCCAAATCTATGTGCTCCAGAGCCCATATGCCACAACTCTAGAGCCACAGCTACTGAAACCTGTGTGCCCTTGAGCCATCTGGCAGCAACTACTGAGACCATATGCCACAACTAGAGAGTCCGTCAGCCACAACAAAAGATTCCACATAACCCAATGAAGATACTATGTGTTGCAAAGACCCAGTGCAGTCAAATAAATATATTTTTTTCAACTGGGGGAAGTGGAGGGATTAAAGAATTTATATATGCTGAGTATAATAAGAGGAAAGCAAAATAAATTTTAACTTGTCAGAATATGCTTTGGTGCTGATGACATTTTACCCACTGATTTCCATGAAAATTTCTTGACTTATGGTGTGATTACAGACATCAAATAATGAATTGAGAATTTTTGCATTTTTATGGCCCTATTCCTCAAATAAAGTCAGCTGTTGCCTGCCCTTTTTTTCCCCCTTTCTTTTTTTATCCTACAATTAGACTTAAACATGAACCATTAAAACCCGGGGATGATACCTCATCTTATTTCTCATAGAAGCTCACTCAATATTTGACAAAGAAAAGCTTAAAACCTGAACTGCATTCTAAATATACACTCATGGAATTAGCAAACCTGACAATAGGCGATGGAAACCTTTATATCTTATCTCTCAGATTTCATTATGCACTAGCCTCGGGAAAGCCAGTACATGTGCATGCTAAGTCACTTAAGTCATGTCCAACTCTTTGTGATCCTATGGACAGTAGCCCACCAGACTCCTATGCCATGGGATTCTCTAAGCAAGGATTTTGGAGTGGGTTGCCATGTCCTCCTCCAGGGATCTTCCTAACCGAGAGACTGAACCTGCATCTCTTTTGTCTCCTGCATTGACAGGCTAGTTCTCCACCTCTAATACCACTTGGGATGTCCATGGAGCATTTGTGGTGACTCCAAAGAACTAAGTATTCATTGTTGACTTCATTAATTCATCACAATAATTTCCTATTAAAATGACAACAGTATCCATTTCAATACAGAGATCCAGATGGCCATTCTTAATTGTGTATATCATGTGAAATTATATATACATATATGTATATATATATATATATATATATACACACGCATCATGGTATGTTTCATTTCCTCTTTGAGAAATAAGGAAACTGAAGTATAAAGAGTAAAACTTTAGACACAGACCTAAAACTAGTAAATGACTGGAATTGAATTTGAATCTAGATTTTTGTAGATCCTTAGTATTTGCTCTATGCTACCAGAGTATTTTACTAGGCAAGACATTTTAAAACCTATTAGAATATTTCATAAAGTGTCCCAACAGAGAATAATCTCTGCTTTCAGAAATAATTGATTCATTTTGCTGACATATGTTGCAAAGACCCAGTGGTTAAATATATTTTTTCAACTGGGGAAGTGGAGGATTAAAGAATTTATATATGCTGAGTATAATAAGAGGAAAGCAAAATAAATTTTAACTTGTCAGAATATGCTTTGGTGCTGATGACATTTTACCCACTGATTTCCATGAAAATTTCTTGACTTATGGTGTGATTACAGACATCAAATAATGAATTGAGAATTTTTGCATTTTTATGGCCCTATTCCTCAAATAAAGTCAGCTGTTGCCTGCCCTTTTTTTCCCCCTTTCTTTTTTTATCCTACAATTAGACTTAAACATGAACCATTAAAACCCGGGGATGATACCTCATCTTATTTCTCATAGAAGCTCACTCAATATTTGACAAAGAAAAGCTTAAAACCTGAACTGCATTCTAAATATACACTCATGGAATTAGCAAACCTGACAATAGGCGATGGAAACCTTTATATCTTATCTCTCAGATTTCATTATGCACTAGCCTCGGGAAAGCCAGTACATGTGCATGCTAAGTCACTTAAGTCATGTCCAACTCTTTGTGATCCTATGGACAGTAGCCCACCAGACTCCTATGCCATGGGATTCTCTAAGCAAGGATTTTGGAGTGGGTTGCCATGTCCTCCTCCAGGGATCTTCCTAACCGAGAGACTGAACCTGCATCTCTTTTGTCTCCTGCATTGACAGGCTAGTTCTCCACCTCTAATACCACTTGGGATGTCCATGGAGCATTTGTGGTGACTCCAAAGAACTAAGTATTCATTGTTGACTTCATTAATTCATCACAATAATTTCCTATTAAAATGACAACAGTATCCATTTCAATACAGAGATCCAGATGGCCATTCTTAATTGTGTATATCATGTGAAATTATATATACATATATGTATATATATATATATATATATATATACACACGCATCATGGTATGTTTCATTTCCTCTTTGAGAAATAAGGAAACTGAAGTATAAAGAGTAAAACTTTAGACACAGACCTAAAACTAGTAAATGACTGGAATTGAATTTGAATCTAGATTTTTGTAGATCCTTAGTATTTGCTCTATGCTACCAGAGTATTTTACTAGGCAAGACATTTTAAAACCTATTAGAATATTTCATAAAGTGTCCCAACAGAGAATAATCTCTGCTTTCAGAAATAATTGATTCATCCACAATCTTTGCAATCTATTATTTCTGTGACTAGACATAGTTACTGAGGCTCTCTGCCCTTAATTTCTTCATATGTAAAATAGAAGGATCATAACACCCATTTAATTATGCTTTTATTGCAAGTAGGTAATATATGTAAAGCAATATTTTCTCAGTCATGTCCAAGTATTTACAACCTTATGAGCCCTAGCCCAACAGGCTCCTCTGTCCATGAAATTCTCCAGGCAGGAATACTGGAATGGGGTATCATGCCCTCCTCCAGGAGATCTTTCTGACCCAAATCAAACCTGGGTCTCTTGCATTGCAGGCAGATTCTTTACTGTCTGAGCCACCAAAGAAGCCCAGCATATGTAAATATTTAGTACAGCACCTAACATGTAGGAAACACCCTGACAGATTAGCACTACTATTATCACTTACTATCCTGGTAGATGAGACCAGGACTATAATGCAACATTAATATGGAAATCACAATTGTCCACTAGGATAATCAGATGCCATCCTCTCAGAGAATAGACCCAGTTAAGCATCATGAACACCTATTTCTGGGTTGGTTCCTAACATAGAAAAATATTCAAAAAGGTTCTATTCACCTAAAAGAACTTAGCAAAGTAAACAACTGGATCATGTAAAACAATGGATGATAAGCATTCATTTTTTTTTGAAGAGTTGAAGAGGTTTGTTGTTGTTGTTGTTCAGCAGGAATTACTCCAAGCTGATAAAGAATGAAAATGGAAGTGAATTCCTTCATTTTTTGCTCTGAGCAGTCAGGATGATTGGCAACACTGAGCAAATTCAAGGAAGGCTGTTGACAATGCATTGCTGAGCACCACAGGAGAGTGGTAGTAGCATTGAAGAGAAAAGCAGAGGTGGTGCTGATAAATTATAATGGGAAAATAAGCATCATGAACCCCAGGAGTTAGGTGGTAGTCATGCAATATGAAAGTAGGAGATCAGACATTCACAGCACAGGGCTCTGTACTGCCATTGGGGATTTTGAAGTTAAAAAAAAGCCCCCCGAGGTGGTGCTGAATTTTGTAGATCCTTAGTATTTGCTCTATGCTACCAGAGTATTTTACTAGGCAAGACATTTTAAAACCTATTAGAATATTTCATAAAGTGTCCCAACAGAGAATAATCTCTGCTTTCAGAAATAATTGATTCATCCACAATCTTTGCAATCTATTATTTCTGTGACTAGACATAGTTACTGAGGCTCTCTGCCCTTAATTTCTTCATATGTAAAATAGAAGGATCATAACACCCATTTAATTATGCTTTTATTGCAAGTAGGTAATATATGTAAAGCAATATTTTCTCAGTCATGTCCAAGTATTTACAACCTTATGAGCCCTAGCCCAACAGGCTCCTCTGTCCATGAAATTCTCCAGGCAGGAATACTGGAATGGGGTATCATGCCCTCCTCCAGGAGATCTTTCTGACCCAAATCAAACCTGGGTCTCTTGCATTGCAGGCAGATTCTTTACTGTCTGAGCCACCAAAGAAGCCCAGCATATGTAAATATTTAGTACAGCACCTAACATGTAGGAAACACCCTGACAGATTAGCACTACTATTATCACTTACTATCCTGGTAGATGAGACCAGGACTATAATGCAACATTAATATGGAAATCACAATTGTCCACTAGGATAATCAGATGCCATCCTCTCAGAGAATAGACCCAGTTAAGCATCATGAACACCTATTTCTGGGTTGGTTCCTAACATAGAAAAATATTCAAAAAGGTTCTATTCACCTAAAAGAACTTAGCAAAGTAAACAACTGGATCATGTAAAACAATGGATGATAAGCATTCATTTTTTTTTGAAGAGTTGAAGAGGTTTGTTGTTGTTGTTGTTCAGCAGGAATTACTCCAAGCTGATAAAGAATGAAAATGGAAGTGAATTCCTTCATTTTTTGCTCTGAGCAGTCAGGATGATTGGCAACACTGAGCAAATTCAAGGAAGGCTGTTGACAATGCATTGCTGAGCACCACAGGAGAGTGGTAGTAGCATTGAAGAGAAAAGCAGAGGTGGTGCTGATAAATTATAATGGGAAAATAAGCATCATGAACCCCAGGAGTTAGGTGGTAGTCATGCAATATGAAAGTAGGAGATCAGACATTCACAGCACAGGGCTCTGTACTGCCATGCTGTGCACTGTTCTTTTGAAGAAGCCTATTAAATGACAAGGGCAACGCTGAAAAATACTAAAATCTCTCCAACTGCCTGTCATCTAGTGTTGAAATATATCCGCCTGGACATGAGCTACTACCATTTAAAGAAGCCACAGGGGCAGAACACAAGTCATGAGGCTATCTAAAGTGCCATGAGAATGCTCTCTGTTGTGAGACTTTTTAGAAGGGAGAATGAAGCTTTATTTTTTTTCACCTTTGTGCTGTTATCCTGTCTTAAACTTTGAGGAAACAGCCACTGCTGTCAGGACATAACAAAACAGACATGTTTAGACAAAATGTGAAAGAAAGGAAAACTGGTAAGCAGCATAAAAAATAACATATCAGGTCAGGACTTCCATTTTGGTTCAGTGGTTAAGATCTGCTTGCCAATTTGGGTGACACAGGGTTAATCCTGGGTCCAGGAAGATTCCACATGCCATAGGGGCAATTAGGCCTACATGCCACAACTACTGAGCCCTTGTTGCCATGCTTTACGAGAGAGGCCATTGAAGTGAGAAGCTTGCACAGTCCAATGAAGACCCAGCACAGCCAAAAATAAAATTAAAAGAAAGTAACATATCAGATCAGAACATTAAAACAACGAAGGTCACCAGTCTCCTTTTCCAGGAAAGAAAAATAAAGCCCAGAGAAGTAACATGACTTGCCTAGTCTGTCAATAGCAGGGCTGATATTGACTGTCCACTCCAGTTTTAAAATGTCACTCCAGGAACTTTCCTGATGGTATAGTGGATAAGAATCTGCCTGCCAACATAGAGAACGTGGATTTGATACCCGGTCCAGGAAGATCTATATGCTGTGGAGCAACTAAACCCATGTGTCACAACTACTGAAGCCTGTGAGCCTAGAGTCTACTTTGCAACAAATAAAGCCACCATAATGAGAAGCCTGACCATCTCCAACAAAGAGCAGTCCCTGCTTGCCACAACTAGGGAAAGCCCCTACGCATCAACAAAAAACCTAGATTTTAAGAATAAATGAAATGTTACTCCAGTGCCATATGGCAATACGCATCATATCATTTGACTCAGGTGGGGTTGGTCAGTTCTAAGGTGGATCCCAAGATTCTCACCCTCAATATAGCACACCTTCTCCATTCACCCCATGAACTTTGAGGTATTCTTTTTAAAACTAGTCTAGGTTCTGGACATGAGCTACTACCATTTAAAGAAGCCACAGGGGCAGAACACAAGTCATGAGGCTATCTAAAGTGCCATGAGAATGCTCTCTGTTGTGAGACTTTTTAGAAGGGAGAATGAAGCTTTATTTTTTTTCACCTTTGTGCTGTTATCCTGTCTTAAACTTTGAGGAAACAGCCACTGCTGTCAGGACATAACAAAACAGACATGTTTAGACAAAATGTGAAAGAAAGGAAAACTGGTAAGCAGCATAAAAAGTAACATATCAGGTCAGGACTTCCATTTTGGTTCAGTGGTTAAGATCTGCTTGCCAATTTGGGTGACACAGGGTTAATCCTGGGTCCAGGAAGATTCCACATGCCATAGGGGCAATTAGGCCTACATGCCACAACTACTGAGCCCTTGTTGCCATGCTTTACGAGAGAGGCCATTGAAGTGAGAAGCTTGCACAGTCCAATGAAGACCCAGCACAGCCAAAAATAAAATTAAAAGAAAGTAACATATCAGATCAGAACATTAAAACAACGAAGGTCACCAGTCTCCTTTTCCAGGAAAGAAAAATAAAGCCCAGAGAAGTAACATGACTTGCCTAGTCTGTCAATAGCAGGGCTGATATTGACTGTCCACTCCAGTTTTAAAATGTCACTCCAGGAACTTTCCTGATGGTATAGTGGATAAGAATCTGCCTGCCAACATAGAGAACGTGGATTTGATACCCGGTCCAGGAAGATCTATATGCTGTGGAGCAACTAAACCCATGTGTCACAACTACTGAAGCCTGTGAGCCTAGAGTCTACTTTGCAACAAATAAAGCCACCATAATGAGAAGCCTGACCATCTCCAACAAAGAGCAGTCCCTGCTTGCCACAACTAGGGAAAGCCCCTACGCATCAACAAAAAACCTAGATTTTAAGAATAAATGAAATGTTACTCCAGTGCCATATGGCAATACGCATCATATCATTTGACTCAGGTGGGGTTGGTCAGTTCTAAGGTGGATCCCAAGATTCTCACCCTCAATATAGCACACCTTCTCCATTCACCCCATGAACTTTGAGGTATTCTTTTTAAAACTAGTCTAGGTACAGCTCTGAAAGGGTTTTTCAGAAATAATTAATGTCCTGAATCAGTTAACTTTGAGAGAGAGAGAGAGAGATTCTCAGTCTGACATAATCATGTGAGCCCTTAAAAGATGCAAGACCTCCCCTGGTGAAAGCGCTTAAAAGCATGAGAGAAATTTGATATGAGGAAGTATCACATATAGATTGTGACCCCCCAATATTTATATTTGGAGACTCTAACCTTCAATGTGACTGTATTTGGGACTAGGTCTATAAAATGGTACTGAAGGCTAGCTGAGGTCATAGTGTGGGGATGTAATGCAATGTAACTAGCATCTTCTTAAGACAAAGAGACACCAGACACCACCCTGCTCTCTGCACACACACAGAGGCCATGGCAAAAAGGCAGACATCTACAAGCCAGGAAACCAACTCAGCAAATACCTTGATTTTGGACTTTGAGCTTCCAGAACTGTGAAAAATTAAATTTATGTTATTTAAGCCACCTAATCTGTGATGTGTTATTCTGGCAACTCCAGCAGACTACTACAGAAATATCCTTCATTGTGTGTCTTGAAGACTGAGAGAGTCACGTGACAAGGAACATGGACAATGGCCTCCAGCTAACAGTTATCAGGGAAACAGGAATGCTAATTCTATAACTACAAGGAAGTGAATTCTGACTAATTCTGTGAACTTATAAGACAGCTTTAAATTCTGAATGAGAGCACACAAATTTCAGCCTTATAAGCAGGGAACCTGCTGAACAGGGAACCCAGCCATCCTATGCCCAGATGTCTACCCTACAGAATTGTGATTTGATAAGAGTTTTGTCTCTTAAGGTGCTAAATTTGTGGTAATGTATTCAAAGTGACAGGAAATGAGTACCCCTTTCAAGACTAATTCTATTTTTTAAACAGATTTATCAAGGTATAAACTGATACAGAAAAGTGCCAATATTTAATGCATACAGTTAAATAAGTTAGAAAATATGCATATACCTATGAAAGCATCACCATAATCAAGGTAACACTATACACATTATACTATACTCACTATATACATTATACTATATAATGTAATCTATAACACTCCAAGAAGGAGATTCAGAGGTATTTTTAGTGGGCTGTCCCAAAGTTTTCTGGAGAGAAGTTCCTTTTAGTATTTCTCAAATTCGTATAACTCGATATGAGATAGGAAGTGTGGGCTGCAGGTACAGCTCCCACCTACAGCAGAAAATGGATGCTGACATATCCTGCAGCAGACATATTTTTCTTACCAGGGCCTAAGTGTCAGGGGCATAGGCATTTATTTCACAAAGATTAGACAGATAAGTGTTGACATTATTTTTTGCAGTTTCTACCAGAGTATTTTAAAATACACTTCTGATAGCTTACAGACTTGAGAAATGAACTCAGATGGGACATTCTGATTGCATTAATAAATTAGACATATAACTGCAGGCAGTGATCAAATCGGGTAGGGTAGTGTGGGTAGGACAGCACTGAGTTCTTTAATGTATTCAATGCCCTCAGTACCCGAGTACCAATTGATAGATAGCACAGAAGAAGTTCATTGATGATTTAATTTAAAAGTTCCCTGTGCTTTATCATTCATGTTTAATTAGAGTTAGTCCATTAATTACCTTCTTGAGAAGTGAGACTGGAAAGAAAATTAAATGGTACTTTCAAAAGCTAATTTTGCAAACAATTAAATGAAGCCAAATGTAATTGGTAATTGCTGTAACAACTGGCCCCGAGGCATTCCTCTTTAGAAAAATTGTTGTTTGGACTGTGATAATATGAGAGAATAAAAACTCTCTTCATAAATTTAAATAAGCATGGAAAAGTCAAAATAAAGACAATTAGGCTTTTCATAAAATTTGACTCAGGTTAAAGGTGGCAATTTTAGCAGCACAAATTTTAATGTTGTTTCTGAAAAAAAGCTACAGTTGATGATGACCAGGTCTGAAAGTTGGGGAAAATTTGAAATATATTTCAATTATCACAAAAACAAAGACTTTAAAAAAATCAATGAATCTTGTGCTACTCTTGTGCCTTTTTGAGGAAAGCTAAATCTCTTGACCCCTTCTTCCCTAGTGCTCTTTTAGTCTTTAGACAGGAACTACACAGCAAACTGAGTATATCATTTTAAAATATCATTATCAATGGTGAAAATCTGAAAGCTTTTGCTCTAAAATTGGGAAGGATTCCACCCTCATCATCTATATTTAACATAGTAGTAGGAGTCCTAGACACAGTAATCATACAAGAAAAAGAAAATAAAAGGCATCCAACTCAGAAGGGGAGAAGATGAAACTGTCACTACTTGCAGATGACATATTATATAGAGAAAACCCTAAAGTCTCTACCATTAGTAAATGGATAGTATAAACTTTCAGGACAAAAGATTAATGTACAAAAGTCATTTGCTTTTCTATACACTGATAATGAATTAACAGAATGAGAAAGTAAGAAAAACAATCCCATTTACAATGATATCAAACATCAAGAAGAATAAAATACCTAGGAGTAAAGTTAATCAAGGGCTGAAAGACTTGAACATTCTAAGACATTGATAAGGTAAATTGAAGACAATACAAATAAATGGAAATATACCTTGTATTCATGGATTAGAATTAGTATTGTTAAATGTACATGCTGCCTAAAGCAATCTACAAATTCAATGCAATTCCTATCAAAATTCACCTGACATTCTTTTTTTTTACCAAACTAGAGGAAATAATTCTATAGTTTGTATGGGACCTCAAAAGTTCCCAAAAGCCAAAACAATATTGTGCAAAAGAACAAAGCTGATATCATGGGTCTTGACTTTAGATTATACTACAAAGTCACAGTGATCAAAACAGTGCAGTACTGGTACAAAAAAAGTAGAAAGCCCAGAAATAAACCCACACACATAAGGTCAAGAAATCTATGACAAAGGAGCCAAAAATACACAATGGGAAAAAGACAGACTCTTCAATAACTGGCTGGGAAAAGTGGAGAGTTATATGTAAAAGAATGAGATTAGAACATTTTCTCACACTGTATATAAAAGTAAAGTCAAAATGGATTACAGACCTAAATGTGAGACCAGAAACCACTGAACTCCTTAAAAAATCATAGGCAGTACCCTCTTTGACATCAGTCGTTTTAATGATTTTTTTGGTTCTCTCTCCTTAGGAGAGGGAAACAAAATATTAAAAAAATAAATAAATGGGATATAATTAAATTTAAAAACTTTTGCACAGTGAAGGAAATTATCAACGAAATAGAAAGATAACCTACTGAATGGGGGAAGATATTTGCAAGTGACATGTCTCATTAGGGGTGAATAGTCAGTACATAAAGAGCTCATACAACTCAATATCAAACAACAACAACAAAAAATAAAACATGGGTGGAACACTTGAATAGGCTTTTTTCCCAAAGACATAGAGATGGCTAACATGTCCAAGAAAAAAAGGTCCACATCACTAATCATCAGGGAAATGAAATAAAAACTACAACGAAATTTCACCTCATGCATGTCAGATTGCTACCAATAAAAAGGCAAAACAATAATTGTTGGTGAGAATATGGAGGGAACTGTACCCTGTACCCTGTTGGTGGAAATGCAAATCAGTACAGATATTATGGAAAACAGTATGGAGATTCCTCCAAAAACTTAAAAATAGAATATGATTCAGCAATTCCAGTCTTGGGTATATATCTGAAAAAAAAAAGCACTAATTTATAAAAGTGAGCACCCCAATATTCTTAGTAGTGTTATTTATAATAATCAAGATATAAAAACCACCTAAGTGTTCATCAACAGGTAAATAGATAAAGAAAATTTGAGAATATATATAAAATGCTAAACTAAAGCTATTTTGCTAGAGAGAAACTGTTGAACTAGTACAGTCTAGGTTCTGTGCCTACATGGGGAAAAAGCCCTGAGATTATCAATTGTGTGTCACAATCCTCTTCTGTAGATATATACCACGTGTGTGTGTGTGTGTGTGTGTGTGTGTGTATATTTACATATACATACATATATATATGTATATATACACATAGAATTAAATATTACTTAGCTATAAAAAAGAACAAAATTTTGCCATTTGCAACAACAAGGATGAACATGGAGGGTGTTATACTTAGTGAAATCAGTTGAACAGAGTAAAACAAATAGCATGCTTTCATTTACATGTGGGATATGAAAGAATTATACTAAACAGAAACAGACTCACAGATACAGAGAATAAATCAAATGGATTACAGACCTAAATGTGAGACCAGAAACCACTGAACTCCTTAAAAAATCATAGGCAGTACCCTCTTTGACATCAGTCGTTTTAATGATTTTTTTGGTTCTCTCTCCTTAGGAGAGGGAAACAAAATATTAAAAAAATAAATAAATGGGATATAATTAAATTTAAAAACTTTTGCACAGTGAAGGAAATTATCAACGAAATAGAAAGATAACCTACTGAATGGGGGAAGATATTTGCAAGTGACATGTCTCATTAGGGGTGAATAGTCAGTACATAAAGAGCTCATACAACTCAATATCAAACAACAACAACAAAAAATAAAACATGGGTGGAACACTTGAATAGGCTTTTTTCCCAAAGACATAGAGATGGCTAACATGTCCAAGAAAAAAAGGTCCACATCACTAATCATCAGGGAAATGAAATAAAAACTACAACGAAATTTCACCTCATGCATGTCAGATTGCTACCAATAAAAAGGCAAAACAATAATTGTTGGTGAGAATATGGAGGGAACTGTACCCTGTACCCTGTTGGTGGAAATGCAAATCAGTACAGATATTATGGAAAACAGTATGGAGATTCCTCCAAAAACTTAAAAATAGAATATGATTCAGCAATTCCAGTCTTGGGTATATATCTGAAAAAAAAAAGCACTAATTTATAAAAGTGAGCACCCCAATATTCTTAGTAGTGTTATTTATAATAATCAAGATATAAAAACCACCTAAGTGTTCATCAACAGGTAAATAGATAAAGAAAATTTGAGAATATATATAAAATGCTAAACTAAAGCTATTTTGCTAGAGAGAAACTGTTGAACTAGTACAGTCTAGGTTCTGTGCCTACATGGGGAAAAAGCCCTGAGATTATCAATTGTGTGTCACAATCCTCTTCTGTAGATATATACCACGTGTGTGTGTGTGTGTGTGTGTGTGTGTGTATATTTACATATACATACATATATATATGTATATATACACATAGAATTAAATATTACTTAGCTATAAAAAAGAACAAAATTTTGCCATTTGCAACAACAAGGATGAACATGGAGGGTGTTATACTTAGTGAAATCAGTTGAACAGAGTAAAACAAATAGCATGCTTTCATTTACATGTGGGATATGAAAAATTAAGATGAATGAATATACTAAACAGAAACAGACTCACAGATACAGAGAACAAAGTAATGGTTACCAGTGGAGAGAAATGTTGAGGGAAGTTCAATATAGTGGAAGGAGATTAAAAGGTACAAACTACTATATATAAGATAAATGAGACATAAGGACACATACTGTACATGTAATGTACATCAAGGGAAATATAGCCAATATTTTATAATAACTTTAAGTGAAGGATAATCTATAAACACATTGAATCACTACTTTGTACACCTGGAACTAATATTTTAAATCAATAATTCTTCAATAAAAATCAAATTAATTAAAAATGCAATCTCATTATCAAACATGGACCCTGTCACAAGCACTCAGTATACTGTTAGTGATACACCAGACTTTTCACTCTAACAGCTCAAAGTTCAGCATGCTGACACAGTAAAGCACAGGAAAGGCAAGGAATAGAGTAACCCAGAAACAAATAGCATGTATTCTGTCTGCATCAGACAGAGAAGGCTCAACAAAGAGGTGGTGTGGAAGGTATAAACCTCTTATTGAAGAGATAGGGTGGTATGGAGACCCTGGCAAGGAAAAGCATTCCAACAGAAGAAAGAGCATGGGGAAAGATAGACAACTAGGAGCAGAGTGTACGGGAAAGCTTCCTGGTCAGGCATCTTGCAAAACTTTTCCTACAGGTGACTGAGAGGTTTTGAAAAGAGTCCTGCCTGACATCAACTTTCATCAATTTATTAATTTCATTTAACAGTCAATTACAGGTATAACTTGATGTTATTGTAGGTTCAGTTAAACACCAATGAAATAAAGAAAATATCAAACCAGGAGAGTTCCATGAATTTTTTTTTTTTTGGTTTCTTAGTCAATTAAGTGTGCAATAGGATTATGTCTCAAATAAGTACATACTTTAATTTAAAAATACTTCATTGCTAAAAAATACTAATCATCATATAAGCCTTCAGTTTACTATAACAAACATAATGAAAAATTTTAAATATTGTGAGAATTACTAAAACATGACACAGAAACACAAAGTAAGCAAGTGCTATGAAAGCACGGCACTTATAGATCTGCTTGACACAGACGTGCCTCAAACCTTCAGTTTGTAAAAGTCACAATATCTTCTAAGCACACACACACACACAAAAGTGACATGCACTAAAACACAGTATGTACTTTTGGCTCTCCATGTGCTTAACACTAGGAATTGGTTACCAGAACTTTATGAAAACCATGTCTTTTCCTTTGGAATCTTACAACATATCAGGAGACCAGAAGTCAGACAAAACAATGTGAAGCAGGATTAACTGTGGGCAGCCCCCTAGCTGTGGCCCTTCTTCCTTGAGTCTTAGAACATACTCGTCTTTCTTTTTTTTTTTTTGATCTGGACCATTTAAAAAGTATTGAATTTGTTACAATGTTGCTCCCACTTTATGTTTTCTTTTTTTGGCTACAAGGCATGTGGAATCTTAGCT
Source organism: Tragulus kanchil (assembly GCA_022376925.1). Taxonomy (NCBI): domain Eukaryota; kingdom Metazoa; phylum Chordata; class Mammalia; order Artiodactyla; family Tragulidae; genus Tragulus; species Tragulus kanchil. Next base: position 105,057,300 of record JAIOJX010000023.1, on the reverse strand, counting down.
CCTTAACTAGGAATCATATCTGCACCCCCTACATTGGAAGGTGACATCTTAACCACTGGACTACAAGGAATTTTCAAGAACATGGTCTCATTTCTAAAAAGCAGCAAAATGTCAGTCTGGGTGAGTGGATTGTGATGGGTTAGAACTATCACTGAAGTTTCTTTTTCCAGCCCCCTCACAGCGGAGACTACCCAGAGAGCAAATTAATAAGAATTGTGAAGATGGGTCCTACATGTGCTTTGGTGTTACATTTATTACACATTATATTATGCATAGTACACACAAGCATATATGTACCTCCATGTTATAATCACTGTGGGTGTAGGTGTATGTATGTGTGCTCAGTTGTGTCCATCTCTTTGCAACCCAGTGGATTGTAGCCTGCCAGGTTTCTCTGTGCGTGGAATTTTCTGGGCAATAATACTGGAGTGGGGTGCTATGCCCTCCTCCAGGGGATCTTCCCAATCCAGGGCTCAAACTTGCATCTCTTGTGTCTCCTGCATTGGCAGGCAGGCTCTTACCACAACAACACCTGGGAAACACCTAAATATGACTATACTTACATGTATATGTTATATATTTACATAGGTCATCTTTCCTATATAATAATTCTTCTATTATCTGCTTAAAACTCTGAAACCAATATCTTTATAGAAACACAAAGTAAGCAAGTGCTATGAAAGCACGGCACTTATAGATCTGCTTGACACAGACGTGCCTCAAACCTTCAGTTTGTAAAAGTCACAATATCTTCTAAGCACACACACACACACAAAAGTGACATGCACTAAAACACAGTATGTACTTTTGGCTCTCCATGTGCTTAACACTAGGAATTGGTTACCAGAACTTTATGAAAACCATGTCTTTTCCTTTGGAATCTTACAACATATCAGGAGACCAGAAGTCAGACAAAACAATGTGAAGCAGGATTAACTGTGGGCAGCCCCCTAGCTGTGGCCCTTCTTCCTTGAGTCTTAGAACATACTCGTCTTTCTTTTTTTTTTTTTGATCTGGACCATTTAAAAAGTATTGAATTTGTTACAATGTTGCTCCCACTTTATGTTTTCTTTTTGGCTACAAGGCATGTGGAATCTTAGCTCCTTAACTAGGAATCATATCTGCACCCCCTACATTGGAAGGTGACATCTTAACCACTGGACTACAAGGAATTTTCAAGAACATGGTCTCATTTCTAAAAAGCAGCAAAATGTCAGTCTGGGTGAGTGGATTGTGATGGGTTAGAACTATCACTGAAGTTTCTTTTTCCAGCCCCCTCACAGCGGAGACTACCCAGAGAGCAAATTAATAAGAATTGTGAAGATGGGTCCTACATGTGCTTTGGTGTTACATTTATTACACATTATATTATGCATAGTACACACAAGCATATATGTACCTCCATGTTATAATCACTGTGGGTGTAGGTGTATGTATGTGTGCTCAGTTGTGTCCATCTCTTTGCAACCCAGTGGATTGTAGCCTGCCAGGTTTCTCTGTGCGTGGAATTTTCTGGGCAATAATACTGGAGTGGGGTGCTATGCCCTCCTCCAGGGGATCTTCCCAATCCAGGGCTCAAACTTGCATCTCTTGTGTCTCCTGCATTGGCAGGCAGGCTCTTTACCACAACAACACCTGGGAAACACCTAAATATGACTATACTTACATGTATATGTTATATATTTACATAGGTCATCTTTCCTATATAATAATTCTTCTATTATCTGCTTAAAACTCTGAAACCAATATCTTTATAGATACTGGAGCTTAAACTTCATCAGTCCCATAACCATATGTTACATAATGGTAAATCTCTAGCCCACTTTTCTTCATGCTAACCCTTCTAAGGACATGGTTTTATGTCAGTACCTTTTAAGAAATGTGTTTCTCAGAGACAGGACCTACTGGAACATGGCGGAACTGCTTGAATCCCTGGAAATACGTAACAGTCCTTACTTTTACTTAAAATACTCTCAGTCATTGAACTGAGATGGACTGAGAAATAGTCATTGACTTTAATGATACCAAGTTTGAAAACAAACTTCACTATAATAATGTATAATGCTGTTCTCTCAGGCATTGTCAAAATTACATCTGCCCCTCTTCTATTAACAGATTCGTCTTTATCACAAGATATGTGCCTGAAACGCATTCAGAAAAAGGTACTGTTTGTTTCTAAATATCATCACCATGTTCCCCTTTATTCATATTACTCTGGAGATGAGATCAGACCATAACATAGTCTTGCCCAAAGATAGATGCTCTGGGACCTCCCTCAGTTAAGGCACTGGATTCTGTTATTCCTCTTTAACTTGGGTTATTGCTTGCCACTAGGAGTCTGCTAATATTCTCTTTCCATGAAACGTCAAATTCCTTTCCTTCTGCAGGTGGTCACAAACACAGAAACATTCTGACAAATAGTACCACAAAGACACAGAGCAGACTACTCGTTCTAACTCCATTAGTGTCCCATCCTCTGTAAGGACTTGCTAACGTCAGAATTGGGGTACGGATATCAGATGTTGAAGGACCCTGCCACAAAGAGAATACTTCAGCCTAAACTTGGAACTACATGTGGCTGTGTCAGGCTCTGTCAGCTCTGAAGCACCAAAATCGCCTAAGGCTGGAGATAAAAAAAAAAAAGACTTTCTCTCCCTGAAATCTAATCTACCGGTTGGACAGAGCAGCAGCAATGTATGCATTATATATATAGGAAATAGAATCCAAGGGCATCATTTTGGTATATAAAAGAGATAATATAAGATCTATTCTGGATTTGCCTCAAATAACTGAGAATCCAGAGAATCCTACTGTGAACAAAGCTATTCTTCCCCGCGCTCCCCCTAAAATGTACTCTGTCCTACAAGATAAGTAAGCAACTTGTCAACTCTTTGACCACTAAAATAAGCAAGCCGGGCAGAAGAGCAATGACAAAAGAGACCTGAGAAAAGTACACAGAACAAACCTATTATGGTAGATATCCCAGTGGTGGAGTGCACAGAAGTTCTATCTTAACATAAGAGCCACTGTCAAACTGCTCTGCAAAGAAAACAAAATCTTGTATTGATTTGAAAACTCACAATCAGTATATGAGAGTTAAGAATTCTACCTGCACGTACACTGGATATAACAGTGTTTTAAACATTCATAAGACGGTTATAATTTTGCTTTATTTTTATATTTAAGAGCTAGAGAAGATTTTCATACCTTTATTGATAATGTATATTTTTCTCTGTAAATTGGTAAAAAAAAATTGACAGTAAATATTGCAAATTTCATAAGTGATATTAAATAAGAGATTCCACTATGCTTCCCTGAGGCAGGTCTCAAATGGGTGTGCTGTTAACATCAACAAGTCACTCATGGGGCCAACTCTTCTAACATTTGTAATCGAGGTGATGGACATGCCAATAATTGGATGCATGAAGTGGGAATGACTTGTTTCATGTATCAGCCACCAAATTAAGTTTAATTCACTTCCTGTTTTGTGTCAACACATCTGTGTATGTCAAGATACGAGATTAGACTGAAGGAGAAAGAAGGGGACCTAATTCAGCATATGAGGATATTTATGATGCTTTAAATCCAATTGTTCTCTGATAACAAAGGCAGGCACAGGCATTGTAATTGTCTTGCATTTTCTCTGTAATTGCTTGGAATCCTTTTGGGACATAGGTGCAATAAAGTTCCCTTGACTAAGAGTTTCCTGGCAGCCAATTAAATTTGTATTCCCAAGGTTTAAAATAATGCTTGGCACAAGCAGTTAATGCTTGATTATATGAGTGGGCTTAAAAAATTTCTCCCTGAAATCTAATCTACCGGTTGGACAGAGCAGCAGCAATGTATGCATTATATATATAGGAAATAGAATCCAAGGGCATCATTTTGGTATATAAAAGAGATAATATAAGATCTATTCTGGATTTGCCTCAAATAACTGAGAATCCAGAGAATCCTACTGTGAACAAAGCTATTCTTCCCCGCGCTCCCCCTAAAATGTACTCTGTCCTACAAGATAAGTAAGCAACTTGTCAACTCTTTGACCACTAAAATAAGCAAGCCGGGCAGAAGAGCAATGACAAAAGAGACCTGAGAAAAGTACACAGAACAAACCTATTATGGTAGATATCCCAGTGGTGGAGTGCACAGAAGTTCTATCTTAACATAAGAGCCACTGTCAAACTGCTCTGCAAAGAAAACAAAATCTTGTATTGATTTGAAAACTCACAATCAGTATATGAGAGTTAAGAATTCTACCTGCACGTACACTGGATATAACAGTGTTTTAAACATTCATAAGACGGTTATAATTTTGCTTTATTTTTATATTTAAGAGCTAGAGAAGATTTTCATACCTTTATTGATAATGTATATTTTTCTCTGTAAATTGGTAAAAAAAAATTGACAGTAAATATTGCAAATTTCATAAGTGATATTAAATAAGAGATTCCACTATGCTTCCCTGAGGCAGGTCTCAAATGGGTGTGCTGTTAACATCAACAAGTCACTCATGGGGCCAACTCTTCTAACATTTGTAATCGAGGTGATGGACATGCCAATAATTGGATGCATGAAGTGGGAATGACTTGTTTCATGTATCAGCCACCAAATTAAGTTTAATTCACTTCCTGTTTTGTGTCAACACATCTGTGTATGTCAAGATACGAGATTAGACTGAAGGAGAAAGAAGGGGACCTAATTCAGCATATGAGGATATTTATGATGCTTTAAATCCAATTGTTCTCTGATAACAAAGGCAGGCACAGGCATTGTAATTGTCTTGCATTTTCTCTGTAATTGCTTGGAATCCTTTTGGGACATAGGTGCAATAAAGTTCCCTTGACTAAGAGTTTCCTGGCAGCCAATTAAATTTGTATTCCCAAGGTTTAAAATAATGCTTGGCACAAGCAGTTAATGCTTTTTGATTATATGAGTGGGCTTAAAAGAATTAGTATAATAAGACAATAACAATATATAAGTGACATCTAAGACTATAAATTCTTAATAACGTGACCCAAAAAATCCACCCTGACATCTCTTTTATCATGCAGTTGAAATTCTAAAAATGTCACTTTATTGACAGAGTGCTTCCTTCTCCTCATCATTCATGACAATGCATCCTTCTCTCTCCATTTATGGGGAAAAGCTATTGGCACTTTTCTATAGAAGCATTTGCCAGGATTATACATCCTCACAGTTTGGCACACTCTTTGAAGGAAAAATGTGCTGCATTGACCTGATCGTTGTAAAATACTACAGATTTACTGTCCTTCTCTTCTATGGATGGTGAGAAATAGCTCCTCTTTGCTAAATAGTAAAGAAAGATTATTTTTCTACATAACTATTAACACTCACAGCATTTATCTTCTTGATAAATATGGAAAATAACATCTATCTTAAAGAACTGTGGGAAACTCAAGGCCAATAAACAACTTAGAAAATCTCATTAATCTTTATGAGTTGAAAATAAGTCCTATAGGAAATATAATTTCCCCTTTTAAAAAGTATTCTTTTCTCATTTTATTTTTGATGACAAAAGAAATGCAATCTCATTTTCCTCAATTAGAGAGTATAGATTTATTTTCAAAGGAAATAAAAAACCATATACATCTCCTCAACACCAGAGATAAGATCAAGCAACAATTTATTATATGTCCTTCACATATTTTCCTATATATGAGCATATATTTATAAAAATAACATTTGGTGAATTCCATTTACAAATCTGTAAAAACCAAAATTGTTATATAATGATCACATTCCCATGTTAATAAATACTGGTTTAATAGACTCTATGAGCACTTAACTGCAAGAGATTTAACCATGTGTCACCTGCAGAAAATTGTTACTGTTTCCAGCTTTTGGTTATAATAAATAATATTGCAGGTTATATTTATGACTCTCCTAAATTTAAACCCTAGCATTCCTACAAACTACATATATAATATTTGAGACACTTTCTATTCAGTCTCCTCTGAAGGGGAATTTAGAATAATTTTTAAAAATTTTTAAATGCTTAATATTTAATGTCAAACTGTTTTCTCAGAAGCCTATACATATTTACATTGCGATCTATAGTGTGTGAGTACTTTTATAAGACTTAATGTTTTATCTATTTTGTGTGAGTTTTAGCATTTTCACTTTATTGACAGAGTGCTTCCTTCTCCTCATCATTCATGACAATGCATCCTTCTCTCTCCATTTATGGGGAAAAGCTATTGGCACTTTTCTATAGAAGCATTTGCCAGGATTATACATCCTCACAGTTTGGCACACTCTTTGAAGGAAAAATGTGCTGCATTGACCTGATCGTTGTAAAATACTACAGATTTACTGTCCTTCTCTTCTATGGATGGTGAGAAATAGCTCCTCTTTGCTAAATAGTAAAGAAAGATTATTTTTCTACATAACTATTAACACTCACAGCATTTATCTTCTTGATAAATATGGAAAATAACATCTATCTTAAAGAACTGTGGGAAACTCAAGGCCAATAAACAACTTAGAAAATCTCATTAATCTTTATGAGTTGAAAATAAGTCCTATAGGAAATAAAATTTTCCCCCTTTTAAAAAGTATTCTTTTCTCATTTTATTTTTGATGACAAAAGAAATGCAATCTCATTTTCCTCAATTAGAGAGTATAGATTTATTTTCAAAGGAAATAAAAAACCATATACATCTCCTCAACACCAGAGATAAGATCAAGCAACAATTTATTATATGTCCTTCACATATTTTCCTATATATGAGCATATATTTATAAAAATAACATTTGGTGAATTCCATTTACAAATCTGTAAAAACCAAAATTGTTATATAATGATCACATTCCCATGTTAATAAATACTGGTTTAATAGACTCTATGAGCACTTAACTGCAAGAGATTTAACCATGTGTCACCTGCAGAAAATTGTTACTGTTTCCAGCTTTTGGTTATAATAAATAATATTGCAGGTTATATTTATGACTCTCCTAAATTTAAACCCTAGCATTCCTACAAACTACATATATAATATTTGAGACACTTTCTATTCAGTCTCCTCTGAAGGGGAATTTAGAATAATTTTTAAAAATTTTTAAATGCTTAATATTTAATGTCAAACTGTTTTCTCAGAAGCCTATACATATTTACATTGCGATCTATAGTGTGTGAGTACTTTTATAAGACTTAATGTTTATTTTAATAACGATATTCCTCCCTAGAAACTGAGCTATGAGTATAATTTGAGCATATTTCAACTGTTCACCTAAGACATTTTGGTACAATATCTTAAGTGAAAACACAAGTTTATTACACACATTTTCCTCCCTAATGATGAAATAAAGTTATTTTTATAAGACAAACTAAAACCATACACTCAGATGCAAAATAAAGCATGAAATCATCTCTTATGCCCCTGGTAGTACCATCTTGCTTCCCAGAGGAAATAAATTTATGCCAGGTTTAAGTATTGATGCACACACACATATATGTATGTACACACACACACACACACACACGCACATAGGCTATGTTTGTAGAAGTAGCTTTTCTTTCCCCAAACTGGTATCATATCCTATACATTGTTCTGCACTTTTTTTGCAAAACAGTGAAGACTTCAGTACTTTTCCTTTTGTCCTTCAATGCTCCCTTTTGCATAGAAACACATTTTCTTGTACCTCCACACGCAGCTCACATCTCCTACCACAACAGTCTCAACTTACCAGAAAATGAATATTTCGAATTTTCTATAGACTCTTTCCAATTTTCTTCTTGTTAGCATTGTTAGAAAAGGTCAAGAATTGAATACAAGACAAGCTTCACTTTCCTTCTGAAGCTACCACTACACTGAACATTTTTTAATCATCATGCTATCAAAAAATTACAATAAAAATAATTTCTAATAGGACTTATTGTAAAAGAAGAGAAGAGAATTTTGCACTTTTGTTGTCATTTGCCTTGGACAGTGATTTGGAACAACCTGGAGGTGAACTTCTTCAATTGCTCCCATCAGTTACATGAAGAGCCAGCAACCTTGGATCAGACCGGGTCTTTGTTTTCACCAATGAAGATGTTGCAAGAATGAGGAAATGCAGGTTATATTTATGACTCTCCTAAATTTAAACCCTAGCATTCCTACAAACTACATATATAATATTTGAGACACTTTCTATTCAGTCTCCTCTGAAGGGGAATTTAGAATAATTTTTAAAAATTTTTAAATGCTTAATATTTAATGTCAAACTGTTTTCTCAGAAGCCTATACATATTTACATTGCGATCTATAGTGTGTGAGTACTTTTATAAGACTTAATGTTTATTTTAATAACGATATTCCTCCCTAGAAACTGAGCTATGAGTATAATTTGAGCATATTTCAACTGTTCACCTAAGACATTTTGGTACAATATCTTAAGTGAAAACACAAGTTTATTACACACATTTTCCTCCCTAATGATGAAATAAAGTTATTTTTATAAGACAAACTAAAACCATACACTCAGATGCAAAATAAAGCATGAAATCATCTCTTATGCCCCTGGTAGTACCATCTTGCTTCCCAGAGGAAATAAATTTATGCCAGGTTTAAGTATTGATGCACACACACATATATGTATGTACACACACACACACACACACACACGCACATAGGCTATGTTTGTAGAAGTAGCTTTTCTTTCCCCAAACTGGTATCATATCCTATACATTGTTCTGCACTTTTTTTGCAAAACAGTGAAGACTTCAGTACTTTTCCTTTTGTCCTTCAATGCTCCCTTTTGCATAGAAACACATTTTCTTGTACCTCCACACGCAGCTCACATCTCCTACCACAACAGTCTCAACTTACCAGAAAATGAATATTTCGAATTTTCTATAGACTCTTTCCAATTTTCTTCTTGTTAGCATTGTTAGAAAAGGTCAAGAATTGAATACAAGACAAGCTTCACTTTCCTTCTGAAGCTACCACTACACTGAACATTTTTTAATCATCATGCTATCAAAAAATTACAATAAAAATAATTTCTAATAGGACTTATTTTAAAAAGAAGAGAAGAGAATTTTGCACTTTTGTTGTCATTTGCCTTGGACAGTGATTTGGAACAACCTGGAGGTGAACTTCTTCAATTGCTCCCATCAGTTACATGAAGAGCCAGCAACCTTGGATCAGACCGGGTCTTTGTTTTCACCAATGAAGATGTTGCAAGAATGAGGAAATGCAGTTTGCATATTTGCTACCAGTGCATAAACCTTAAGAGACTGATGAAGAGTGAAATAATCAGACATGAAAGGACACTCAGGGTGCCCTCTTCTTCTTCAAACTATGATGTCACTTCCTCTTATTACTCAAAGTATTGCAGGCTAAATGTGATTCCTAATGCATCTATGTGGAATCTAGAAAAATAGTAGAGATGAACCTATTTGCAAAGCAGAAGCAGAGATACAGATGTAGAGAACAAACATATGGATACAAAGAGGGGAAAAGGAGGTGGCATGACTCAAAAGATTGGGATTGACATAGATATATTACTATGTATAAGATGGAAAATTAATAAGAACCTACTGTGTAGCACAGGGAACTCTACTGAATACTCTTCAGGGAACTAAAGAGGAAGGAAGTCCAAACAAGGGGAGATATGTTTGGTTGATTCACTTTGCTGTATAGTAGAAACTAACACAACATTGTAAAGCAACTATAGTCCAATAAGATTTTTTTTTTAAGTGAAGAACATAACCAAACATTCTTTAGATGTGAGGAAATATCTAAGAATGGCAACCACTCTCCATATGAGTCTACAATAGACACCCACATCCAATATCTGATTTACTTCCTCTAACCCACCCTGCATCCCCAGTCACAACTCAACCCCATCTGTGACTGGCACTACCCACCCATATGCTCAACTTGCCACATAAGTCTCTGTTGGACTTGTACTTTCTTGTCCACAAAGTTGTGCGGACAAACCCCCAGTTTTGACTACCTTTTCCAACCTATTCTTCTTGTAATCTAGAGATTAGCCGGATCCATGTGATCAATATTCCTTCTGAAGCTACCACTACACTGAACATTTTTAATCATCATGCTATCAAAAATTACAATAAAAATAATTTCTAATAGGACTTATTTTAAAAGAAGAGAAGAGAATTTTGCACTTTTGTTGTCATTTGCCTTGGACAGTGATTTGGAACAACCTGGAGGTGAACTTCTTCAATTGCTCCCATCAGTTACATGAAGAGCCAGCAACCTTGGATCAGACCGGGTCTTTGTTTTCACCAATGAAGATGTTGCAAGAATGAGGAAATGCAGTTTGCATATTTGCTACCAGTGCATAAACCTTAAGAGACTGATGAAGAGTGAAATAATCAGACATGAAAGGACACTCAGGGTGCCCTCTTCTTCTTCGAACTATGATGTCACTTCCTCTTATTACTCAAAGTATTGCAGGCTAAATGTGATTCCTAATGCATCTATGTGGAATCTAGAAAAATAGTAGAGATGAACCTATTTGCAAAGCAGAAGCAGAGATACAGATGTAGAGAACAAACATATGGATACAAAGAGGGGAAAAGGAGGTGGCATGACTCAAAAGATTGGGATTGACATAGATATATTACTATGTATAAGATGGAAAATTAATAAGAACCTACTGTGTAGCACAGGGAACTCTACTGAATACTCTTCAGGGAACTAAAGAGGAAGGAAGTCCAAACAAGGGGAGATATGTTTGGTTGATTCACTTTGCTGTATAGTAGAAACTAACACAACATTGTAAAGCAACTATAGTCCAATAAGATTTTTTTTTTAAGTGAAGAACATAACCAAACATTCTTTAGATGTGAGGAAATATCTAAGAATGGCAACCACTCTCCATATGAGTCTACAATAGACACCCACATCCAATATCTGATTTACTTCCTCTAACCCACCCTGCATCCCCAGTCACAACTCAACCCCATCTGTGACTGGCACTACCCACCCATATGCTCAACTTGCCACATAAGTCTCTGTTGGACTTGTACTTTCTTGTCCACAAAGTTGTGCGGACAAACCCCCAGTTTTGACTACCTTTTCCAACCTATTCTTCTTGTAATCTAGAGATTAGCCGGATCCATGTGATCAATATTCCTATGGAAGTAAGCTGGACCTAGAACCCCCTGAGTCATGTGGCCTCTGATCAGTGATATCTATCACTCATCAGGGTCAACACCTGGGAATCAGATACATGGCCATTGTCTTTTCCTCACATCTGAGTATTTCCTCCCCTATGCTCACCATTTCGGCCCTGGGGACTTGTTCTAAGGTCAACCAGACCTCTGGATTCTTGATCAAGTATCAATAAATAAGCTCTTTATTTTAAAGTATTCATGCATTGAGCAAGTGCGCAATAGGAAATAAAGACTGTGAGTTCTCACAATGTCCTCATGTATAAGCACATTCCCTGAGGAATCACACACACACAAAAAAAAACAGAGCATTTTTCCATATAGATTGTTTCCTTCTTTATAAATTATTGAAAAGGAAAAAGAGTAAATAGACTAAAAATTATAGAGGGTGACAAGACTTCAGCCCCAAAGTATAGTTTCTTATGAAAAAATTCAAATGTTTGCTAAAAAATATGAAAGTGCAGGAAGTAAAAAGTTAAATGTTTGTTTCTCTTTGCATAATTCTTGAGAATAATTTTGTCTATACCTTTCTTTTCTTTTATAGATCACATCACTGTTTATAGATGCCAGCCCTTTTCAAATGTCTTACAAATACATTTTCCCTTCTTCCTATATTTACTGTGTGTGTGTGCTATAAAGTGCATTTGTTTTTTTCCCTTTAGGATTCACAGGCTTTGTGTCATGCTTCTAAAAGCATTTCCTGTTCACAAGAGTATACAATTTTTTTTTTTTTTTTTGTAATTTGTGCGTGGTAGTAAAGAACAGCATTACAGAAACACTTCCTTTTTTTATATAACAAGATTTTACAGACACTGAAATCCACTGGCCCCTGGGAAAACAGCAACACTGCATTTAATGGAGCTGAACATGTTTGGAATCATCAAGTACAAGATCAATTAAGCAGAAAATTGATAGCGACATAAATTTCTGTGACTGGCACTACCCACCCATATGCTCAACTTGCCACATAAGTCTCTGTTGGACTTGTACTTTCTTGTCCACAAAGTTGTGCGGACAAACCCCCAGTTTTGACTACCTTTTCCAACCTATTCTTCTTGTAATCTAGAGATTAGCCGGATCCATGTGATCAATATTCCTATGGAAGTAAGCTGGACCTAGAACCCCCTGAGTCATGTGGCCTCTGATCAGTGATATCTATCACTCATCAGGGTCAACACCTGGGAATCAGATACATGGCCATTGTCTTTTCCTCACATCTGAGTATTTCCTCCCCTATGCTCACCATTTCGGCCCTGGGGACTTGTTCTAAGGTCAACCAGACCTCTGGATTCTTGATCAAGTATCAATAAATAAGCTCTTTATTTTAAAGTATTCATGCATTGAGCAAGTGCGCAATAGGAAATAAAGACTGTGAGTTCTCACAATGTCCTCATGTATAAGCACATTCCCTGAGGAATCACACACACACAAAAAAAAACAGAGCATTTTTCCATATAGATTGTTTCCTTCTTTATAAATTATTGAAAAGGAAAAAGAGTAAATAGACTAAAAATTATAGAGGGTGACAAGACTTCAGCCCCAAAGTATAGTTTCTTATGAAAAAATTCAAATGTTTGCTAAAAAATATGAAAGTGCAGGAAGTAAAAAGTTAAATGTTTGTTTCTCTTTGCATAATTCTTGAGAATAATTTTGTCTATACCTTTCTTTTCTTTTATAGATCACATCACTGTTTATAGATGTCAGCCCTTTTCAAATGTCTTACAAATACATTTTCCCTTCTTCCTATATTTACTGTGTGTGTGTGCTATAAAGTGCATTTGTTTTTTTCCCTTTAGGATTCACAGGCTTTGTGTCATGCTTCTAAAAGCATTTCCTGTTCACAAGAGTATACAATTTTTTTTTTTTTTTTTGTAATTTGTGCGTGGTAGTAAAGAACAGCATTACAGAAACACTTCCTTTTTTTATATAACAAGATTTTACAGACACTGAAATCCACTGGCCCCTGGGAAAACAGCAACACTGCATTTAATGGAGCTGAACATGTTTGGAATCATCAAGTACAAGATCAATTAAGCAGAAAATTGATAGCCCCATAAATTTATACAGAAGCCGCTCAGTGAACCTACATATAATTTCTGAGCACCTGGCAATAAGGACACTACAGAATAAGGACAGAAATAATCCACAGCTTTCACTGTTAAGTCACATTGAGACTTAGAAATGTTATAAACTGTGTGGACACACATCCCTCCACACACACACAGAAAGCTTGTATACTTAAAATGGGTTCCTAACTAGTCTCAGAGAAACTCATACTCAAGAAATGTCAGGTTTTATATATTTTTCCATGTACATATATAATTTGTTGGCTTTCTCCATTATAAGTCAAGTTTTTTTTAACATCACCTCCTCAGAGTTTTTATAAACAACTAGTAGTCTTAGACTTGAAGCCCCTTTACTGACCAACAAATTTTATTATCCACTTCTATGAGTTTGGAAAAATACAATCACTTTTCAACTTTTTGCTCTGTCTAAAAACCTCCTTCTGAACAAGCTGCTTTGGTCTGATATCAGCTAGGTAGGGTACCATTATGACAAGCATATCATCTGGCTTTTTCTTTTAATTTTTAAAAAAATTTTTTACAGAGTTATGTTGTTCACAGACATGTATGTTCCCACATTAGTTATATGCATATACCTGGCCTCCTTCCTCCTCCCCCTGAGTCCCTCCCATCTCACACTGTCATCTGTTTTCACTAATGAAATTGTTAAATCAAATATAGTCAGATTGAGAACTCTGCCATAGAACCTCCCTTGGGTTGACATCAAACATCAATCTACCTAATTTCTGATGATCACTTAAAAACCATGACTCCATCTAACCATACTGAAACCCTGCCAACACTTCCCAATCAAGTCCTTAGGGATATTGTCGGAAATAATCTGCTGAAATATGTGCTGTATGTACTGCATTCCATATTCCAAATAACCCTATAAATCTAAATGAATGTAATTAACCTTGAAACTACCTTTTTGTTTGTATTCAAAGCTACTATATCATGGGAATTTTCTAAGAGTGGGATTAACTCTTCCAATTAATCTGTTTTTTTCTTCCTGACTATGTAAATGTTGCATTGGTATAAATAAACAATTTTTCATACTTTGTGTTTACATAAATTGTTCATGTGGACTATAGAAACTAGGATGACACAAAAGTCACAGAGAAATAAAGACTAATTCATCATTTCCATATCTGGAGATAACCTGTATTTACATTTTATTGAATATCTCTCTAAATGTATAATTATATTTGTAGCTATCTATATTCTCCTTTATTTCAAATATAGCCTGAGCTCTACCAATTAACATATTGAAAATAAACAAATATATCCACCAAAAAGGCAAAAGCAAAACCAAAGCATAATGCATATATAAATAAACCATAAAGAATATGTGTAACCCAGGTATAAAAAGGCTACTGAAGAAATGTTATGCTTGTCACCCATATTGATCATGATCTACTGAGCTACACACCAGCTCTTAGAAAGTATAGTTTAATATCAGTGCCAGGGGCATCTCTCTAAAGACCATCTTTCTTCCCTGGTAACATGGCATATCAAGAAATTAAATTTGACCTCTTAAGAATATAAATTTATCTTTGAGACATTGATTTCAGTTCTTTTGGATATATACTCAGAAGTGAATGGTCAAATGATATGGTAGTTAAATATTTTGAGGAACCTCCATACTATTTGCCATAGCAGATTCAGCAGTTTACATTCCCGCGAATAGTGCACAGGGTTTCAATTTCTCCACTCCTCACCAATGTGTACCTTTACTTTTTTTTAAATTTTTTGAGACTAGCTGACCTAATAAGTATCAGATGATATCTCACTGTGGATTTGATTTGTATTTCCTGATGATGAATGATGATCAACACCTTTTTTATGTACATTTGATCATTTGTGTATTTTCTTTAGAGAAGTATATATTGAAGTATTTTGTCTATTTTCTGAATTAGTTTTTGTTTTTGTTATTAAGTCATAGGAGTTGCCCATATATTGTATACATTCATATCTTATATACCATTTGCAAATATTTTCTCCTATTCTCAGCTTGCCTCTGAGTTTTGTTGATAGAGTTTTCGGTTTGGTTTCATTTCTTTTGTTTCATTTGCTGGCAGAAGCTTTGTATTCAGTTTGATGTAGCTCTAATTGTTAATTTAGCTTTTGTTTCTTGTGCTTTGTGTTTACATAAATTGTTCATGTGGACTATAGAAACTAGGATGACACAAAAGTCACAGAGAAATAAAGACTAATTCATCATTTCCATATCTGGAGATAACCTGTATTTACATTTTATTGAATATCTCTCTAAATGTATAATTATATTTGTAGCTATCTATATTCTCCTTTATTTCAAATATAGCCTGAGCTCTACCAATTAACATATTGAAAATAAACAAATATATCCACCAAAAAGGCAAAAGCAAAACCAAAGCATAATGCATATATAAATAAACCATAAAGAATATGTGTAACCCAGGTATAAAAAGGCTACTGAAGAAATGTTATGCTTGTCACCCATATTGATCATGATCTACTGAGCTACACACCAGCTCTTAGAAAGTATAGTTTAATATCAGTGCCAGGGGCATCTCTCTAAAGACCATCTTTCTTCCCTGGTAACATGGCATATCAAGAAATTAAATTTGACCTCTTAAGAATATAAATTTATCTTTGAGACATTGATTTCAGTTCTTTTGGATATATACTCAGAAGTGAATGGTCAAATGATATGGTAGTTAAATATTTTGAGGAACCTCCATACTATTTGCCATAGCAGATTCAGCAGTTTACATTCCCACCAATAGTGCACAGGGTTTCAATTTCTCCACTCCTCACCAATGTGTACCTTTACTTTTTTTTAAATTTTTTGAGACTAGCTGACCTAATAAGTATCAGATGATATCTCACTGTGGATTTGATTTGTATTTCCTGATGATGAATGATGATCAACACCTTTTTTATGTACATTTGATCATTTGTGTATTTTCTTTAGAGAAGTATATATTGAAGTATTTTGTCTATTTTCTGAATTAGTTTTTGTTTTTGTTATTAAGTCATAGGAGTTGCCCATATATTGTATACATTCATATCTTATATACCATTTGCAAATATTTTCTCCTATTCTCAGCTTGCCTCTGAGTTTTGTTGATAGAGTTTTCGGTTTGGTTTCATTTCTTTTGTTTCATTTGCTGGCAGAAGCTTTGTATTCAGTTTGATGTAGCTCTAATTGTTAATTTAGCTTTTGTTTCTTGTGCTTTGATGTCATACCCAATAAGTCACTGTACAGCCAAAATCTGAGATCCCATATTTACTGCAGCACTATTCACAACAGCCAAGATAAAGAAACAATCTAAATATCCATAAATGAATGAATGAATAAAGAAAATGTGATGTTTGCAAAATGGTGCTCAGTCACTAAATCAGGTCTGACTCTTTGAAAACCCATGGACTGTAGTCCTCCAGGTTCCTCTGCCCATGGGATTCTCCAGCCAAGAATACTGGAGTGGGTTGCCATTTCCTCCTTCAAGGGAGGTTCATTCCCCCCAACCTAGGGACTAAAGCTGCATCTGGTTCATTGGTGGACAGATTCTTTATCACTGAGTCACCAGGGTAGCCCACGCATGACATTAGGCATTCAAAACTGTCAACTTTATAGAAGAAGAGGGTAGAATGGTGACTTCCAGGGACTCAAGGGAGGAGAAAATGGGGAACTGCTGTCCAACAGGTTGAAAAGTATATTATACCAGATCAATAAGATCTAGAGATCCATTGTACAATATTGTGTCTATAGATTTCTCTCCCTTCCCCTCTTCATTCCTAGAAATGAGTAGTTATACAGGTCAGCAAATCTAACTACAAAAATCTCTCAATATCTAATATAAGTAAATTTTGAACGATAAGCAAGAGAAAGATTCATAGGCAACAATAATTTGTCCACCATTACTAACATATTTGAATTTTAAGTAATAAGTATCAGATGATATCTCACTGTGGATTTGATTTGTATTTCCTGATGATGAATGATGATCAACACCTTTTTTATGTACATTTGATCATTTGTGTATTTTCTTTAGAAGTATATATTGAAGTATTTTGTCTATTTTCTGAATTAGTTTTTGTTTTTGTTATTAAGTCATAGGAGTTGCCCATATATTGTATACATTCATATCTTATATACCATTTGCAAATATTTTCTCCTATTCTCAGCTTGCCTCTGAGTTTTGTTGATAGAGTTTTCGGTTTGGTTTCATTTCTTTTGTTTCATTTGCTGGCAGAAGCTTTGTATTCAGTTTGATGTAGCTCTAATTGTTAATTTAGCTTTTGTTTCTTGTGCTTTGATGTCATACCCAATAAGTCACTGTACAGCCAAAATCTGAGATCCCATATTTACTGCAGCACTATTCACAACAGCCAAGATAAAGAAACAATCTAAATATCCATAAATGAATGAATGAATAAAGAAAATGTGATGTTTGCAAAATGGTGCTCAGTCACTAAATCAGGTCTGACTCTTTGAAAACCCATGGACTGTAGTCCTCCAGGTTCCTCTGCCCATGGGATTCTCCAGCCAAGAATACTGGAGTGGGTTGCCATTTCCTCCTTCAAGGGAGGTTCATTCCCCCCAACCTAGGGACTAAAGCTGCATCTGGTTCATTGGTGGACAGATTCTTTATCACTGAGTCACCAGGGTAGCCCACGCATGACATTAGGCATTCAAAACTGTCAACTTTATAGAAGAAGAGGGTAGAATGGTGACTTCCAGGGACTCAAGGGAGGAGAAAATGGGGAACTGCTGTCCAACAGGTTGAAAAGTATATTATACCAGATCAATAAGATCTAGAGATCCATTGTACAATATTGTGTCTATAGATTTCTCTCCCTTCCCCTCTTCATTCCTAGAAATGAGTAGTTATACAGGTCAGCAAATCTAACTACAAAAATCTCTCAATATCTAATATAAGTAAATTTTGAACGATAAGCAAGAGAAAGATTCATAGGCAACAATAATTTGTCCACCATTACTAACATATTTGAATTTTAAGTAATAAATAGTCAGTTGAGTGTGACAACCCTGAGGGGGATTGTTTCCTGAAAATCAGGTACTATTTTTGATTTTCTTAGCTTTGAGAAATGAGTACATATTTAGGGGTTGGTTAGGGTGGCATATGAAGGGTGTGTAACACAGAGATAAAGTGACTTAACCCTGGCCAATAGATGCAACTGTGCAACTGTCCTTGCTAAGGGGCACTGAGGCATATTTCATTCCTGTGACTCTGGAGGAATAAGTGGCTTTGGTGCAATTTAATTCTTATTTCAAAGGGATAATTACAAAGCTTTCATCAAAAGCTGAATTCATCCTAAGAATATTATATTTGGGGTCTAGGGATAAGAGATGAGAGGTGATTGGTTCCTCCTTTTGTAAGAATCCAATGCTATTGAATTTTAAAAATTCCTATTCAACTGGATTACTTACTATTGACTAAACCAAATGTTTTCTACCTTCTCATTATATCTGCCCTGTGCCTAAGTATTCTTTCTAACTCAGGGACTATATGAAAGTGCATATCTTCCTTAGTGCCACAGACACGTGTACTGCTGTGGTTATTAGACATTTCACTGAAGATGCTGAGCAGGAAGATACATGTGTGTCTGCATGTATTCATGTTTAAACATGTATAATATGTATATATACATATATATACACACATAAATATAAGAACACATATATATAGAGTTTGGGAGATATGTCTGAGCTAGAGATATAAATGAGAAAATAATCAACATGGAGCTTCTATACAAGTATTTAAAGCACGAAACTGAATAGTATAACCAGTGTGGTCTGTGTAGAAAAAGATAGATCAAGGCTGAGTAAGGGAACGCTGGCACCATAACATCACGAAACCAGGGACTTGTGAGGGAGCCAGGAGAGGAGAAAAAGAAATAATCAGCAACCATATGAAAACAGAGAGAGGCATGTAATTCCTAGAAATGAGTAGTTATACAGGTCAGCAAATCTAACTACAAAAATCTCTCAATATCTAATATAAGTAAATTTTGAACGATAAGCAAGAGAAAGATTCATAGGCAACAATAATTTGTCCACCATTACTAACATATTTGAATTTTAAGTAATAAATAGTCAGTTGAGTGTGACAACCCTGAGGGGGATTGTTTCCTGAAAATCAGGTACTATTTTTGATTTTCTTAGCTTTGAGAAATGAGTACATATTTAGGGGTTGGTTAGGGTGGCATATGAAGGGTGTGTAACACAGAGATAAAGTGACTTAACCCTGGCCAATAGATGCAACTGTGCAACTGTCCTTGCTAAGGGGCACTGAGGCATATTTCATTCCTGTGACTCTGGAGGAATAAGTGGCTTTGGTGCAATTTAATTCTTATTTCAAAGGGATAATTACAAAGCTTTCATCAAAAGCTGAATTCATCCTAAGAATATTATATTTGGGGTCTAGGGATAAGAGATGAGAGGTGATTGGTTCCTCCTTTTGTAAGAATCCAATGCTATTGAATTTTAAAAATTCCTATTCAACTGGATTACTTACTATTGACTAAACCAAATGTTTTCTACCTTCTCATTATATCTGCCCTGTGCCTAAGTATTCTTTCTAACTCAGGGACTATATGAAAGTGCATATCTTCCTTAGTGCCACAGACACGTGTACTGCTGTGGTTATTAGACATTTCACTGAAGATGCTGAGCAGGAAGATACATGTGTGTCTGCATGTATTCATGTTTAAACATGTATAATATGTATATATACATATATATACACACATAAATATAAGAACACATATATATAGAGTTTGGGAGATATGTCTGAGCTAGAGATATAAATGAGAAAATAATCAACATGGAGCTTCTATACAAGTATTTAAAGCACGAAACTGAATAGTATAACCAGTGTGGTCTGTGTAGAAAAAGATAGATCAAGGCTGAGTAAGGGAACGCTGGCACCATAACATCACGAAACCAGGGACTTGTGAGGGAGCCAGGAGAGGAGAAAAAGAAATAATCAGCAACCATATGAAAACAGAGAGAGGCATGTAATGTAAAGCAAGTGAATAAAGTGTATAAAACAGAAATGACTGTTAAAATAAAAAAACACTATTTATAGATTAATAATAAAGCCAAAAATAGACATTGGATTTTGCATGATACCATTCATTACATGTGATGAAAACGTTTTGGGGAACTTGGTGGGGGACAAGTACTGATAGGAATAGTAGGGACAAGAGGAAGAATAAGATTTAAAGTGTGGAAAATGTTTACTGGAATATTTCTATAAATGATAGAAAATAGACTTGTAGGCATTTGAAGTGATGATAAGAGAGACTTTAAAAAAAATATTGAGAAAGATGAGATTGTTAGTGGCACACATGAATGAAATAGAACTACATAGCAGAGAAAAGACTTCCTGGAATAATATTCTTGCATTGGCAAACAGGAAACTTCTACTACATAATTACTATGATAGCCTTTGGATAGAGACAACAACAATCTGTCTCTGGTAATAAGCAGAAAAGCAGAATATGTGGTCAGATGCTGATAGGTCTGTATGTGAATGTTTTCTGCTGATTTCATACATTTTCTCAGTGAAGTAGAAATAGAGATCAACCATCAACTGGGAGTAAAGATGGAAGAAGAACCATTGTGAACATAGGGACACTTGGGAATTAATCAGTCTGGTAAGTGGAAGGGGGAATACATGACTATTTGATAGCACTGAATCCATCTTAGTAATGATTAGCAAGTGTGATACTATGTCCTTTTCTAGCAATATTTATCTACATAAGCATAAAAGAACACTAGAGATAGATGCTTATATTTTACCAGGGTAATAGTTTTCTAAGAGCAAATATAACAGACTTGTTGAGTTTAAAAAAGAGCTGAATAGTATAACCAGTGTGGTCTGTGTAGAAAGATAGATCAAGGCTGAGTAAGGGAACGCTGGCACCATAACATCACGAAACCAGGGACTTGTGAGGGAGCCAGGAGAGGAGAAAAAGAAATAATCAGCAACCATATGAAAACAGAGAGAGGCATGTAATGTAAAGCAAGTGAATAAAGTGTATAAAACAGAAATGACTGTTAAAATAAAAAAACACTATTTATAGATTAATAATAAAGCCAAAAATAGACATTGGATTTTGCATGATACCATTCATTACATGTGATGAAAACGTTTTGGGGAACTTGGTGGGGGACAAGTACTGATAGGAATAGTAGGGACAAGAGGAAGAATAAGATTTAAAGTGTGGAAAATGTTTACTGGAATATTTCTATAAATGATAGAAAATAGACTTGTAGGCATTTGAAGTGATGATAAGAGAGACTTTAAAAAAAATATTGAGAAAGATGAGATTGTTAGTGGCACACATGAATGAAATAGAACTACATAGCAGAGAAAAGACTTCCTGGAATAATATTCTTGCATTGGCAAACAGGAAACTTCTACTACATAATTACTATGATAGCCTTTGGATAGAGACAACAACAATCTGTCTCTGGTAATAAGCAGAAAAGCAGAATATGTGGTCAGATGCTGATAGGTCTGTATGTGAATGTTTTCTGCTGATTTCATACATTTTCTCAGTGAAGTAGAAATAGAGATCAACCATCAACTGGGAGTAAAGATGGAAGAAGAACCATTGTGAACATAGGGACACTTGGGAATTAATCAGTCTGGTAAGTGGAAGGGGGAATACATGACTATTTGATAGCACTGAATCCATCTTAGTAATGATTAGCAAGTGTGATACTATGTCCTTTTCTAGCAATATTTATCTACATAAGCATAAAAGAACACTAGAGATAGATGCTTATATTTTACCAGGGGTAATAGTTTTTCTAAGAGCAAATATAACAGAGGATCAAGGGAAAAGAGACTTGAAGCATACACAGGTTGTTTGTACAGTGATTAATCATGAGATTTCAAAAAGGCAGAGGAACCAGAGATCAAACTGACAACATCCATTGGATCATAGAAAAAGCAAGAGTATAACAGAAAAAAATCTACTTCTGCTTCATTAACTAAACTAAAACCTTTGACTGTGTGAGTCACAACAAACTGGAAAATTCTTAAAGAAATGGGAACACCATACCACCTTGCCTGCCTCTTGAGAAACCTATATGCAGGTAAAGAAGGAATAGTTCGAAACCAGAAATGGAACAACAGACTGCTTCCAAATTGGGAAAGGTGTACATCAAGGCTGCATATTGTCACTCTGCTTATTTAATTTATATGCAGAGTATGTCATGTGAAATGCTGGGCTGAATAAAGCAGAAGCTGGAGTTAAGATTGGCAGAAGAAATATCAATAACCTCAGGTATGCAGATGACACCACCCAGATGGCATAAAGTGAAGAGGAACTAAAGAGGCTCTTGATGAAGGTGAAAGAGAAGAGTGAAAAATCTGACTTAAAACTCAACATTCAAAAAATGAAGATCATGACATCCGATCTCATCACTTCATGGCAAATAGATGGGAAAACAGTGTAAACAGTGACAGATTTCATTTTGGGGGCTCCAAAATCCCTGTGAATGGTGACTGCAGCCATGAAGTTAAAAGACACTTGCTCCTTGGAAGAAAAGCTATGGAAACCTAGACAGCATCTCAAAATGAAGAGACATCACTTTGCCAACAAAGGTCTGTATGTGAATGTTTTCTGCTGATTTCATACATTTTCTCAGTGAAGTAGAAATAGAGATCAACCATCAACTGGGAGTAAAGATGGAAGAAGAACCATTGTGAACATAGGGACACTTGGGAATTAATCAGTCTGGTAAGTGGAAGGGGGAATACATGACTATTTGATAGCACTGAATCCATCTTAGTAATGATTAGCAAGTGTGATACTATGTCCTTTTCTAGCAATATTTATCTACATAAGCATAAAAGAACACTAGAGATAGATGCTTATATTTTACCAGGGGTAATAGTTTTCTAAGAGCAAATATAACAGAGGATCAAGGGAAAAGAGACTTGAAGCATACACAGGTTGTTTGTACAGTGATTAATCATGAGATTTCAAAAAGGCAGAGGAACCAGAGATCAAACTGACAACATCCATTGGATCATAGAAAAAGCAAGAGTATAACAGAAAAAAATCTACTTCTGCTTCATTAACTAAACTAAAACCTTTGACTGTGTGAGTCACAACAAACTGGAAAATTCTTAAAGAAATGGGAACACCATACCACCTTGCCTGCCTCTTGAGAAACCTATATGCAGGTAAAGAAGGAATAGTTCGAAACCAGAAATGGAACAACAGACTGCTTCCAAATTGGGAAAGGTGTACATCAAGGCTGCATATTGTCACTCTGCTTATTTAATTTATATGCAGAGTATGTCATGTGAAATGCTGGGCTGAATAAAGCAGAAGCTGGAGTTAAGATTGGCAGAAGAAATATCAATAACCTCAGGTATGCAGATGACACCACCCAGATGGCATAAAGTGAAGAGGAACTAAAGAGGCTCTTGATGAAGGTGAAAGAGAAGAGTGAAAAATCTGACTTAAAACTCAACATTCAAAAAATGAAGATCATGACATCCGATCTCATCACTTCATGGCAAATAGATGGGAAAACAGTGTAAACAGTGACAGATTTCATTTTGGGGGCTCCAAAATCCCTGTGAATGGTGACTGCAGCCATGAAGTTAAAAGACACTTGCTCCTTGGAAGAAAAGCTATGGAAACCTAGACAGCATCTCAAAATGAAGAGACATCACTTTGCCAACAAAGGTCTGTATAGTCAAAGCTATGTTTTTTTTCCAGTAGTCATGTATGGATGTGAAAGTTGAACCATAAAGAAGGCTGAGGGCCAAATAATTGATGCCTTTGCACTCTGCTGCTGGAGAAAACTCTTGAGAGTCTCTTGGACTGCATGGAGATCAAACCAGTCAATCCGAAAGGAAATCAACCCTGAATATTCACTGGATGGACTGATGCTGAAGTTGAAGTTCCAATACTTTGACCACCTGATGCAAAGAGATGACTCATTGGAAAAGACCCTAATGCTTGGAAAAATATAAGGCAGAAGGAGAAGGGGATGACAAAGGACAAGATGGTTGGATGCCATCACTGACTAAATGGATATGAGTTTGAGCAATCTATGGGAGATGTTGAAGGACGGGGAAGCCTGATGTGCTGTAGTCCACTGGGTTACAAAAAGTCAGAAATGACTGAGTGACTGAACTGAACTGAGTTAAACTGAATCATGATATTTACTCTGGCTCTAGAGTGAAATGAGGGCATTTCGTTGTGAGGGAAAGTTAAAAGGTATTTAGAAAAGTGCATTGGAAATCCTGGAGAAAGCCAAAGGATTATATGAGTTAGGGTGCTAAATAGAGTAAGCTAGAAGGCAGGAGGTGACATTAAGAGTAGGATAAGGCCAGAAGGTAGGGTAGAAGTCAAGATGATTCAAGAGAGGATCACTGGATAGAGTGACAGGGAGCCAGGAGATATGACTATGGAGAGCTGAAGGGGGATGACTCAGGGTTTATGGGTCACAAAGAGTATGTGATCAAAGCTGATGCTTGAGATTCAATATCAAGGATGTAAAAGATGAGAAAGAAAGTTCTGAAAGTGTCAATGAAGACACTGAATTAAGGACAGAGGTAGGACAAAGCCATCATGAGAGAGTGCTAGGAGAAACAATGTCTTCAAAGGAAAGCCAGGACTGGAGCAATCATGACATCCGATCTCATCACTTCATGGCAAATAGATGGGAAAACAGTGTAAACAGTGACAGATTTCATTTTGGGGGCTCCAAAATCCCTGTGAATGGTGACTGCAGCCATGAAGTTAAAAGACACTTGCTCCTTGGAAGAAAAGCTATGGAAACCTAGACAGCATCTCAAAATGAAGAGACATCACTTTGCCAACAAAGGTCTGTATAGTCAAAGCTATGTTTTTTTTCCAGTAGTCATGTATGGATGTGAAAGTTGAACCATAAAGAAGGCTGAGGGCCAAATAATTGATGCCTTTGCACTCTGCTGCTGGAGAAAACTCTTGAGAGTCTCTTGGACTGCATGGAGATCAAACCAGTCAATCCGAAAGGAAATCAACCCTGAATATTCACTGGATGGACTGATGCTGAAGTTGAAGTTCCAATACTTTGACCACCTGATGCAAAGAGATGACTCATTGGAAAAGACCCTAATGCTTGGAAAAATATAAGGCAGAAGGAGAAGGGGATGACAAAGGACAAGATGGTTGGATGCCATCACTGACTAAATGGATATGAGTTTGAGCAATCTATGGGAGATGTTGAAGGACGGGGAAGCCTGATGTGCTGTAGTCCACTGGGTTACAAAAAGTCAGAAATGACTGAGTGACTGAACTGAACTGAGTTAAACTGAATCATGATATTTACTCTGGCTCTAGAGTGAAATGAGGGCATTTCGTTGTGAGGGAAAGTTAAAAGGTATTTAGAAAAGTGCATTGGAAATCCTGGAGAAAGCCAAAGGATTATATGAGTTAGGGTGCTAAATAGAGTAAGCTAGAAGGCAGGAGGTGACATTAAGAGTAGGATAAGGCCAGAAGGTAGGGTAGAAGTCAAGATGATTCAAGAGAGGATCACTGGATAGAGTGACAGGGAGCCAGGAGATATGACTATGGAGAGCTGAAGGGGGATGACTCAGGGTTTATGGGTCACAAAGAGTATGTGATCAAAGCTGATGCTTGAGATTCAATATCAAGGATGTAAAAGATGAGAAAGAAAGTTCTGAAAGTGTCAATGAAGACACTGAATTAAGGACAGAGGTAGGACAAAGCCATCATGAGAGAGTGCTAGGAGAAACAATGTCTTCAAAGGAAAGCCAGGACTGGAAGGTAACTTTTCTGGTAGGAAATAAAAAAACAGGTTACTTTCAGAGATAGGTTGAAAATATAGAATTTTTTTGTAATAAATTACTTTGGAGAACACAGTTAAAGGAGTTAGGGTAAAATGGAGAAAGAGGAAAGAATAGGCGATTCATAGTACTTGATAGAGATTAGACCGTGGTAAGTGAAGTGTGATCAGGAAATTCAAGTGGCCTTCATTGGTCTGTATGGCAGAGTGAAATTTATTCTGGTAAATTCAAGGCAGTATGTGTTGAAGGGTAGAGAAAAAATGAGCTTCTAGAACTTTCTCTGCAACTCAGAAAATGGAATAGAAATCAAACACAACTGCATTTTAAACACTCTCTTGTAATTAATATGCAAATTTTTTCTTGCTTTTATTTTCTCCTTCATACCAAATTGTATCCTCACCAGCTTTTTTGACATGCTTTCTTTTAATTGGGTATAATTGCTTTACAATGTTGTCTTAGTTTTTCCTGTACAATGAAGTCAATCAAGTTATATGTATTATATAAATCTCCTCCTTCCTGGATCTCCTTCCCACCCACTTCCATCTTCTTTTGTTAGAAAAACTTTATGAAATGAATTGTCATATGGAATTCTTTTACTATAGAAAATTTCTGTCCAATCCACTTCAATCGATACAAATTGATAATTTAATTTAATTAATTAAGTTTAATATTTAATTCCAAAGTATTTGATATACATTTAAGAAAAGACAGTCTACTGGGAATAGTCAAAGGAAATCTATGATGACTCAATCCCAAATATTCAATGAACCTGTGAAAAAACTTGGAATTTTAGAAAGTTCAATAAGACTTTGAATCTCATAGATTGAAATAAAAAGATGAAAATATATGCCTCAAAGTGTTTCATGAAATGTGAATTTTTAAAGCCAAGCTGTAAAAATTAATGTAACTAAATATAGCTATCTCTCTCAACTCAGCAACACTGCTTTTAGAATTCTAACACATCAAAATAAAAGCAGTAGTCCATAAAAACGTGCATATACTGAGGTACTTCTGGGACAATGAAGATGTACAAAAGTCTCCTTATCTATAAGCGTAATGAGAATGCTGGCAAAAATAATTAAAATCAATGTTTTCAAAACTCTGTGAATTAACTTGAGCCACAGGAGATGTGGATTTGTTCCCTGTGTCAGGAAGATCCCTTGGAGAAATATATGGCTACCCACTCCAGTATTCTTGCCTGGAGAATCCTATGGACAGAGGAGCCTCGTGGGCTACAGTCTACAGGGTCGCAAAGAGTTAGCAACTGAGTGAGCACATGCACAAAAACCCAATCTTTTCACATTTTTAGCAATAATCCACATTCTCATACCAACGGTCTTCCGTTGAACACATAAGAAAAACAGCTGAGTTTTATAAGAATGGAGAGCTTCATAGCATTTAAACAGGGCTATTCTCATACCTGCTCCCCAGCTCCACAGAAGCCTTGAAAACTAGCTTCACAACCATAACAGTTATTTAAGAGCTACCAAGGAGCCACCAAAGGAGACGGAACAGTTTTGGGGCTTCCCTCCAAAGCCCCACCTCTTGAGAATTTACCGTGCTTTATTTTTTGAGGTAACAGTAGTTTACAACAGTATATAAGCTTCATAGGTATAACCTTGTAGTTCTACTTCAGTATACACTACAATGTGTTTATCATCAAAAATTTAATTTCCATCCATTACCGTACAGTAATGTTGATAACTCTTTACCCATTTAGTCTTTGTCCTAATCCTTCGTCTCTGTTCTCTGTCTATATGTTTCTTATGGTATGGTTTGTTCATTTACTTGGGGATTTTGTTTGCTTGTTTGATTTCTATATTCCACACATGAGTGAAAGCATATGGTATTTGTCATTTTACAGCTGACATATTTCACTTACCACAGTACCCTCAAGTTTCATTCACATTGTCGCAAATGACAAGATATTATCCTTTTTAATGGTTAAGTAGTTTTCCTGTGTATGTCTGTGTGTGGGAGGAGATACTGTGTGTGTAGGGGGGCATGTATAACATCATTTCTATCCATTCATCCATTCGGAGCCTTTCCACTGATGGGCACTTAGGTTGTTTCGATATCTTGGCTATTATTAAAAATGGTGCTATGAACACAGGGGTGCATATATGGTATTGAATCCATTTTCGTGCTCTTAGATGCATACCTGGAAGTAGAATTGATGGTTCATATATAAGTTCTATTTTTAATTTCTGAAGACTCTCCAAACAGTTTTCCATGATAGTGGTTACACCAATTTACATACACATCAACTGTGTATGAATATTTTCTTCCCTCAACAACCTCACAAAAATTTATTATTTCTTGCATTTTTTATAATAGTCATGCTAACAGGCATGAGGTGATATCTCATTGAGTTTTGATTTGCATTTCACAGATGATTAGTGATGTTGAATATCTTTTCATGTACCTGTTGTGCATCTGTATTTTTTTTGGAAAAATGTCTACTCAGCTCCTCTGCTCATTTTTTAGGCAGATTGTTTGGGTTTTTTTGTTGCTGGGTTGTTTATATATTTTAGATAGAACTCACTGGATATATGATTTGCAAACATCTCCAAGAGAATGTTTTTTATTGCCTGGAAGTTTCCTGGAAAGGCCTCATTCAAAGAATTTGTTTTTATTTGACCTGACTCAGAACTTGCTTCCTATAAATAATTCAATCCTCAAGGCATTTGTCAAAATCAATCAAGGGCATCTGCCAACCACACAACTGTCTGAGGTAATGGAACCAGCTGGGTCAAACAAATGTCTTATCAAAAAATTAAAATAAGAAGAAAACTGGTGAATGAAAACAGGGAATTTGAAAAATCTGACCTATTCCAGAGCATGGAGAAGTCCACATGGGTGTAGGGCTGTATGTGTGCCCAGGAAACACAGGCAAAGTCTTGAAGCTCTTCCTTCTGACTGACCTCAAGGACCTGGACAAGCAGGACATGAAAACTAAGACAGATCGCAAATAAAAGGAGAAGGAATATCTATCTTTAAGAATTAGTTCAGCAACCTTACTAAATGAATGTTAACAACAAAAACCATAACAAAAGAAACCCTAAGGAGAACAGGAATACATTTCTAACACTGAAACATTATACTCTTCAAAATGTCATTTCAAAAAATTGTATATATACATATATATATATAAATGTACATCTATCTATATGTATACATATATATGCACATTCAGATATATGTACACATATATCTGAAACACAAAGAAACAGGAAAGCATGACTCATACAAACAGTAGCTAATGGAAACCATCTCTGAGGAAACTTATTAGTGAAATTATCAGAAAAATGTTTTTAACCAAATTTTCTCAATGTTTTTCAAAGAACTGACGGTAATAATGTTTAAAGAAATAAAAGGAACTTCTAGCTCCTATCTCTGTATGTCAAAAACTTGGAAGAACTATAGCTACTCCAGCCTAACAAAAAAATGTCAGCATACCAGGGAATAAGTTATATGTGTGTATACACACACACACACGCACACACAAACACACAGAGATTTGTATATATGGGCTTCTGAGATAACTCGGTGGGTAAAGAATCCACCTGCAATGCTGGAGACCCAGGTTCAATCCCTGGGTCAGAAAGACCCCATAGAGGAGGGCATGGGCTACTCACTCCAATATTCTTGCCTGTACAATACCATTGACACAGGGGCCTAATGGTCTGCAATCCATGGGATTGCAAACAGTCAGACAAGACAACATTAACTGAGTATATATAAGTGTGTGTGTGTGTGTGTGTGTGTGTGTGTGTACTTTTGGATGTGGAATAGAAAGGAGGACATGGGGACATTGCTGTCCCCAAGATCAGAGAGACAGGTGAGCAAATATGAGAAGTTACTGAAATTTACAAAACATGGTTGAAAGAAATTAAAGAAGAGTTAATGTATCGAAAGACCTCCCACATCTATGGACTGGAGAATTTAGCAACATTGAAATGGCAACATGCCCACACTAATCTTAAATTTCAACCCTCTTGTTACCAAAATCCCACCTGATTCTTTTTCAGAAATTGACAAGCTGATCTTAAAATTCATATGAAAGTGCAAGGAACCCAGAAGAGTCAAAACAACATTGAAAAATAAGAGCAAAGGAGGAGGATCTGGGTTTTTCTGTTTTAAAACTTACAATCAATCGACAGAAACTAAACCTGAGGGGATGGCAGATATATCAGAGGAATATAACTGAAAATCCAGAGTAAAACCTTATGTCTATGGTTAGTTTGGTTTAGACACAGGTACCAAAAAATTCAGTATGTAAAGCACAGTCCTTCAACAAATGATACTGAGACAACCAGATATCCACCAGCAAAAAATTGAATTTGGAAACTTTGATCACACGATATACAAAAATTAACTAAAATTTTATAAGGGTGAGCAGTTGTGACAGTAAAAGAGTAGAGAAATTTTTCAGGAAGGCTACACAGAGATTTAAACATCTCAGTGTAGCAAGCGAGAAAGGACAGGTGGTATAGTGTATAAAGACTTACATGTAAGGTCTAAAACAATAAAATTTCTCCAAAAGAAAATCACACACTTCTTTGATGTTGGATTAGGTATTTGTTTCTGAGCTATAACACCAAAAGTCTAGGTGATGAGAAAACAAAGGTACTTTAGGATTCATGAAAATAATTTTTTAATATATTTAAAGGACAACATCAATAGAGTAAAAAGAGGGCTTCCATGGTGGTCCAGTGAGTAAGGACACCGCCTTGCAGTGCAAGGGGTTCCAGTTCGATCCCTGGCCTGAGAAGATCCCATGTGCCGCAGAGCAGCTGGACCGATGTGTCCAACTACTGAGCCGGAGCTCTGGAACGCATGCGCCCAGAGCCGGTGCTCTGCAACAACAGAGGCCACTGCGATGGGAGGCCCAAGCGGGGCCCAAAAAACAAAGATGGAAGAAAAGAGATAAATGAAAAACCAATAGAAGTGCCCCGCCCGCCTCTCCCTCCCCAACCGGCCCCTGCCAAATAAAGAAATAAATAAATAGAGTAAAAAGACATTACACAGAATTGAAGGACTTATTTACAAATCATATATCTGATAATATATATACAATTTTTTGAATGTATAAATAATACTTAAAACTTAACAACAGATACTTTTTTAAAGGATGAAATACCTGACTAAATTTTTCCTAAAATTTCCAACCGGGGTTTCATATGAAAGTGCAAGGAACCCAGAAGAGTCAAAACAACATTGAAAAATAAGAGCAAAGGAGGAGGATCTGGGTTTTTCTGTTTTAAAACTTACAATCAATCGACAGAAACTAAACCTGAGGGGATGGCAGATATATCAGAGGAATATAACTGAAAATCCAGAGTAAAACCTTATGTCTATGGTTAGTTTGGTTTAGACACAGGTACCAAAAAATTCAGTATGTAAAGCACAGTCCTTCAACAAATGATACTGAGACAACCAGATATCCACCAGCAAAAAATTGAATTTGGAAACTTTGATCACACGATATACAAAAATTAACTAAAATTTTATAAGGGTGAGCAGTTGTGACAGTAAAAGAGTAGAGAAATTTTTCAGGAAGGCTACACAGAGATTTAAACATCTCAGTGTAGCAAGCGAGAAAGGACAGGTGGTATAGTGTATAAAGACTTACATGTAAGGTCTAAAACAATAAAATTTCTCCAAAAGAAAATCACACACTTCTTTGATGTTGGATTAGGTATTTGTTTCTGAGCTATAACACCAAAAGTCTAGGTGATGAGAAAACAAAGGTACTTTAGGATTCATGAAAATAATTTTTTAATATATTTAAAGGACAACATCAATAGAGTAAAAAGAGGGCTTCCATGGTGGTCCAGTGAGTAAGGACACCGCCTTGCAGTGCAAGGGGTTCCAGTTCGATCCCTGGCCTGAGAAGATCCCATGTGCCGCAGAGCAGCTGGACCGATGTGTCCAACTACTGAGCCGGAGCTCTGGAACGCATGCGCCCAGAGCCGGTGCTCTGCAACAACAGAGGCCACTGCGATGGGAGGCCCAAGCGGGCCAAAGAACAAAGATGGATGAAAACAGATAAATGAAAAACCAATAGAAGTGGCCCGCCCGCCCCTCTCCCTCCCCAACCGGCCCCCCTGCCAAATAAAGAAATAAATAAATAGAGTAAAAAGACATTACACAGAATTGAAGGACTTATTTACAAATCATATATCTGATAATATATATACAATTTTTTGAATGTATAAATAATACTTAAAACTTAACAACAGATACTTTTTTAAAGGATGAAATACCTGACTATATTTTAATCCCCTAAAAAGATGTATAGATAACCAACAGCACATTTAAGATGTCTAGTTTCACTGGTGATGAAGGAAAATGCCATTCAAAATCACATTAAGAGCTCATTTCACAACCCCACCAGATGATTAAAACTTAAAACATAGGAAATAAAAAGTAGAGATGAGGATATGGAGAGATCATTCTTACACACTAGTAGAATTAGAAGAATATAGTCACTTTGGAAAACAGACTGGACATCCTTCAAATTTTAAACCTAGATTTATGTGATCCAGCAATTCCACACCAAGGTATATACCCAAGAGTACTGGAGGTAAATTTCCCCACAAAATGTGTACACCAATGTTCAAAGTAGCAGTCTATACTATAGCCAAAACGATTCAAATGTCCATCAACTGATGAATGAACAAAAAATATGGTGCCCTCTTACAATGGAATCTTACTCATCAACAAAAAAAAGAATGAATTATCTACACATGCAACAATGTGGATGAAATTTGAAAATGTGAACTGAAAAATGCCAACCACAATAGGTCACATATTGTAATATTTCATCACTATGATCTATTCAGAATATATATATATATTCATAGAAACAGATTAATGAGGGAAAGGAAGTGGGAATGACTGCTAATCAGTGACAGTATTCCTTTCTGGAGTGACAACAAGTTCCTAAATTTAGCTAGCAGAGATGTCTGCACACAACCATGAGTATACTAAAACCTATCAAATTATATGCTTCAAAAGGGTATAATTTATAATACATGAACTGTATCTCAACAAAACTGTCATTAAAAACTGTGCACATACTTACACACACTCAGTCAAATAAGAATATATACTCATTCACTGCACTCCATAAGAATGTACAAATTCACAGACACCAGGATGTTTATTATAATACAGTTTGTTATGGCATGAAAATCTGCAAAAATTGGGCCAATTCAGGAATAGAAAATCATGGAACAAATTATAATAATAAATAATTCATATAATGAGAATTAAGTACCTATAAAAGCATAATGTGTTAAGATAGCACTTTGGTATTTATTTGTCATCAGAGTAAACTGGGTAAAGCTAGCGATAGAAAATATATGAAGTACAACCCCGTCTTTATAAATAGATAGTAACATTACCAAATTTGAGTATGATCTAATGTCATTGACCAAAATTGGTGAAAAACTAGTTACCTGCTAAACAAAAATAAAAAGTAGAGATGAGGATATGGAGAGATCATTCTTACACACTAGTAGAATTAGAAGAATATAGTCACTTTGGAAAACAGACTGGACATCCTTCAAATTTTAAACCTAGATTTATGTGATCCAGCAATTCCACACCAAGGTATATACCCAAGAGTACTGGAGGTAAATTTCCCCACAAAATGTGTACACCAATGTTCAAAGTAGCAGTCTATACTATAGCCAAAACGATTCAAATGTCCATCAACTGATGAATGAACAAAAAATATGGTGCCCTCTTACAATGGAATCTTACTCATCAACAAAAAAAAGAATGAATTATCTACACATGCAACAATGTGGATGAAATTTGAAAATGTGAACTGAAAAATGCCAACCACAATAGGTCACATATTGTAATATTTCATCACTATGATCTATTCAGAATATATATATATATTCATAGAAACAGATTAATGAGGGAAAGGAAGTGGGAATGACTGCTAATCAGTGACAGTATTCCTTTCTGGAGTGACAACAAGTTCCTAAATTTAGCTAGCAGAGATGTCTGCACACAACCATGAGTATACTAAAACCTATCAAATTATATGCTTCAAAAGGGTATAATTTATAATACATGAACTGTATCTCAACAAAACTGTCATTAAAACTGTGCACATACTTACACACACTCAGTCAAATAAGAATATATACTCATTCACTGCACTCCATAAGAATGTACAAATTCACAGACACCAGGATGTTTATTATAATACAGTTTGTTATGGCATGAAAATCTGCAAAAATTGGGCCAATTCAGGAATAGAAAATCATGGAACAAATTATAATAATAAATAATTCATATAATGAGAATTAAGTACCTATAAAAGCATAATGTGTTAAGATAGCACTTTGGTATTTATTTGTCATCAGAGTAAACTGGGTAAAGCTAGCGATAGAAAATATATGAAGTACAACCCCGTCTTTATAAATAGATAGTAACATTACCAAATTTGTGTATGATCTAATGTCATTGAACAAAATTTGTGAAATACTAGTTACCTGCTAAACAGAAAGAGACTGGATAGATATGCCAAGAAAAAAGAGGTCCTAAAAAGTTACTCTTTGTATAATCCCAAATTTGATACGATTTTCTGAAAATATGTAACATAATTCATATATCATGTATTGTATATTTTGTTAATATTTCTAAAGGTATATGTTAAAGAACAACCAGCAAAATACCAATGCACTGTGTTTGAAGACATTGGGATTTCAGGTTATTTTGATTTTTGTGTCATTCAATTCATGTTTATGACCTGACTTATTCAATATACTCAGAATTAAAAAGGAATCAATTATTTTTCTCAATTAAATTAAGCAAAAATTATCTACTTGATTATGTCTGCAATACATTGATTTATGTAGAATTAGCCTATTTTTCTCTTTGCCTTTTTCTATGGAAGATGCTTTAACAAAAGTCGTAAGAACAGAAAAGCAGTGTGGGTATTTCCAGTATTTAGTGTTAAACAGGCCACAGTCTTCATCTCTCTTCTTATCACAGTAGGCATATAAGTTAACCTCTTACAATCTGTTTCATCACTGATAACTGAACATAATTATAAAATGGTCCAGATGCCATGATATAGAATATTTTAAGTGGGCACCATTATGTCAGATGCTTTACAAAAGATGTATGAAAGTAGTTCCTTTCCCACGAGTAATTTTATGTTAAAAGTATCCTGACAGATGGGTTAGAAGTTCAAGGGGTAGGAAACATGTATGTCTATGGCCAATTCATGGTGATGTTTGGCAGTAAACAACAAAACTGTGCAAAAAAATTTAAAATATATTTTTTAAAAAAGGAGCTTGGTGTGCTACAGTCCATGGGGTAGCAAAGAGTTAGAAATAATTTAGCAACTAAACAACAACAAGAAGCAACTATAAATTAGGACACAACTTCAAACCTTAAAAGGGAAATAAGGACGGCCAGAGAGTGAACAACAACCAGATATCTCCATCTCCATGGTGATTTCTAAGGAGACTTTGGGAATACTGACAGGAAATTATGAGACAGCCACTTTCACTCTGAAAATAGAAAGGAATACTTGAAAATTTAACTACTTTATCAGTAGAGTGCAATACAATTGTCTAACTACAAACATCCCTCTCAACAAAACACAGAGGCACACTTTTACATTTTAATTATAGTCCTAAGGTCTTTCAATTCACGGCAGAGAAAGTACAAGACGGTATTTTTCTGACATTGTAGATTGCAATTAAGATAATAAGAATTTTATAGTAACATGCAAAGTCATACTTGATGAGTAAAATCAATGGTTGCTCATTTGTTTGTTTGGAAGTTGTTGAGATAAAGTCAATTTGATAGATGTAGAGGAGCAAAATATCAAAGGTCACTATCATACATGTGACTGTCAGGACTGCCACTATGAGTGAATCTATCCTAACTTACATAGGATTTCTTGCTTTTCATTCTTTTCCTGTGAGTTAATAACTTCAGTTCAGGCTGAAGCTATTTTTTTTTAACTTTTTTTTTTTTTTTTGGCCATTTCTATTGGTCTTTCATTTATTTATTTTCATCCATCTTTGTCCTTTGGCTTGTGTGGGCCTCCCATCGTAGTGACCTCTCATTGCAGAGTGCCGGCTCTGGGCGCATGTGCTCCAGAGCTCTGGCTAGGTAGTTGGACACATCAGTCCAGGCTCTCTGCGGCACGTGGGATCCTCCTGTGCCAGGGATTGAACCAGCGCCGCTTTCACTGCAAGTCAGTGTCTTTACCCACTGGGCCACCAGGGAAGCCCCCAGGTTGAAACTATTTGATGAAGGAAATTAGAAATTTTAGCATTCATAGTCTTCTTTAAGGCCAGTAAATATGGGACTTTCCTGGTGGTCCAGTGGTTAAAGTCTGCCTTCCAATGGAGGCAACGTGGGTTTAATCCCTGGTCAAGAAACTGCGATCCCATATGCCTCAGAGCAACTAAGCTGGCACACCACAACTAGAGAGCTCCATGCAACACACTGAAAGATTCCACGTGCTGCAACTAAGACCTGACACAGTCAAAAATAAGATAAGTAAATATTTTTTAAGAAAAAGATCAGTAAAGGCATGCTGAAGGTCCAAAGGGTAATTTTTAAATTCAGAAGGAAAGTAAAGTGATTTCAGTGGAGAGAATAGCTGTGCCCTGCACTCAAGCTAAAATCTCAAGGAAGGACAAGGAATATCTGGCATAAAAGTTTTCTGGGATCAGTCAAGCAAAGGAAACATGACCCCTCCACCATGGGAGGATCGATGTCTTTTTCACTTGGGCAGTGCCCACAATGTTTTGTTGGTGTCTGAATGATCATGTATCCTCTTAGATGGCAGATCAAGGAAATCAGGATACAGACCTAAGACTGGGTTGAATTTTCTCACTGAGAAAACCTTTGACTGTCTTATAGACAGTTCTTTTCTTCCCAGCCCAGGAACAAATAAAATGCATCTGTACTTCTGGTTATTGATTTGTGGTTACAATCCCAAGGTCTTCTCAGAGAAGCATAAAGACATCCTATCAATTTAACAAGTAGATATCCTCAAACAAAGTGAAACCTGCCAACCCTAAAGAAATCAACTTTGAATATTCATTGGAAGGATTGATAGTGAGGCTGAAATTCAAATACTCTGACTACCAGCTGTGAAGAGCCAACT
Source organism: Tragulus kanchil (assembly GCA_022376925.1). Lineage (NCBI taxonomy): Eukaryota > Metazoa > Chordata > Mammalia > Artiodactyla > Tragulidae > Tragulus > Tragulus kanchil. The sequence goes on along the minus strand of JAIOJX010000023.1, from coordinate 105,020,091 downwards.
CATGGGAACAGACCCTGATGCTGAGAAAGATTCAGAGCAGGAGGAGAAGAGAGCAACAGAGGATGAGATGGTTGAATGACATTGTCCAGTCAATGGAGATGAGAAGTCTATTCAAGTCTTCTTCCCACTTTTTAACTGAGTTGTTTGTTCAATGTTGAGTTGTATAAGCTATTTATATATGTTGTGTAATAATCCCTTATCAGTTGTATCATTTGTAAATATTTTCTCCCATCCAGTAGGTTTTCTTTTCACTTTGTTTATGGTTCCCTTTGCTATGCAAAAGGTTTTAAATTTAACTAGGTTCCATTTATTTATTTTTGCTTCTATTTCTTTTACTTAGGAGACAGAACCAAAAAAATATCGCTGCAATTTATGTCAGAGTGTTCTGCCTTTGTTTTCTTCTAAGAATGTTATGGTTTTCAGTCTTACATTTAAGTCTTTAGTCCATTTGGGGTTTATTTTTGTATATGGTGTTGGAGAATGTTCCAATGTCATTCTTTTATCTGTATCTGTCTTGTGTTTCCAGGACCTCTTCTGAAGAGACTGTTCCATCTTCTTGATGAGTTCTGCCACCTCATCCAGAAGTAGCTCTCTGAAGTCAGAGGCCTGCATCTATATCTTCATCTTGCTTTATGAGTGATACAAGGTGGGAGAGGGGGCATTATAACTACCTCAATCTGAAAAATTTATGCTGGGTATATATCATCTAAATTTTCTTTACTAACAGCATATGCCTGAGAAAACAGTACTCACTTGTTAGTTCCAAACATGGAAAATCTGGCTCTGCTGTTTTCCAACATGTGGCTTTGAGTAACAAGCTTCCTCAGTCTCCAGGGCATCATCCATACAAAAAAAATCTCACTGAGAAAACCTTTGACTGTCTTATAGACAGTTCTTTTCTTCCCAGCCCAGGAACAAATAAAATGCATCTGTACTTCTGGTTATTGATTTGTGGTTACAATCCCAAGGTCTTCTCAGAGAAGCATAAAGACATCCTATCAATTTAACAAGTAGATATCCTCAAACAAAGTGAAACCTGCCAACCCTAAAGAAATCAACTTTGAATATTCATTGGAAGGATTGATAGTGAGGCTGAAATTCAAATACTCTGACTACCAGCTGTGAAGAGCCAACTCATGGGAACAGACCCTGATGCTGAGAAAGATTCAGAGCAGGAGGAGAAGAGAGCAACAGAGGATGAGATGGTTGAATGACATTGTCCAGTCAATGGAGATGAGAAGTCTATTCAAGTCTTCTTCCCACTTTTTAACTGAGTTGTTTGTTCAATGTTGAGTTGTATAAGCTATTTATATATGTTGTGTAATAATCCCTTATCAGTTGTATCATTTGTAAATATTTTCTCCCATCCAGTAGGTTTTCTTTTCACTTTGTTTATGGTTCCCTTTGCTATGCAAAAGGTTTTAAATTTAACTAGGTTCCATTTATTTATTTTTGCTTCTATTTCTTTTACTTAGGAGACAGAACCAAAAAAATATCGCTGCAATTTATGTCAGAGTGTTCTGCCTTTGTTTTCTTCTAAGAATGTTATGGTTTTCAGTCTTACATTTAAGTCTTTAGTCCATTTGGGGTTTATTTTTGTATATGGTGTTGGAGAATGTTCCAATGTCATTCTTTTATCTGTATCTGTCTTGTGTTTCCAGGACCTCTTCTGAAGAGACTGTTCCATCTTCTTGATGAGTTCTGCCACCTCATCCAGAAGTAGCTCTCTGAAGTCAGAGGCCTGCATCTATATCTTCATCTTGCTTTATGAGTGATACAAGGTGGGAGAGGGGGCATTATAACTACCTCAATCTGAAAAATTTATGCTGGGTATATATCATCTAAATTTTCTTTACTAACAGCATATGCCTGAGAAAACAGTACTCACTTGTTAGTTCCAAACATGGAAAATCTGGCTCTGCTGTTTTCCAACATGTGGCTTTGAGTAACAAGCTTCCTCAGTCTCCAGGGCATCATCCATACAATGGTGATGATAGAATCTACATCAGATAGTTCTCATGCACACTGCCAATCTCCCCAGCCCCGCCTCTTTATTCCAATCAGCACTGTAGTGGCAAGTTGTGTACTGACTGTCTAGTTCCATGCACACACAACTTAACAGTATCTTGAATTATATTAACCTGTGTGTCTCCTGATTCTTGCCCTGGGGCTTCTCCAGTAGGCAACTTGGAGCATTCAGAGAAACAATCAGGGCATTCCTGCAAACTAAACCCATATGTGAGGGGAATTAAGGCCCCAGGGAGTCACCTTTGACCAACAGTGGATAGGATTCAATCAACAAATGTTTCCTCCTTTTTCTCCTTGGGCAGAAAGTTGTGTAATGTACTTCATAAGCTATTCTCAACGATCTAGTGTGATCACACAACTACTCAACCTTAGCAGTGACTAGCTAACTAATGCACCTTTGTATCAGAGCTTCATAGTTTTGGGAGGATCACAGTTAACACATGGATTTTTTTCCTCATTGGGATAGATGTGACTCATTATAGGAACAAAGGCTTAACGTCCTGAATGTCAGACTAAGCAATGACTACAGAAGTCACAAAATATGTCATGGAGAAAACAGAAAATATTTGTGAAGACACCATCTCAGTTCTAAACTGAGGAATGCTACATGTGCTCCTATTTGAAGAAAAAGTATGGGCTACTTATTTTTGCTTTTATGAGGGGAATGTTCCAATGTCATTCTTTTATCTGTATCTGTCTTGTGTTTCCAGGACCTCTTCTGAAGAGACTGTTCCATCTTCTTGATGAGTTCTGCCACCTCATCCAGAAGTAGCTCTCTGAAGTCAGAGGCCTGCATCTATATCTTCATCTTGCTTTATGAGTGATACAAGGTGGGAGAGGGGGCATTATAACTACCTCAATCTGAAAAATTTATGCTGGGTATATATCATCTAAATTTTCTTTACTAACAGCATATGCCTGAGAAAACAGTACTCACTTGTTAGTTCCAAACATGGAAAATCTGGCTCTGCTGTTTTCCAACATGTGGCTTTGAGTAACAAGCTTCCTCAGTCTCCAGGGCATCATCCATACAATGGTGATGATAGAATCTACATCAGATAGTTCTCATGCACACTGCCAATCTCCCCAGCCCCGCCTCTTTATTCCAATCAGCACTGTAGTGGCAAGTTGTGTACTGACTGTCTAGTTCCATGCACACACAACTTAACAGTATCTTGAATTATATTAACCTGTGTGTCTCCTGATTCTTGCCCTGGGGCTTCTCCAGTAGGCAACTTGGAGCATTCAGAGAAACAATCAGGGCATTCCTGCAAACTAAACCCATATGTGAGGGGAATTAAGGCCCCAGGGAGTCACCTTTGACCAACAGTGGATAGGATTCAATCAACAAATGTTTCCTCCTTTTTCTCCTTGGGCAGAAAGTTGTGTAATGTACTTCATAAGCTATTCTCAACGATCTAGTGTGATCACACAACTACTCAACCTTAGCAGTGACTAGCTAACTAATGCACCTTTGTATCAGAGCTTCATAGTTTTTGGGAGGATCACAGTTAACACATGGATTTTTTTCCTCATTGGGATAGATGTGACTCATTATAGGAACAAAGGCTTAACGTCCTGAATGTCAGACTAAGCAATGACTACAGAAGTCACAAAATATGTCATGGAGAAAAACAGAAAATATTTGTGAAGACACCATCTCAGTTCTAAACTGAGGAATGCTACATGTGCTCCCTATTTGAAGAAAAAAGATGGATGGGCTACGTATTTCAATTGTCTGTTCCAGCGCTTCTTTGCTGTGGATTTTATCCCCAGATTACCATCCTTTTCCTTCTTTGCATTGTCTTCTTATAAGTCAGTTTCAAAACATTTTTAAATATAAGAACTATTATTTATACCAAGGAGCACATGGGAGTGGGATGAATTGGGAGGTTGGGACTTACATATATATATTACTGTGTATAAAAGAGACAACTAATGAACCTATTGCATACTACAGGGAATGCTATTCTGTGCTCTGTGGGGCTGTAAATGGAAAGGAAACCTGTGTATGTATATATGTATATATGTGCATATACATATTTATATATATATGCATAACTGATTCACTTTGCTATACAGCAGAAAGCAATACATTATAAAGCAATTATAATCAAACAAAAATTTCTAAAGTAAATAAATTCCCTATTTAAAAGATTATATATACATGCTTATATAAAAGAAATTATTGGAACTATTTTAGAATTAGAATATTACTAGAAATTAGATTTTTCAAATTAAAACCACATTACATATATTTGGTATGTCATTGGGGATAAGAAGAAAATCAATGTCATAATTATTCAATAAGCATCTGTTTCATAATTAGCTATTTGGATTAAACACTCTTGAGAACCAGTGTGGTTAGATCTTGCTCAGAACCATGGTTTGGATATGACTCCCTTTAATTAGCTGACTTACAACCTTAGTATTGGTCTCAAAATCTTTTCACAGTGAGGGAGGCAGCTGAGGTCTGTGTGTGACTGGATGAGCTCTACTCAGTTCCCTTAGCCAGTGTCCATGTGACCAGATCCCAGAGCTTTTTACTACGTCAGCTTGCCTCTGACAATCCGAGGTAATTTGTCAGACTAAGCAATGACTAAACAGTTAACACATGGATTTTTTCCTCATTGGGATAGATGTGACTCATTATAGGAACAAAGGCTTAACGTCCTGAATGTCAGACTAAGCAATGACTACAGAAGTCACAAAATATGTCATGGAAAAACAGAAAATATTTGTGAAGACACCATCTCAGTTCTAAACTGAGGAATGCTACATGTGCTCCCTATTTGAAGAAAAAAGATGGATGGGCTACGTATTTCAATTGTCTGTTCCAGCGCTTCTTTGCTGTGGATTTTATCCCCAGATTACCATCCTTTTCCTTCTTTGCATTGTCTTCTTATAAGTCAGTTTCAAAACATTTTTAAATATAAGAACTATTATTTATACCAAGGAGCACATGGGAGTGGGATGAATTGGGAGGTTGGGACTTACATATATATATTACTGTGTATAAAAGAGACAACTAATGAACCTATTGCATACTACAGGGAATGCTATTCTGTGCTCTGTGGGGCTGTAAATGGAAAGGAAACCTGTGTATGTATATATGTATATATGTGCATATACATATTTATATATATATGCATAACTGATTCACTTTGCTATACAGCAGAAAGCAATACATTATAAAGCAATTATAATCAAACAAAAATTTCTAAAGTAAATAAATTCCCTATTTAAAAGATTATATATACATGCTTATATAAAAGAAATTATTGGAACTATTTTAGAATTAGAATATTACTAGAAATTAGATTTTTCAAATTAAAACCACATTACATATATTTGGTATGTCATTGGGGATAAGAAGAAAATCAATGTCATAATTATTCAATAAGCATCTGTTTCATAATTAGCTATTTGGATTAAACACTCTTGAGAACCAGTGTGGTTAGATCTTGCTCAGAACCATGGTTTGGATATGACTCCCTTTAATTAGCTGACTTACAACCTTAGTATTGGTCTCAAAATCTTTTCACAGTGAGGGAGGCAGCTGAGGTCTGTGTGTGACTGGATGAGCTCTACTCAGTTCCCTTAGCCAGTGTCCATGTGTCCAGATCCCAGGGAGCTTCTTTACTACGTCAGCTTGCCTCTGACAATCCGACCAGGTATTTTACTTCTCATTTACCCTTGACTGTGTTTGAATGAATTTAAAAATGAAATTGCATCCTGTCATAAAAGGATACAGGAAAAGTAGAGTGTTTGTGATTATAAGGGTCAGTCAAAAATTTTTTAAAAGAATTTTACGAGGATAAAAGTTTACTGTGGGAAAACTTTTGCCTTTGCAAAGGCATATATAATTTGCCTGTTTTGTTTTGATATCTGCTGGAACTCTGAATGCTAATCAAGTTGCTGAAAATATATTTCTCTGATATACTCTTTTTAAGTGATTCTAAATTTTCCCTCATTAAAAAGTATCTATAATTACCATTTGCCTTATAATGAATATCCAAATACTCCCCAAAAAGTATTATTAATTTAACCAGCTGCCTTTCAATCTTACTGTTTCAGTTAAAGGAAGACTAATAATCTAAAAAATAGGAAAAGATCTATTCCACGTACCTAATGAGATGGTGATTGCAAAGCACCTTGCTCCCTGTAACACTTACTGATAATGTAAAATGTTGATTTATTAAATAATTTCTTTATAGCTAAAATCTTGGCTTTTTTACTAAAAAACAGTTCTTTACTTACAAATACTATATATAGATATACATTTATCTATCCATTTTTCCTGGGTTTCCCTCGTGGTTCAGATAGTAAAGAATATGCCTGCAATGGAGGAGACCTGGGTTTGATCCCTGAGCCAGGAAGATCCCCCAGAGAAGGGAATAGCAACCCACTCCAATATTCTTGCCTGGAGAATTCTATGGACAGGGGAGCCTGTTGGGCTACAGTCCATGGGACTGCCAACAGTCAGACATGACTGATCAACTAGCGCTCTATCTATCTATCTGCTGATTCTACTAAAATAGGATCTTCATTAATCACAGGCAGAGTATACAAATAAAACATGGACAATGAAAGGAAACTTTAAATATCAACTTTTATTTGATACTACTAAACCTCTCTAAACATCTTAAACTTATTGCTGTGGTAAGACGAACAGAAGCAAATGGCCACAAAGTCTCCAGGAGACAATATTTCATTTCAAGGTATATAGCCTAGGATTAAATTTTTCAAAAAGAAATGAGTGTCCAGGGTATTTGTGATTATACCTTCTTTTGCAATGTGAAGGACTCAAAAGGAGCTTCCCGAGAAAAATCACATTTCTTGGGATTTGTATAAAGAAGTTGAGTTGTTTGGAGCATGGGCCTCACTACATGAAGTACAATCAGGCCAGCCTCGCCACCGTGCTGCATCACTCAGACAGATGAAATGGCCTCCTGTTTGTCTCCCTTTATATCCACACACTGCGTCCCAGTCCAAATTATTCTCCATTTCACATCCAAGAAATACGATGTCTATCCAAAACCACATTTTAACTCTCTTATTCTTATGCATAATGTCCTTTAATAAGTTTTCATATGCTTTTGCATAAAATTCAACCTTGCTAAAATTGTTCTGAAGATAAACTCTCAACTGACAAGTCTCTGGTATCTCCAATTTCATCTATCCTAAATATACTCTATCTTTCTTTCAAAGCTCAAACAGGAAAGAATCTGCCTGCAATGCAGGAAACCTGGGTTCAATCCCTGGGTTGGGAAGATCCCCTTGAGAAGGAAACAGCTACCCTCTCTAGTATTCTTCCCTGGAGAATTCCATGGACAGGGGAGCCTGGCAGGTTAACTCCATGCATCTCAATCAACTGAGCAACTTTCGCTTCACTTCTTTCTGAAGTTGTACCTTGTAATTCTATGAATAACCTGAACATAATCCCTATAAAACAAATCTGAATCCTTATGACAGATGCTCCACCAACAGTCTGAACTTCTGCTTTATAACATGCACGAGTACAGAAGAGCTTGTTTATTACTAGTTGTTTTTTTTTGTTTGTTTTTCTTTTTTTTACTGAAATAGACATTCATGGTAATATGAAGGAAGAACATCTCCATGTTATTCACAGATTAGTCATCATTGACTAGTATAGTGCTGGCATATAGGAGGTGAATGATAAACACGCATTTAATAAATGAGTGAAAGAGAGCTTGTATTGAGATTTCCCTGCTAATAACAGCCTGCAAATAAGAAGCTGCAGTCATCAAAAAAAAAAAAAAAAAAAAAAAAACCTAGAAAAGTAGAAAAAACCCAGTATTCAAATTTCTCCAAAAGGTTAATATAGTTTAATCTAAAACTGGCACTTATACCAGAGAATAACTGAAACAAGAGAGAGGACCAGTGTATTCAGGTTAAATCAAATAATGCAAATTAAATTAGTTTCCCTGTATATTTAATACATTTTAAAGGTTAATAGTTAACAGCAGTTAGTGGTATGCTATTTCTTTAAATGATAAAGAATTGACCTTATTTTGAATTGACTGCTTTGATTGAAGGGTCAAAAAGGGAAGGGAGCGGAAGGCTGACTCATTTCTTTTATTTAACTGGCTTTCTAAAGGAGTTATTTAACTCATTTCAAATTCTGATTAACCTTGACTCTGAGCTGCACTTGTGAAAATGAGTGTTTTGAATTCTCTGTGCCTTAATATAAGTAGTTCACATATTTTTATATATTATAGATTTAGAGACTTCACAAATAATGGAAAATATTGATTTGATAATCTCAAATTTGATTATTCACTGAAAGACAAGTCTGTCTCTCTGTGTGTATGATTTTTTAAAATACTATATTGCGATCTGGAAAACTGGGTATCTACTTGAATTTAATACTTCTTTATTGCCACAGGATGCTGTTGTCACTCCAAGATACACTTTATCATCTATTTTTGTCTGAAAATTTTATATTTTTCACTGGTATAAATCCTATTTGAGGTGCCTCTATAGGAAGCATGAACAGGGAATTCTGCCAGAACCTCCTCAACTTGTCCCAAATGTGAAATTACTAAGGTTGCATTTTCCTCAGAATTCGGTCACTTTTAAAAAATTGATCCCCTATTTTCATTCCAGACAACAGAATTCCAATTCATTTCTGAGAGCAAACAAGCATACTTTTAATATGGTATTTTCTATTCACATACAATTGTGTTAATGCATTCAACATACATATAACTATTTCATATCACTAAAAGTGTGCTTATTATTTAGAAAAATAAACACGCATTTAATAAATGAGTGAAAGAGAGCTTGTATTGAGATTTCCCTGCTAATAACAGCCTGCAAATAAGAAGCTGCAGTCATCAAAAAAAAAAAAAAAAAAAAAAAAACCTAGAAAAGTAGAAAAAACCCAGTATTCAAATTTCTCCAAAAGGTTAATATAGTTTAATCTAAAACTGGCACTTATACCAGAGAATAACTGAAACAAGAGAGAGGACCAGTGTATTCAGGTTAAATCAAATAATGCAAATTAAATTAGTTTCCCTGTATATTTAATACATTTTAAAGGTTAATAGTTAACAGCAGTTAGTGGTATGCTATTTCTTTAAATGATAAAGAATTGACCTTATTTTGAATTGACTGCTTTGATTGAAGGGTCAAAAAAAGGGAAGGGAGTGGAAGGCTGACTCATTTCTTTTATTTAACTGGCTTTCTAAAGGAGTTATTTAACTCATTTCAAATTCTGATTAACCTTGACTCTGAGCTGCACTTGTGAAAATGAGTGTTTTGAATTCTCTGTGCCTTAATATAAGTAGTTCACATATTTTTATATATTATAGATTTAGAGACTTCACAAATAATGGAAAATATTGATTTGATAATCTCAAATTTGATTATTCACTGAAAGACAAGTCTGTCTCTCTGTGTGTATGATTTTTTAAAATACTATATTGCGATCTGGAAAACTGGGTATCTACTTGAATTTAATACTTCTTTATTGCCACAGGATGCTGTTGTCACTCCAAGATACACTTTATCATCTATTTTTGTCTGAAAATTTTATATTTTTCACTGGTATAAATCCTATTTGAGGTGCCTCTATAGGAAGCATGAACAGGGAATTCTGCCAGAACCTCCTCAACTTGTCCCAAATGTGAAATTACTAAGGTTGCATTTTCCTCAGAATTCGGTCACTTTTAAAAAATTGATCCCCTATTTTCATTCCAGACAACAGAATTCCAATTCATTTCTGAGAGCAAACAAGCATACTTTTAATATGGTATTTTCTATTCACATACAATTGTGTTAATGCATTCAACATACATATAACTATTTCATATCACTCAAAAAGTGTGCTTATTATTTAGAAAAAATAAAAAGCATTTTGATTATATTCTGGATTTCAATTATTTCTATCCCATCACAAAGTGAAGACTGGGTCATGAGTACTCGATGAATGAAACAAAATACTTTTTACTCAACTCCCTCTTCTACTTCCTGAAGTTTCACATATGTGTGTTCACATAGGTATTTCAGAATTAATTCCAATGACAGAACCAGATTCATAAGTATTGGCATTAGCATAGCAGAAAGCTAGGAAGATAGGTTCACAGAGGGGTTGACTTCTTAGCCCCATTAATCACCAGCTGGTGTTTCTAGGAAACACACAGTTTAAGAAAGCACATTGTTTATTCTACCTTCCAATTTAGCCGTCTGCAAATGCAGATAGTAATAACCATTCGCAAAGTTCAAGAATTAAGTGAGACAATGTTTAAAGTGCTCTGCATAGTATTTAAAGCTCAGTAAGTCATCAATAATGGCTACAATATTATCATTAACACTATTATGTGTAGAGCAGTAACTGAGACTTATACCCAATGTTTTCTTTCAGACCTGAAGGATACTTGTACTTCTGCCTCCTCATGGCTTCTTTCTTAGCAACATTTCCTTGTTGTGGTCCCAGTCTTTGAAACTTAACCTCAGACCATCAGAAAGACTTGGGAGCTACTAACAATCTCCCCTGATGTGAGAACTCCTTGCTTCCGGGGTTCTTGTTACTGGGCTCTTTCAGTCCACAGATACTCTCTTTGGACCTCCCTGCCACCTAGTGATTGCTCAAATAGTTGTCAAATATATCTATTTGCTGGATTTCCATCCAGTTCTTAGGGACAGATTTCTCAGGCTTCCTAGCTGTTTCTATTACCCATCTCAAAGTCCCTTCTGAGTCTTTCCGCCACCTAGTGGAAATAGTGTGTGAATGCTATTGGTAAAAGGAGCAGTAAATATTTCCCATTTTTTCATGTGGCCAAGGGTCAGAATTAATCAGAATTTCCAAAATGAATTATTTCACTGTCTTCAAAGAAGCAGCCCATCCTTGACTTTTATTTAATCATCCCAAAATTATGGAGGATAAATAGCAGCTTTTTCCAGTGTATAAAAGAAAAACTGACAATATATCCTAAAGATTATTGAACTTGTTTATAAGTATACTTTTAATATGGTATTTTCTATTCACATACAATTGTGTTAATGCATTCAACATACATATAACTATTTCATATCACTCAAAAAGTGTGCTTATTATTTAGAAAAAATAAAAAGCATTTTGATTATATTCTGGATTTCAATTATTTCTATCCCATCACAAAGTGAAGACTGGGTCATGAGTACTCGATGAATGAAACAAAATACTTTTTACTCAACTCCTCTTCTACTTCCTGAAGTTTCACATATGTGTGTTCACATAGGTATTTCAGAATTAATTCCAATGACAGAACCAGATTCATAAGTATTGGCATTAGCATAGCAGAAAGCTAGGAAGATAGGTTCACAGAGGGGTTGACTTCTTAGCCCCATTAATCACCAGCTGGTGTTTCTAGGAAACACACAGTTTAAGAAAGCACATTGTTTATTCTACCTTCCAATTTAGCCGTCTGCAAATGCAGATAGTAATAACCATTCGCAAAGTTCAAGAATTAAGTGAGACAATGTTTAAAGTGCTCTGCATAGTATTTAAAGCTCAGTAAGTCATCAATAATGGCTACAATATTATCATTAACACTATTATGTGTAGAGCAGTAACTGAGACTTATACCCAATGTTTTCTTTCAGACCTGAAGGATACTTGTACTTCTGCCTCCTCATGGCTTCTTTCTTAGCAACATTTCCTTGTTGTGGTCCCAGTCTTTGAAACTTAACCTCAGACCATCAGAAAGACTTGGGAGCTACTAACAATCTCCCCTGATGTGAGAACTCCTTGCTTCCGGGGTTCTTGTTACTGGGCTCTTTCAGTCCACAGATACTCTCTTTGGACCTCCCTGCCACCTAGTGATTGCTCAAATAGTTGTCAAATATATCTATTTGCTGGATTTCCATCCAGTTCTTAGGGACAGATTTCTCAGGCTTCCTAGCTGTTTCTATTACCCATCTCAAAGTCCCTTCTGAGTCTTTCCGCCACCTAGTGGAAATAGTGTGTGAATGCTATTGGTAAAAAGAGTAGGAAATATTTCCCATTTTTTTCATGTGGCCAAGGGTCAGAATTAATCAGAATTTCCAAAATGAATTATTTCACTGTCTTCAAAGAAGCAGCCCATCCTTGACTTTTATTTAATCATCCCAAAATTATGGAGGATAAATAGCAGCTTTTTCCAGTGTATAAAAGAAAAACTGACAATATATCCTAAAGATTATTGAACTATGTTTATAAGTGATACTGGTCAGTAATTTTACTGTCTTAGCCAGGTTTTGTAAGTATCAATATGAATATCTCAAAAAAATTCTTGGAAGTGTTTTCTTCTGCTCTATTTTACAGAAACATTTTTGAAGATTGTTATATCTTTCTTAAAAATTTGAGAGAATTCATTAACTGGACATAGAGTTCTCTTTTGGGGAATATGCTTATAATGAATTAAATTTCTTTAATAAATGTAGACCTAATCAGATATTCTATTTTTATCCTGGGTCATATTTTGTTTTACAAGGAATTTATTTCATCATGCTGATAAATTTATTGCCATATTTCATTTCATTATCGATCCTTGTCATTTTTGTTTTCTTATCTTCTATAGCACTCTTGCTGTAACTTGTTCATGTTATCTTAAAATTGTGGTTAAAAACATTTAAGAACCATCTTAACCATTTTTAAGTATACATTTCAGCAGTGTTGACTACATCCACATGCAACCAGTTCCCAGAGCTCTTTACATCTTATAAAACAAAAATCTATACCTAATAAACATCTCCTCATTCCCTTCCCCCACTATATCTTGGCTACCACAGTCTAATTGCCTTATCTATAAGCTGAACTATTCGTATATGTAGAATCATACAGTATATGTCCTTGTGTGACTGGCTCATTTTACATAGGAAGTTCCTCAAGAGGTATTCATGTTGCAGCATGTGTCAAAATTTCTTTCCTTTTTAAGCCTGTCTGATATTCCACTGTATATACAGCATTTTTTTTTTTTTAGCCATTCCACATGATGGACATGGGTTGCTTCTACTTTTTGGCTATTGTGAATAATGTCATTACCAACATGGGGTACGAGTATGTCTTTGAGACTCTGCTTTCAAGTCTTTCCGCCACCTAGTGGAAATAGTGTGTGAATGCTATTGGTAAAAAGAGTAGGAAATATTTCCCATTTTTTTCATGTGGCCAAGGGTCAGAATTAATCAGAATTTCCAAAATGAATTATTTCACTGTCTTCAAAGAAGCAGCCCATCCTTGACTTTTATTTAATCATCCCAAAATTATGGAGGATAAATAGCAGCTTTTTCCAGTGTATAAAAGAAAAACTGACAATATATCCTAAAGATTATTGAACTATGTTTATAAGTGATACTGGTCAGTAATTTTACTGTCTTAGCCAGGTTTTGTAAGTATCAATATGAATATCTCAAAAATATTCTTGGAAGTGTTTTCTTCTGCTCTATTTTACAGAAACATTTTTGAAGATTGTTATATCTTTCTTAAAAATTTGAGAGAATTCATTAACTGGACATAGAGTTCTCTTTTGGGGAATATGCTTATAATGAATTAAATTTCTTTAATAAATGTAGACCTAATCAGATATTCTATTTTTATCCTGGGTCATATTTTGTTTTACAAGGAATTTATTTCATCATGCTGATAAATTTATTGCCATATTTCATTTCATTATCGATCCTTGTCATTTTTGTTTTCTTATCTTCTATAGCACTCTTGCTGTAACTTGTTCATGTTATCTTAAAATTGTGGTTAAAAACATTTAAGAACCATCTTAACCATTTTTAAGTATACATTTCAGCAGTGTTGACTACATCCACATGCAACCAGTTCCCAGAGCTCTTTACATCTTATAAAACAAAAATCTATACCTAATAAACATCTCCTCATTCCCTTCCCCCACTATATCTTGGCTACCACAGTCTAATTGCCTTATCTATAAGCTGAACTATTCGTATATGTAGAATCATACAGTATATGTCCTTGTGTGACTGGCTCATTTTACATAGGAAGTTCCTCAAGAGGTATTCATGTTGCAGCATGTGTCAAAATTTCTTTCCTTTTTAAGCCTGTCTGATATTCCACTGTATATACAGCATTTTTTTTTTTTTAGCCATTCCACATGATGGACATGGGTTGCTTCTACTTTTTGGCTATTGTGAATAATGTCATTACCAACATGGGGGTACGAGTATGTCTTTGAGACTCTGCTTTCAATTCTTTTGGCTATATATCTAGTGGTAGAATTGCTGGATCATATAATAATCCTATTTTTAATTTTTTAAGCAACATGTTTTCCATAGCAGCTACATCATTTTAAATTTTCCTAGAATAGAGGAGCCTGGAGGGTGACAGTCCATAGGGTAGCAAAGAGTCAAACACGATTTAGTGACTGAACAACAACAAAGAGTATATAAAGGCTCCAATTTCTCCACATCTTTGCAACAATTATTTTCTGTGTTTTTTTCCCCTTATGATAGGTAGCGATCCTAGTAAGTGTGAAGTATTGTGTATTTTATCTTTTCTTTCTTGTACCAGCCACTATTCTGTTTTCATTACATATATTCCTTAACTCATTTCACACTCACAATAATACTATGAGCTAAATATCATTCATTAGGCTTCTTGACAGAACATTTATAGATGCAGTTAAGATACTCAACAGCAGTGCTTTTTTAGAGACTAGGTTTTGAACTTTGTTAATCTTATGAGAACACCCTTTATTCAAGTCTAACAGCCCCTCCTCTGAGATGGCACTGATCTGAGTACTCTTCCAAATATCTTACCTACTAAGAGGTTTCTCCACTGATTGTTGGGTTAAGTGACCTATTGGCAAGCTCCAGAAATTGTTCTATTTTCTCCTTTAGAATTGTTATTCCTCATGTTTCACGTGCTAATCCTCAAATGATAAAATGAAGGAACCCACCACTCAGTCTCTGGAGCTTTAACTCTGTACATTTTATATTGCATATTTCACTTTGCTTTTTAATGGTAAAGACAAGGAAATTAGACACCATTTCTCTAATTCTACCAGGGACAGAAGCAGAAATCTCCAGTCTTCCTAGGATTTCTATCAGTTTTCTAAGTCAGTTGTGTCAATTTTCAAAGACACTTGTTTTTTAGGAATTTACCTATGATATGCCAAGATTCAGTTACTAAAAAAAAAAATGCAGCTTTTGCACTGAAACTCTCATTTCACACTGAGGGATGCAGATTAATGGAGTGAGAAAGTTACTGAAAATTCCTAATTCTTATCTGTAAAATAAAGAAAATTCTTTAAAATGAGGGAAATACATTTCTATCATATGGGCATGCTGCAAAGATAGCATGCAATAATGTCTGTGAAGAGTTGATACATTTTCTAAAATAGCAGTTCCCCAAGTATGGTCCACAGATTCCTATGGGTCTCCAAGATAGTGATGCTGAATCCAGCAAAGGTAAACTATTCTCATAATAATACTAAGATATTATTTAGTCTATTGGCATTTACATTGATGGCACATGATTCATGATGTAGCAAAATGAGAAATATGAATAAAGTCAGAACTTTTGCTCATTGGTACCATACTTTGAGTTGAAAATCAAACTAGCTCCCTTTTCTGTGGAACACTAGTTTTATTTTTAAAAATGAGTAACAGACAAATATAGTTCCCAAACTTAAGTATTTGGTATTTTCTTGAAAATTAACTAAAGGAACTTACTGCTTCAATAAAAGCAATGGACAAGTATTTATTACCAAAAATATAACTGATGACTTCAAACAAAAGTTAGGATTTTAGAAAGCTTGAGTCTGCCACAATGAATTTAACTAACCGATTACATAAGAATTTTCTGATGAGATCAATGGTGATATTAATAAGTATGCTTTTTTGATAGTGTAAAATGAAATGCATCAACATGTGGATGTGTTATATAATTCAATGAACCAGTAATTTCCAAATGGTGAAAATTATGCACATTAAAAGATTTATTAAAAGGGCAAGGGAGACCATGGGATTTTTACATACTATAGTACGAAAAGTCCATTGATATGGTTACAGGTTCCATATTGTGACTAACCTTCAACAAACTACCACTTGCCAAGTTTTGGTATCCTATCAGAGAAGAATATTTTCAATTATATGAGTGATATTTTAGCATTTTTTTTCTATCTTTCACTCATATCTGAGTGAGGTTGCATTTTCTTTACAAATACATTGCAGCATACCGAATACAGAAAAGCTGATGTAAATATTCAGTTGTCTTTTTATTAAAGCAGGCATTATAGGCATTTTAAATACATAGAAAAATGTCACTTCTAACTAACCTTTTTTCTTTTAAAAAGATGTAAAAAAGAACACGTATATATATATAAAAGAATATACATTTCTATCATATGGGCATGCTGCAAAGATAGCATGCAATAATGTCTGTGAAGAGTTGATACATTTTCTAAAATAGCAGTTCCCCAAGTATGGTCCACAGATTCCTATGGGTCTCCAAGATAGTGATGCTGAATCCAGCAAAGGTAAACTATTCTCATAATAATACTAAGATATTATTTAGTCTATTGGCATTTACATTGATGGCACATGATTCATGATGTAGCAAAATGAGAAATATGAATAAAGTCAGAACTTTTGCTCATTGGTACCATACTTTGAGTTGAAAATCAAACTAGCTCCCTTTTCTGTGGAACACTAGTTTTATTTTTAAAATGAGTAACAGACAAATATAGTTCCCAAACTTAAGTATTTGGTATTTTCTTGAAAATTAACTAAAGGAACTTACTGCTTCAATAAAAGCAATGGACAAGTATTTATTACCAAAAATATAACTGATGACTTCAAACAAAAGTTAGGATTTTAGAAAGCTTGAGTCTGCCACAATGAATTTAACTAACCGATTACATAAGAATTTTCTGATGAGATCAATGGTGATATTAATAAGTATGCTTTTTTGATAGTGTAAAATGAAATGCATCAACATGTGGATGTGTTATATAATTCAATGAACCAGTAATTTCCAAATGGTGAAAATTATGCACATTAAAAGATTTATTAAAAGGGCAAGGGAGACCATGGGATTTTTACATACTATAGTACGAAAAGTCCATTGATATGGTTACAGGTTCCATATTGTGACTAACCTTCAACAAACTACCACTTGCCAAGTTTTGGTATCCTATCAGAGAAGAATATTTTCAATTATATGAGTGATATTTTAGCATTTTTTTTCTATCTTTCACTCATATCTGAGTGAGGTTGCATTTTCTTTACAAATACATTGCAGCATACCGAATACAGAAAAGCTGATGTAAATATTCAGTTGTCTTTTTATTAAAGCAGGCATTATAGGCATTTTAAATACATAGAAAAATGTCACTTCTAACTAACCTTTTTTCTTTTAAAAAGATGTAAAAAAGAACACGTATATATATATAAAAGAATATATATATGTATAACTGAATCACTTTATTGTACACTTCAAACTAACACAACTTTGTAAAAGAATCATATTTCAATAAAAAATTTTTAAGGATAGAATTTTTCATGAAATTTGCTATTTAGGTCAATTTTTAAAGGATTACAATACATACTTTTAGATATAACTGACTTACAGTATTATATTAATTTCAGGTGTACAACATAACTTTGCAATACTTAATAGATTATAGCCCATATAAAGTTATTATAAGACAATGGCTATAATCTCTGTGCTGTAAATTATATCTTTGTAATTTAGCTATCTTATACTTAGAAGTTTGCACTTCTTTATCCTCCTCACCCATCTAGGGCAACTTTTAATTGATTTAATACAGAGATTTAAAAATGAATCAATTAATAAATAAAATAAAAAGCACAATATTTCAATATTAATATATTTTTGAGTCTCAGTTCATCTTGCACCATCAATTTTCTAGTCAAAATAATTTACCCTGGGCTTCCCTGGTGATCCAGTGGGTAGAGAATCTGCCTTGCAGTGCAGGCGGCACCGATTCAATCCCTGGCCTGGGAAGATCCCACATGCTGCGGAGCAGTGGGACCAATGTGTCCAACTACCAAGCTGGAGCTCTGAAGCACATGCGCCCAGAGCCACTGCTCTTCAGCGAGGAAGGCCACTTCGATGGGAGGCCCACACAGGCCAAAGAATTAAGATGAATGAAAATAAATAAATGAAGGATCAATAAAAAAAAAAAAAAGAGGCCAAAATTTTAAAATAAATAAATAAATAATTTACCCTAACTACATAATTAACATCAAAAGGAGATGTCCTATTCATCACAGAGGATTGGAGTACAAAAGCAGGAGAGATACCTGGAGTAACAGGCAAGTTTGGCCTTACAGTACAAAATGAAGAAGGGCAAAGGCTAATAGAATTCTGCCAAGAAAATGCACTGGTCATAGAAAAGCCCTTTTCCAACAACAGAAGAGACTGTTTTACTTTTCAAAGCAGGCATTATAGGCATTTTAAATACATAGAAATGTCACTTCTAACTAACCTTTTTTCTTTTAAAAAGATGTAAAAAAGAACACGTATATATATATAAAAGAATATATATATGTATAACTGAATCACTTTATTGTACACTTCAAACTAACACAACTTTGTAAAAGAATCATATTTCAATAAAAAATTTTTAAGGATAGAATTTTTCATGAAATTTGCTATTTAGGTCAATTTTTAAAGGATTACAATACATACTTTTAGATATAACTGACTTACAGTATTATATTAATTTCAGGTGTACAACATAACTTTGCAATACTTAATAGATTATAGCCCATATAAAGTTATTATAAGACAATGGCTATAATCTCTGTGCTGTAAATTATATCTTTGTAATTTAGCTATCTTATACTTAGAAGTTTGCACTTCTTTATCCTCCTCACCCATCTAGGGCAACTTTTAATTGATTTAATACAGAGATTTAAAAATGAATCAATTAATAAATAAAATAAAAAGCACAATATTTCAATATTAATATATTTTTGAGTCTCAGTTCATCTTGCACCATCATTTTTCTAGTCAAAATAATTTACCCTGGGCTTCCCTGGTGATCCAGTGGGTAGAGAATCTGCCTTGCAGTGCAGGCGGCACCGATTCAATCCCTGGCCTGGGAAGATCCCACATGCTGCGGAGCAGTGGGACCAATGTGTCCAACTACCAAGCTGGAGCTCTGAAGCACATGCGCCCAGAGCCACTGCTCTTCAGCGAGGAAGGCCACTTCGATGGGAGGCCCACACAGGCCAAAGAATTAAGATGAATGAAAATAAATAAATGAAGGATCAATAAAAAAAAAAAAAAGAGGCCAAAATTTTAAAATAAATAAATAAATAATTTACCCTAACTACATAATTAACATCAAAAGGAGATGTCCTATTCATCACAGAGGATTGGAGTACAAAAGCAGGGAGAGATACCTGGAGTAACAGGCAAGTTTGGCCTTACAGTACAAAATGAAGAAGGGCAAAGGCTAATAGAATTCTGCCAAGAAAATGCACTGGTCATAGAAAAGCCCTTTTCCAACAACAGAAGAGACTGTTTTTACCTCTGTTTCAAAGACACTAAAGTCTTTGACTATGTGGATAATAACAAACTGGAAAACTCTTAAAGAGATGGCAATACCAGATCATCTTACCTGTCTCCTGAGAAACCACTAAGCAAGTGAAGAAGCACCAGTTAGAACCCTGCATGGAACAACCAACTTATTCAGAATTGAGAAAGGAGTATGACAAAGTTGTTTATTTGAACCCTGCTTATTTAACTTATATGCAGAACACATTATGCAAAATGCTGGGGTGGGTGACTCACAAGCTGGAATCAAGATTGCCAGGATGGGCTTCCCTGGTGGTCCAGTAGGTAAAGACACCGCCTTCCAGTGCAAGGGGCGCCAGTTCGATCCCTGGCCTGGGAAGATCCAACGTGCCGCAGAGTGGCTGGACTGATGTGTCCAATTACCGAGCCCAAACTCTGGAGCGCTTGCTCCCAGAGCCAGTGCTCTGTGACAACAGAGGCCGCTGTGATGGGAGGCCCACACGGGCCAAAGAACAAAGATAGATGAAAATGGACAAATGAAAGACCAATAGAAGTGGCCCGCCTGCTCCCACCCCACCCCTACCAAAATAAATAAATAAATAAATCTTAAAAAAAAAAAAAGATTGCCAGGGTAAATATCAACAACTGAAGATTTGTGGATAATACCACTCGAATGGCAGAAAGTGAAGAGAAACTAAAGAACATCTTGATGAGATGAAGGAGGAGAGTAAAAAGGCCAGCTTAAATTTCTGCATTAAAGGAACTAAGACATGGCATCTAGTCCCATTACTTCATGGCAAATAGAAAGGAAAAAAGTAGAAGCAGTGGCAGACTTCCTCTTCTTGGACTCTAAAATCACTGTGGCTGGTGACTGCAGTCATAACATTAGAAGACTATTTCTTCTTGGCAAGAAAGCAATAATAAACCTAGACAGTGTATTAAAAAGCAAAAACATAATTTTGACAACAAAAGTCCATATAATGAAGGCTATGGTCTTTTCAGTAGTCATGTAAGATGTGAGAGCTGGACCATAAGGAAGACAGAGTGCTAAAGAACTGATGTTTTCAAACTGCAGTGTTAGGGAAGACTCAAGAATCCCCTAGATACCAAGGAGATCAAACCAGTCAATCCTAAAGGAAATGAACTATGAATACTCATTGAAAGGAATAATGCTGAAGCTGAAGCTCCAATACGTTGGCCACCTGATGCAAACAGCTGACTCATTGGAAAAAACCCTGATGCTGGGAAAGATTGAAGGCAGAAGGAGAAGGAGACAGAAGATGAGACAGTTGGATGGCATCACCAATTCAATGAACATGACCTTAGGCAAATGCTGGGAGGTGGTGAGGGACAGGAAAACCTGACATCTTTCAGTCCATTGGGTCCTGAAGAGTTCAGACATAAGTCAGCAACTGAACAACAATCACTACAGACAGAAACTCTGCCTATAATGAGGGAAGACAGCTTAGGCAAGTTTGGGGGACTCTCTATTGTTTCTTTTCCCACTATAAACTCCTGACACTCATCTTTTGAACTTTCATAGCTCTCTGACTTGATATTTAGATATGGCAACTAAAGTGCTGTATAATTCTAAGTGTAATAGTATCAATCATATTTTTCCAATGCTCTTTTGTGGGGCTCTGAATTGAAAGAGACCGTTGCAAGCATAAAGAAGCTTAAGCACATTGTTTCAGCTTGGAGCTAAGATGGCGCCTACAGGAAGGGGTGTGGGAGTGAAAAGAAGCTTAAGCACATTATTCAGCTTGGAGCTAAGATGGCGCCTATAGGAAGGGACATGGGAATGAAGGGAAGCTTAAGCACATTGTTTAAAGAAGCTTAAGCACATGTTTGCAGGTAAGATGGTGCCTACTGGAAGGGACAGGGCGTGATCTAAATTGTTAATTGATGGTCAAAATTTCTGATTGGTTCTCCTGGCTTCCGCACTCGTGAATGATTGCTTGGTCTTTAGCTTGATTGGTGTAATCTATAGGAAGTCCCATGCAAAATCCCCTTCACTTGCCTATAAAAGCTGTGGATCTTCATTAATAAAGCGAAACTACTTTGATGGAACCCCTGTTGCGTCTGATTGTCTCCTGCCTGAGCCAGGGGGCTGGGGGGCGGGCAGTCAAGATTTGCCTTTCTCTGAGATCTCCCGGTTCAGCCGTGGGCAATCCCGCTGCCTTCTCTTTCTGCGGAAGGTTCCCGCACTCTTTCTATTTCATACTTCAAAAATATTTCTTGGGACTTCCCTGCTGGTCCAGTGATTAAGACTATGCTTCCAATGCAGAGGATATAGGTTCAATCCCTTGAGGAACTAAGATCCCACATGCTGTGCAGTGTAGTCAAAAGATTAAAAAAAAATCTTAAGCAAAATAAAAATAAATACATAATGAAACAATCAAAAAAGAGAAACCAACAAAGTGATCTTCAAATGCCTTATTGAATAAATGAACTGACTGCTGAGGAGGAAAAAAAAAAAAAAACTCAGCAAAACAACTACCAGAAAATTAGTCTAAAAAGGAAAGAAAAACAATCACAGGCTATCACTTCATCCTGCCATATGTTAAGTTGGCTCCAAAAATCTTGCAGTTTCTAAAATAAGCCACTGAAAGTCTTAAATAGTGCTCCGAGTGAGAAATGAACATTTTGTGATATTATACATTTTTGATGCTGTTGTTAAGTGTGGAGTGAAAAATGAATATTCTCAACCACTGAACTGATATTATTTTATTTACAATATACTGTGTTTACCGCAGCAGGTTACAGTCATAATCTTTCTCTACTGACATCAAGGGAGAAAAATTTTCGGTGCTGGAAAGAAACCGTGATGAAAGAATCCATGCAGTTATATTTTTCAAGTTTGTGAGAATATTTCTTTAACAAAAGCTCAAAAGCAAAGCTACTGAATTCTAAAACAGAAAAATACAATGAAAACACACTTTGGGAAAGCTAGATTATGTTTCAACCTAATTCCTGCAATCTTTTAACCTGAGAAAAATGTAATTAGTCCTCTGGTCAAATAAGTTTCTAGTTCCCTTTTACCCATTGAAGACTACAGATTATGTAGGTCTTTAATTTTTTCCATGTATATTCAATATAGTTAAAAACTACTGGGCTTCACTGGTGGTTCATCGGTAAAGAATCCACCTGCCAGTACAGGAGATAAGAGTTCAATGCCTTGTCCAGGAAGATCCTCCATGGTGCAGAGCAACAAAACCTGTGTGGCACAACTATTGAGCCTGTGCTCTAGATCCCAGGAGTCACAATTACTGAAGCCTACACACCTACAGCCCGTGTTCCACACCAAGAGAAGCCACTGCAATGATAAGCCTGCTCACCACAACCAGAAGAAAGTCTACCTATCAGTGAAGATCCAGCACAGCCAAAAATAAATATGTAAAAATTAAAAAGAAACTATTAGTTGATGTCATTTTTGTTTGTGAATAACTTCTAAATTAGATGAAATAAGACTAGGACAATGAAACAATCAAAAAAGAGAAACCAACAAAGTGATCTTCAAATGCCTTATTGAATAAATGAACTGACTGCTGAGGAGGAAAAAAAAAAAAAAACTCAGCAAAACAACTACCAGAAAATTAGTCTAAAAAGGAAAGAAAAACAATCACAGGCTATCACTTCATCCTGCCATATGTTAAGTTGGCTCCGAAGATCTTGCAGTTTCTAAAATAAGCCACTGAAAGTCTTAAATAGTGCTCCGAGTGAGAAATGAACATTTTGTGATATTATACATTTTTGATGCTGTTGTTAAGTGTGGAGTGAAAAATGAATATTCTCAACCACTGAACTGATATTATTTTATTTACAATATACTGTGTTTACCGCAGCAGGTTACAGTCATAATCTTTCTCTACTGACATCAAGGGAGAAAAATTTTCGGTGCTGGAAAGAAACCGTGATGAAAGAATCCATGCAGTTATATTTTTCAAGTTTGTGAGAATATTTCTTTAACAAAAGCTCAAAAGCAAAGCTACTGAATTCTAAAACAGAAAAATACAATGAAAACACACTTTGGGAAAGCTAGATTATGTTTCAACCTAATTCCTGCAATCTTTTAACCTGAGAAAAATGTAATTAGTCCTCTGGTCAAATAAGTTTCTAGTTCCCTTTTACCCATTGAAGACTACAGATTATGTAGGTCTTTAATTTTTTCCATGTATATTCAATATAGTTAAAAACTACTGGGCTTCACTGGTGGTTCATCGGTAAAGAATCCACCTGCCAGTACAGGAGATAAGAGTTCAATGCCTTGTCCAGGAAGATCCTCCATGGTGCAGAGCAACAAAACCTGTGTGGCACAACTATTGAGCCTGTGCTCTAGATCCCAGGAGTCACAATTACTGAAGCCTACACACCTACAGCCCGTGTTCCACACCAAGAGAAGCCACTGCAATGATAAGCCTGCTCACCACAACCAGAAGAAAGTCTACCTATCAGTGAAGATCCAGCACAGCCAAAAATAAATATGTAAAAATTAAAAAGAAACTATTAGTTGATGTCATTTTTGTTTGTGAATAACTTCTAAATTAGATGAAATAAGACTAGGACAATGAAAGGAAATAAGTACTTTCCACTTTGTCATTTTGGGGTTTTTTTGTTCTATCCATAGGACAGATTTTTTATTATAAAATTTTATTTCATAATAAACACATTTATAAAAATTTATAGTATTTTTGGGGGATAGTGCATTTTTAAATAGAAAAAACAATCTTTCTGCTTACTACTGTGTTATTCAAAGCACTTCACTTCTGAACTACTGGTGATTCTGTTAAACAAGTGTGTATTTTTGACAGATGTTTAGCTTAGATCAACTTCTGATTTATCTTGCCACTGGAGAAAGACAGAACATCTGGCATTTTTGAAAATGAACCTTTCTTGATTTATTTAAGCATAATAAATGTATTTACATGATGGTGAGCCTGAACTTTAGAGTAATACATACTAAGATTAATGAATCTGAGAGTAACTTAAACATCTATTCACTCCCCAGCTTGGATGGAATGACTCTCTAATCTGTATTCTTTTCCTTTTAGCTATTCTTCTAATTCATTACCTAATTGCCTAAGATATAAAGAGGTGTTTTGCCTAAATGAAGCAGCATCAGTAAAACAAATAAGGCTAGATTTTGTCTATGATGTCCATTCTAGTGCTTAATCACTATCTACAGAAAATTATCTCTGACGGGCCATAGTCCCTCTTCTATTTCTCTCCAACACTTCCATACTTAATCTAGAAGCATTTTACTTGATTTGTATATTCTGAACGCTTCACTGGTGGTTCATCGGTAAAGAATCCATGTACAGGAGATAAGAGTTCAATGCCTTGTCCAGGAAGATCCTCCATGGTGCAGAGCAACAAAACCTGTGTGGCACAACTATTGAGCCTGTGCTCTAGATCCCAGGAGTCACAATTACTGAAGCCTACACACCTACAGCCCGTGTTCCACACCAAGAGAAGCCACTGCAATGATAAGCCTGCTCACCACAACCAGAAGAAAGTCTACCTATCAGTGAAGATCCAGCACAGCCAAAAATAAATATGTAAAAATTAAAAAGAAACTATTAGTTGATGTCATTTTTGTTTGTGAATAACTTCTAAATTAGATGAAATAAGACTAGGACAATGAAAGGAAATAAGTACTTTCCACTTTGTCATTTTGGGGTTTTTTTGTTCTATCCATAGGACAGATTTTTTATTATAAAATTTTATTTCATAATAAACACATTTATAAAAATTTATAGTATTTTTGGGGGATAGTGCATTTTTAAATAGAAAAAACAATCTTTCTGCTTACTACTGTGTTATTCAAAGCACTTCACTTCTGAACTACTGGTGATTCTGTTAAACAAGTGTGTATTTTTGACAGATGTTTAGCTTAGATCAACTTCTGATTTATCTTGCCACTGGAGAAAGACAGAACATCTGGCATTTTTGAAAATGAACCTTTCTTGATTTATTTAAGCATAATAAATGTATTTACATGATGGTGAGCCTGAACTTTAGAGTAATACATACTAAGATTAATGAATCTGAGAGTAACTTAAACATCTATTCACTCCCCAGCTTGGATGGAATGACTCTCTAATCTGTATTCTTTTCCTTTTAGCTATTCTTCTAATTCATTACCTAATTGCCTAAGATATAAAGAGGTGTTTTGCCTAAATGAAGCAGCATCAGTAAAACAAATAAGGCTAGATTTTGTCTATGATGTCCATTCTAGTGCTTAATCACTATCTACAGAAAATTATCTCTGACGGGCCATAGTCCCTCTTCTATTTCTCTCCAACACTTCCATACTTAATCTAGAAGCATTTTACTTGATTTGAATTTCAGTGAAAATAAACTTCTATATGGAAGAGTTTGTCTTCCCAGGTGGCTCAGACGGTAAAGAAACTGCCTGCAATGCAAGAGACCTGGGCTCAATCTTTGGGTTGGGAAGATTCCCTGGAGTAAGAAATGGCAACCCACTCAGGTATTCCTGCCTGGAGAATCATTCCCATGGACAGGGGACCCTGGCGGACAGAAGTTCATAGGATCACAACAAGTCAGACACAATTGAACGACTAACACTAACACTATGAGAGAGCTTGCAATGTTTAAAGTCCTGTGACAGGTAATTTTTTTTAAGTATTAACATATTACCCCAACTCAACAATATTTGGAAAACCGTTTTCCATAACTAAATAGAATTAACATCAATTGCTTTTCTAGAAAAGAGAAAAAAAAAAGTTCAGAAGCTTTCAGGAGGAAAATCAGGAATTACTGTCAGATTTTGTTGGAACGTCTATAGCAAAAGCATCACAGAATGAAGATAAAATAAGCAAATATAGCTACACTTCCCCAGGTCTGTTTCCTACTGGCTATCACTCATTAGCTACTTAACAGGAACCATCCATCTGACTCTATTCCTGAGTCATGTTACTGCATTCATTAGATCCCTGCTAGAAAGTGCAAGGTAACTAAGGTGAGGTTTTAAAGATTATCTAATGAAGAAAGAAATTACAAAGATGAGGAAAGAAATCAATAAGGGATACTGAAGTGTGCTGAGAAAACATAAGTGGAAAGTATAGACTAAAACCATGGGAATCATGTTTCAGCCTCAGAGTCCCTGCCTAGGGTGAGCCTGGGAAAGGGGCAGTGCAACGCAGTCTCACCAATGGTATTATATTCTGGGGCCCACCTGATGGGCGGTGCAATTATGAGCAACTTGTTGAGTATATGAGAGACACCATAGAGACCTCAAAATGTCCATCCCATCAGAAGAGAAGTTATCTTCTGGCCCACCCACTGACAATCCCCATGTTAGAAGTCATATGTAGTGGCAGGTCATGCAGGGGACACCCACCCACAATATGGATGGTTCCATGTCTGCAGGGAATATCTGTCTAGCTTTCTTCCTCCATTCTACCTATTTCACAAAATTTGCTCATCAGGTCTGCAGAGAGCTGGTACCAGAGAGCAAGATAATTCTTTGTTCTTATTAGTTCTGTTGCTATCACAGCAAAAATATAAGGCGTGTTTAAATTCTTAGCCTTATATACTAGGCTTCTAATCGCTCTTGTTCTCTCTTTGTTTGCAATAAACATGTTCTTGCATGGAAAAAAAAAAAATTGGGTCTAAAAGGGTAGGGAAGGAAACAGTAGGAGTCTGATGAAAGTTAGAGCCATAGGAGTCCCTGACAGAAACTGTAATTTTAGAGGAGGATCAGACCAAAACCAGAGCGCCAAGGCCTTGAGGGGGAAGGAGAAGAAATAATCCATTTTTTCCTCCTCCTCACTCTGATTTGGTCAAACTCAGAAGTGTGAATTCAAAGAGGCCCTGGTAATGCGTCCGTAGGGCCAGTCTTGGAGGGCAGAGAAGATACGATACTGGGGGATAAGAAACAGACAGAGAAATATTAATTAAATTTCTAAAACCGTTGTTATTTTGTAACTCAGATCACATTATAAAATCAAAAAGGTATTTGCCTACTTAAATAAATTGAGAGGTAATTCCTCATTATAGGCAAATTTTCAATTATTTTTATAATATTTATATCACTATGCAAAATCTTTAAATTTATAAATATCTTACAAAGGAAAATGAATTTCTTTTAAGAAAAGAACCTCCATTTTTCCTATTAGAAAAAGACTTTTGAAAAAACAATGCCTTCAGTTTCATCTGAAAAGAATTTAATGTCATTAAATGACCTAATAATGCTATTACAGAAATGCAGTTCTAACATATGATATTAAATGCTCCCTATGTTAGCAAGCCTTCTGATTTACATTTTCCTAAGTTTTATGCAATATATGAAGCCATATATAATTTTATGTGACCAAACAGCTGTTAGATGTTTGCCGTCTTTTTTTTTTTTTTTTAATTTTATTTATTTATTTTTTTTGGCTACTTCTATTGATCTTTCATTCACTTGTCTTTTTTGTTCTTTGGCCTGTGTGGGCCTCCCATCACAGTGGCCTCTCTCTTTGCAGAGCACCGGCTCCGGGCATGTGCACTCCAGAGCTCAGGCTCAGTAGTTGGACACATCGGTCCAGCTGCTCCGAGGCATGTGGGTTCTTCCCAGGCCAGGGATCAAACTGGCACCCCTTGCACTGCAAGGCGGTGTCCTTACCCACTGGACCACCAGGGAAGCCCTGTTTTCCATCTTTTTGCCATCTTGTTCTTAATTACTGGGTATAAATGATTTATAGCAAAAGATAAAAAGTAAACACAATAAAATTATAGATATGCATATACATATGGTATACCTATTGGTAGATCTATAGATACATCTAGATAAAGGTATATAGTACATTAGTTAAGATTTGACTCAGGATCTGCTAGTCTTGTTTATAAGAGAATTTTGACAAAGATTTGCTCATTTTTGGCTCATAAAAATGTCCCCTTGGGCATAGGTAGCATGAACAACAAAAAGGAATCATCATTTGGTGACTATCATGTAAAAACTGACTCAAACAAAAATATCAATAGATGTTAAAAAGTGAAATGAGGAATAAGATATTTACCATCTCAAAGTATCTATCTATACAATATATATATTAATTATAAAAAATAGTAACTTCAAATGCAGAAACTTGGCATAAAGCCCAACTAATGAGTGTTAATGTTATCAGTAATTCTTCCTAATATGATGAACTGAGAACAAAGTTTTAATTCATTCCAAGACTAAATATCTTACAAGGAAAATGAATTTCTTTTAAGAAAAGAACCTCCATTTTCCTATTAGAAAAAGACTTTTGAAAAAACAATGCCTTCAGTTTCATCTGAAAAGAATTTAATGTCATTAAATGACCTAATAATGCTATTACAGAAATGCAGTTCTAACATATGATATTAAATGCTCCCTATGTTAGCAAGCCTTCTGATTTACATTTTCCTAAGTTTTATGCAATATATGAAGCCATATATAATTTTATGTGACCAAACAGCTGTTAGATGTTTGCCGTCTTTTTTTTTTTTTTTTAATTTTATTTATTTATTTTTTTTGGCTACTTCTATTGATCTTTCATTCACTTGTCTTTTTTGTTCTTTGGCCTGTGTGGGCCTCCCATCACAGTGGCCTCTCTCTTTGCAGAGCACCGGCTCCGGGCATGTGCACTCCAGAGCTCAGGCTCAGTAGTTGGACACATCGGTCCAGCTGCTCCGAGGCATGTGGGTTCTTCCCAGGCCAGGGATCAAACTGGCACCCCTTGCACTGCAAGGCGGTGTCCTTACCCACTGGACCACCAGGGAAGCCCTGTTTTCCATCTTTTTGCCATCTTGTTCTTAATTACTGGGTATAAATGATTTATAGCAAAAGATAAAAAGTAAACACAATAAAATTATAGATATGCATATACATATGGTATACCTATTGGTAGATCTATAGATACATCTAGATAAAGGTATATAGTACATTAGTTAAGATTTGACTCAGGATCTGCTAGTCTTGTTTATAAGAGAATTTTGACAAAGATTTGCTCATTTTTGGCTCATAAAAATGTCCCCTTGGGCATAGGTAGCATGAACAACAAAAAGGAATCATCATTTGGTGACTATCATGTAAAAACTGACTCAAACAAAAATATCAATAGATGTTAAAAAGTGAAATGAGGAATAAGATATTTACCATCTCAAAGTATCTATCTATACAATATATATATTAATTATAAAAAATAGTAACTTCAAATGCAGAAACTTGGCATAAAGCCCAACTAATGAGTGTTAATGTTATCAGTAATTCTTCCTAATATGATGAACTGAGAACATAAGTGTATTCTTGTCAAAACCAAACATATAATTTAGATCAGGATGAAACATTAGACAAACCTAAATGATGGTAATTCTATAAAACAGCAGACTGGCACTCTTCAAGTATGCCAACGCCACTAAAGAACAGGAAAATAAGGAACTGTTCCAGGATAAAGAAGACTAAAAATACTTGATCCCTGAATACAAAGCAGGACTTGAAATTATCTTCCACTGTAAAGAATATTGGGACAAATGAAAAGCTCTAAATATGTATCAGTGTTGATTCTCTGATTTCTGATTATTATGTGGTTATGTAAAAGGAATGTCTTTGCTTTGAGAAATATACAATGAACCACATACGGAAACATGAACTGTTCTGCATGTTCTGGGTAAAAAGATGTGAACTGTGTAACACAGATGGCACAGAAAAAGAGAGACAGTGAAGAGCAAATCTTGACACTTAGAGAATCTTCATGATGTAGTATAGAAATACTCTGTACTACTCTTGAAAGGTTTTGAAGTCATGTCAAAATAAAAATGAAACAAAGTGAAATAAAAAAGGAGGAGACTGTTGGGCAAAGGAGAATTCTGCCAGGACAACAAAAATCCCTAATCCTCGACCAAACATCAACCAAAGAACATGAAATGCAATTATTTGATCAAGAGCCAGTGAGGCTCACCTCTCCTATCACAAAGCGGCAGTTATTTTCTCTTCTAGAAAATCAAGGGATGGAAAATACCTCAGGAAAGAGTGACTGGAGGAGGCTATAAGCAAATCAAGATTCAGGTCTGAGCTCCACTTACAAATAACTCCCCTATTCCCACTCCCATCCCCCATAAAGCAAACAGACTATGAAACAGTTGCCCTGAGGAACCAGACTTGCTGCCACAGTGGGTAGTCTCTCTCTCAGCAGTGAGGACTGGCTGATGCTGATCAAAGACACCCTGGGTGCCTAACCCCTAACACCAAACCCTGCTAGTGAGATCCCTGAGAATGACTGACATTCATGTTTCTAAGCAGCCATATTATTATAAAAATAGTAACTTCAAATGCAGAAACTTGGCATAAAGCCCAACTAATGAGTGTTAATGTTATCAGTAATTCTTCCTAATATGATGAACTGAGAACATAAGTGTATTCTTGTCAAAACCAAACATATAATTTAGATCAGGATGAAACATTAGACAAACCTAAATGATGGTAATTCTATAAAACAGCAGACTGGCACTCTTCAAGTATGCCAACGCCACTAAAGAACAGGAAAATAAGGAACTGTTCCAGGATAAAGAAGACTAAAAATACTTGATCCCTGAATACAAAGCAGGACTTGAAATTATCTTCCACTGTAAAGAATATTGGGACAAATGAAAAGCTCTAAATATGTATCAGTGTTGATTCTCTGATTTCTGATTATTATGTGGTTATGTAAAAGGAATGTCTTTGCTTTGAGAAATATACAATGAACCACATACGGAAACATGAACTGTTCTGCATGTTCTGGGTAAAAAGATGTGAACTGTGTAACACAGATGGCACAGAAAAAGAGAGACAGTGAAGAGCAAATCTTGACACTTAGAGAATCTTCATGATGTAGTATAGAAATACTCTGTACTACTCTTGAAAGGTTTTGAAGTCATGTCAAAATAAAAAGGGAAACAAAGTGAAATAAAAAAGGAGGAGACTGTTGGGCAAAGGAGAATTCTGCCAGGACAACAAAAATCCCTAATCCTCGACCAAACATCAACCAAAGAACATGAAATGCAATTATTTGATCAAGAGCCAGTGAGGCTCACCTCTCCTATCACAAAGCGGCAGTTATTTTCTCTTCTAGAAAATCAAGGGATGGAAAATACCTCAGGAAAGAGTGACTGGAGGAGGCTATAAGCAAATCAAGATTCAGGTCTGAGCTCCACTTACAAATAACTCCCCTATTCCCACTCCCATCCCCCATAAAGCAAACAGACTATGAAACAGTTGCCCTGAGGAACCAGACTTGCTGCCACAGTGGGTAGTCTCTCTCTCAGCAGTGAGGACTGGCTGATGCTGATCAAAGACACCCTGGGTGCCTAACCCCTAACACCAAACCCTGCTAGTGAGATCCCTGAGAATGACTGACATTCATGTTTCTAAGCAGCCTGGGAAATGAAGGCTCTAAGTCAGGTTTAGGGTTTATTTTTTGTTTGTTTGTTTGTTTATACTATCTGTACCATGTGAAGGACTTTAAGCTTTGTTAAAGGAATTTTTTTATTTATTTTTATTTTCCCTTTACAGAGTTTTGTTGTTTACTGCTATACATAAACCCAAATCAGTCATAGGTATACCCTTGGCCCCTCCCATTGGAACTTCCCTCCTATCTCCCTCCCCATCCCATCCCTCCAGGTTATTGCACAGCCCCTATGTAACTTTCCTTAGTCTTACAGCACAGTCACATTGGTTGTCTGTTTTACACATGGTAATGTAAGTTTCCATGTTACTCTTTCCATACCTCTCGTCCACTCCTCATTCTCCACAATGTCGACAAATCTGGTCTCTATGTCTGATTCTCCACTGCTGCTCTGCATATATATTTATCAGGACCATCTTTCTAGATTCCATATATATATGTGTTATTAGATTATATTTATCCTTCTTTTTCTGACTTACTTCACTTTGTGTAATAGGCTGTAAGTTCATCCACCTCATTAGGACTGACTCAAATGCATTTATTTTTATGGTTGAGAAATATTCCATTGCATATATGAAGCACAGCTTCTTTATCCATTCATTTGTAGATGGACATCTATGCTGTTTCCATGTTTTTGCTGTTGCAAAAAGTGCTGCAATGAGCAAGTAGGGTACATGTGTCTCTTTCGATTCTGATTTCATCAGGGTATATGCTTAATAGTGGAATTGCTGGGTCATTGTAAGGTTGGCAATTCATAGGAATAAAGTTTCACTTATACAAGATAAACAAGTTAAAAAAGTTGCTATACAATATTGTGCCCATAGCTAGCAATACCGTATTTATCACACACTAAAAAAATCTGTTAAGAGGGTAGACCAACATGTTAAGTATTCTTACCACAATAAAATGGAAACTAAAATAAAAACATCCTTTGAGCTGATCCATTCTCTTTCCCCCAAGCACCAAAAAAAAAAAAAAAAAAGAAAGAAAGAAAATGAAAATAAAGACATGTTTTACACTTTGGTCAAATTTCTGTGATGGATTAGGGATGGTCTCAAATTTTTATGACTCCTCCATAAAGAAAGGAAGTTTGCTTTTTGTTTACATGTTTTTTCTCAATGATTCTGGAATTGGTCTGTGACTTCAGTAACTAAAAATACATGCCAAAACAGGCACTGAACACCAAGCATGAGACAGGCTGGAACCCGAGACCCTGTGCTACATTACTGCATTGCCTATACCTAGACAAGCTTCTCCCCCAGCAACAAAAAATACAAAGAAACTAAATGGGACTAAGCAAGGAAAAAGCTTACCATACTCCTCGCCCACCCCAAAGGGAACAAGCAAACAAGGGAACTTGTTGCTTGTCCTCACTCCTCTTGCTGCAGCAGGATTCCAGTAAACCTTTGCCTGAAGTGCTTGTCTGGCCTCTAGTCAATTTCTATTGACTGGGGAAGGCCAAGAACACTGGTAGGCATCAAGCCTTTTAAGAGATTTCTCTTGAGAGCCTTTAAGCATCTCTCTTGAAATGCTTGTTTGGGAAGACCTGAGCTACTAAGAAATCTGACTACCTGCTGAAGAAACCAAGCACATAGGCTATGTGAAAAGGGAAAATACCTTAGACTACATGGGAGAGAAGTTCGGCAGTCCTAACATTCCAGCTGAAACCAGCTCTCCAATTCCACCCTCTCAGAACACCAGCCATGGGAGGGAACCAGGTGACTGCAGTCCCTTTTGACATCATGTGAAACAGAAGATGTGCACAGGTGAGCCCAGCCAACCCTCAGCCTCACAAGAAGTCTTGAAATGTCTACTGTCTTAAGCCACCAAGTTTTAGCGTAGTTTGTTATGCAGGAAAAAAAACAGAATATCCTTTTATACTCTCCATAATTATCTCATTCATTCAATGAGTGTTTTATTAGGCATTTATTAAGGAGCCTAGTGTAACCTCCTTGGGATTTCTGTCTAGAGAAAAGAAGTATCAGGCACAGAAGAATGCATCAACACATAGATGATAATATGTGCAACTAGAGGGAGCTGTGTGGTGTGATGAGACGAGACAAGACCCAGGGATGGCAGTCAAGGCAGTGAGAGTTAAACTGAGATCACAAGAGCTGTTAGTGGGTAGCTCAATATGGATGAAGCAGCCACCTGTGAGAAATCATTCAAGAAGTACAGAGCAGGACTGTACACTGAGGACTAAAGGGAGGTTACTGTGGCTAGGGTATAGCACAGTGGAGGATATGAGGTCAGGTAAGGCCAGAGTCAAAGAGCTAACTTAAAAAATAACTGAACAAGGACCATTCTATGGGTCTTGTGCTTTTATTGCCAGGTACATTTTCTGAAACACATAGTCTATACCTACTAAGTACTAAAAGTTTCAACCATCTCCCCAGCAACAAAAAATACAAAGAAACTAAATGGGACTAAGCAAGGAAAAAGCTTACCATACTCCTCGCCCACCCCAAAGGGAACAAGCAAACAAGGGAACTTGTTGCTTGTCCTCACTCCTCTTGCTGCAGCAGGATTCCAGTAAACCTTTGCCTGAAGTGCTTGTCTGGCCTCTAGTCAATTTCTATTGACTGGGGAAGGCCAAGAACACTGGTAGGCATCAAGCCTTTTAAGAGATTTCTCTTGAGAGCCTTTAAGCATCTCTCTTGAAATGCTTGTTTGGGAAGACCTGAGCTACTAAGAAATCTGACTACCTGCTGAAGAAACCAAGCACATAGGCTATGTGAAAAGGGAAAATACCTTAGACTACATGGGAGAGAAGTTCGGCAGTCCTAACATTCCAGCTGAAACCAGCTCTCCAATTCCACCCTCTCAGAACACCAGCCATGGGAGGGAACCAGGTGACTGCAGTCCCTTTTGACATCATGTGAAACAGAAGATGTGCACAGGTGAGCCCAGCCAACCCTCAGCCTCACAAGAAGTCTTGAAATGTCTACTGTCTTAAGCCACCAAGTTTTAGCGTAGTTTGTTATGCAGGAAAAAAAACAGAATATCCTTTTATACTCTCCATAATTATCTCATTCATTCAATGAGTGTTTTATTAGGCATTTATTAAGGAGCCTAGTGTAACCTCCTTGGGATTTCTGTCTAGAGAAAAGAAGTATCAGGCACAGAAGAATGCATCAACACATAGATGATAATATGTGCAACTAGAGGGAGCTGTGTGGTGTGATGAGACGAGACAAGACCCAGGGATGGCAGTCAAGGCAGTGAGAGTTAAACTGAGATCACAAGAGCTGTTAGTGGGTAGCTCAATATGGATGAAGCAGCCACCTGTGAGAAATCATTCAAGAAGTACAGAGCAGGACTGTACACTGAGGACTAAAGGGAGGTTACTGTGGCTAGGGTATAGCACAGTGGAGGATATGAGGTCAGGTAAGGCCAGAGTCAAAGAGCTAACTTAAAAAATAACTGAACAAGGACCATTCTATGGGTCTTGTGCTTTTATTGCCAGGTACATTTTTCTGAAACACATAGTCTATACCTACTAAGTACTAAAAGTTTCCAGGAAAGACGAAAAGGAGAGAGCGAATGAGAATTCAGTTGTTCTTTGCTCTTGCATCCCCTGTTTCTATAGGAGTACACTTTCATTGAGTGGTTCTCAAATTCTGCTTTGTGTTAAAATAATCTGTGGCTTTGAAAAACAAAGCCTCATACCCATGCTTGACCCTGTATCCAAGTTGGACCAGGTGCCTAATGAACTAGGAGTGGGACCCAGACATCACAGGTGATTCCAATGTGCAGTGAAGCTTGCACCAAGCAGAGGTGTTTCCATCAGTCTAGACTCCTGTGCAGTAAGGGGAAAGTAGTGCTACCTGACTGATTTCCTACCTTGATGCTTTAAAGGTCAGCAAATTAATATAGGTCCTTAACGCAACCCAACACTATAAGAAACGGGGGAAAAAAGAGCAGCATCAAGTATCATTGGCTATCACTGAAAATATAAAATCCAATCTGAAAACTGTCTCTGTGCCTCCATATTAATGAATTATGTAAGTAGACTTCACAGTGATTATTTACGGAAACATTCACTCTGTGGAATATATTGAATAAATATGCCAAAAAAACTGAGCAAATCTAGTTAAATGACTATTGTTTCATGGACTGTTCAATGAAAAAGTATCTTTGATCACAGATCTCAGAACTGGCCCAGCACAAAAATGTAATTAGTGTTCCAGTTGATGGTCCCTCTGCTGCAGATAAATTAGCAATGCTAATCCAATTACTAAATCAGTATAATTGTGGAAAATAACCATAAATGAACACTAGTTCCAATCGTTCATGAAAGGAAGTTTTGATGTATATTCTGAGTAATCTTCATTTTTCTCATTCCTTACTGTTGCCTATATTAAGGTGTTTTATGAATAATGATTCTGCAGAACTTCAGTAACTTTCTGGGGAACTTTTTCACTGATAATTTGAATATAAGAATTTCTCAGCATGTAGTTATACAGATACAGATGCCTTGAAGATATAAAAATGTCTATCATTCCAAGAGCTAACTTAAAATAACTGAACAAGGACCATTCTATGGGTCTTGTGCTTTTATTGCCAGGTACATTTTCTGAAACACATAGTCTATACCTACTAAGTACTAAAAGTTTCCAGGAAAGACGAAAAGGAGAGAGCGAATGAGAATTCAGTTGTTCTTTGCTCTTGCATCCCCTGTTTCTATAGGAGTACACTTTCATTGAGTGGTTCTCAAATTCTGCTTTGTGTTAAAATAATCTGTGGCTTTGAAAAACAAAGCCTCATACCCATGCTTGACCCTGTATCCAAGTTGGACCAGGTGCCTAATGAACTAGGAGTGGGACCCAGACATCACAGGTGATTCCAATGTGCAGTGAAGCTTGCACCAAGCAGAGGTGTTTCCATCAGTCTAGACTCCTGTGCAGTAAGGGGAAAGTAGTGCTACCTGACTGATTTCCTACCTTGATGCTTTAAAGGTCAGCAAATTAATATAGGTCCTTAACGCAACCCAACACTATAAGAAACGGGGGAAAAAAGAGCAGCATCAAGTATCATTGGCTATCACTGAAAATATAAAATCCAATCTGAAAACTGTCTCTGTGCCTCCATATTAATGAATTATGTAAGTAGACTTCACAGTGATTATTTACGGAAACATTCACTCTGTGGAATATATTGAATAAATATGCCAAAAACTGAGCAAATCTAGTTAAATGACTATTGTTTCATGGACTGTTCAATGAAAAGTATCTTTGATCACAGATCTCAGAACTGGCCCAGCACAAAAATGTAATTAGTGTTCCAGTTGATGGTCCCTCTGCTGCAGATAAATTAGCAATGCTAATCCAATTACTAAATCAGTATAATTGTGGAAAATAACCATAAATGAACACTAGTTCCAATCGTTCATGAAAGGAAGTTTTGATGTATATTCTGAGTAATCTTCATTTTTCTCATTCCTTACTGTTGCCTATATTAAGGTGTTTTATGAATAATGATTCTGCAGAACTTCAGTAACTTTCTGGGGAACTTTTTCACTGATAATTTGAATATAAGAATTTCTCAGCATGTAGTTATACAGATACAGATGCCTTGAAGATATAAAAATGTCTATCATTCAAAAATTTTTAAAAATTACCTGATTTTATCAATAATATACTTTTTTCTAAATTTATATATTAATATTAATTAAATTATTATTATTATTATTAATATTAATATAATAATAATAATAATAATAGCAGTAGAGATATTAATGGTATTTGGAGAAGGAGCTTACTTTTTTCTTTAATTTTGGCCTCTTTTATTGGTTCTTTCATTTATTTCCACCCATCCTTATTCTTTGGCCTGTGTGGGCCTTTCATTGCAGTGACCTCTCTCCTTGCAGAGCCCTGGGTTTGGGTGCATGCGCTCCATAGTGCTGCCTCACAATTGGACACACCGGTCCAGCTGCTCAGCGGCATGTGGGATCCTCCCGGGTCAGGGATCGAACCGGTGCCCCTTGCACTGCAAAGTAGACTACACACTGGACCACCAAGGAGACCCAATAATATACTTTTGATATTAGTTACCTGTTATATAGAAGCCCTCTATTCTAATACAGAGAAATTTTCATAAAAAGAATTTGTCTGTTTTGTAGAGCTCTAGCACTCTTGGCAAGACCTGTCCTTGGTTTCTAGGTGATCTCTTCAGTTTTCTTTAAATTCAGGAAGCCATTTTTCTTTAATCAGTTCAGTTCAGTCGCTTAGTCATGTCCAACTATCTGTGACCCCATGACCTATAGTGCACCAGGCTTTCCTGTCCTTCAACATGTCCTGGAGCTTGCTCAAACTCATGTCCATCGACTCAGTGATGCATTATATAGAATTAACTATTTGACAATCTTCAAGTTTCATATCTGTGTACATTTAAGTGACCATGCATTTGTGGGCACCTCTTTACTACTGATTAGATGCATGTCTATATTCCTCCCCTCTGTGAGTCTTCATTGAAAAGTGGACATTTCCATGATATTTAATTGCCTGCAATTTCGGCATCTTTACAGTTTGACCTTCTTGCCATCTTGGTGATACTCCTCTCTCCATATGATCCTCATATTGACCTCCTAGCAGGGCTATTCTATGCCATGGAGTTGGCTAAGTGCTGACATGCATGGCTAATTACTTTTCACAACAAATATGTGAGACGAACACTGTTTTTCCAGTTCTGAAAACAAGGAGAGGGACACAGAGGTATTCTCAATGACTTGTGCAAATTCGCTGAGTCAGGAAAGGGCAGAAATATGATGAACCAAAACTCCCAACCATAAGCTCTGTGCTGCTTAATTGCATTCTCACTGGAGGGAATCTGATTTTACTAAGAAGATCTTTTTTTTACAATATTCATTCTAATGAGTTAAAAACTTGGTTTCAAAAGATCCCATCACTTGAAATCATGTCATAAATCCAATTCTCGTTCTAGATATTTGCTGTCTTTATCTTCAAAAGAAGATAAACACTTAAAAAGAAGATTAACACCCTAAATTAAAAAATGGAATGTCATTTTTACCCTGCTATTCCATTACTGCTTTATGACAAATATTTTTCCCATACATTTATCAGGACTTTTGCTTGACATTATTAACTCCATAGAGGTATGGACTCAAAAGCCAAGCATATTAAATTCAAGTGTCACTATATCCTGCCTGAGGGACCTTAGTCAAACTCCTTAACCTCTTGGAGTGTCAATTTTCTCATTTGGAAAACAGTGTTAAAAATAGAGCCCAAAGGCCAGTTTATTGGATGGTAAAGAGAAATAAAGATAATTCATTTAAAAACTTGCTATAGTGCTCAAAAATACTAATAATGAAGAAAGTGATAATAATAAAACTTAGAAGAATTGATCCTTCATTGACTGGGATTTGGGTGAATTTATTTTTGCAAACTGATCACTTTACCTCACCAATTGTAACCCAAGGAACGTGACAGTACAAACTCAATCTTCCTCCCTCCCTTCCTGTCTCTCTCTCCCCAGCTCTCATTCTTTCCCTCTGTCTGTCTCTCTCTGTCTCTCCTTCCTCCTCTTGTCTCCGTCTCTCCCCACTTCTCAGGTAATGAATTCAATTATTATCCAAGCACTACAAAAGTTAGTTGACTCTGAAATGAGTGATGCAAAAGTGGAATTTTCTTTGTTAACTTCCATTTTGATAGATGAATCTCAGAAACAAGAGTCCCTAATCTTTGATCAAGGTCTAGTGCAAATATATGATCCTCATATTGACCTCCTAGCAGGGCTATTCTATGCCATGGAGTTGGCTAAGTGCTGACATGCATGGCTAATTACTTTTCACAACAAATATGTGAGACGAACACTGTTTTTCCAGTTCTGAAAACAAGGAGAGGGACACAGAGGTATTCTCAATGACTTGTGCAAATTCGCTGAGTCAGGAAAGGGCAGAAATATGATGAACCAAAACTCCCAACCATAAGCTCTGTGCTGCTTAATTGCATTCTCACTGGAGGGAATCTGATTTTACTAAGAAGATCTTTTTTTTACAATATTCATTCTAATGAGTTAAAAACTTGGTTTCAAAAGATCCCATCACTTGAAATCATGTCATAAATCCAATTCTCGTTCTAGATATTTGCTGTCTTTATCTTCAAAAGAAGATAAACACTTAAAAAGAAGATTAACACCCTAAATTAAAAAATGGAATGTCATTTTTACCCTGCTATTCCATTACTGCTTTATGACAAATATTTTTCCCATACATTTATCAGGACTTTTGCTTGACATTATTAACTCCATAGAGGTATGGACTCAAAAGCCAAGCATATTAAATTCAAGTGTCACTATATCCTGCCTGAGGGACCTTAGTCAAACTCCTTAACCTCTTGGAGTGTCAATTTTCTCATTTGGAAAACAGTGTTAAAAATAGAGCCCAAAGGCCAGTTTATTGGATGGTAAAGAGAAATAAAGATAATTCATTTAAAAACTTGCTATAGTGCTCAAAAATACTAATAATGAAGAAAGTGATAATAATAAAACTTAGAAGAATTGATCCTTCATTGACTGGGATTTGGGTGAATTTATTTTTTGCAAACTGATCACTTTACCTCACCAATTGTAACCCAAGGAACGTGACAGTACAAACTCAATCTTCCTCCCTCCCTTCCTGTCTCTCTCTCCCCAGCTCTCATTCTTTCCCTCTGTCTGTCTCTCTCTGTCTCTCCTTCCTCCTCTTGTCTCCGTCTCTCCCCACTTCTCAGGTAATGAATTCAATTATTATCCAAGCACTACAAAAGTTAGTTGACTCTGAAATGAGTGATGCAAAAGTGGAATTTTCTTTGTTAACTTCCATTTTGATAGATGAATCTCAGAAACAAGAGTCCCTAATCTTTGATCAAGGTCTAGTGCAAATATATACATATATATATATATATATATATATATATATATATATATATATAAGACTCTTTGTTACAAAAACAGGAAGAAACGATGTTTAAACTACTAAATTAACATTTTCCTTTCTTCTGCAGTCAGTCCTCCTCTCCCTCCTAGTTTCCATAAAGCAAAAATCATGCCTTGCTCCTCTTTGTATCTACCACAACTAGGACTCTGCATAAAAGCATTTAGTTAAATAAGACATGATGATGAAAAACAAATTCCTGAACCCATTGTCTCTGCACTTCTAGATCCCACCTGCAGCCCAACTGCATCTTTACCTAACAAATCAGCAGGTGCCCTTTCTCTAACTTTCCCCACCTCCAATCCATACACTGCCCCACTGCCTAACAACTTTGTGAAACATATGTTGTTTGTATTAATATCATTCAAAACTGTGTGACATTCCATCAGCTACCATATGAATTACACCCTCCCTATAGAAGCTTTTATGACACAGTATTTTTACCAGTGAGATGGGTTTTTGTTTATTCGTCTCTTTGCATCTACTTGCTTAGTTATGTGAACTTATTATACTCTCTTTTTGGAACATTATTTTGATGCTCACACTCCTCTCATTTGGTTCTATGTACCCAACTGATACAAATACTTTATTTTACAGTATAATTTTTGCAAACCTTTCTGCTGCTCCTTTCAGTAGAGATGCCCCTCCTACTGTATCCCTGCCTGACACCTCTCCTTGTTCTTTCATTTCACTCATCACACTTCCATTATAACTTCAAGGTCTGTCTTCTCGATGATCCTTCTAAGCTTCACAGGTGCAAAGCTAAAGTTTGTCCTATGTATCACAATTTCCCCAACGTGTCACAAAATACCCAGCAGTTAACAAAGCCCCATTCACAGGTTTGTGAATATATAAATGAAAAGATAGATGGAAAAAATGCCCATTGAGGATGTAAAAGACAATTTGTATTTTACATTCTTACGGGCCTCTCACAAAAATTCTAATCCTACCCAAAGAGTCACTTCCTGGAAGAGATTCAGAAAGAGAGGCAGGAAGTAGAGTTGGAATTACAGGCTTTCACTACAGTCTAAACCCCCTCCTTGCACAGGACTGTCTGAAGCACTCAGTTGTGGAGTCTTGTCCTGGCAGTGACTACCACATAGTTCATGGGAGGGCTGAAGACTTCTGAGGCCAATAACTCATGGGAAAGCAATCTGCAGGTTTGAGCAACTTACATTCTACAATCTGTGATGGCCTTGATATATATGTGTGACACAGATGTGACTAGTGTTTCTTTTGTCCTCATGATACATAAATTTATATCAGACATAAAGCTACCTGACTTCCCTCTTTTTATATGTAAGTACAGCCTTGGAAATTTCCCATCTCAGTCTCTGACTCTGCTAAACAGAAATAAGAAAAGAAAAGGAAAAATGAGAGGCACCCAAAGAAAAAATTTCCTTAGTGATAATAATAATAATAGCAGTAGAGATATTAATGGTATTTGGAGAAGGAGCTTACTTTTTTTTTTAATTTTGGCCTCTTTTTATTACTTTTTTATTTATTTATTTTCATCCACCCTTATTCT
The DNA here is from genome assembly GCA_022376925.1 of Tragulus kanchil. Lineage (NCBI taxonomy): Eukaryota > Metazoa > Chordata > Mammalia > Artiodactyla > Tragulidae > Tragulus > Tragulus kanchil. The sequence continues at coordinate 104,977,690 of JAIOJX010000023.1, read as the reverse complement.
TCAGCCTGTGTGGGCCTCCCACTGCAGTGGCCTCTCTCATTGCAGAACACTGGCTCTGGGTGCATGTGCTTCAGAACACTGGCTCAGTAATCAGACACACTGGTCCAGTCGCTCCTTGGCATTTGAGATCTTCCCAGGCCAGGGATCAAATCAACGCCCCCTGCACTGCAAGTCAGACTCTTTAACCACTGGACCAGCAGGGAAGCCCAGAGCTTACATTTTTAAAGCACACACTATATGTGTTAGTCACTTTGTTAAGTGCTTTATGTATATTGTCATATTTAATTTACAAGATGTCCCTACATAGAGTATTCTATTATTTCACCACTCTGTAGATAAGCACACAGGTTTGAAGGATTAAGATACCACCAGCCAACATATCACTACATATGGGTAATAAAGACACACACTGAGATTCCTTTGCTTGAGTATAATGCCAACACATCAATGTTGATTGGGAATAACGGCTCTAACGTCCAAATCCTAATTATCTGGGGCATGTATGTAGCTCCATTTTGGAAAAGAGTTACTTCATTTGCTTACCTTGGATGCCATTCACGTTGTGTTAAAAAAAGTTCCTTGAGGATGTAAAAGACAATTTGTATTTTACATTCTTACGCCTCTCACAAAATTCTAATCCTACCCAAAGAGTCACTTCCTGGAAGAGATTCAGAAAGAGAGGCAGGAAGTAGAGTTGGAATTACAGGCTTTCACTACAGTCTAAACCCCCTCCTTGCACAGGACTGTCTGAAGCACTCAGTTGTGGAGTCTTGTCCTGGCAGTGACTACCACATAGTTCATGGGAGGGCTGAAGACTTCTGAGGCCAATAACTCATGGGAAAGCAATCTGCAGGTTTGAGCAACTTACATTCTACAATCTGTGATGGCCTTGATATATATGTGTGACACAGATGTGACTAGTGTTTCTTTTGTCCTCATGATACATAAATTTATATCAGACATAAAGCTACCTGACTTCCCTCTTTTTATATGTAAGTACAGCCTTGGAAATTTCCCATCTCAGTCTCTGACTCTGCTAAACAGAAATAAGAAAAAGAAAAGGAAAAATGAGAGGCACCCAAAGAAAAAATTTCCTTAGTGATAATAATAATAATAGCAGTAGAGATATTAATGGTATTTGGAGAAGGAGCTTACTTTTTTTTTTAATTTTGGCCTCTTTTTATTACTTTTTTATTTATTTATTTTCATCCACCCTTATTCTTCAGCCTGTGTGGGCCTCCCACTGCAGTGGCCTCTCTCATTGCAGAACACTGGCTCTGGGTGCATGTGCTTCAGAACACTGGCTCAGTAATCAGACACACTGGTCCAGTCGCTCCTTGGCATTTGAGATCTTCCCAGGCCAGGGATCAAATCAACGCCCCCTGCACTGCAAGTCAGACTCTTTAACCACTGGACCAGCAGGGAAGCCCAGAGCTTACATTTTTAAAGCACACACTATATGTGTTAGTCACTTTGTTAAGTGCTTTATGTATATTGTCATATTTAATTTACAAGATGTCCCTACATAGAGTATTCTATTATTTCACCACTCTGTAGATAAGCACACAGGTTTGAAGGATTAAGATACCACCAGCCAACATATCACTACATATGGGTAATAAAGACACACACTGAGATTCCTTTGCTTGAGTATAATGCCAACACATCAATGTTGATTGGGAATAACGGCTCTAACGTCCAAATCCTAATTATCTGGGGCATGTATGTAGCTCCATTTTTGGAAAAGAGTTACTTCATTTGCTTCATCTCCATTGGATGCCTGCAGACAAGTTAATGAAATACCATTCATACTGACTTCCTTTCCAAAAATTGGCTCAGTTGGCATCTATGATATGCACTTCAAATTGAACGGAGAACAGTATCATTTTATACAAAAAGAACACTGGGTATGTTTACAAATAACCACCTATTATCAACCAAGAAAATAGCATCTTGTCTCCATAAACCCACAGAAAAGAGTTATATCCATCTAAATACAAGTGCTTTATGTTAACACAAAGGCAACAGTTCTTTAAAAATATCCCTAGATATATCATATTTTAAGTGACTGCCAATATTCCTGATATTTTGTAGTTTTAATGCTACACTTAAGTTCTAAGCCATTGAATAAGAGATCAAATTATTTAATGAGATTTTATTTTTTAATAAAAACAAAGCCAAAAAACTAACTAAAACACTCATAACTACAACAAAAGATGTGTCTGATATTTTCAAGAACACAGCACTTGCTTTTAGTTAATAGTGATTTCCGAAACCTTGAATGCATTTTTCTAAGATTTTGAAGAATACATCACTAGTATTGGTGAGTCTCAAAGCATGGAATAATAATTTTCAGTATTACCAAAGAAAACACAGTCACCCTTATGCCAACCTGTGAGAATGCATGGCTCTCACTGTCACTGTCTTTGAAGGATTTGAGGACCATAGATGGGTCTTAGAAGGGATCTTCCCCAGGATAAAAGGTTGACTGTAAGATCCTGCCTACTTCAGTACTGGCATCGAGGACTTTAGGAAGCTAGACTAATTTCAGGGATCCTCAGACAGCATTGTTCACAAATTAAAAATGTACCAAGGTGATATTTATGTTATTTGTTATTTTTCTTCCTTTCCCATCTAAAAAAATACTTAGCGTATACCAAGAATTGTGATAACTGTTTTAAACACCTCTCTTAATTTTTACTCTTTCACAAGTACTACATGAGATGAAATAACCTGCTACTCGAGAGCAATGAGTAAAGGATTTATTATAAACTCTCTTCATGACCCTTGGTTTTAGTGGCTATGCTCTTGTGTCCCTGACCAAGATGCATGAAGTTCAAGAAGGAAATATAGCACCTATGAGCACCTCAAGTCCAGTTTAGAAAGCAACAATCATAGGGAAAGAAATGACTTAACACTGACCTGAAACCAGATTCTTCCCAATTATTCCTTTGGTGGCTGCAAAGATAGATATCCATTTACAGTCATCCACTTACCATGGTGACATCCTGAAAGGCTGAGGCATATTCCCTGTTGGTCTGCAAAATAGCATCTTGTCTCCATAAACCCACAGAAAAGAGTTATATCCATCTAAATACAAGTGCTTTATGTTAACACAAAGGCAACAGTTCTTTAAAAATATCCCTAGATATATCATATTTTAAGTGACTGCCAATATTCCTGATATTTTGTAGTTTTAATGCTACACTTAAGTTCTAAGCCATTGAATAAGAGATCAAATTATTTAATGAGATTTTATTTTTTAATAAAAACAAAGCCAAAAAACTAACTAAAACACTCATAACTACAACAAAAGATGTGTCTGATATTTTCAAGAACACAGCACTTGCTTTTAGTTAATAGTGATTTCCGAAACCTTGAATGCATTTTTCTAAGATTTTGAAGAATACATCACTAGTATTGGTGAGTCTCAAAGCATGGAATAATAATTTTCAGTATTACCAAAGAAAACACAGTCACCCTTATGCCAACCTGTGAGAATGCATGGCTCTCACTGTCACTGTCTTTGAAGGATTTGAGGACCATAGATGGGTCTTAGAAGGGATCTTCCCCAGGATAAAAGGTTGACTGTAAGATCCTGCCTACTTCAGTACTGGCATCGAGGACTTTAGGAAGCTAGACTAATTTCAGGGATCCTCAGACAGCATTGTTCACAAATTAAAAATGTACCAAGGTGATATTTATGTTATTTGTTATTTTTCTTCCTTTCCCATCTAAAAAAATACTTAGCGTATACCAAGAATTGTGATAACTGTTTTAAACACCTCTCTTAATTTTTACTCTTTCACAAGTACTACATGAGATGAAATAACCTGCTACTCGAGAGCAATGAGTAAAGGATTTATTATAAACTCTCTTCATGACCCTTGGTTTTAGTGGCTATGCTCTTGTGTCCCTGACCAAGATGCATGAAGTTCAAGAAGGAAATATAGCACCTATGAGCACCTCAAGTCCAGTTTAGAAAGCAACAATCATAGGGAAAGAAATGACTTAACACTGACCTGAAACCAGATTCTTCCCAATTATTCCTTTGGTGGCTGCAAAGATAGATATCCATTTACAGTCATCCACTTACCATGGTGACATCCTGAAAGGCTGAGGCATACTGTTTCCAGACACAACTAGCTGGGGTACCCAGAAGAAGGTAATGAACTTGCTTTGACCATAAGGAAGTGTGTGATGGAAGCAAAGTCAGATGCCTACTAGCTAGTACAAATCTCAGAAGCACATAGCTTGTCTTATTGTTTGGAATAATGATAATCTCAGTGAGGTTCAGATATTTTAGAAAAGAGTGGTAAAAAATGAGGTGGCACTCTGAACCAGCATGTGCAACAGTGATACAAACCAAACAAAAATGCAAAAGAAATAAAAACACTCCAAGAAACTTACCTACAGGGATGGGAAGCTGTGGAGTGTGTTCAGCCAAAAAAGAGCCAGATCTCAAGTACAAAATGACCGGAGATGATAAATCCTCAGTGAATCTATGAACTTGATTTCCAATGGACTTAGTCTACTCAGCTACTTGCTCGAGCCACAAAGCCAAGTGTGATGATTCTGGTAAGATGCAAAAATCTGTGAAAGGAATGAAATGTCATACTTTGTTCAAGTTCAGAAGAAAACATCTCACAGAATTTCATACACAAAATAATACATAAATATGGACATACTAATACATACATGAAAACAAACTTTCCATATATATGTACACACAGACACACACACACACACACACACATGTATGTGTGTGTGTGTAAATGTATTGAGGAGAACAAAACTAAATCTAAATTAGAAAAAAAAGAAAGTTCTTCTCTCAAAACTCGTCATGTACACATTTAAAAAATTACTTCAAAAGCAACTTTCTCATGAAATATTCTTTATGGAAACATTCTTCATGACTGTAGCTATATTCAATGGCTACACCATTGATATTCTTCTCAATGATGAATATTTTAATACATTCATAAGAATCTACTTAAAAGAATAAATGTGACATTGTTCCTGTTTTTAAAGAATCTCAAATCAAGGCAAATACAGACTAGATAAACAATAAAGTCCTGACTAGCCCAGGAAACTATATTCAATACCCTGTGATAAATCATAATGGAAAAGAAAATGAAAAAGAATACATATATGTATATATGTATAACGGAGTCACTTTGTTGTACAGCAGAAATTAACACAGCATTGTAAATCAAACATACTTCAATACATTTTAAAAGAATAATCTATTTATGAAGAAAATATTACATATGGTCATATTTCTAAAAATCAAATTCAGGGCTTCCCTGGTGGTCCAGTGAGTAAAGAGTCTGCCTTGCACTACAAGGGGCACCAGTTCCATCCCTGGCATGGGAAGATCCCACATGTCACAGAGCAGCTGGACGGGTGTGTCCAATTAGGAGCCAGTGCTCTGGAACACATGCACCCAGAGCCGATGCTCTGCTACAGGAGAGGCCACTGTAATGGGAGGCCTACACAGGCCAAAGAAGAAAGATAGATGAAAATAAATAAATGAAAGATCAAAAAAAAATAAAAGTGGCCAAAAACATAAGTATGCTAAAAATCAAATTCATATTTAAAGTGTGTCTTTTAACTAGTTTCCAAAAAAATTTCTCTTCAGTCAGGAATCAGAGAAACATTATCTGACTACACAGCTTGTTCAATGCAGTTCTGCTTTCTAGAAACACTGACAATGGGAGTAAGGTTAATAAGTTTCTCTGGTGGTAGTCAGGGCATATACTCTAGAGAGGAGGAAGAATGAATTCTTATTTCCATCCAATCTGTGTTTCTTTTCACTCTGATGCAATAGGCCAAGGGCTCCTATTATAGTAATTTACTATAATACATATGCTGAGATGACCCTGACACCAGGCAAAGCAAAAAATGTGTCTATTTCTGAAATAATTGGAAAACAGACACTGAAACATTTTCTTTAGAAATGGACCATTAGTTTGTCTATGCATCGTGGTGACCAGTGGAATACTTAAGGAACAATGCCACCTGTGTTTATATGTTTCTGGACAGGTACAGCTGATGGTATAAACTCATTTTATGGGATTGCTAAAACAGCTGCAGGAAAGAGATAAAGACATTTTATCATTTTAATTTGCTATCACCTAAATATAATGGCAGTGTAACAAAGTTGCCTGGGATTATTGCAAATAATCTGTCATCAGGATTGATGGCTATTTGCCAAAGCTGTTTCACTAGAAAACTTCAGTCTATTCTCAGGTTTCAAAAACAAAAAACCCACTTTACACCATATGAAAATACCCTTGGTTCTACCTGTTCTAATAAATAAAAATAGCATTAACTGCAACAAAACTAATTTGAGATAAAGAACATTATTCTGCTGGAAAACAAGTAATTACCTGGTAAAGGTTTATCAAAAGAAAGTATATCCACAGTTTGATTTAATAGAATTACTACTTAAAGTCACTTTATATATAGGTTTTAAAAGCATCTTCTTTCTTATTTATTGAAACACAACTCTGTTTACATAATTCTTCGCATTTGTTAAAATCCAACAAACTTGATAAATTCAATAAAATATTTATTCCCAGAGACTTACAACCAGTTCCAGCCAGATTGTTTTTCTGTTGAAATCCATTCTATATAAATACCTTAAGTGGTGAGAAACAGACTATCCATCACGATGGCAATATAAAAATTAGGATAAGTCTATTAGGACTTACACTGAATATTTGGGGGTGAGCAAGTTATTGGTTATCTTTTCCATTAAGAAGAGAAGAATCTTTGCTGACATAAACCTAAGGACCTAAGATACATAAGCCCTATTGTGTACCCATTTGGGCATCTGTAGCTCTCCTATAAGAATGTTCTCCCCAATTTTCCATAGCTGAGATGCTTCTTCCTTTAAACACCAAACCCTACTGTTTGAGAAGAATGAATTTTCTTTAGAAATGGACCATTAGTTTTTGTCAAAAGGCAAAGCAAAATGTGTCTATTTCTGAAATAATTGGAAAACAGACACTGAAACATTTTCTTTAGAAATGGACCATTAGTTTGTCTATGCATCGTGGTGACCAGTGGAATACTTAAGGAACAATGCCACCTGTGTTTATATGTTTCTGGACAGGTACAGCTGATGGTATAAACTCATTTTATGGGATTGCTAAAACAGCTGCAGGAAAGAGATAAAGACATTTTATCATTTTAATTTGCTATCACCTAAATATAATGGCAGTGTAACAAAGTTGCCTGGGATTATTGCAAATAATCTGTCATCAGGATTGATGGCTATTTGCCAAAGCTGTTTCACTAGAAAACTTCAGTCTATTCTCAGGTTTCAAAAATAAAAACCTACTTTACACCATATGAAAATACCCTTGGTTCTACCTGTTCTAATAAATAAAAATAGCATTAACTGCAACAAAACTAATTTGAGATAAAGAACATTATTCTGCTGGAAAACAAGTAATTACCTGGTAAAGGTTTATCAAAAGAAAGTATATCCACAGTTTGATTTAATAGAATTACTACTTAAAGTCACTTTATATATAGGTTTTAAAAGCATCTTCTTTCTTATTTATTGAAACACAACTCTGTTTACATAATTCTTCGCATTTGTTAAAATCCAACAAACTTGATAAATTCAATAAAATATTTATTCCCAGAGACTTACAACCAGTTCCAGCCAGATTGTTTTTCTGTTGAAATCCATTCTATATAAATACCTTAAGTGGTGAGAAACAGACTATCCATCACGATGGCAATATAAAAATTAGGATAAGTCTATTAGGACTTACACTGAATATTTGGGGGTGAGCAAGTTATTGGTTATCTTTTCCATTAAGAAGAGAAGAATCTTTGCTGACATAAACCTAAGGACCTAAGATACATAAGCCCTATTGTGTACCCATTTGGGCATCTGTAGCTCTCCTATAAGAATGTTCTCCCCAATTTTCCATAGCTGAGATGCTTCTTCCTTTAAACACCAGTAACCCTACTGTTTGTACAACTCAATTAAACATAGGTCATAGTCTATTCTCACAGTCGTATAACTGATAAAAGTGTTCAGCCAAAGGGCAACTGAAAATCACATTGTTGGGTATTATGTGCCAGGCATTCCTCACAGATAGAGAGATAATATAGGATGAGGAGGGAGCTGAGAACTGAGAACATTTTCCTTTGACTCCAAAACATTTCCATAATTGTATTGTTGTTTCTGTCAAATATCTAGATAGGTTTGTAAGTAACCTGAAAACAGGATAAGTCTTACATATTTCTGTGCACCCAAGATGACCTGAACAAGCATGCTTATAATATCATTCAGTAGAGATTTATAAACTATAATGTGCAACCAAATGTTGCTAAAAAGAAGACTCAAATAGAAATTTCTCCAAAGAAAATACACAGATGGCCCACAGACACATAAAAAGATGTTCAACAGAGCTAATTATTAGAAATGTGAATCAAAACTACAATGAGGTATCATCTCACATCAATCAGAACAGCTATCAGCAAAAAGTCTACAAATAATGAATAGTGGAGAAAAGGGAATCCTCCAGTACTGGTCGTGGGAATGTAAATGTATGCACTTTGTTGAATAACATGGAGATTCTTTCACAAAAAAAATATAGCAATCCCACTCCTAGGCATCCAATCAGAGAAAATTGAAATTAAAAATGATATATGTACTTCAGTGTTTGTAAAGCACCAGGACATGAAAATAACCTAAACGTCCATCCACCGATGAATGAATAAAGAAGATGTGGTACATATATATAATAGAGCATTACTCAGCCACGAAAAAGAATAAAATAACTTCTCTATTTTACAGATGAGAATTACGGATTTTCAGTAACTTGCTCACTCCACTAATCTGCATCCCTCAGTATGAGATAAGAGGTTCAGTGCAAAAACTGTGGTTTTATTTTATTTTTTAATAATTGAATCTTAGCTTATCATAGATAAATTACTAAAAAACAAGTATCTTTGGAAAACTGACACAACTGACTTAGAAAAGTGCTAAAAGTTCTCTGAAGACTGGAGATTTCTGCTTCTGTCCCTGATAGAATAAGGGGAGTGGTATCTAATTTCCTTGTCTTTATCACTATAAAACAAAGTGAAATATGCAGAATAATGCTCAGATATTGAACACACTGGTTGTCATCCCTGAGAGAGAGAAACCAATGAATATCCTATTTTTCCTTGGAGGGAGGCCAGTGGTCTTATGGTCTTTCAAGGAATTTCAGTTGGGTTGCTTCCCCAGACCCTCATTTTAATCTACTCTGGACTAGTTTTCCTTGAATCACAGCCTAGAATATTCTCAAGACAGTAAACTTGCAAAATGTTCACTGCCCTTCATTACCTGATCTCAGTGTCATGAAAGCTGTTATTTCATAAGTTGGGTATGCTTTTATTTTGGCGATATTGTTCCAGTAGGCAGATAAACCCAGTCCCTTGTCATGAGTGGGAAAGTAACAATTAAATCTAAAATACATTGAAAAAAACAGAAAGATAAATAGGTATGAGATAAATCAAGTTAATAATAGAATACAGATGGTACATGTTCAAGTATTAACTTAAAATTATTTCTTTCTATATATTTGCTATTTTTCATAAAAAATATGAAACTACCAAACAAGATAACCAGAACTACATCAATCATACAAACCAAATTGTTAGGAATTATTATTTATTCTTTTTATAAAACTGTATGATGTTTATCATAATATTAATAAAGTCCTTTATTTCAATTTGATAAAATTTGTTAGCAAAACTTTTTCCTTCTATTTACTTACATTTTATTTCGATCTTTAGAATTCTTAGTGATAGTACCCATTTGTCGAGGTTTCAGACTTTCAATGAGTTTCACTAGAGTTCCAAAATTATTGTAATGACTATCATGTACAAAATGTAATTTAAAACATGGCCTTAAATATAATGTTGTATATAAGTTATTGTTATTACATCATTAAATCATGTATGACTTTGCGATCTAATGAACTACAGTATGCCAGTCTTTCCTGTCCTCCACTATCTCCCAGAATAAGTTAGCAGGGCTCAAATTAATGGAACCAACATTTGACTAATATGTGTAAAATACATTTATTAATCTTATCATAGATAAATTACTAAAAAACAAGTATCTTTGGAAAACTGACACAACTGACTTAGAAAAGTGCTAAAAGTTCTCTGAAGACTGGAGATTTCTGCTTCTGTCCCTGATAGAATAAGGGGAGTGGTATCTAATTTCCTTGTCTTTATCACTATAAAACAAAGTGAAATATGCAGAATAATGCTCAGATATTGAACACACTGGTTGTCATCCCTGAGAGAGAGAAACCAATGAATATCCTATTTTTCCTTGGAGGGAGGCCAGTGGTCTTATGGTCTTTCAAGGAATTTCAGTTGGGTTGCTTCCCCAGACCCTCATTTTAATCTACTCTGGACTAGTTTTCCTTGAATCACAGCCTAGAATATTCTCAAGACAGTAAACTTGCAAAATGTTCACTGCCCTTCATTACCTGATCTCAGTGTCATGAAAGCTGTTATTTCATAAGTTGGGTATGCTTTTATTTTGGCGATATTGTTCCAGTAGGCAGATAAACCCAGTCCCTTGTCATGAGTGGGAAAGTAACAATTAAATCTAAAATACATTGAAAAAAACAGAAAGATAAATAGGTATGAGATAAATCAAGTTAATAATAGAATACAGATGGTACATGTTCAAGTATTAACTTAAAATTATTTCTTTCTATATATTTGCTATTTTTCATAAAAAATATGAAACTACCAAACAAGATAACCAGAACTACATCAATCATACAAACCAAATTGTTAGGAATTATTATTTATTCTTTTTATAAAACTGTATGATGTTTATCATAATATTAATAAAGTCCTTTATTTCAATTTGATAAAATTTGTTAGCAAAACTTTTTCCTTCTATTTACTTACATTTTATTTCGATCTTTAGAATTCTTAGTGATAGTACCCATTTGTCGAGGTTTCAGACTTTCAATGAGTTTCACTAGAGTTCCAAAATTATTGTAATGACTATCATGTACAAAATGTAATTTAAAACATGGCCTTAAATATAATGTTGTATATAAGTTATTGTTATTACATCATTAAATCATGTATGACTTTGCGATCTAATGAACTACAGTATGCCAGTCTTTCCTGTCCTCCACTATCTCCCAGAATAAGTTAGCAGGGCTCAAATTAATGGAACCAACATTTGACTAATATGCCACTAGTAAATCACAGTCATCCTTGATTCTCTCATCTAGTCACCAACTTCTGTAGACTGTAATTCCCAAACAATGCACAAAATCTTTCTTTTCGCATCTATCTCCATTGGAGATACCTTGACTTGAACTTTCACTCCCTCCACTAAGTGATTTCAATAGGATCTGGAATGCTACCTCCATCCTCTACCAGGCAAATGCAAGGTTTTCATGGCTCCAGTCTTCTCATCTTGATGCTCTTTATTCAGTGATTCAAGATCAATTTATTGCCATGGTATGGCAGTCTTTGATTTGCCATCCAAGCCCAGAAAGAGTTGACTATTCCAGAAAGAGTTGACTATTCTGGTCACCTGCGTTTCCATACCAGTGAGTATCCCCTTATTATGGTCCTTGTAGAGGCAGATGTGTGTTATTAGCTGCTCAGTCATGTCCAACTCTTTGCGAACCACAGACTGAATCCAGGCTCCTCTGTCCATGGAATTTTCCAGGCAAGAATACCAAAGTGGGTTTCTATGTCCTCCTCCATGGTAATGCCCCAATGCAGGGATCAAACCCAGGTCTCCCACATTGCAGGCTGATCCTTTGCCACCTGGGCCACTAGGGAAGCCCTGGAAATAGATGTGTTAGTCAACTCACAACCCTTAATTACAGCAGTCCTTGTATTACTGTATTATTTGTATTGTGATAGTCTCTTCTGAAGGGGAACCATGAGGTTTATCACCTCTCAAAGGATTTGGTCAGTGTCTGACATAGAGTAGTCAGTCAGTCCATCAATGCTTGATTAACTAAATTGAATCCCAGGCTGTTGGCAGTATCATACATGTCTCAGTTCTTTCCACACAGCCCAAAGGGAGTGGAGAACATGAGTGGAACTGACATGCTGTGCGGCTGTCACTCACTTCCACTTCCATCCCCGGCCAGAAGACATAGTGCAAAGCTGTGTGAAATTTAAAAAATAATAGTCCAAAGATTTAAGGTATATAAGTTATTGTTATTACATCATTAAATCATGTATGACTTTGCGATCTAATGAACTACAGTATGCCAGTCTTTCCTGTCCTCCACTATCTCCCAGAATAAGTTAGCAGGGCTCAAATTAATGGAACCAACATTTGACTAATATGCCACTAGTAAATCACAGTCATCCTTGATTCTCTCATCTAGTCACCAACTTCTGTAGACTGTAATTCCCAAACAATGCACAAAATCTTTCTTTTCGCATCTATCTCCATTGGAGATACCTTGACTTGAACTTTCACTCCCTCCACTAAGTGATTTCAATAGGATCTGGAATGCTACCTCCATCCTCTACCAGGCAAATGCAAGGTTTTCATGGCTCCAGTCTTCTCATCTTGATGCTCTTTATTCAGTGATTCAAGATCAATTTATTGCCATGGTATGGCAGTCTTTGATTTGCCATCCAAGCCCAGAAAGAGTTGACTATTCCAGAAAGAGTTGACTATTCTGGTCACCTGCGTTTCCATACCAGTGAGTATCCCCTTATTATGGTCCTTGTAGAGGCAGATGTGTGTTATTAGCTGCTCAGTCATGTCCAACTCTTTGCGAACCACAGACTGAATCCAGGCTCCTCTGTCCATGGAATTTTCCAGGCAAGAATACCAAAGTGGGTTTCTATGTCCTCCTCCATGGTAATGCCCCAATGCAGGGATCAAACCCAGGTCTCCCACATTGCAGGCTGATCCTTTGCCACCTGGGCCACTAGGGAAGCCCTGGAAATAGATGTGTTAGTCAACTCACAACCCTTAATTACAGCAGTCCTTGTATTACTGTATTATTTGTATTGTGATAGTCTCTTCTGAAGGGGAACCATGAGGTTTATCACCTCTCAAAGGATTTGGTCAGTGTCTGACATAGAGTAGTCAGTCAGTCCATCAATGCTTGATTAACTAAATTGAATCCCAGGCTGTTGGCAGTATCATACATGTCTCAGTTCTTTCCACACAGCCCAAAGGGAGTGGAGAACATGAGTGGAACTGACATGCTGTGCGGCTGTCACTCACTTCCACTTCCATCCCCGGCCAGAAGACATAGTGCAAAGCTGTGTGAAATTTAAAAAATAATAGTCCAGAGATTTAAGGTGTATGAAGCATTTGATTATTTTCATCCCAACAACCTTTTCAACGTGGTGTATAACAAGGGAACTATTCAGCCAAATCCAAAAGAACAGAAGAAATAAACGTGCTACCGAATAATTTCAGGAGTAGAAAACAGAGATAATGCCTTGTCAGTGTTCTTGGAAGATATTCTCCAAACTCTCACTGACTGAAAATACTAAAAATTTTAATATTTATAACAAAACGTTTGCTATGGTTGCAACTCAAGTTATCTTGTTTACAAACATCTCTGATGCTAAAAGACTTTCTCCAATATATAATATAGAATTCTTTGGAAAAATTGCTTTTTTAAAACCAACTGCTATACCCCAAATGAAGACTAATCACTGTGCATTTTTTAAAAAATCAAAGTGTAATTAATATATTAAGGCTGAAAATTTATTTTTAAAGATAATCTTAAAAATTACCTTTGTATTTTTCAAGTAGTTTACTCATATCTCAAATCCAACTTAGAAGCACTTTTTGTTTTCACATAATACTATTCCATATGGATTTAATTTCTTTCCTAGTTTGCATACAAATACCATGAATGACTAAACACAATCCAAGTTGACATCTTTTGTTTCTAACAAAAGTTATTCGATTATGTAATGACACTACTTCGTTGATATAATAAAGCTCCAATATTTTTTTTCTTTTAAAATTATTTGGATTTTTCCCTAGGGATTTATCCTTACAAAGTAATTATTATATCAAAGAATATAGTCTTTTGCCTGGCTCTTGATTTATTGTGACTCTAAAGAAGTTGGGCAGTTCATGTTCCTGGAGCCCTCTCTACTAATGCTCTACTAAAGAGTAGAGTTTTTGACTCCTGGTACATCCAGGGCTGCAGCTCTCTAGGGATAAATTCACAGGAGAAAAGAGTCTGAGAGGGCCTCTACTGTCACCATGACATCCTCAAGTTTTGATGGTCAGACTACCACTCTTACAATAGTATTGCAGTTCCATTACTGAAACTCTTCTAGGATGCAGGCAAGAAAAGTCTTAAGAGCCCTGTCCTGCATGAAAGTTTCTTCCTAATCCTCTGACTAGGAAGCCTTTTCAGTCTGTGACTGTTCACAACTCTAGAAGATACAGATGTCACAGCAAAGAGACTGTTGTTGTTCAGTAACTAAATTATGTCTGACACTTTGTGACCACAGGGACTGTAGTCCCTTTGTATCTTCAATATCTCTCAGAGTTTGCTATTATTTCATCCCAACAACCTTTTCGTGGTGTATAACAAGGAACTATGCAGCCAAATCCAAAAGAACAGAAGAAATAAACGTGCTACCGAATAATTTCAGGAGTAGAAAACAGAGATAATGCCTTGTCAGTGTTCTTGGAAGATATTCTCCAAACTCTCACTGACTGAAAATACTAAAAATTTTAATATTTATAACAAAACGTTTGCTATGGTTGCAACTCAAGTTATCTTGTTTACAAACATCTCTGATGCTAAAAGACTTTCTCCAATATATAATATAGAATTCTTTGGAAAAATTGCTTTTTTAAAACCAACTGCTATACCCCAAATGAAGACTAATCACTGTGCATTTTTAAAACATCAAAATGTAATTAATATATTAAGGCTGAAAATTTATTTTTAAAGATAATCTTAAAAATTACCTTTGTATTTTTCAAGTAGTTTACTCATATCTCAAATCCAACTTAGAAGCACTTTTTGTTTTCACATAATACTATTCCATATGGATTTAATTTCTTTCCTAGTTTGCATACAAATACCATGAATGACTAAACACAATCCAAGTTGACATCTTTTGTTTCTAACAAAAGTTATTCGATTATGTAATGACACTACTTCGTTGATATAATAAAGCTCCAATATTTTTTTTCTTTTAAAATTATTTGGTTTTTTCCCCTAGGGATTTATCCTTACAAAGTAATTATTATATCAAAGAATATAGTCTTTTGCCTGGCTCTTGATTTATTGTGACTCTAAAGAAGTTGGGCAGTTCATGTTCCTGGAGCCCTTTTACTAATGCTCTACTAAAGAGTAGAGTTTTTGACTCCTGGTACATCCAGGGCTGCAGCTCTCTAGGGATAAATTCACAGGAGAAAAGAGTCTGAGAGGGCCTCTACTGTCACCATGACATCCTCAAGTTTTGATGGTCAGACTACCACTCTTACAATAGTATTGCAGTTCCATTACTGAAACTCTTCTAGGATGCAGGCAAGAAAAGTCTTAAGAGCCCTGTCCTGCATGAAAGTTTCTTCCTAATCCTCTGACTAGGAAGCCTTTTCAGTCTGTGACTGTTCACAACTCTAGAAGATACAGATGTCACAGCAAAGAGACTGTTGTTGTTCAGTAACTAAATTATGTCTGACACTTTGTGACCACAGGGACTGTAGTCCCTTTGTATCTTCCAATATCTCTCAGAGTTTGCTCAAATTCATGTTCATTAAGTTGGTGATGTTATCTAATCATATCATCTTCTCTTGCCTTCTTCTCCATTGGCCTTCAAACTTTCCCAGCAAAGAGGAATGGAAGGCAAAAATAAATAAAATTTAAAACAGGTCCCCAAAATGTGGTCCTTCTTCCAGCTTTGGGATTTCTACCAGTCCATCTACTCTTACTTAATTTTCAGAGGTCTCTAATAGTTGCTTCATGAAGTCTGTCTAAGATCTTAGCAGCAGTCAATCAAAGCTATGATTTTTCCAGGAGGCAATGAATCACAAACTGGAATCAAGATTACCAGGAAAAATATCAACAATCTCAGATATGCAAATGATACCACTCTAATGGTAGAGAGCAAAGAGGAACAAAAGAACCTCTTAATGAAGATGAAAGAGAATGAAAAAGCTGGCTTAAAACTCAGCATTCTTTTTTTGCACGTGGCTGTCAATTTTCCCAGCACCACTTGAAGAGGCTGTCTTTGTCCCATTTTATATTTTTGCCTCCTTTGTCAAAACTAAAAATACCCATATGTGTGTGGGTTTATCTCTAGGTTTTCTGTGTTGTTCCACTGGTCTATATTTCTGTTTTTGTGCCAGTACCTTACTCTTGATGACCGTTGTTTTATAGTATAGTCTGAAGATAAGGAGGCTGATCTCTCCAGCTCCATTCATCTTTCTCAGGATTGGTTTGACTATTCAGGGTCTTTTGTGTTTCCATAGGAACTGTGTTATTCTTTGGTCTAGTTCTGTGAAGAATGTCATTGGTAATTTGATAGGGATTAAATTGAATCTATAGATGATATTTGGTAGTATGGTCATTTTCATATTGAATCTTCCAAACCAGGAACATAGAATATTTCTCCATCTGTTATGTCATCTTTGATTTCTTTCATTAGTGTCTTGTAATTTTGCACAAGTTTCTTGACCTGTCCTGCATGAAAGTTTCTTCCTAATCCTCTGACTAGGAAGCCTTTTCAGTCTGTGACTGTTCACAACTCTAGAAGATACAGATGTCACAGCAAAGAGACTGTTGTTGTTCAGTAACTAAATTATGTCTGACACTTTGTGACCACAGGGACTGTAGTCCCTTTGTATCTTCCAATATCTCTCAGAGTTTGCTCAAATTCATGTTCATTAAGTTGGTGATGTTATCTAATCATATCATCTTCTCTTGCCTTCTTCTCCATTGGCCTTCAAACTTTCCCAGCAAAGAGGAATGGAAGGCAAAAATAAATAAAATTTAAAACAGGTCCCCAAAATGTGGTCCTTCTTCCAGCTTTGGGATTTCTACCAGTCCATCTACTCTTACTTAATTTTCAGAGGTCTCTAATAGTTGCTTCATGAAGTCTGTCTAAGATCTTAGCAGCAGTCAATCAAAGCTATGATTTTTCCAGGAGGCAATGAATCACAAACTGGAATCAAGATTACCAGGAAAAATATCAACAATCTCAGATATGCAAATGATACCACTCTAATGGTAGAGAGCAAAGAGGAACAAAAGAACCTCTTAATGAAGATGAAAGAGAATGAAAAAGCTGGCTTAAAACTCAGCATTCTTTTTTTGCACGTGGCTGTCAATTTTCCCAGCACCACTTGAAGAGGCTGTCTTTGTCCCATTTTATATTTTTGCCTCCTTTGTCAAAACTAAAAATACCCATATGTGTGTGGGTTTATCTCTAGGTTTTCTGTGTTGTTCCACTGGTCTATATTTCTGTTTTTGTGCCAGTACCTTACTCTTGATGACCGTTGTTTTATAGTATAGTCTGAAGATAAGGAGGCTGATCTCTCCAGCTCCATTCATCTTTCTCAGGATTGGTTTGACTATTCAGGGTCTTTTGTGTTTCCATAGGAACTGTGTTATTCTTTGGTCTAGTTCTGTGAAGAATGTCATTGGTAATTTGATAGGGATTAAATTGAATCTATAGATGATATTTGGTAGTATGGTCATTTTCATATTGAATCTTCCAAACCAGGAACATAGAATATTTCTCCATCTGTTATGTCATCTTTGATTTCTTTCATTAGTGTCTTGTAATTTTCTGAGTACAGTTCTTTTGTCTATTTAGGTCGATTTATTCCTAGATATTTTATTCCTTTGGTTGCAATGGTTAATAGGATGGCACCCTTGATTTCTCTGATTTTTCATTATTTGTATATAGGAATGCCAGTGATTTCTGCATGTTGATTTTGTATCCTGATGCTGCTGAATTCATTGCTTAGATCTAGTAGTTTTATAATCATCTCTTTGGGGCTTTTTATATCATGTGCAAATAGAGAGAGTTTTACTTCTTTTCTAATCTGGATTCCTTTTAGTTCTTTTTCTTCTATGAGTGCTGTTGCTAGAACTTCCAGGACTATGTTGAATAATAGTGGTGAAAGTGGACATTCCCTGTCTTGTTCCTGATCTTAGAGGAAATGTCTTCAGATTTTCACCATTGAAGATAATGTTTGATGTGGGCTTCTCATATACAGCTTTCACTATATTGAGATAGGTTCCTTCTATGCCCATTTTCTGAAGATTTTTTTTTATCATAAATGGGTGTCGGATTTTGTCAACAGCTTTTTCTGCATCTATTGAGATTATCATGTGATTTTTATCCCTCAATTTGTTGATAAGGTGTATCACATTGATTGATTTGTGGATACCAAAGAATCCTTGCATGTCTGGGACAAACCCTACTTGATCATGATGTATGAGTTTTTTGATGTGTTGTTGAATTCTGTTTGCTAGAATTTGGTTGCAGATTTTTGCATCTATATTCATCAGTGATATTTGCCTGTGATTTTCTCTTTTTGTGTTGTCTTTGGCTGGTTTTGGTATCAGGGTGATGGTGGCATCATAGAATGTGTTTGGAAGTATTCCTTCTTGTGCTATTTTTTGAAAGAGTTTTAGAAGGATAGGCTTTAGCTCTTCTTTAAATGTTAGTTGGAATTCACCTGTGAAGCCATCTGGACCTGGACTTTTATTTTGGGGTAGATTTGTGATCACAGATTCGATTTCTGAGCCTGTGATTGGGTTGTTCATGATTTCTATTTCTTCCTGGTTCAGTCTTGAAAGACTGAACTTCTCTAAGAAACTGTCCATTTCTTCCAGGTTGTCCAGTTTGTTCCCATATAATTGTTCATAGTAATCTCTTATAATTCTTTGTATTTCTTTATTGTCTGTTGTGACTTCTCCTTTTTAATTTCTGATTTTGTTGATCTGGTTCTTCTTATTTCCTTGATGAGTTGGAACATTCTCTAATGCCATACACAAAGATAAACTCAAAATTGATTAAAGACCTAAATGTAAGACCAGAAATCCTAAAACTCTTCAAGGAGAATATAGGCAAAACGCTCAAGGACATAAATCAAAGCAAGATCTTCTATGACCCACCCTCTAGAATAATGGAACTAAAACCAAAAATAAACATGCGGGACCTAATGAAACTTAAAAACTTTTGCACAGCAAAAGAAACTACAAATAAGGTGAACAAACAACACACAGAATGGGTGAAATAGCAAATGAATCAACTGACAAAGAATTAATTTCCAAAATATACAAATAACTCAGGCAACTCAACAGTGAAAAAACAAACAACCCAATCAGAAAATGGGGAAAAGATCTAAAAAGGTGTCTCTCCAAAGAAGACATACAGGGCTTCCCCTGGTGGTTCATTGGGTGGGGATGCCACCTTGCAGTGCAGGGGGCACTGGTTCGATCCCTGGTCTGGGAGGATCCCACGTGCTGCGGAGCGGCTGGACCGATGTGTCCAATTCCGAGCCAGAGCTCTGGCGCGCCTGCGCCCAGAGCCGGTGCTCTGCGGCAACAGAGGCCACCACGATGGGAGGCCCGCAGGAGCCAAAGAACAAAGACGGATGAAAATAGAGAAACGAAAGACCAATAGAAGTGGCCCGCCCCATCCCCCCTCTCCCCACCCCCCCCCCCCAAAAAAAAAAAAAAATTTAAAAAAAAAAGAAGGCAGACAGATGGCCAACAAACACATGAAAAGATGCTCAATGTCGCTTATTATTAGAGATTTAGCTCTTCTTTAAATGTTAGTTGGAATTCACCTGTGAAGCCATCTGGACCTGGACTTTTATTTTGGGGTAGATTTGTGATCACAGATTCGATTTCTGAGCCTGTGATTGGGTTGTTCATGATTTCTATTTCTTCCTGGTTCAGTCTTGAAAGACTGAACTTCTCTAAGAAACTGTCCATTTCTTCCAGGTTGTCCAGTTTGTTCCCATATAATTGTTCATAGTAATCTCTTATAATTCTTTGTATTTCTTTATTGTCTGTTGTGACTTCTCCTTTTTAATTTCTGATTTTGTTGATCTGGTTCTTCTTATTTCCTTGATGAGTTGGAACATTCTCTAATGCCATACACAAAGATAAACTCAAAATTGATTAAAGACCTAAATGTAAGACCAGAAATCCTAAAACTCTTCAAGGAGAATATAGGCAAAACGCTCAAGGACATAAATCAAAGCAAGATCTTCTATGACCCACCCTCTAGAATAATGGAACTAAAACCAAAAATAAACATGCGGGACCTAATGAAACTTAAAAACTTTTGCACAGCAAAAGAAACTACAAATAAGGTGAACAAACAACACACAGAATGGGTGAAATAGCAAATGAATCAACTGACAAAGAATTAATTTCCAAAATATACAAATAACTCAGGCAACTCAACAGTGAAAAAACAAACAACCCAATCAGAAAATGGGGAAAAGATCTAAAAAGGTGTCTCTCCAAAGAAGACATACAGGGCTTCCCCTGGTGGTTCATTGGGTGGGGATGCCACCTTGCAGTGCAGGGGGCACTGGTTCGATCCCTGGTCTGGGAGGATCCCACGTGCTGCGGAGCGGCTGGACCGATGTGTCCAATTCCGAGCCAGAGCTCTGGCGCGCCTGCGCCCAGAGCCGGTGCTCTGCGGCAACAGAGGCCACCACGATGGGAGGCCCGCAGGAGCCAAAGAACAAAGACGGATGAAAATAGAGAAACGAAAGACCAATAGAAGTGGCCCGCCCATCCCCCTCTCTCCCAACCCCACCCCCCAAAAAATAAATAAAATTTAAAAAAAAAAGAAGGCAGACAGATGGCCAACAAACACATGAAAAGATGCTCAATGTCGCTTATTATTAGAGAAATGAAAATCAAAACTACAATGAGATATCACCTGACACCCATCAGAATGGCCATTATCAACAAATCGACAGACAATAAATGCTGGAGAGGGTGCGGAGAAAAGGGAACACTCTGGCATTGCTGGTGGGAATGTAAATTGATACAGCTGCTATTGAAGATAGTGTGGAGATTCCTTAATAAAACTGAAACTAAAAGTACCATATGACCCAGCAATCCCATTATTATGTTTATACCCTGATGAAATCAAAATTGAAAGAGATACCTGTACCCACATGCTCATTGCAGCAATCTATACAATAGCTGGAAAATGGAAGCAACCTAGATGGAAGCAACAAATGAATGGGCAAAGAAGCTCTGGTACATATATACAACGAAATATTTCTCAGTCGTAAAGGGAAATGCAGAAGATTCAGTCCTAATGAGGTAGATGAATCTATAACCTATTATGCAAAGAAGTCAAAAAGAGAAGAAAATACAGTGTACTAACACATATATATGAAATCTAGAAAGATGGTACTGATAAATACACACGCAGAGCAGCAATGGAAAAACAAACATGAACAGACTCAAGGAGGGTGGGGGTGGGAAGAGAGGGTGAGAGGTATGAAAAGAGGGAGGTATGAAACATGGAAACCTACAATAACATATGTAAAAGAGATAACCATTGTGAATAAGCTGTAAGGGGCAAGCAAACTTTTATGGGGGCTATGCAACAGCTTGGAGGCATGGGACAAGAAGGGGGGGGCTTAGATGGGAGGGGTCAGGGATATACCTATGATTGATTTGGGATTATGTATAGCTGTAAACAACAAAACTCTTGTAAAAGATGTATAACAATAACTTCACTGTACATCTGAAACTAATACAACACTATAAATCAACTAGATTTCAATTAAAAACTTCACCATTCAAAACAGTAAGATCATGGCCTCTGGTTGCACCACCTTATGGCAAACAGATAAGGAAACGATGGAAAACGTGACAGACTTTATTTTCTTGGACTCCAAAGTGGCATGTGTGGCATGTGTGAGTTACCCATTGCAGCAGCCTCTCTCGTTGCAGAGCACCGGCTCTGGGAGCATGCACTCCAGAGACCTGGCTCACAATTAGACACACTGGTCCAGCTGTTACATGGCATGTGGGATCTTCCCGGGCCAGCGATCAAACCCGTGCCCCTTGTACAGCAAGGGGAGACCCTTTTCCCACTGGATCACCAGGGAAGCCCTGAGAACTTGTTCTTTTTTAATTATTTCCATTAGAGTATATTTGTACAGCACAGTGGCTCAATTATATAAATATATATGTATGTATGTATATATTCTTTTTCAGATTTTTTTCTCATACAGGTTATTATACAATATTGAGTGCCATTCCCTGTTCTCTACAGTACATCTTTGTTATTCATCTATTTTTATGTATCAGAGTGTAAACATGTTACTCCCGTATTCCTAATTTATCCCTCCTCCTCCTTTCCCCTTTGATAGCCATAAATTTGTTTTCTATGTCTGAGTCTGTTTTTTGTTTTATAAGTAAGTTCATTTGCATCATTATTCTTTCATAACATTCTAGGTATCACAATATGAATCGTATCTCTTAAACTCATCCATCTTGTTATAGCTTATGACTCATCCTTATTACAAGAATGAAATGGAGAAGATTCAGTCACTATACATATTAATGTTTCCCAAAGATCAGGGTATCCCTCACACTTGGCTAGTTGGGACCCACTGAGAGGGAACCCTGCATAGATCTTGGCTTCAGGAGTGAAGATCATACCCAGCCCCTTCAAATCTACGTGGTCTAAAGCTTGGAGGCATGGGACAAGAAGGGGGGGGCTTAGATGGGAGGGGTCAGGGATATACCTATGATTGATTTGGGATTATGTATAGCTGTAAACAACAAAACTCTTGTAAAAGATGTATAACAATAACTTCACTGTACATCTGAAACTAATACAACACTATAAATCAACTAGATTTCAATTAAAAACTTCACCATTCAAAACAGTAAGATCATGGCCTCTGGTTGCACCACCTTATGGCAAACAGATAAGGAAACGATGGAAAACGTGACAGACTTTATTTTCTTGGACTCCAAAGTGGCATGTGTGGCATGTGTGAGTTACCCATTGCAGCAGCCTCTCTCGTTGCAGAGCACCGGCTCTGGGAGCATGCACTCCAGAGACCTGGCTCACAATTAGACACACTGGTCCAGCTGTTACATGGCATGTGGGATCTTCCCGGGCCAGCGATCAAACCCGTGCCCCTTGTACAGCAAGGGGAGACCCTTTACCCACTGGATCACCAGGGAAGCCCTGAGAACTTGTTCTTTTTTAATTATTTCCATTAGAGTATATTTGTACAGCACAGTGGCTCAATTATATAAATATATATGTATGTATGTATATATTCTTTTTCAGATTTTTTTCTCATACAGGTTATTATACAATATTGAGTGCCATTCCCTGTTCTCTACAGTACATCTTTGTTATTCATCTATTTTTATGTATCAGAGTGTAAACATGTTACTCCCGTATTCCTAATTTATCCCTCCTCCTCCTTTCCCCTTTGATAGCCATAAATTTGTTTTCTATGTCTGAGTCTGTTTTTTGTTTTATAAGTAAGTTCATTTGCATCATTATTCTTTCATAACATTCTAGGTATCACAATATGAATCGTATCTCTTAAACTCATCCATCTTGTTATAGCTTATGACTCATCCTTATTACAAGAATGAAATGGAGAAGATTCAGTCACTATACATATTAATGTTTCCCAAAGATCAGGGTATCCCTCACACTTGGCTAGTTGGGACCCACTGAGAGGGAACCCTGCATAGATCTTGGGCTTCAGGAGTGAAGATCATACCCAGCCCTTCCTCTTTAATGTCATTTACTGTGAATTGAGTATCTGGACGGATTTTTACTTTGGGTGAAGCAAACCTAACAAAGAGCTGTCTTTATAACTTCGGATTTAGTTCCTTTTTCATAACATTTTAGGAAAATACAAACGCTCTTGGCACGAGGTTGAGCACTGGAAATCCGTTATCCTAAACTATTAGGGAAGTCCATTCTTTCAACCTCCACATCCGTTTAAATGTTGGCATATTAATTGTAAGACAATTTAATTCTGGCTCTAAGTTTTCTTATCTACAAAATGAGCACACTAATGATATCTATTTCATTGAGAAGATATAAGAATAGAATCTAGGAAGTATTAGAATAGGTTCAAGAACAGTTGAGGGAGTGATCCATTTGCCTTGGGGAGCATTGGATTGGGAGATATGGGGAATAGATATGGGAAATATTTTTTCTTTGCTTGGATATGTGGAATGGTTGCTTCTTTGTTTATTTCTGGGTCAGGAAACATAAGGTTTTACATAATAGTGAAGAGTAAAAGCAATGCAGAGGGAAACACAGACTAATAGATTAATGCAGAAATAGGAAGGACATAGCTAATTCACTGCAGAAGAACAAAGGGTTACAGGTCATGATGCTTGAAAATTAATGTAGGGTACAACTGTGAAGTGTTTCAGAGCCTCACTAAGGAGTTTGAAATTTGTGGTTTCCATGGAACCCATAAAATATTTTCCATGACCGGAATGATATGAACAGACATAGAGTTTTGTAATGACCTTCACAAAAGCACCGGAGTTTTAGTAAAACGATGATGGAAATAAGTCATTTGGCTCTGCTGAATAAATCAGACCACACAGGAATCAATTCCAGATAGATTATAGATTTAAATGTAAAAAGAAAATAAAATTTTTAGAGGAAAACATAGGCTGTCTTTGTGACCTTGGGGGTAGGCAAATATTTCTCACAGAGGCAAAACAGAACACTTATTATAAGGGAAAATTTTGAAAAATCAGGCTATTAAAATTAAAATCCTTACCCATCAAAAAAACATTGAGAATTAGAAGAAAAACCATAGAGAAAAAATAAATCTTCAATACTTCCATCTAAGAAAGGACTTAAAAACAGAAAATGTAAATAACTCTACAAGTTAATAAAATGCAGGCAACCTAATAGAAAGTAGGGTAAAAATATGCACATAAATGATGTAGAAATTATACTGAGAAATAGATACAATGAAAAGTGCTTATTATATGTTCACAAAAAGAAATGCCCAAGGATGTTTAGAGTCTAAATATTAACCAAATATTTCTCAGAAGTGGTCCTTTTTGGATATTATTGTAAGACAATTTAATTCTGGCTCTAAGTTTTCTTATCTACAAAATGAGCACACTAATGATATCTATTTCATTGAGAAGATATAAGAATAGAATCTAGGAAGTATTAGAATAGGTTCAAGAACAGTTGAGGGAGTGATCCATTTGCCTTGGGGAGCATTGGATTGGGAGATATGGGGAATAGATATGGGAAATATTTTTTCTTTGCTTGGATATGTGGAATGGTTGCTTCTTTGTTTATTTCTGGGTCAGGAAACATAAGGTTTTACATAATAGTGAAGAGTAAAAGCAATGCAGAGGGAAACACAGACTAATAGATTAATGCAGAAATAGGAAGGACATAGCTAATTCACTGCAGAAGAACAAAGGGTTACAGGTCATGATGCTTGAAAATTAATGTAGGGTACAACTGTGAAGTGTTTCAGAGCCTCACTAAGGAGTTTGAAATTTGTGGTTTCCATGGAACCCATAAAATATTTTCCATGACCGGAATGATATGAACAGACATAGAGTTTTGTAATGACCTTCACAAAAGCACCGGAGTTTTAGTAAAACGATGATGGAAATAAGTCATTTGGCTCTGCTGAATAAATCAGACCACACAGGAATCAATTCCAGATAGATTATAGATTTAAATGTAAAAAGAAAATAAAATTTTTAGAGGAAAACATAGGCTGTCTTTGTGACCTTGGGGGTAGGCAAATATTTCTCACAGAGGCAAAACAGAACACTTATTATAAGGGAAAATTTTGAAAAATCAGGCTATTAAAATTAAAATCCTTACCCATCAAAAAAACATTGAGAATTAGAAGAAAAACCATAGAGAAAAAATAAATCTTCAATACTTCCATCTAAGAAAGGACTTAAAAACAGAAAATGTAAATAACTCTACAAGTTAATAAAATGCAGGCAACCTAATAGAAAGTAGGGTAAAAATATGCACATAAATGATGTAGAAATTATACTGAGAAATAGATACAATGAAAAGTGCTTATTATATGTTCACAAAAAGAAATGCCCAAGGATGTTTAGAGTCTAAATATTAACCAAATATTTCTCAGAAGTGGTAAATTCTCATACATACATATAATAGGATGCTACACAGCCATAAGAATACATAACTATACCCATATATGTAATGTGGGCACATGTCATGACATAACATGTAGTGTGAGAAGTGTGACACACAGAGCCCATTCTACTTGATTCCATCTCTACAAAACACAGAGAAAACTACCCTAAGGCGTTTGAAGCCAGTTTGGTGGTTCCTCTCATGGGAAGGGCATGAGTTCAGAGAGGAGGCAGGATGAGCCTCCAAAGATGCTGGTGGTACTGTCTCTTGGTCTGTTGTTAGCTGTATTTCATGCTACCTTGAAATTCATAAAATCTCATTTAGGATTTCTGTACTTTTCCATATATATACTTGAATAAAAGTTAAAGTCACTCAGTCCTGCCAGACTTTTTGAGACCCCATGGACAAGCCATGGAATTCTTCAGGAGAGAATACTGGAGTGGGCAACTGTTTCTTCTCCAGAGAATCTTCTCAACTCAGGGATAGAACCCAGGTCTCTCCCATTACAGGTGGATTCTTCACAGGCAGAGCCACCAGAGAAGCCCAAGAATACTGGAATAGGTAGCCTATCCTTTCTCCATGGCATCTTCCTGAACCAGGTATTGAACTAAGATCTCCTGCATTGCAGGTGAATTCTTTACCAGCTGAGCTACTAGGGACGCCTGTATACTTGAATAAAAATAGCCAAAAAGAAATAGGAGGGACTTCCGCTTCCAGTATTAGGAAAATGCCTCCAATGCAAATGCTAAGACAGTGGATAAATTACAAAAACCATTTAAAACTGTATAACAAAGCTCACAAGAAAGCATTGGAAATATGCAAGGAACAGATAAGAACAGGAGGCAGCAGAAGACAGAGAGATGCTACTTGAACTCGGCTGTCTGTGCTGACCTGAAGGCATGCATTTCCTAGGAATCCAGAGTTTGGTGATTAAATTGTCTCCCCAGGTTACCTTTGGGTGGAATTTAACTCTGCTCTCCGCCTCCTCTGCATCTCTCCCTTTTCTTCTGTCTCTCTCTAACAGGACTCTGGGACCACAAAGTAGTTAAAACTAAACTGACAAATGGAAATAATTCTCTGTAGGAAATATATGTGTGACTCTCAGGTAAGTCCTTTCCCCTCCCAAGTTTCCTTCAAATATATCAACAGCTCCCTTGCTCATCTCATTTTCTGGCAGTGAATGTTTTCGCCTTAGCCATCTCCTGAGGCTTCAATTACATTCTTCAATTACATTCTTTCTAACTCTGTTTAAGGTACCAGATGACTTTCTGTTTAAGAGACATTTCATGTACATCAAATTTTGAAAGATAATAATATCATGAAAGAACTCTACAGTGTAACTCAGTAGGACGAAAGGAATTCCTGGAATGGGTTGCAACACTCCCCACCAATTCTGTCCTGACCTCAGACTAGTTACCTGATCTGTTTGGGCCTCAGTAACTTCATCTGTCAAGTTGACTCTGATTTTGTAGGCATTATGTCAAAGAAAGAGTATCAGCTTTGGAGTCAGGAACATTGAGAATCTGTCTTTGCTCTCACCAGGTAAATATGTTAAGTATGCACTGAACCCCCAGGGAGCCCTTAAAGTAGATCTGTGTGCCTCAAATGGAAAGAATAAGACATATTATTAAGCAATAAAGAGCAGGACAATATGAATAGTATTTTACTTACTAAATATATATTATGAATAAAAATACATCAATAAAAAATGTCTTCAAGGTCTTCCCTGGTGGTCCAGTGGGTAAGGAGACCGTCTTGCAATGAAAGGGATGCTGGTTCAATCCCTGGCCTGGGAAAATCCCATGTGCTGCAGAGTGGCTGGACCAATGTGTCCAACTACCGAGCCAGAGTTCTGGAGTGTATGCACTCAGAGCCCGGTGCTCAGCAGTGAGAAAGGCCACTGCAATGGGAGGCCCACACAGGCCAAAGAACAAAAGATGGAAATGAAGGACCAATACAAGTGGCCAGAAAAAAAAAAGTCTTCAAATAGTTATATAAATCAAGTTTCCTGCATGAATTTTAAAAATAAAAAAAAATGAACTTGTCTGTGATTGAAAAATTAACATATGGATTATAGCATGCTATACATGTTATAAATTATAAGCATAGCTAAATTTTTTTAATGGTCTGGCACAAAGCTGTAATTAAATAAAATTCAGTTCCCTTTTCTGTATCAGTCTGTGAATCTACTGATTTGGGGAGTTTAAGAGAAAGGGGGAAATATGGATGAACTAGGAGACTGAGACTGAGATATATTAATATACATATTGATACTATGCATAAAATAAAGAACTAATGAGGACCCACTGTATATCTCAGAGAACTGTACTCATTGCTCCATGTTCACCTAAATTAGAAGGAAATCCAAAAAAGAAGGGATAAATGTAAATATGTAGCTGGTTCCCTTTGCTGTACAGTAGAAACTAATATGGGCTTCCCTGGTGCCTCAGATGGTAAAGAATCTGCCTGCAATATGGGAGACCTGCCTTCGATCCCTGGGTTGGGAAGATTCCCTGGAGGAAGGCAAGGAAGCCCATTCCAGTACTCTTGCCTGGAGAATCCCCATGAAGAGAGGAGCTTGGCAGGCTACAGACCATGGGGTCACAAAGAGTCAGACATGACTGAGCGACTAAACACAGTACAGAACAGCACACAGAAACTATTGTAACATTGCAAAGCAATGAGGCCAATAAAAATAATTTTAAAAATTTAAAAAACAAGAATTAAAACACTTGAAATTAGTAGATTATCTGACATCATAGTAAATTCTTAATAAAAAGTGAAATAAATTTTACAGTGAGACCTATTTATTCAGGGTTGGGTGGAGCTCTGATGCGCAATTATGCTTGATCAAGTAGAGTTTGGAGAGTGACAGAGGAAAGGGGTAAAAGATTTAGTCAAATTCTTTCCTTTGGCAAAGAAGACCAAGGGAGATAGGTGATGAACAGAGTAGAGATAGAGCAGGATGAAGCAGGACCTTGTTGAGCATCTTCTGGAGATTATAGAGACAACTAGGCAAGCATCCTTGGTGGAAGGATACAGAAGCTGCAAAAAGAGATTGTCAGAAGATTCTAGGTTTGAATCCTGGCTGGCTCAGTGGGACAAGTGCTCTTTACAGGGGGTTCCCAGTCAGTGCCAGTGGTAAAGGACCCACCTGCCAATGCAATCTTGAGAGCTAATGGGAACCAAGTCAGGATTTCCAGAGCAAGCTTGTGACACTAAGTGCTACTAATTGACACTCCCAACATTTTAAGGGTATTGATAGGGTATCAGTTTAATCTACTGATTTGGGGAGTTTAAGAGAAAGGGGGAAATATGGATGAACTAGGAGACTGAGACTGAGATATATTAATATACATATTGATACTATGCATAAAATAAAGAACTAATGAGGACCCACTGTATATCTCAGAGAACTGTACTCATTGCTCCATGTTCACCTAAATTAGAAGGAAATCCAAAAAAGAAGGGATAAATGTAAATATGTAGCTGGTTCCCTTTGCTGTACAGTAGAAACTAATATGGGCTTCCCTGGTGCCTCAGATGGTAAAGAATCTGCCTGCAATACGGGAGACCTGCCTTCGATCCCTGGGTTGGGAAGATTCCCTGGAGGAAGGCAAGGAAGCCCATTCCAGTACTCTTGCCTGGAGAATCCCCATGAAGAGAGGAGCTTGGCAGGCTACAGACCATGGGGTCACAAAGAGTCAGACATGACTGAGCGACTAAACACAGTACAGAACAGCACACAGAAACTATTGTAACATTGCAAAGCAATGAGGCCAATAAAAATAATTTTAAAAATTTAAAAAACAAGAATTAAAACACTTGAAATTAGTAGATTATCTGACATCATAGTAAATTCTTAATAAAAAGTGAAATAAATTTTACAGTGAGACCTATTTATTCAGGGTTGGGTGGAGCTCTGATGCGCAATTATGCTTGATCAAGTAGAGTTTGGAGAGTGACAGAGGAAAGGGGTAAAAGATTTAGTCAAATTCTTTCCTTTGGCAAAGAAGACCAAGGGAGATAGGTGATGAACAGAGTAGAGATAGAGCAGGATGAAGCAGGACCTTGTTGAGCATCTTCTGGAGATTATAGAGACAACTAGGCAAGCATCCTTGGTGGAAGGATACAGAAGCTGCAAAAAGAGATTGTCAGAAGATTCTAGGTTTGAATCCTGGCTGGCTCAGTGGGACAAGTGCTCTTTACAGGGGGTTCCCAGTCAGTGCCAGTGGTAAAGGACCCACCTGCCAATGCAATCTTGAGAGCTAATGGGAACCAAGTCAGGATTTCCAGAGCAAGCTTGTGACACTAAGTGCTACTAATTGACACTCCCAACATTTTAAGGGTATTGATAGGGTACAAGATTTATTCACAAATAAAACACATGTGAATACCAACATACTCATCTCCTATTGATCTCCAGAAAAAACTGAATAGGTTCGGAAAAACTCAAAAACCCAAACATTTTCTACCAGGTGTAAAGGTTTCTATGAGAATGGGCATTTTGTTGCAGAGTCTTCTGTATGAACAGCCCTACTCTGTTTTATGAATTATGGCTTGGAAAGGAGGCAGGGGCAGAGTGGAAATAGCCTGGAGTCACCAGAGACTTCACACAGCAGCAATGATGTACTCACTGATGAGGAAGATCCCAGTGGGTAGGAGATTAATGCACAAAGTACTGTTTCTCAATACCGGGTGCTCACTAGACTCCTTTGGGGAGCCTTAAAAATTATTTTGTCTGGGTTACCCTTAAGAGTTTCTAATTCTGGGTTGAGGGTACCTAATAGATTTTGTCATACCTTAAAAAATTCATTTTCATAAATATATAAATTTTTTTAATCATTAAAATGTTCATTCGGTTCCTAAAATCTCAGTGCTAACAATTTTAAGGAGTCACTGTCTTGAAGCACTTGCTCTCTTCTCCTCCCCAGCACAGACTAGGGTATAGTAGTAGCAGCTTAGAGATGAGAGAAGTGGATAGGGGAGAAGAGAATCTGTTTGTACTTGCACCTTTCCATGTTTTGTTTTGTTTTGATTTGTTTTTCCTTTCTGCTTCTCTGACCATCACTCACTTCTATGTGGCATATGGTTGTGCTGAAGCAACACCCATCAAAAATCTTAGGAGACAGTCCTCTGTTAGGAGTTGAATTTCATCCCTGGAAAATTGATATAGTCAAGTCATAACCCTCTGCACCTGAGAAAGTGACTATATTTAGAGATAGTGCCTTTAAAGAGATGTTTAAAGGGATTTCCCTGGTGGTCCAGTGGTTACCTCTCTGAGCTTCCACTGCACGGGGTATGGGCTTAGATCCCTGGTTGGAGAACTAAGATCCACCTGCTGTGGAATACAGCCAAATAATAGTAATAAAGAGGCAATGAAGGAAAAATGAAGTCATGTGAGTTGGCCCTAATCAAATATGACTTGTGTCCTTATAAGAGGAAGAGATTAGGAGACAGACATCTCAATGACTAAGGGCAAGCATATGAGGACACAACAAGAAAGCAGCCAGCCATAAGCCAAGGCGAGAGGCCTCAGAAGAAACTAAACTGCCATCACTTTATTCTTGAACTTCTAGTCTCTGAAACTGCGAGAAAATCAATTCCTATTGTTGAAACCACCCAATCTGTACTTTTTTTTCTTATGAAAGCCCAAGCAAACTAATATACCCTCTGTACAGAAACTCCAGTTTCTCAGGAGCAGTCTCTTTATGTCCCCTAGCCTTCACTCAATGTAGACTATCTAGATGTTCCCAGTTGTTCAGAATCCTTTGTCCAGTGGTGTCTTGGGGAAGGGTTGACAAAATCACACTTGACACTTCATTTTCAAAAACCTTCATTCAGCCCATAGAGAATATGCATGCCAGAAAAAAGAAAAAGAATGTACCACCGCACTTCTCTGCCTTTCCTTCCTCAGCATTTGCACCTTTCCTGATGATCCTGGAGTTTTAAGGACTCTAGTGCAGGGGCTGAGCAATCTTTCAGGCAACAGTTTACTCAGGGATACTAAGTCAGTGAACAGAGAGAATGATGTTGACCACCCCAAAATTTATGTGTTCCTCTCTAAGGGGTCCCTTACTTCACCCCTGGTAAGAGCGAATCATATCTTCTCATGAATATTTAGCTCTTTTAAGAAAGAGATCCCCTGCAGACCACGGTTTGAACCCAAACCCTGGAGAGGCCTCAGGGTTCAATATGGGGGAATTGTAAACACTTTCAGGTTGAGTAGGTACACAAAAGGGTACATACACTATGATTTCATTTATATAAATATCTTAAAACAAGTAAAACAAATACGTCAGGAGTACAGTCAAAATGGGTTAACTTTGAGAGACCTCTGACTAGAAGAGGAAAAGATAAAGGTTTTTCTTGTTCTGTGTAACATTCTAGTGTCTTGATCTTTGATGATTAGAAGATGGTAAGAAGGTGATACTGCTAACTCAGTGTAACTCTGAGTCAAGATGTACCAAACTGAAGTATTAATAAAAATGTAATAGATAAATTTATTAGAAAATTTACTTGGAAGTTAGGTTTTCTGAGTACTCAGAAAATTTCATTAGTACATAAAATGTCAAAATAAATTATTAATTAACATATTAAATTCACTAATAGTTGCATTATCATTAACAGGATCCACATAAGAAACAAGGAAGAAAGAATTGTTAGCTGTAAGATATTCAGCAGATTAGTCTCATATAAGTCACTTACAAACAGGATGTTATTTCTATAAATGCTATGCTTGTCAAATGCTCATTAAAGACATTATCTCATTTAAAAATGAGATACTTTTGTGTAAATCAACAGTCTAATTTCTAGTCATGTACCTGATTCAACATTATAGATAAATTTAAATAAATATGACTTATTTAAATTATAACTTTATATATAATATACATATAACATATAATATAAATTACAAAGCATAAACAAAACATATATAAATAAAATATAAATGTAATAAATTAAATATATGATGCAATATAAAATATAATGTAATATAATTAATAAATCTATAATATATTACATACAATATAAAATATAAAATAAAATACAGTAAATATAATATAATAAATTTACTATAAATTGCAACTTTATGTATAATAATCCTTTTTTCCCTCGTTTTTACGCCAGTCTTAACTCATTCACAGGCATTCTTTAAACAACTGAAAGATGAGACTATCGTATTTCTAGAATGCTCTAATCCTTTAGTGGAAAAATATTTCAATATTATAGCTAACTGTGTAGGAACCACAAGGGATTTAAAAATTTGACCATGTAAAGTAATCTTTAAAATTTGATGAAGCAAGTTCAACCACAAAATAAGTAAATAAAAATTCTAATATTAACAATATCAGAAGATCATCTGTAATTAATTATAGGCACATCTGTTAAGCAAGGAGAAGGAAATGGCAACCTCACCTTAGTTCCCCTAAGCATTTATATAAATATCTTAAAACAAGTAAAACAAATACGTCAGGAGTACAGTCAAAATGGGTTAACTTTGAGAGACCTCTGACTAGAAGAGGAAAAGATAAAGGTTTTTCTTGTTCTGTGTAACATTCTAGTGTCTTGATCTTTGATGATTAGAAGATGGTAAGAAGGTGATACTGCTAACTCAGTGTAACTCTGAGTCAAGATGTACCAAACTGAAGTATTAATAAAAATGTAATAGATAAATTTATTAGAAAATTTACTTGGAAGTTAGGTTTTCTGAGTACTCAGAAAATTTCATTAGTACATAAAATGTCAAAATAAATTATTAATTAACATATTAAATTCACTAATAGTTGCATTATCATTAACAGGATCCACATAAGAAACAAGGAAGAAAGAATTGTTAGCTGTAAGATATTCAGCAGATTAGTCTCATATAAGTCACTTACAAACAGGATGTTATTTCTATAAATGCTATGCTTGTCAAATGCTCATTAAAGACATTATCTCATTTAAAAATGAGATACTTTTGTGTAAATCAACAGTCTAATTTCTAGTCATGTACCTGATTCAACATTATAGATAAATTTAAATAAATATGACTTATTTAAATTATAACTTTATATATAATATACATATAACATATAATATAAATTACAAAGCATAAACAAAACATATATAAATAAAATATAAATGTAATAAATTAAATATATGATGCAATATAAAATATAATGTAATATAATTAATAAATCTATAATATATTACATACAATATAAAATATAAAATAAAATACAGTAAATATAATATAATAAATTTACTATAAATTGCAACTTTATGTATAATAATCCTTTTTTCCCTCGTTTTTACGCCAGTCTTAACTCATTCACAGGCATTCTTTAAACAACTGAAAGATGAGACTATCGTATTTCTAGAATGCTCTAATCCTTTAGTGGAAAAATATTTCAATATTATAGCTAACTGTGTAGGAACCACAAGGGATTTAAAAATTTGACCATGTAAAGTAATCTTTAAAATTTGATGAAGCAAGTTCAACCACAAAATAAGTAAATAAAAATTCTAATATTAACAATATCAGAAGATCATCTGTAATTAATTATAGGCACATCTGTTAAGCAAGGAGAAGGAAATGGCAACCCACTCCAGTATTCTTGCCTGAGAAATTCCGTGGACAGAGGACCTTGGTGGGCTACAGTCCATAGGATCACGAAAGAGTTGGACACAAGTGAGCGACTGAACAACAACAGCAAGAACATTCAATAAAGCTCTTAAACTAGTAGAAAACTGGGTAAAAGTATGAAGTTAACTCATATGAGAATGAATATAAAAGCTCAGTAAAACTATAAAATTTTCAACTTTCTTAATCATTAAAGAATACAGTAGTTTTTTTTTTTTCAACTTTTAAGTCTGGAGAAGTCTTATGAGAATTAGAAAATTTAATATCAGAAGGAATGCAAATTGGTATTTTTTTTGGAGAGCAATGTTTAAATAGCAGCAAAACTTTTTGCTTGTCTTTCAATCATCAATTTCAATTCTAGGAATTCTAAAAAAATATGCTTTTAGTTGCAGATACATATTTAAAGGTGTTTACTGCAGCATTTCTATATATCCACTCTTAGGAAAAACTTACAATTCATAATTTTAAACTACTTTCTGATTTTGGAAAGTTTGTATTGTACATAGATGACTTCCCAAGTGGCCCTAGTGGTAAAGAACCTGACTGACAATGCAGGAAATTTAAGAAACACGGGTTCACACCCTGGGTTGGGAAGATCTCCTATAGGATGGCATGGCAACCCACTCCAGTATTTTTGCCTGGAGAATCCTACAGACAGAGATCCCTAACAAGCTACAGTTCATGGGGTCCCACAGAGTTGGATACAACAGAAGTGACTTAGCACACATCCAGGCACTATTACAAGCATTTGAGGAAGCATTTTATGACCAAATAACATTGATAGTTCCATAGAAGAACCTGTGAAAATTCACAGTAGGTAGAATAAACACAGACCACCTGAATAATTTCAAGTTCGTTCTGGTCATGTTTTGACATGAAATGAATTCATTTAAGGTTAAGTTTGACTTCTAATTCTTTTCTGATTCCATGGACTATAGCATGACAGGATCCTCTTTCCCTGGAATTCTCCAGGCAAGAATACTGGAGTGGGTTACTGTTTTCTTCTCCTGGGAATTCTCCTGACCCATGGATCAAACCTGCATCTCCTATAGCTCCTGCATTAGCAGGAGGTTCTTTTCCACTGAGCCACTAGGGAAGCCCCTAAATTAGTGGAAGATATTTTCAATTTTAAGTGCTTTTGGGATTCTGGAATTGTAGATAAGATACCATAGATCTATGTTAGAAAAATATTTGGAAACTAATTTTCATCAAATAATTATCTTAAACATGAATACTAAGCACTATTTTTTTTATCAGTGTTTAAAATATAAATGCCCAAGGAATACGATAAAATGAAACTAACAAGTTTCAGAGGAAAAGCACTATTCATTTTTCATACAATAGGATTTCTGGTAACATCTCTTCTGCCTTTAGAGAAATAATTGGAATACAGGACCTGAGGTCTATTGAAAAGAGACAAACAGATTTTATGTTTTCCAGAGTCTTTTTCTGGAGTCTCAACTCCTCCTCCTAATATTATCTATTCTATCTAGGGGTAATAAAACTTGTAGAACTGATCAAGATGAACCTGGATTTGGATTCAAGGAGGGCTTCAGGACATATCTCCATAAAGGCAGATACAGTCAGGTGTCAAAAATAAACATAAACTTAGTCACATCTGAAAACTGAATTTTCATGTTTGGGGGGTAAGTTTTGTTTAATTAGTTTTTGTTATATATGAATTATATTTTCTTGTTGATCTGTATATCTAGTAATTTTGAATTGGATGCCTGATTAAGTGAATTTTACTTTGTTGGGTACTAAATATTTTTTCATTCCTGTAGATACTCTTGAACTTTACTCTGAAATATGGTTAAGTCACTTGAAAGACAATTTCTTTTGGATCTTGCTTTTAAGATTTGTTAGATAAGACCAGAGTAGTTCTCAGACTAGGGCTATTTATTTCCCATTGATGACAAAGATCCTTCTGTGTCCTTTGTTGAATGCCCTGTGAATATATTAGTTTGGTACAAAAGTAACTGTGGTTTTTCCAATACTGATATTGGCCATTTGATCTTGAAATATGTTTTAAATAAATGTGGTTGTGCTATACATCATTTTAATGTACATTTCTTGCTTTATTTTTATTCATTTATTTATTTTTCAGGTCTCATATAGTTCAGGGTTTTTTTTGTTTTTTTTTTTTTTTTTTTAATTTGGCCTCTTTTCATTGTTTATTTTTGTCCATTTACTTTTCATCCATCTTTATTTTTCTGCCTGTATGGGCCTCCCACTGCAGTGGCCTCCCTTGCTGCAGAGGACCAGCTCTGGGCACATGCGCCCCAGAGTGCCAACTCACAACCGGACACATTGGTCCAGCCGCTCCGTGGCACGCGGGATCCTCCTGGGCCGGGGATTGAACTGATGCCCCCTGCACTGCAAGGTGGACTCCTCACCCACTGGACTACCAGGGAAGCCCTGTTTTTATTTTCTTGATAATGACTTGTTTGTATTTGAGTCACTCAGTGGTATCCAACTATTCATGATCCATGGATAAGCCATGTGGTACTCCTGGCCAGAATACTGGAGTGGGTAGCCTTTTCCTTCTCAGGGTTCATCCCAGCTCAGGGATTGAACCCAGGTCTCCCACATAACAGGCAGATTCTTTACCGTCTGAGCCACCAGAAAAGTTCCAATGACTTGTTACTTGTTATGTATTTTATATTTATTTTACATCTGAAAAGCGGTGAAATAAACATAAACTTAGTCACATCTGAAAACTGAATTTTCATGTTTGGGGGGTAAGTTTTGTTTAATTAGTTTTTGTTATATATGAATTATATTTTCTTGTTGATCTGTATATCTAGTAATTTTGAATTGGATGCCTGATTAAGTGAATTTTACTTTGTTGGGTACTAAATATTTTTTCATTCCTGTAGATACTCTTGAACTTTACTCTGAAATATGGTTAAGTCACTTGAAAGACAATTTCTTTTGGATCTTGCTTTTAAGATTTGTTAGATAAGACCAGAGTAGTTCTCAGACTAGGGCTATTTATTTCCCATTGATGACAAAGATCCTTCTGTGTCCTTTGTTGAATGCCCTGTGAATATATTAGTTTGGTACAAAAGTAACTGTGGTTTTTCCAATACTGATATTGGCCATTTGATCTTGAAATATGTTTTAAATAAATGTGGTTGTGCTATACATCATTTTAATGTACATTTCTTGCTTTATTTTTATTCATTTATTTATTTTTCAGGTCTCATATAGTTCAGGGGTTTTTTTGTTTTGTTTTTTTTTTTTTTAATTTGGCCTCTTTTCATTGTTTATTTTTGTCCATTTACTTTTCATCCATCTTTATTTTTCTGCCTGTATGGGCCTCCCACTGCAGTGGCCTCCCTTGCTGCAGAGGACCAGCTCTGGGCACATGCGCCCCAGAGTGCCAACTCACAACCGGACACATTGGTCCAGCCGCTCCGTGGCACGCGGGATCCTCCTGGGCCGGGGATTGAACTGATGCCCCCTGCACTGCAAGGTGGACTCCTCACCCACTGGACTACCAGGGAAGCCCTGTTTTTATTTTCTTGATAATGACTTGTTTGTATTTGAGTCACTCAGTGGTATCCAACTATTCATGATCCATGGATAAGCCATGTGGTACTCCTGGCCAGAATACTGGAGTGGGTAGCCTTTTCCTTCTCAGGGTTCATCCCAGCTCAGGGATTGAACCCAGGTCTCCCACATAACAGGCAGATTCTTTACCGTCTGAGCCACCAGAAAAGTTCCAATGACTTGTTACTTGTTATGTATTTTATATTTATTTTAGACTAGGGAAATAATGTTAGACAAAAGGCAAATTGAAGCAATTTTCTTCTTTGAGTTCAAAATGTTGCCTTACATCTATAAAGCATCTGGGGAAACTAGCAGCAACAACAGCACTTTTGGCCCAGTAACTGCTAGTGAACGAATAGTACAGTGGTAGTTCAAGAAGTTTTGCAAAGTATAACAGAGCCTTGAAGATGAGGAGTGTAGTGACCTGCCTTTGGAAGGTGACAACAATCGATTGAGAGCAATCATTGAAACTGATCCTCTTACAGATGCACGAGAATTTGCCAAACTGTTGACCATCCTACAGTCGCTCAGTATTTCAAACAAACTGGAAAGGTGTGAAAGCTTGATAATTGGATGCATCATGAGTTGAGTGGAAATCAAAAATCATCATTTTGAAGCGTCCTCTTATATTCTGCACAACAGCAACAAAGCATTTCTCAATCTGATTGAGACATGATGAAACATGAATTTTATATGACAAACAGAGATGACCAGTTCAGTGGTTTGACTGAGAACAAGCTTCAGAGCACGCCCCAAAACCAGACTTGCCCCCTAAAAGTGTCACAGTCATTGTTCGGTGGTCTGCGGCCAGTCTGATCCACTACAGCTTTCTGAATCCCAGCGAAATCATTACATCTGAGAGGTACACTCAGCAAATCAATGAAAACTGCAGCACCTAAAGTCAGCGTTGATCAACAGAAATGGCCCAATTATTCTCTCTCACATTACCTGACCACACACTGCACAACCATTCTTCAAAAGCTGTTATTGAGGTCACTGCAAGGTGGACTCCTCACCCACTGGACTACCAGGGAAGCCCTGTTTTTATTTTCTTGATAATGACTTGTTTGTATTTGAGTCACTCAGTGGTATCCAACTATTCATGATCCATGGATAAGCCATGTGGTACTCCTGGCCAGAATACTGGAGTGGGTAGCCTTTTCCTTCTCAGGGTTCATCCCAGCTCAGGGATTGAACCCAGGTCTCCCACATAACAGGCAGATTCTTTACCGTCTGAGCCACCAGAAAAGTTCCAATGACTTGTTACTTGTTATGTATTTTATATTTATTTTAGACTAGGGAAATAATGTTAGACAAAAGGCAAATTGAAGCAATTTTCTTCTTTGAGTTCAAAATGTTGCCTTACATCTATAAAGCATCTGGGGAAACTAGCAGCAACAACAGCACTTTTGGCCCAGTAACTGCTAGTGAACGAATAGTACAGTGGTAGTTCAAGAAGTTTTGCAAAGTATAACAGAGCCTTGAAGATGAGGAGTGTAGTGACCTGCCTTTGGAAGGTGACAACAATCGATTGAGAGCAATCATTGAAACTGATCCTCTTACAGATGCACGAGAATTTGCCAAACTGTTGACCATCCTACAGTCGCTCAGTATTTCAAACAAACTGGAAAGGTGTGAAAGCTTGATAATTGGATGCATCATGAGTTGAGTGGAAATCAAAAAAATCATCATTTTGAAGCGTCCTCTTATATTCTGCACAACAGCAACAAAGCATTTCTCAATCTGATTGAGACATGATGAAACATGAATTTTATATGACAAACAGAGATGACCAGTTCAGTGGTTTGACTGAGAACAAGCTTCAGAGCACGCCCCAAAACCAGACTTGCCCCCTAAAAGTGTCACAGTCATTGTTCAGTGGTCTGCGGCCAGTCTGATCCACTACAGCTTTCTGAATCCCAGCGAAATCATTACATCTGAGAGGTACACTCAGCAAATCAATGAAAACTGCAGCACCTAAAGTCAGCGTTGATCAACAGAAATGGCCCAATTATTCTCTCTCACATTACCTGACCACACACTGCACAACCATTCTTCAAAAGTTGAACAAATTGTGCTACAAAGTTTTGCCTCATCTACCATATTCACCAGACCTCTCACCAACCAACTACTACTTCTCCAGGCATCTCAACAACTTTTTGCAGAGAAACACTTTCACAAAGAGCAGGAGGCAGAGAATACTTTTCAAGAGTTCCTGAATTCTGATGCATGGATTTTTATGCTACAAGAATAAGCAAACTTCTCATTGGCAAAAAATGTGTTGATTGTAATGATTTCTATTTTGATTAATATAGATGTGTTTGAGCCTAGTTACAGTGATTTAAAATTCATGGTCCCAAACCATAATTACATTTGCACCAATCTAATACATTTTTCAGGACTGACGGGAACAGACATTATTCCTGGTGCTGTGTAAGTGTCAGAAATTGCTTCCTCTAATCCCGTGGAATGGTTCTCTCTGGCCTTGGATTCTCCTCAAACGAACTTAAAAGTTCTGAAGGGAAAGCAAGAATTGATAATCTAGAATTCTATGATAACCAAAAGTATGTATCAAAAACAAAAGTGACAAAATACTTTTTCATAAATACAAAAGCTGACTCTCATAAAAGCAAAACTTCAGGTAGGAGGAAAGTGAATATGGATGCAAATATAAATCTATACAAATAAATGAAGAGCATCAGAAAGGGCAACTAGATGTACAAATATATACAGTTTCTCATTTTAAAAGTCTAGTTAAAATTTAACAGAAAGGGAAGGCAGCAGGATTGCCCCTGGCTGAACCGGGAGATCTCGGAGAAAGGCAAATCTTGAACTGCCCGCCCCGCAGCCCCCTGGCTCAGGCTTGAATTTTATATGACAAACAGAGATGACCAGTTCAGTGGTTTGACTGAGAACAAGCTTCAGAGCACGCCCCAAAACCAGACTTGCCCCCTAAAAGTGTCACAGTCATTGTTCGGTGGTCTGCGGCCAGTCTGATCCACTACAGCTTTCTGAATCCCAGCGAAATCATTACATCTGAGAGGTACACTCAGCAAATCAATGAAAACTGCAGCACCTAAAGTCAGCGTTGATCAACAGAAATGGCCCAATTATTCTCTCTCACATTACCTGACCACACACTGCACAACCATTCTTCAAAAGTTGAACAAATTGTGCTACAAAGTTTTGCCTCATCTACCATATTCACCAGACCTCTCACCAACCAACTACTACTTCTCCAGGCATCTCAACAACTTTTTGCAGAGAAACACTTTCACAAAGAGCAGGAGGCAGAGAATACTTTTCAAGAGTTCCTGAATTCTGATGCATGGATTTTTATGCTACAAGAATAAGCAAACTTCTCATTGGCAAAAAATGTGTTGATTGTAATGATTTCTATTTTGATTAATATAGATGTGTTTGAGCCTAGTTACAGTGATTTAAAATTCATGGTCCCAAACCATAATTACATTTGCACCAATCTAATACATTTTTCAGGACTGACGGGAACAGACATTATTCCTGGTGCTGTGTAAGTGTCAGAAATTGCTTCCTCTAATCCCGTGGAATGGTTCTCTCTGGCCTTGGATTCTCCTCAAACGAACTTAAAAGTTCTGAAGGGAAAGCAAGAATTGATAATCTAGAATTCTATGATAACCAAAAGTATGTATCAAAAACAAAAGTGACAAAATACTTTTTCATAAATACAAAAGCTGACTCTCATAAAAGCAAAACTTCAGGTAGGAGGAAAGTGAATATGGATGCAAATATAAATCTATACAAATAAATGAAGAGCATCAGAAAGGGCAACTAGATGTACAAATATATACAGTTTCTCATTTTAAAAGTCTAGTTAAAATTTAACAGAAAGGGAAGGCAGCAGGATTGCCCCTGGCTGAACCGGGAGATCTCGGAGAAAGGCAAATCTTGAACTGCCCGCCCCGCAGCCCCCTGGCTCAGGTAGGGGAACAATCAGACGCGACAGGGGTTCCATTGAAGTAGTTCCGCTTTATT
The DNA here is from genome assembly GCA_022376925.1 of Tragulus kanchil. NCBI lineage: Eukaryota > Metazoa > Chordata > Mammalia > Artiodactyla > Tragulidae > Tragulus > Tragulus kanchil. Next base: position 104,935,323 of record JAIOJX010000023.1, on the reverse strand, counting down.
GAAGAAGAGCCACAGCTTTTATAGGCAAGTGAAGGGGGTCTTGCACGGGACTTCCTATAGATTACACCAATCAAGCTAAAGGCCAAGCAATCATTCATGAGCGCGGAAGCCAGGGGAACCAATCAGAAATTTTGACCATCAATTAACAATTTAGATCACGCCCTGTCTCTTCCTGTAGGTACCATCTTAGCTTCAAACATGTGCTTAAGCTTCTTTAAACAATGTTCTTAAGCTTCTTTTCACTCCCACACCCCTTCCTGTAGGCGCCATCTTAGCTCCAAGCTGAAACAATGTGCTTAAGCTTCTTTATGCTTGCAACCGTCCTCTTTCAATTCAGAGCCCCACAATTTTAAAAGTCTAGTTAAAATTTAACTGCTTTAAACCAAAAACAATAACAATGTAACGTGACCTCATAACCTTTATAAAAGTAATAAATTGATAATAGCACAAAGATTTGGAGGCAAGAAATGGAAGTTACTACTGCAGGGTTCTATGACTTCATCTAAAGTGTCATAATATCAGCTGCAAGTAGATACATATAGTTGACAAGTATATGAACAATAAACCTTAAAGCAGTCACATAGGAAATAAAGAGCTACAGATATTAAATCAATAAAGGAGATAAAATCATTAATAACTACACCAAATTTACATTAAATTTGACCTAAATGCCCCAATTAAAAAAACAGATGTTGTCAGATTAGGTAAAAAGGATGTGTTAATATCAGAAAACTTATTTCAGAGTAATAAATATTATCAAGGACTTTTTAAAAGGTAATTTCATAATGTAAATTGGTAATTTTATCAAGAGAACATAGCAATATTATTTATGTACCCAATAACTTAGCCTCAAAAATACACTACAGAATTCCAAGGGGAAACAGCAAATTTACAACTATTTTTGGAGGTTTAAATAGGCTTATACCAATAACTGACAGAAAAATAGATACCAGATCAGCAAAAGCAGAAATTTAAATAATACAATTAGCCAAACTGATCCAATTAGTATTTATACAACATTCCTCACAACAGCAGAACACACATTGCTTTAGGTACTGGAAAAATATGCAATAAGATAGACTATTTGGGACCAGAAAACAAATCTCAACAAATATTTAAAGGATGCAAGCCACACAGAGTATGTCCTCTAACCACAAAAAGAACTAAATTAGAAGTCAATGACAGGAAAATCCCTCAGTATTTTGAAACTAAATAGCACATTTATAAATAAGCCATACATCAAGAATAAATCAAAAGGATTTTAAAAGTAACTTTGAATTAAATAACATTTTTAAATATCAAATGCTTTCAAGCAATATTTAAGAGAAAATTTATAGCACTGAATCCCATTAATTGGAAAAGAACAAAGTTCTCAATTTAGTAGTCTCAGACAAAACAGAAAAAAAAAAAGAAAGTAGAAAACTAAACCCAAAGTAGAAGAAAAGAAATACTAAAAGTTAAAGAGAATTAAGTAGATAATATAAAACAGTAAAAAACTTCATAAAATGGAAAAAGCAAAAAACCATTATTAATAAATGCAACAATATAAATGAATCTCAAACCTGAGTAAAAAGCACTGGACAAAGCAAAGCACAAACTTCATGATTCCATTTATATAAAATTATGGAAAATGAAAACCACTCCATACTGACAAAAATCAAATCAGTGACTGGGGCTGAAGCAAGGAGAGCAAGGATAGAGAAAAGGATTACAAAGAGGCATAAGGAAGCTTCTGGGGATGACGAATCTGTTCATAGATTTATCATGGTGATGGTTTCATGGTCATATATATATGTTACAAGTCATCAATTGATGGCTTAAATATGGGCAGTTTATTGTATGTCAGTTATTTATTAGTAAAAATGTTATCCATGAACACAACTACATTGAAAATCAAATGACAGATGACATGTGTACAAGGTTATTGTGCGTAAGGAATAAAAACCATAATTCAATGTAATAAATGTCTAGAAAAAAGCGACTTGTTAAATTATGCTCCTCCCAACTCTGTGGACAGAAAACAAAAGTATTTTTATGCATGACTATGAAGCAGTCTCTATGATTGATTACCAGGAATACACACAAACACAGGTAGATAAATACAGCTCAGAACACAATGTGTAGACATTCAGAGAAGTATATATTTTTTGTTTCTTTTTTGGTATTAAAAAAAGAATTGGTATATATACACTATGATGTATAACACAGATAACTAATGAGAATGTAGTGTGTGGAAGGAACTCTCCTCAGTGATCTGTGGTTACCTAAATGAAAAGAAAATCCGAAAGAGAGGGGATATATGTATATGTACAGCTGATTCACTTTGCTGTGCAGCAAAAACTATCACAACATTGTAAAACAACTATACGCCAATAAAAATTAAGTTGAAAAAGGATGGACAAATAACACTGCCATACCTGGAAAGTATACACATCAAAGCAAAAGTATTAATTACCATTAGCAAGGTAACTGGTGTCTATAGACAGGAGAGTGAGAACAAGGATTTTTCTTTTTTTTTTTTCTTCTACAGTTGACCCCCGAACAATATTTCAGTAGCAAATGCTACATTACTACACAATTAGAGGTTAATTGAATTGAAGGATGGGAAGCCACAAAAAAGGAGAAACCACATATACAGAAGGCACCACAAATTATACAGAATATTCAACTGCACAGAGGGTGAATAACCCACATATTATTTGCAGGTCATTCAGTCTTAGATAATCTTGATCAAGAAACATTCTAATGCCTTACCTATTTAAACATGCTTTTTAAGAGTGCTGGTAATAAAGTACTTTTATTACAAAGAGGCATAAGGAAGCTTCTGGGGATGACGAATCTGTTCATAGATTTATCATGGTGATGGTTTCATGGTCATATATATATGTTACAAGTCATCAATTGATGGCTTAAATATGGGCAGTTTATTGTATGTCAGTTATTTATTAGTAAAAATGTTATCCATGAACACAACTACATTGAAAATCAAATGACAGATGACATGTGTACAAGGTTATTGTGCGTAAGGAATAAAAACCATAATTCAATGTAATAAATGTCTAAAAAAAAGCGACTTGTTAAATTATGCTCCTCCCAACTCTGTGGACAGAAAACAAAAGTATTTTTATGCATGACTATGAAGCAGTCTCTATGATTGATTACCAGGAATACACACAAACACAGGTAGATAAATACAGCTCAGAACACAATGTGTAGACATTCAGAGAAGTATATATTTTTTGTTTCTTTTTTGGTATTAAAAAAAGAATTGGTATATATACACTATGATGTATAACACAGATAACTAATGAGAATGTAGTGTGTGGAAGGAACTCTCCTCAGTGATCTGTGGTTACCTAAATGAAAAGAAAATCCGAAAGAGAGGGGATATATGTATATGTACAGCTGATTCACTTTGCTGTGCAGCAAAAACTATCACAACATTGTAAAACAACTATACGCCAATAAAAATTAAGTTGAAAAAGGATGGACAAATAACACTGCCATACCTGGAAAGTATACACATCAAAGCAAAAGTATTAATTACCATTAGCAAGGTAACTGGTGTCTATAGACAGGAGAGTGAGAACAAGGATTTTTCTTTTTTTTTTTTCTTCTACAGTTGACCCCCGAACAATATTTCAGTAGCAAATGCTACATTACTACACAATTAGAGGTTAATTGAATTGAAGGATGGGAAGCCACAAAAAAGGAGAAACCACATATACAGAAGGCACCACAAATTATACAGAATATTCAACTGCACAGAGGGTGAATAACCCACATATTATTTGCAGGTCATTCAGTCTTAGATAATCTTGATCAAGAAACATTCTAATGCCTTACCTATTTAAACATGCTTTTTAAGAGTGCTGGTAATAAAGTAGCATACTAATGAAAAATTAATCCAGATGTGGAATCAGACAGATAACTTGTACTATGTTACTTAAAACACATTTTCTTAAAAATGTACCACAGATAATGGTATATATTTGCCTTTACCAAGGAGATGTTTACTTGTATAATTTTCTTATTTCTACTTACAGCCTTTTCTTTTCCATCTTTAAAAGTTTTTGTACTGCAGTTTACTGTGCTGAACTCTTTTAGCTTTTGTCTGTAAAGCTTTTTATTTCTCCTCCTTCAAATCTGACATATAGACTTCCAGGTAGAATATTATTGCTTGTAGATATTTTTTATTTCATAATTTTGAGTATATCATGTCACCCCTTTCTGGCCTCAAAGTTTTGCTGAAAAGTTAGCTGATGGACTTATGGGAGTTTTCTTGAACAAAACTATCTTTTTCTGCCACTTTTACAGACTTCGCCCAGTGGCTCAGATGGTAAAGAATCTGCCTGCAATGAAGGAGACCCAAGTTGGATTCCTGGGTCGGGAAGATAAGGGAATGGCTACCCACTCCAGTATTCTTGCCTAGAGAATTCCATGGACAGAGGAGCCTGGTGGGCTATAGTCCATGTGGTTGCAAAAGAGTCAGCCATTTTTAAAGCTCTTTATCCTGAACTTCTGCCATTTCAGCTATCAAGTCTCTTGGTGTGAACCTCTTTGAGTTAATCTTGTTTGGGATTCTCTATGGTACTTGGACCTGGGTGTCTGTTTCCTTTCCCAGGTTAGTGGAGTTTTCAGTTTTTTTTTTTTTTCCTTCTGGGACCCTAGAATGTGAATTTTAATATCCTTAATGCTATCCCAGAGATCTCTTAAACTATCTTCATTTTTTCTCATTTCTTTTTTTTTCTGTTCAGCTTGATTGATTTCCACATCTCAGTCTTCCAGGTAGCTGATCCATTCCTCTGCATCCTCCAATCTACAGTTGATTTCTTTTTTTTATTTTTTTAATTTCAGTTAGTATATTCTTTAGCTTTGCTTATTCTTTATATTTCCTAAATCTTTGTAAAAATTCTCACCTTGTTCATCCGTTCTTATCCCAAGTTTATAAATCATCTTTATGATATTTACCTTGAACTATTTATTTATTAGACTGCTTATCTCTTCTTTGCTTAGTTCTCTTTCTGAGATTTTCTCTGATTCCTTTGTAACATATTCCTTTGCCTCCTCATTTTTTCTAATTCTCTGTTTAGCTCTCTATATTAGGTAGGTTGGTTATGTTTCCTAATCTTGGCAAAGTGGCATTATGTAGGAGACATCTTACAGGGACCAGCAGCAAATTCCCCTCTTGGGCTCCAGAGCAACAGGGGCTTCATGAGCCCTTATGATGTAGAGGTGACACCTACCATAGGCACACTGGTAGGCAAAGCTAGCTTCTGGCCTACTCAACTGCCAGGCCCTGCCTCATGCAATGATTGCTGGCCCACTGATGTATGGAACCTGGTACCAAAATGATTAATGAGTTTGACTGTTTAACTGGCTGTATGGTTAATGAGGTCCTGGGGCTGGTAGCAGCCCACTGGTGGGCTGGGCCAGGTTAAAGGGTGACTTGTGGTGGGTCCTAGACAATATGTTTTAGATATTATTATTGGATTCCTGGGTCGGGAAGATAAGGGAATGGCTACCCACTCCAGTACTTGCCTAGAGAATTCCATGGACAGAGGAGCCTGGTGGGCTATAGTCCATGTGGTTGCAAAAGAGTCAGCCATTTTTAAAGCTCTTTATCCTGAACTTCTGCCATTTCAGCTATCAAGTCTCTTGGTGTGAACCTCTTTGAGTTAATCTTGTTTGGGATTCTCTATGGTACTTGGACCTGGGTGTCTGTTTCCTTTCCCAGGTTAGTGGAGTTTTCAGTTTTTTTTTTTTTTCCTTCTGGGACCCTAGAATGTGAATTTTAATATCCTTAATGCTATCCCAGAGATCTCTTAAACTATCTTCATTTTTTCTCATTTCTTTTTTTTTCTGTTCAGCTTGATTGATTTCCACATCTCAGTCTTCCAGGTAGCTGATCCATTCCTCTGCATCCTCCAATCTACAGTTGATTTCTTTTTTTTATTTTTTTAATTTCAGTTAGTATATTCTTTAGCTTTGCTTATTCTTTATATTTCCTAAATCTTTGTAAAAATTCTCACCTTGTTCATCCGTTCTTATCCCAAGTTTATAAATCATCTTTATGATATTTACCTTGAACTATTTATTTATTAGACTGCTTATCTCTTCTTTGCTTAGTTCTCTTTCTGAGATTTTCTCTGATTCCTTTGTAACATATTCCTTTGCCTCCTCATTTTTTCTAATTCTCTGTTTAGCTCTCTATATTAGGTAGGTTGGTTATGTTTCCTAATCTTGGCAAAGTGGCATTATGTAGGAGACATCTTACAGGGACCAGCAGCAAATTCCCCTCTTGGGCTCCAGAGCAACAGGGGCTTCATGAGCCCTTATGATGTAGAGGTGACACCTACCATAGGCACACTGGTAGGCAAAGCTAGCTTCTGGCCTACTCAACTGCCAGGCCCTGCCTCATGCAATGATTGCTGGCCCACTGATGTATGGAACCTGGTACCAAAATGATTAATGAGTTTGACTGTTTAACTGGCTGTATGGTTAATGAGGTCCTGGGGCTGGTAGCAGCCCACTGGTGGGCTGGGCCAGGTTAAAGGGTGACTTGTGGTGGGTCCTAGACAATATGTTTTAGATATTATTATTGACATAATTTCAGTGAAACATGGGTGGTTATTAAAGAGGACTGTCTGATTTGGTGAACATTAATAATTTGCAAATGTCCCCAAATATTTCATGTTGATGAATTTTATTCTCATCTCTTTTTTTCACCTTAGACTGGTTTGTTAACTCTACAAATCAAGCTCAATATTTATAGAGGCACATTATTTATTTCAAGTAGATGATGCCTCAAAAGCAGGTGAGGGTTTTAGAAACCATTTGTCATCTTCCTTATTCTGAAGATAATACACAATATATTATTATTACTGATCTTGCAATCTATTATGGTAAACTTCAGCCCAGAGTATTCAAAACTCTGAAGAGTGAAATCTGAATAAGATTATACAGATATTCATCAAAAAATATAAGCAAATTTATGTATATAATATGTTACACACACACATACACACACACACAACCAAATTTAGAGTACTACTTCATACCATACACACTTTATTTGAATTCCCTTTTCTTTCTCAATATGTAACATACATATGAGAGTTCAAATTTATTCTACTCTTTCCAGGAAAAGTGAACTGACCTCTTATTTACAAAACAAAACCAAACAAACAAAAAACTAAGGGGCCTGGAGAGTAAACCAAAGTTACAGAGCAAGTGACAGGAAGAGGTGAAATCCCAGGTTTCTTGACACCAATTTTACTTTTTTTTTAGACTATATTATCTTCGTTTTCCCTCTTGACCCTGAACAAGTCAAGTGGAGACACTGAATTGCAGAATTTCAGAAAGACCCAAGTTTTGTTCTTTTCACTTCTGAAGAAGTACTTGTGATATATTTCTGTGCTTATGGGGGGGATGTTTTCCAAAAATGAGAGAAGAGGACAGATTCAAACCAATGTGACACCTACCATAGGCACACTGGTAGGCAAAGCTAGCTTCTGGCCTACTCAACTGCCAGGCCCTGCCTCATGCAATGATTGCTGGCCCACTGATGTATGGAACCTGGTACCAAAATGATTAATGAGTTTGACTGTTTAACTGGCTGTATGGTTAATGAGGTCCTGGGGCTGGTAGCAGCCCACTGGTGGGCTGGGCCAGGTTAAAGGGTGACTTGTGGTGGGTCCTAGACAATATGTTTTAGATATTATTATTGACATAATTTCAGTGAAACATGGGTGGTTATTAAAGAGGACTGTCTGATTTGGTGAACATTAATAATTTGCAAATGTCCCCAAATATTTCATGTTGATGAATTTTATTCTCATCTCTTTTTTTCACCTTAGACTGGTTTGTTAACTCTACAAATCAAGCTCAATATTTATAGAGGCACATTATTTATTTCAAGTAGATGATGCCTCAAAAGCAGGTGAGGGTTTTAGAAACCATTTGTCATCTTCCTTATTCTGAAGATAATACACAATATATTATTATTACTGATCTTGCAATCTATTATGGTAAACTTCAGCCCAGAGTATTCAAAACTCTGAAGAGTGAAATCTGAATAAGATTATACAGATATTCATCAAAAAATATAAGCAAATTTATGTATATAATATGTTACACACACACATACACACACACACAACCAAATTTAGAGTACTACTTCATACCATACACACTTTATTTGAATTCCCTTTTCTTTCTCAATATGTAACATACATATGAGAGTTCAAATTTATTCTACTCTTTCCAGGAAAAGTGAACTGACCTCTTATTTACAAAACAAAACCAAACAAACAAAAAACTAAGGGGCCTGGAGAGTAAACCAAAGTTACAGAGCAAGTGACAGGAAGAGGTGAAATCCCAGGTTTCTTGACACCAATTTTACTTTTTTTTTAGACTATATTATCTTCGTTTTCCCTCTTGACCCTGAACAAGTCAAGTGGAGACACTGAATTGCAGAATTTCAGAAAGACCCAAGTTTTTGTTCTTTTCACTTCTGAAGAAGTACTTGTGATATATTTCTGTGCTTATGAGGGATGTACCAATCTTTCTAATCTTTTGAAGCAAGTTGTTTATGACAAGAACAGAAGAAAGTGAGAGAAGAGGACAGATTCAAACCAATGTCACATTTATCGCCTATAGCTCTGTTACATTGTATGTTATTTTTTGTACATTACAGTATATTACAATGTAATCCTCAGTGCTAATTTATCAATGAAAGAAGCTCATGCATCAAGTTTGTGGATCTAGGTCATTACTTGGTTACTTTATGTTTGATTCCTGTGTTGTATATTACAAGGATTAATTGTGAAGCCTTGAAGGTAAATTTCATCTCCTCAAAAGACATTGGCTAAAACATGGATGGACCTAGACAGTGTCATACTGAGTGAAGTTAAGTCAGACACAGAAGGAGAAATATCATAAGATAATCCTCATATGTGGAATCAAAAAGAAATGATACAAATGAACTTACTAAAAAAAAAAAACAGAAAGACGCTCACAGACTTAGAAAACAAACTTATGCTTTCCTGGGGGGAAGGGATAGTTAGAGACTTTGGGAAGGTCATGTACACACTGCTATGTTAAAATGGATAACCAACAATGACCTATTGTATTAGCACATGTAAATCTGATCAATGTTATGTGCCAGCATTGATGCGAGAGGAGTTTGGGGGAGAATGTACATGTATGGTTGAGTGCCTTCACTCTTCTCCTAAAAGCACCACAACATTATTAATTGACTATACTCCAATATAAAATAAAACGTTTAAAATTACCATAAAAAGACATTGGCTGAAAGGCTCCCTCTCTTAGTACTCAGCATGCCAAGACCAAGTGTAAATGAAGTGTTTAACAAGCACCTCTGACAATAGTATGAAAATTGGTACACCCCTGACTTGGCACAGTGCTTTTATAAGAAGAGATTCTTGGCTTAATTTATAGCTTCTCTAAAATAAATTAAAATAGCTGAACTTTATCAATATTGAGCCCTTAAAGTCTCAGAGACTGTGCAAACTGTTTTGCATGCATTCTTTTATTTAATCCTCAAAACAATGCTCTGAGGTGGACAGTATTTTCAGCCCCATTTATGGATGAAGTTATCAGACACAGAGCAGTAGATTAATTTTCTCAAGGTCACACAGTTAGTATGTGAGCAATTCCATGATTTATACCAAAGTACTCTAATTTTCCAGAACTCTGCTCTTTCTCCTTGTCTAAGGATTAGAGATCAATGTGCTTCTCCTGAACAATGATTATTTATATCTAATAGACACACAGACACTAGGATCTGTGAGATTTACCAGGACCTCATTTTAACCCATGGATGTTACAAAGCTTACTTGCCTACAGTTCTAATTTGAGATCACTGTGCTAGTTATTTATTTGCTTCACTTTCTAGATTTCTCCTTTTTTTCTTCCTTATCCAACTCTCATTGATGCTTTCTTGCTATATTTTCTGCATTCCCTGCTGACTGCCTTATATCCCTTCTGTAGTAAATAAATGCATACATAAATATACACCAAAGCATTTGTTTCAGTAAGAGGATGGAGGGCAGTGACTTATGAGTCATAAACGTGAAATTAGCAAGTAATTACTTCATTATGTTCTCGTCATTCCCTTTAATTAAAACTTCATTATCTATAAAAATGTCTGTAAAATGATCACCAACTTATCATAAATTAAGGATTTAAATCTCTGAATTTTGAATAAAGATTCTATAGCAATATAAATGGGGCTTCCCAGGTGGTGCTAGTGGTAAAGAACTTTCCTGCCAGTGTAGGAGACAAAAGAGGTATAGGTTTGATCCCTAAATCAGGAAGATCCCTTGGAGGAGGAAATGGCAACCCACTCTAGTATCCTTGCCTAGAGAATCTCATGAACAGAGGGGCCTGGCAGGCTACATACAGTCCATATGGTCACAAAAAGTTGGATATAACTAAGCAATTTAGCATGCGTGCAGCAATACAAATAAATCAATCTGTCATTTAGCAAAGTCAATAAGGCAACCAGAATCAACCCTGAAAAAAGCAAGTATCTCCAGAAAACTTCTTGACCTACTTGACATGTGAGCTATCTCTTAAAAGTAAAGAGCTGGCTCACCCAGACCACATATGAATAGTTTAGAATTGTTAATTTGGTCAAGTACCAGATTCAAATAGCATTCTGTCTCATTTTTCACTTTATACTTTATCTTATAATGGATCGCCATGTTGTTGTTGTTCAATTGCTCAGTCATGTCTGACTCCTTGCAACCCCATGGACTGTAGCATGCCAGGCTTCCCTTTCCCATAGCATCTCCCAGAGCTTGTCCAAGTTCATGTCCATTGAAAGGGTGATATCCAACCATCTCATTCTCTGTTGCCCTCTTCTCCACCTGCTTTAAATCTTTCCCAGCATCAGGGTCCTTTCCAATGAGTTGATTTTTCATATCAGGTGGCCAAAATATTGGAGCTTAAGTTTCAGGATCAGTCTTTCCAATGAATATTAAGGGTTGATTTCCTTTAGGATGGAATGCTTTGATCTCCTTGCTATCCAAAGGACTTTCAAGTGTCTTCTCCAGATCCACAGTTCAAAAGTATCAGTTCTTCAGTGCTCAATCTTCTTTATTGTCCGACTCTCAAATCTGTGCATTACTACTGGAAAAACTATAGCTTTGACTATATGGATCTTTCTCAGTAAATTGATCTCCATTTCACATGCTACAGCTAAATACTACACAATTCTTTTCCCTCCTCTTTACTCGAATAAGCCAACCACAAATCTGAAATTTAGATTTTATTAGAACTTTATAATAATGCAGTGTTATCGCTATATTTTATGAAAGAAGGGACTGAGTCACAGGGTAGTTAAATAATTGCCTAAGATCACACTGCTAGTTAGACTCACTACAGGGACTATAATTCAGGCACCTGAACTTGAATTCTTTGCTATTTCTAGCAAAGCCACTCTTTGTATTCCCTTGAAAAAGGGTTATTTTACCAAGTATAAATTAAAACTACATAATTTAGCAGCTTGCTAATCTAACCAATTCATAGTTCTATGTCTTTAAAACTGTTTTCTAAAAGAGAAAGAACAGAACTTTCTAGAAAATTCCTTGTACATGCTTGAAATTTCATCTAATATGAAAGGGTTGAGGTTCAAAGTAACTACAGTCAGATACAAAAGTCCTCAGCCCCTCAGCAGTTTGAATTGCCTGTCACATGATGGTCATCCTGTTCTTCATAATACAGTGAAACAAATTCACTGTGACTGCCATTTCTCCATATGAAAACAATTGCCTTATGCTATGGACTGAGTGGTTTTGTATACCCATCTCCACTGAAATACACAAGTTAAAGCCTCACTTCCTACTGTGATAAATGGAGGTATGTGATGGGGTATGTAGGTGGGGCTTTGGAGTGATAAATAATGAAGGTGAAGCTCTCATGAAGTCTATTAGTGTCCTTTAAAAAAAAGACATGACAGAGATGAACTCTCTCTCAACCATTTGAGTTTATAGCAAGAAACTGATCATCTGAAGGGCCTTCACCCAACACTGGATATGCTGGCACTTTGACCTTGGATTTTCCACCCTCTGGAACTGTGAGACATAAATATTTGTTGTTTAATTCACAGAGTCTACAGTATTCTCATACAGCAGCCTGAACTAAGACATTTAAAAAATTAATTTATTTAGATTACGAGAGGAAATAGAGTTATTTCAGGAAGCCATTAGTTGACTGGGATATCAAATTAATAGTAATGTCTTTAAATGACTTCTGGAAGGAAATCTTGTTGAGAAAAGTTGTTTTCTTCTTGTTGAATGAACGAATAAACAAACTGGGATGAGGGTCAAAGGTAGAAACGATGTTAACTATTTAGATTGATGGAAGTTTTTGGGGTTGTTGCTTTTTCGCTATATTTTATGAAAGAAGGGACTGAGTCACAGGGTAGTTAAATAATTGCCTAAGATCACACTGCTAGTTAGACTCACTACAGGGACTATAATTCAGGCACCTGAACTTGAATTCTTTGCTATTTCTAGCAAAGCCACTCTTTGTATTCCCTTGAAAAAGGGTTATTTTACCAAGTATAAATTAAAACTACATAATTTAGCAGCTTGCTAATCTAACCAATTCATAGTTCTATGTCTTTAAAACTTTTTTCTAAAAGAGAAAGAACAGAACTTTCTAGAAAATTCCTTGTACATGCTTGAAATTTCATCTAATATGAAAGGGTTGAGGTTCAAAGTAACTACAGTCAGATACAAAAGTCCTCAGCCCCTCAGCAGTTTGAATTGCCTGTCACATGATGGTCATCCTGTTCTTCATAATACAGTGAAACAAATTCACTGTGACTGCCATTTTCTCCATATGAAAACAATTGCCTTATGCTATGGACTGAGTGGTTTTGTATACCCATCTCCACTGAAATACACAAGTTAAAGCCTCACTTCCTACTGTGATAAATGGAGGTATGTGATGGGGTATGTAGGTGGGGCTTTGGAGTGATAAATAATGAAGGTGAAGCTCTCATGAAGTCTATTAGTGTCCTTTAAAAAAAAGACATGACAGAGATGAACTCTCTCTCAACCATTTGAGTTTATAGCAAGAAACTGATCATCTGAAGGGCCTTCACCCAACACTGGATATGCTGGCACTTTGACCTTGGATTTTCCACCCTCTGGAACTGTGAGACATAAATATTTGTTGTTTAATTCACAGAGTCTACAGTATTCTCATACAGCAGCCTGAACTAAGACATTTAAAAAATTAATTTATTTAGATTACGAGAGGAAATAGAGTTATTTCAGGAAGCCATTAGTTGACTGGGATATCAAATTAATAGTAATGTCTTTAAATGACTTCTGGAAGGAAATCTTGTTGAGAAAAGTTGTTTTCTTCTTGTTGAATGAACGAATAAACAAACTGGGATGAGGGTCAAAGGTAGAAACGATGTTAACTATTTAGATTGATGGAAGTTTGGTTGTTGCTTTCAGTGAAAACAGTCAATTCTAGATATATTTTCTTAACAGAAAGGATTTTGTTTTACAAAGTACTTTCTAAAGATCAAGAGACTGTTTTTAAAATTACAATTCAATGGGTAGAAAATATCAAGGTTTAACAAGAAGGATTTGCTATCAAAAGAAGCTGAGGATGCTGAACATAATAGAACACGGGCACTTAATATGGTGGGTTTCCCAGGTGACTCGGTGGTCAAGAACCAGCCTGCCAATACAGGAGATGTGGGTTTGATCCCTCTGTTGTGAAGATCCCCTGGAGAAGGAAATGGAGACCAACCCCAGTATTCTTGCCTGTGAAATCCCATGAAGAGCAGAGTCTTGCAGGATACAGCCCAAAAAGAATCAGATACAATTTAGCAGCTAAACAACTTAATATGGCACAATGCTTTCACCTTTATTAGTAGCCTTTTTCAGTAGGCCCATGGTGATTTCTTTAAAATGCTTGTATAATTCCTTTGTAATTAAACTGTTGATTTTCTGGTTCAGAGAAATTAGATGCTCTTAGTCATCATTTAAAACCCTTGAATCACTGAAAACAAGCATACAATGAAGATTTATGAACAGAAAGTCAGCTCTATGTAGAGTTTAATGAGAGAAGGCACATTAAGAGAGATGCAGCTGCTACTGCTATTTCAGTGCAACCTGCTCTGTCCATGTTTAAAACAAGTAAACAGATATCTCCAGCTCACTGATGGGTGACAAAGTGCATGGAGAGAAAATGAAGTTGTCAGAGTCACCTATGATTTGTGTTTCTGAAATCTAAGGATAAAGACAGTCCTCTGTATTAAAGTGTAAAAGTGAGAAGACTTGGTTTGACATCTTTACCCTGACTTACCCACACTAGACGTAGAGAACATGTTTGACGTTTCACTTATAGTCTTTTTTTATAAAATGTATTTCCTTAAATAAAATTTCATTTCCTTCTGAAAAATAATTTTAACTTATTCAACTGTCCATTTCTCATTTAACTCTATAAAATTAAAACACCAAAAGGTGCAATGCTGCTTCTGACCAAGGGATTAGCATTACCCTGAACATAAAATTCTTTACAAAATGGGCAAAAAAAAATCTAAAGTGAAATCAAGGTAAAGAGCTGAAAAATAATGAACAGAGTTATTATACAGAAAAGCTTCACACACTCTAATATGTGTGCAATTATAGTCACTGGGAGGCAAGAAGGAAAAGGGAGAATGTTTTTTAAAAACTTGAAAAGATAACAAAGTTTTCCAAATTTAATGAAACCCACAGATATAAACCCACAGTAGTAAGAAGGTTGGAAAAAAAAATAAAAAACAACTATAGCAAGGGACATCATGATCAAAAATTTGAAAAACATGTAATAAAATCTTAAAAATACAGGAAAATGCCACAACATATACAGAGAAACAAAGATTTAAAAAAGCAAAGTTGATTTACAATCAGTTAAAGAGTATGGTTCTAACATAAATGGAGACCAACCCCAGTATTCTTGCCTGTGAAATCCCATGAAGAGCAGAGTCTTGCAGGATACAGCCCAAAAAGAATCAGATACAATTTAGCAGCTAAACAACTTAATATGGCACAATGCTTTCACCTTTATTAGTAGCCTTTTTCAGTAGGCCCATGGTGATTTCTTTAAAATGCTTGTATAATTCCTTTGTAATTAAACTGTTGATTTTCTGGTTCAGAGAAATTAGATGCTCTTAGTCATCATTTAAAACCCTTGAATCACTGAAAACAAGCATACAATGAAGATTTATGAACAGAAAGTCAGCTCTATGTAGAGTTTAATGAGAGAAGGCACATTAAGAGAGATGCAGCTGCTACTGCTATTTCAGTGCAACCTGCTCTGTCCATGTTTAAAACAAGTAAACAGATATCTCCAGCTCACTGATGGGTGACAAAGTGCATGGAGAGAAAATGAAGTTGTCAGAGTCACCTATGATTTGTGTTTCTGAAATCTAAGGATAAAGACAGTCCTCTGTATTAAAGTGTAAAAGTGAGAAGACTTGGTTTGACATCTTTACCCTGACTTACCCACACTAGACGTAGAGAACATGTTTGACGTTTCACTTATAGTCTTTTTTTATAAAATGTATTTCCTTAAATAAAATTTCATTTCCTTCTGAAAAATAATTTTAACTTATTCAACTGTCCATTTCTCATTTAACTCTATAAAATTAAAACACCAAAAGGTGCAATGCTGCTTCTGACCAAGGGATTAGCATTACCCTGAACATAAAATTCTTTACAAAATGGGCAAAAAAAAATCTAAAGTGAAATCAAGGTAAAGAGCTGAAAAATAATGAACAGAGTTATTATACAGAAAAGCTTCACACACTCTAATATGTGTGCAATTATAGTCACTGGGAGGCAAGAAGGAAAAGGGAGAATGTTTTTTAAAAACTTGAAAAGATAACAAAGTTTTCCAAATTTAATGAAACCCACAGATATAAACCCACAGTAGTAAGAAGGTTGGAAAAAAAAATAAAAAACAACTATAGCAAGGGACATCATGATCAAAAATTTGAAAAACATGTAATAAAATCTTAAAAATACAGGAAAATGCCACAACATATACAGAGAAACAAAGATTTAAAAAAGCAAAGTTGATTTACAATCAGTTAAAGAGTATGGTTCTAACATAAAGGGAGATATATAGACCAATGGAACTGAATTGAAAGTCCAGAAATAATCCCATGCACACCGTCTACTAAGGTATCTAGACTATGTAATGGGGAAAGGACAATCTTTTCAACTAATGGTGCTGAGAAAACTAGACAGACAAATACAAAATAATGAAATTGGACTCTGATTTTATACCACAAAAATCAAATCAAAATGGATTTAAGGCTTAAACATAAAACCTAAAACTATAAAACTTTTAGCTTAAGTCATAGAGGACTTCAAGACATTGGTCTAGGCAGTGATTTCTTGAATACAAAGCCAAAAGCATGGGCCATGAAAACAAAAATAAATGAGTAGGACACTTTCAAAGCAAAGCAAACAAAAAAAATGGAAAACAATAAAACTTCTACATAACAAAGCAAAGTATCTGCTGAGTGAAAAGGCAAGCTACAGAATGGGAGAAAATATTTGCAAACCTCAAGGCTGGTAAGAGGTTAATTTTCAGAGCATACAGATGCAGGCCTACTTCAATAGCAAAACAATAGTTTCCACAGATGGTTCTCCAAAGAAGGCATGCAAATGCCCACAAGTATATTAGAAGAAGCTGAATACCATTATTCATCAAGGAAATAAAATTCAAAACCATGATGAACTATAACCTCATAGCTGTTAAGATGGTTATTATCAAAAACAAAAAATACAAGATTTGACGAGAATGTGAAAAAACTGGAACCCTTGTACAATGCTGGTGGGAATGTAAGACTGTATAGGTGCTATGAAAAACAGTGTGACGTCTTCTCAAAAAATTAAAAACTTATGCATATGATCTAGTAGTTCCATTTCAGAGTATACATCGAAAAGTACTGAAATCAGGATCTTATAAAGATGTTCACTTTTATATGTCAAAAGAGATAGCATATGGAAACTAAATGTCAATTAATAGATAAGTAGATAGTGAAAATTTGATGTATTACTGAGTATTTAAAAAGGAAATCCTTCCTTCTTTAACATGGATATAACAACATGGATTAACTTTGAGGATATTATTCTAAGTGAAAACGAGCAAGTCACAGAAAAGGACAAATACAGCATGATTCCATTTACATGAGGTACCAAAAATGGTCAAACTCATAGAAGCAGAGAGCAGAATAATACTTTCTAGGGGCTGGAGGGAGGAAGAAATTAAGGTTGCTGCTCAACAAATAGAACATTTAAGTTTTACAAGATGATTAAGTTCTAGAGATTGTTTTAAAACCTTGTATCTGTAATTAACAATACTGTATTATACACTTAACATTTTGTCAAGAGGGTAGATCTCATAGTAACTATTCTTACAACATACAAGATTTTTTTTTCAGATATGTGGGAGCTGTAAGAATTATTCATGAACTGCAGACCTGCACCTAAAGGTAAGAGCAGGAGGCAATGAAACAAGCAAACAAAAAAAAGAAATACAATAGAAAAAAAATCAGTGAAATTAAATACTGACAATCTTAAAAGGATCAGTAAAATTGGGAAAAAAAAAAAAAAAAACTCTAGCCAGGTTGAACAAAAATTTAAAAGACAGAGATTATTAATATCAACCATGGGTGAGTGATATTACAGTGTTATTTAAGATTTTAAAAGACAAATTGAAATAATGAATAAAACATGCCAATAAACCCTACAATCTTGATGACACAGGAAAAATTCTCTGGAGATAAAGACTAAGCTTACTCATGAAGAAACAGATACCCTGAACACCTCTATGTTTTAAATAAATTAAATTTAAAATCCTTCCAATAAAAGAAACTCCAGGCTCAGAAGGCTTCCTTGTTGAATTCTAAGCAGGATATAAGGAAGAAATAGTGCCAACTGTACCCAAGCTTGTACAAAAATGTGAAGAGGATGGGGTACTCCCCAAGTCTTTTATGAGGATGGAATTTCCCTGATACCCAAACCAGACAAAGATATAACAAGATAACAAAGCTAAAGAGAGTGCTCCTAGATGCAAAAATAGATCCTTAACAAACTTTAAGTGATTTGAACAAAACATATGCACAAAGGACAATACATTGTGGTCTAGTGGGACATCTTCAAGGTATGAAAACAGGTTTGTCATCCGAAAATAATACAACTTCATCACCATTTTAACAGTTTTAAAAGATGCACATGATCACCTCAAAATTTAAAAAAAAAAAACACATTTGAGAAAAATCTAATATCTCATCTATGCAAAATATCTCAAATTTGGAGTATAAATAAATATTCTCAGCCTAATAAAAGACACCTATTAAAACCCAGTTAATAATTTATTTAGTGATAAAAAAATGAAGGTTCCTATCCCAAGATCAAGAGATAAATACTTTGTGCATGTGTGCATAGTTGCTCAGTCGTGTCCAACTCTTTGAGGCCATTTGGGCTGTAGCAGGCTCCTCCATCCATGGGACTTTTCAGTCAAGGAAACTGGAGTGCGTTGCCATTTTCCTCCTCCAGGGGATCTTCCTGATCCAGGAACTGAACCTAAGTCTCCTACATTGCAGCAGATTCTTTACCCGCTGAGTCATAAACATTTTTTAAAAATATATATTTATTTATTTATTTGGGGGGGGGGGCGAGCAGGTTGGGAGGGGTGGGGGTGGGCAGGCCACTTCTATTGGTCCTTCATATGTCTATTTTCATCCATCTTTGTTCTTTGGCTCTTGTGGGCCTCCCATCGTGGTGGCCTCTGTTATCGCAGAGCACTGACTCTGGGCGCATGTGCTCCAGAGCTCCGGCTCGGTAATTGGACACATTGGTCCAGCCACTCCGCGGCACGTGGGATCTTCCCAGGCCAGGGATCAAACTGGCGCCCCTTGCACTGCAAGGTGGTGTCCTTCCCTGGACCACCAGGGAAGCCCCATAAACATTTTCATGGGGGAAAATGTGGAAGAAATTAGGAAAGGTTCTCAAAACTTCAGTCTAAAGGCTAACAGACCGCAAAGCAGCCATCCTAATGACTTATAGGTCCTAGGCAATTACAAGGTTCTGCATAGAATATTTGGTTAGGAGAAACTTTGAATTGGGTCATAGTTTGTTTTTGTTTTGTTTTGTTTTAAGCATAGGCTTAAGCATTTTTGTAATAAAATGTGAAATTCAGTTTGATATTTTCTTTAAGAAATGCAGCCTTCCTTCCTCAGGGAAAACAACCATGGAATAGCCTAATCCTGGTAGTAAAGGGTGAAAGGGTTTTCTGGAACTTTATTGAACATAAAATTCTCACATAAAAGAAATCCTTGGTTTTAAACTTAGCCAACATTTGAGATTACCACAGCATAACTAGATATTCCTCCTGGAGTCTTTAGAAGAAGCTGTTGGTACACTCTTGATACTTTAATGTGGTAGGGGACAGAGTGGCTGCTGAGAGCCCAAGAGAGACCTGTGTGGAGATATTCACTTGACTAGAGCTGAGTTACTCAGTCCAGGGGCACTTTGGAGCTGATGAAAAGCCAGTAAGGAAGAAACTTGGGAAATAATACCATAGTTTCACTCTTCTCTCTTCTTCTAGTTTTCAAATGATGACTCTCCCTGGAAAAGCATAGTTAAGAAGCCAGAGGACAAGATGCAGGTTATCGAAATCAGCATCTTCACAACACAGAAAAGGGCAGGAAAGGATGGTGAGTGGATCTGGAGGATCAAACAGAAGCGATCCAGTATACTCTACCCCTTTTGTCCTATTGGTAGTTCTTTCTCTTTTCTTGCTCAGGTAAAATATGAGATTGGGCAGAGGCCCCAGAATATCAATAGAGGCATGCTCTCACCTAAAATTTCTTGTGGGCCTCCCATCGCGGTGGCCTCTGTTATCGCAGAGCACTGACTCTGGGCGCATGTGCTCCAGAGCTCCGGCTCGGTAATTGGACACATTGGTCCAGCCACTCCGCGGCACGTGGGATCTTCCCAGGCCAGGGATCAAACTGGCGCCCCTTGCACTGCAAGGTGGTGTCCTTCCCTGGACCACCAGGGAAGCCCCATAAACATTTTCATGGGGGAAAATGTGGAAGAAATTAGGAAAGGTTCTCAAAACTTCAGTCTAAAGGCTAACAGACCGCAAAGCAGCCATCCTAATGACTTATAGGTCCTAGGCAATTACAAGGTTCTGCATAGAATATTTGGTTAGGAGAAACTTTGAATTGGGTCATAGTTTGTTTTTGTTTTGTTTTGTTTTAAGCATAGGCTTAAGCATTTTTGTAATAAAATGTGAAATTCAGTTTGATATTTTCTTTAAGAAATGCAGCCTTCCTTCCTCAGGGAAAACAACCATGGAATAGCCTAATCCTGGTAGTAAAGGGTGAAAGGGTTTTCTGGAACTTTATTGAACATAAAATTCTCACATAAAAGAAATCCTTGGTTTTAAACTTAGCCAACATTTGAGATTACCACAGCATAACTAGATATTCCTCCTGGAGTCTTTAGAAGAAGCTGTTGGTACACTCTTGATACTTTAATGTGGTAGGGGACAGAGTGGCTGCTGAGAGCCCAAGAGAGACCTGTGTGGAGATATTCACTTGACTAGAGCTGAGTTACTCAGTCCAGGGGCACTTTGGAGCTGATGAAAAGCCAGTAAGGAAGAAACTTGGGAAATAATACCATAGTTTCACTCTTCTCTCTTCTTCTAGTTTTCAAATGATGACTCTCCCTGGAAAAGCATAGTTAAGAAGCCAGAGGACAAGATGCAGGTTATCGAAATCAGCATCTTCACAACACAGAAAAGGGCAGGAAAGGATGGTGAGTGGATCTGGAGGATCAAACAGAAGCGATCCAGTATACTCTACCCCTTTTGTCCTATTGGTAGTTCTTTCTCTTTTCTTGCTCAGGTAAAATATGAGATTGGGCAGAGGCCCCAGAATATCAATAGAGGCATGCTCTCACCTAAAATTTCAAATATTAGTCACTGTCAGTGCTCTTCAAAGAAAGTGGGGTTGGAGAAATGATGAAAAGCAAATGACATGAAATGTTATGGCTTCTGTCTCTTCTACATCTGGTTCCAAACCAGATAACCAGATAACCAGAGCTGCCTTCTCCACTATCCTTTCTTTGCCTCCCTTAGCCTCTGCCATAAATTTGGTTGAATGGGATCCCATACTTGGTAACATGATCCAAAATTTTATTCCTCTAGTGTCTAAGTCCATCAGCCAACAGAGTTTCTTAAGCAAGCACTAAGATATAGTCCTCCCTGCCCTTGAAATTTAGTGACAACTCATTGTTCCTTAGTAATAAAGTCCAATAATTCCAGTCAATAAAGTAAAGCCTTTCTCTGCCTATTGTCAGGAGGGCATTAAAATGACCAGGGTTAGCTTCCAGTTTAGAAGAACAATGACTGTTTCCTATATACTTTGAACACATTCCGCTGTTGTGCACTAGGACCTCTGAAAACACTGAGAGTAAAAGAATGAAAAACATTGGTAAAATAAAAGGTGGGGCACTCTAGTCTATCCTTTTTAGTTCGAGAACATCTGCATTCTGACTATGAGAAATGATAGCATATATCCATTAGTTTAAAGTATGTATTGCCTTCCATAAAACAAGATGCATAATATAGCTTTAAACCAGCCATTTCAAGTTCATCAAGCCAGCTGAATCTAAGTACTGAAGCATGTTGGAAAAGCAGTGATTTATAGGGTAATGAACCATTGACATATTTCCCTTTGTTGCAAAATGTGACCCTTGGAAGCAATGTTTTTTGGGAAAGATGGCAATAAACACTTTATTCTGTTCATAAAGGAAAATCCTCATGAATCCAAATTTGAATAAAGAGCTCTATGAACAGCTACTATGGGACTCTGAGCCACGTGTTCACTGGTTTGCTTATGCTTTCTGGGTATGCTAAAACCCAATCTCATAATGCCACTTACATTTTGAACTAAAATCCTATTGTGTAGGCCCAATGTCATGGTTCATTTGTTCAAAAAACACCCAGCTTTTGATGGGCATTTGGGGTCACATAGCTACTTGGTGCCTTATAGTCAAGAATTCAAGTCTCCTGATTCAGGCCTAATAGCAAGTCAGGAACCACTTGGCAAATGGAGGCTAGTTGTTAAAAAAAAAAAAAAAAAAAAAAACCTCATGTACTTGCTACAAACTCTGCAGAGACCTGAGACTTGCTACAGGCTCTAAATAGCATATTTACATCATACTCTTCCAATAACAATGACCTACATAGCCCAAGTCAGTGAACCACTTGGCAAGATTTAGGCTAGTTGCTTGAAAAAATTTTATTCCTCTAGTGTCTAAGTCCATCAGCCAACAGAGTTTCTTAAGCAAGCACTAAGATATAGTCCTCCCTGCCCTTGAAATTTAGTGACAACTCATTGTTCCTTAGTAATAAAGTCCAATAATTCCAGTCAATAAAGTAAAGCCTTTCTCTGCCTATTGTCAGGAGGGCATTAAAATGACCAGGGTTAGCTTCCAGTTTAGAAGAACAATGACTGTTTCCTATATACTTTGAACACATTCCGCTGTTGTGCACTAGGACCTCTGAAAACACTGAGAGTAAAAGAATGAAAAACATTGGTAAAATAAAAGGTGGGGCACTCTAGTCTATCCTTTTTAGTTCGAGAACATCTGCATTCTGACTATGAGAAATGATAGCATATATCCATTAGTTTAAAGTATGTATTGCCTTCCATAAAACAAGATGCATAATATAGCTTTAAACCAGCCATTTCAAGTTCATCAAGCCAGCTGAATCTAAGTACTGAAGCATGTTGGAAAAGCAGTGATTTATAGGGTAATGAACCATTGACATATTTCCCTTTGTTGCAAAATGTGACCCTTGGAAGCAATGTTTTTTGGGAAAGATGGCAATAAACACTTTATTCTGTTCATAAAGGAAAATCCTCATGAATCCAAATTTGAATAAAGAGCTCTATGAACAGCTACTATGGGACTCTGAGCCACGTGTTCACTGGTTTGCTTATGCTTTCTGGGTATGCTAAAACCCAATCTCATAATGCCACTTACATTTTGAACTAAAATCCTATTGTGTAGGCCCAATGTCATGGTTCATTTGTTCAAAAAACACCCAGCTTTTGATGGGCATTTGGGGTCACATAGCTACTTGGTGCCTTATAGTCAAGAATTCAAGTCTCCTGATTCAGGCCTAATAGCAAGTCAGGAACCACTTGGCAAATGGAGGCTAGTTGTTGAAAAAAAAAAAAAAAAAAAAAAAAACCTCATGTACTTGCTACAAACTCTGCAGAGACCTGAGACTTGCTACAGGCTCTAAATAGCATATTTACATCATACTCTTCCAATAACAATGACTCTACTGAGTCATGAAACCTAAGTAGTCAAAAGAACTTGTGTCCAACCTAGACTTGCTGCAAAAGACCTTTCTTAGGCCAGGCCGCGCATTCAAACACTGTTCATGTATCTTCAAAAATCCAGACGTGCACCAATGATTGTTCTTATTTCTTTTAATATATGGTACCAGATGCAAAGATCGGTTCTTTCTTTTAGCAAGGATGTCCTGACACCGTAGGAAATTCAAGGGTCTTGTCTTTTCTGTAAGTTTATCTCCCGTACACTTGCAAGTATATGTATTAAAAAGAATGCTTTCTTTACCAGGATCATTTAATACAATGTTTTAATGTAACAAATGAACCAAGTGTCCCATGAGAAATCAAGATGATTAAGAACCCTCTCTAAGGTATCTTAAATAAAAGTTGGAGAAGTGACCTATTTCAAAGACAGTAAAGATACGCTTCTGTCCCTGAAGTTTTTTTTTTTTTTTTACTACTAGGTTGCACATGTGTGCTAAGTTGCTCCAGTTGTGTTTGACTCTGTGCAACCCTATGGATTGCAGTCTGCCAGGCTACTCTGTCCATGGGATTCTCCAGGCAAGAATACTGGAGTGGGTTGCCATGCCCTCTGCCAGGGGATCTTCATGAACCAGGCATTGACAACAACAACAAAAATTAATTCCAATTTACAACTTGAGCTGTTTCAAGATGTTCTGATAAATACATCACATCAGGAACCGCCTAATTATATTTGTGAAAATATATTATTCTTTCCAACTCATCTGAGATTTGCACTGATCAAACAGCTGACTTAAATGGCAATGTGGTGGGAGCCACCATCCTTACATCCTTCAAAACCATACAGATAGAACTAGAACTAACTTCTAGAATTCCTCCAGGGATGTATTAGTGGTTGTGGAAGTTCTCTAACTTTATTATTGGTTAGTGGAAGTTCTGAGTGGAGGTGGTTCCAAAGGCTTCCTCTTGGCCTTCTCTATGATCTTTGCCTTTTCATTGGCCCGGAAAACACTCAAACAGAGAAAAGACTGTTGTTATACCCTCTACTATACATCAAGAGACTAGAGAGAAATCAAAGGACATGTCCCGTATTCCAATGGCTTTTTGCTTTAATCACACAGAACTACCCTCACGATGGGCTGCAGGAAATTTTCACAGAATATGACTATGGCAATATTTCAGGGTTCTTTCTTTTAAATTCAT
This sequence comes from Tragulus kanchil, assembly GCA_022376925.1. NCBI lineage: Eukaryota > Metazoa > Chordata > Mammalia > Artiodactyla > Tragulidae > Tragulus > Tragulus kanchil. The sequence goes on along the minus strand of JAIOJX010000023.1, from coordinate 104,910,713 downwards.
TTGTTCTTAATTAAAGGATAATTTCTTTAAAATACTCTCAGTTTCTGCCATACATCAACATGGATCAGCCGCAAGTATACCTATGGCCACTCCCTCTTAAGTCTCCCACCCACCTCCCACTCCATCCCACCTCTCTACATTGTCACAGAGACCTGATTTGAGTTCCCTGAGTCATACGTCAAATTTCCACTGGATATCTAATTCACATATGGCAGTGTATATGGTTCCATGTTACTCTTTCCATTCATCCCAGCTCTCTCCTTCCCACCATGCATGCTATGTCCATAAGTCTGTTCTCTATGTCTCTATCTCCATTGCTGCATCCAAATAGGTTCAGTAGTACTGTGTTTCTAGATTCCATATACAGGCATTAATGTGTGATATTTGTTTTCCTCTTTCTGACTTACTTCACTCTGTATAATAGGCTCTAGGTTCATCAACCTCATTAGTACTGACTCAAAATTTCTTTTCACAGCTGAGTAATATTCCATTATATTTATCCATTCATCTGTTGATGAACATCTAGAGGGTTTCTGTGTCCTAGCTCTTGTAACGTTTTCAATTATGATTTCCTCAGAGTATATTCCCAGTAGTGGATCAAACATCACATCAGGAACCGCCTAATTATATTTGTGAAAATATATTATTCTTTCCAACTCATCTGAGATTTGCACTGATCAAACAGCTGACTTAAATGGCAATGTGGTGGGAGCCACCATCCTTACATCCTTCAAAACCATACAGATAGAACTAGAACTAACTTCTAGAATTCCTCCAGGGATGTATTAGTGGTTGTGGAAGTTCTCTAACTTTATTATTGGTTAGTGGAAGTTCTGAGTGGAGGTGGTTCCAAAGGCTTCCTCTTGGCCTTCTCTATGATCTTTGCCTTTTCATTGGCCCGGAAAACACTCAAACAGAGAAAAGACTGTTGTTATACCCTCTACTATACATCAAGAGACTAGAGAGAAATCAAAGGACATGTCCCGTATTCCAATGGCTTTTTGCTTTAATCACACAGAACTACCCTCACGATGGGCTGCAGGAAATTTTCACAGAATATGACTATGGCAATATTTCAGGGTTCTTTCTTTTAAATTCATTTGTTCTTAATTAAAGGATAATTTCTTTAAAATACTCTCAGTTTCTGCCATACATCAACATGGATCAGCCGCAAGTATACCTATGGCCACTCCCTCTTAAGTCTCCCACCCACCTCCCACTCCATCCCACCTCTCTACATTGTCACAGAGACCTGATTTGAGTTCCCTGAGTCATACGTCAAATTTCCACTGGATATCTAATTCACATATGGCAGTGTATATGGTTCCATGTTACTCTTTCCATTCATCCCAGCTCTCTCCTTCCCACCATGCATGCTATGTCCATAAGTCTGTTCTCTATGTCTCTATCTCCATTGCTGCATCCAAATAGGTTCAGTAGTACTGTGTTTCTAGATTCCATATACAGGCATTAATGTGTGATATTTGTTTTCCTCTTTCTGACTTACTTCACTCTGTATAATAGGCTCTAGGTTCATCAACCTCATTAGTACTGACTCAAAATTTCTTTTCACAGCTGAGTAATATTCCATTATATTTATCCATTCATCTGTTGATGAACATCTAGAGGGTTTCTGTGTCCTAGCTCTTGTAACGTTTTCAATTATGATTTCCTCAGAGTATATTCCCAGTAGTGGGATATTAAATTATATAGTAGTTTTATTCATAGTTTTCCAAGGAACTTCCATACTGTCTTCCATAGTGGCTCACATGACCCAGTTTAAAGGAGTCAAGGCCTGTATACCAGCTTATGTCTGGAAATTATCTTAATAGTCAGGGTTTTCCTCAAATATGTCAAGCACAGTATGCTATAAGCTTTCCCTTTTTTACCCCTAAGGAATCCACATTAAATTAAAGATGTTTACCTCTTGCTGTGGGTCAATTCCTCTGCCCTTAGGCTGTACTGAACATATCATATCACTGATAATAAAAAGTTGGTGCTAGCCTCTACCTCCCTGAGATCCATTAATCCCAAAGGGTTGAAAAACTCATTTATATTACAGAATCACCCACCATCATCTCGAGCCTACAGACTACATGCCACTTGGGAGATTCTCAAGGATGCTGATGCCCTGTCATCAGCACTTACATTTATGTTGAGTGAAGGGAATTTCCTTCAGAGCCTTCCAACCTGGCACAGCATTAGGGAAAAGCAGAGGATAATAGATTCAACATTCCCATTTCCCAGAACATTCAGATTCTTTCCTCTGTGTTCTACCAGAGAGGTTACAGCATTTCAACCACACTGACAGTAGGCTACTTCCAAGTTCAACCTTCAATCTTTTTCAAACTAGCAGATGCTGTCACCACTACGAGGTACTGTGGACAACATACGAGATCTCACTATTTAAAACTGGAGAAGGAGCAATGGGATGGAAACACCTAGCATGGATACCCAATTCTATGATTAGGCAGCTCCCAATAACATGGAGCAGCACTAGTAATTGTATTTTTAATGTCATGAAGCTGATTATACTAGGTTACTCACCTAGAACCACACATCCTGCAGTGTGAAGTCAAGTGGGCTTTAGGACCACTACTAAGAGCAAATCTAGTAGAGGTGATTGAATTCCAGCTGAACTACTTCAAATCCTGAAAAATAATGCTGTTACAGTGTTATACTAAATACGTAGCAAATTTGGAAGACTCAGCAGTGGCCACAGGACTGGAAAAAGTCAGTTTTCATTCTAATCCCAAAGAAGGGCAATGCCAAATAACATTCAAACTAATGTTCATTTCACATGCTAGCAAGATAATGCTCAAAATCCTTTAAGCTAGGATTCAACAGCTTGAACTGAGTTTGTACATGAACTGAGAACTTCCAGATGTACAAGCTGGATTGAGAAAAGGCAGAGGAACCAGAGATCAAATGGCCAACATGTATGTATCCTTGAAAACAAGGGAATTCCAGAAAAACATCTACTTCTGATTCATGTTGACTGTACTAAAGGCTTGACTGTATGAATCACAGCAAACTGTGGAAATTTTGAAATTGATGGGAATTCTAGACAACCTTACCTAGAACTCACCTAGAGTGAACCTTACCTGCCTCCTGAGAAACCTGTATGCAGGACAAGAAGGAGCAGTTAGAACTGGACATGGAACAACTGACTGACTCAAAATTGGGAAAGGAGTATGCCAAGGCTGTATATTGTACATAACCCTACTTATTTAACTTATACACAGAGTACATCATGCAAAATGCCAGAGTAGATGAATCATAAGTTAGAATCAAGATCACCAGGAGAAATATCAGCAACCTCAGATATGCAGATGATACCACTCTAATGGCAGAAAGCAAAGAAAAATTAAAGAGCCTCTTGATGAACATGAAGGAAAAGAGTAAAATTGCTTGCTTAAAACTGAACATTCAGAAAACTAAGATTGTGGCATCCAGTCACATCACTTCATGACAAACAGATGGGGGCAAAGTAGAAACAGTGAAAGATTTTATTTTCTTGGGCTCCAACATCAGTGCAGATAGTGACTACAGTCATGAGATTGAAAGGTGCTTGCTCCTTGGAAGGAAAGCAATGACAAACATAGACATCATATTAAAAAACAGAGGCATCACTTTGCTGACAAAGGTCTGTATTTTCAAAGCTATGGTTTTTCCAGTAGTCATATACAGATGTGAGAACTGGACCATAAAGAAGGCTGAGTGCCAAAGAATTGATGCTTTCAAACTGTGGTGCCTGAGAAGACGCTTGAGAGTCCCTTGGACTGCAAAGAGATCAAAGCAGTCAATCCTGAAGGAAATCAACCCTGAATATTCACTGGAGGGTCCGATGCTGCAACTGAAGCTCCAATACCTTGGCCACCTTATTGGAAGAGCTGACTCATTGGAAAAGACCCTGATGCTGGGAAAGATTAAGGGCAGGAGGAGAAGGGGGTGACAGAGGCTGAGATGGTTGGATAGCTTCATCGATTCAAAGGACATGAGTTTGAGCAAACTCTGGGAGATGATGAAGGACATGGAAGTCTGGTGTGCTGTAGCTCACAATTTTTGGGCATGTCTTAGGGACTGAATGACAACAAAGCTCCTTATACTATAATGATTTTGGCACCATTTTATCTGCATAAGATGAGATAACTTCTAAATCTTTGGCAGTTATCACTTGGGGCTTCTCCTCTTTGTCTAAACAACAACAACAAAATATATCAAATCCTTTAGTAATCACTTCTTTGTTGTGTGAAACTATTGGTTATTTACTGTTTTCCCTGATTTTACTGAGTCTAGACTTCTTAGCAAAGTCTATGCTTTTCTGTTTTTGTCACTTTTTACAGGAGTGTCCCCATGAGTCTACTAATGACTTTTATGAATTCACTCCTCTCTGCATTTATTTGTCTTGCATTTTTCTCTCCAAATACATGGATGGAAGAGGTTATAGCTTTAAAAGTTTCATTTTCTCCTGAGGTGACTTTCACAGAAAGCATTTTCACTTAATAAGGAAGGAAAGGAAAGCAAGGATGTGAATATGTTTGAACAATGTGGATATATAGGGAAGAAAATCAAGGCATATGGCATTGTACCCTACAGTCTCTTACTAGGGCTGTTATAGAACTTCAGTGCTTTGGCTGGTCTGGTTGGTGTATTTGTTATAGTAGGTCTTTTATTCAGAAAGTGAAACAATTTTGTAAGCCTTCATATTGAAGATTCAGAGAATAAAGGATAGCTGTAATTAGCAGACTCCAAGACAAAAATCTTTGAACTCTACTGTTAGAATTAACACACAACTACTTATAGTCCCATTTGATCCTCTAGGCTCTTTAACAAGGGATCTCATCCCTATTCACTTCTCTCTCTTCCCATTCCACAACTAACAAAAATTATTTTAAAACATGTCAGAACATCAAATTCATTCAATCATATCTGAGGCATGAAAATAAGCTTAACTTCTAAAAGTGAATACAAGACAAGTAATTTTAAAACAGCACATTTTTCCATATATGTATTTAACTCTTTGCTTGTCTATATATATAAGGCTGAGAAAATTCAGGAATTCCCTTATCCAATCAAAATCACAAAAGCTTCTGAGCAGAAGCAGGATTTAAATATAAACTAGTTAAAAGAGCAAAATCTAACTCATTGTGTAAAAACTGAATTCATATTGACTACTAACAAAGAGAAGATAGTATGACATTTTAGAACTGGGGAGGTTCAGAAGAAAAATATACAAATATTTATTTACCCTATCTAAATAACAGAGTAACTAGAAACAAGAATATTCTAATCCTTAAATATCTAAGGTCTCCTCTGAGACAGCAAAATATTCATAGTTTTCTTTTTTCTTTCTTTTTTTTTTTTTATGAGCCATGGAAAGAGGCCCTTGAGAACTGCTCTGATTTTCTTGATAGAAAGCAATCTTCTAAGTAATCTTCTGATCGCTGAGCCCTGACTCTAGGAATGTTCTCTAAATCTCCCATCATTGCACCTGACTGGATTCTTCTTAGAATTACATGAGATAGTACAGAAAAGTCCCTTCTGTGAGGCACCTGGCCCTCACAGCTATAATTAGGAATACTTTAATCCAGAGCATTGGCAAATCTGGCAGCAAGACAGTTTTATCCCAGATAAGGTAAAAAGGTGGCACAATTGAAACCTCAACTGGATTTATTCAATAGAATTCTATCCTATGAAGTTAAATAAAAAAGAATGGAAGATCTTTACTCCTTTTTGTCTAAAATTAGGTCTACAGGTAGAGACTACAGGATAGGCTGATATATACAATCTCCATCTTTTATTCTTAGCCATGAGAAAGCAATGCTACTTTGGGAACCAAAAGTATATGAACAATAAAAGGTTCCTATTGTTGAGAGCCTATGTAACTATCATTCCCCTTTACCCACCTTCCTCCCTATTTAAGGATCTCTGAATCATTCATGGAAGCAGGTGTAGATCCTTTAGATTGAGAGAAAGTATATCCCTTTACTGGTTCTAGTAAATAAATCAAGATTAGTCTAAGCCAACCATAATAATAGCAGTCCTCTTTTCCATGTATTTTTCCCAGCCTCTCTTGACAGTATGTGTAACCATGGATCTTAGATTTCAGGTAAAATGACATAAAAGGAAGTTCTACTGGGAAAACTTGTGGAGAGATTATCTCTGCAGATAAATAGCCAAAACTTTCTGAAAGAAGAGCCATTTTCCCTAGATCATTCTTTTTAGCTTAAGATAGTATGACATTTAAAAAAGAACTTTTGGAGCAAAATCTAACTCATTGTGTAAACTGAATTCATATTGACTACTAACAAAGAGAAGATAGTATGACATTTTAGAACTGGGGAGGTTCAGAAGAAAATATACAAATATTTATTTACCCTATCTAAATAACAGAGTAACTAGAAACAAGAATATTCTAATCCTTAAATATCTAAGGTCTCCTCTGAGACAGCAAAATATTCATAGTTTTCTTTTTTCTTTCTTTTTTTTTTTTTATGAGCCATGGAAAGAGGCCCTTGAGAACTGCTCTGATTTTCTTGATAGAAAGCAATCTTCTAAGTAATCTTCTGATCGCTGAGCCCTGACTCTAGGAATGTTCTCTAAATCTCCCATCATTGCACCTGACTGGATTCTTCTTAGAATTACATGAGATAGTACAGAAAAGTCCCTTCTGTGAGGCACCTGGCCCTCACAGCTATAATTAGGAATACTTTAATCCAGAGCATTGGCAAATCTGGCAGCAAGACAGTTTTATCCCAGATAAGGTAAAAAGGTGGCACAATTGAAACCTCAACTGGATTTATTCAATAGAATTCTATCCTATGAAGTTAAATAAAAAAGAATGGAAGATCTTTACTCCTTTTTGTCTAAAATTAGGTCTACAGGTAGAGACTACAGGATAGGCTGATATATACAATCTCCATCTTTTATTCTTAGCCATGAGAAAGCAATGCTACTTTGGGAACCAAAAGTATATGAACAATAAAAGGTTCCTATTGTTGAGAGCCTATGTAACTATCATTCCCCTTTACCCACCTTCCTCCCTATTTAAGGATCTCTGAATCATTCATGGAAGCAGGTGTAGATCCTTTAGATTGAGAGAAAGTATATCCCTTTACTGGTTCTAGTAAATAAATCAAGATTAGTCTAAGCCAACCATAATAATAGCAGTCCTCTTTTCCATGTATTTTTCCCAGCCTCTCTTGACAGTATGTGTAACCATGGATCTTAGATTTCAGGTAAAATGACATAAAAGGAAGTTCTACTGGGAAAACTTGTGGAGAGATTATCTCTGCAGATAAATAGCCAAAACTTTCTGAAAGAAGAGCCATTTTCCCTAGATCATTCTTTTTAGCTTAAGATGTTGGGGTGAAGGAGTGATACCTGGAGCTATGACAACAATCTTGCAACAATGAGGCAATAAAGCACAAAAATGAAAAGCCAATACTTTGAGTACTGTAGAGCATAAACACGGAAATCCTGCATTTTTGACATCATTGAACCTCTGAAATATGCATGATGTGAGCAAACTCTAGAAGATAGTGAAGGACAGGGAAGCCTGGTATGCTGCAGTTCATGGAATCACAGTCAAACATAACTTAGCATCAGAACAACAACGAGACTTCCTTTACAATTTTAAGTATCCTTAGAAGTAAGACATTTGCCAGATTTCTACTTATTCGAGCCAAATTAGCCCCAATACACTCAACTTCAAGCAGAGAGCAGGAGGAAATGTAGACGATAGCGAAATATTTGGACACCGCATTTGAAAAGGTATATGGAATCCTCTGACAGGTCTTCTGTTTTCTTACTGTATAAACGTGTCTCGTTTTCATTCAAACAACTTAAATCGCATTCTTAGCCAAAGACGAGTAGCATCTCAAAGATCTGTGACTCCTAGAATAAAGAGGTTTCATGCTTGATCTTAATGTAATGTGGTTTTATGTTTGACCTGGTGGCTGTGATGGTTATGAATCCGCCTGCAGTGCAGGAGATGTCGGTTCCATCCATGGATGGGGAAGAACCCCTGGAGAAGGGAATGGTAACCCACTCTAGTATTCTTGCCTGGAGAATTCCACAGACAGAGGAGCCATGTGAGTTGCAGTCCATGAGGTCACAAAGAGTTGGACACGACTGAGTGACTAACGTATTCCATTAGCATAAACGGTTACATTCTTTGCTGACATGGTTTTATTAACACAAGCTCTAACTCTAGCTACCATAAAAAGACATTTTAATCTTATATTCCTTAATCTAAGTCTCTATTCTGCCCTATAAACTCAGTATAGGCGGAGAGAACAGTAATTTTAATTTAGACATCTTAACAAAGTCTTGTGGTTGATTTTATCGACAGTCATTTTGTTCGTTTCGAACGCCACTGCTCCTACATTTCAAATCCAACACCTGCTTCTAAAAAATAATTCATTAGCATAATAGTATTGGTTAAAACTGTATATTAGATTTATTTTCAAAGTAAATGTTTCTGTTTTTTGCTAGCTGAATCACATATCATTGATTTCATGTAATTAAAAACTCAATTAACACAAATAAAGTCAACGTGTCTGTCAATATTCTTGCTAGAGGTGACTTTGTATGTTTGTGATTCTTTCCGATCTTCCCTACTTATGTGTTTACAAAAGCTTTAGCTAAAGATACAGTAATGTTATATATTCATAAACATGTATACATATATAGTTTTATGTATTTTCTATTAACACAGGGTTTCTACTACATGGATCATTCTTTTTCTCCAGCTTACATGTCTCTTCTTTAACCTAGTCTCCTGCATTGCTTGCAGATTCTTTACCATCTGAGCCACAGCACATAAAAAAATAAATCTCATCCAGATTTAAAACATTGAGGAAATATACATAACAAAAGTATGAGACTACAGCTGTATCAACAGGCATCATTCACATATACCCAGCACAGAGTTGACCTGACTTACATTTAGAACAGTGTCCTCTCCTGAAATTCTATGAAATCTACATTGGAATCTCTAACACAATCACATAATACTCTGATTATGTGCAAATTTAATAATCCCATTATATAGATTTCTGAAGCCTAATGCATTATAGCCTTGCTTCAAAAACATGGTTATGAGCATAATACATTATACTCATATTTTTGTAACCATAGCTAGTTATGACAGAGGAGAGGTCATATATTCCACTGAAAAAAATAAATTTTGTAATAAAATTATTTTGTTAAATTTCCAGAGTCAAGAAATAAAATAGTAATTGAATTTTTTAAATGAAAGAGTTGGCTTCATGCCATATTAGATGACTGTAAGTTTTGTACAATGCAATTTATATAATTACTGGCACTGGCTTCACTGAATATGGTCAACAGAAAGTGGATATGTTACTGGAACACAGAAACTAGAACAGGTTTTAACAGCTACCATAAAGACATTTTAATCTTATATTCCTTAATCTAAGTCTCTATTCTGCCCTATAAACTCAGTATAGGCGGAGAGAACAGTAATTTTAATTTAGACATCTTAACAAAGTCTTGTGGTTGATTTTATCGACAGTCATTTTGTTCGTTTCGAACGCCACTGCTCCTACATTTCAAATCCAACACCTGCTTCTAAAAAATAATTCATTAGCATAATAGTATTGGTTAAAACTGTATATTAGATTTATTTTCAAAGTAAATGTTTCTGTTTTTAGCTAGCTGAATCACATATCATTGATTTCATGTAATTAAAAACTCAATTAACACAAATAAAGTCAACGTGTCTGTCAATATTCTTGCTAGAGGTGACTTTGTATGTTTGTGATTCTTTCCGATCTTCCCTACTTATGTGTTTACAAAAGCTTTAGCTAAAGATACAGTAATGTTATATATTCATAAACATGTATACATATATAGTTTTATGTATTTTCTATTAACACAGGGTTTCTACTACATGGATCATTCTTTTTCTCCAGCTTACATGTCTCTTCTTTAACCTAGTCTCCTGCATTGCTTGCAGATTCTTTACCATCTGAGCCACAGCACATAAAAAAATAAATCTCATCCAGATTTAAAACATTGAGGAAATATACATAACAAAAGTATGAGACTACAGCTGTATCAACAGGCATCATTCACATATACCCAGCACAGAGTTGACCTGACTTACATTTAGAACAGTGTCCTCTCCTGAAATTCTATGAAATCTACATTGGAATCTCTAACACAATCACATAATACTCTGATTATGTGCAAATTTAATAATCCCATTATATAGATTTCTGAAGCCTAATGCATTATAGCCTTGCTTCAAAAACATGGTTATGAGCATAATACATTATACTCATATTTTTGTAACCATAGCTAGTTATGACAGAGGAGAGGTCATATATTCCACTGAAAAAAATAAATTTTGTAATAAAATTATTTTGTTAAATTTCCAGAGTCAAGAAATAAAATAGTAATTGAATTTTTTAAATGAAAGAGTTGGCTTCATGCCATATTAGATGACTGTAAGTTTTGTACAATGCAATTTATATAATTACTGGCACTGGCTTCACTGAATATGGTCAACAGAAAGTGGATATGTTACTGGAACACAGAAACTAGAACAGGTTAAAAATATTGTGACAGGTTTTCATATAATGACTTCATGTCCTGTAAAAAGCATTAATTTTCAAGAGAGTACTTATGGCTTGCCTTTTATGTACCATTATGTCTAATTTGCTTTATGCTCTAGAAGTGAAAATTATCTTTTCTTTCCTCCAATTTATATGGCAAACATCAATGAATACGTAAGTAAAAAAATAAAATTCCTTGGTTTAATTTGACCATTCTCTGCTTTGCCATAAAAGTACATACTTCATTTTGAACTCAGTGGGTAGAAATAATAACTGGTCTTCTGATCACTTCACTCATTCAGCTCCTTCCAAAATATGACTTTTGGTAAAAATTACCATTCTTATTCCAGGAAGGCTTAAAAGGATCAATGTATCTGGGAGAAGCAGAAGCAATAGTAATATTTAAAAACTAATGATTTGATGGGACCTCAGCCTTAGTTCATCTTTTCTCATGAGAAAGAGGCAGGAATCCTGGATTAATAGGAAACTGTAACAAGTTATGCCTACTAAAATTATGTCTGAAAAATTCTTGTTCATATATTAAAACAATTCTGCCTATATTTATTCATTTTTGTAAATTAAGCAAGTTCAGATTCATTATTGTGAGAAAGCTGAAGGAATTTGGGGTGTCATAAGTTTGAAAAGTTTTAAATATTTGCTGTAAGTTTCCTTTCATACCTCATGAATATGTTAAACGTTTGTGAAATGTAAGATTAATACCTTCATTATCAATACCGATTATAAATTTTCACAAACTAGTTTTCACATATTTACCAACCTAGGGAACCTAGTTTCTTCTTTGGGAAATGAAACAAAAGGACTTAAACCTAGGTAAGAGTATTCACACCCTGAAAACCAGGAGCTGCGACATATCCCTCTGGCATGGTGCTAGGGTCTATGCAGGAGGCATGAGATACAATGTGATGTATGACAATGTAATGTGATGTATCAAGATGGCGATATCTGATTTAATACCTTCAAGTTTCTGGGAGAGGGAAGATGAGCCTTATGAATGAAGAATATAAAGTATGAAATCCAAAACTGAATCCATCCTTGAGCTGGAACAGAACTGTTAGGGGCAAGATACTCCCTGCCCATTATTTCTCTCTCAAATAAATCAGTTCATTATCCTTGATTCAGATCCTTTTATGTGTATTCTGAGACAGTGCCTTTTAAATGTAATTCCCAGATGAGTGACAGGTCAAGACAAAACTTTCACCATTTCTTGGCAATTTAAAAGAAGAAAAAATATGAATTTTCAAAAAACTATACTTACTTGGGTTACATAAAAGCCCTCTTATTCCTAGGCAACATTTTTTCATTTATAAATATTGGTGATATGAATAATGGTATCATGGAAGCCCCTAGTCCTTATTTGAGATAGATAAAGGCAGTTAAGGGTTTTTCACCCTGTGAAAGATAACTATCTGGGGAATACTAACTTAAGTGAAGATTAGATCAGTGACTTTGGGAAGCTGAAGTAGGATTGGTAGATGTTGTTGTGAAAAAAAAAAAAGTTGTTATTTTTGCTTTCTGTAGTAGAGGAAACAATAAACCTGTCCATTATACAAGTTCAGGTGAGATCAGTCCTTTAGGCAGAAAGAAAGTGATAAGAAATGAAACTTTAGATCTATGCAAAAGAATTAAAAGCACTCGAAGTAATAATTACATGAACAAGTATAAAGCTTTTTCTTTCTGGGCAGTAACACAAATCTCAATACATTTTAAATAGTTCAAATTAAATGATATTCTCAACAGAAGGAATAGACAAGCAATTAACTAGGATAAATTCAGCAAATCTCATATTAGCAAAAAGGACTTGTATCCAGAATTACAAAGAATTCTCAAAAGTCTAAACTAAGAAAGCAACCACTAACAAATGGGCACCAGTTTTGACTAGATATGTCACTAAAGAATAAATATAGATGACAAATAAGCACATGAAATGATGTTCATCATTGTTAGTTATCATCAGAGAGATGCAAATTTAAATGATAAAAACAGCACCATATCACTGCATATCCCTTAGAGAACACAAATTTAAATGTTTGACCATATTAAGTATTGGCAATGAGTGGAAACATCAGCAGACTTATGTTCTGCTTGTAGAGATACAAAACAGTACAACCCTTTGGAACACAGTTTGTCAGTTTCTTAAAAAGTTATACACACCACGATCATATGACCAGGTTCAATTTTTAATTTCTGTGCAAGAGAAATGAAAGGATATGTCCATATAAATATTTGTACATGAAGGTTCACTGCCGCTATATTTGTACTAACAACCAAAACTTGGAAGCAACCCAAATGTGCATTGGCAGATGAATAAATAAACAAATATATAATGGCTCTTTTCAATTTCTAGAGGCCACTCAGTTCCTCAGCTCAAGTCCCTTTATGATGTCTCTCTGACCTGTCCCTCTTTTATCACATCTCCTTTGACTTGATTAGTCTGTCTTCTAATATAGAACCTGTGTCCATCCATAAAATCCAGAATAAGTTTCCCATCAAAAATCTTAATTACATCTGAAAAGTTCCTTCAAATAGAAAAGATAATACATTCACAGGTGTTGGGGATTAGAATGTGAACTCTTTTGGGGGGCATTATTCTGTCTACAACAGGATCCAACTAAGGTAACACCCTCACTTTTCAGGTGAAAAGAAAGGACAGAGACTTTTGTGACTCATAAATGTCATCAGAGCAAATTAATGATGGCACCTAGAATGTAACCAGGTTGTGTAACTCGGAAATTGTTTCCACGACCTGTCCAATCAAGTCGGGAGATCAGTCCTTTAGGCAGAAAGAAAGTGATAAGAAATGAAACTTTAGATCTATGCAAAAGAATTAAAAGCACTCAAGTAATAATTACATGAACAAGTATAAAGCTTTTTCTTTCTGGGCAGTAACACAAATCTCAATACATTTTAAATAGTTCAAATTAAATGATATTCTCAACAGAAGGAATAGACAAGCAATTAACTAGGATAAATTCAGCAAATCTCATATTAGCAAAAAGGACTTGTATCCAGAATTACAAAGAATTCTCAAAAGTCTAAACTAAGAAAGCAACCACTAACAAATGGGCACCAGTTTTGACTAGATATGTCACTAAAGAATAAATATAGATGACAAATAAGCACATGAAATGATGTTCATCATTGTTAGTTATCATCAGAGAGATGCAAATTTAAATGATAAAAACAGCACCATATCACTGCATATCCCTTAGAGAACACAAATTTAAATGTTTGACCATATTAAGTATTGGCAATGAGTGGAAACATCAGCAGACTTATGTTCTGCTTGTAGAGATACAAAACAGTACAACCCTTTGGAACACAGTTTGTCAGTTTCTTAAAAAGTTATACACACCACGATCATATGACCAGGTTCAATTTTTAATTTCTGTGCAAGAGAAATGAAAGGATATGTCCATATAAATATTTGTACATGAAGGTTCACTGCCGCTATATTTGTACTAACAACCAAAACTTGGAAGCAACCCAAATGTGCATTGGCAGATGAATAAATAAACAAATATATAATGGCTCTTTTCAATTTCTAGAGGCCACTCAGTTCCTCAGCTCAAGTCCCTTTATGATGTCTCTCTGACCTGTCCCTCTTTTATCACATCTCCTTTGACTTGATTAGTCTGTCTTCTAATATAGAACCTGTGTCCATCCATAAAATCCAGAATAAGTTTCCCATCAAAAATCTTAATTACATCTGAAAAGTTCCTTCAAATAGAAAAGATAATACATTCACAGGTGTTGGGGATTAGAATGTGAACTCTTTTGGGGGGCATTATTCTGTCTACAACAGGATCCAACTAAGGTAACACCCTCACTTTTCAGGTGAAAAGAAAGGACAGAGACTTTTGTGACTCATAAATGTCATCAGAGCAAATTAATGATGGCACCTAGAATGTAACCAGGTTGTGTAACTCTCAGGGAAATTGTTTCCACGACCTAAACAATTCTAGAAAAATATGTCTTATAATATTTTCCCAGAACATTAGAGATACCTTTTATGTAATATAATGCCCACTCAACAATAATGACTGTTACACTTTCCCCTTAACAGAGTTTTATATATGTCTAAGCAAATACATGACTTCCTTGGTAGCTCAGCTGGTAAAGAATCCACCTACAGTGCACAAGACCCTAGTTTGATTCCTGGGTCAGGAAGATCCCCTGGAGAGGGGATAGGCTACCCACTGCAGTATTCTTGGGCTTCCCTGGTGGCTCAGATGATTAAAAAAAAAAAAAAAAATCTGCCTGTAATGAGGGAGAGCTGGGTTGGATCCCTGGTTGGGAAGATGCCCTGAAGAAGGGAACAGCTACCTACTCCAGTATTCTTGCCTAGAGAATTCCATTGCTTATCCATTGTGTTGCAAAGAGTCAGACACAACTAAGTGTGTAAATCCACATATTCTCTACAAAAAATATAGCATGATAAATCCAAGCAATTTTTTACTCTGTACAAGGATTTGCATTATTTAGATAATATTTTTAAATAAAAATACTTCAGTGGAATACACAATATTCCAGGTCAACTTACTTTCTCCCAACCTAACTTCTGTCCATTGACAGTCATTTACGAATGAGTAAACAGTTTCAGAAATTCCAAGAAACTTGACATTGATTCCTCAGCTAGTCTGTGACATGAGAGCTTAAACTCAGGATTTCTGATTGATAAACCATCTATGACAGGGTGAAAAAAAGTTATGCAGCAAGTATTAAATTATTTTCTTACTTCTTCACTCTGTTGCTCTATAAATTCACCCTTATTTAAGGAAATACATTAAAAACATGTATAATACCTCATGGGCTTTCCTGGTGTCAGCGGTAAAGAATTTGCCTGACAATTCAGGATACTCAGAAGATGTGGATTCAATCCCTGGATCAAAAGATACACTGGAGGAGAAAATGGCAACCCAAGCCCCTATTCTTGCCTGGAGAATTCCATGGACAGAGGAGCCTGGTGGGCTACAATCCATGGGGACACAAAGAGTGGGACACTGAGTGACTAACACACAGAGATAAAAGAGAGTTAGCAAATAACCGAATAAACCAGAAGGGGCTTTGCACAGATCCTATGCAATAATATGTCATTAACTGAGGATGAGATAAACAAACCCTCCCTGTTTGAGTTCTCCCTATTTAAGAAATCCTTGTCTCCAAAAGGCACATTCATGCACATGGTGTATGTGTGCATATTTAAAATGGCTGTTTGTGTTCTTTATCTTGGAAGCCTATTTATTCATATTTATTAGTCCTGTGATCAGTAACTATTTTATGTTTTATAATAGTGTTCAATGTTATTTGCTAGGCTAGGGATTTCTAGGACCACATCTTGATCATCTATAAGCGTTGATAATAATCTTGTCACGTCCTGTCTCCTATGTGTGTGGGTTCTTCCTATTTCTTTCTCTTCTCTAATTGAAATGGCTAGTATATCTGGAGCAATGTTAAATAATCAATGACTGTGCCTCCCATCCCTTTTTCCTGACTTTTATGAGAATGCTTATAGTGCTTAATAATTAAGAAGGATGCTTAATATTGTTTTTTAAATATTCAGCATTACACTTAATTATGAAGCAAGAGAAATATTCCTACAGTCAGGTCAAGGGAGTGTTTTATTAAGATACATTTCCTGTTTTGTCAACAAGGCATGGGAGTTATATTTTATCATACATTGCCTTCACATCTCTGGAATTATCAATAATTGTGAGGCTTTTCTGCTTTGGTTCTTCTTAAAAGTGACAGCTTCTTTTGTTTACTTTATGGGTTAGAAAATGAACAGTATATTTTATAATATGAAACGCAAGCAATCTAATTCTATTCTCAGGTGAATGTGTTGGAGCTCGGTGGGGGGACATTACCATGTGAATATGCAAGTTTACTTAGAAAGAGATGATCAATAAATTTTGGGTGCCCTTTGATATGTGATATTCTCAATTCTTCCATAAACCAAGCTTAAACCTCAGTCAATTCTCCTTGTGGTGCCCATTATTGTGAGGCTTACTTGCCTGGAATACAGTTCTGTTTCCATGAGGTTGGCAGCATGCATTCCTGTTCCTTCAGGGGGAGCAATTTCCATGTCCCTATTTTGCCCTAATTATGATGTATGATATATGACATATGATATTTGTTTACACTGTAAATTTTCTGCAGTGCCTCCACTGAAATTTTCTTTTAGTAAAAGATAATTGTTAAAAGTCAATGAGATTAAACAAACCCTCCCTGTTTGAGTTCTCCCTATTTAAGAAATCCTTGTCTCCAAAAGGCACATTCATGCACATGGTGTATGTGTGCATATTTAAAATGGCTGTTTGTGTTCTTTATCTTGGAAGCCTATTTATTCATATTTATTAGTCCTGTGATCAGTAACTATTTTATGTTTTATAATAGTGTTCAATGTTATTTGCTAGGCTAGGGATTTCTAGGACCACATCTTGATCATCTATAAGCGTTGATAATAATCTTGTCACGTCCTGTCTCCTATGTGTGTGGGTTCTTCCTATTTCTTTCTCTTCTCTAATTGAAATGGCTAGTATATCTGGAGCAATGTTAAATAATCAATGACTGTGCCTCCCATCCCTTTTTCCTGACTTTTATGAGAATGCTTATAGTGCTTAATAATTAAGAAGGATGCTTAATATTGTTTTTTAAATATTCAGCATTACACTTAATTATGAAGCAAGAGAAATATTCCTACAGTCAGGTCAAGGGAGTGTTTTATTAAGATACATTTCCTGTTTTGTCAACAAGGCATGGGAGTTATATTTTATCATACATTGCCTTCACATCTCTGGAATTATCAATAATTGTGAGGCTTTTCTGCTTTGGTTCTTCTTAAAAGTGACAGCTTCTTTTGTTTACTTTATGGGTTAGAAAATGAACAGTATATTTTATAATATGAAACGCAAGCAATCTAATTCTATTCTCAGGTGAATGTGTTGGAGCTCGGTGGGGGGACATTACCATGTGAATATGCAAGTTTACTTAGAAAGAGATGATCAATAAATTTTGGGTGCCCTTTGATATGTGATATTCTCAATTCTTCCATAAACCAAGCTTAAACCTCAGTCAATTCTCCTTGTGGTGCCCATTATTGTGAGGCTTACTTGCCTGGAATACAGTTCTGTTTCCATGAGGTTGGCAGCATGCATTCCTGTTCCTTCAGGGGGAGCAATTTCCATGTCCCTATTTTGCCCTAATTATGATGTATGATATATGACATATGATATTTGTTTACACTGTAAATTTTCTGCAGTGCCTCCATGATTTATTCTGAATTTGATGTTCTGAAACAATTACTTTGGTATGAAACCTATAAGTTTTATGAAGGCAGGGCAGAGATAGCATCTGCTGGATCTCCAGGGCCTTCCCAGCATCATGCTTGGTACAGAGAAGAGGCTCAAGAAATATTTGAGTATTTTTGTTTTTGTCTTGAAACGTGAGTTTTCTTACAAAAGTCCTGTTTTGTTTTTTTTCATTACAGAGGTTATACGGTTTTACCTTTATAAAATACTGATTTTATAGGGAACTCTGTCTTCTAAATGCTGTAAGGAATGCTAAATGAATATTTCTTCCCAGATTTATTGAGATCTAATTGACATATTCTGTAAACTGAAGATGTACAATGTGTTGATTAGATGTAAATACACATTATAAAATGATCACCACACTAGCATTAGCTAATAACCCCACCACCTTACATACTAAAAAATCAGATAATGCATTTATCAAAGCCTTCAGGGTAGAGAGTATATTTTCACCTTTGTCTTCCTTACACCTAAACCAATCAGCATTTGACCTTTCTCTTATGTCATGTACACCTCAAAAATAAGATGTCAGCAGAAACCAAGACTCTAGAGCTCAACAAACTTCACTCCAAGTAGGGACAGCTTAAAGCCAGGTTGGGTACAATAAATGAAAGAGAGATTAGTTGCATTCTATTTGAAACTTTATGATCCCAGAGTTTGAAGGGAATGTACACTTTATTCCAATCACTCATGAGTGAACCGGAAGTCGGGAATGTTTTCCGATCCAGGGAGGGGGACATTACCATGTGAATATGCAAGTTTACTTAGAAAGAGATGATCAATAAATTTTGGGTGCCCTTTGATATGTGATATTCTCAATTCTTCCATAAACCAAGCTTAAACCTCAGTCAATTCTCCTTGTGGTGCCCATTATTGTGAGGCTTACTTGCCTGGAATACAGTTCTGTTTCCATGAGGTTGGCAGCATGCATTCCTGTTCCTTCAGGGGGAGCAATTTCCATGTCCCTATTTTGCCCTAATTATGATGTATGATATATGACATATGATATTTGTTTACACTGTAAATTTTCTGCAGTGCCTCCATGATTTATTCTGAATTTGATGTTCTGAAACAATTACTTTGGTATGAAACCTATAAGTTTTATGAAGGCAGGGCAGAGATAGCATCTGCTGGATCTCCAGGGCCTTCCCAGCATCATGCTTGGTACAGAGAAGAGGCTCAAGAAATATTTGAGTATTTTTGTTTTTGTCTTGAAACGTGAGTTTTCTTACAAAAGTCCTGTTTTGTTTTTTTTCATTACAGAGGTTATACGGTTTTACCTTTATAAAATACTGATTTTATAGGGAACTCTGTCTTCTAAATGCTGTAAGGAATGCTAAATGAATATTTCTTCCCAGATTTATTGAGATCTAATTGACATATTCTGTAAACTGAAGATGTACAATGTGTTGATTAGATGTAAATACACATTATAAAATGATCACCACACTAGCATTAGCTAATAACCCCACCACCTTACATACTAAAAAATCAGATAATGCATTTATCAAAGCCTTCAGGGTAGAGAGTATATTTTCACCTTTGTCTTCCTTACACCTAAACCAATCAGCATTTGACCTTTCTCTTATGTCATGTACACCTCAAAAATAAGATGTCAGCAGAAACCAAGACTCTAGAGCTCAACAAACTTCACTCCAAGTAGGGACAGCTTAAAGCCAGGTTGGGTACAATAAATGAAAGAGAGATTAGTTGCATTCTATTTGAAACTTTATGATCCCAGAGTTTGAAGGGAATGTACACTTTATTCCAATCACTCATGAGTGAAAGTCGCTCAGTCATGTCCAACTTTTGCAACCCATGGACAAGCCATGGAACTCTCCAGGCAGGAATACTGGAGCGCGTAATCTTTCGCTCCTCCAGAGGATCTTCCCGATCCAGGAATAGAACTGGGGTCTCCTGCATCACAGGTAGATTCGTCACCAGCTGAGTTACCAGGGAAGTCCACAGACTCCATAACGGTAGGGTATAAAGTCCCATTAAGTGGTTTGACTTATCATTATTGTTATTTACTTATTCATTACACTTCATTTGATGTTTTAAACTGTGGAGGTAATTCTTGCTTATTTTGGCAAGGCAAATACTTCAAAGTATAAACTTGATAATTTGCATAAATCCACACTTGCTTATAAAATCAGTACCTTGGAGTAACTATTAATAGTCATGCAACTTTTCACATCCTTTCTAATGTTCATAAACATCTACAGGTATACTCAAAATTACTTTCAAGTATAAGTCATTCTGACCTTAAATGACTGACTTTCAGAAACATTCTAAAATTTTGTGATATTTTAGAAAACGAGATTTATTTTGATTAATGCAATAATTATTTGTAATAAGCTTTATTTTTAAAGAATTGTGCCCTCTGGCTTCATTTATGCATAGTCATACTCGACATAAAAGCAATAGAACTTAACATATAAAATGCTAATTAACACAATTCTTTAAAGAAAAGTTATTAAAATATATTAAGTAAAAGCTGTAATTTGGGGCTTCACTGGTGGTCCACTGGGTAAAGAATCTGACTTGCAGTGCAAGGTGGGACTTAACATATATAACTAAAATGCTAATTAACAAAATTTCAGTATCATTATCAAAGCCTTCCACCTTTGTCTTCCTTACACCTAAACCAATCAGCATTTGACCTTTCTCTTATGTCATGTACACCTCAAAAATAAGATGTCAGCAGAAACCAAGACTCTAGAGCTCAACAAACTTCACTCCAAGTAGGGACAGCTTAAAGCCAGGTTGGGTACAATAAATGAAAGAGAGATTAGTTGCATTCTATTTGAAACTTTATGATCCCAGAGTTTGAAGGGAATGTACACTTTATTCCAATCACTCATGAGTGAAAGTCGCTCAGTCATGTCCAACTCTTTGCAACCCATGGACAAGCCATGGAATTTTCCAGGCAAGAATACTGGAGCGCGTAATCTTTCGCTCCTCCAGAGGATCTTCCCGATCCAGGAATAGAACTGGGGTCTCCTGCATCACAGGTAGATTCGTCACCAGCTGAGTTACCAGGGAAGTCCACAGACTCCATAACGGTAGGGTATAAAGTCCCATTAAGTGGTTTGACTTATCATTATTGTTATTTACTTATTCATTACACTTCATTTGATGTTTTAAACTGTGGAGGTAATTCTTGCTTATTTTGGCAAGGCAAATACTTCAAAGTATAAACTTGATAATTTGCATAAATCCACACTTGCTTATAAAATCAGTACCTTGGAGTAACTATTAATAGTCATGCAACTTTTCACATCCTTTCTAATGTTCATAAACATCTACAGGTATACTCAAAATTACTTTCAAGTATAAGTCATTCTGACCTTAAATGACTGACTTTCAGAAACATTCTAAAATTTTGTGATATTTTAGAAAACGAGATTTATTTTGATTAATGCAATAATTATTTGTAATAAGCTTTATTTTTAAAGAATTGTGCCCTCTGGCTTCATTTATGCATAGTCATACTCGACATAAAAGCAATAGAACTTAACATATAAAATGCTAATTAACACAATTCTTTAAAGAAAAGTTATTAAAATATATTAAGTAAAAGCTGTAATTTGGGGCTTCACCGGTAGTCCACTGGGTAAAGAATCTGACTTGCAGTGCAAGGGGTGCCGGTTCTATCCCTTGCCTGGGAAGATCCCACATGCCGCAGAGCAGCTGGACTGGTGTGTCCAATTATGAGTCAGCACTCTGGAGCGCGTACGCCTAGAGCCGGTGCTCTGGAGCAAGAGAGGTCACTGCGATGGGAAGCCCACACAGGTCAAAGAACAAAGATGGATGAAAATAAATAAATTAAAGATCAATTTTAAAAAAAGACCAAAATTAAAATTTTAAAAAAAGCTGTAACTCAAGTATTTAACTTACTTAGGACTGTACAGTTTTACACTTCTATACAATTAAATTTAGGATCAAGACAAGTATATTTCTCTCTCTGTTGAAATTCAACATTTTTTCGTATCAAAACAAAAGATATAAAACAACACTGGAATGGAAAGAAAAACTGACAAGTTTATTTACTAAAGTATGATTTCCATAAAAAATGAAGCGAGTCTACAGTTACACATTTGGAATCAATACAAGTTTAGCAATTATTTGAAAAACACAAAAATCATTTTTGGTATCTATAAAAAATTGATTAGAACCCCTAATTGAAATAGATTTAAGTAAATTGTATTGTTGGCTTCCCAGGTAAGGCAGTGGTAAAGAGTTCACCTTCCAATGCAGGAGACACAAGAGACCTGGGTTCAATTCCTGGGCCAGAAAAATCACCTGGAGTAGAAAATGGCAATCCACTCCAGTATTCTTGCCTAGGAAATCTCACAGACAGAAAAGCCTGGCGGGCTACAGTCTATGGGGTTTCAAAGAGTTAGACACAAGCTAACTAGTGAGATTTTTTAAACATCTACAGGTATACTCAAAATTACTTTCAAGTATAAGTCATTCTGACCTTAAATGAACTTTCAGAAACATTCTAAAATTTTGTGATATTTTAGAAAACGAGATTTATTTTGATTAATGCAATAATTATTTGTAATAAGCTTTATTTTTAAAGAATTGTGCCCTCTGGCTTCATTTATGCATAGTCATACTCGACATAAAAGCAATAGAACTTAACATATAAAATGCTAATTAACACAATTCTTTAAAGAAAAGTTATTAAAATATATTAAGTAAAAGCTGTAATTTGGGGCTTCACCGGTAGTCCACTGGGTAAAGAATCTGACTTGCAGTGCAAGGGGTGCCGGTTCTATCCCTTGCCTGGGAAGATCCCACATGCCGCAGAGCAGCTGGACTGGTGTGTCCAATTATGAGTCAGCACTCTGGAGCGCGTACGCCTAGAGCCGGTGCTCTGGAGCAAGAGAGGTCACTGCGATGGGAAGCCCACACAGGTCAAAGAACAAAGATGGATGAAAATAAATAAATTAAAGATCAATTTTAAAAAAAGACCAAAATTAAAATTTTAAAAAAAGCTGTAACTCAAGTATTTAACTTACTTAGGACTGTACAGTTTTACACTTCTATACAATTAAATTTAGGATCAAGACAAGTATATTTCTCTCTCTGTTGAAATTCAACATTTTTTCGTATCAAAACAAAAGATATAAAACAACACTGGAATGGAAAGAAAAACTGACAAGTTTATTTACTAAAGTATGATTTCCATAAAAACTGAAGCGAGTCTACAGTTACACATTTGGAATCAATACAAGTTTAGCAATTATTTGAAAAACACAAAAATCATTTTTGGTATCTATAAAAAATTGATTAGAACCCCTAATTGAAATAGATTTAAGTAAATTGTATTGTTGGCTTCCCAGGTAAGGCAGTGGTAAAGAGTTCACCTTCCAATGCAGGAGACACAAGAGACCTGGGTTCAATTCCTGGGCCAGAAAAATCACCTGGAGTAGAAAATGGCAATCCACTCCAGTATTCTTGCCTAGGAAATCTCACAGACAGAAAAGCCTGGCGGGCTACAGTCTATGGGGTTTCAAAGAGTTAGACACAAGCTAACTAGTGAGCATTTACACACACAAATAGTATTGTTAAGAGCAAAAAAAAGTATTTAGAGACACATTAAACCAAATCTATGCAGCACCTACATGAAGAAAATTTTACTGAAAGATATGAAATAATTCCTGAATAAATAAAGAGCTTCTTGTGTAGAAAAGCCTAGTAATTAATTTATAAAATCAAAATCCAAACATTTTATTATCTTTTGGAATTGTCTTCTGACTCTACAGTTTATACTGAAGTCCAAGGGGTCAGGAACAACCAAGATACTCTTTTACCAAAGAACAAAGTGGGATGAAATGATGATGTTAACTCTGCCAGATCTCAAGCCTTCATATAATGACAGATATCATACTTTCATGCAGGTATAGGTAAATGGATCAATCCAATGAAACAGATTCATATTGAGAGAGACAGTATTTTTAAAATTAAATTATCAAAGAAGGAATGGATAGCACAAAAAAAATCACTACACTAGGACAACTGTATATGCATAAGGAAAAAATAAAATAAAATTGGATACCTGCTGCTTTCAAGATCTAAATTTAGAGACAAAAGCCTTTGAAAGTTTTAGAAGTTTATTCCAGCAGGGATATCTTTAACAAGCCATAACACAAACACAATTGCAATAGAAACTGTTGACAAATTTGATTCTATGAATTACTTCTTTGCATTAAAAGTTTATGTAAAGACATACAGAGGACTGTTTACCTAGACCTAGGAAACATACTCACTTGAACACAGAAACCTGTATAAGACTATGCATTGTAGCAAAGTTTGCAATGGCAAAATATTGAAAATAAAAACTCTGTCCATTCATACAATATTGGATAAAATTGCAAAATGCGACTCCACCAAGCAAATGTATGAACTAGAAAATTTGTATTGTTGGCTTCCCAGGTAAGGCAGTGGTAAAGAGTTCACCTTCCAATGCAGGAGACACAAGAGACCTGGGTTCAATTCCTGGGCCAGAAAAATCACCTGGAGTAGAAAATGGCAATCCACTCCAGTATTCTTGCCTAGGAAATCTCACAGACAGAAAAGCCTGGCGGGCTACAGTCTATGGGGTTTCAAAGAGTTAGACACAAGCTAACTAGTGAGCATTTACACACACAAATAGTATTGTTAAGAGCAAAAAAAAGTATTTAGAGACACATTAAACCAAATCTATGCAGCACCTACATGAAGAAAATTTTACTGAAAGATATGAAATAATTCCTGAATAAATAAAGAGCTTCTTGTGTAGAAAAGCCTAGTAATTAATTTATAAAATCAAAATCCAAACATTTTATTATCTTTTGGAATTGTCTTCTGACTCTACAGTTTATACTGAAGCCCAAAGGGGGTCAGGAACAACCAAGATACTCTTTTACCAAAGAACAAAGTGGGATGAAATGATGATGTTAACTCTGCCAGATCTCAAGCCTTCATATAATGACAGATATCATACTTTCATGCAGGTATAGGTAAATGGATCAATCCAATGAAACAGATTCATATTGAGAGAGACAGTATTTTTAAAATTAAATTATCAAAGAAGGAATGGATAGCACAAAAAAAATCACTACACTAGGACAACTGTATATGCATAAGGAAAAAATAAAATAAAATTGGATACCTGCTGCTTTCAAGATCTAAATTTAGAGACAAAAGCCTTTGAAAGTTTTAGAAGTTTATTCCAGCAGGGATATCTTTAACAAGCCATAACACAAACACAATTGCAATAGAAACTGTTGACAAATTTGATTCTATGAATTACTTCTTTGCATTAAAAGTTTATGTAAAGACATACAGAGGACTGTTTACCTAGACCTAGGAAACATACTCACTTGAACACAGAAACCTGTATAAGACTATGCATTGTAGCAAAGTTTGCAATGGCAAAATATTGAAAATAAAAACTCTGTCCATTCATACAATATTGGATATAAACATTGCAGCTTATTTATATAATGCGACTCCACCAAGCAAATGTATGATTTTACTTTGATGTTCAATATGGTGAGTGTTAAAAAGAAAATGTTGAATGAAAAATCAAGTTGTAGAAGTATATATGCAGTATGGTACAATGTACATAATTACATGGAAAATAAAGACATTTATGCTGCTTTTTTTCTTTTTCTTTTTTTTTTTTTTTTTACAGAGTTTCATTGTTCACTGTCACACATACACCTGAATCCTCCATAGGTTATAGATGTCTCTTTACAGATAACAGATAACCTCACAGCATAACTTCAAAGTGTTAAAACGGGCACATTAAATGCTAAATGCAAGGCAGAGTTTTATTTGGAGGTGGAAAAAAGGAGAATGGTATCTGAAAATGTTAAAATTTCACAGAGATATGACTGTTTAATGGGTGTTCTTAATCTGCCTGAATATTTCCTTAAAAACAAAATCCAATAGAGCAAAATGGTCCTCCATATTTAAATAACCTCTTGTTTAAGTTGCAGCAACAAATATTCAGTTTGTATTTAAGAAATCCATTGTGCAATATCACTCTATTCTTAATCATATTCCATACCACTTGATTCCCAAAATAAGAGACTCTCTAAAACCAAGACTGCACTGTGAGGCTGATAGATTTAGGTCTCTTATACTCAGCCCAAAGAATCTCTCTCAGTCTCCTCCCAGAGTCAGCAAATAGCTTGAATTATAAACACTGGGCTCATTTATGTGTTTCAATTGACCGATGGTATTCCCAAATCTAATCCTTCATATAGTCAAGATTAGAAACCTAAGCAAAGGGCACTTGGATGCCTTCTGCCTTAATTACCTTGCCTTCCTAATTATCTTGGATACAGTATTATTAAAACCAATAGTATTGAGCAATGGTTCTCCACCATTTGTGCTTCTGACACTAACAAATACTGCAAAGGTAGTGAAATTGAATAGAATTCATATTTAACATATTTTTTTAACTTTTATGGCCATTTACCATCATTCAAATAGATCTCTTGACAAATACTGTACATTATCATTTATATGTGGAATCTAAAAAATTCAACAACCTACTGAATATGAGAAAACAGAAGCAGACTCTCAGATACAGAGAACAAACTAATGGTTACCAGTGGTTGGTGGAGGGCAGTATGGGGTGGGGGGAGTGGGAAGTATAATCTGTTGAGTATAAGATAGGCTTAAGGTTGTATTGTACAACACAGGGATTAGGCCCAATATCTTAGAATAACTATAAATAAAAAGTAACCATTAAAAACTGTATAAAAATTTTCATTAGAAAATGCTTTTTTAATAAACAGAGCTCTTGAGCACCCTACGCACACTAGCTTACACTCTCCAAAGCTCTTAAATATCTTCATGAAATCTACAGTTTTTCTGAATTGATGACCCAACATTGCATCATTGCATACACTCATCTGTTTTGACAGGCTTTGTTACACACGTGATGCATGTGTGTGTGTGTGTGTGTCTGTGTGTGTGTGTGTGTTTATGTGTGGCTTCTCTGGTGGCTCAGATGGTAAAAAGTCTGTCTTCTGTGCAGGATACCCAGGTTTAATCCTGGGTCAGGAAGATCCCCTGTAGAAGGGAACGGCTATGCACTCCTGTGTTCTTGCTCGGAGAATTCCATGGACAGAGGAAAGCTGGACATGACTGGGGGACTAACACTTTCACTTTTATATATATACATATATACACACATATAGTGGGGTATGTGTGTTACAGTGAAGCAAGAATAAATTTACTAGAGTATAAGCTACATCAGCATATCATGGTAGAGATAAAAGTTACAAGAAACGTTAATTTCATCTAAAAACGCCTATCTAATTGGACAGATAGCCGTGATCCTATGTCAAAATCTATTTTAACTGAGCACTCACTGCACAATTATTAATTCAAAGGGGATTTAAATCACACTATTTTGCACAGGACACATTCTTCTTTAATTTATCAGGACTTTAAATATTTTAAGATATTTCTCCACTCTAAACCTAGTCCCAGTGCAATTCCTACTTCCACCAAAGCAAAACAAGTAGTCAAAGACACCTTCAAATTTTCTAATATTTCAGTTTTAAATGTTTCTGTTCACCTAACTCCAACTGGAGTCTTGCCTTTCTACAACTTTTTTTTTTTACTTTCTGCATTAACTTCCTAATATTAAAATTGCTTCCAGTGGTGAAGATTGTATATTCTGGAGTCAGATTACCTGAATCTGAGTGGACTTTTGGCATTTTCCTGTCTATGAAGTCATACCTTGTTAAGTCTCAACTTCCTCAACCAGAATATGGTGTTAACAATGATACCACTTCAACAGACTGTCATGGGAATTAAGCTGTTGTTGCTAAGTTATGTCCAACTCTTTTGCACACCAGGCTTCTCTATCCACCATTATCTCCCTAAGTTTGATCAAACTCTTTTGAGTCAATTGAGTCAGTCCAACCATCTCATCCTCTGTCTCCTCTTTCTTCTCTTGCCCTCAATTTTTCCCAGCATCGGGGTTTTTTCCAGTGAGTCAGCTCTTTACATCGGGTGGCAAAAGTATTTGAGCTCAGCTTCAGCATCATCCTCGCACTAAATATTCAGGGTTGATTTCCTTTATGATTGACTGGTGTGATCTCCTTGCAGTCCAAGGGACTCTCAAGAGTCTTCTCCAACACCACAGTTCAAAAATGTCAGTTCTTCAGTACTCAGCCTTCCTTATTGTAAAGACCATACCCTTGACTTTATTTACTTTATTTACTGTTGTTGGCAAAGTAATGTATCTGCTTTTTAAAACACTGTCTAGATTTGACATAGCTATTCTTCCAGGGAGCAAGCATCTTTTTATTTCATGACTGCAGTCACTGTCTGCAGTGATTTTGGAGACCATGAAAATGAAGTCTGACACTGTTTCCGTATTTTCCCATGCAATTGCCATGAAGTGATAAGACCAGAGGCCATGATATTCGTTTTTTGAATGTTGAGTTTTAGGCCAGCTTTTTCAGTTTCCTCTTCCGCCTTCATCAACAGTCTCTTTAGGGGTTTCCCTGGTGGTTCAGTCGGTAAGGACACTGCCTTGCAGTGCAAGGGGTGCCAGTTCGATCCCTGGCCTGGGAGGATCACATGTGCCACAGAGCAGCTAGACTGATGTGTCCAATTACTAAGCCAGTTCTCTGGAGCACATGCACCCAGAGCCAGTGCTCTGCAATGAGAGAGGCCACTGCCATGGGAGGCCCACACAGGCCAAAGAACAAAGATAAATAAATGAAAGTTCAATAGAAGTGGCCAGGGAAAAAAAAAACTTAAAAAAAAAAAGTCTCTTTAGTACCTCTTCATTTTCTGCCATTAGAGTGGTATCATCTGCATATCCAAAGTTGTTGATATTTCTCACAATAATCTTGATTCTAGCTCGTACATCCAACCCGGCATTTTGCATGATGTGCTCTGCTTGTTATGTTAAATGATCAGTGTGAAGATACACAGCCTTGACATACTCCTTTCCCAATTTTAAACAAATCTGTTTATGCCTGGTTTAAACTGTTGCTTCTTGTCCTGCATACAGGTTTCTCAGGAGGCAGGTAAGGTGATCTCCCACTCCCATCTCTTTAGGAACATGTCACAGTTTGCTGTGAGCCACACGCTGAAAATCTTTAGGATAGTCAATGAAGCAGAAGTAGATTTTTTTAAATTCCTTTGCTTTCTTATGATCTAGGTTATGTTGGTAATTTGATCTCTGGTTTCTCAACCCTGGAATGTATTGGTTCATGTACTGCTGAAGCCTATTTTGAAGGATTTTGAGCACAATCTTGCTGGCATGTGTAGTGAATGCAATTGTATGGTAATGTGAACATTCTTTCACATTACTTTTCTTTGGGATTGGAATGAAAACTGACCTTTTCCAGTCCTTGTGGTCACTGCTGAGTTTTCTAAATTTGTAGGCATAATCCGTGCAGCACTTTAACAGCATCATCTTTCAAGGTTTGAAATAGCTCAGCTGAAATCACCTCTACTAGTTTTGTTCATAGTAATGCTTCCTAAATCCCATTTGACTTCACACTCTAGTATGTCTAGCTTTAGGGAATTAAGAAATAGCTTTTTAATTTTTACAACTATGTTTACCATTTAGTCAATTGCTCAACAAATTGTAGGTATTATGGATTTTGCTAGATAATTGGTACAAGAATTGTGTTTAAGTATCTAGCAAAATCATCTCCCTTAATGCTTAACAGTCCTTATCTTTTGTCCATATGCCCATGTCACCCCTTAACATTCCATTATCAGTCAAATTCTCAGACTGTTCTTTTTCTACTGCAGTCTAAAACAGTGTTCTCTTTGTCCTGATTTGCTCACCTGAATGTAAAGTCGACAGGATCAAGAACCATGTCTGTTATAATCAACAGAATCTGGAAAATTCACCAATATCTTAGGCAGGCCTTCAGTATGTAAATTTAGAGAGTTTCTATGTATTATTCACTGCATATTCTCTGGTATTTAGGACATATCTAAACTGAACAAATAAAATTTGGAAACTATAAAATAATATGATTAAGAGGGCCAGATTATCTGGTTCTGCTAGGCTCAATTTTCTCATATGCAAAATATAAATTATAATATTTCCTATTTCACATGGTATTGTAGGAAATGAGATAACACATGTGAAGCATTTTGAACCAACCTTGACACGAGTATACATAACAATAGCACTCATCATCACCATTATTACTTTATAATTATGATTTTATTAAATATTGCAGTAGCATTTTCAATATAAATGGAATTTCAAAGAGATTAGAAAAATATTATTCCTATTTCTAATGAACTATGAAGTTCTTTTATTTATTTATTTTTTTGAAGCAAGAAAAAAGCATATGAAAGGTTCATTGAAATACAAAAATATATTATACCTTCAAAAGGCATTTCAGTACTTCAGATTGCTGCCATGATGTGGTGACAAGGACTGGATTTAGCTTCCCACTTGAAACAACTAAAGGACCAGACACAAAATTATGCTTTTCAGACATTAGACATGAAGACAGTAATTCCTGACAGAAATAAACATGAAGACAGTAATTCCTGAAAGAAAGAAATTAAATTATCCAAGTCTACTCTCGAAGTGTCCCCAGAATGCAGGGTATGGAGAAAAAAACACATACAGATTGTGGTCTCTTGAGGTCCAAATATACAATGTGGAGACTGCAGAGGCCAAGGCACCTATAGCTAAAATCATGAGATATCTATAAGAAAACATGAAAGAATTTTAATTACAAATGGGTAGGCAGAGTTCATAAATAAGACATGAAACTCAAGTTTAATTAAAAATGATGAATTGGACTTTATAATTAAAATGTCATGCTTTTCAAATGACTCTGTTCAGAAAATACAAAGGCAAGCTACAGACTAAAAAGCAAATATATATGAAATAGATATCCACAAGGAGTTCACATTCAGATTTTATCCGAGTTCAAATCTGTTGCCTCCTATTATTGGATGTCTTCTTTTGGATTTTAAATGTATTTATATGTATTTAATTATATAAGTTATATATTTAATATATAATTATGTACTATAACTACTTATATGTTTAACGTATATAAAATGAATATTAAATGTATACATATTTCAAATATATAAAGGAAGACAACCAAGAAATAGGACAAAAGATATAGATCCTTCTCCAAAGAAGATGTATGAGTGGCTAATACACACATGAAAACACGTTCAATATTCTTAGTCATTACAAAAATGCAAATTAAATTCACAATGGGATACTACTACATCATATCCACTAGAATAGTTGAAAAAAATAAAGAAAAAAATCTCCAAGGGACCAAGAGGTTTAGGTTACAGGGAAACTCTGCCAGAGGAAATGTAAAATGGTACAACAACAACTTTGGATGACATTTTGGCATTTTCTTGAAAAACGTTAAGCAAACCTACCATATGACCTCACTCCATTCCTAGGTATTTATTCCCAAGAAAGAAAAGTGTATATTTAATAAGAAACTTGCATATGAATATCTACAACTACTTTATCTGTAAAAGCATAAAAGTAAAAACAACCCAAATGTCCTTGAAATGGAATACTAAATTGAAATACTACTAACCAATAAAAAGGAATGGACTATTGATACCTTTAGCAACCTGATTAAATCTCAGAATCATTACACTGAAGGAAGTCAAAACTAAAAAGCATATACAATGTATTATTCCATCTATGTAAATTTGTAGAAAATTAAAATTAAATTGCAATGACAGAAAGCAGAATGGTTGTTGTGAATGGTTAGTGTGAGAGGAAAGGGTGGATTGCAAGTAGGCATGAAGAAACTGGAGACAGAGATGCAAATGTTTGCTGTCTTTTTTGTGATAATGATCAATGGATGCAAGTGTATGTCAAATTCATCAATGGTACACTTTAAATGAATTTACTGTGCATCAATCATCATTCACCTGAAAAATGAATTTAATACAGATACAGCTAAGATCCTCCTTGACAACCACTCACAAATTTTACTTCCTTCCACCAAGATAGCTACTATTTTTTAATTTATTTATCTTTTTTTGGGGGGGGGTGGGGAGGGAGGGGGATGGGCCGGCCACTTTTATTGGTCTTTCATTTCTCTATTTTCATCCGTCTTTGTTCTTCGGCTCCTGTGGGCCTCCCATTGTGGTGAGCTCTGTCGTCACAGAGCGCCGGCTCTGGGCGCATGCACACCAGAGCTCTGGCTCGGTATTGGACACATCAGTCCAGCTGCTCCGTGGCATGTGGGATCTTCCCAGGCCAGGGATAGAACCGGTGCCCCTTGCACTGCAAGGCAGTATCCTTACACGCTGGACCACCAGGGGAAGCCCAAGACAGCTACTATTATCAATTGAATACATATGTACTCAGATAATTTTCAAAGTATTTTGTTGTATTATTCTATATGTATTAAAAAGAAGATTATTTATAAACACATCCATTTGTACAGCAATAATGTGTGTGCTTAGAAAGTAATGACAGTTGTTGTAGGGCAAAAACCAACACAACATTGTAAAGCAATTATGTTCCAACTAAAAAATAAAAGAGAAATAAATGATATTGTAAAATACTTTGGGATGTCACCATAAAAGTACACATATATTCTCTTCTTTGTAGTTTCTATAAGATATTCCATGCATAGCTTTATCATATTTTGATTTCTACCATTTATACCGATATTTTCAAAGTTAAAAATATGTATAACATATGTCATTATAAATCTATGTAAAAGAGTTTTTCCAGAACCATATCAAAAGGCAAAATAACTATGTTCAAGAATGCATTCCTGGAGGCGGAGCCAAGATGGCGGAGGAATGAGGGGAAGATTTCACCAGCTCACCAACAGGATCACCAGAACTAATCAAGAAATGAAACACCACCAACAAACCAGCCGCTAGACGACAGAAGAACTCCTTAGGTCCCCAAGAGTAGAAGAGTGAACAGCCAGAACTTTCCCAGAGCTACTGTTCTGAGAACTCTCTGTCGTAATCCCCACGCTGGACCGGACTGACCGAGAGCGCACCAGCAAGTGCCCTAAAAGGGGGCCTGAGTGGAGCGTCGGAGAAGAGAGGGCAGTGCTCAGCGCGAAAATTCCAAGAATCTGCCTGGATCGCCAGCAGAAATTAAGATACTGTGAAGATAGGATATTGGAGCAGGGTCAGGCTGGCAGAACGCAATAGGGAAGTTTCCCGCGGAGTGCTGCCTACAGACCTGGAGCCGGAAGGGAGCGCCCAGTGCGAAAATCGTGCCGCTTGGCTGGGCAAAAATCGCGATGTTCCACCTGGCACCGGGTAAGTTCAAACACTCCTAGTGGGGGGCTTGATGAACGGAGAGGGGAAGTCACCCACAGATTGCTGACCAGGGACCGGGCTCGAGCTGGACGGGAAAGCTTGTGCCTGCCTCTGGGACTTGGACATGTAATTGGCAGTGAGCGCATGCCAGGGGAGGAAGAGCCTGTGCACCCCCATAGCTACACCAGCAGCAGAGGAAGCTGGGAGAAGGGCAGGTATTGGAGGCTACTGCCGGGTGTGCGGCAGAGCCGAGGCACCCCTCGCCAACACGGGAGTGCGAGTGCCGCGACCCCCAACACGACGGACTGGGGTCAGCTCGCCGCACCGGCCAGCACCTGAGCTTGCAGCAAAGCCATTATTTTGCTAAAAACAAACCATAGCAACCGGTGCTGTAAGGAAAAGGCTACATCATCAAGACAACACCATCGAGAGCAGATTGGTTTCCACCAGACAGATGAGAGGATAAAAACCAGGGACAGTATTTAGCCTTTTTTGTTTGTTTATTTGTTATGCACGGTTCTGTTTATTTGATTGATAGGTCAGGTTTGTTTGTTTGTTTGTTTGTTTGTTTCTCTTCTTATTAAGTTTTTCTTCCCTTTTTAATTTTTAATTTATTTTTCTTTGATTTTTCATTTACTCTTTTAAGCTTAATTCTTGGAAATTTGTAATTTTCTTTGCTCTTTGCCACTGCTTCCTCCCTCTATGTTCTAAATGCAAACCTTTCTCCTATCTACCACTATCCTCTAGATAAATATTTCCTACCTTCCTGTCTCCACTATTCTCTTCCAGCTGCACTAAACAATACAACACACTAATCTTGGCTACGTAACCCTATAAAATCCTTCCAAGATGAATCTATTCCTTCTCATTACCCATACACTCTCCTCCTCCTCACCCCCAACACGTCTTAGTCAAAAATTGCTTTCAACGAAAACGTCCAAGCCAGGACCTTGCCCGGATCTATTTTTCCAGGCACTATTTTAATTAATTCAGAGCTTAACGGGCAAGTATCATCTTTGATTGCATCGTTTGCCAGAAAAATTTCCTATGCTTTATCTCTGTAAGACTGGTTAGATATGGTTATTGTTGTGTATGTATGTATATGTTATGACTATGTTAGAAAACATCTGCATGCTTTTATGACTGTCACCCATCAGGGATACACCTCTTGTTCCTCAGATGCTAGTATTTGAACTAATATCACGGAACACCATAGCAAACCAGACATAGAGCCTACACCCCCTGACCAATCATCAAACCAAGGATTCTCGGAGTGGAAGTCCTAATTCAAAGACCCCACACTATCAAATAAAATACAACACTAGAGATTATTCACCTGTAAACAAGACCTAACACCACCCAAGACACAAACCACTGAACCCTTCTACAAGGACAGAAACCCAAAGGAAAGGAGACTTCAACCAAGAAGCCTGATTGGAAAAAGAACTCCATACACACAGACAAACACAAAGAAACAAAAGCTAATCTAATAATGAAATGACAGAGAAACACTGCACAAATGAAGGACCAAGCTAGAGAAACACAGCTTCAAATGACAGAGGAGGAGATAGACAAATTATGTGAAAGAGAATTCAGAAAAGCTATACTAATGAGGATGCAAAACACTGAAAACAGAGTATTAGAGGAAATTAGTGCATTGAGAAGAGACATGCAAGAAATGAAAAATAAGCAAATAGAGACAACCAACTCAACTGCAGAACTCAAAAATACTATAGAAAGTTTCAACAGTAGAGTATTGGTAGCAGAAGAACGGATAAGTGAGCTGGAAGATAGAATGGTTGAGATAAATGCTGAGGAACAGAATTTAACAGATCTTAAAGTAAAGAAGATTCTAAGAGACAAGGCAGGTCACTACATCATGATTACAGGATCTATCCAAGAGGAAGACATAACAGTCATGAATATCTTTGGCACGTAGCCCTATAAAATCCTTCCAAGATGAATCTATTCCTTCTCATTACCCATACACTCTCCTCCTCCTCACCCCCCACACGTCTTAGTCAAGATTGCTTTCAACGAAAACGTCCAAGCCAGGACCTTGCCCGGATCTATTTTTCCAGGCACTATTTTAATTAATTCAGAGCTTAACGGGCAAGTATCATCTTTGATTGCATCGTTTGCCAGAAAAATTTCCTATGCTTTATCTCTGTAAGACTGGTTAGATATGGTTATTGTTGTGTATGTATGTATATGTTATGACTATGTTAGAAAACATCTGCATGCTTTTATGACTGTCACCCATCAGGGATACACCTCTTGTTCCTCAGATGCTAGTATTTGAACTAATATCACGGAACACCATAGCAAACCAGACATAGAGCCTACACCCCCTGACCAATCATCAAACCAAGGATTCTCGGAGTGGAAGTCCTAATTCAAAGACCCCACACTATCAAATAAAATACAACACTAGAGATTATTCACCTGTAAACAAGACCTAACACCACCCAAGACACAAACCACTGAACCCTTCTACAAGGACAGAAACCCAAAGGAAAGGAGACTTCAACCAAGAAGCCTGATTGGAAAAAGAACTCCATACACACAGACAAACACAAAGAAACAAAAGCTAATCTAATAATGAAATGACAGAGAAACACTGCACAAATGAAGGACCAAGCTAGAGAAACACAGCTTCAAATGACAGAGGAGGAGATAGACAAATTATGTGAAAGAGAATTCAGAAAAGCTATACTAATGAGGATGCAAAACACTGAAAACAGAGTATTAGAGGAAATTAGTGCATTGAGAAGAGACATGCAAGAAATGAAAAATAAGCAAATAGAGACAACCAACTCAACTGCAGAACTCAAAAATACTATAGAAAGTTTCAACAGTAGAGTATTGGTAGCAGAAGAACGGATAAGTGAGCTGGAAGATAGAATGGTTGAGATAAATGCTGAGGAACAGAATTTAACAGATCTTAAAGTAAAGAAGATTCTAAGAGACAAGGCAGGTCACTACATCATGATTACAGGATCTATCCAAGAGGAAGACATAACAGTCATGAATATCTATGCACCCAACACAGGGGCACCCCAATACATAAGACAGGTACTTTCAGACATAAAAGAAGAAATCAATAATAACACAGTAATAGTAGGAGACTTTAACACTCCTCTCACAACAATGGACAGATCATCCAAACAGAAAATTAATAAAGAAACACAAGCCTTAAATGCCACACTAGAAAAGATGGACCTCATCGATATCTTTAGGACATTCCATCCAAAAGCAGAAGAATACACTTTCTTCTCAAGTGCTCATGGAACATTCTCCAGGATAGACCACATCTAAGGCCACAAATCTAACCTCAATCAATTCAAGAAAACTGAAATTATATCAACCATCTTCTCAGACCACAATGCAATGAGACTAGAGATCAACTACAGGAAAAAAACCGCTAAAAACACAAACACATGGAGATTAAACAACACATACCTAAAAAACCAACTGATTACTGAGGAAAGCAAAGGAGAAATTTTAAAAATTCCTAGAAGAAAATGACAATGAACACACAACCATGCAAAGCCTATGGGATACCGCAAAAGCAGTTCTAAGAGGGAAATTTATAGCAATACAATCCCACCTCAAGAAACTAGGAAAATATGAAGCAGATGACTTAATCCTCTGCTTAAAACAATTGGAAAAAGAAGAACAAAAACACCCCAAAGCCAGCAGAAGACGAGAAATTATAAAGACTAGAGCAGAAATAAATCAGAAAGAAATGAAAGAAACTATAGTACGGATAAATAAAAGGAAAAGCTGGTTCTTTGAAAAGATAAACAAAATTGACAAGCCACTGACCAGACTCATTAAGAAAAAGAGAGAGAAGAACCAGATCAACAAAATCAAAAACGAAAAAGGTGAGATTACAACAGATCATGCAGAAATCCAAAGGATTCTAAGAGACTATTATGAACAGCTATATGGCAACAAACTGGACAACCTGGAAGAAATGGACAGTTTCTTGGAAAAGATTAATCTCCCAAGACTGACCCAGGAAGAAACAGAAACTTTGAACAACCCAATCACAAGTTCAGAAATCGAATCTGTGATTAAAAATCTACCCAAAAATAAAAGCCCAGGGCCAGATGGCTTCACAGGGGAATTCTACCAAACATTTAAAGAAGAGCTAATGCCTGTCCTTCTAAAACTCTTCCAAACAACTGCACAGGAAGGAACACTTCCAAATACATTCTACGAGGCCACCATCACCCTGATACCCAAACCAGGCAAAGACAACACAAAAAAGGAAAACGATAGGCCAATTTCACTGATGAACTTAGATGCCAAGATCCTCAACAAAATCCTAGCAAACAGAATTCAACGACATATCAAAAAACTCATACATCATTATCAAGTCGGGTTCATCCCAGGCATGCAAGGATTCTTCAACATCCACAAATCAATCCATGTGATACACCATATCAACAAATTGAGAGACAAAAATCACATGATCATCTCAATAGATGCAGAATAAGTCTTCGACAAACTACAACACCCATTTATGATTTGAAAAACTCTTCAAAAAATTGGCATAGAAGGAACCTATCTCAATATAATAAAAGCCATATATGAGAAGCCCACAGCAAACGTTATCCTCAATGGTGAAAAACTCAAAGCATTCCCTCTAAGATCAGGAACAAGACAAGGCTGTCCACTTTCACCACTACTATTCAACATAGTCCTGGAAGTGCTAGCTACAGCAGTAAGAGAAGAGAAAGAAATCAAAGGAATCCAGATTGGAAAGGAAGAAGTCAAGCTCTCTCTTTTTGCAGATGACATGATATTATACATAGAAAATCAGAAAGAAATGAAAGAAACTATAGTACGGATAAATAAAAGGAAAAGCTGGTTCTTTGAAAAGATAAACAAAATTGACAAGCCACTGACCAGACTCATTAAGAAAAAGAGAGAGAAGAACCAGATCAACAAAATCAAAAACGAAAAAGGTGAGATTACAACAGATCATGCAGAAATCCAAAGGATTCTAAGAGACTATTATGAACAGCTATATGGCAACAAACTGGACAACCTGGAAGAAATGGACAGTTTCTTGGACAGGATTAATCTCCCAAGACTGAGCCAGGAAGAAACAGAAACTTTGAACAACCCAATCACAAGTTCAGAAATCGAATCTGTGATTAAAAATCTACCCAAAAATAAAAGCCCAGGGCCAGATGGCTTCACAGGGGAATTCTACCAAACATTTAAAGAAGAGCTAATGCCTGTCCTTCTAAAACTCTTCCAAACAACTGCACAGGAAGGAACACTTCCAAATACATTCTACGAGGCCACCATCACCCTGATACCCAAACCAGGCAAAGACAACACAAAAAAGGAAAACGATAGGCCAATTTCACTGATGAACTTAGATGCCAAGATCCTCAACAAAATCCTAGCAAACAGAATTCAACGACATATCAAAAAACTCATACATCATTATCAAGTCGGGTTCATCCCAGGCATGCAAGGATTCTTCAACATCCACAAATCAATCCATGTGATACACCATATCAACAAATTGAGAGACAAAAATCACATGATCATCTCAATAGATGCAGAATAAGTCTTCGACAAACTACAACACCCATTTATGATTTGAAAAACTCTTCAAAAAATTGGCATAGAAGGAACCTATCTCAATATAATAAAAGCCATATATGAGAAGCCCACAGCAAACGTTATCCTCAATGGTGAAAAACTCAAAGCATTCCCTCTAAGATCAGGAACAAGACAAGGCTGTCCACTTTCACCACTACTATTCAACATAGTCCTGGAAGTGCTAGCTACAGCAGTAAGAGAAGAGAAAGAAATCAAAGGAATCCAGATTGGAAAGGAAGAAGTCAAGCTCTCTCTTTTTGCAGATGACATGATATTATACATAGAAAATCCCAAAGACATGGTTACAAAGCTACTAGAGCTAATCGATGAATTCAGTAAAGTCGCAGGATACAAAGTCAACACACAGAAATCACTGGCATTCCTATACACAAACAATGAAAAATCAGAAAATGAAATCAAAGAGGCAGTCCCCTTTACCATCACAACCAAAAGAATAAAATATCTAGGAACAAACCTACCCAAAGAAACAAAAGAATTATACGCAGAAAATTACAAAACACACATGAAAGTAATTAAAGAAGATTTAAACAGATGGAGAGATATTCCATGTTCCTGGGTTGGAAGAATCAATATTTTGAAAATGACCATACTACCAAATATCATCTACAGATTCAATACAATACCTATCCAATAACCACTGACATTTTTCACAGAACTAGACCAAAGAATAACAGTTCATATGGAAACACAAAAGACTGCGAACAGCCAAAGCAATCCTGAGAAAGAAAAACGGAGCTGGAGGAATCAGCCTCCCTAACTTCTGCAACAGTCATCAAGACAGTATGGTACTGACACAAAAACAGAACTATAGACCAATGGAACAAGATCGAGAACCCAGAGATCAACCCACGCACCTATGGGTACCTTATTTTTGACAAAGGAGGTGAAACTATAAAATGGGACAAAGACAGCCTCTTCAACAAGTGGTGTTGGGAAAACTGAACAGCTACATGCAAACAGATGAATTTGGAACATTCCCTGACACCATACACTAAGATCAACTCAAAATGGATTAAAGACCTAAATGTAAGACCAGAAACCGTCAAACTCTTAGAGGAGAATATAGGCAAAACCCTCAAGGACATCAATCAAAGCAAGATCTTCTCTGACCCGCCTACTAAAATAGCAGAAATGAAAAGAAAAATGAACATGTGGGACCTCATGAAACTCAAACACTTTTGTACAGCAAAAGAAATTACAAAAAAGCTCAACAGACACCCCACAGAGTGGGAGAAAATCATAGTAAATGAAACAACAGACAAAGAATTAATCTCCAAAATCTACAAGCAATTCAGACAACTCAGCACAGGAAAAACAAGCAACCCAATTCAGACAACTCAAAAGTCCTGGAAGTGCTAGCTCAAAGAAAAAATCCAGATTGGAAAGGAAGAAGTCAAGCTCTCTCTTTTTGCAGATGACATGATATTATACATAGAAAATCCCAAAGACATGGTTACAAAGCTACTAGAGCTAATCGATGAATTCAGTAAAGTCGCAGGATACAAAGTCAACACACAGAAATCACTGGCATTCCTATACACAAACAATGAAAAATCAGAAAATGAAATCAAAGAGGCAGTCCCCTTTACCATCACAACCAAAAGAATAAAATATCTAGGAACAAACCTACCCAAAGAAACAAAAGAATTATACGCAGAAAATTACAAAACACACATGAAAGTAATTAAAGAAGATTTAAACAGATGGAGAGATATTCCATGTTCCTGGGTTGGAAGAATCAATATTTTGAAAATGACCATACTACCAAATATCATCTACAGATTCAATACAATACCTATCCAATAACCACTGACATTTTTCACAGAACTAGACCAAAGAATAACAGTTCATATGGAAACACAAAAGACTGCGAACAGCCAAAGCAATCCTGAGAAAGAAAAACGGAGCTGGAGGAATCAGCCTCCCTAACTTCTGCAACAGTCATCAAGACAGTATGGTACTGACACAAAAACAGAACTATAGACCAATGGAACAAGATCGAGAACCCAGAGATCAACCCACGCACCTATGGGTACCTTATTTTTGACAAAGGAGGTGAAACTATAAAATGGGACAAAGACAGCCTCTTCAACAAGTGGTGTTGGGAAAACTGAACAGCTACATGCAAACAGATGAATTTGGAACATTCCCTGACACCATACACTAAGATCAACTCAAAATGGATTAAAGACCTAAATGTAAGACCAGAAACCGTCAAACTCTTAGAGGAGAATATAGGCAAAACCCTCAAGGACATCAATCAAAGCAAGATCTTCTCTGACCCGCCTACTAAAATAGCAGAAATGAAAAGAAAAATGAACATGTGGGACCTCATGAAACTCAAACACTTTTGTACAGCAAAAGAAATTACAAAAAAGCTCAACAGACACCCCACAGAGTGGGAGAAAATCATAGTAAATGAAACAACAGACAAAGAATTAATCTCCAAAATCTACAAGCAATTCAGACAACTCAGCACAGGAAAAACAAGCAACCCAATTCAAAAATGGGAAAAAGATCTAAAGAGATGCCTCTCCAAAGAGGACACACAGATGGCCCAAAAGCACATGAAATGATGCTCAACCTTGCTTATTATTAGAGAAATGCAAATTAAAACTCCAAGAGATATCACCTCACACCGTCAGAATGGCCATCATCCACAAATCTACAGACAATAAATGCTGGAGATGATGCAGAGAAAAGGGAACCCTCTTGCACTTTTGGTGGGAGTGTAAATTGATACAGCCTCTGTGGAAGACAGTATGGAGAGATTTCTTAAAAAACTAAAAATAGAAGCACCCTATGACCCAGCAATCCCACTCTTAGGCTTATATCCTGATGAAATCAAAACTGAAAGAAGCACCTGTACCCCAATGTCCATTGCAGCTCTCTATACAATAGCCAGAACATGGAAGCAACCTATATGTCCATTGACGAATGAATGGATCCAGAAGCTCTGGTACATATATACAATGGAATGCTACTCAGTTGCTAAAAGAAATGCAGAAGACTCAGTCCTAATGAAGTGACTGGCTCTAGACCCTATCATAAAAAGTGATGTTCAAAAAGAGAAAGACAAATATAGTACACTAACACACATATATGGAATCTAGTAGGATGGTCTTGATGACACACGCAGTGAACTCATGGAAAAACAGACAGAGCATAGACATAGGGACATTGTGGGGAAGAAATAGGGAGAGAGGCATGGAGGAGTGACATGGAAACCTCTACAGAAAAACAATGAAAAACCAAAATCAACTCAAAATGGATTAAAGACCTAAA
Organism: Tragulus kanchil; assembly: GCA_022376925.1. Lineage (NCBI taxonomy): Eukaryota > Metazoa > Chordata > Mammalia > Artiodactyla > Tragulidae > Tragulus > Tragulus kanchil. Next base: position 104,868,571 of record JAIOJX010000023.1, on the reverse strand, counting down.
TGTAAGACCAGAAACCGTCAAACTCTTAGAGGAGAATATAGGCAAAACCCTCAAGGACATCAATCAAAGCAAGATCTTCTCTGACCCGCCTACTAAAATAGCAGAAATGAAAAAAAAAATGAACATGTGGGACCTCATGAAACTCAAACACTTTTGTACAGCAAAAGAAATTACAAAAAAGCTCAACAGACACCCCACAGAGTGGGAGAAAATCATAGTAAATGAAACAACAGACAAAGAATTAATCTCCAAAATCTACAAGCAATTCAGACAACTCAGCACAGGAAAAACAAGCAACCCAATTCAAAAATGGGAAAAAGATCTAAAGAGATGCCTCTCCAAAGAGGACACACAGATGGCCCAAAAGCACATGAAATGATGCTCAACCTTGCTTATTATTAGAGAAATGCAAATTAAAACTCCAAGAGATATCACCTCACACCGTCAGAATGGCCATCATCCACAAATCTACAGACAATAAATGCTGGAGATGATGCAGAGAAAAGGGAACCCTCTTGCACTTTTGGTGGGAGTGTAAATTGATACAGCCTCTGTGGAAGACAGTATGGAGAGATTTCTTAAAAAACTAAAAATAGAAGCACCCTATGACCCAGCAATCCCACTCTTAGGCTTATATCCTGATGAAATCAAAACTGAAAGAAGCACCTGTACTCCAATGTCCATTGCAGCTCTCTATACAATAGCCAGAACATGGAAGCAACCTATATGTCCATTGACGAATGAATGGATCCAGAAGCTCTGGTACATATATACAATGGAATGCTACTCAGTTGCTAAAAGAAATGCAGAAGACTCAGTCCTAATGAAGTGACTGGCTCTAGACCCTATCATAAAAAGTGATGTTCAAAAAGAGAAAGACAAATATAGTACACTAACACACATATATGGAATCTAGTAGGATGGTCTTGATGACACACGCAGTGAACTCATGGAAAAACAGACAGAGCATAGACATAGGGACATTGTGGGGAAGAAATAGGGAGGGAGAGGCATGGAGGGAGTGACATGGAAACCTCTACTGTCATATGTGGAAAAGATATCTAGTGTCATTGTGCTAAGGGAATAGGAGTGCTCACAGTGGCATGGGGCGATGGTCCAGAGGGGTGGGATCGGGAGAACTGGGTGGGTGGGGACCATGGATATGCATATGACTGATCTGGGAACATACATGTCTGTGAACAACAAAACTCTATAAATCCTTTAAAATAAAGAGTAAAAATAAATAAATAAAAATAAAAAAATGTAAAAAAAGAATACATTCCTTGGCTTACCTGGTGGTCCAGTGGGTAAGGACACCACCCTGTAGTGTAGGAGACCCTGGTTCGATCCCTGATCTGGGAGGATCCCACATGGCACAGAGCGGCCCGACCAATGTGTCTGACTACCGAGTCAGAGCTCTGGAGAGCATGCTCCCGGAGCTGGTGTTCTGTAGAAAGAGAGGTTACTGCGACTGGAGGCCAACATAGGCCAAAGAACAGAGATAGAAATAAATGACAGACCAATAGAAATGGCAAAGAAAAAAAAAAAAGCATTCCTCACTTAAATGGGAAAGATTTAACCAAATTATTCTTTGATCTATTATTAGCTCCCTAAATTGCTAAAGGATAAATAACATAGTAATGCAATCCTTAATATCCATTGGAAGGACTAATGCTAAAGCTGAATCTCCAATACTTTGGCCACCTGATGTGAAGAGTCAACTCACTGGAAAAGACCCTGGTGCTAGGGAAGACTGAGGGCAGGAGGAGAAGAGAACGACAAGAGGATAAGATGGTTGGATGACATCACCAACTCAATGGACATGAACTTGAGAAAACTCTGAGGAAACCCTAGGTGCTGCAGTCCAGGGGGTCACAAAGAGTCAGACATAACATAGTGACTGAAAAACAACAAAAGATAATATTCACCTATTGTGTCTTTGTCTCCTATAAAAATATGTTTTAGAGATTTTATTATATATAATTATGCATCTCAGGAGACAAGTGAATAAAACTAACATTTCTTCTGTGTGATACTACATTTGGTTTCTAAATAAGTGTTTATTGCTAATGCTAGCATACTTTGAAGTAACTAGGAAAAGTGGGAAGTCAGTTTAAATAACAGTAATTTGGGTAATGAATTGATGTCACTCTCATGCAAGCAGAATCAGCAGTTGACTTTAAGTAGTCAAAGTTCATTAATGCCTGATAACCAACAAGAAGATGGACTGTCAACTTAAAAATCATTGGTATCCTCTAAACAATAGGCTTCAGTGAAGCAGAAATCACATGTAAAAACACTAATTATAATGTGAAAAGGGAAATATTAGGAGTTAGCAGCAGAATTTGACTAAATGCAATGAATCCAAACCTGTCTTTGTCTAGTAGAACAATATAACCAAACATTCTGATACTTGCTATTCTGTACATCAAGAAAAAGTAATGATCTTTTAAGATTTTTGTCACTTGTTTTACTTGATTGAGTTAATTTTCATTAAACCTATCTTAAGGGACTGTTGGTAATGATGTTACAAACAATAAGAAATAGAACTTAAAAATTTCTCAAGTTATTTTCTCCTTTAAATGCATAAAGAAATGCAATTTTGAAACTGTATTTTATATTATAAAACCTTCTCTGGGGAAAAAACGCACATTCACAAGAGAGAGGATTCTGGGAGGAAGAATTCCTACTCTATGGAACAGTCTATTTTTCTCTGAATACAATCCAGTTTTTGAAGTTTGCAACACATTTCTTGTGTTATATTGGATATTGTGAAGTACAAGGCCAAATGTGCCCTTCTTTCAACATTTGCAGAAAATCTTATCTTGTGCATATTATATTTGAATGTCACCTTTATTTTTATTTTCTAATTGTATTTTTATCATCACCAACTCAATGGACATGAACTTGAGAAAACTCTGAGGAAACCCTAGGTGCTGCAGTCCAGGGGGTCACAAAGAGTCAGACATAACATAGTGACTGAAAACAACAAAAGATAATATTCACCTATTGTGTCTTTGTCTCCTATAAAAATATGTTTTAGAGATTTTATTATATATAATTATGCATCTCAGGAGACAAGTGAATAAAACTAACATTTCTTCTGTGTGATACTACATTTGGTTTCTAAATAAGTGTTTATTGCTAATGCTAGCATACTTTGAAGTAACTAGGAAAAGTGGGAAGTCAGTTTAAATAACAGTAATTTGGGTAATGAATTGATGTCACTCTCATGCAAGCAGAATCAGCAGTTGACTTTAAGTAGTCAAAGTTCATTAATGCCTGATAACCAACAAGAAGATGGACTGTCAACTTAAAAATCATTGGTATCCTCTAAACAATAGGCTTCAGTGAAGCAGAAATCACATGTAAAAACACTAATTATAATGTGAAAAGGGAAATATTAGGAGTTAGCAGCAGAATTTGACTAAATGCAATGAATCCAAACCTGTCTTTGTCTAGTAGAACAATATAACCAAACATTCTGATACTTGCTATTCTGTACATCAAGAAAAAGTAATGATCTTTTAAGATTTTTGTCACTTGTTTTACTTGATTGAGTTAATTTTCATTAAACCTATCTTAAGGGACTGTTGGTAATGATGTTACAAACAATAAGAAATAGAACTTAAAAATTTCTCAAGTTATTTTCTCCTTTAAATGCATAAAGAAATGCAATTTTGAAACTGTATTTTATATTATAAAACCTTCTCTGGGGAAAAAACGCACATTCACAAGAGAGAGGATTCTGGGAGGAAGAATTCCTACTCTATGGAACAGTCTATTTTTCTCTGAATACAATCCAGTTTTTGAAGTTTGCAACACATTTCTTGTGTTATATTGGATATTGTGAAGTACAAGGCCAAATGTGCCCTTCTTTCAACATTTGCAGAAAATCTTATCTTGTGCATATTATATTTGAATGTCACCTTTATTTTTATTTTCTAATTGTATTTTTTATCTTCACTGTCAATTATCTCATTGTCACTACCATTTGTAATTCTTGATGATCTCTGAAGAATTACAAATCATTTTTGGAGTATAGTTAGAACTATACGATGTGGAAGACTGCATTATGGGCCCCAATTCTTCACTACTTCCTACATCCATAAATTTTGTTGTGACTTTGGGGTTCTTCCAACCTTGATTGTGGGTTCAGCCATGTGACTGCTGTTGGCCAGTTGCTTGAGGCAGATATGGAGCATGACAGTTCAGAAAGTAGAAGCATTAGTGACGAGTCCTGTCCGACTCTTTGTGAGTCCATGGATTGTAGCCCACCAGGCTACTCTGTCCAAGGGATTCTCCAGGAAAGAATACAGGAGTTGGTAGCATTGCTCTTCTCTAAGGGATCTTCTTCACCCAGAGGTCAAAGCTGGGTCTCCTGCACTGCAAGGGGATTCTTTCCCACCTGAACCACCAGGGACACCCATACCTAGCCCATAATAGGTTTTGTCCATTTTAACGTGCATTCTTATATTTTTGTCATTGCTACTGGTGGAATATATCTGGATAATATTCTATTACAAGGTTGATGGTAAACACAACAAAGAGCTGGAGCATGAAACAAAGCCTCTTTGGTTGCTGCATCCTAGATTAGCTAAGCCAGAGACACATAGGAGAGTGAAGCTGAGATAAGCAGAGACACAGCAGCTGCTCTCTAAATAAGATCCCCCATTTTGGGTTACCCTGGTGGTCCAGTGGGTGGAGAGTCCGCCTTGCAGTGCAGGGGACACCGATTTGATCCCTGGCCAGGGGGATCGCATGTGCCGCGGAGCAGCGGGACTGGTATGTCCAATTGAAAGCTGGCTATTCTGAAGCGTATGTGCCCAGTGCAGGTGCTCTGCAATGAGAGGCCACTGCTGCCGTGAGAGGCCCACACAGGCCAAGGAATGGGGATATATGAAAATGAATAGGTAAATAAACAATAGAGGAGGCCACCATTAAAATATATATATATATTTTTTTTTTTAAATCTCCCATTTTATCCCTCACATGAGTGAATGCAATTGAGAATTTTTTTGCTCCTGTTTGTTACACAGCACTATTGTGTCTATTGCTAACTGGTGCATATTGTATGATTGTGTATATGTGTGTATATATGTTTTCTCTTAAGCTTGTTTGCTATTTTAAATTCTGTTGCCTGGTTATGTGTCATCCATTGCCACCTAAAATAGGCAAAATATTATTAATATTATAATATTATAAATACATGGATTTTACTTGTCAAACATGAGAATTCCAATAACCTTAGTTCAAGCCTTAGCTCCAAAATGCATCATCCGCATGATAAATGATCTTATATTCCTTTGAACTTTGGTTTTATCATCTGTAGGTAGGGAATGTTTGAGTATCTAGCCTCAAGCCCAGCCTCAGAATCCTCAGCTGACTCATAGGGTATGATCAATTAATGATATCTATCATTATTACAAGGCTAAAAAAGGGAGGTGGATTATCTGGCAGGTATTTCCCTTCTCCCTTCTCAATCTAACATGAACAATTTACCTGTTTACTTATTGATTTTATGCTGTGTGAGTTGTGTGTTCATTTTTTCAGTCATGTCCAACTATGGGCTATGGCCAGCCAAGTTTCTCTGTCCAAGGAATTTTCCCCAGCAAAAATACTTGAGTGGGTTGCCATTTCCTCCTCCAGGGTATCTTCCTGACCGAAGGATCAAACTCATGTCTCTTAAGTTTCCTTCACTGCAGGTGGATTCTTTACTACTGAGCCATGTGCTAACAATATATAGCTCCCACACCCCACACTGCCTAAATGAAAAGTTTATAGAAATAAAATATATTATAAATAACCAAAGCCAGTAACATTTATACAAACTCCATATTTGGAATCCTAGTCTCATACTCTGGTCCATAGAATCATTTCATCCGTTGCTCATATTTTACATGTGAGAATATGGAGAACTCTAAAGATAAAATATGTTATCTCATGGTGATACATTTATTTAGTAGCAAAATCCAAATTAGAAATCTCCTCTTTATCACCGGTTCAACATATTAACCAGGAGACCTCTCTAAGTCTCTTGCAGCATTTAAGTCATCATCATTGTTTTACTAACTACTGCTTTGTGAAGCCTGTGTATTAATTTATAGCCCTTATTCAGCAGACTAATGATAATGAAAGAATTTTACACATGTGGGATATAAACCCAGAATTAACCAATAAACTCCTATTTTCTACATTACCGAATATGAAATAGCAAAGACTTTAAAAAGTGAAAGTATCTTCCAATGTTTAATTAAAAATTGAAGTGCCTCATCCTCTTTTTTTCTTGCTTGCTTTAACTAACCCTCTGATTAATATATATGTAAATCTTACTTTAAATGCAACTCTGGATTTAATTTTTTAGAGAAAAAGACTATGTAAGAATTCCATGTGAGCTTAAATTTATAATGAATTCCCCCAATGAGGAAAAAAATCCTGAAGTGTGTTTTTAAAGGTGTAGAATAAGAGAGCCTCTTAAAGAATTACTCTTAACATGATTAAAAAGAAAATGTTTCAGGTTTTGCAATAAAGAGGAAAAACAAGGATCAATTTAGAGTATCACTGTGTACCTCATCCACCATTTGGCTCCTGAACTTGGTTAACTGAAGAATAGGGTTCATGTCTACACTTGATCTGATGTTGATCTAATGATACAAATAAGTTTGTTATTAATGAGATGTGGAGATAACCCCCAGGAGGTTAAGTATGTAGCAACCAACCTGTCAAGTAGCTTCATTGACTTCAAGATACAGAAAGACAATTCAAATAGAATGGATGCACAATCAGAAGCGATATCTAGTTTCAGGAGGTAATGATGCATCAAACAAGGGTCAAAGGAACATTGTAAGTCAGCTTCTCATATGTAAGAAAACATGTTTTCTGGTTTAAGACTTTCAACAATGTTTTGACTTGCCAATTAAAGTTTTCTGCCTATATTTGGCAGAACTAGAACATTGTTTTCTGATTAATTCTAACAGAATTTGCATCCCTCCCTGCAAAACCTGTGCTTGGTACAAGTGAACATGTGTGTGTGTTCATGCTCAGATGTGTGCAGCACAAATAGGTACTGATCACACATTACCATCTCCACTTCCATAATCCATCATTTCTATTCATATGAGACCAACTACCTACATCTGATGCTCAAAGGCCCATTCTTTGGCCCCGTGGCCACCATTTGGAGTTACTAGCAAAGCCAGCGAGCCTATGGATTTACTCTTGATAGCCTTAGAATCCAGATTAGAAAATAAAGAAGGATTTAGTAATTCAGGGCTAATAACACAAAAGCAGTGCAGGTAAAAATCCAATAGGCCTTTTGAAAACACTTAGTATTTGCCTAGTGCTGTGTTGGGTGCTGGAAATTGAAAGGTGATTAAGACACAACATCTAACCTCAAAGTGTTTGCATTCTAGTAAAGAAATGTCATAAGCTGTCATGCAGGTCTGAGTTGATATATGAAGAATGGAGAAGTATTAAATTGATAGTTAGACAGGTCCTTAGGGTAGAGTGAAGCAATATTTTCATCCTCCCCAGCCACTTTTGACAGTCATAGGACAAAAACAATGGATATAAAATAACTGCCTACCCCAATGAGCTGTTTTAAAGGTGTAGAATAAGAGAGCCTCGAACTTGAGTTTTATTTGCAATAAAGAGGAAAAACAAGGATCAATTTAGAGTATCACTGTGTACCTCATCCACCATTTGGCTCCTGAACTTGGTTAACTGAAGAATAGGGTTCATGTCTACACTTGATCTGATGTTGATCTAATGATACAAATAAGTTTGTTATTAATGAGATGTGGAGATAACCCCCAGGAGGTTAAGTATGTAGCAACCAACCTGTCAAGTAGCTTCATTGACTTCAAGATACAGAAAGACAATTCAAATAGAATGGATGCACAATCAGAAGCGATATCTAGTTTCAGGAGGTAATGATGCATCAAACAAGGGTCAAAGGAACATTGTAAGTCAGCTTCTCATATGTAAGAAAACATGTTTTCTGGTTTAAGACTTTCAACAATGTTTTGACTTGCCAATTAAAGTTTTCTGCCTATATTTGGCAGAACTAGAACATTGTTTTCTGATTAATTCTAACAGAATTTGCATCCCTCCCTGCAAAACCTGTGCTTGGTACAAGTGAACATGTGTGTGTGTTCATGCTCAGATGTGTGCAGCACAAATAGGTACTGATCACACATTACCATCTCCACTTCCATAATCCATCATTTCTATTCATATGAGACCAACTACCTACATCTGATGCTCAAAAGGCCCATTCTTTGGCCCCGTGGCCACCATTTGGAGTTACTAGCAAAGCCAGCGAGCCTATGGATTTACTCTTGATAGCCTTAGAATCCAGATTAGAAAATAAAGAAGGATTTAGTAATTCAGGGCTAATAACACAAAAGCAGTGCAGGTAAAAATCCAATAGGCCTTTTGAAAACACTTAGTATTTGCCTAGTGCTGTGTTGGGTGCTGGAAATTGAAAGGTGATTAAGACACAACATCTAACCTCAAAGTGTTTGCATTCTAGTAAAGAAATGTCATAAGCTGTCATGCAGGTCTGAGTTGATATATGAAGAATGGAGAAGTATTAAATTGATAGTTAGACAGGTCCTTAGGGTAGAGTGAAGCAATATTTTCATCCTCCCCAGCCACTTTTGACAGTCATAGGACAAAAACAATGGATATAAAATAACTGCCTACCTCTCACAGCCAGTCCTGTAAAGGATTAGAGAATGTTTCACATATAATCAGCCCACAAATTACATTCATATTTTTCCTGCCTTTTCAGTCTCAAAGAGAGCAAATTATCCCTACTTTGACCTGTTCTGAGGATATCTATTAAATTGATCTTCTGTGGTTGTTCTCTTCTTAAATGTATTTTAAACCAAATTTTAAAAATTAGAAAATATTATGTATATATTATGAAAAATCTGAGCTATTGACTGAGTAGGAGGAAGACAATTTTAAATGACTCAGTTCTAACAAAGAAAACCACTATTGCTGTATCCTTCTTAATTTGGCCACTCATTTACACTTCTAACAAATTTCACTAAAGGCTTATTATGTGTTCATATGCTGGCCTTCTTGGGTCTTCCTCGCATAAATAAACGTTATCCTTCACAAAACTGAGATCATGTTACATTGTTAAATAAGTTTGTATTTTCACTTGTCAATATGTGAATATTTTCAAATATCACTAAACATTTTTGTTAACATTTATTAAGAAATTCAGTGTCTTATTTTAGCATACTCCTTCAGAGTATATTGTCTAGAATCATGTGTCTACTGGGAACAGCTGTCTATGTGCATTGTTTTCAATATCAAAAATCTACAAATGACCAAAACTAAAAATGGCTTTGTGAAATTAGGTGGAAACTCCTTGCGAACAAGGATTATGTATAGAAACAGGACAGAAGTATGGAAACCTATACTATCATGTGTAATAAAGATTACCATGGTGATTAAGCTGTAAGAGTAAGGGAGGCTACATGGGGACTAAGCATCAATCTGGTGGGGGACGGGGTGTGGGAAGGAGGAAAAGGGAGTGAGGGCTCAAGGAAGAGGGGTCAGAGATATACCTATGACTGTTTGTGGATTATGTATATCTGTAAACAAGAAAACTCTGTAAAAATGTATAGCAACAACTTCACTGTACACCTGAAGCTAATGTAACATTGTAAAACAAATATACCCCAATTTTTTAAAAAGGCATTTAAAAATATGAATCAGGTACCCTCTTCTAACATTCACTTTCCCACACTGTTATCTTTTGTTTCCCTGTTTCAACCATTTATTCCTGAATAGACTGTAAACCCATGAGGCAAGGGACCATGTACATACAGATGATCACTGCATCACCAGGGTCTGGCATATTCTAATAAGTGTGTCATAATCACTTGAGAGAGGAAGGAATAAACTGTCCAGGCCGAGAGTTGAAATGTTCTGGACCATGGAGGTAGTAGTTGGGCTAGAAAATTAATGTGGAAAGTGCCAGGGGGTTACACAATAACTGAATGTGTGATGAAGATCCTGTCCACTGGGATCTATCTACCTTGAGACACGTCCCCCTTAGTCACTTTCCTCCTCGACTCCATCTCCAGTACTACAGACAATCACACTGAGGGAAGTGGTTCTTTCTGTAACATGATGACCATTTAAAATATCTGGGGCTATTTCCAGGCCTGCCAGATTCACCTCACAGTAACTGTTCAGTTTGACTCTTGTCTCACTCTCCATGAATCTGTAACTTACTACCGCCCACATTCCCATCTCAACAATAACTTTGCAGAATTGATTCACTGTAGCTATGTGACCTGTTAGGAAAATCACCTTAAAAAATGAACTAACAACTCAAAAGTCTGAAACACCAAAGAAACGAATTCATTATATTTTCAAGAGTGAGTAACTATACAGATCTTATATTTACATTCATAATAAAATAAATCAATAATTTTTAAGCAAGTTTCAGTTAATGCTGTAGCTTTGTATTAACATCTTCTGTCTTGTCTCACTTGATCCCTGGTTGAGAAACTAAGATCCCACATGCCACAGAGCAACTAAGCCCACGTGCCACAACTATTAGCCCTGCCTGGTTTCCCAACCATGCATTTTGTAAATGGTCAAGAGAAGACAATGATTAATGCCATCGTGTCTGAAAATTTTCATTACAGTTTTATTGTTTCTCTCAATTTTCTATTACCAGGACAATATTTTTTACCATCTTAATAATTTTTAACTATCAAGCATATTTAAATTGATATTCAAATCAGATTTGTCCATGACTCAGAGGATAATACATGTAACATATTGATTTCAGCTGGGTTTATATTTTCTCTAAGAATATGAAAAGTATAGGAGAGTGAATTTATTTAATAATTTTTAAGTTGACTTTAAAAATAATGATGAAAATTAAAATAAGCCTCATTTTCAACACACTTGTAATTACCTTATTAAAATATCTTGAATTTGGAAAATATATGTTTTGATGGAGAAAAATAATTATCTCACTTCAAAATAATTAAGTAATTAATGACAGTTGGACCAAGAAAATATTTTGCATCTTCTCTAAAATTCCTAAAATGCCCTTAATTGACTTGAAAAATTAACATAAAGATAGCACTTCTATAACTGAAAAAGCACTTCATCTTTTACTTTTCCAAAAGGCTGATCCTTGTTTAGGTGAAGCAGCTAATTAGTGTATAACACCATATGTAGACAGATATAGATGTATGGAGATCAATACACATACATTTCACTCATATAAAATGATTCTAACAATCTGAGGAAGAATAAGCCAGTTTACCAGAGAATATCTTCACTTTCTGATGCCTGCAAGTTCAAATTGAACTTTTCATAGTTAGGTCAGACTCTTTTTCATTCTTGACCTCATTCTTAGTGTCCATAGAAATTCTTTCTAAATACTCCTCTCCCTCAATACACTCCCTGCAAGCTAATCCCAGGATGGACGTAGTTGAGACAATCTGTCCTTAATTACTGAAGAACTCATTTCCACTTCCTTATTTATTTGCTTGTTGCTTGTTTTCCTTGAATGCTGTTATCATAAAACCAATTGAATTGACAAGACATATGTTTGCAGTTTGTACCATGAAACTTTGGTTGAGTCATTTAATCTATCTGATCGGTTCCTCCTATACAAATTGTGCTACCTTCACTTTTGTGATTAAAATTAAGCAAATATTCCATTATTTCATTTTCTGTCTTTATTTTTTGTTTGCATCATTTTTCCTCTCCCAGAGTCTGCCTCCTTGTATAGTTTTCCAAATTCATAAATTTATGCATCCTACCTAACCATCTATGCAAGAGTGCTCTAATCAGTCTCCCCAAGATATCTAAGAAAGTCTTTCATTTCTAAAATTAATATTAGCAATTAATATGCAACTTTAGTTCCAGTTTTAATACTCAGGATCCATGGAATAGTCCAAGTTTAACCAAGAGATCATTTTGGGGAACATCCATAATAATGCCATTTATAACAAGTGTTGATTCCAGTCTGCAGAGATAAAAGTATTCTTGGGACTTCTTGGGAGCATATGAACAGTCAACGCTTGGTCATAAATCGGAGATTATTTCCTTCTCACCTTGGCATCCTTACAGTAAACCAACATCACATATTTCTTAGTATACACTTTATTTTAATGGACCAGAAGGGGATTAGGAGATGGCAAAAGTGAACTTTAACTGAACCTGTGCTTAGAGAATATCATTGGTCTCCTTGGAAACTGATTTGTGTTGTCTCATAGAGCAAAGTAATGAGTATTTTGTCTTTTGGGTTAAGGTTTTTGCTTATTTTACCAAGCAGTCCCTTTTTCAATACTACATTCATAAAAATGATTCTAACAATCTGAGGAAGAATAAGCCAGTTTACCAGAGAATATCTTCACTTTCTGATGCCTGCAAGTTCAAATTGAACTTTTCATAGTTAGGTCAGACTCTTTTTCATTCTTGACCTCATTCTTAGTGTCCATAGAAATTCTTTCTAAATACTCCTCTCCCTCAATACACTCCCTGCAAGCTAATCCCAGGATGGACGTAGTTGAGACAATCTGTCCTTAATTACTGAAGAACTCATTTCCACTTCCTTATTTATTTGCTTGTTGCTTGTTTTCCTTGAATGCTGTTATCATAAAACCAATTGAATTGACAAGACATATGTTTGCAGTTTGTACCATGAAACTTTGGTTGAGTCATTTAATCTATCTGATCGGTTCCTCCTATACAAATTGTGCTACCTTCACTTTTGTGATTAAAATTAAGCAAATATTCCATTATTTCATTTTCTGTCTTTATTTTTTGTTTGCATCATTTTTCCTCTCCCAGAGTCTGCCTCCTTGTATAGTTTTCCAAATTCATAAATTTATGCATCCTACCTAACCATCTATGCAAGAGTGCTCTAATCAGTCTCCCCAAGATATCTAAGAAAGTCTTTCATTTCTAAAATTAATATTAGCAATTAATATGCAACTTTAGTTCCAGTTTTAATACTCAGGATCCATGGAATAGTCCAAGTTTAACCAAGAGATCATTTTGGGGAACATCCATAATAATGCCATTTATAACAAGTGTTGATTCCAGTCTGCAGAGATAAAAGTATTCTTGGGACTTCTTGGGAGCATATGAACAGTCAACGCTTGGTCATAAATCGGAGATTATTTCCTTCTCACCTTGGCATCCTTACAGTAAACCAACATCACATATTTCTTAGTATACACTTTATTTTAATGGACCAGAAGGGGATTAGGAGATGGCAAAAGTGAACTTTAACTGAACCTGTGCTTAGAGAATATCATTGGTCTCCTTGGAAACTGATTTGTGTTGTCTCATAGAGCAAAGTAATGAGTATTTTGTCTTTTGGGTTAAGGTTTTTGCTTATTTTACCAAGCAGTCCCTTTTTCTTGATGAGACATTTCAGCAAATTTTAAAACACTTTCAAAATACTTAACTTATTTTTTCTTCTTGTGACTAAGTGATATATTTGGAAATAAAAACCACCATGTGTGCTATTTGTATCAATAATCATTAATAATATTTTGGCAGTTTAACCATCTTAATAGAGCCAGTTCCACATCTGTATTTGAAGGATAAGAGATAGTATACTAATTCGCTTGATTGACAGATAGTCTCATTTTACTCTAGATATTAAAGTCCTTTGTAGTTCTTAGCCTTTCCGTAAGAAGAGAAATTATTATGATCAAAACTGAAATCATTCCACTTTCAAACTAAGACCTTGGGCAAATGTACATGTGGTAGAGGTACTTATATTAGCCCTAGTTCTGAAAAGATCCTTAGTTTTAACAATTAAAAAAGAATCAGGGCTTCCCCTGGTGGTCCAGTGGGTAAGGACACCGCCTTGCCGTGCAAGGGGTGCCGGTTCGATCCCTGGCCTGGAAAGATCCCACGTGCCACGGAGCGGCTGGACCCATGTGTCCAATTACCGAGCCAGAGCTCTGGAGCGCATGCGCCCAGAGCCAGTGCTCTGCAACAACAGACGCCACGGCGATGGGAGGCCCACAGGAGCCAAAGAACAAAGACGGATGAAAATAGAGAAATAAAAGACCAATAGAAGTGGCCCGCCTGCTCCCCTCCCTCCCCAACCCGACCCCTGCCCAAAATAAATAAATAAATCTTAAAAAAAAAAATCATTGTTATCGCTGTAAGCGACCAAATTTAGTTCTAGGACTAGAACCAAACTTCTTTTTGGTATTTTTCTGATTACCGACTTTAACCACTGCAACAAAGTTGTCTTGAAAGTGAATTTAGTCTAAAACTCAACCCATCAGATTCTCAACCTAGAAAACAGTCAATGGAATTTAAGAGTAGTTTGGAGTAGATTTTTTTCTGTCAAGCACACAAAAAACACCAGAACAAACAAGCAACAATAACAACAACAAAACCCTACATATTTAGCTATACTTCACACAATTAATCAAAAGAATCACATATTAAATTTACAAATTCTATTTGTACAGCTGAACTAAAAGATCAGTTCTCTATTTTATCTTGTCTGGATTTAATTACCTTTTTTAAACTTAAAAAAAATTAATCCTTTTATTTGTGTTATTCTTCTTGTGACTAAGTGATATATTTGGAAATAAAAACCACCATGTGTGCTATTTGTATCAATAATCATTAATAATATTTTGGCAGTTTAACCATCTTAATAGAGCCAGTTCCACATCTGTATTTGAAGGATAAGAGATAGTATACTAATTCGCTTGATTGACAGATAGTCTCATTTTACTCTAGATATTAAAGTCCTTTGTAGTTCTTAGCCTTTCCGTAAGAAGAGAAATTATTATGATCAAAACTGAAATCATTCCACTTTCAAACTAAGACCTTGGGCAAATGTACATGTGGTAGAGGTACTTATATTAGCCCTAGTTCTGAAAAGATCCTTAGTTTTAACAATTAAAAAAGAATCAGGGCTTCCCCTGGTGGTCCAGTGGGTAAGGACACCGCCTTGCCGTGCAAGGGGTGCCGGTTCGATCCCTGGCCTGGAAAGATCCCACGTGCCACGGAGCGGCTGGACCCATGTGTCCAATTACCGAGCCAGAGCTCTGGAGCGCATGCGCCCAGAGCCAGTGCTCTGCAACAACAGACGCCACGGCGATGGGAGGCCCACAGGAGCCAAAGAACAAAGACGGATGAAAATAGAGAAATAAAAGACCAATAGAAGTGCCCCGCCCGCTCCCCTCCCTCCCCAACCCGACCCCTGCCCAAAATAAATAAATAAATCTTAAAAAAAAAAATCATTGTTATCGCTGTAAGCGACCAAATTTAGTTCTAGGACTAGAACCAAACTTCTTTTTGGTATTTTTCTGATTACCGACTTTAACCACTGCAACAAAGTTGTCTTGAAAGTGAATTTAGTCTAAAACTCAACCCATCAGATTCTCAACCTAGAAAACAGTCAATGGAATTTAAGAGTAGTTTGGAGTAGATTTTTTTCTGTCAAGCACACAAAAAACACCAGAACAAACAAGCAACAATAACAACAACAAAACCCTACATATTTAGCTATACTTCACACAATTAATCAAAAGAATCACATATTAAATTTACAAATTCTATTTGTACAGCTGAACTAAAAGATCAGTTCTCTATTTTATCTTGTCTGGATTTAATTACCTTTTTTAAACTTAAAAAAAATTAATCCTTTTATTTGAGTTATTCTTCTTTCTCCATCTAGATTATAAGTGTCTCAAGTATAGATACCATATATACATTTTTAAAACAATTTCAAGTAAAACAATATATAAAATTAACCACTTTAAGCACACAATTCAGTGTTACTTAGTATATTCACAATGTGGTGTTAAGTATCAGCTTTACATTGAGCTAGTATCGGTCTGTGACCAGAAATCTGAACTTGACTAAAGAGCAGTTTTAATGCTTGCTCCAACCTCAGAACCACTGCGGATCCATCTCTTGGCCTTTGTCTTGCCTTTGGTCTTCATATGGCATTGTCTAGGCATAGACCCCCGCTTTGCCTCAGCCATGGCCTCAGGCTCCCCCTACGCTTCTCTGCTGCTTTTAACATGGCATCCAACATGACCAGTTCTCTTGTCAGACGCATGACCTGGCTTTGGGTCTTCATTTTCTCATTTGCTGCCTAAGCTTCCACGTGCAAACCTTAGTTAGGATCAATTTGGGACACTACCTTTTTAGGAATCATTCTTGTTTCAGGCAGTGGCTATCTCATTCTGCTTCTACCTCCTTCTGAGTCACTGTCTCTAATCTGCCCTCAGTGCTGGCATTTGAGCTTAGCCTTCTCTTTGATCAGTCTCTAACTCAGTGGCATCTATCAATACCAATCATCAGCTTGGAAGTTACCCATTGCAATGGGAATTCAACCCACTGACAACAGTTCATTCAACATCTACTGCTAACTGCAAGGACAAAATGCAGAAAGGGCATCTCAGGATGGGATAAAGGATGGCAGGCAAAGAAATTTACCAGTGGGAGTGGGATTTTCACTTCAAGTACTCAAGCTGGTCACTACTATTTGAACAAAACACTATAACAGGTTAGATCTATTTCTTTGTTCAGTTTTCACTGCTGAATGTTCTGTGCTATTCAATTCTAAAAAAAAAAAAAATAACAACAACAAAACCCTACATATTTAGCTATACTTCACACAATTAATCAAAAGAATCACATATTAAATTTACAAATTCTATTTGTACAGCTGAACTAAAAGATCAGTTCTCTATTTTATCTTGTCTGGATTTAATTACCTTTTTTAAACTTAAAAAAAATTAATCCTTTTATTTGAGTTATTCTTCTTTCTCCATCTAGATTATAAGTGTCTCAAGTATAGATACCATATATACATTTTTAAAACAATTTCAAGTAAAACAATATATAAAATTAACCACTTTAAGCACACAATTCAGTGTTACTTAGTATATTCACAATGTGGTGTTAAGTATCAGCTTTACATTGAGCTAGTATCGGTCTGTGACCAGAAATCTGAACTTGACTAAAGAGCAGTTTTAATGCTTGCTCCAACCTCAGAACCACTGCGGATCCATCTCTTGGCCTTTGTCTTGCCTTTGGTCTTCATATGGCATTGTCTAGGCATAGACCCCCGCTTTGCCTCAGCCATGGCCTCAGGCTCCCCCTACGCTTCTCTGCTGCTTTTAACATGGCATCCAACATGACCAGTTCTCTTGTCAGACGCATGACCTGGCTTTGGGTCTTCATTTTCTCATTTGCTGCCTAAGCTTCCACGTGCAAACCTTAGTTAGGATCAATTTGGGACACTACCTTTTTAGGAATCATTCTTGTTTCAGGCAGTGGCTATCTCATTCTGCTTCTACCTCCTTCTGAGTCACTGTCTCTAATCTGCCCTCAGTGCTGGCATTTGAGCTTAGCCTTCTCTTTGATCAGTCTCTAACTCAGTGGCATCTATCAATACCAATCATCAGCTTGGAAGTTACCCATTGCAATGGGAATTCAACCCACTGACAACAGTTCATTCAACATCTACTGCTAACTGCAAGGACAAAATGCAGAAAGGGCATCTCAGGATGGGATAAAGGATGGCAGGCAAAGAAATTTACCAGTGGGAGTGGGATTTTCACTTCAAGTACTCAAGCTGGTCACTACTATTTGAACAAAACACTATAACAGGTTAGATCTATTTCTTTGTTCAGTTTTCACTGCTGAATGTTTGCTGTGTATGTATTCTACCTTTATTTCCATAGAAGAGCTTTCATCATTACATGAACTAAGAAGGAAGTAGTTTCTAATTTACTATATACAACTAAATGGATCCAAGCTCATATTTTTGTGTAACTGTTTCAAATACATGTTGTTAGACTCAGAAGTAATTTCTCTAGAATTTGAGCCTAACAAGTTTCCTTTGTACACCACAAAAGAATTTTGAAAATCTGTCTTTTCTTTAAAATACAAATTACCCTCACACAATTTTTATAACTTGAAGTAGTTCCAAACTGTAAATACTGATATATTTAAAATAAAACACTTGTAGGCTCTGGAGTAAAGCTGCCTAGGTGTGACTATTTTCTTTCACTTACTAACACTGTGACCTCTGGCAAGTTAAACTTCCTCTGCCTCAGTTACCTCATTTATGAAATGGGAGTATTAGCTACATGTTAGGTTATTGGGTTATAATTGTATTTAAATAATTTCCTACATGACAAAATATGGAATGTGCCTGGAACATATATATGCTATATGAGCATTTTCTTTTTTATTATTATACATTAGTATCAATTCTGTAAATTTTTTATTCATACATTTTGGAGCTCTGTTGTTAGATAACAATATGTTTATACATGTTCTGTTTTGTTTCATAGTTTGTATAAATAAATAAATAAATATATATATATATATATATATATTTTCACACACACACACACACACACACATATATATATATATATTAATTGCTTCTCTCTTGCTGCTTTCAAGATTCTCTGTTATTGGCTTTCAACAGTTTTATCATGATGGTTCTATTTACAGATTTCTGAGTTTATGCTATTTGGAGTTGACTGTACTTCTTGGATGTATGAATTAAATATTTTCATCATATGTGTTGTGCTCAGGTATTATTTATTTACATATTCATTTTACCTTTTCTCTCTCTTCTATATTTCTAGAATTCCCATTTGGTACATGTTTGTACTTTTCATGATTTTACACAGATTTGTGAGTCTTTGTTCATTTCCCTTCGTTGTTTTTCTTTCCCTTCTTCAGATTGAACTTGTTCAATTGACTTCTCTTCAAGTTCACTGTATCTTCTTTTAACAGCTCAAATCTGATGCTGATTCCCCCTTACAAATTTTTCATTTTTGTTTCCATACTTTCCAAATACAGAATTTCAATGTACTTTCTCTTTTTATTTTTTTAATGTGCTTCCTTTTCATAATTTCTATTATACTGATATTCTCTGCTTGGTAAGATATCATTCCTATAGTTTTCTTTAGTTCCTTTGTACACCACAAAAGAATTTTGAAAATCTGTCTTTTCTTTAAAATACAAATTACCCTCACACAATTTTTATAACTTGAAGTAGTTCCAAACTGTAAATACTGATATATTTAAAATAAAACACTTGTAGGCTCTGGAGTAAAGCTGCCTAGGTGTGACTATTTTCTTTCACTTACTAACACTGTGACCTCTGGCAAGTTAAACTTCCTCTGCCTCAGTTACCTCATTTATGAAATGGGAGTATTAGCTACATGTTAGGTTATTGGGTTATAATTGTATTTAAATAATTTCCTACATGACAAAATATGGAATGTGCCTGGAACATATATATGCTATATGAGCATTTTCTTTTTTATTATTATACATTAGTATCAATTCTGTAAATTTTTTATTCATACATTTTGGAGCTCTGTTGTTAGATAACAATATGTTTATACATGTTCTGTTTTGTTTCATAGTTTGTATAAATAAATAAATAAATATATATATATATATATATATTTTCACACACACACACACACACACATATATATATATATATTAATTGCTTCTCTCTTGCTGCTTTCAAGATTCTCTGTTATTGGCTTTCAACAGTTTTATCATGATGGTTCTATTTACAGATTTCTGAGTTTATGCTATTTGGAGTTGACTGTACTTCTTGGATGTATGAATTAAATATTTTCATCATATGTGTTGTGCTCAGGTATTATTTATTTACATATTCATTTTACCTTTTCTCTCTCTTCTATATTTCTAGAATTCCCATTTGGTACATGTTTGTACTTTTCATGATTTTACACAGATTTGTGAGTCTTTGTTCATTTCCCTTCGTTGTTTTTCTTTCCCTTCTTCAGATTGAACTTGTTCAATTGACTTCTCTTCAAGTTCACTGTATCTTCTTTTAACAGCTCAAATCTGATGCTGATTCCCCCTTACAAATTTTTCATTTTTGTTTCCATACTTTCCAAATACAGAATTTCAATGTACTTTCTCTTTTTATTTTTTTAATGTGCTTCCTTTTCATAATTTCTATTATACTGATATTCTCTGCTTGGTAAGATATCATTCCTATAGTTTTCTTTAGTTCCTTTAGCTTTTTGAACATATTTAAAATAAATGTTTTAAAATCTTTATCTGATGACCCAATAGTTCAACATTCTTAAGAGCAAGTTCTATGAACTTTTTCCTGCATACATACATTCTTGGTTCTTTGTATGTCTCACAATTCTTTTGAAAACTAAACATTTTGAATAATATAATGTTACACTGCAATCTCCAGGAATTTAGCTTAGTTGTAAGTGATTGGATAGATATCCTTAAGCAGCTGAAGCCAATAAACCTCCCAGTATTTGCACCCATAAACTGTGTATTTTTAGTACATATTTTAAATACTCTGCACAATAGCTTGTAACTTTGTCCTTCACAGAGTCTCAAGGTCAGTCAGAGGTGAAATATTTGGAGTCTTCTCAAGCCCGTACAGTCTTAGGAATGTGAATAGTCTTCTAGGCTCCCAGGAAGATGGAAGAGGTTTTCAAAGTTCTGTGGGTATCTTCTTTTAAGATTTTTGGTCGGTCAATCATTTGTTTCAAATGTGATCTACGGCCTCAGGCAGTGGGAGCATAAAATAATTGCCAGTAAATGCTTTCTTCAAATTCCCCACAGCAAGAGTTTTTTAACACTTGGCAAACTGCACAAGAGTAAGTAAAGATAAAAAATGTTGTGTAGGGTTTTCCCTTCAACTAGGTAGGTTCAACAATGAGAGCTGTTTGAGAATGAGGCTTTGAAAGAGCTCCAGCTCTGTTCTGCCAACTCGGGTACTTAAAATGAAATATATTATTTTTCAAGGCTACCCTCTGAGTTGTGAAACAGTTAAAACGTCACAAAGGTTTCTATTCTTACACAGATTTGTGAGTCTTTGTTCATTTCCCTTCGTTGTTTTTCTTTCCCTTCTTCAGATTGAACTTGTTCAATTGACTTCTCTTCAAGTTCACTGTATCTTCTTTTAACAGCTCAAATCTGATGCTGATTCCCCCTTACAAATTTTTCATTTTTGTTTCCATACTTTCCAAATACAGAATTTCAATGTACTTTCTCTTTTTATTTTTTTAATGTGCTTCCTTTTCATAATTTCTATTATACTGATATTCTCTGCTTGGTAAGATATCATTCCTATAGTTTTCTTTAGTTCCTTTAGCTTTTTGAACATATTTAAAATAAATGTTTTAAAATCTTTATCTGATGACCCAATAGTTCAACATTCTTAAGAGCAAGTTCTATGAACTTTTTCCTGCATACATACATTCTTGGTTCTTTGTATGTCTCACAATTCTTTTGAAAACTAAACATTTTGAATAATATAATGTTACACTGCAATCTCCAGGAATTTAGCTTAGTTGTAAGTGATTGGATAGATATCCTTAAGCAGCTGAAGCCAATAAACCTCCCAGTATTTGCACCCATAAACTGTGTATTTTTAGTACATATTTTAAATACTCTGCACAATAGCTTGTAACTTTGTCCTTCACAGAGTCTCAAGGTCAGTCAGAGGTGAAATATTTGGAGTCTTCTCAAGCCCGTACAGTCTTAGGAATGTGAATAGTCTTCTAGGCTCCCAGGAAGATGGAAGAGGTTTTCAAAGTTCTGTGGGTATCTTCTTTTAAGATTTTTGGTCGGTCAATCATTTGTTTCAAATGTGATCTACGGCCTCAGGCAGTGGGAGCATAAAATAATTGCCAGTAAATGCTTTCTTCAAATTCCCCACAGCAAGAGTTTTTTAACACTTGGCAAACTGCACAAGAGTAAGTAAAGATAAAAAATGTTGTGTAGGGTTTTCCCTTCAACTAGGTAGGTTCAACAATGAGAGCTGTTTGAGAATGAGGCTTTGAAAGAGCTCCAGCTCTGTTCTGCCAACTCGGGTACTTAAAATGAAATATATTATTTTTCAAGGCTACCCTCTGAGTTGTGAAACAGTTAAAACGTCACAAAGGTTTCTATTCTTACTGAGATTCTGCTATTTTCTCTTGAATGAGTTCAATTCAATTGAACTTCTCAACTGCTACAAGATTTTGGTTAATTTCCAGAGTTTTGAAAATTTGAATGATGTTATATTGGACAGCTTTTTCATTGCTTCTGTGGAGGAGTAGATTTTCATAAGGTCTTACACTGCCATTATTGCTGATATCACTCACTTTTGTCAAAGTTTGACATGTCCTGAACCACAAGTACACAGCATCCTAAATGATGGAGTATGCTCCTCTGGGAAATTTTCTACTGCGCCAGGTGAGTAAGATTCGGGAGTCATTTGACGAAGTCCTTCATTTCACCCAAGGACCACTTGGCCAGAGAGTTCAGCAATTCTAAAAGGCCAAACGGATGATGAATCCTTCTCTCTCAAAGAGTTCTCAAATTTTTTTCTTTCATATTGGCCTTCCACTCTAGGTCTCAGCCTGAACTTGCCATTCTTGAGCATTTGTAAAGTAATATCCACCAAGACCAGTTGATCTCTGCAACACTTCTAATTATACTCAAGGATCCTAACTGCATGTATGAGATTTTCCGGACTAAATGTGGAACAAATATTTTTTTGACTTCTGTGGAAGCTAAATATCATGATATATCACTTAAATGTGATTTGCCTTTAAATTCATTGCAAGGGTTGGATTTTTTACATTTTATTTTCATCTTAAGCTGCCCTATTCTCACAAGGAAGTTACATATTTATCTAAGCTACAACTATTTACCCTATGCTGTGACCTCCCAAGCAGATTCCTTGGTAAAGATTCAACCAAATCAGCAAGTAACTTGGAAGAGAGACAGTAATAAATGCTTTCTTCAAATTCCCCACAGCAAGAGTTTTTTAACACTTGGCAAACTGCACAAGAGTAAGTAAAGATAAAAAATGTTGTGTAGGGTTTTCCCTTCAACTAGGTAGGTTCAACAATGAGAGCTGTTTGAGAATGAGGCTTTGAAAGAGCTCCAGCTCTGTTCTGCCAACTCGGGTACTTAAAATGAAATATATTATTTTTCAAGGCTACCCTCTGAGTTGTGAAACAGTTAAAACGTCACAAAGGTTTCTATTCTTACTGAGATTCTGCTATTTTCTCTTGAATGAGTTCAATTCAATTGAACTTCTCAACTGCTACAAGATTTTGGTTAATTTCCAGAGTTTTGAAAATTTGAATGATGTTATATTGGACAGCTTTTTCATTGCTTCTGTGGAGGAGTAGATTTTCATAAGGTCTTACACTGCCATTATTGCTGATATCACTCACTTTTGTCAAAGTTTGACATGTCCTGAACCACAAGTACACAGCATCCTAAATGATGGAGTATGCTCCTCTGGGAAATTTTCTACTGCGCCAGGTGAGTAAGATTCGGGAGTCATTTGACGAAGTCCTTCATTTCACCCAAGGACCACTTGGCCAGAGAGTTCAGCAATTCTAAAAGGCCAAACGGATGATGAATCCTTCTCTCTCAAAGAGTTCTCAAATTTTTTTCTTTCATATTGGCCTTCCACTCTAGGTCTCAGCCTGAACTTGCCATTCTTGAGCATTTGTAAAGTAATATCCACCAAGACCAGTTGATCTCTGCAACACTTCTAATTATACTCAAGGATCTTAACTGCAAATATGAATTTTTCCGTATTAAATGTGGAATAAATATTTTTTTTTTGACTTCTGTGGAAGCTAAATATCATGATATATCACTTAAATGTGATTTGCCTTTAAATTCATTGCAAGGGTTGGATTTTTTACATTTTATTTTCATCTTAAGCTGCCCTATTCTCACAAGGAAGTTACATATTTATCTAAGCTACAACTATTTACCCTATGCTGTGACCTCCCAAGCAGATTCCTTGGTAAAGATTCAACCAAATCAGCAAGTAACTTGGAAGAGAGACAGTAATAAATGCCTCCTAATAAGAAATCATTTTTACCTAAACTGAACAAACAACTCCCCCCAAAAGGAATACTTTTAAACCCTATTTCCTAAAACCACTTTCCTCTACATAAAATTTAGGGGCAAAGCCTCTGAACCTAGATCAAGCTCCCTAACCAAAGGACCAAATCTAAATTTCAGAAATTCCAGGAAAACTATTCATCATCTAGCAGTCGATAAAATAGAACTTTCCTAATTTTTAAATACCATGTATATTGGGGTCATTCATATTAAGTAATGTGACATTTTTTTCTACCCACACTGTTTACACCCATGCTTACTGTTTATGAATCACTGACAGCAAAAAAAACCTTCACTCAGTTTATTTGACCTCAATAAGTAAAACATTACAGACATGTCGACATGTAAGCTTAAGCATGGTTGGATATTACTATGAAAATCCAACCATGCTTAGCACAGAATATCACTTATCTTAATAGTTATGACAGTGACAGTGACCCCTTGCAGGATGCCTTTGTGTGTGTGTACTGACACCAGCCTGATCTGACTACTAACACTTCTTCCTTGGTCAACTGAAGTAGCTTTTAACTCAGTTTCACCTAGTCCATTGCCAGTTCACTTTAGGAAAGGTAGCCAGGGAGACTCTTTAAAAATAAACCCCCTGGGCTTCCCTGGTGTTCCAGTGGGTAAAGAGTCCACCTTGCAGTGCAAGGGGCACAAGTTCCATCCCTGGCCTGGGAAGATCCCACGTGCCTCGGAGTAGTTGGACTGGTGTGTCCAATATAGTCAGCGCTCTGGAGCACATGTGCCCAGAGCCAGTGCTCTGCAACAAGAGAGGCCACTGCAATGGGAGGCCCACACAGGCCAAAGAGTAAAGATGGATAAAAATAAATGGATAAAAAGTCAATGAAGAGAGGCCAAAATTTAAAAATAAAATACACCCCTGATAATTTCACACTTTTTCTTCAATAAGATCCTCATTGGTCCTAGTATAAAGATCTGGCAAGGACGTGAATCTGCCACCCACTTCACCAGCTTGACTTTATGCCTCTCTCACTGTATTTTCAGACAACCAAGCTCACATTTCAATTTCTGTTCTCACAACACAACCTTACTTTTCCCACCCCAGAACATTTGAATATGCATTTTCCTCTGCTTGGAGCTGGTTCCCTCTGTGCCTAAATAATTCTAACTTGACCTTCAGAGTTCATCTGACATGTCATTTTTTCACTTCACTTAATCCAAATCAGAACTTAACCCTTCTTAGCAATAGCAGGATTATAAATAATTGATAGCAAAATTTGATTTTGGTATCTGTTCCCTCCAAAAGAATATATGTTCCATAGGCACTAGGACTTCACCTCGGTCATGATGATGTCCTTATTTCCAGAGCAGTAATCAGAAATTGGATGAGAGGAATTTCTGAGTGAAGTGAAAGCTGAAGCGTTTGCAAAATGTTTTTACATTGTTTGCTATATTTACTTCTCTACAAAAATAACTATATAGTAAATAACAATATTCCTGTTTGATAGATGAGAAAACTTAGTCCTACTATGAAGGTAAACAGATGTCTTTCTTAGTGACACAAATAATTCTCTCTGCTCAGTTCCTGCCGGACAGGAACATTAAAGAATGCTTTGTGAATTAATCTGATTATCTAACACCAAAGGTATATACCACTTGTATAAACATTTTCCTTAGTAACATGATATAGAATTATCATTTTCTTGGTCTAGGCTTTTTTAGATTAACTATATATTTATTTTAGCATATATAATTTCTTGAGCCTTAGATTTAGTCCTCTTGACTTAAAATAGAACTCTCTTTTATTTATCCTAAAACATCATCTTTTTTCCATAGTTAACAATAAAACTATTGAATCCCCTTTTTATTTTCATTGTTTCTGTAGTCAGTACAACACTTGTGTTAAGTTAGTAACATCAAAAAATTATCATATATAATAGAAATGATGATCCATAGAATAAGTATCAGTCTATAGCCCAGGTACTCCAGTCAGGGTGGATTTGTTATGGGGCTATGTGTTTGAATGTGTGAGTTTGTTATGTGTGTGTTTGTATGTATACAAATAATTTTCTTTTTCAATCTAAATGTCATCTTTAAGCACTTGCTATATTTCTTCTTATTCCCCAGAGAACTTAAGTCAATTTCTCCTTTGTTACTTTTATTAGTATGCCTTGAATAACAGTTTCAGTGTGTTCAGTCATGAAATTCCTCTTTCACTTTTCTCTAAAATCTATAAAATAGGCATGTCTGAAGCTTCAGATGCTTACATCCTCAACATAAGATTTGACATTGGGAAAGTATGTCAAGTGCCCTACTGCTAGTCTGACACACATCCTAAGAATCTTAGATACTAGGCACCACAAAATGAACTTTTAAATTTGTTTCTAATACTCTTTACATATTTACTTTTTACTTGAAGGCATAGAAGTTTACATAATATTGAGCCTGAAAAGAATTTTAAAAACCTAAACCATAGCCTCATTTCAATACCTCTAACAAATTCCTCTGTCAATCTCATTGGCATTTCTGCAAGGAGAGAATAGCTACTAGAATTTGAGTCCTGTTTCCACATAATAATTATTGATTTGTGGCATATTAGTTATCTTCTTTGTGAGTTAATTTTTACATTAAAAAAGATGAAACTTGTTACACAGAGATGTCAAAGGGACCAAGTTACAATGATGCAAGCCATTCCTAAGTTTCAAAACCAAGCACTGAATTCACTATACTATAAAATGATATTGATGGCCATAGGTCACTAATATATGGTTTTCTTATAAACTACCACAATAGAATACTGATTGAATATCACATCTTCTATAGCTTCTAAACATACTACCACTCTCCCCAGCTATTTCTAACTCACCTCTTCCCAAGTGCAGCTTTTTCCTTCTCTTACTCACATTTTCTGAATCAAGTCAATGGTATTCTTTGGGTAATTAAACTATATCTATAATACGATTACTCTTCCTATAGACACCAACTTGTTACACTTTTTTCAGATAACTTTCGAAGATTATTTATCTATTCTGTTTTGTTCCATAATCTGAAACAAAGAATTCTTCTATTGTTGCTTTGCCTTTCTAAGCTAATTGTCTGCTTTAGGTAATATGTGAAACCTCTTATGAAATTTTATCTAAAATACATAAAATGAGAGAATGCTCGGGTCTCTTAAAATTTGAGATCAAGGTTGTTTATAAGCTGAGAAAAAATGGAAAAATAAATTTTTCTGAAAAGATGCAACAAAAACTAAGTAAACATAATCATGTCATTTGAAAATGATGACAGTTTTCCACCTTCTTTTACTAATTCATTCTCTCTGTATGCATTCTGTATCAGTATATGGCCTTTTTTTTCTTTCATTATTACACTGGCTAGTAGCTTCAATAAAATGTTGAAGTATTTGGAGTGGGTATATTTGCCTTACACCAATATAATCTGTACATAGAAAATCCCCAAAGCAGTCTTGAAATAGTCTGTTGCAATAAAATAGAATTCAACAAAGTCACTAGATACAAAGTCAAAATATGAAAATCAGCCATATTTTTGCACCCAAGCAACGAAAACTTAGAAAAGAGAATTTAGAATTGTATTGTTTACAATAGCATTAGAAGACATGGAACACTAAATCTAACAAAAGTTTTGTAGGATTTCTACACTAAAAATCAGGAAACATGGGTGAAAAAAAAAAGTCCAAGGAAATCTAGGTAACTGAGGAATACTATGTTCATTTATTTAAAGACTCAATATTGTTAAGAGTTTCATTCTCCTCAAATTAATACACAGATTAAATTCAATTCTCTATCAAAATTTTAACACCTTAATCATCAAAAAGTCTACAAATAATAAATGTTGGAGAGGATTTGAAGAAAAGGGAACCCTCATACACTGTTGTGGAAATGCAAATTGAGGCAGTCACTATGGAAAACAGTTTGGAGATTCCTTTAAAAAAAAAAAGTCATACTCTTCTACCCCCTTTCCAGTGTCTAGGCTGGAAGCTTTTCCCTAACTTTCCTTTAATAAACTTTACACTACACGAAACTCTGAGTGACCATAGCCGAGTCTTTTGATCCCAGTGTGAACGAAGAATCTGACATCGTTCACAGTAACCTACCATCATCTATCACCTATCATCTGAGGGTTCATCTGGGATACTTAAGCCAAGCTTCAGAGCTTTTAATATCTTCGGATGAAGAACAGATGCTTCACAACCAGCAAACAAGACTGGAAAAGGACATAATTTAAGGGACTGTCTGACTGTCTTCAACCTGGATGGAAGGACCTTTTTATCAGGTACTCTTAACTAGTTTGTGCACAGTGTGATTAAAGGACAGTTTGACTCTTAGATTGATTCCCACCAACTCCGACAAGCCACTATTAGATATGTGGACCATGCCCCTCTTCAGTTCAAGACTCCTACTATGAGAAGACAGATTTCTCTACTTCAAGAAAGAGTTTCTATAATAATCGATTGTTTTGTTTTTGCTATTTGCTCCTTGTATCTGCAATTACATGGTAGAATATTTCTCCAACTGTCTAAATGCTTTTAAGTTACAAATAATGGTTTAGGCTCCTACAGCCTGCTCCAGCTATTACTTGGGACCTCCTTGGAATTTTAAAATAAAAATGCAGTCTTGAAATAGTCTGTTGCAATAAAATAGAATTCAACAAATTCACTAGATACAAAGTCAAAATATGAAAATCAGCCATATTTTTGCACCCAAGCAACGAAAACTTAGAAAAGAGAATTTAGAATTGTATTGTTTACAATAGCATTAGAAGACATGGAACACTAAATCTAACAAAAGTTTTGTAGGATTTCTACACTAAAAATCAGGAAACATGGGTGAAAAAAAAAAGTCCAAGGAAATCTAGGTAACTGAGGAATACTATGTTCATTTATTTAAAGACTCAATATTGTTAAGAGTTTCATTCTCCTCAAATTAATACACAGATTAAATTCAATTCTCTATCAAAATTTTAACACCTTAATCATCAAAAAGTCTACAAATAATAAATGTTGGAGAGGATTTGAAAAAAAGGGGAACCCTCATACACTGTTGTGGAAATGCAAATTGAGGCAGTCACTATGGAAAACAGTTTGGAGATTCCTTTAAAAAAAAAAAGTCATACTCTTCTACCCCCTTTCCAGTGTCTAGGCTGGAAGCTTTTCCCTAACTTTCCTTTAATAAACTTTACACTACACGAAACTCTGAGTGACCATAGCCGAGTCTTTTGATCCCAGTGTGAACGAAGAATCTGACATCGTTCACAGTAACCTACCATCATCTATCACCTATCATCTGAGGGTTCATCTGGGATACTTAAGCCAAGCTTCAGAGCTTTTAATATCTTCGGATGAAGAACAGATGCTTCACAACCAGCAAACAAGACTGGAAAAGGACATAATTTAAGGGACTGTCTGACTGTCTTCAACCTGGATGGAAGGACCTTTTTATCAGGTACTCTTAACTAGTTTGTGCACAGTGTGATTAAAGGACAGTTTGACTCTTAGATTGATTCCCACCAACTCCGACAAGCCACTATTAGATATGTGGACCATGCCCCTCTTCAGTTCAAGACTCCTACTATGAGAAGACAGATTTCTCTACTTCAAGAAAGAGTTTCTATAATAATCGATTGTTTTGTTTTTGCTATTTGCTCCTTGTATCTGCAATTACATGGTAGAATATTTCTCCAACTGTCTAAATGCTTTTAAGTTACAAATAATGGTTTAGGCTCCTACAGCCTGCTCCAGCTATTACTTGGGACTCCTGGATCAAAAACCCTAATAAAGGGTAAGGAGAATATGTTGCCTCAATAATTTAGGGACTAGGCCCCTGCTCAACTGAAAGAAGCCAGAACAGTTGGCACCCCCTTACATTGGCAACATAATTCTCCTAAAAGAAAAAGGGGGGAATGAAAGGAGTTCAGAATGAAAGGGGTTCATAGGCAGAATTAGCAAGGAGAGGCTGGTGGGGCCCAAGGACAAGGAAGAGAAGAGGAAGGACAAGGAGAACTAAAAGCAAAGATCATCAGTGTTGAAACTGAAAACTTCTAGTCTTATGTTAATCTGTGCATTTACATTAGAATGTCTCACCTAGCCCTGAGGCCTGGAGACTGTCCTAAATAACCTCATGTAAATATTGTGGGTGTGGGCCTAGAGGGCCTTTACAACCTTAAGATATTCTTTTGATTTATTGCTTCCATAACTGACTGAAAGATACAAATTGTCATGCTTCAACTGGCAAAGGGGGATACTTTTCTACCCCCCTTCCAGTGTCTATGCTAGAAGCTTCTCCTCGCTATCCTTTCTTTAATAAACGTTTCACTACACGGCAAATAAAAATAAAAATAAAAACAGAGTTACCATATGACCCAGCAAATCCACTCCTGGGTATCTATCCAGAAAAAATGAAAACATTAATTCAAAGGAATACATGCACTCCAAAGATTATAGCAGCACTATTTACAATAGCCAAAACATGAAAGAAAGCTAACTGCCCATCAACAGATGACTGGATAAAGAACATGTGGATGGGTGAGTGCATATTGGAGTAATGTGTATATATGGGCTAGTCCCTCTGGCTGCGGTTGTGGGACCATTGGCCCTCATACCAAAGAATAGGGGTGTGTCTCTTCCCTGCTGGGGACAGACTTAATGATGGGCTTGACCAGATGCCATATGACACACATGCACTTAAACAGAGCTAAGAGCACATACTGCATCTCAAACAGAAGAGATCTTCTCACAAAGTGGTCAGTCCATGAGGTCTAGACTATGAGGATTCTTTCCTAGCAAGGAAGTCTTCCAGGGCCAAGGCTGAGTCTTATTAAGCCAACTTGTGATCATCAAACTGTGCATATGAGACTGCCTTTCCCGACACTTTCCTTTTCTCTAAAACCCATACTATCTGTTCAATCCATACTTACTGTATGCAGATACAGGGTGTGGTCCTTGACCAAAGGAAATCCATACTCTGAACTGGCAATGATCTTGTGGCTTGACAGTATAATTCAGAACATTTAAAATGGGGAGGTGGGGTGGGGGACCAAACTTTGTGTTTTTTTTAAGGATCAGTGTGAAAATTATCAGTTTCCACAACCCCAGGGAATAGTCCCACATGCTAACTCTAACATCCATCAAATGAATAATTTCTATTTATGAGCACAGACATCATGAATAAGGAATTTTGATGCCTATGGTCATCTGCAGCTATACCTGATGTGGGAGGATGGCTATGGGATACCATGACCTATCCCTATGTATCTTTGAAAGTCTTCACACAAATAAGAAACTTCATTATGATAACTTAAAAAAAAAAAGTGTTTTATACAGAAATATCAGCAAATTTAACTTTATAGACCATGATTAGGTATCATTATTGTGTCTGCATTGAATTTGCAAAGTGTTTTCTACATGTAGGCCTACTGCTATTTTAAGCCCATGAGAAAGTAAATATGGAAAGCAGAAGATTCAAATATAGGGAAATCTGAGGGATTCCAAGGGGAAAGTCCAACTGTGCCAATAGGAAATCTGCAGTGAGTAATGGTGGAGCATGCTGCAGATCCCTCATATTTCTCTTTTCATTTTTATGTACATGCCACTCCTGTTCAGTTGCACTGCACATCCGCCAAAGGCCAGAACCCGAGGCTCTTTTATAAGCTTGGCTCCTTAGGAGAGAGTGGTCTAAGTACCTTTCTCCTCAACTTAGATGGAGAGGTGAGTTTGAGAGCATGCAAGCCCAGCATGCTGGCTTCGAGTTCCTACATGAGATCACACGGAAGCTGCCTTCCTTGGGATTCACCTGAGATCTGCCCTTCACTCTCCTGTTTCTCTCTTTCCCTTCCCAGTTTCTCCTGAGATCATTTCCTTAATGATTTACTCAGGAGTTCTCAACCCAGGGTCTCATTTTGAGGAACTCAGCCTAAGATTGAACCCAAAGGCCTTCTGGACACATAGACATGAATGGACTGTAGAAAGACCAAGATACAATTCCTGTTCTTAGAAAACTATGCATCTTCCAGTTGACATGAGCCTCCTCAAGCCAAGAGGCAGAGAAGTTTCACTTTTATACTAATAACTTCAAGCAAATGACAGAAAGGGTTTCTACCTCCACTTCACCTTTTAAAGAGAGTTCAGAAGAAATAGAGAATAGAAAATATCCTGAGAACTATAACTCATATCCCTGAATTGGTAAGATACAGACATGAGAGCAACTTTAGTATAAGTCAATTAAAATCTCAGGATTTAGGGAGGACTACTAGAGCTTATTCTTTTCCAGAGGACTAGAAAGAACTGAGAGAATGAGCCACTGCCCATGGGTATAGACAGCATTCCTGGTTTGGTAACATAATTCCTAATGCAAGACATTAAAAGGCACCTCAAATGAGAAAGAAATCAGGCTTACCAAGAAGAGTTGCATGCAGCCCCAGCAGAGCTATGTCCCTCACAGATCTGATTTCCTAGGCTAGTTAAAGGTTAATAAAATGTGGTATCTATTAATTTATCTGGAAATGACTCAATATATAAGTTGGCCCCCAGATAAATTACAGGGGCATTCAGGAGAAATTAACTTGTAACATATAATAATTAGAAAGCATGAATGTTGTGTATTAACCAATTGGAAAAGAAATGCCGTACGAACTATGCAAACATACAAGACAGAGCAGAAATGCAATGAACAATAAAAAACAAAACCTGGAATAAAACAGAATCCAAATAATTTTTATCCCTCTTGCTATTTGCTTGGTATAGACAAACCCATGAGACAGGTATTGTTATTTATAGATTAAAGAAAAATGTGGCAAGCAACAAGCCCAGGACCACAAAGCTAAATGGAGGATCTGGCACTAATACAAGCATCAAAAACAGATATAGGTTAATAAAATGTCAGGTGCTGAAATCCGCAAGGAAAAAAAACGTTAACACTGAACAATGATGAAATGATAAGAATTATATTTACAGAACAGTGCACATTGTCATTTGCTTCAACAAACAACAAATAAGAAATCAAAAAATTTAACAAACAAAATTCAAGATATGGGAAAACTCTCAGAGGGCTAATATTCTCATCCTTCATAGCAATGAGCAAATTGATCTTCTCTACAACTGAACTGTAGCTAAAATTTCAAGGTGTCAACTTCCTAACACAGAGTAAATGGAATCATATAGTGTTCTAATATCTTTGATTATAAAAATTACTTGTTGAAATTTAGTCATTCCTTTAGCTTCACCTCAGGTTTCTTCTGATGTTAACTTCAGTTAGAATGACATTTAATACATTTTAGTGTGCTGCTACATTTTTATATCATCATTGCTATCCATTTTTTATGCAAGATGAGTAGAACAATGTTACCAAATGCTAACACTGTTAAAAATCCTCAGTGGTGGGATATTGCAAAATTTGGTGCCATTTTTCTTAGTAAGTTTTGCTATTGCTTTATTTATATAAATCTTTTGAAATCATTTTCTTTAAAATAGAAATAAAATCATATTATCTTTCATTATTAATTGTATATTTAAATACTAATGGAACAGGGTCATAATATCATTGTTTGAAAAAGGTTCACTTTGTATGCAATTTCATCCTGATTTGAAATCCTTTAAGTCAAGAGCCCTAGTTCATTCCTTTTCCTCCTATTGATATATGAAGAACAGAATTAAACAAATAAGATGTAGACCAAACCATTAGTGGTGTTGGTGAGAACATCACTAAAATAGTTCACCAGGAGATACAAGTTGATGAAGGCTAGAGGACAGAGCAACCTGAAAGGGGATGATGTCACACAAGCATCCTCTTCATTGACTTTTCTATATGTTATCAAGCAGTATCTTAAGTGGAAGTGAAAGAAGCAAGTGCTTGAGGGAAGCAGGATAGGAAATATGGTCTGAGAACTTAAAAAATCCACATTTCAGTTCTACATGATAAAAAGAAAAATGATTTTAAACATAGTTAGATGAGTGAATACCTAAGGATGAAAACCATTGCATCAGATAGAATCCTAGAGTTGTGTGTCTATGTCAGGATCATAAACATTAACTATGAACCCAGGTGGCTCAGTGGTAAAGAATCCACCTGCCAATACAGGAGACATGGGTTTGATCCCTAGGTTAGGAAGATCCCCTGGAGGAGGGCATGGCAACCCACTCCAGTATTGCCTGAAAATTTTCATGGACAGACCAACCTAGCTGGTGGGCTACAGTCTATGGGATCAGAAAAGAGTTGGACACAACTTAGCAACTAAATAATAAAACCAGGAACACAGGTGCCAAAGAACTTGATTTTAGGTGGACTAAATGTATGTGCTTAAATGTAGCACATTTTAAAAAGATAGACCATATAGATTTTCTCAAGGGCCAACGAAATGCTGACTGCACATGATGCATTAAAGCAGTCAGTTATGAATGGGGTATGCGAATGAGTGAGTTCCTGTGTCTGTATATGAGTCTCTATTGAACAGTTGTTTAGACTAGCATGGTGAAAGGAAAGATAATTAAGGCCCAGAGGGAAATCCAATAGTCAAGGGAAAATTTAAGGGTATAAAACCCTTTATTCACAGTGCCTTTGGATTTCCAGAAGGCACTGTGGAAAGGAAGGGCACTCCACAGAGGTCTGCAGGGGGTTGTCACAACAGACTGGAAGGCAATAACAGGATGGGATAAAATATGAGGAGGATGCTGATGATCTGAGTTGAAACACATTCAATCGAGGGACCTACGACAGAGGGTTGAGGCTATTAGAAGGCACACTATAGATACTCAGTAAACATTATTTAGAGTAAATAAATGAACTAGGTATTAGCCTCAGGTTTACACATGAGAATTCAGCATGAAGTTTCAATTTGCTTTCCAGAGGTAAGTATGTGGCTGAAAAAGACTAAAAACTATCATCAATTGTACATTTCTTGTTAAAAAGGAATGCCAAGAAATTGGAGGATGTCAAAGAGAAAGATTTCCAAAATGACAGAGAAGAGAAAAATGAACTTAGTGTCCCTACAGAAGGTTTACATGAGATGTGCAAACAAAACCCGGGGTGGGTCCAGAAGAAAGAAGAGAAATGGATTATTTTCATCTTAATCAGTATTAATATAGTAGGGCTGCTCCTAGGTGGCAGAAGTGTGGTTCTTGGCTTATCTGATATTCCTATTAGAAGAGGAAGTCTTAATTTCCCACATAACATTTTAAGCTTAGAAAAATTTATATGTCTGAATTCTAGACTATTAACATGGATGAAATGAGTAAAGCTATCTTGGAATCAAAACTAAATCAAATTCCTTTTTGGCTATTGTCAGATAATGTTGGAATTTTACTTCAAAATTCTGCTTCCCTTTTTATCTCCCATAAGGACACTCAGTGTGAGAGAAAGTTTACATGATAATATTCTTAACTCATGATTTTAATATATTTTGGATTTAGTTGCACTAGGCATGATGTTTTTAATTTAAAATATAATCATTACAAGAATAATGAAAATGAAGGACATACCAATGAAATTTCACAACCAATCAATTAAGCAGCTTATTTCCATGATTCGCTCCTTTTTTTCCTCTCTTATCATAATTTCCTGCAGTGGTTTGAATTGAACATTTTAAATTGATTAAAATATTCCCCCATGATTAAGTATTTCTTTCCTCCTTTCTCCTTTATATTTAATTAGAAATAAGTACCTTTAGGAATTTATCTATTTCCCTCATTTTAAGTAATTTCAGAGATCATAAATAATGGCATTATTTAGATTACATAAATGTTTTTATCGCCCAAGAGGTCAATTGCCACGTTGTACAAATAGAAACAATCCTTTGGAAAAGAGTCACAAGCGACAGTGGTAAGAAGCTACCAGGTTTTTATGTTCCAGCTTCAGGAACTCAGTGTTATAAATGATGCATTTATATTTGGAAATTAAGGATAAAAAAATATGCATTTCTTTAATTACTAGTAAAATTTAATTCATTCTTTCCCTTTCCAAGTATGTATTACTTGGATGCTGACATAGTAAATAGCAAGGCAATGAAATTAACATAAATGTTGATGTCAAAAGATCTGGCCTTGAAATCTATTCTGCCTTCTTTTGTGACTGTTTTCTAGAGTCCTCCACTAAACTACATTCAAGACCAAAGAAAGAAAATTATCTTATATGGTTTTGAAATGTTTAGCATTTAATTCAGTCTCGATTACTAGTAGGAAGTCAATAAATGTCTACTTATTTGAACTCAGAAGACCTTACCTAATCTCTCTGCAATGGAAAGGAATGCACAGGGTAACAGGTAGGACCTCAATCCTTCCTATTCATTCCTTTTTTATGGATTATTTGTTCATATCAATAATAGGTTTCCCCCATGTTTCTCATATGGATTGTTTTCTAGTTTCCTATGTATGAGCTCTTCATGCAATATAGTTACTAAAACTTTGTGTCATTGAAAAATGCTGCATTTTTTATATGCTTGTTCAGTAATACCTCTAGGAGCCATATAAGCCAAAGAAAACTTCTGCTTGGATGCTGATGCATGTAATATTCAAACTGTAAATTAACTTGGACAGAATGCCCATTTTTATAACATTTAGTGGAATTAGAAACATGATTCAACTCTTCAGTTATCTTTTATTTATTCCATTTTAAACCTCAGGGACAAGGAGATGAATTAAACATACCCTTCTGTTCATGATGTGTCATTGTTTTGGTCAAGATTCTATTCTTATTTCATTCTCATTCCATTCAGAACAAATCTCTCCTCCACCATCATCCGTGGACACCAACTTTGATGCCTAAGACCCATGTCCTTAAGCATGTCCTCATTTTGTCACTTTCTTTATATAGTTCATCTTGATGGCTTGCTACTATTTCCCCAAATATTTATATCTCTATATATTGTGAGTAGTATTTATCAATTATATAATTTTGTGGGTGATGGCTATAATAGAAGAACACCTGCATCTTAATTATTTTCTGTTACCTAATCCTTTAAGTGAATTTTTTCATTATACCTAGTATTTTTGAGTTAACTATTCAGAATTTTCTATGTATGGAATCTACAAATACTTTTTCCACTTGATAGTATTTCATTATTTCATCAACAGATGTTTCAACAATCACAAAAACAGCAATTATATTAGCCATTGCCATTTCATTTTTTATTTTAAAACTGTATATTGAATAATCTATAAGATAGTTTGATAATGACTCAGAGTTTAGAATAAGAAGCTTTTTCTGGCTTTCTCTACAGTAAAATATGCTTCCTAGGCCTGCTTACTGAATTTTAGATAAGATCTTTACTGTTTCCTACACAATTATCAGTATTTTCAGTCAATTAATTATCAGTTATAAATCACATATAATATTTATTTTACCTTTACAGATTTTTTTATAAGCAAATAGTCTTATGACACAATGATCACTGAAAAGTGACATATCTGTAAATTCCCTCAGATTTTCAACTGGAGCACAAAACCAAAGAAAAACCATAGTCTATTTCACCTTTCAAAATAGTATCATCCACTGATGCCAGAGGCACAAAGAAAGGAATCCACAACAGCTTTCTGATCAGAATATGCTTAAGATGCTAACCAAATCATGGATACAATTCTCTGGAAGATGGAACTTCAATGAGACAAGTATCTTCATTTGCTACTGACCATTCATGAGGAAGAGTGGATATGGCAACTTTGGGATATGTTAATTGCAAACAGGCAAATACTATGAGTGGTGACTGGATCATCTCTTACATTTGGAAGGACAAAGTTGAAAACACTTAGTCATTAGTCATCACTAATCATAATAATTCATCAAATGTCTACTGTAAAGTTTGACTCTCTATTCTATGAATTTTAACTACATACATCTGAAATGGGATCTCACCAAGTAGACATTAAGATACTAGGCAGAAACCTGCTTTTATCTTTTACCTCATTTAAGTTTTTAGGCTTTTGAGCGTATAAGTCACTTTCTTTATATAGTTCTTTGATTTTATTTCCCAAATATTTATATCTCTATATATTGTGAGTAGTATTTATCAATTATATAATTTTGTGGGTGATGGCTATAATAGAAGAACACCTGCATCTTAATTATTTTCTGTTACCTAATCCTTTAAGTGAATTTTTTCATTATACCTAGTATTTTTGAGTTAACTATTCAGAATTTTCTATGTATGGAATCTACAAATACTTTTTCCACTTGATAGTATTTCATTATTTCATCAACAGATGTTTCAACAATCACAAAAACAGCAATTATATTAGCCATTGCCATTTCATTTTTTATTTTAAAACTGTATATTGAATAATCTATAAGATAGTTTGATAATGACTCAGAGTTTAGAATAAGAAGCTTTTTCTGGCTTTCTCTACAGTAAAATATGCTTCCTAGGCCTGCTTACTGAATTTTAGATAAGATCTTTACTGTTTCCTACACAATTATCAGTATTTTCAGTCAATTAATTATCAGTTATAAATCACATATAATATTTATTTTACCTTTACAGATTTTTTTATAAGCAAATAGTCTTATGACACAATGATCACTGAAAAGTGACATATCTGTAAATTCCCTCAGATTTTCAACTGGAGCACAAAACCAAAGAAAAACCATAGTCTATTTCACCTTTCAAAATAGTATCATCCACTGATGCCAGAGGCACAAAGAAAGGAATCCACAACAGCTTTCTGATCAGAATATGCTTAAGATGCTAACCAAATCATGGATACAATTCTCTGGAAGATGGAACTTCAATGAGACAAGTATCTTCATTTGCTACTGACCATTCATGAGGAAGAGTGGATATGGCAACTTTGGGATATGTTAATTGCAAACAGGCAAATACTATGAGTGGTGACTGGATCATCTCTTACATTTGGAAGGACAAAGTTGAAAACACTTAGTCATTAGTCATCACTAATCATAATAATTCATCAAATGTCTACTGTAAAGTTTGACTCTCTATTCTATGAATTTTAACTACATACATCTGAAATGGGATCTCACCAAGTAGACATTAAGATACTAGGCAGAAACCTGCTTTTATCTTTTACCTCATTTAAGTTTTTTAGGCTTTGAGGTATAAGTGACAGACAAAAAATTGTATATGTTTAGGTTGTACCGTGTTATTTTTAAGATGCATGTGATCTAATGTGCACATACCTTATGAGAGCAAAGAGCTTTTAAATCTTATGATGCTGTTCAACACTGGTCACCACTATTAGTGGCAGGAACTAATATCTCTAATGAGCTTAATAGCTGTACTGTCACTTCAATCTCTGTGACATGCACACCGCAAAGTGAAAAGCCAAGTTGCAATCACAATATAACTTGCTTCACTCCATATACCACCCATTTAAATTAAGTTTTTAAAAACTTAATATTTTTCCTAGATAACTTTTTCTAATTTGGCCTGACAAGAATGTTCTTTCTTCCTTTTTGTAGTCACATGTAAAAACTACTGCAAAATAACACTTCTCATGTTTTTTATTTTTCACCCCAACCTCTCCCTCATATTTTTAAGACCTACAGATAAATAAAAATCATCAGTCCTCTGGCACAAATTTAGTGTCAAACTTTACCTAAGATTGAGTTAGCGTAATTAAACAGAATACTGAGCTATTTTAAAATCTCTCCTCCAGGGGCTCATCCCAATCCAGGATGGAACCCAGGTCTCCTGAATTGCAGGTAGATTCTTTACCATTTGAACCACTAAGGAAGCCCTAATTGACATTACTTGCAAAACAAAAGACAAAAAAAACTTGTATCATTACAGTTTCCTTCATATCCCAGATTATTCTCCTTGTTCATTATTCTCAAATGTGAAAATCAGAAGCACAAACTAGGACACAGGAATAGTCCACTGCTTCAATTAATGCTTTTATATTCTCTCCAGGTAAGTGATAGGTCAGTAACAGGCTTCACCACTATGCACTGTTATCATGTTGACGAACTGCCTAAGAGACAGAACCCTGCTCTAGGAATGGGCTGGACCAATGCTAGTTAGCTTATTTTTGAAGAGACCTCCCTCCAACCCTTCATCCTCTGGAGAAATGGCAACCCACTCCAGCATTCTTGCCTGCTGGACAGAGGAGCCTAGATGGACAGAGGAGCCTAGAATCCCATGGACAGAGGAGCCTAGATGACTAGTCCATGGGGTCACCAAGAGTCAGACAGGACTGGGTGACTAACAATTTCACACTTTCCATCCAGCCCAACTTGGATCAAAGGTAATCTATCGCCTTCATTTCCACATCTGGCCCCCCAATCAGTTTAAAAGATTTCTGTGCTCTGTGAGTGCTATTTCTTGGGACCTAGTGCTGAGAGGAAAGAATATGGGCATCATTTCCCTCTGGATCCACTGAACCCTCAGTAAAGGACCTTGGGGGAGCTAGGTGATGCTTCTACTGCTGAAATAACTAGGCCTTGTATGAAGCCTGGTACCTAACCAAGCCAGAGCTTAACTATGTGCATATGCCACAAAGAAACCAGCTGTAGTGCCTTGCAACAAATAGAAGTAACTGACCATTGTATAACATTTTGTATTAATGCAGACAGCACTCTAGGTGAAAATATATCATTAAAACAGGGATACACAGACAGTTATCAGGAGCATTTCCTGTGTCTGGTCAAGAACCTCTCAGGAGGTGATCAGTATCACAAACATCCTCAGTGAATTTTGCATGCTTTAACCACAGAGATCTTCCAGCTTTCTAGTTGAAACATTTAACAATGCATATAGCTCTGTGAGCTTATCTTTAACAGTGTCATTAGCTCACTGTCTGATGAAATTAACCTCTTTATCTGTATGTGAGGTTATTTAATATACTCCTTTTCACAATCATGCTGACCTAAGCAATTATTGATGCTGAGATTTGATTTTTGCTTTCCATTAATTTACTTTCATTGTGATAAAATAGGGTAATGGAATGTGCATCCATATAGAATAATCAGAGAACCCAGAGCCTATTTATATTCATAATTAAACACAACAAGTAAGTATATTAGTTTCCAAATGCTGCTCTAAGTTGCCACAAACTTAGTGACTTAAAACAACATGTATTTATTGTTACAGCACTAGAAGACAGAAGACTAAAATGACTCAGCAAGGCTGCATCCTTTCTGGAAGCTCCAGGTGAGAATGTTTCCTGGACTTCTCCAATCTCCAGAGGTTGCCCACATTCCTTGACTCATGGTCCTTTCTTCGTGTGTCAATCTGACCTCTGCTTTCATCATCAGGACTCTTTCTCTGACTCTATTCTCCCGCTTCCCCTTGCGAATAGATTAGACCACTGAAATAAGCCAGAATAGTCTCCTCCTCTCAAAGCCCTTAACAATATCATATCTAAAAAGTCACTTTTGTCACAGAAAGTAATATATTCACAGAGTTCTGGAATGAGATTCTGGATATCTGTGGAGACCACTCTTCTACCTATTATAGTAAATCTAGTATTTGTGTATGTGTGTGTTTTAGAAAAAATAAACTTTTACCAATTCTCATCTTAACTGTAGATGGATCATTTGACACCTTCACTATCCAAGGTACAGATGATAAAATAGGAATGTTTTACTATATTGAATAGTGAGTGATTGTCCCCCTGTCATGTCCAACTCTTTGAGATCCCATGGACTGTAACCTACCAGGCTCCTCTGTCCACGGAATTCTCCAGCAAGAATATTGGAGTGGGTTACCATTCACTTTTCTCATATAGAACAACTTCAAAGTTAGAAAGTCTTGTTTCCATACCCTGAATTTTCCACTCAACTAACCAAAGACAAATTATTTAACTTCTCTAATCTTTAGTTCTGTCACCTAGGATAAGAGCAATAATGTCATCTTGCAAAATGTAAATAATTTCACCTTATTAGTTATGAAGACTATTGTGTTTAACTTCCTTACACCTTGAATATGGAATGGTAGTCAATCAATTGGTGGTTGCTTTTATTAAAACAATTATTGTCAAGTCAAAACTCCTAGTATTCCAGATTTTCCTCCTTGTTTTTATTTCCTCAAAAGGGGTACCTTTTTCATATTTCTAGAAATATTTTCAAGAATACTAGTATGCTTTTCCCAAGTGAGGAATTTGTATGTGTTGGCTTGCACATGAGGGCTCATGCCTCTCGTCACAGCATAAAGGCAGAGTGTTTTACCCTTTGGCCAGGATCACCTGGCCATTCCTCCCCTGCTTTGATTAAGGCTACCTGCTCCCCAACTGCTAAATTGGACAGTATATTTTCGCTCATTAAATGCTGGGTTATAACTGTATGTGGAAATTTACCTCAGTTAATAATGGAATGTGTCATATATATTTGTTAATGCATTTATTTCTCTCAGTTCTAAGGATGTTGGCACACAGTGATGTGTTCAGAACAGAATCCATCTAAATTTGAAATGGAAATTATTCATTCCTCCTAAATGATTCATCTATTGATGTATTATGAAATTGGTTAAAAATCTATCATAGTTTATTTCTTAATAGATTATAATTTAAACTATTATTTGCAGAGAGCAGATGGGATTTAGGCAAAAATAATCTACAAATAGCCATGGGGGAAATGATTTTATAGTCAGGAAGGCACTGAAGAACAAACCATACAAGTTTTAAAACATCATTTTTTTTTTTAACACTTTATTTTTAATGTTTTGGAGTATAGTTGATTAACAATGTTGCAATAGTTTCAAGTGGACAGCTAAGGAACCCAGATACATACATATGTACCAGTCTCCTCCAAACTTCCCTCCTACCCAGTCTGTCAAATAACATGGCATTTGAGTTCCCTATTAAAATGCCATCTTTTAGAGGGATTCCAAGATGGTGGAGGAATAAAATGGGAAGATCGCCAGCTCCCCAACAAATTCATCAAAAACTCATCAAGATATGGAACAGCTCCTACAAGCCAGCCCATAGGTGACAACAGAAGACCCCTGGCCTCCAGGAGGTAAGCCAGGGCTGCCTGGAATTAGGTATCAAAAGGATGGAGTCATAAAATGAGAAAAGAAGAGACAAAGGCTTGTGGGACAGAAGCCTGCACCTGAAGGAGGGAGGGAGTCATGAAGCAGGAAGAGACTCCTTGTCCCAAAAAACTCCTTCACAGTCAGGACCAAGGAGGAGCTGTGGAATCCTGGTCAGGCAATACAGAGACAGCTGCACTTCTCAGCCCATAAGCAGCTCACAGACTCAGTGAATCTCGTAAGCTCTCCCCGCCTCCACAGCAGCTCAGAGGGAGGGCCTAGGACGAGGGGAGTGCCAGAAAACTTGCACAAACCCGGCGGCAGCGCAGAGGGCCACCGGGAATACTGA
This sequence comes from Tragulus kanchil, assembly GCA_022376925.1. Taxonomy (NCBI): domain Eukaryota; kingdom Metazoa; phylum Chordata; class Mammalia; order Artiodactyla; family Tragulidae; genus Tragulus; species Tragulus kanchil. The sequence goes on along the minus strand of JAIOJX010000023.1, from coordinate 104,825,391 downwards.
GAGCAGCCTAGAGAAGACTTCCCACTGGCCCTGCCTTTGACTGTCTCCTGACAGTCTCCTACAGAGGCACAGGTCAGCAGCTGAAGTGCAGCATGTGGCTGAAGTCCTCTTAAAGGAGGCCATTAGCCAGACTATGGAGTCACTGAGCAGGACTGGGGAAACAGACTCTGGGGAGAACACACTAAACTTTGTGCACACGAGGATCCTGGAGAAAGGAGCAGTGACCCCATATGAGACTGAGCTCTGCACACCTGGCATCACCAGGGTCCCTGTGATCCAAGATGCTGAACCTCCTTCATGCTCAATCCTCACTGGGGCAGAGCTGCTACAGACTAGAAAAAGCCCTAAAGGTGCCATATCCCCTGTAACAATAGCTGCTGGTGTGCCTGTGGAACCAGCACTGCCAGGGTCCCCATGATCCAAGAAACCACGCCACCTCCGTTCACCATCCCCACCAGTACAGAGCTGCCAGAGACTAGAAAAAATCCTTCATTTGTGCAGGAGGAGGCCCTTTAGTCACATGGGACTCTGTAATATTTGGACTGTGGTCTTCCAGGATTCTCTGTCTGGGGCATTCTCCAGATGGGAAAGCTGGAGTGGATTGCCATTTTCTTATAGAGCAATACATTTCCAGCTACCTTAGCCACTGGCCACCCTTAATAACCGGTTCTGCCAGAGCCCTGCGACTTAAGCAGCTGTGCCACCTCCACACCTGGTCCAGGGCTGCCTGGAATTAGGTATCAAAAGGATGGAGTCATAAAATGAGAAAAGAAGAGACAAAGGCTTGTGGGACAGAAGCCTGCACCTGAAGGAGGGAGGAGTCATGAAGCAGGAAGAGACTCCTTGTCCCAAAAAACTCCTTCACAGTCAGGACCAAGGAGGAGCTGTGGAATCCTGGTCAGGCAATACAGAGACAGCTGCACTTCTCAGCCCATAAGCAGCTCACAGACTCAGTGAATCTCGTAAGCTCTCCCCGCCTCCACAGCAGCTCAGAGGGAGGGCCTAGGACGAGGGGAGTGCCAGAAAACTTGCACAAACCCGGCGGCAGCGCAGAGGGCCACCGGGAATACTGAGAGCAGCCTAGAGAAGACTTCCCACTGGCCCTGCCTTTGACTGTCTCCTGACAGTCTCCTACAGAGGCACAGGTCAGCAGCTGAAGTGCAGCATGTGGCTGAAGTCCTCTTAAAGGAGGCCATTAGCCAGACTATGGAGTCACTGAGCAGGACTGGGGAAACAGACTCTGGGGAGAACACACTAAACTTTGTGCACACGAGGATCCTGGAGAAAGGAGCAGTGACCCCATATGAGACTGAGCTCTGCACACCTGGCATCACCAGGGTCCCTGTGATCCAAGATGCTGAACCTCCTTCATGCTCAATCCTCACTGGGGCAGAGCTGCTACAGACTAGAAAAAGCCCTAAAGGTGCCATATCCCCTGTAACAATAGCTGCTGGTGTGCCTGTGGAACCAGCACTGCCAGGGTCCCCATGATCCAAGAAACCACGCCACCTCCGTTCACCATCCCCACCAGTACAGAGCTGCCAGAGACTAGAAAAAATCCTTCATTTGTGCAGGAGGAGGCCCTTTAGTCACATGGGACTCTGTAATATTTGGACTGTGGTCTTCCAGGATTCTCTGTCTGGGGCATTCTCCAGATGGGAAAGCTGGAGTGGATTGCCATTTTCTTATAGAGCAATACATTTCCAGCTACCTTAGCCACTGGCCACCCTTAATAACCGGTTCTGCCAGAGCCCTGCGACTTAAGCAGCTGTGCCACCTCCACACCTGGTCCTCACTACGGCAGACCCAAGTCCTCTAGGGCAGCCTCTGGAGCAAACCCTGGTGGACGGCTCACCCATAGAGGTGAAGATAAAATCACAACTGAAACCCAGGGGTAGGGTGGCAAAAAAAAAAAAAAAAGGATACAAAACCTTTCCACTAGCAGTATAAGCTGTAGATTAAAATCACATGATCAACTAGGCAGACTTGGAGTTTATGGAATATATGAAATAATAGTTCTCACAGAAGAAAATGTACTGTTTTTGACAGCTGTGGACATTGGAGGCAAGAAAACACACGAGTAGGGCCAGATTAGAGTCTGATCTGCCCCAAAAGCAGGTCCAGAGACCAGCCCAGTGGTGGAGGGCATCCTAAGCAGGCAAAGAAGACTGTCACTCACAGCAAGGGAAAGGACGCTGACAGCAATGACTCATTAAAAATATTATCATTTTTACATTAGAATTGCTCTGGATTTGCTTATGGAGGCTTTTTTCTTCTTCTCTTCTTTCTCCTCTGTTGTAGTTGACAATTTTATTAGTACTAGTAAATATATAGAAGTTTTCAAAATCTTTTTAAAAACACTTTTTATTTTGGTTATATACTTCTGCTTATACATTGACCTCTGGTGGTCCTGTGGAGTTTTTGCTTTTGTTCTGTTTTCCTATATTTTTCTCTCTGTTTTAAGTGTTAAATTTTTTTATATGTATCATTACTTTTTCTATTATTATTCTTTTCTTAGCTTTCTCTACTGCTCTTTTCCTGTTGCACTAAACTCTAACATATACAAATCTTCTTTACCTACCTATATGTAACTTTGCATTACTATTCTATCGTTCTTTTCTATCTGTCCTTTCTCTCCTTTCTTTTCCTCACAATATTTGTTAGTTTTGCTTTCATTGCTTTATCCCTGGTTAGAACCTTGCTCTAGTTTAGTTTTCCAGGTTAGTCGGGTTCCTAACTGGTAAATATTATTTTTGGTTTCCCCTGTTTGCTGGGTCAGTCTATTGTACTTTATTTTGGGGGGCTATTTGGGTTTTGTTATGGCTGTATATGTATGTGTGTGTATTCAATTATGTTAGATAACATTTGCATGATTTTAATTGACATTTGTCAGGAGTGCACCTTTTGTTCCTCATTTATGTATATTTGTTTTAATACCATTGAATGCAATGAGAAACCAATTATGGAACCTCCATTGCCTTGCCAGAGATCAAAATCTGGAACTTTGGATGGGGAGCACTGACTTCAAGATCCTACACTACCAGAAAATGCCTAACTCTAGGGAGCATTGAACAGCGAGAACTCCACCAAAGGCAAGCACTTGTACATAAGACCTGGAATCACCCAACAGTTAGTAGCACCCTGCGCAAAATGCCCCATCCTAATCACAAACAAGACAAAAATACAAACCCAATCATCAGTAGACAGGATTACCACCTAACTCAGGATTGCCCATCAGAGAGACATAAATAAATAAAAACTCGCCTTGTCCTAAACCCTACTTGAAGTTTACACAAACTATGAGACCAAACTTAAGAGGGCAGAAACAAAAAGGAAGAAAGAATTCAACCTTAAAGCCTGGGAAAAAGACACCTCAAATGCAACAAATTAAAAATAAATAATAATAAAGAAAAGGCAAAGAAATACTGCACAAATGAAGGAACAACTTATAGACATGAAAATCCAAGTAAATGAAGAGGAATTAGACAAAGTATCTGAAAGAGAATTCAGAAAAATGATAGTAAAGATGGTCCATAACCTCGAAAATAGAACAGAGAAAATGCAAGAATCAATTAATACATTGAACAGAGATGTACAAGAAATTAAGAATAAACAAACAGAAACAAAATAATTACTGAACTTATAAATCAAAGTAATCAATAGTAGAGTATCTGAGGCAGAATAATGGATAAGTGAGCTGGAAAAATAGAATGGTGGAAATAACTACTGAAGAATAGAATAAAGTACAAAGTGAAAAGAACTAAGAACAGTCTCAGAGACCTCTGGGATAATACTAAATGCAGCAACATTGGAAATAAAGGGATCCCAGAAGAAGAAGAGTAAAAAGAAAGGGTATGAGAAAATTTTTGAAGAGATTAGTTGAAAACTTCCCCAGCATGGGAAAGGAAATTGTCAACCAAGTTCAAGAAGTACCAAGATTACTATACAGAATAAACCCTAGAAAAAACATGCCAAGACATACACTAATTAAGTTAACACAAATTGAATTTGGTCGAAACATATTTATTTCATTCACCCATCTCCTTCCTTTCAACTTGTTTCTCACTTTTTAATGAGCTGGCCATATTCCACATGTTATTTGATAGCTCCATCAAGTCTGTGTTCAAGCCAGAAAGTAGAATCACACTAGGAACTTTAATTCAGCTAACTAGTCACAGAGTTTTCAGAAAAGCTGAAAACATGGGAAAATGAGGTACTCAGAGAGTAAATGAGGTACTCATCTACAAGCAACTGCTGTAATCCCTAAAATAAGAGAGGTAGGAAGGGAAGAAGAGATGATGACACCAGAGTCCAGGAACAATGCTCAGCAGGGAGCTGAAACCTCAGTGAAAGGGCTTCTCGAGACACCATGAAATGAGCCCCATAGAAGGGGCTACCAGCTGGAACTCTGGACCTATGGTGTGGGCTTGCAGGTGGGACTGAGACTGTAAATAAAGAACTGGTGGAAAGATAAGACTGTCTTTTATAAAAAGGACTCCAAATCATGAAGGACCAGCTACTGCTAAAGATTCCACCTGAAGCAGAGAGATGGAGAATTAAACTTACTGCCCTTCCCTTACCTCAGAATGACAGAACTTAGATTGACAGAACTGAAGTCAATGGGCAATGGGACCCAGGAAGTGTAGTTTTCAAAGATTATGCTCTGCTATAGAGTTAAGATCTTTATCTTCTTGGGCTCCAAAATCACTGTGGACAGTGACTGCAGCCATGAAATTAAAGGACCATGACTCATGGTCCTTGGATGAAAAGTTATGACAAACCTAGACAGTATATTAAAAAGCAGAGACATCATTCAGCTGACAAAAGTCTGTATATCAAAGCTATGGTTTTACCAGGAGTCATGTATGGATGTGAGAGCTGGACCATGAAGAAGGCTGAGCAACCAAGAATTGATGCCTTTGAACTGTGGTGTTAGAGAAAGCTCTTGAGAGTCCCTTGGACTGCAAGGTGATCAAACCTGTCAATTGTAAAGAAAATCAACTCTGAATATTCATTGGAAGGAGTGATACTGAAGCTGAAGCACCAATACTTTGGCCACCTGATGTGAACTCATTGAAAAAAAGCCTGATGTTGGGAAAAACAGAAGGCAAAAGGAGACGGAGACAAGAGAAGACAACAGGGTTGGATGGCATCACTGAGTCAATGAACATGAGTTTGAATAAGCTCCTAAAGATGGTAAAGGACAGAGCAGCCTGTTGTGAGGCCATCCATGGGGTTGCAAAGAGTCAGACATGATTGAGTGACTGAACTGAACTGCCAGAGAAGAACACAGAAAGAAAAGAGAATGGGTGGAGATAGAAAGTACACCTGGAAATAAATGTGTGTGTGCGCTCAGTCATGTCTGACTCTTTGTAACTCAGGCTCCAGTCATGGGATTCTCCAGGCAAGAATACTGGAGTGGGTTACCATTTCCTTCTCTGGGAATATCTGCTCACACACACATTAACCTTTTTAAAAGTGTCATCTTAAATTGTTATTTGCTCTATAGTTTATTTGCCCCTGTCCTGTGTAAATGATTGCCAAGTGCTCTAATGTGTACTGGCATCGTGATTACTACTTTATCTCAGTGTTGGATATAAACCTTTAACTGTTCTGAGAAGTATTTAGGTGCCATTCACGAAAATTCACCTAGGCCGTTTTCATGTACTGGGGCAGTGACCATTCCAGCTTGACCTATTGGTTAATCTCTCCATCTTGATATGCCAACCTTAACATTATCCATCTTCTCAGTTCTAATTGTAAGAAAAGATGCATATGAACACCATCACCAAAATTAATAACTACATTAACATATCCTCTGACAGGGCTCATAACAAGTGTGAAGAATCAGGAAGCTGGTTTTGTGCCATTTTTCCAGGAAGGAAAAACAAAAATCAGAGATTTTTACTAATTTTATACAAGTCAAACAACTAAAAGCAAGTAGTAGGCATAAAGCTTCATATTATAAACTGAAATACTTGGTCCTTTCTGTATGTGCCGCTGAGTTACAATACCTAATAAACTCCTGGTCTAGCCCAGTAACCTCAAGATCTAGAAGCTGGTTACAAAACTAATTAAATAAGTGACAATAGTTGAAGGATTTCAGTGACATTCTTAGGAGCAACCCACCATCATGAAAAATTCTGGCTTTTGAGAAAACACTGGGTGGTTTCCTTACAGACAAAAAAAAAACACCAACTTTGATGAACATACTCATAATACACTGATTATATGAATTTAATCTGAGAAACAAATGACTACTATAGGAAAAACAATAACCTCTTCCGAGAAAAATGGTTGCTTTTTGTTTAAGCACTGTAGAATAACTGATGTAGCATTTATAAGCCTTCTTCTCTCCCTTGGATTACCACACCAATATCTTTAATTTGGGGAGGCACAGAATTTGTTAAAATGCCAATTATGTTCTTCAGATGCCTTTAGTATACTTTTCTAAATAACCACTAAAAGAGAGAAAAGTCATATTACTTTTGCTTCTCCAAAGTTAACTTGATCTATTTTATCTTGCAGAAAAATACATTCTTTTATTCATATTCAATTCTGTTTATCCTAGCAAATTATGTCACAGTTCAATTCAAAAAGACACTCTTGTATTTAAATGTAACTACTATTTCTGCAGCATTTTCCTCTCATTGGTATTAGAATAAGGGTGTCATTATTTGAATCATGCAGCCTCATTTTCGTAGTGATGAAATTAAACTCCTATTTTAAGGCAAGACCAGAAAAATTTAAATATAGAATTTTTCTCTGCCCAGGCCTCCTCCCTCCTTTCAAGTCTGCATTGTGCAACTGCATTATGCCTTAACCAGACCTTCCCAACAGCAGAAATACCTGTTCAACCATCTTCATCCATTTTTCTCCTTCTGGAGGCAGCTATGTAATTCCTTAGACAATTACATTACTTACTTATGACCGTATTAATGTTATGGTGAATATTACTTGGATTCTACCTAGAAGATTGTTTCTTGCACAACCAAATGTGTGACTCTGCCTACAATGAAAAGGATAACTAGGAAGCTTGAAAAGATTAATGAAATATATAGTTCTATAAGGTAAATGACTGTAATAGTGTAGCTCCAGACACAGGAAGAAGCCACAAGAGGAAACCATTTCCTGGACCATAGCAGATTAGAAAGACAGGTGATCCAGAGGCTTCTGTCCTGTAATAGCACATTAAAGGACTACCAAGGAAATCCATGTGCAACCCAGAAATGAGCTTTCCTAGCACCATGGAATAAGTCAGTCACAAAGTCCCTTCAAAACCTTGGTCAAAATTAAGACAGGGAGGGAGGGAGTTGTAAAATAAAGAATATTGCCTACTGTACAGTTCTATAAGAATCCAATCATTAGCCACTGCAGTCACTGGCCTACACTTTTCATCACGCTGAGAGGAATTCCATCTTTCACCACGCTGAAAGGGATTCAGCACAAGATCAGGATGAGGTACTTTGCGTTCTGGGAAAGTGGGAGAACTAGCCTTCGGATAGTTCTTCAGATGCCTTTAGTATACTTTTCTAAATAACCACTAAAAGAGAGAAAAGTCATATTACTTTTGCTTCTCCAAAGTTAACTTGATCTATTTTATCTTGCAGAAAAATACATTCTTTTATTCATATTCAATTCTGTTTATCCTAGCAAATTATGTCACAGTTCAATTCAAAAAGACACTCTTGTATTTAAATGTAACTACTATTTCTGCAGCATTTTCCTCTCATTGGTATTAGAATAAGGGTGTCATTATTTGAATCATGCAGCCTCATTTTCGTAGTGATGAAATTAAACTCCTATTTTAAGGCAAGACCAGAAAAATTTAAATATAGAATTTTTCTCTGCCCAGGCCTCCTCCCTCCTTTCAAGTCTGCATTGTGCAACTGCATTATGCCTTAACCAGACCTTCCCAACAGCAGAAATACCTGTTCAACCATCTTCATCCATTTTTCTCCTTCTGGAGGCAGCTATGTAATTCCTTAGACAATTACATTACTTACTTATGACCGTATTAATGTTATGGTGAATATTACTTGGATTCTACCTAGAAGATTGTTTCTTGCACAACCAAATGTGTGACTCTGCCTACAATGAAAAGGATAACTAGGAAGCTTGAAAAGATTAATGAAATATATAGTTCTATAAGGTAAATGACTGTAATAGTGTAGCTCCAGACACAGGAAGAAGCCACAAGAGGAAACCATTTCCTGGACCATAGCAGATTAGAAAGACAGGTGATCCAGAGGCTTCTGTCCTGTAATAGCACATTAAAGGACTACCAAGGAAATCCATGTGCAACCCAGAAATGAGCTTTCCTAGCACCATGGAATAAGTCAGTCACAAAGTCCCTTCAAAACCTTGGTCAAAATTAAGACAGGGAGGGAGGGAGTTGTAAAATAAAGAATATTGCCTACTGTACAGTTCTATAAGAATCCAATCATTAGCCACTGCAGTCACTGGCCTACACTTTTCATCACGCTGAGAGGAATTCCATCTTTCACCACGCTGAAAGGGATTCAGCACAAGATCAGGATGAGGTACTTTGCGTTCTGGGAAAGTGGGAGAACTAGCCTTCGGATAGTTAGGTATGTGTAGGAGAAAAATTTATGAACCCAATTTCTTTCATCTTCTCATACTTAGAATAGCACTAAAACTCTGAACTAAGGTATCAGTTCCTTGGAAAGAGTAGCCACTTTCTACCAATATATGATCTTGGTTGCATATACCCCTCCACCAAAATTAAATATATACTGTACCCTCGCCTCAGGGTGGCTCAAATAAAAGTTTTCATGTCTTTCTTAGATTGACTAACTATAGGTTAATGTTTGGTCAACAGTAACTAGTATAAAGCTAAAATAATTATATGGATATAGTGAACACTATACTGACATACATGTATTTAGTGTACATATACATATATAAGTGTTAGGGTTGGAGTTAGGATTTAGTCACTACATTGTGCCTCTTTTGCAACCCCATGGACTGTAGCCTGCCAGGCTTCTCTGTCCATTGAATTTCCCAGGCAAAAATACTGGAGTGGGTTGCCATTTCCTTCTCCAGAGGATCTACTTAACCCAGGGATCAAACCCACATCTCCTGCACTGTAGATGTATTCTTTACCACTGAGCCACTGAGAAAGCCCATGCATACATACAGACACATATGCATTTGTGTGCACGTGCATCTTTCACCTGGATGTTTATTATTGCCTATGGAAGAATGCAAATAACAGAATATACATGCTGGGAAAGTAGATATAGTTGTACAAACAAGAAATGGGAAGACAAAAGGATATTTATGAACAAATACTGTGCACCGCTGTACTATATATACAAGCCATAGGGTCTGTACTTTTTTGACCTATGAGTTCTCATATTATTTTCACTTTGTATTGACTCTGAGATTGCAGGAATGGTGTGTAAGTGAGAGGGAGACAGAAAGAAATAGAGAAACACTTTAGCACTGTTACAGCAGCAGATTGATATTGGGAATTTATTATAGAGAATGGGAAGTTTTTACCTGAGATATTTTGACTGAGAGCATCAAGGGGAAAAATATGTATGAAAAATTCAAGGACAACTATACTGAGGACCAAATTATCAAAGCTTGGGGCAAAAGTCCAGAGACGTAGCTCACTTGAGGTCTGTAATTGCTCACACAGACAGAAACTACCATGTACTGGCCCAGAAAAAGAGTAGCTACTTCTTTCCTCTCTTAACCTTTTGGCCCCAATTTCACTCTTCTTCCCTTTTGGGTCCCCTTTTAATGTGTGAAGAGTGCTCATTTCTTTGTTTTCAGTGTGGTCTCAAAAGAAATGGTAGATGCAGAGAAGTAGCTAGACAGCAAAACATGAGGTACTGCTGATGAACATGGAGTCTGCCACCCAGAGTGGGGAGATAGGGAGGGGAGGGAGGCAGCGGGAGGATAAAAAGTTGAAAACTAGCATTAAAATAGTGCACAGGGCTTCCCTGGTGGTCCAGTGGGTAAAGAATCTGCCTTGCAATGCAGGGGACACCCGTTCAATCTCTGGCCCGGGAGAATCCCAGGCACTGCTGATCCGCTGGGCCGGTGTGTCCAATTACAAGCCAACAAAGAGTACAGCCAACAGAGAGTTCTACTTAGTGTTGTGTGTCAGTTGGGTGAAATGGGGGTTTTGAGAGAGAATTAATACATGTATATGTATGGCTGAGTCTCTTTGCTGTTCACCTGAAATATCACAGCATTATTAATTGGATATACCTCAAAACAAAAAATTGAAAAAATAAAATAGTGTGCAGTTTCCAAACATAGTATGGAAACACAGGTCCTCATGATAAATTTAAAGACCAGTGAAAATAAGTATGTAGGGCTTCCCTGGTGGTCCAGTGGGTAAAGAGTCCCCCTTGCAGTGCAAGGGGCACAGGTTCAATCCGTGGCCCGGGAAGATCCCATGTGCTGTGGAGCGGCTGGGCTGGTGTGTAAAATTATGAGGCAACACTCTGCAGTGCATGCGCCCAGAGCCAGTGCTCTGCGACAAGACAGGCCACTGCAATGGAGGCCCACAGAGACCAATGAATAAAGATGGATGAAAATAAATGATAACTTAGATGTGAAAAAAAGTTATAAAAATACTAATAATTTTTTTTAATTATGTAATTTTATCTTGGGTTTTTTGCCTCAAGTTTCATGTTTTTTTTCTTACCTTCATACATTTACAAATAATATTAGTATTTTAATGTAAACCAAATCAACTCATTCTGAAAAATGTAGAATCGCAACTATACTGAGGACCAAATTATCAAAGCTTGGGGCAAAAGTCCAGAGACGTAGCTCACTTGAGGTCTGTAATTGCTCACACAGACAGAAACTACCATGTACTGGCCCAGAAAAAGAGTAGCTACTTCTTTCCTCTCTTAACCTTTTGGCCCCAATTTCACTCTTCTTCCCTTTTGGGTCCCCTTTTAATGTGTGAAGAGTGCTCATTTCTTTGTTTTCAGTGTGGTCTCAAAAGAAATGGTAGATGCAGAGAAGTAGCTAGACAGCAAAACATGAGGTACTGCTGATGAACATGGAGTCTGCCACCCAGAGTGGGGAGATAGGGAGGGGAGGGAGGCAGCGGGAGGATAAAAAGTTGAAAACTAGCATTAAAATAGTGCACAGGGCTTCCCTGGTGGTCCAGTGGGTAAAGAATCTGCCTTGCAATGCAGGGGACACCCGTTCAATCTCTGGCCCGGGAGAATCCCAGGCACTGCTGATCCGCTGGGCCGGTGTGTCCAATTACAAGCCAACAAAGAGTACAGCCAACAGAGAGTTCTACTTAGTGTTGTGTGTCAGTTGGGTGAAATGGGGGTTTTGAGAGAGAATTAATACATGTATATGTATGGCTGAGTCTCTTTGCTGTTCACCTGAAATATCACAGCATTATTAATTGGATATACCTCAAAACAAAAAATTGAAAAAATAAAATAGTGTGCAGTTTCCAAACATAGTATGGAAACACAGGTCCTCATGATAAATTTAAAGACCAGTGAAAATAAGTATGTAGGGCTTCCTGGTGGTCCAGTGGGTAAAGAGTCCCCTTGCAGTGCAAGGCACAGGTTCAATCCGTGGCCCGGGAAGATCCCATGTGCTGTGGAGCGGCTGGGCTGGTGTGTAAAATTATGAGGCAACACTCTGCAGTGCATGCGCCCAGAGCCAGTGCTCTGCGACAAGACAGGCCACTGCAATGGAGGCCCACAGAGACCAATGAATAAAGATGGATGAAAATAAATGATAACTTAGATGTGAAAAAAAGTTATAAAAATACTAATAATTTTTTTTAATTATGTAATTTTATCTTGGGTTTTTTGCCTCAAGTTTCATGTTTTTTTTCTTACCTTCATACATTTACAAATAATATTAGTATTTTAATGTAAACCAAATCAACTCATTCTGAAAGCAGTACAGGCAAAGTTTACAAATATACTAACGTGGTTTAATATTCCCTACAACCCCTACCATGTTTATTTTTGAACCAAAGATCTTCACAGATAAGTTTCTCTTCCACTGGTCTCTTATGGTTTTTTTTTTTTTTTCCCTCTATAGTTTGACTGATAAGTACAATTAGAGGAATTAGGATGATCAGTTATTTCTTATTCACCAAATATGGGTCATATGTGGACATTCACATTTATTTTTCTAAACCTCACAACAACTCTGTGAGAAACAATTACTGCCTAAGTTTGGTTTTATAACAAAACAATAGGGAAGGAATGGTAGGTGTTGGGATCTGTAAATAGTTCAGGTGAGGAGGTTGAGGCTATACTGAAGTCTGAGAGGGACATGTTCACCTAGATTTCCTAAGGGAAATAAACTACAAATCTTACAACTCAATTCAGTGACGACTCACTCCTCAGAGCCCTTCTGACCCCGGAATTCCCTTGCCAATGCAGATGTGTGAAGTTCTAAGAAATGGGCAACCTTGCTTATAGCAGCCACATTTGTGTGTCTAAAAAAAGTGAGGCATTAACCTAAAATATTCACCAACCAATAAATGGTCAAATACATTATGATCCATCATCACATGGAACACTATGAAACTTAAAACCAAATAGGTACATTATTGAGGGAGGAAAAACCTAACAAGTATTCACCAACGCAATAAATGGATCAATTATGACACAAATGGATCACAGGTGGTCCTATTTTTAAAAGGGGGCTTCCTGGTGGTCCAGTGGTAAGAGTCCCCTTGCAGTGCAAGGGGCACAGGTTCAGTCCGTGGCCCGGGAAGATCCCATGTGCTGTGGAGCGGCTGGGCTGGTGTGTAAAATTATGAGGCAACACTCTGCAGTGCATGCGCCCAGAGCCAGTGCTCTGCGACAAGACAGGCCACTGCAATGGAGGCCCACAGAGACCAATGAATAAAGATGGATGAAAATAAATGATAACTTAGATGTGAAAAAAAGTTATAAAAATACTAATAATTTTTTTTAATTATGTAATTTTATCTTGGGTTTTTTGCCTCAAGTTTCATGTTTTTTTTCTTACCTTCATACATTTACAAATAATATTAGTATTTTAATGTAAACCAAATCAACTCATTCTGAAAGCAGTACAGGCAAAGTTTACAAATATACTAACGTGGTTTAATATTCCCTACAACCCCTACCATGTTTATTTTTGAACCAAAGATCTTCACAGATAAGTTTCTCTTCCACTGGTCTCTTATGGTTTTTTTTTTTTTTTCCCTCTATAGTTTGACTGATAAGTACAATTAGAGGAATTAGGATGATCAGTTATTTCTTATTCACCAAATATGGGTCATATGTGGACATTCACATTTATTTTTCTAAACCTCACAACAACTCTGTGAGAAACAATTACTGCCTAAGTTTGGTTTTATAACAAAACAATAGGGAAGGAATGGTAGGTGTTGGGATCTGTAAATAGTTCAGGTGAGGAGGTTGAGGCTATACTGAAGTCTGAGAGGGACATGTTCACCTAGATTTCCTAAGGGAAATAAACTACAAATCTTACAACTCAATTCAGTGACGACTCACTCCTCAGAGCCCTTCTGACCCCGGAATTCCCTTGCCAATGCAGATGTGTGAAGTTCTAAGAAATGGGCAACCTTGCTTATAGCAGCCACATTTGTGTGTCTAAAAAAAGTGAGGCATTAACCTAAAATATTCACCAACCAATAAATGGTCAAATACATTATGATCCATCATCACATGGAACACTATGAAACTTAAAACCAAATAGGTACATTATTGAGGGGAGGAAATCAAGATGGCAAACTAGGACATTGAGCTCACCTCTCCTCATGAACACATCAAAAATGCATCTGTGTATGGGGCAATTTTTATTGAAAACAAGTTGGAGACTGACATAGGGACTCATACATCCAAGGTTATGAAGACACAAATGGAGTTAGGTAGGAAGGGAAGAGAAACAGTCATGAAGACCTGTGCCTGTAGAAGGTGGATACAGACCAGGAAGGGAATTACACCAGCTGGAGATCCTCCGTGGAGAGTGAGCTGTTCAGACAACATAATGGACACGCTAGCCTTGTCACTGTTTATTTTGCAGGGTTTTTTTGTTTTGTTTTGTTTTGGATTTTTGCCTTGAATCCAGTAATTTTCAGTCTTTGAAAGCCAAACTTTCTTTCAAGAGTTTTTTTTCTAATCCCTAAGCACCTACCTTCAGAGCTCTTATCTCTTGCTTCCTGTGTGTTATTTTTAATTCCTTTTATTAACTTATACTCTGCCTGCCTCCATTCAATCTCCCCTCAAACAACCACTTCCTTAGAAAAAAATACTGAATGAGAATTAGCTTTGGGACCACAATACTTGAAGTAATAGAAAGAATTGAAGAACTTTTGATTAGGACCTGATCAGAAGTCAGCTTCTATCAAAAGAAGCCAGGTAACCTGACTTATTGCTGAATGGTTCTGGTGGCGAGCCTCTGTAGGGAAGGCTGTAATGAAAGCAGGGGTCATGAATGTATTAACTAATACTTAATGAAACTATGGAGAGCAACACTGTAGCATCAGACCTGGCAAGGCTGTGCCATAGTGTGTGTGCCCTGGTCCTTTCCTGAAAATATAAGGATTAAACACTGGCATAAACTAGACAAATAAAAGCATTACTTGAATTCCTAAGGACCATGTTCTTTGGTAGCAAGTGTAAAACAGTACAGAGGGGAACAAATCTGACTCCATATTACATCTGTTTCTTTTGTTTTCATCTTTGTATTCCATTGCTTTTGCTACAAGTTAATCATTACAAGGATGTTGCCTATACCTTAAAGTATACATACTGACCCATCTCTGGAATCCCTGACTCCCATGCCTGAGTATTAAGCTAAAATACCTTTGTTTAAGCTCACAAGAAACATTCTATCGAGGCCTACATATGAATGGATGCAAAAAGAAAGAAATTAGAACCAGGAAATAGTTGCACCTTAGCCTTTTAAACTTTTCTTCCTCACCCTCTTCCCCCTTCTGGTTTATAAAAGAAACTAGCATCCAACACCTGGCAAGATGCTTCTTTGGGACACTACCCTACCATCTTCTCAGTAAACTGATTTTTTTTTTAAATAAAGCTTTTATTCCTTGCCCCAATAACTTGTTCTCCATTTACTAGCCTGTCTTGTGGCAAGCAGTATGAGCTTGGACTCTAACAAAAGCTCTTGCTTCCCAGAAAGCAGGGTGGTGTAGGAATAATGACAAGTTTAATTTACAAACTCTGCAGGTCACTTGCTATGTAAAATACTCATCCTGTGTTTCAACATCTCTGAAGTCTGTTTTCTCATCTATAAAACTGTATATGGGGAGATTTTTCCAAAGGGAAATGATACAAAATATTAAAAATATCTCACATACTCTATCCCTGTCAAACTTAGTATTAGCTTTCATGTGTATGCCAATGTTTCTCTGCCAGTTTGTTAGTGTGACACCCAGTAGCCTAACTATATCAGTTACTTATGCCTAGTTTTATTTACTAAACCCTGATATTCTTTAGAGCTTTGTTGAAGAGTTTTCTTGCTTGAGTACTTTAAATGTAAGTAATTAATCCTTGAAGTGACAGTGTCCCTTGAATGACACCAGATAGTAGATTCTGGAAAGATTTGGTAAAATGGATATTGCATTAAACAGGCTAAAAATTGTATTGAAATTAGTAAAGGATGAAATCTATATTGCATAGAACACAGTTGGATGAAAGAAAATAAATATCAAGATTATCTAGAACCTAAAAGAGTAAAGAGATTAGGGAAAGGGATACTCATTACTTCTCTATTCAAACTATGTCTCCTTGTGCTTCACCAAGATGCATGCCATTAGGAATACTATTTAGCTTCCCAGGAACACGATGAAGTATCTGAAGGACTAGTCTCAGAGATCTGACCTCTGATTAGATATTATCAGAGGAGAAGACTAATTAGCAAAGATTGATAATCCTGCATATAGTCAAGGATATTTTCTCTTGACTAAATAGGAAAATATGTCCAAAATAGACAGGACTCAGTGGCACTGTATCTACAATAATAATAAAGACAGGACTCAGTGAGATTGGGACACTACCCTACCAATTTCTTCTCATTTTGGTTTATAAAAGAAACTAGCATCCAACACCTGGCAAGATGCTTCTTTGGGACACTACCTACCATCTTCTCAGTAAACTGATTTTTTTAAATAAAGCTTTTATTCCTTGCCCCAATAACTTGTTCTCCATTTACTAGCCTGTCTTGTGGCAAGCAGTATGAGCTTGGACTCTAACAAAAGCTCTTGCTTCCCAGAAAGCAGGGTGGTGTAGGAATAATGACAAGTTTAATTTACAAACTCTGCAGGTCACTTGCTATGTAAAATACTCATCCTGTGTTTCAACATCTCTGAAGTCTGTTTTCTCATCTATAAAACTGTATATGGGGAGATTTTTCCAAAGGGAAATGATACAAAATATTAAAAATATCTCACATACTCTATCCCTGTCAAACTTAGTATTAGCTTTCATGTGTATGCCAATGTTTCTCTGCCAGTTTGTTAGTGTGACACCCAGTAGCCTAACTATATCAGTTACTTATGCCTAGTTTTATTTACTAAACCCTGATATTCTTTAGAGCTTTGTTGAAGAGTTTTCTTGCTTGAGTACTTTAAATGTAAGTAATTAATCCTTGAAGTGACAGTGTCCCTTGAATGACACCAGATAGTAGATTCTGGAAAGATTTGGTAAAATGGATATTGCATTAAACAGGCTAAAAATTGTATTGAAATTAGTAAAGGATGAAATCTATATTGCATAGAACACAGTTGGATGAAAGAAAATAAATATCAAGATTATCTAGAACCTAAAAGAGTAAAGAGATTAGGGAAAGGGATACTCATTACTTCTCTATTCAAACTATGTCTCCTTGTGCTTCACCAAGATGCATGCCATTAGGAATACTATTTAGCTTCCCAGGAACACGATGAAGTATCTGAAGGACTAGTCTCAGAGATCTGACCTCTGATTAGATATTATCAGAGGAGAAGACTAATTAGCAAAAGATTGATAATCCTGCATATAGTCAAGGATATTTTCTCTTGACTAAATAGGGAAAATATGTCCAAAATAGACAGGACTCAGTGGCACTGTATCTACAATAATAATAAAGAAGTGTGGTCATAGAGATATAGGTTTCTGTCAAATAGACTAGTTACGTTGAAGTAGCAACTCCCAAATATGAGATGGAAAGGATTAATTTCTTGTTCCTAAGACAAATGAAAACTGAGTGAATGGAAGACTCTGCTCCTCTCTCAGGGACTCTGGCTGATGAAGTTTCCATCCACTATTAAGCCATCTGCACACACTTTTATAGCTTATGGGAAGGGAAAGAGATTCAGTGCATTATTCATCTTCACATATTATTCACCTGGGATCTTTGTTAATTAGATGACTTAAAACTTGTGCTATTGTTGTCTTTTTAAAGTCACATACCACATGCCATTCCACTTTTTCTTACCCAAAGCAAATTACACCACCATGCCAAATTACAAAGGAACAGAGAATAAGATGAAGTTCCAACACTTTGGCCACCTTATGACTACTATTTAATCTTATAAAATTATAAATGTAATACAAGTAAGTGTGTACGCTAATAAGGCAAAATCATTCTACTTAGAAATAAAAATAGAGTTATATGAGAAATTCTGGGAGAGAAGGATATATTTCAAGAATTGCCTATACAACCACATTGATCTTCAAATATGGAAGAAAAAGAAATATTTGATATGTCTTTGGATAGTTAGGAAATATGCTCTTTCAATGAAAGACTCTTAAGGAAATACCTCCAGGTATTGAAGGCTGAATTTCAGAAAGAATTTTTTGAGAAGGGATGTTGTTGATGAACATGAGTGCTGACAGATCTATGTAATCAAGGAGGTCAGGATAAAGGAAATGAAAAAATCTATATTGCATAGAACACAGTTGGATGAAAGAAAATAAATATCAAGATTATCTAGAACCTAAAAGAGTAAAGAGATTAGGGAAAGGGATACTCATTACTTCTCTATTCAAACTATGTCTCCTTGTGCTTCACCAAGATGCATGCCATTAGGAATACTATTTAGCTTCCCAGGAACACGATGAAGTATCTGAAGGACTAGTCTCAGAGATCTGACCTCTGATTAGATATTATCAGAGGAGAAGACTAATTAGCAAAAGATTGATAATCCTGCATATAGTCAAGGATATTTTCTCTTGACTAAATAGGGAAAATATGTCCAAAATAGACAGGACTCAGTGGCACTGTATCTACAATAATAATAAAGAAGTGTGGTCATAGAGATATAGGTTTCTGTCAAATAGACTAGTTACGTTGAAGTAGCAACTCCCAAATATGAGATGGAAAGGATTAATTTCTTGTTCCTAAGACAAATGAAAACTGAGTGAATGGAAGACTCTGCTCCTCTCTCAGGGACTCTGGCTGATGAAGTTTCCATCCACTATTAAGCCATCTGCACACACTTTTATAGCTTATGGGAAGGGAAAGAGATTCAGTGCATTATTCATCTTCACATATTATTCACCTGGGATCTTTGTTAATTAGATGACTTAAAACTTGTGCTATTGTTGTCTTTTTAAAGTCACATACCACATGCCATTCCACTTTTTCTTACCCAAAGCAAATTACACCACCATGCCAAATTACAAAGGAACAGAGAATAAGATGAAGTTCCAACACTTTGGCCACCTTATGACTACTATTTAATCTTATAAAATTATAAATGTAATACAAGTAAGTGTGTACGCTAATAAGGCAAAATCATTCTACTTAGAAATAAAAATAGAGTTATATGAGAAATTCTGGGAGAGAAGGATATATTTCAAGAATTGCCTATACAACCACATTGATCTTCAAATATGGAAGAAAAAGAAATATTTGATATGTCTTTGGATAGTTAGGAAATATGCTCTTTCAATGAAAGACTCTTAAGGAAATACCTCCAGGTATTGAAGGCTGAATTTCAGAAAGAATTTTTTGAGAAGGGATGTTGTTGATGAACATGAGTGCTGACAGATCTATGTATCAAGGAGGTCAGGAAATGAAAACACAGAGAACAATGCTTGCAGCTGTTTAGGATTATCTAAGTGTTGAAACAAACCTACTACATGAAATATGCCGTATAAAACCCTCAGTAATATTTTCATGGTTCTAATTAGATACTAATCTAATACTAATATTAATCTAATATTAGGATAGTTGAGGACTGAAAAGATAAAACCATAAAGTACAGGAATTCTTTTTTCCATATAACAAGATCCACAGTCATCATGGGCTATTTGAATTATATAAAGGATTAGTAATAGCTGGATATGTTTTAAGATAAGCAATATTATTCATATACATATATTTTACAAATGGATTTAATTTTTAAATTTAAAACAATCATGACTGATCAAATAAAATATAAAAAGCTGAATAATCCTGGGTGTCAGGACATTTTATATAGATAAGAGATAGAGTCTACCATACCCTTCTACTTTTGTGCATATTCATTCTATTAATTTTTCAGAGTTTGGTACTTTGACTCCAACAAAACAATATACTTAAAAAATAATTGCAATATATCATGGAACTATATGCAACCTTGTTCTATATTTCCAAAATCTCCTATAAATGTTTTATCATACTTTCATAATTTAAAAAAATAAAAAGGAAATCTATAAAAGCTGAAAGGTGGGATGTAGAATCAAGTATATGAATCCAATAGAGTAACGTATCCAAGTTTTTCAATATGCAGAAAACATGCTTAAAGTAAAATTCAGATTAAAATAAAAAAGTGGACAAAACTATCTGCTTAAT
The DNA here is from genome assembly GCA_022376925.1 of Tragulus kanchil. NCBI lineage: Eukaryota > Metazoa > Chordata > Mammalia > Artiodactyla > Tragulidae > Tragulus > Tragulus kanchil. Next base: position 104,805,582 of record JAIOJX010000023.1, on the reverse strand, counting down.
ATTAATATTGCCACCAATCTTTTTCTCCTCTTATGTAAGTGAGTAAAATTTATGGGAAATATTTTAAGGTAAAAGAAGAAAGCAGGCTTAAATAATGATGAAAGTCACAGACATAATTATACTGAATCTACATATCCAACAATTAGCAAGGCATTCCAATATATAAAGCAAAAGTTTTGTTACAAATATTAGGAATAATGAAAAAGCACAATGGTAATGATCTTTTAATTCACTGGCAGTGAATTTAATAAATGCAGTTAAATCAGAGTAAAATATCAGAAATTAGTAATAATTAAATTATGAGTTTGGTTCCATTTATTCTTTTTTTCCCACTTTTATTATTTTTCTTTATATCAGCTAATGAACTTAAGTTAGCTAAGTGTTTGAGTTGAGCTTTTGCAGGTATAATGACTTACAACTTAGCTAAAAATAGTACCCTGTTTTCATGCATGGCAGAATCTAGGAAGCCACTAGTTTTAAAAATTATCTCATGATTCAAAATGTATGTTCTTGGATATGCCCTTTTGAAATAATTTCAAAATTGTTTAATCAATATTCTACTCCTCTCCCTGTTTACATGTTATTTAACCAACTGTCTTGTATTCTTTATTTTCTTGGACTTTATTTTTTCATAATTTGTTTACTACATTATTTGGCTACAATCTTGGACTGAACTGATTTCTCAGAAAGATTTTCTAAAAGCATGAAGAAGTAGCACTCTCGAGAAGATTATTCAAGTTCATTCTCAGGAAAACCAGTCAAAAGCGTTAATGCACTTGATATCTCATTGTTGTAAATAGAATTGTTGTTTTGTGATGAAAAAGCTAACAAAAGTGCCTTTGATCCCAGTAAAGTCACTCTAGTCTAAAAATGTTAAGATTCAAACTTCTCATGTGTGAAAAAAAGGCAACTAATGTACTGTAAATTAATGAATATAAGCTAAGTTGTTGGAATTTATAATGAGAAATGAAATTAAGAGCTTAACTCTGCCTCTTAAGAGTGAAATGAGTATTAGTCAGTTGGATTATTTTTCAGTTGAAGTTCTACAAAAGCCTAAACTAGGAAACACAAACTCAACCAAATTACAAATCATGTGGAAAGTACAAATTCAAATTTATTTCGAGGAAGCAAACTGATTGACTGAAACATGAGCACGGAAGATTGTGATTTTTAATTTCTTTTTTTTAAAAAAAAAAAAACTTTTTTTTTTTTTTAAAGATTTATTTATTTATTTATTTACTTTGGGCAGGGGTCGGGTTGGGGAGGGAGGGGAGCGGGCGGACCACTTCTATTGGTCTTTCATTTCTGTTTTCATCCGTCTTTGTTCGGGCCTCCCATCGCGGTGGCCTCTGTTGTCGCAGAGCACCGGCTCTGGGCGCATGCGCTCCAGAGCTCCGGCTCAGTGATTGGACACATCAGTCCAGCCGCTCCGCGGCAAGTGGGATTTCCCCAGGCCAGGGCTCGAACCGGCGCCCCTTGCACTGCAAGGCGGTGTCCTTATCCACTGGACCACCAGGGGAAGCCCGATTTTTAATTTCTTAAGTGTCATAAAGTGATGACTATACATGTTTTTATTTCAGTGAAAAGTTGCTTCTGTGATGATGAATGCTATCTTCACAATTATAAAACCTAATCCCTCATTTTTCACATAGACACCACAGCCTGGAGAAGTACCCCCTTCGAGGCCATACAGCCAGCAGAGCAAACAGAATCTGGGCTTCAGTCCTTTTCTTTCCAGAAATCTAAAGATCTCTGTCATCTCTTATTTGATTCATCAAATACATTTGGGGATAGTAGACTTTAAAAAGGCCTTTGGAAATATGAGAACTGTATTTTATCAGAAAAACACACAATGGGGACTGATCATGGAGAAAGGGTGTTAGTACTGGAATTTCCAATGATGGGAAGAAAAAATAGTAGAAGGAAAGAAATAAAAGTCTGACCTGAGAAGTAGAGGATATGGTAAATGAAGGGCCAGGCTAGGAGCTCCTCTATGAGGACCTAAGGAGGAAGAAACACGTGGATCAGGACAAGACAGGTCTCAAAGTCAGGAATTCATAAAGGAAAAAGGGGAGAGCATCTCCAAATGCACATGGGAAGTGAGGCAGAAAGGGGTGCTGCCTGCCAAACTACAAAGTGAGTGTTGTACAAAAGTGCCCTGCTGAGGAAGGAAGTGGCAAGTGTCCCTTGATGGGTGTGGTGGAGCTGCCTCAGCTCGAGCCAATAAGGAGCTAGAAGTGACAGGACTGTGTGACAGCATTTGCATGCAGTCAGGATTATCGTAGGATTAAGATCACCGGAATGAATAACAACACTGCCTTCAATGCTGGGAGTTTTATGTCTTGCATTATGTGAATTTGAGATGAAGCTTAAAGAATTGTGTCTGCTACTGTGGGTTCATGATAAGGTACTCAAAGACACAGGTTACCCCCACGCTCAATGATCTCACTGCTCTGAAGGAAGGGGAGGATTCCTGTTCACCGACCAAGCCACCTTAGGGAGTATCAATTACTTAAGTCCCCAGAAAAGTCCTGGCTTTTACATCTTTTGTTCATTTTAGGCACCACGAATTTGTGTCTGCTCTCAATTGGCAGGAGAAGAGACTCCTATGAGAAAGATTCACACAGAGAAACATGCATATAAACACTCAGAATAGGTCTCATAGAGATACAGAGATCCCAAGAGTAAACATACTGAGACACGGACAGACAGACAAGGAGACACTCACAAATATAAGCAAACAGACACACGACCATAGAAACACACAGATATGCTGCACATACAGAGAGACACAGTGACACAGAAGAGAGAAACAGATATGCAGAGGGACAGTGACAGACAAGAAACAGAACGGGAGGCTCAAGAGACACATACACAAAGGTATAAAGATTTATGAAAAGAGACAAAATATGCACAGGGGGACAGAGATGCAGGCCACTCACACACAAAGGTACACACGGAAATATACAACAGGAAGAGACACAGACAGAACCACACGGAGATCCATAAGGCTGTACGTGCAGAACCTCAGTCACACCTGCCTTTTCAGAACCGCCAGGGCTGAAATCCTAAAACAAGTTGTTGAAAGACCTGCAAAGAAATCTCTGTTGTGCACCCTTCCCTGGAAATCTTTTATATTAAATCTGCATCACTCCCAAAGTCATGTGCCTATCAGATGCCCGATACTGCCATTTTAAAAGCACCCCCTTTAGGAAAAAGGGAGAGCATCTCCAAATGCACATGGGAAGTGAGGCAGAAAGGGGTGCTGCCTGCCAAACTACAAAGTGAGTGTTGTACAAAAGTGCCCTGCTGAGGAAGGAAGTGGCAAGTGTCCCTTGATGGGTGTGGTGGAGCTGCCTCAGCTCGAGCCAATAAGGAGCTAGAAGTGACAGGACTGTGTGACAGCATTTGCATGCAGTCAGGATTATCGTAGGATTAAGATCACCGGAATGAATAACAACACTGCCTTCAATGCTGGGAGTTTTATGTCTTGCATTATGTGAATTTGAGATGAAGCTTAAAGAATTGTGTCTGCTACTGTGGGTTCATGATAAGGTACTCAAAGACACAGGTTACCCCCACGCTCAATGATCTCACTGCTCTGAAGGAAGGGGAGGATTCCTGTTCACCGACCAAGCCACCTTAGGGAGTATCAATTACTTAAGTCCCCAGAAAAGTCCTGGCTTTTACATCTTTTGTTCATTTTAGGCACCACGAATTTGTGTCTGCTCTCAATTGGCAGGAGAAGAGACTCCTATGAGAAAGATTCACACAGAGAAACATGCATATAAACACTCAGAATAGGTCTCATAGAGATACAGAGATCCCAAGAGTAAACATACTGAGACACGGACAGACAGACAAGGAGACACTCACAAATATAAGCAAACAGACACACGACCATAGAAACACACAGATATGCTGCACATACAGAGAGACACAGTGACACAGAAGAGAGAAACAGATATGCAGAGGGACAGTGACAGACAAGAAACAGAACGGGAGGCTCAAGAGACACATACACAAAGGTATAAAGATTTATGAAAAGAGACAAAATATGCACAGGGGGACAGAGATGCAGGCCACTCACACACAAAGGTACACACGGAAATATACAACAGGAAGAGACACAGACAGAACCACACGGAGATCCATAAGGCTGTACGTGCCAGAACCTCAGTCACACCTGCCTTTTCAGAACCGCCAGGGCTGAAATCCTAAAACAAGTTGTTGAAAGACCTGCAAAGAAATCTCTGTTGTGCACCCTTCCCTGGAAATCTTTTATATTAAATCTGCATCACTCCCAAAGTCATGTGCCTATCAGATGTTTCTCTCAATCTAGAAGAGCCCTACCAGCATGCTAAGACTTTGTTATGTTTTTTCAACGAATTAGTTTGTCACCTCTGCCCATTTTAGGACTCTTTTTTTTTTTTTTTTTTGCCAATAGATTTGTAACCTAATTATTTACTACTTAGACTTTTTAATTCTCATGTATTTTACCTTTGTAATATTTTAAGTTCTCAGGTTTCACCTTCACCTATTCTTACTGTTTTTGTTATTGTTCTTTAAAAATGTTGTAGCATTGCATTTATCTGAATACACAGGCCAGCTCTTTTTATTCTCAGTTGTGAATTATTAAATTAACTAGAACAACTTTGAGAACAAACACTGGAAAAGTCATGTCAAACTGGCTTAAACAGCAAAACCATTTATAGAGTCTCCTACCTGTAAATCCGTAAGTCAGGTAAGTTTTAGAACCTACTTAATTCGGTGGCTCTGTCTCCATTCTCCTATGGTTCCCGGAGAGGGAGGTGGGAGTGAGAAATATTTCTGTGTTCGTCTTCAGGCTGGTAATCGGACAGCGTCAAGGATTCTTGCATTACTGCCAATGGCCAGGAAGAGAGCGCGCTCTTTAGGTTCAAGAAGAAAAAGTTTCCCAGAATCCCATTTTCAAAATTCCCTTTACACTTCATTGGCCCAAATCTAGGCTTGGGCTCTTTCCTGAACCTATCTTCAACCAAGTAATACCTTACTCTATTTATTACAGATGTGGGAGCTTAAACCAATCACTGGCAGGGGGATGGTAATTTAATTGACTTAGACTAATTATAGCTCACACCTGAGCAGGGGTCAACCTTCAAAACAACACTGATGCTGCAATTCAAAACAGAGATGGCATCATGAGAATTAAGGTGTTAGTGAGGAAACGGGAAAGGTCCCAGCCAGCTGCTGGGTAAGCAATCAATAATATCCAAGATTATTACCCTCATAATCACTGTCATCTTTCTACAGATCTTAACATAAATAAAAATGCCAGGTGCTTCACATTTATTCTGCATTTTTTAAAATTAAATTGATGGTTCTGACCCTCCTCTGATTTTTAATTTTGTTGTGTTGTTGTTTTCTCAACTAGAAAATTAAGAGGTCTGGTAAACTCTTGCCTCCTATGTGGAATCTGCCCTGACTTGTAGCTCCGAAGCAGAATTAAGGACACTCTTCCATGATGTTTCATTTATCTTACTGTCAGGTGTCCACTGATTTATTTTATATTATATTCATAGAATGTGCTAGGCTATGACTCCATTAGAGGTGGTGGGGATGAAGTATTCATCATTGAAGGCCCAGGACCCATTTGGGTCCTCGACTATATTAAGGACACAACATTTACTGAGTTAATTTAAACATCAGAAAATTAGACTATTTTTAGAGCATATTAACTGGCATAAAAAATATTGTAAAGGATGATTTCAACTAAAGATGACTCTGAGGAAAAGCAACTGTAAGCTTCTTTGGGGAAACTGGCAATGATTTAAAAACTTAAAAGCCCACCAAGAAAAGAAAAAAAACTGCCAAAATTTAGAAATAGCTTTACAATATAAAAATGATAAGCTAGGGAATAATGTGTTATTATAGTGTACTACATATTCTTAAGTCAATAAATTATGAGTCTCAATATTCATAGTTCTCTCAGATGTATTTTTTAATGTTTCATTAAAAGACCTAAGAAAAAAATTCAAAACATAAAGAGGACAATGGAAGATGACTCTGATAATAGGCCTGCCAACTTCTAAGCAAATGCCAAAAAGTTATTTAAATATTTTATTTATAATTATATATCTATGTGCATATATATAATGTTGCATTATTTATATGTAGATATAAAATATAAAGTGGACTGTTTAGAAAACAATAATTTGTATATAACCAAAGCCTAAGAATCACCATTTACTTGTCACAATTGTAGAATCAAATTTTAAGACTAAATTCATAAAACAAGAATTTTAAATAATTCAAATAAGATTCAAATGAGATTATAAATAGATGATAGCTGTCTTAATTGAGTAGAATTTTCTAAACTTAAAATGGATTCAGCTAAGGGGCAATCCCAAATATCCAAAATTACCCTCATAATCAGTCCTTTCTACAGATCTTAACATAAATAAAAATGCCAGGTGCTTCACATTTATTCTGCATTTTTTAAAATTAAATTGATGGTTCTGACCCTCCTCTGATTTTTAATTTTGTTGTGTTGTTGTTTTCTCAACTAGAAAATTAAGAGGTCTGGTAAACTCTTGCCTCCTATGTGGAATCTGCCCTGACTTGTAGCTCCGAAGCAGAATTAAGGACACTCTTCCATGATGTTTCATTTATCTTACTGTCAGGTGTCCACTGATTTATTTTATATTATATTCATAGAATGTGCTAGGCTATGACTCCATTAGAGGTGGTGGGGATGAAGTATTCATCATTGAAGGCCCAGGACCCATTTGGGTCCTCGACTATATTAAGGACACAACATTTACTGAGTTAATTTAAACATCAGAAAATTAGACTATTTTTAGAGCATATTAACTGGCATAAAAAATATTGTAAAGGATGATTTCAACTAAAGATGACTCTGAGGAAAAGCAACTGTAAGCTTCTTTGGGGAAACTGGCAATGATTTAAAAACTTAAAAGCCCACCAAGAAAAGAAAAAAAACTGCCAAAATTTAGAAATAGCTTTACAATATAAAAATGATAAGCTAGGGAATAATGTGTTATTATAGTGTACTACATATTCTTAAGTCAATAAATTATGAGTCTCAATATTCATAGTTCTCTCAGATGTATTTTTTAATGTTTCATTAAAAGACCTAAGAAAAAAATTCAAAACATAAAGAGGACAATGGAAGATGACTCTGATAATAGGCCTGCCAACTTCTAAGCAAATGCCAAAAAGTTATTTAAATATTTTATTTATAATTATATATCTATGTGCATATATATAATGTTGCATTATTTATATGTAGATATAAAATATAAAGTGGACTGTTTAGAAAACAATAATTTGTATATAACCAAAGCCTAAGAATCACCATTTACTTGTCACAATTGTAGAATCAAATTTTAAGACTAAATTCATAAAACAAGAATTTTAAATAATTCAAATAAGATTCAAATGAGATTATAAATAGATGATAGCTGTCTAATGGTAGATACTGTGGATGAGTGAGCTTCCTTTCCAGCCCATTTTTCTTCTATAGGACCTTCTTACACAGAAACTAGAGGTCATTTCCAGGCTGCTTCACAGCTAGAGGGACTTCCCTGCTAGCTCAGACAGTAAAGAATCTGCCTCCCATCCAGGAGACTTAGGTTCTAATAACTTATATCAAAAGCTATCTTTCTATATTCCATATGAAATTTTGACAGAATATACCGATAAGAAACAAGAAAAGATTAGAGCAAAGAAAAGGTGGGAAACATGATAAAATGAGAATGCATAGAGTCAGAAAACATTACAGGAAAAAAAGAGAAATAAGATCAAATATAGGAATCATGATAATCAATAGGATATCTGTTATTTGCTCCTTTAAAAAATGAAACATACTCCTGTAATGTAACAAATTAAATTATAAATGTTGATGATTGCAAGAAACCTATCTATAGCTGCGGAACAAAAAATGTCAAGTGTAGAATGATAAGCAAAAATGTCCTTGATAAAAAAGACAAATCTTTGCATTCATTCTTGAGTGGCTGGAATGTTGATATCAAAGAAAATTGAATTCAATTTCAAAAGTATTAAAAGAAAAAATAACATTATATATTCAGTGGAAATAGGAGGTCATGAGCTTTAAGATCTAAATAACACTGATTCTAAAAAATGAGAGTCAGTCATGTTTTGTGAAAATTCAGTTCCTTAAAACTCTACAATAAAACCATGCCAAATAATTCAAAAGTTATCATAAGATGGAAAGCTTCAATACAATTATGTACAAAGTCAATCTCCTCTCTAACATCCTTCACTTAATATAAGCATTCCTAACCACAGACTCAACTTTGTTCATTCAAAATGCTCAGATATAATGCAGAATGAAATTCTTAAACCTTTAAAAAATGTAACATTTCATGAAATACATGAAAGTAATTCAACTGTTTACTTTAGACTATATTATATTCTGATATCATATAAATGTTCTGTGAGGAATTCTGATTGCTTTTGTAATCAACCAACAATAACTAAAAAGTAAAACATTGGGAAACAATCTTAATTGTTTATTTCTGAATTTTAATTCTTATTTTAGTCTTTATAGCTTTTCCAAGATTTATGTAATATTTTTATTACTTTTACATCAGGGAATTTCAAGACCACGTAGGTTTAACATAGCACACATTATCATTATGCATCATAGTGACCTTAGTTACAATTTTTTTGCAACCTTTGAATAATTTAAGTAATACAGATTATGTTTTTCTGCTACATTATTATTTTTCTCACTGCTTTATTTGTTCCAACTGATCTCCCATGCCTTTAGGGCATCAAATCTCCACCTTGTTTCTCAGAGAGAGAAGGCTGAATTAGCTAAATGATCTTTATAAATACGATTTAAATAATTCTACACGTCCATTTCTCCTCTCCTCTTCTGCCAGGTTGAAAGATGATAAAACTACATTTCATAAAATTCCCCATTGACCATCTCAACCATTCAGACAGAATGCTTGGTATCTATGCCCTCTCTGCATTCTAGCCAGACAAGGTTTTTTCTGTAACACTGACTTTGTATTCTCTCAACAAGATCTCTCAATGTCCTGGGAGTCATTAAAGCCTCTTTTAAAAATTCAAGACTCTCCTCTGGCATTTTGTAATTATCACCCACAGGCCATGCATGCTCACAGTTCCCTTTCTTTCACAAACCCTTGCCTAACCACCAATGTTGAGAACAAACAGCACTGTGTAACAATAATTTAGAATCAAGTTTCTCTCACACTAGTTTGGCATTTTAAATTTTTCATGACGGATGGTAGTAAATGGGCTGTATTTAAGAGTAATTAATATTTATATGTAGAATGGGGAGAACAGGAATAGACTAATCCTTGGAGGACTTTCACAGTGAAGATTCTTGGCTGTCTAAGGGCTGCAAATGTGTTGAGCCAAAACGTTCCCAGGTGTTTACTTTCCATCTGTCTAAAATAAAAAAATTCTTTTAACACTTCACACCTGTGATTCCTTTTCAATCAAAGCGAGATTGATCCAGTAAAAGATTTCAAGGAATCTCTTTATTTCCTTAATTTTATGATAGGAATCAAGTAGAAAATAGGATTTAACTCATTCCAAAATCAAAATATGCAGATGCTGTTCAAATCATCATCAGAATTCATATGAATTTAATCACATGTGGTATGTATATTAATCATCATGCTGGCAGATCCTACCTTCCACCTGGGCTGACACCTCAGCCATTCAGCATAAGCGGAGAGAACCAGATTCTGTCAACTAGTCCAGGTATACTTGGGAGCAGAAGCATGCAGCATGACTGACGTCTCAAAAGAGTACAAACTATTTTGATATTAGTCAAAATAGTTAGGGAAATACTGTTTAGGAAAAATACTTACTGAAACTGCCCACCCTGGCCAGACACCATAGTAACCATTTGTGTGAGCTATTTTGTGACAAGAGGTCCTGGTAGGAAACAGAACTAACAAGCCACCACCAACCAGATGAATTTGGGAAGAGCCACGAGAAGGCTTGCTGGAATCCATCTTGGTTGAGCAATGGGTGCACCATCAGGAAGGACCCTGAGTCAGAATGATTGGCCAGAAACAATCCAGAAACTAGCCCCATCACCATAAAACTCAAGATTGTGAGCCACATGGCAGAGAAATCCTCCTGGGTTCCCTTTCTGCCCAGGCGCCCCTTCCCAATAAAGCCTCATGCTTTGTCAGCACATATGTCTCCTCAGACAATTTAATTCCAAGTGTTAGACAAGAGCCCTCTCTCTGGCCCTGGAAGGGCTTCCCCTTTCTGCAACAAGATTAGTATGATTGATGTGTCACTATCAGTTAACGTTTTTCTGGTAATTTAGGACATGCCCTTTTAAACTGGTGAACAAACTGCCTAAAACTAAACTCTCCAAAACAACTTTTCACCAGAGTTCCAGTGGGATCCTCTAGCCCTTCTAACTCCAGTCAGTCCTTTTCTCTACAGTCCACATTAGACACACCACAAAATGCAAGCACCTCTAAGGTTTCTCTTCATTCTACTTGGTACATCTTCCTTCTTCATGATGAATCTTCTTCCCACCACTGAATCTCCTTTGCGCTGTACTAAATTGCCCTTGTCCTTCCTCACACATCAAAAAAATTTTAAATCCCATTCCAGATTGCCATGGTTGTCACAGTTTTCAAGAAGTAGGAAACATCCCATGAGAATCCACCCAAGCCCAAGAATCCACCCAAGTCTGGTGTCCTGAGATGCTGTTCCATATGAGCTTTTTAGAAAGACCTGCTACATGAGTCACACTGTCACGTTTTTGTCTAATTTGTCCCATTATGTAGGAAATGGGCTTTTCCCAGCTCTCCTGGGTATGTCACCATCATTCACAATGAGGCTTCTGTGGAGTAATCTCTTCTCTCAAACAGCCAATTTACAGTACGGCATTTGTACCTATTGATAACCTGGATCTGTCTTTCCTACAGGGCTAGACATACTGCAAAACCTTCCTCCTCCTTTCAGTCCTCTCTACAATTCAATTTCCAATTTATTTTCAGAGACTATTGGAATGCCCAAAACAGAGCAGAGACTTAATAAATGTTAAATGAATGACAGAATATATCCTATAGTGCTTTTAAAGTTGAAATGAAGTATCTGACAACTAGCCCTGACTTTTTAATACTGTTAATAGGATTCTTCAGTTACAAATTATGGCAATTCCCCTTAAACTAGTTTAGGCAAAGGGATAAATATATAAGGCTCTGATAGCTATGGAAATGGATGCAGTCATTTCTTAGGGACTCGGGGGCCAGCAGGATTGTCTCTTCTTTGCTCCCTGCCTGTTGGCTTCATTACCTCAGACCAGCTTGGCTCACAGCGCAGGGCATGTGGCTGCCAGCCAAGCAGGATTGGCATCCCTCCCTTTCTTTTTTTCTCAGAAGGGAATCCGCTTCACTCATCTTGCTTCATATGCTTGAACCCCCAAACCCCTTTGATTGATGTGTCACTATCAGTTAACGTTTTTCTGGTAATTTAGGACATGCCCTTTTAAACTGGTGAACAAACTGCCTAAAACTAAACTCTCCAAAACAACTTTTCACCAGAGTTCCAGTGGGATCCTCTAGCCCTTCTAACTCCAGTCAGTCCTTTTCTCTACAGTCCACATTAGACACACCACAAAATGCAAGCACCTCTAAGGTTTCTCTTCATTCTACTTGGTACATCTTCCTTCTTCATGATGAATCTTCTTCCCACCACTGAATCTCCTTTGCGCTGTACTAAATTGCCCTTGTCCTTCCTCACACATCAAAAAAATTTTAAATCCCATTCCAGATTGCCATGGTTGTCACAGTTTTCAAGAAGTAGGAAACATCCCATGAGAATCCACCCAAGCCCAAGAATCCACCCAAGTCTGGTGTCCTGAGATGCTGTTCCATATGAGCTTTTTAGAAAGACCTGCTACATGAGTCACACTGTCACGTTTTTGTCTAATTTGTCCCATTATGTAGGAAATGGGCTTTTCCCAGCTCTCCTGGGTATGTCACCATCATTCACAATGAGGCTTCTGTGGAGTAATCTCTTCTCTCAAACAGCCAATTTACAGTACGGCATTTGTACCTATTGATAACCTGGATCTGTCTTTCCTACAGGGCTAGACATACTGCAAAACCTTCCTCCTCCTTTCAGTCCTCTCTACAATTCAATTTCCAATTTATTTTCAGAGACTATTGGAATGCCCAAAACAGAGCAGAGACTTAATAAATGTTAAATGAATGACAGAATATATCCTATAGTGCTTTTAAAGTTGAAATGAAGTATCTGACAACTAGCCCTGACTTTTTAATACTGTTAATAGGATTCTTCAGTTACAAATTATGGCAATTCCCCTTAAACTAGTTTAGGCAAAGGGATAAATATATAAGGCTCTGATAGCTATGGAAATGGATGCAGTCATTTCTTAGGGACTCGGGGGCCAGCAGGATTGTCTCTTCTTTGCTCCCTGCCTGTTGGCTTCATTACCTCAGACCAGCTTGGCTCACAGCGCAGGGCATGTGGCTGCCAGCCAAGCAGGATTGGCATCCCTCCCTTTCTTTTTTTCTCAGAAGGGAATCCGCTTCACTCATCTTGCTTCATATGCTCATTCAAGATCTGTCATGCTAATTGGTACTTAATGTGTCTAATTGCTTTTTCTCTCCTACTTCCCAAGTCTTCAGTTGTCTACTTAGCAAATAAATGAATGAAAACTGATAGATTAAAAGCAGTACACTCAAAGTCACTTCCTTCCTGACATCATTTCCCTCTTCTGAATTCATTGTCCACTGATAACGCCATAATTTTAAAAATTTGTAATGATTATTTTTAGTAGCCCGAATTCTCTATAAATTATGACTTCTACCACTCTCTGACATGATGTGGCCACCTCAAATCCTGCATTAAGTTAGACCAAATTAAAAAATGTTCTGATTCAAATAGATAATGGATCATTCATGAAACATCACCTAATAAAGTGACTATAAATTATAGCTCTTAAATAAACTTGGGGGGAAATTAAAGGAAAGCTTGATACATATTTAGAATTTTCTGATGAAATATTTGTAATAGTCTCCTGGGTACATGGACTTGAAATCTATCCTTTTTTGCCAAATTGAATTAAGTTCTAAGTCATTAGCTTTTGTTTCCACCAGGCCTTTCTGCATCTCTTTTTTCTCATTTTTCTTCTCATTCCTGCCTTCTATTGTAAGTATCCCCTTCCTAGACTACAGGAACAATAGCCATCTCATTAGGTATCCCACTCCCTTTCATACTGTAATCTAGACTTCACATGGCTGTCAGAATTCGACTTCATAAAAAAATTCAGCATCAAAACTTTTCCTTGTTTAGGGGCTCTCAGAGGCTCCCAGTGGCTACTAAATGAAACACAATCTCATCACCTCAACAATTAATATATGTTAAGATGTAACACATTACATACTAATCTCCATCTTAAAGAAGCTTCGCCCTCAGACAAACCTTTTGCTCACACATACTTCCTTCAGTCTGAAATATTGCCTCCTCTCCCCAAATCAGACCTTTGTTCTACTTGTGAAAATCACGTCCATCCTTTTATGTTTATTACAAATGCACATTATTTGTGAACATTTGCCCATTTCCATCAGATTATAAATTTTCCTTTCTGATGATTCTAACAATTTTTTCTCATTTCTTTGTGTGTGCCTAACCTAGTGGCACTTGTACAGTCATGACCAGGCTTTAGTCATGTTGACATCTGTTTTACTGATTTAACTGGTATATTAGGTTATTTGAAAACAATTCATCTCCATCAATCCTTCTGTCACAAGATTTCATAAATATTGGTGCTTATGATATTTCTGATCTAAAGGAACTTTGAGCCCTTTTTGGGTTTTTATCATTTCCTCTTCTGAATTCATTGTCCACTGATCCATTTTAAAATTTGTAATGATTATTTAGTAGCCCGAATTCTCTATAAATTATGACTTCTACCACTCTCTGACATGATGTGGCCACCTCAAATCCTGCATTAAGTTAGACCAAATTAAAAAATGTTCTGATTCAAATAGATAATGGATCATTCATGAAACATCACCTAATAAAGTGACTATAAATTATAGCTCTTAAATAAACTTGGGGGGAAATTAAAGGAAAGCTTGATACATATTTAGAATTTTCTGATGAAATATTTGTAATAGTCTCCTGGGTACATGGACTTGAAATCTATCCTTTTTTGCCAAATTGAATTAAGTTCTAAGTCATTAGCTTTTGTTTCCACCAGGCCTTTCTGCATCTCTTTTTTCTCATTTTTCTTCTCATTCCTGCCTTCTATTGTAAGTATCCCCTTCCTAGACTACAGGAACAATAGCCATCTCATTAGGTATCCCACTCCCTTTCATACTGTAATCTAGACTTCACATGGCTGTCAGAATTCGACTTCATAAAAAAATTCAGCATCAAAACTTTTCCTTGTTTAGGGGCTCTCAGAGGCTCCCAGTGGCTACTAAATGAAACACAATCTCATCACCTCAACAATTAATATATGTTAAGATGTAACACATTACATACTAATCTCCATCTTAAAGAAGCTTCGCCCTCAGACAAACCTTTTGCTCACACATACTTCCTTCAGTCTGAAATATTGCCTCCTCTCCCCAAATCAGACCTTTGTTCTACTTGTGAAAATCACGTCCATCCTTTTATGTTTATTACAAATGCACATTATTTGTGAACATTTGCCCATTTCCATCAGATTATAAATTTTCCTTTCTGATGATTCTAACAATTTTTTCTCATTTCTTTGTGTGTGCCTAACCTAGTGGCACTTGTACAGTCATGACCAGGCTTTAGTCATGTTGACATCTGTTTTACTGATTTAACTGGTATATTAGGTTATTTGAAAACAATTCATCTCCATCAATCCTTCTGTCACAAGATTTCATAAATATTGGTGCTTATGATATTTCTGATCTAAAGGAACTTTGAGAACTCTTACCAGGTTTTTATGGCAAGAGGATATATATGTTTGGTATGCTGATCCAAGCTTTTATGATAAAGGAAGTAGCCTTTATATCAAATACAAGGAAGGTCTGCAAAAATTGGGGCAGAATTTTTGCATATTCTTAATGAGGAAATAATGAGTAACACCCTCTTCAACTCTTTCTAGACTAGAAGTAAGTCTGAACACATAAAGAAGGTTTGAGAAACACTAGCTCCCATACTCCACACCTAATTTCAGGATTCACAGGTCTACACGGTTTATTCTTAGAATGATGGCCCCCGACAGTATATGAACCAAACCAAGTCTAATACTTGTCCTTTTTTGACCTCTTGGCCCCCTGACACTGCCTCTCATTGCATTTACTCAGAGATGACCTTTACTTAGATGACCTAAAAGGGAAGAAAGCACAGGAGCAGCATAACCCATGGGGCATATTGAGGGGCTTAACTGCATAAGTAAAACTACTGTGGTATTAATCTCACCTAGGAAGTTATCAGATATTATCAAGGTTGCATTCTATATATTGATGTGGGTGCCCAGTAAGGTGGGCATTCTGATGGCCTGCAGGTAGGAATGAAGACTGAGGAAATCTTCCTAGAAGGCAATTTGCAACATGAAGCAAAAGATTTTAAAATGCACATACTCTTGGACCTAGTAACTTGCCTTTTATGAATCATTCCTGTGGAATGAATAGTCAGATAGAGGGATGAAATTTAAGGCTCCTCTATCCCAGAGAGAGAGAGCATAAAGGAGGCTCCTCTCTCCCAGAGAGAGAGAACATAAATGAGACCAGTGTATAGACTGTGCAAGTCTAGAATGCATAACTGGAAAGAAGAGTCAGGGAGAGGGTAGGATACAGGACTTCAAACAATGCAAGTGCATCAGAATCGAGTGGAGAAGACTTCCAGAAATCATGCTGGGCCTATATTCAATACTACAGGGAATGAAAACTTAGTTCAGACTATTATGTGCGTGTGTGTTCAGTCATGTCTCCATCAATCCTTCTGTCACAAGATTTCATAAATATTGGTGCTTATGATATTTCTGATCTAAAGGAACTTTGAGAACTCTTACCAGGTTTTTATGGCAAGAGGATATATATGTTTGGTATGCTGATCCAAGCTTTTATGATAAAGGAAGTAGCCTTTATATCAAATACAAGGAAGGTCTGCAAAAATTGGGGCAGAATTTTGCATATTCTTAATGAGGAAATAATGAGTAACACCCTCTTCAACTCTTTCTAGACTAGAAGTAAGTCTGAACACATAAAGAAGGTTTGAGAAACACTAGCTCCCATACTCCACACCTAATTTCAGGATTCACAGGTCTACACGGTTTATTCTTAGAATGATGGCCCCCGACAGTATATGAACCAAACCAAGTCTAATACTTGTCCTTTTTTGACCTCTTGGCCCCCTGACACTGCCTCTCATTGCATTTACTCAGAGATGACCTTTACTTAGATGACCTAAAAGGGAAGAAAGCACAGGAGCAGCATAACCCATGGGGCATATTGAGGGGCTTAACTGCATAAGTAAAACTACTGTGGTATTAATCTCACCTAGGAAGTTATCAGATATTATCAAGGTTGCATTCTATATATTGATGTGGGTGCCCAGTAAGGTGGGCATTCTGATGGCCTGCAGGTAGGAATGAAGACTGAGGAAATCTTCCTAGAAGGCAATTTGCAACATGAAGCAAAAGATTTTAAAATGCACATACTCTTGGACCTAGTAACTTGCCTTTTATGAATCATTCCTGTGGAATGAATAGTCAGATAGAGGGATGAAATTTAAGGCTCCTCTATCCCAGAGAGAGAGAGCATAAAGGAGGCTCCTCTCTCCCAGAGAGAGAGAACATAAATGAGACCAGTGTATAGACTGTGCAAGTCTAGAATGCATAACTGGAAAGAAGAGTCAGGGAGAGGGTAGGATACAGGACTTCAAACAATGCAAGTGCATCAGAATCGAGTGGAGAAGACTTCCAGAAATCATGCTGGGCCTATATTCAATACTACAGGGAATGAAAACTTAGTTCAGACTATTATGTGCGTGTGTGTTCAGTCATGTCTGACTCTTTGCAACCCCATGGACTGTAGCCTGCCAGGTTCCTCTGTCCATGGGATTTCCCAGACAAGAGTATTGGAGTGGGTAACCTTTCCTTTCACCAGGAAAGTTTCCCAGCTCAGGGATCAAACCTGCATCTCCTCTATCTCCTGCATTGGCAGGCAGATTCTTTACCAATCTGCCACCTTGGAAGCCCTTCAGACTATTACATTCAGTTATTAAATAAAATAGTAACTAATAATTTTAGTTGTGAAGCGACATATTTTTCAGAGCAGTTTCCTTGTGGGCAATTTCACAAAAATTCTGTGGTGTAAATTAGTGAGAGGTAAGGTGCAATGGGAAACAGATATTAATGACACTCGCAAGTACTTGACAGTGAAGAAAAATCTGACCAATAAAGGTTTAGGTGAAACCTTCTGGGTGGATGGAGGGGGTATAGTGAAGAAACAAAGGTAAACAAAATTCAGCAGTTGACCTTAAGGGGTTTATGGTTGTTGTTGTCCAGTCACAAAGTCATGTCTAGTTCTTTGTGACCTCATGGACTACAGCATGCCAGACTTTCTTGTCCTTCACTAACTCCCACAGTTTGTTCAGATTCATGTCCTTTGACTTATGCTATCTAACCATCTCATCCTCTGCTGCCCCCTTCTCCTCCTGCCTTCAATATTTCCCAGGATCAGGGTCTTTTCCAAAACTAGGTGGCCAAATTATTGGAGCTTCAGCTTCAGCAACATCCAGTGAATATTCACGGTTGATTTCCTTTAGAAATGACTGGTTTGATCTATTTGCAATCTAAGGGATTTTTAAGAGTCTTCTCCTGCACCACAAATGGAAAAGGCACTAATTCTTTAGTGCTCAGCCTTCTTTATGGTCCAACTCTCACATCCATACATGACTAATGGAAAAGCCACTCCTTGACAAAGTGGTGCCTCGGCTTTTTAATATGTTGTCTATGTTTGTCACAACTTCCCTTCCAAGGAACAAGCATCTTTTCATTTCATCACTACAGTCACCATCCTCAGAGATTTTGGAGCCCAAGAAAAGAAAATCTGTTAGTGCTTCCGCTTTTTCACTATTTGTCATGAAGTGATGGGACTGGATGCCATGTTGAGTTTTAAGCCAGCTTTTTCTTTACCAGCTGAGCTACCAGGGAAGCCCTTTAAACCAGCTTTTTCACTCTCTTCTCTCAAACTCATCAAGAGGCTATTTAGTTCCTCTTCACTTTCTGCCACTACAGTGGTATCATCTGCATATCTGAGTTTGTTGATATTTCTCCCAGCAATCTTCACTCCAGCTTGTGACTCATCCAGCCTGGCATTTTGCGTGATGTACTCTTTCTAGAAGGTAATTAAGCAGGATGACAATATACAGCTTTGTGGCACTCACTCCTCAATTTTGAACCAGTCAGTTGTTCCACGTCTGGTTCTCACCGTTACTTCTTTCTTTCTTTTTATTGATTTATTTTTTTGTTACTGTTGCTTCTTGACCCACATACAGGTTTCTCAGGAGATGGGTAAGGCCTGGGATTCCCATCTCTTTAAGAATTTTCTAGAGCTAGTTATAATCCAGACCATCAAAGGCTTTCACACAGTCCATGAAGCACATGTTTTTCTGGAATTCCCTTGCATTCTCTATGATCCAAACAATGTCGAAAATTTGGTCTCTGATTGCTCTGCCTTTTCTATGGACTACAGCATGCCAGACTTTCTTGTCCTTCACTAACTCCCACAGTTTGTTCAGATTCATGTCCTTTGACTTATGCTATCTAACCATCTCATCCTCTGCTGCCCCCTTCTCCTCCTGCCTTCAATATTTCCCAGGATCAGGGTCTTTTCCAAAACTAGGTGGCCAAATTATTGGAGCTTCAGCTTCAGCAACATCCAGTGAATATTCACGGTTGATTTCCTTTAGAAATGACTGGTTTGATCTATTTGCAATCTAAGGGATTTTTAAGAGTCTTCTCCTGCACCACAAATGGAAAAGGCACTAATTCTTTAGTGCTCAGCCTTCTTTATGGTCCAACTCTCACATCCATACATGACTAATGGAAAAGCCACTCCTTGACAAAGTGGTGCCTCGGCTTTTAATATGTTGTCTATGTTTGTCACAACTTCCCTTCCAAGGAACAAGCATCTTTTCATTTCATCACTACAGTCACCATCCTCAGAGATTTTGGAGCCCAAGAAAAGAAAATCTGTTAGTGCTTCCGCTTTTTCACTATTTGTCATGAAGTGATGGGACTGGATGCCATGTTGAGTTTTAAGCCAGCTTTTTCTTTACCAGCTGAGCTACCAGGGAAGCCCTTTAAACCAGCTTTTTCACTCTCTTCTCTCAAACTCATCAAGAGGCTATTTAGTTCCTCTTCACTTTCTGCCACTACAGTGGTATCATCTGCATATCTGAGTTTGTTGATATTTCTCCCAGCAATCTTCACTCCAGCTTGTGACTCATCCAGCCTGGCATTTTGCGTGATGTACTCTTTCTAGAAGGTAATTAAGCAGGATGACAATATACAGCTTTGTGGCACTCACTCCTCAATTTTGAACCAGTCAGTTGTTCCACGTCTGGTTCTCACCGTTACTTCTTTCTTTCTTTTTATTGATTTATTTTTTTGTTACTGTTGCTTCTTGACCCACATACAGGTTTCTCAGGAGATGGGTAAGGCCTGGGATTCCCATCTCTTTAAGAATTTTCTAGAGCTAGTTATAATCCAGACCATCAAAGGCTTTCACACAGTCCATGAAGCACATGTTTTTCTGGAATTCCCTTGCATTCTCTATGATCCAAACAATGTCGAAAATTTGGTCTCTGATTGCTCTGCCTTTTCTATACCAGCTTACACAACTAGTTCTTGGTTCACCTACTGCCGAAGCTTTGCTTGTAGGATTTTGAGCATAATTCTACTAGCAGGTAAAATGAGCACAACAACTGTGAGATAGTTTGAATACTCGTTTGCATTGTCCTCCTTTAGGATTGGAAATAAAACTGACCTTCTCCAGTCCTGTGGGCACTACTGAGTTCCCCACTTTACTGACATGTTAAGTGCAGCACTTTAACAGCATCATCATTTAAATAGATTAGCTGGAATCCCATCAGTTCCATGAGTTTTGTTTGTAGCAATCATTCCTCAGGCCCACTTGACGTCACACTCCAGCACGCCTGGCTCTAGATAAGTGACCATATCAGCATGGCTATCCTGGTCATTAAGATCTTTTTGTATAGTTTTCCTGAGTTCTCTTGTCACTTCTTAATCTCTTCTGCTTCTATTAGGTCCTTTCCATTTCTGTCTATCTTGTTCATCCTTGCATGAACTGTTCCTTTATCTCCAATTATCTTCAAGATGTCTATAAGTCATTTCCATTCTACTGTTTTCCTCTTTATATTTGCATGTTCATTTCAGAAAGTCTTCTTGTCTCTCCTTGCTATTCTCTGGAACTCTGAACTCAGTTGAGTATATCTTTCACTTTCTCCCTTGCCTTTTGATTTTCTTATTTCCTCAGCTATTTGTAAAGCCTCCTCAGAAAATCTCTTCACCTTTTTACATTTCTTTTTCTTGGAGATGGTTTTGGTCACTGCCTCCTATACAATGTTACAAAACTCTGTCCATGGTTCTTCAGGCCCTCTGTCTACCATATCTAATCCCTTGAATCTATTTGTCACCTCCATTGTATAATCATAAGGGATTTGATTTAGGTCATATCTGAATGGCCTACTAGTTTTCTCTACTTTTTTCAATGTAAGCCTGTATCTAGCAATGAAGTGCTCATGATCTGAGCCACAATCAGCTCCAGGTCTTGCTTTTGTCAACTGTATAGAACTTCTCTATCTTTGGATGCAAAAAATATATAATCAATCTGATTTCAGTATTGACCATCTGGTGATATCCAAGTGTAGAGTCATCTCTTGTGTTGTTGGAAGAGAGTGTTTGCTATGAGCAGTGCATTCTCTTGGCAAAACTCTTTGTTAGCCTTTGCCCTACTAAATTTTGTACTCCAACGTTAAACTTGCCTTTACTCTGGTATCTCTTGACTTTCTACTTTTGCATTCCAGTCCCCTATGAGGAAAATGAGATCTTTTTTGGTGTTATTTTTTTTTTTAAGATTTATTTATTTATTTATTTATTTGGGGGTGGGGTGGGGAGGGAGGGGAGTGGGCGGGCCACTTCCATTGGTCTTTCATTTGTCTGTTTTCATCCATCTTTGTTCTTTGGCCCGTGTGGGCCTCCCATCGCGGTGGCCTCTGTTGTTGCAGAGCACCGGCTTTGGGCGCATGCGCTCCAGAGCTCCGGCTCGATCATTGGACACATCCGTCCAGCCGCTCCGCGGCGTGGGATCTTCCCAGGCCAAGGATCGAACTGGCACCCCCTGCACTGCAAGGCGGTGTCCTTACCCACTGGACCACCAGGAAAGCCCCCTTTTTTGGTGTTAGTGTTAGAAGGTCTTGTAAGTCTTTATAGAACTATTCAACTTCAGCTTCTTTGGCAACAGTGGTTGGGGAATAGACTTGAATGACTGTAACACTGAATGATTTTCCTTGGAAACAAACAGATCATTCTGTCATTTTTGAGATTCTACCCAAACACGGCATTTTGGATTCTTTTACTGACTATGAGGGTTACTCTATTTCTTCAAAGGGATTTTTGCCCACAGTAGTATATACAAAGGTCATCTGAATTAAATTCTCCCATTCCCATCCATTTTAGTTCACTGATTCCTCAAATGTTGATGTTCACTTTTGCCATTTCCTGCTTGACCACATTAAATTTACCTTGACTCATGGACTTAATATTCCAGGTTCCTATACAATATTGTTCTTTATAACATTAGACTTTACTTTCGCCACCAGACACGTGCTGGTGGTGTCGTTTCACCTTGGTCCAGCTGCTTCACTCTTTCTGGAGATATTAGTAATTGCCCGCTGGTCTTTCCCAGTATCATATTAGACACCTACTAACCTGGGGGCTCATCTTCCGGTGTTACATCATTTTTGTCTTTTCGTACTGTTGATTGGCTTCTCATAGCAATAATACTGGGCTGGTTTGTCCTTCCCACCTCCAGTGGAACACATTTTGTCAGAATTCTTCACAATCACTCGTCTGTTTTAGGTGGCCCTGCTTGGCATGCCTCAAAGCTTCATTGAGTTCCACAAGCTCCTTCCCACAACGAGGCTGTGATTCGGCTAAATCTCTTGAGGACTAGTCTCGGAGAGGACTGTATGTTACTGAGTGGCCTCCTAAGTGTTAGTTTTTAAGGTCCTCCAACAGAAGATTTTCCTCCCCAACAGAATAATTTCACAGATCACTCTGGTAAGCTTCTGACTCATTGTTGTCTGTCCTTGAATAATTTATATCCTGGTTCTTTAACTAATTGCTGTTGTTTGTGCAAAGCAGTAGGAAAAACTTGGTGCTTTGGACATCCTGGGTTGCTATGACACCTTAAATTAACAAGTAATGACTATAAATCTATGGCTTTGCTTTCTTTTCATTAATCTCTCTGACCTGAATTATTCATGTTGTGGTGAAACTGAATGCAATAACCCTGACAGTTCATGTGAGTGGGCTGAGTCTGGCATGAGGCTTATTTGCTTTTCCAAGATGCAGCAATGATTTCACAGGAAGCCAGTCACCCTCTCTTCTCTGGAATCCTTGGATCAACGGTCAGCATTCAAGAGATGATAAGGCGATCACTAGACCTGGGTCAGTGAATCAAAGGGATGCCAGAGGCCTATTGAGCATATACACTCAGGTAAGTACGATTTTACTCAGGAGACCCTGGGGATGGTCAAAGTCTTCAATACAAATATCCTTCAACTCACACGGAAGAGAAATGGAGACAGACACCAGAGCTCCTCTGAATCAAACTTTGGATGACATGAATTGTGGAGGATCTTCATCTAAGGGAGGTAAAACACTGCAAAGTTAAAGCCAAGCTCTCTGGCTTCCCAGGGCTCATGTTCTAAGGAGGAAAGTACAGCAAGGCTGATTCTGACCATCTGTTACAGATTCTCAGAAAGAACAACTCATTGTGATTCAGATTTTTTGAACCATATTGTCTGGGCTTCATTCTTGCTATTCAGTGCTGTTGATAGTGATTATAATATATGATATATTCTATATTATGGACATAACTATAATTGTTATATATACTATATGATATCTCATAATAATTTATGATGATCTTTCTATATGACATGTATATTTACATTTGTAAATATACATATATCTATAATATAGACTATATCATATACCATATACTATATATGTATATGATATGTGATATAATATATATCATATAATACATAAAATACAAAGTCCTCACAGTGTTAGGTTTTAAGGTCCTCCAAACCCAAGAAGATTTTCCTCCCCAACAGAATAATTTCACAGATCACTCTGGTAAGCTTCTGACTCATTGTTGTCTGTCCTTGAATAATTTATATCCTGGTTCTTTAACTAATTGCTGTTGTTTGTGCAAAGCAGTAGGAAAAACTTGGTGCTTTGGACATCCTGGGTTGCTATGACACCTTAAATTAACAAGTAATGACTATAAATCTATGGCTTTGCTTTCTTTTCATTAATCTCTCTGACCTGAATTATTCATGTTGTGGTGAAACTGAATGCAATAACCCTGACAGTTCATGTGAGTGGGCTGAGTCTGGCATGAGGCTTATTTGCTTTTCCAAGATGCAGCAATGATTTCACAGGAAGCCAGTCACCCTCTCTTCTCTGGAATCCTTGGATCAACGGTCAGCATTCAAGAGATGATAAGGCGATCACTAGACCTGGGTCAGTGAATCAAAGGGATGCCAGAGGCCTATTGAGCATATACACTCAGGTAAGTACGATTTTACTCAGGAGACCCTGGGGATGGTCAAAGTCTTCAATACAAATATCCTTCAACTCACACGGAAGAGAAATGGAGACAGACACCAGAGCTCCTCTGAATCAAACTTTGGATGACATGAATTGTGGAGGATCTTCATCTAAGGGAGGTAAAACACTGCAAAGTTAAAGCCAAGCTCTCTGGCTTCCCAGGGCTCATGTTCTAAGGAGGAAAGTACAGCAAGGCTGATTCTGACCATCTGTTACAGATTCTCAGAAAGAACAACTCATTGTGATTCAGATTTTTTGAACCATATTGTCTGGGCTTCATTCTTGCTATTCAGTGCTGTTGATAGTGATTATAATATATGATATATTCTATATTATGGACATAACTATAATTGTTATATATACTATATGATATCTCATAATAATTTATGATGATCTTTCTATATGACATGTATATTTACATTTGTAAATATACATATATCTATAATATAGACTATATCATATACCATATACTATATATGTATATGATATGTGATATAATATATATCATATAATACATAAAATACATTATATATCCTATTATTACAAATATAACTATATTATAATTATTATATGCATTATAATTATCTATGCTAATTCTATAATATATGACATATATACTTATATTTGTAAATATATTTATATCCATTATATAGAATATATCATATAATTATAATGATAATATATGATATACTCCATATTACAAATATAACTATAATATAATTATTGTATATAATATATGATATATTATATCTTATATTAGAATCATGTATAATGATCTTTCTATAATGTTATTTATATGTATATTTATATTTGTAAATGTAATATAGTTATACTCATAATATAGAATATATCATCTATTATTTTAGGGTCATAATATATGATTACAATAATTATATAATAATTACAATATATGATATGTTCTATATTATAGTTATAATGATAATTATATATATATGATATATCTTATAACATAATCATTCATAATTATCTTTCTATAATATATGACATAGATTTTATATTTTCAAATATAATATAGCTATATCCATTATATAGAATATATCATATAATTATAATGATAATATATGATATACTCCATATTACAAATATAACTATAATATAATTATTGTATATAATATATGATATATTATATCTTATATTAGAATCATGTATAATGATCTTTCTATAATGTTATTTATATGTATATTTATATTTGTAAATGTAATATAGTTATACTCATAATATAGAATATATCATCTATTATTTTAGGGTCATAATATATGATTACAATAATTATATAATAATTACAATATATGATATGTTCTATATTATAGTTATAATGATAATTATATATATATGATATATCTTATAACATAATCATTCATAATTATCTTTCTATAATATATGACATAGATTTTATATTTTCAAATATAATATAGCTATATCCATAATATAGAATACATCATATACTATGATTAAAACTAAATATGTGATATAACCTTTATAACAAATATAATTATAAGTATTATATATAATATAATTATTTCTAAAGAACCTTATATAATGTATGACATATATATTTATTTTGTAAATAAAATATAGTTGTATCTGTAATATACAGTATATCATACATTATAGGGTAAATTAGAATATATTATATATTCTTTATTTTGGATATAACTATAATTATTATGTGTAAT
Organism: Tragulus kanchil; assembly: GCA_022376925.1. NCBI lineage: Eukaryota > Metazoa > Chordata > Mammalia > Artiodactyla > Tragulidae > Tragulus > Tragulus kanchil. Next base: position 104,779,971 of record JAIOJX010000023.1, on the reverse strand, counting down.
ATATGATATATTATATTTTATATTATAAAAATTATCAAGATCTAGAAAAAAATTATGATTATCTATAATGTAATTGTTCTATATAACACATATGATATCATATATTTTATAACAATTAATGATGATCTTTATATAATATATGACAGGCACATTTATATTTGTAAATATCATATGGTTATATCTATAATATAGAATATATCCTATATTCTATATTATGAACATAACAATAATATAATCATTATATATAATATAATTCTTTATGATGATATGTCTATAATATATGACATGTATATTTTATATTTGTAAATATACTAGTTATACCCATAATATAACATATATATGTTATATTATGGAATAATTATAGTATAATTACTCTAAATAATCTGACAATAATTTATGATAATCTTTATAAAATAGTTGAAATGTATATTTATATTTGCAAATACAATATAGTTGTATCCATAATATAGAATGTATCATATGTTATAATTATTATTATATGTATAATACATGATATATCCTATATTACAAATGTAACTATGATATAATTATTATATACGATATACACTATATCTTATAATAATTTATGATGATCTTTATATAACATATGACATATATATTTATATTTGTAAATCTAATATAGTTATATTCATATATTATAACTCATATAATTACTATCACATATCATAACTAAAATTACAATTATATTTGTAAATATAATGTATTTATATTCATAATAATTACGATTATAATAATATACAAATATAACTAATATAATTATTGTATATAATATGTGTTATATCTTATGACAATTTATGATGATCTTTATATAATATCTGTGATGTATAGTTATATTTATATACATAATATAGTTATATGTGTAATATAGGACATATCATATATTATAATTATAATCATAATTATAATTATATGTTATATATTGTGATTATAACTATAATTATTATATATGATAATAATTTATATGCATCTTTATATAATATATGACAAATTTATATTTGTTAATGTAATACAGTTATATTCATATGTCATAATTCATATACTTGTAAATATAATATACTTATATTCATGATAATAATAATATATAAATATAAACACGATAGTTTATATCTTATATTATAATTATTTATGATGATCTTACTATAACATATGACATGTACATTCATATTTGTACATATAGTGTTATTATATCTATAGTATAGAATATATATTTTATAGTATATTATCATAATTATATAGTACTACATGATATATTGTCATAATTATAATTATAATATATGATATACTCTATCTTATGGATATAACTACAGTGTAATTCTTATCTATAATATATGATACGTTACATCATATCATAGCAATTTATGATCATCTTTATCTATGACACACAGATTTGTTAATATGTAGTTATTTTTCTCATAGAATATCAATAATATAGAATAATTTTAATATATCATATATTCTATATTACATATATAACTATGATATAAGTATGATATAATTGTTACATACAATATATGACACATTATATCCTATAGCAATTTATGATGATTTTATATAATATATGACATATATATATATTTCTATTTGTAAATGTTATATATTTATATTCATAATATAGAATATATCATATGTTATAATTATGATATATGATGCATCCTATACTGTGAATATAAGCATAACTTTTATATATAATATGATATTTACCTATAATAATCTTTATACCAGATATTTATGTTTGTAAATATATTTTAGCTATATTCATAATATAGAACAGATTATGTTATAAAATGTATTCTATATTATAATTATAGCTAAAATATATTTATGTTATAATATATGATATATTATATATTTTGTAATAATTTATGATCATCTTTATATATGACACACATATTTGTTAATATGTAGCTATTTTTCTCATAGACTATCAATAATATAGAATAATTTTAATATATCATATATTCTATATTACATATATAACTATGATATAAGTATGATATAATTGTTACATACAATATATGACACATTATATCCTATAGCAATTTATGATGATTTTATATAATATATGACATATATATATATTTCTATTTGTAAATGTTATATATTTATATTCATAATATAGAATATATCATATGTTATAATTATGATATATGATGCATCCTATACTGTGAATATAAGCATAACTTTTATATATAATATGATATTTACCTATAATAATCTTTATACCATATATTTATGTTTGTAAATATATTTTAGCTATATTCATAATATAGAACATATTATGTTATAAAATGTATTCTATATTATAAATATAGCTAAAATATATTTATGTTATAATATATGATATATTATATATTTTGTAATAATTTATGATGATCTTCCTGTAATATATGAAATGTATATTTATATTTGTAAATATAATATAGTTATATCCATAATATCATATGCATTAGATGCAGAATATATATTTATTATATATGCCTGTTATATGTATAGACTATGTATCATTAAATAATATATATATATAATATATATAATTCATTATATATATATACTATATATATACATATAAGATATATAGTATATATATCATGAGTCTATGATATATGTGACTATATGCATTATATATATCTTATATTTATATTGTGTATATGCTGTATATTTTATTAGTGTATCTTATATATATGATACATATGATATATTTTGTATGTATATTATGTATAAAGTGTCTATTACATATGATATATATGGTATAATATTTATGTATATATGATACATGCAATAGATATCATATAGGTACAATATATAATATTTCATACATGATATATGATTTATACTGGATAATATATAAGATTAGATATATCTATAACATTATATATGTATGATATATATCATACATATTTTTGTATGATATATAATGTATATTATGCATTATGTATGTATGGTATATATCATATGTATGATATATACCATACATATATATCATATATAATCTATATAGTCCATTACTCCTTTGAAAAGAAAGCCTTCATTCTACCACCTCATGAACTTGTTAAAATGGGAGTATTCAAGGCTTTGGAAAGGATATCACTAATAATCTAAAAAAGAAAAGTAGCACCATACCAGAAACTGGATGCATTTAGTTTAAACTGTGGAGAGATTGCTTATAACAAGATTCCACTGGTTCATAAACTCTAAGGAAGTTCTGTGAACATGACAGCAAAAGACCTACAATGGACTTAAACACAGAAAGAACTGACCAGCAGTGGACAACTTCTGGTAATTGCTTTTAGGAAAAAAAATAATGCCAAAAGCCACACTGTACAAGTTCTTTATAGAAGTAAATGAGTTCTGAATTTTTAGGGAAACCATTTTAGCACTCATTGGTGGAACATGATAATTGGGATTTTGCTCAAATCCTAGGATCTCTTTCAAGGAAGTCAGGGGACCAGGCTTTACATGACCTGAGTATCTCTGTTGGGCAACCCCCAGGGTGAGTGGGGATCATGTTTCAGAACAAAATGGTGGACTAAGAGGAAAACATTCTCTGAAGCAGCAATTTTTTGCCAATTCCCAAATTATGGCTCTGAATACCACCCAATTTCGATTTGCATAATTAATTTCCCTATAACACTGACCTTTTAATAAATGTTTATACAATGAAAAGGCTCTGTAAGACTATATGCATTATATATATCTTATATTTATATTGTGTATATGCTGTATATTTTATTAGTGTATCTTATATATATGATACATATGATATATTTTGTATGTATATTATGTATAAAGTGTCTATTACATATGATATATATGGTATAATATTTATGTATATATGATACATGCAATAGATATCATATAGGTACAATATATAATATTTCATACATGATATATGATTTATACTGGATAATATATAAGATTAGATATATCTATAACATTATATATGTATGATATATATCATACATATTTTTGTATGATATATAATGTATATTATGCATTATGTATGTATGGTATATATCATATGTATGATATATACCATACATATATATCATATATAATCTATATAGTCCATTACTCCCCTTTGAAAAGAAAGCCTTCATTCTACCACCTCATGAACTTGTTAAAATGGGAGTATTCAAGGCTTTGGAAAGGATATCACTAATAATCTAAAAAAGAAAAGTAGCACCATACCAGAAACTGGATGCATTTAGTTTAAACTGTGGAGAGATTGCTTATAACAAGATTCCACTGGTTCATAAACTCTAAGGAAGTTCTGTGAACATGACAGCAAAAGACCTACAATGGACTTAAACACAGAAAGAACTGACCAGCAGTGGACAACTTCTGGTAATTGCTTTTAGGAAAAAAAATAATGCCAAAAGCCACACTGTACAAGTTCTTTATAGAAGTAAATGAGTTCTGAATTTTTAGGGAAACCATTTTAGCACTCATTGGTGGAACATGATAATTGGGATTTTGCTCAAATCCTAGGATCTCTTTCAAGGAAGTCAGGGGACCAGGCTTTACATGACCTGAGTATCTCTGTTGGGCAACCCCCAGGGTGAGTGGGGATCATGTTTCAGAACAAAATGGTGGACTAAGAGGAAAACATTCTCTGAAGCAGCAATTTTTTGCCAATTCCCAAATTATGGCTCTGAATACCACCCAATTTCGATTTGCATAATTAATTTCCCTATAACACTGACCTTTTAATAAATGTTTGTACAATGAAAAGGCTCTGTAAGACTATTAATAGTCATTGGGAAATGCATCATTTTATTAACAAGAAAACGCTGTCTGTGTTTGTATATTTTTGTTTTCAGAAAAATTTTAAAGCAAAGCATGGAGCACCTACATTTAATCAGAATGAAGATGTGCTTTCAGGAAAGAAGAAAAGCCTAAATTTTGGAGCAGTGGATTAAATTTTAAGACCACATCAATAAACTGCAAACTTATTTCACTTCACTTTCATCCTATAGCCCAGACTGTCCCAAACTCTCTTACTTTATGGCATCCTTAATAGCAAGTCATTTTTTAAATAGGATCCCTGAGCCCAACGGATCCATTTGCTAAATAGCTTAAAACTGCTTAATAGGTATCTGTATGTTGGTGAATCTGTAGCTTTTTGAAAAGCTATTACACAGATTCAAAGAAAAGAATTCTTATTTTATTCTTAAACAATCATAACAACACATTGACTGAACTCCATCAGCCACCTTCTCATTTCTTGTTCCACACTGATTTTTGCGTTGTACTTATTTCCTTTGACCCTGTGGATGGGAAAGAGTACCTGGCACAAAGTGAATCCTCAAAAAGTATTTATTAAACAAATCAACAGAAGCATTGGAGATAGAAAGACCTGGGTTTCCATCTAGCTTTGCCATAAACCAGTTGCATCACCTTGAACTAAACTTCTGTGAGTCTCAGTTTGTTCATGTATTTTTGAGTCTCAGTTTGCATTGATGTAAAACAGAGGTAATAAAAATAAATGACTGTCTGGATTGTTTTAACGGTTAAATGAGCAATTAAAACAGCCCAGTGTCTGATACTTGTAACTACTTAAGAAGTGATACTTTTTAATATAACTATTACCACTGCAAATTTTTTTCCTTTCATAGAAAGTATTCTAGAAGGCACATTTTTAAATCTGACAATAGATAACTAGAGTCAAAATGCCAAAGGGAAACTGAGGATTAGAATTAGATCTCAGGGATTCCTGGAAGGTGAGTTCTAGATGAAAATTCAGGAGGGAAAGAAATTCAACTGACCTTTTTAATAAATGTTTGTAAAAAAATCTCTGAAAAGGCTCTGTAAAGACTATTAAATTTTAAATTTTTTTTCATTGGGAAATGCATCATTTTATTAACAAGAAAACGCTGTCTGTGTTTGTATATTTTTGTTTTCAGAAAAATTTTAAAGCAAAGCATGGAGCACCTACATTTAATCAGAATGAAGATGTGCTTTCAGGAAAGAAGAAAAGCCTAAATTTTGGAGCAGTGGATTAAATTTTAAGACCACATCAATAAACTGCAAACTTATTTCACTTCACTTTCATCCTATAGCCCAGACTGTCCCAAACTCTCTTACTTTATGGCATCCTTAATAGCAAGTCATTTTTTAAATAGGATCCCTGAGCCCAACGGATCCATTTGCTAAATAGCTTAAAACTGCTTAATAGGTATCTGTATGCTGGTGAATCTGTAGCTTTTTGAAAAGCTATTACACAGATTCAAAGAAAAGAATTCTTATTTTATTCTTAAACAATCATAACAACACATTGACTGAACTCCATCAGCCACCTTCTCATTTCTTGTTCCACACTGATTTTTGCGTTGTACTTATTTCCTTTGACCCTGTGGATGGGAAAGAGTACCTGGCACAAAGTGAATCCTCAAAAAGTATTTATTAAACAAATCAACAGAAGCATTGGAGATAGAAAGACCTGGGTTTCCATCTAGCTTTGCCATAAACCAGTTGCATCACCTTGAACTAAACTTCTGTGAGTCTCAGTTTGTTCATGTATTTTTGAGTCTCAGTTTGCATTGATGTAAAACAGAGGTAATAAAAATAAATGACTGTCTGGATTGTTTTAACGGTTAAATGAGCAATTAAAACAGCCCAGTGTCTGATACTTGTAACTACTTAAGAAGTGATACTTTTTAATATAACTATTACCACTGCAAATTTTTTTTTTCCTTTCATAGAAAGTATTCTAGAAGGCACATTTTTAAATCTGACAATAGATAACTAGAGTCAAAATGCCAAAGGGAAACTGAGGATTAGAATTAGATCTCAGGGATTCCTGGAAGGTGAGTTCTAGATGAAAATTCAGAGGTAGGGTGACAATACCACAGAAAATCTAGTTCAGATCAGACTTCAGCCTCTCAGCAGCATCCCTGCTGCTGAAACACTCTGATCATCAGTCTCCTTTCCTATTAAGTGAAGGAAAATAATACTTCTAAGAGGGACATTTTTAAGGAAATGAAAAGAAATAGTTTCCTTCATCTCTATGGAAATAAGAGGCTAAGTATGCTTAACTGGAAGAATCCTGAGCTTCACGTTTGGAGACAGAGCAGAGTCTCATGCCACCAAAAACTGTGGATAAAGCTTGAGGATATAACTGATAAAGTTTGTGTCCACAGGGGTCCCTGTTTAGTCCTGATATAGTCTATATAAAACTTGGTTATTTATCAATCACAGTTTGGTTTGAAAAACAGCAACCACCAAGTATTTTTATATAGAAAATAATAAATACCTAGTATCAGAGATGTATTCCACCAAATGTAGAGTTTGAGAAAATAGCAAAGAGAGATAAGAAAGCCTGCTTAAGTGAACAATACAGGGAAATGGAGGGAAACAATGAAATAGGAAACACTAAAGATCTCTTCAAGAAATTTGGAGATCAATGGAACATTTCATGCAAGGATGGGCATGAAAAAAGATAGAAATGGTAGGGATCTAATAGAAGCATAAGAGATTAAGAAGAAGTGGCCAAAAAAAGAAAAACTATATAAAAAGGTCTTAATAACCCAGATAATTAGTATGGCATGATCACTCACCTAGAGCCAGTCATCCTGAAGTGTGAAGTCATGTGGGCCTTAGGAAGTATTACTATGAACAAAGCTAGTGGAGGTGACAGAATTCCAACAGAGCTATTTGGAATCCTAAAAGATGCTGCCACTAAAGTGCTGTACTCATGATGTCATGAGACAGAAAACTCAGCAGTGGCCACAGGACTGAAAAAGGTCAGTTTTCATTCCAATCCCAAAGAAGGACAATGCCAAAGACAGTTCAAACTACCACACAATTGTGCTCATTTCATATGCTAGCAACGTAATGCTCAAATTCCTTCAAGAAAGGCTCCAAAAATATATGGACTGAGAACTTCCAGATGTGTAGTTGAGTTTCAAAGATGCAATGGAACCAGAGATCAAACTGCCAACATTTGTTGGATCACAGAGAAAGCAAGAGAATTTTAGAAAAACATCTACTTCTGCTTCATTGACTATGCTAAGGTCTTTGTGTGGAAAACTGTGGAAAATTCTTAAAGAGATGGGAATACCAGACCACTCTACCTGTCAACTGAGAAACCTGTGTGTGAGTCAAGAAGCAACAGTCAGAATGAGACATGAAACAACTGACTGGTTCCAACTTGGGAAAGGAGTACATCAAGGCTGTATATTGCCACCCTGCTTGTTTAACATATACAGAATACATCATGTGAAATGCTGTGCTGGGTGAATCACAAGTTGGAATCAAGATTTCTAGGAGAAATCTCAACAACTTCAGATATGTAGATGATTCCACCAAATGTAGAGTTTGAGAAAATAGCAAAGAGAGATAAGAAAGCCTGCTTAAGTGAACAATACAGGGAAATGGAGGGAAACAATGAAATAGGAAACACTAAAGATCTCTTCAAGAAATTTGGAGATCAATGGAACATTTCATGCAAGGATGGGCATGAAAAAAGATAGAAATGGTAGGGATCTAATAGAAGCATAAGAGATTAAGAAGAAGTGGCCAAAAAAAGAAAAACTATATAAAAAGGTCTTAATAACCCAGATAATTAGTATGGCATGATCACTCACCTAGAGCCAGTCATCCTGAAGTGTGAAGTCATGTGGGCCTTAGGAAGTATTACTATGAACAAAGCTAGTGGAGGTGACAGAATTCCAACAGAGCTATTTGGAATCCTAAAAGATGCTGCCACTAAAGTGCTGTACTCATGATGTCATGAGACAGAAAACTCAGCAGTGGCCACAGGACTGAAAAAGGTCAGTTTTCATTCCAATCCCAAAGAAGGACAATGCCAAAGACAGTTCAAACTACCACACAATTGTGCTCATTTCATATGCTAGCAACGTAATGCTCAAATTCCTTCAAGAAAGGCTCCAAAAATATGGCCTGCGAACTTACAGATGTGTAGTTGAGTTTCAAAGATGCAATGGAACCAGAGATCAAACTGCCAACATTTGTTGGATCACAGAGAAAGCAAGAGAATTTTAGAAAAACATCTACTTCTGCTTCATTGACTATGCTAAGGTCTTTGTGTGGAAAACTGTGGAAAATTCTTAAAGAGATGGGAATACCAGACCACTCTACCTGTCAACTGAGAAACCTGTGTGTGAGTCAAGAAGCAACAGTCAGAATGAGACATGAAACAACTGACTGGTTCCAACTTGGGAAAGGAGTACATCAAGGCTGTATATTGCCACCCTGCTTGTTTAACATATACAGAATACATCATGTGAAATGCTGTGCTGGGTGAATCACAAGTTGGAATCAAGATTTCTAGGAGAAATCTCAACAACTTCAGATATGTAGATGATACCACTCTAAAGGCAGAAAGTGAAGAAGAGGAACTAAAAAGCCTCTTGATGAGGGTGAAAGAAGAAAGTGGAAAGGCTGGCTTTAAAATCAACATTCTAAAAACTGAGATCATGGCATCTTGTTCTGGGTTACTTCATAGCAAACAGAAAGGAAAAAAGTGGAAAACGTGACAGATTTTATTTTCTTGGTCTCCAAAGTCACTGTGGATGGTGACTGCATCCATGAAATTAAAAGATGGTAATTCCTTGGAAGGAAAGTGATGACAAACCCGGACAGTGTATCAAAAAGGTAAGAAATCATTTTGCCAACAAAGGTCCAAGTAGTCAAAGCTATGGTTTTTCAAGTAGCCATATATGGATGTGAGAGATCATAAAGAAGGCTGACTGCTAGAGAATTGGTGTTTTCTAACAGTGATACTAGAGAAGATTCTTGGGAGTCCCTTGGACAACAAAGAGGTCAAATCAGTCAATCCTAAAGGAAATCAACCCTGAATATTCATCGGAAGGACTGATGTTGAAGCTGAAACTCCAATACTTTGGCCAACAGATACGAAGAGCTACCTCACTGGAAAAGATCCCGGTGCTGGGAAAGATTGAAGGCAAAAGGAGAAGGAGGCAGCAGAGGATGAGATGATTAGATAGCATCACCAACTCAACGGATTTGAATTTGAGCAAACTCAGGAGATAGTGGAGAACAGAGGAGTCTGGCAGGCTACAGTCCATGAGGTTGCAGAGTTGGACGGGATTTAGCAAATGAACAACAACAACAACAACAATTAGAGACTCACACAATAATGGCAGATTGTTAAAAATAGGAAATAAAAATCATGATCACATTTGCTAGCTTTCAACTAGCTGAATGTGTAAGAATTGTATGGAACTACATTGTAGAATACAGGTGGTCACCCCAAAACTATTGTAGAAACCCCAGAACTATTGCTACTGAAGCCCTGGCACCTGCCCACCACCACTCTGGCTCTTCTGCATCCAATTTTCAAACATCATGTGAGAACTTCTCATTGATTAGACTGGACCCCTGAACCCTGCTGGCAAGGAAGAAGAGGAAAGTCATTTCAAGGCTTCTAACCTCTGCAATACTGCAGAAAGTGTAGAAGGGAATGAATGCTAATGAGAAGCCAATACTTAACATTAAAAGGGCATACACTCAGATATGAAGACAAGAGGAACAAGGAAATTCAAGAGCAGACAAGTGTGAAAAAAGGAGCTAACACTAAGCCTCCAGGAATTTTGTTCTGAAGAGCCATCATTTCTTCCCTTTTGAAAAAAAAAAAAATTAGGACAGAGCCAAAGTTGTGGGATGGACTCTCCAGATCATATGTCTAGTCCTTGCCAGTCTAGTCTTGCTAGTCCCTCACCTACAAGGCAGCTTCTGGGTGAACCTGGATCTCACTGAGACCTTAATTCTGAGTTCAGAGTATCCTAGTAGAGGGTAGCTGGGGCTGCAGCTAAGATGTATTCAACTTTGAGCATTTAACAAATGGGGCTATTTCTGCTGATCCCTGATATATGTGAAAGAAGGGAAAAATCAACCTTGGTTCATCTTATGCATATCCATGGGTATACTGGTGTGACAGTGTTTCATTACAATCTTAAATTCTACTTTATAGGCTTGAAGGTCCTCTTAGCATTCATCATATAAAGTTTTTTTTTCCCATTTTTCAAGGCAACAATCAATTGTGACAGCTTACAGTCTCAAAAAATCATCCCATGATTTGTATATACTTGCTCTCAGATAAATGCCCCACCATTGTAGCAAATGAAATGTTTGCAAAATTTCTTTGAAGATCTTAGTTTAAAAATCCTGCCAGGTTATTTTTTTAATGTTACCCTCAAAAATGGAGCTGCCTATTGAACTCAACTTACTTCTGTCCTCACGGATAATAAAAGGATTCTGAAAGCAGTTCACTTAGACTGATTCTTATGGTAGAACTGAAAGAGTTAATTACACAGGCAGAGGGCTAAAACTAAATATGATGATATCTAAGTGCTGTGTGAATCTATTTTGAATAGAGAATAAATTCTTTAAATGGCTTCTCATTCTCATTAATTTAATTAATTCTCATTAATTAATTAATTAATTAATTCTCATTAATTTAATTCTTAAATTAAAATTCTTTAAATGGCAGAATCATTCTTTAAATGGCTTCTCGATTTCTCGATCTCCTGAAATTTCTGTCCTATTGTGTATCTCAAAACTACACATGTCTTAGACTTCATGATTTAGCAAGCTCCTAATGAGTCTGCTAGGGGTATATGTCCCCTATCCCCAAATTCATGGCAACAGGTGCCTTACCAAGTCCCTGGTAATGGGGCAGAAAAAGTGGCTGAGGCAAACTACCAAGAGCTGGTAAAACACAGATATTGAAGGTTTAAGGTTACTATTCCAATTTTGCCCCTTTTGATTATCTGAGAGTGCAGATACTGTGAGTAACCTTTAATAGAATCAGCACACTTTCATTTCCAGGCACTGATTTATATCTATAATCTTTGAGGCAAAAACACTGTAAGTATTGTTATTGTCATCTAACAATTTAGAATATTGAGGCATGAGATAATTAAGTGTTCTGCCACCGAAGGAGAAACACCCAGGCAACCTAATTCAGTATAGTCCATATAGTCAAAGCTATGATGCTTTCGGTAGTCCTGTATGGATGTGAGAGTTGGATCATAAAGAAGGTTGAGTGGCCAAAGAATTGATGCTTTCCTATTGTGGTGCTGGAGAAGACTCTTGAGAGTACTCTGGACTGAAGGAGATCAAACCTAAAGGAAATCGACCCTGGATATTCATTGGAAGGACTGATTCTGAAACTGAAGCTGAAGCTCCAATACTTTGACAACCTGATGTGAAAAGTCAACTCAATGGGAAAAAAACCAGATTCTGGGAAAGATTGAAGGTTAAAGGAGAAAGGAGGGGCAGAGGATTAGAGGCCATGTGTGGAACTCTCAGAACACTTACTACAAATTTCTAAGGCAGAATAATACACCCACATATTAGGAGAAAGTTCTGTACAAATCCCTTGCCAATGGAAAACTCCCCAACTCCTATGCTAGGTACTTGATAGGAGCTGGTAGAAGGCCATGAAATCAGGAAATTATGAGTTTACTCATGGTATCTACAGCCTTTTTTACCCCAGGTGAGTTACAGAATAGTTCTGATAAAATTCATTACTTTTGAAAGACTCGAGGTGTGGGCATCTACTCATTACTCAGATGACTCTTATTTTTTGATGTACACATCTACTGTTATTGTCCATTTGATCACAAGTAGAATCAGAAAATATCATAGCAGAGGAGCCAGTGACTTTTCCAGACCTTATATGAAATGTTATTGTCTATGTAGTACTTTTTTGGGGTAATCTAACCTGTCTTTTTGGGCTTATCTGGTGGTTCAGCGGTAAAGAATCTGCCTGCCAATAAAGGAAATGCAGGTTCAATCATTGTGTTGGGAAGATCTCCTGGAAAAGGAAACGGCAACCCACTCTGATATTCTTGCCTGAGAAATCTCGTGGACAGAGGAGCCTGGCCAGTAAAGTCCAAAGGACTGCAAAGAGTCAGACCCGATATAGTGACTACACAATAACAGCCACCTATCTTTTGCTGAAGTCAGTAGACCTAAGAAGTGTTCAAAAATCAAGCTACCCTTAGAGTAAACAGATGGATACCATCCACCTTTCCACAGCCAGGTAGGAGTCCCAAGTCTTCTCTGGCATCATTAAGGAGATGAGATGCTAGCTGTATTTTCATGAAAGCAGGGACTCAACTTGGATGCTCACATCTAAGCAGAAAGGTTGATGACTTCAAAGAGAAATGGAATTATGTGACCATTCCCTTCTAAATATTTTCATAGAGTTTAAAACCACGTATGAACCTGCCAAGGAAATTTTTCTCTGTATAATTTTCTCCCATCATATATGCAAAGCTGTAATTTTAAAAACTCACTCTCAAAGCTCTTATTTTCAAAACTAACACATTACCCATGCATCTTCTCCTCTCTTAGACTTCTCCATGAGGATGACAGGAAAAGCACCCAGCCAGACTACACGTTCACATGAAAAGAAGGTCATCTGAGAAAATTAGGGAACAAGTGGAATGACAGGGATAAAAATAACACTTGATCCATGATTCTAGCTCACCCATCACAAGTTTTGGCATCCAAGAGGAGGGAGGCGAGCAAGGAGAACCTCCTATGATAGGAGCTGGTAGAAGGCCATGAAATCAGGAAATTATGAGTTTACTCATGGTATCTACAGCCTTTTTTACCCCAGGTGAGTTACAGAATAGTTCTGATAAAATTCATTACTTTTGAAAGACTCGAGGTGTGGGCATCTACTCATTACTCAGATGACTCTTATTTTTTGATGTACACATCTACTGTTATTGTCCATTTGATCACAAGTAGAATCAGAAAATATCATAGCAGAGGAGCCAGTGACTTTTCCAGACCTTATATGAAATGTTATTGTCTATGTAGTACTTTTTGGAGTAATCTAACCTGTCTTTTTGGGCTTATCTGGTGGTTCAGCGGTAAAGAATCTGCCTGCCAATAAAGGAAATGCAGGTTCAATCATTGTGTTGGGAAGATCTCCTGGAAAAGGAAACGGCAACCCACTCTGATATTCTTGCCTGAGAAATCTCGTGGACAGAGGAGCCTGGCCAGTAAAGTCCAAAGGACTGCAAAGAGTCAGACCCGATATAGTGACTACACAATAACAGCCACCTATCTTTTGCTGAAGTCAGTAGACCTAAGAAGTGTTCAAAAATCAAGCTACCCTTAGAGTAAACAGATGGATACCATCCACCTTTCCACAGCCAGGTAGGAGTCCCAAGTCTTCTCTGGCATCATTAAGGAGATGAGATGCTAGCTGTATTTTCATGAAAGCAGGGACTCAACTTGGATGCTCACATCTAAGCAGAAAGGTTGATGACTTCAAAGAGAAATGGAATTATGTGACCATTCCCTTCTAAATATTTTCATAGAGTTTAAAACCACGTATGAACCTGCCAAGGAAATTTTTCTCTGTATAATTTTCTCCCATCATATATGCAAAGCTGTAATTTTAAAAACTCACTCTCAAAGCTCTTATTTTCAAAACTAACACATTACCCATGCATCTTCTCCTCTCTTAGACTTCTCCATGAGGATGACAGGAAAAGCACCCAGCCAGACTACACGTTCACATGAAAAGAAGGTCATCTGAGAAAATTAGGGAACAAGTGGAATGACAGGGATAAAAATAACACTTGATCCATGATTCTAGCTCACCCATCACAAGTTTTGGCATCCAAGAGGAGGGAGGCGAGCAAGGAGAACCAGGGACAGACCCTTCCACAGTAGGTTCATTGTTGGGTCATTCACCCTCAACAGCTATTTGTGTCCATCTGGAAATCTCTTGAGGAAAATCTCCAAGTGAGCCTGACTGACATCTCTAAAAATGCTTGAGGCCTAAACTATTATCTAATACTATATTCATTTTCCATTAGGTCGTAGTAAAATGATATACTGGCTTATAAGCCAGTTCAAGAAAGTCATGATTGTTAGGGAGAGGTGGAAGAGGCCAAATCTAAGCATAGCCTGCTTCAAAAATTGAATTAAGGGCATTATGTACCAGGCACCACCTGGTAGCTTAGACAATAAAGAACCCTCTTGCAGTGCAGGAGACCTGGGTTTGAACCCTGGGTTGGGAAGATCCCTTGGAGAAGGAAGCAGCAACCCATTTCACTATTCTTGCCTGGAGAATTCCATGGACAAAGAGAGGAGCCTGCCAAGAGGAACAGTCCATGGGGTTGCAATGAGTCAAAAATGACTGAATGTCTAACACACACAGGTCAGTCTACAATGTCTTTTACTTCTCCTGCATACTAGCAACTTGATCTGACTCCTGCATGGTGACATTTCTCACTTTCCAGCCCAAATCACAAACACACTGAATCTGGAAGTGCCCTCCATACCCACATAGGATGTGGTCCCTATTCTAGTGACAATTGAGGAGATGATGAACAGCCTCCCATGATGTTCCTTTTAAATAATGCATCTGTTGCTGACAAGTTTACACTGAAAAGCTTTCAGTTCATGGCTTTGGCAAGTCACTGGAAGTGTCAGACTCTGAAGAAGACATTAAAATTTCATGTGCTTCCATTTATATGTAATGCTCAGATCTGAGATTAAGGTGGCTAAGAGCAAGTGACAACACTGAATACACCGATACACAATACATATCACATAATAAGGCAAAGAGTACCCAGAGTATGCAGACCCTGGATATCAGCCCAATGCTGAGTCCAGCAACCCTTTAGATTTCACTCACCTCTGCTTTGCTCACCTCATTTCCATCCTACATTCTGTTAAACTCCCTGTGAAACTTCCCCAGAGAAAACCGAATCCTGGATCACCATGGGATGAAATGACCTGTGGAGAGGAAGCACAAAACTTGATTTTGAAAAAACTGTATGAGATGCCAGAGTTAGTTACCCATTACCTAGGCCAGATTCTATGAAGAGCTAACTGCCTTTCCTCCCATCCTAAGAGTGAATTATAACTCTGACTTTGTGTAATGATTGCTATTTCTATCAGATTCTTACCCCTTTTGACCCACACCAGCAGGTGACTCAGACAGCTGGGTCCAATCCCAGGGTCAAGAAGATCATCTGAAGAAGAGAATGGCAACCCACTTCAGTATTCTGGAGAATTCCATGGGCAGAGGAGCCTGGTGGGCTACAGTCCATGGAGTCACGAAGAGTTGGACATGACTGAGAGACTAACACCTGCTAGAGATCTTTCTCCATATCCTTACCGGATAGTTCCCTGGTGGTCTAGTTGGCTAGGATTAGGCACTTTCATATATTCATCAAAGAGATTCAGGGGCTTTTCTTCAGCTTCAACACTGGGTGATAATTGTGAGACCTAGACATTCCCCAACTCTTATTCTTCAAACTACTTTGTTTATATAGCAATTGGGAACAATAGTTTCTGCTAGGGCTACCTCCCTCTCAAATTATTATGGACAAAAAGACCAGGGAACACATTACTATTGGTTTCATTCATCTAGAACACCCTCACTGTCTATTTTCTAGTTTTCCTGTGAGACATTTCTTTAAACTTCAGCCATTTTGGTTTGATGTCCTGACTTTCCCTAGTTTTTTTGGAATGTGTTAAAGAATTAAATACACACATACCAGAATGCACTGAGTTGTTCATTTCAAACTTAGCAGCTCTTCCTCTTTAGGTTGGTGCTGCCAGGTTAAAATCTTTGAGACAAATTTGTATCTGAGCTCCTAACAGGACACAAACACTTGGACTTCTCATTACAGAAGAGGGTTCTGTGCAGGGGATGATCATCCTCTATAAACATGAAAAACAAATAGAAATGTAAATATTTTACTTCCACATTCAATAAGGAAATTGTTATGCATCATAAAGGATTTTTCATATAAACATGCAATTAATGATTCAAATAAGCTTCCATGAACATAACATTTAATGTGAGTCTTAAAGAAGTAATGTGTTGTGAGATAATTTTGCTTAGAATCTAGGCAAAATTTACTTATTTAATAAAATAAAAAGAAGTAAAAAGTACCATTCAATCTAATTAGCTTTTATGAGTATATCAGAGTATGCCTGCATGTGTACTAAGTCGCTTCAGTCATCTCAGTCTCTTTGTGACCCTATGGACAATAGGCCACCAGACCCATCTGTCCATGGGACTCTTCAAGTAAGAATACTGGTGTGGCTTTCGATGCCCTCCTCCAGAGGATCTTCCCAACTCAGGGATTGAACTCAGGTCTCCTGCATGGGCAGATGGGTTATTTACCACTAGTGCCATGTGAGAAGCCAATCCCAGAATACATCACTCCTGAATATACAGTATATTTTCCAAAGTGTTTTAGCCATTAGCTACAGCTGTGACTGTCTTGCTTCTATTCTGACTCTGAATCAGGTTTCTATTATTAATATTTATTCTATGAAACTTTATCATTTATGAAACCCACATTTTTACAATTCTGTCAGTAAAACTTTGTTTATCTCAGACCTGGTGTCTATTAGCAATGAGATGACTGACCTGGAAACCAATGGAAAGAAACCTGAATCATCTTATTTTCTTACCAGATAAAGAAGGTTGATCCTTGATTTTCTGAACAGAAAATGATCTTCCAGATTCTTCTTGAAATATAGCAGCTAGGTATCATTTCATGTTTCTTCTCCTATGGGATGGAGATACAGAAGCAAACATTTAGGTAAGAAAATTCATTTACTCACAAAGTTTACAAGGGGGCCAGATTTCAGAAAAACTAACTCATTAATTTGACAATCATTTGTTTAGTCTGCAAAATTACCAAGTTATCAAATTTACAGTAAGTCAGTTCATGGTAGAAAAAAGGAACAATGCTCTCACATAATTATTATACCCAAGAAGATCCTGACCTAGTCTCCAGTATCAGTATTACAAAAATCAGGGACAAAGAGGCTTTTGTTAGGAAGTCAATAACTTAGAAGAATACTTAAAATTTCACTTATTATGTGACTAGAATTAAACATAGTGACTGTTCATTTGTTTTGTCTCATGGCAGGAAGCTCTGTTGCTTTGTTTTTATTGGTTGCTTTGTTTGTTTTCCTAATTGTGGGATAGGATATGAACATCTACCAATAATGAAGACCTACCAAGGGCTCAATATGGCCTTCACTCTCCTACCTATTGACAGAGACTGTGGAAGCTTAAAGAATTCTGAGAAACCTCAGAAAATTGGCTCAGTACAAGATGCCATATTTGAACAGTAGAGTGAATGAACCATTTGGGTCAGACAACTTTTTTTTTTAAAGCTGTGCATTTTGAACACTCTTCCTTTATATATAAATAAACTCAGATGGAGAGAAATAACCTGGTAAAAGTCAAATGAAAAACACCTAGTATATCTCTGACTGGAAACCAGGTTTGTAACTAGAAGTCTAGCAAACATGGTGGAGAAGAAATTGCAGGACAAGCATGAGTATTGGTTGTGAATGAATTCTGTTTCCATTTCACCAAGCTGTATGCACTCTAAGAATTAAAACCATATTCACTGTGGAGCTTATCCATTCAGTGTAATTATACCTTCTCCACAGTAATGGTTTCTTTTTCAATGTGGAAAGAATTAATTATTTTAACTATCAAGTTGAATGAGCCTTGTATGCAGTGTAGTCACTGAGTGCTCTTTATATGGAGGCATCCAGTTGGCTTGCCAGAGATCTCAGTGCGTGCCCCTCTGGCTTAATGGTAACTAGCACAATGCATTAATTATGTGGGGTGAAAATTGTACATTAATTATATGGTTCCAAAGAATGAAGGCTGCCGTTTCTGCCCAACTTCTTTTGTGGAGTGTCAAGTCCTTACTTCAAAATTTTGATTTTTTTTACTGTTTGTTTCCCTAATAGTTCTTTTGCACATAATGAATACTTAGCTTCACCAAGAATTTTTCCTAGTTTTGCTTTAGAATGCACTGGTTTTCATAAAAATTCCCCCAAAAGAATGTGTTCCTTGCATCTTTTTCCTCAGAGATGCACTGCCTTTTTCAGATTGAACCTGGCAAACCTACGGCTCTTACTCAGCTCCAGTCCCATCACTTAGCAGTGGAAAGGGGCCAAAATCAATGTTTTGTAAATTCCTGCCAAATAGGCTGCTGCTGTCACTCACTTCTTTCTCAGGAAGGCACATTCACAGATGGCACATCCCACAGGAAGGATGGCCTTGCGGCCTGAGGGCCCACAATAAGTGGCAGTTACTGTAATGCGCACAAAACCAGTATGGACCCCATACATCCTCTGCGTGAGGTAGCTCCATTTTAAAATATTATACTATGAGACTTAATGGCTGTCAAGCTAACCCCTTTTACACATTAATATTTAAACATTAAACAATAATTGGATTCCAAAGAAAGTCACTAAACACACACACACGCTTGGTCTCAAAAGGGATATAGAATCTTATCGAAAAATAATAAGCAGAAGGTGAGTGGAAGTAGGAGGAAAAAGTAACTTGGAAAGCAGTTTTATTGATTCTGCAAGAGAATAGAACCCAGTGGAGTTTCCTTATAGACAGCTAATTAAAGTCCACAGACAACATTGTTGATAGTAAACTGAACATTCAAAGAAGGAATTATAAAACAGGCATAAAACTTTGCTATCTTTTCCCTTTAAAATGTATAAGAAATTCAGGAAGCTTCTTACTGTGTTTCTTATACCTACAGTAATTTTTTTAAAAATGCAATATAAGATTGGGGGAAAATTTAGTCCAGTCATAGCATTTGAGATACATACTTGAATGTTTTTCTAGAAAGTCTACCATTTTAGTGAGTTTTGTGAGTTCTTAGAAGAATATCTCAGGAACAAAAAAACTTTTACTTATATACCCTAATTATAAAGCCAGTGAAAAACATATTGTTCATTGAGATTTTCTTTTATTTTAAAATACATACATGTTGATTTATGGAAAAGATGACATTATGAGAACAAAATTATAACTCTCAATCCCTCCCCTACAAATGCCTGAAATGAATAAAGGGATATTAGGATTAAAATTATCTACTTTTTGATAATGATGAAAGCATTACAAAAAGAAAAAAAACTATTAGAACTAAAGAGAGTGTTTCATAAATACCTAGTCCAAAAGAAATTTACAGAACAAGTAGCTCTGATGCATGGGTCTTACTTATTTAATTCCAGCTTTATCAGACTGCCCTGACTGGTAACTATAGAGAACTCTCACATAGCAGTGGAATTACAAAACCCATTACATTGGTGAGAAGGACTAGAAAATGGAGTTTATGGGGTAAGAAGGACACGTATACCACACCCACACTTTTCTATTACAGCTGAACCTTGAAGAACACGAGTTTGAAGTGCACAGGCCCACTTATACGTGAATTTTTTTCAACAGCAGATGTTACATTATGATATAATGTAATAATGTCGCTAATATGGAGAGGAGGTGCAACCTTGAATTATACTGGATATTCCACTGCTTACATGGTTGGCAGCCTTGACCCCTGAGTTTTTCAAGGGTCAACTATATTTGATTATTTACTATGGGTAAAGGTTGAGAACGTTTTCATTTGTATTCTTTTCTATTCACAAATACAAATGTTTTATATACATTTATAGCATTTATATAAATTCTAGACATATTACTTAATTCCCACAATTGCCTTTCCTTATCCCCCTTCATTCTTACTATATTTCCGAACATAATTGATGCTTTAAGAAGCTATTCCACAATATTGAGGCTTAATGTAGCCATTGGTATATTATGATAATTCCCTGGGCAAAAAAAAATCATAATTTGAGAAACACAGCTCTAGTTTTATTAAATTTAAAAATGACAGTTCCCTAATTCAAGGGCATTTATTGAAATATATAATTGTATCTTTATAGAATCCCTAGCTTAATTGAAATGGACATAGTTCTAGTTGTTTGCAGGCTAGTCTTTATTTGAGAGAGAAAATAAAGGTATTTTTATTCAATGTGGACGCCAGTTTAGGAACTTTGAATCAGCCTGTGGAACAAAAGAGATAAAGCGTCTTTTAAAAAATCCAGACAATTATTTCTTCAATTAATATCTGTCAGTATTATACAGAGCACCTTCTAATGCATAATTTAATTTCATGGACTGATGCCTTTCTTGGAAGCACAGTAGTTTATAATTTATAATAGTCAAATTCTCTACAGGGCTAAAGATTAATTTTTTAAAAAAAGTTTAAACATTGTCTTATTGTTCTACCATGGAGTAAAACATTATAAAATTATAACATTTTGGTCTGCAACAACATTTGGAAGCTGAGGGCGTAGAATTCTTATCAGAAAAAAATGTTGTTTTGACTATAAACCGTCTACAGGTTATAATGGAAAGAATTATACAAATTAAAAACCAAAATATGTATACTTTTTCCACAATAGCAGTCAGAGGATTTACTATACCTTTCTAACTCTTTGAGGTGCATTAAGGCTATGAGGATATGCATGATACATACAAATCTAGCTAATAAACTCTACAAAACACTATAATGTAATAATGTCGCTAATATGGAGAGGAGGTGCAACCTTGAATTATACTGGATATTCCACTGCTTACATGGTTGGCAGCCTTGACCCCTGAGTTTTCAAGGGTCAACTATATTTGATTATTTACTATGGGTAAAGGTTGAGAACGTTTTCATTTGTATTCTTTTCTATTCACAAATACAAATGTTTTATATACATTTATAGCATTTATATAAATTCTAGACATATTACTTAATTCCCACAATTGCCTTTCCTTATCCCCCTTCATTCTTACTATATTTCCGAACATAATTGATGCTTTAAGAAGCTATTCCACAATATTGAGGCTTAATGTAGCCATTGGTATATTATGATAATTGCCTGGGCATAGAAAAATCATAATTTGAGAAACACAGCTCTAGTTTTATTAAATTTAAAAATGACAGTTCCCTAATTCAAGGGCATTTATTGAAATATATAATTGTATCTTTATAGAATCCCTAGCTTAATTGAAATGGACATAGTTCTAGTTGTTTGCAGGCTAGTCTTTATTTGAGAGAGAAAATAAAGGTATTTTTATTCAATGTGGACGCCAGTTTAGGAACTTTGAATCAGCCTGTGGAACAAAAGAGATAAAGCGTCTTTTAAAAAATCCAGACAATTATTTCTTCAATTAATATCTGTCAGTATTATACAGAGCACCTTCTAATGCATAATTTAATTTCATGGACTGATGCCTTTCTTGGAAGCACAGTAGTTTATAATTTATAATAGTCAAATTCTCTACAGGGCTAAAGATTAATTTTTTAAAAAAAGTTTAAACATTGTCTTATTGTTCTACCATGGAGTAAAACATTATAAAATTATAACATTTTGGTCTGCAACAACATTTGGAAGCTGAGGGCGTAGAATTCTTATCAGAAAAAAATGTTGTTTTGACTATAAACCGTCTACAGGTTATAATGGAAAGAATTATACAAATTAAAAACCAAAATATGTATACTTTTTCCACAATAGCAGTCAGAGGATTTACTATACCTTTCTAACTCTTTGAGGGATTAAGCATTAAGGCTATGAGGATATGCATGATACATACAAATCTAGCTAATAAACTCTACAAAACACTATAAATCGCAAGGAGATTTGGAAAATAAGTTATTTTCTAAGGCCCATGAAGCCTTTATAAAGAAGCAGTCACATATTAGGCAAGGACAACATAAGGCATATAACATTCTTAGTGATCCCTCCAAAGTAGATGTTAAATACTGAAGTGAATGCAATGATATTAATCTATTTATTTGTTTTAATTAAAAAGTACTCAACCATTTGTATAAGAATCAATCTACTGTAAAACTCTTGGCCCTAAAAGAAGTCAAAGGGACAATCATAGAATTCTTAGAAACAGGAGAAGGATAAATGACATATCAAAAATTGTAAGTCCAATAAAGATAAACATTAGTAGAAAAAAACAGATCATTAAGTATACTTTTGGCAAGGAAGAAAAATTATTATTAGCAATTAAAGAAAATTTTAAGTACAAAAATGTCTTAAAGATAAAACAAGGCTGATAAATTCAAAAAAAGAAACAGAAAATTAATATGGTCAATTTGTTTCCATCCATATATCCAACAGATAACTGAACCAAAATGACTTAAAGGACCATACTTTAAAGTGCTTCAATATACTTCTTTGAGTACAATCAGTTAAAAAAAAAAGAAAGAAAAAAAGGCTGCCTGTACAGAAAACACTCCTGAAAACACTCCTATTTTTAAATAGGAATATAGCCTCTATCACTACATAGAGAAATAAATTCCAGATAGATAGATATACAGTCATAGATACAGTAGAAAGTGAAATTTTCATGCTCTAAAATAAGTGAAACTTTCTTAAGGAAAAAAAAATCCAAAGTCTCAAATGAAAAGGTAGAAATATTTTATTTTATAAAATAAAAAAATTTCCATGGCAAAAGATATCAAATGTAACATTTAAAAACAAAGAACTAATATGATAGGGGAAAATTTTATAACATGTATATAGACAAAGAATTAATATTCCTGTTCATCAAACTGCAAATTCATTGCAAAAGATAAACAAATCAAGAAGAAAAATGGGTAAAATAAACTCATGTAAGGAGAAATGTAAATGGTGGAAATGGATAATAAATATGTGGAAAAAAGAGCTTTAGGCTTGCTGACAATTAGGAAAAAGCAAATTATAGAATGATAATTCAATTTATACTCATCAAATTGGCAAAACTAAAATGTGTGGCAATATTAAGATTCAATAAGAATGTGGGAAAATGGAGACTCTCATATATTAGCAGTCATTGGTAATTTTTTTAAAAAGGAAAAGTACTCAACCATTTGTATAAGAATCAATCTACTGTAAAACTCTTGGCCCTAAAAGAAGTCAAAGGGACAATCATAGAATTCTTAGAAACAGGAGAAGGATAAATGACATATCAAAAATTGTAAGTCCAATAAAGATAAACATTAGTAGAAAAAAACAGATCATTAAGTATACTTTTGGCAAGGAAGAAAAATTATTATTAGCAATTAAAGAAAATTTTAAGTACAAAAATGTCTTAAAGATAAAACAAGGCTGATAAATTCAAAAAAAGAAACAGAAAATTAATATGGTCAATTTGTTTCCATCCATATATCCAACAGATAACTGAACCAAAATGACTTAAAGGACCATACTTTAAAGTGCTTCAATATACTTCTTTGAGTACAATCAGTTAAAAAAAAAAGAAAGAAAAAAAGGCTGCCTGTACAGAAAACACTCCTGAAAACACTCCTATTTTTAAATAGGAATATAGCCTCTATCACTACATAGAGAAATAAATTCCAGATAGATAGATATACAGTCATAGATACAGTAGAAAGTGAAATTTTCATGCTCTAAAATAAGTGAAACTTTCTTAAGGAAAAAAAAATCCAAAGTCTCAAATGAAAAGGTAGAAATATTTTATTTTATAAAATAAAAAAATTTCCATGGCAAAAGATATCAAATGTAACATTTAAAAACAAAGAACTAATATGATAGGGGAAAATTTTATAACATGTATATAGACAAAGAATTAATATTCCTGTTCATCAAACTGCAAATTCATTGCAAAAGATAAACAAATCAAGAAGAAAAATGGGTAAAATAAACTCATGTAAGGAGAAATGTAAATGGTGGAAATGGATAATAAATATGTGGAAAAAAGAGCTTTAGGCTTGCTGACAATTAGGAAAAAGCAAATTATAGAATGATAATTCAATTTATACTCATCAAATTGGCAAAACTAAAATGTGTGGCAATATTAAGATTCAATAAGAATGTGGGAAAATGGAGACTCTCATATATTAGCAGTCATAGTGTGAACTGAAATACTTGCAAACCATACAGAAATAAGAAGACAAGTGGGTAAAAGTAAATGTGCATGGATGTTTTTCACAATAATACTGTAGTAGCAAAACTAGAAATTTCTATCAACAGGGAGAATGTTAGATATATAAGTAGAAACACTGAAGAATAGCCAAAGGACAGCAATCACACACTCATATCTTAAAATCTAAAATAGATGAGTGCTGCTGAACTTTATGGCAACACAATTGAAAAATCATCCCCAAAAATAACTTTCTTGGAAAATGCAAATAATCATTTCAAGAAGTAGACACCTAAGCTGATAAATACATATGAGAAAAAGAAGGTGACATTATCAAATAATTGCTTTTAAAAGAAAATCTAAGTCCAGAGACTGGCATGAATGAATTTACCAAATCCAAGAAATACACTTCTCCTGGGATTTAAACTGCTCCAGGAATTAAGCAATGAAACTCCAGTAAGCAATGAAACTTTCCCCTACTTTTTCTTTTCTCTCTTTAAAAAGAAAAATTGGTGAACTAAACACAGAATAGTACATGAAGGTTAAATTATAACTATTTATGAAGTGAAGCCCTGAGTAAATCCCATTCTTAATGTCTCTACACATGTCTCCCCATCTCTACCTTCCTGTCGGTTTTTGTTTAGGCTTTAACCTATAAAAGCATCCTCAAATGGTTTGTCTTTTCATGTTTTAAACTTTATGTAAATGTATGTATTCTTTAGTGGCTGGAATTCTTTACTCTGTGTTTTATTTGTAAACTTCATTTGTGTTGTTGCATGTCACTCTAGCGTGTTCACTGTTACTGATTACTCCATGATATAAATGCAACTGTAGAAAAACTCTGCAAGTTAGCCATCCAGTTTATTATCGATGGGATGGACTTGTTTGAGTTTTAACAATGATGCCAGGAACACCTTAATACACATCTCCTGGCTCACAGGAATATATTTCTCTAGGAGGCACTCCCAAGAACAAAACTGCTAGGTGATAAGGTATGCAGGTCATTAAATTTACTAGAGAAGACTAAACTGTTTTCCAAAGCTGTTATACCAACTTCCACGTTATATGGCAGCATATGACAATTTCTATTGCTTTACATTTTCATGTCTGTTGTTTGACATTCTAGTGGCTATGGTTTTAAATTTGATTTACTATTGAAGTTGAGTATTTTAACCTATTTTTATTGATCATTTAGATGTATTCATTTGTGAAGCGCCCATTCAAATATTTGGTCCAGATTTCTACTGACTTTTCTTTAAAAAAAAATTGATGGGTAAATATTCCCTGGGTAAGTCTTTTATTGGTTATATATATTGTGAAATAGTCTCTTCCATTCTTTGGCTTTTATCTCTTGATGATTTTTCCTGATGATCATAAACACTGAATTTTACTATAGTTGGATTTATCATTTTCCTTATTATATAGACATTTTTGTCTTATCTAAGATATCATTTTACATCTCCAATTTAAATAAAGATATTCTTCTGTATTACTTCCAAAAGCCTGTTATTTATATCTCCCATTTAGGTCTATATGCACCCACTGATTTTGTGTAGTCCAATATTACTTTTTTTCCATGTAGTTATCCAACTGCCTCACTTATTAAAGACTCTTATATTTATTAAGTATACATATATGCATGGATCTATTTCTTGTTACTTTTCTCTCATGTGTCTAGCTCTGATAACAAATGTTTTAGTTTAATCACTAAGCAGTGTCTGACTTATTTGCAACCCCATGGACTGTAGCCCACTAGGCTCCTTTGCCCTGGGATTTTCCAGGCAAGAATCCTGGAGTGGATTGTCATTTCCTTCTCAGGGCCCAAATTTTGCCATAAACTTCATTTGTGTTGTTGCATGTCACTCTAGCGTGTTCACTGTTACTGATTACTCCATGATATAAATGCAACTGTAGAAAAACTCTGCAAGTTAGCCATCCAGTTTATTATCGATGGGATGGACTTGTTTGAGTTTTAACAATGATGCCAGGAACACCTTAATACACATCTCCTGGCTCACAGGAATATATTTCTCTAGGAGGCACTCCCAAGAACAAAACTGCTAGGTGATAAGGTATGCAGGTCATTAAATTTACTAGAGAAGACTAAACTGTTTTCCAAAGCTGTTATACCAACTTCCACGTTATATGGCAGCATATGACAATTTCTATTGCTTTACATTTTCATGTCTGTTGTTTGACATTCTAGTGGCTATGGTTTTAAATTTGATTTACTATTGAAGTTGAGTATTTTAACCTATTTTTATTGATCATTTAGATGTATTCATTTGTGAAGCGCCCATTCAAATATTTGGTCCAGATTTCTACTGACTTTTCTTTAAAAAATTGATGGGTAAATATTCCCTGGGTAAGTCTTTTATTGGTTATATATATTGTGAAATAGTCTCTTCCATTCTTTGGCTTTTATCTCTTGATGATTTTTCCTGATGATCATAAACACTGAATTTTACTATAGTTGGATTTATCATTTTCCTTATTATATAGACATTTTTGTCTTATCTAAGATATCATTTTACATCTCCAATTTAAATAAAGATATTCTTCTGTATTACTTCCAAAAGCCTGTTATTTATATCTCCCATTTAGGTCTATATGCACCCACTGATTTTGTGTAGTCCAATATTACTTTTTTTCCATGTAGTTATCCAACTGCCTCACTTATTAAAGACTCTTATATTTATTAAGTATACATATATGCATGGATCTATTTCTTGTTACTTTTCTCTCATGTGTCTAGCTCTGATAACAAATGTTTTAGTTTAATCACTAAGCAGTGTCTGACTTATTTGCAACCCCATGGACTGTAGCCCACTAGGCTCCTTTGCCCCTGGGATTTTCCAGGCAAGAATCCTGGAGTGGATTGCCATTTCCTTCTTCAGGGAATCAAACCCACATCTTCTGCATTAGCAGGATTTTTTTTTTTAAACCACTGAGACACCTTGGAAGCCCTTGTATTAATAGTACACAGTGTTAATTACTATAACATTATATTATATTTTGAAATTTGATAGGGAAACCCATCCTTCCTTGTCTATGTTTCTCTGAACTTTTACACTGCCATATAAACAGAATGGAATGCAATGGAATTTTGATTAGAATTGCAACAAACTTATAAATCAACTCATGAAATGAAACACATTAATAACTTGCATCTAAGGTACCTAACTCTTCTTTGAGGAATTATTTTCTGGAGAAAAATTGTTGTCTACTTAATCTTATACTTTAAAGACACTCCATCAAAATGCTGTATCAATTTCCTTCTTGATATATTGCAAGTCTGTGTTTTTAAGACTCATGATCCATCAAACAAACAGGTGGGAGTTTACACAGCTATTCTACCATTGGCACTTTAACAGCATTCATCATGTTTAAAATGAATTATTTTTATGCAATAAGGCTTTTAGTGAAGTTTCCTAGATGGTTGATTTTGTGAAAAGTAACTGCTTATATGCCAAGTTATGCAGAATAAGTTTAGTGCTCTGCTTCACATATGTGTATATGTGCATGTGTGTGCATGCACTAAGTCTCTTCAGTCGTGTCTGAGATGAAATTGAGAATTGATAGTAAGTTACTCTGAAGGCTCAGAAAACACATCTGAGTTAAGCACTAAGCAATACAGAAATCTGTAGGCTTTGTTAATATATTTTAACTTTCTGCTATAACTATAATATGCTTGTAATATATAATTGGAAAGCACAGAGAAATAAGAACATACTACATAACGTGAAAAAATAGCTTATTGGGGCATAACTGCCTACTTATTAAAGACTCTTATATTTATTAAGTATACATATATGCATGGATCTATTTCTTGTTACTTTTCTCTCATGTGTCTAGCTCTGATAACAAATGTTTTAGTTTAATCACTAAGCAGTGTCTGACTTATTTGCAACCCCATGGACTGTAGCCCACTAGGCTCCTTTGCCCCTGGGATTTTCCAGGCAAGAATCCTGGAGTGGATTGTCATTTCCTTCTTCAGGGAATCAAACCCACATCTTCTGCATTAGCAGGATTTTTTTTTTAAACCACTGAGACACCTTGGAAGCCCTTGTATTAATAGTACACAGTGTTAATTACTATAACATTATATTATATTTTGAAATTTGATAGGGAAACCCATCCTTCCTTGTCTATGTTTCTCTGAACTTTTACACTGCCATATAAACAGAATGGAATGCAATGGAATTTTGATTAGAATTGCAACAAACTTATAAATCAACTCATGAAATGAAACACATTAATAACTTGCATCTAAGGTACCTAACTCTTCTTTGAGGAATTATTTTCTGGAGAAAAATTGTTGTCTACTTAATCTTATACTTTAAAGACACTCCATCAAAATGCTGTATCAATTTCCTTCTTGATATATTGCAAGTCTGTGTTTTTAAGACTCATGATCCATCAAACAAACAGGTGGGAGTTTACACAGCTATTCTACCATTGGCACTTTAACAGCATTCATCATGTTTAAAATGAATTATTTTTATGCAATAAGGCTTTTAGTGAAGTTTCCTAGATGGTTGATTTTGTGAAAAGTAACTGCTTATATGCCAAGTTATGCAGAATAAGTTTAGTGCTCTGCTTCACATATGTGTATATGTGCATGTGTGTGCATGCACTAAGTCTCTTCAGTCGTGTCTGAGATGAAATTGAGAATTGATAGTAAGTTACTCTGAAGGCTCAGAAAACACATCTGAGTTAAGCACTAAGCAATACAGAAATCTGTAGGCTTTGTTAATATATTTTAACTTTCTGCTATAACTATAATATGCTTGTAATATATAATTGGAAAGCACAGAGAAATAAGAACATACTACATAACATGAAAAAAATAGCTATTGTCATTGCGCTGTGAGAAAAGGGGATCCTGCAGGGGTGCTGTGTGCCGGCCAGGAGGGGTGGGATGGGGGAGATACACATATGACTACTCTGGCATCATACATACCTGTAAACAACAAAACTCTGTAAAAGTAAACAGCAAAATAAAAAATAAAGAAAAAAGAACATATATAACAAATCAAATGTCACTTAAAATGATTTCAACAAAACTGGCAACTTTATGTTACTATGAACTGAATTTCTTTCTTGGTTCTACATACAGCCATATATCTCTGTCTCCTACATGACTATATACTTTAAAATCATATAAAAATAGTCACTTCAGTATTGGCCCTGGAGATCCTTTGATCATTTTGAGTACAATTTATTTCATATTTTCAAGACACAGGCAAAATTCTGTATAATTTTCTTTGGTAAGCAGGAAAAAGATGAAAGACTATTCACTTTCTGAAACTACAAAAACCTTGAAGCCAAAATACGGCAATCAACAGAAATAAATAGAGACAAAACTAATTTAGGAATGTAGAGGGAAAATGTGTAAATAAAGTTTCAAAAAATATATTTAAATGCCATATTAAAAGACCTATGGACCGTGATCAATTAAAGTTTACCTCAGGGATGCGAAGATGGCTTAAAATTGGACAATTTATAAATATATTTTGCAATACTACCAAGTTAAATGGGGAAACAAGGGGACTGAGAAGGGAGGTCAGATCTGCTGCTCTTGAATTCTAAGCTGAGCTTTGGAATCATGAACAGAAAGCCAGACCCTTGTCCCAGAGGTGTCAAGAAACAGCCAG
This sequence comes from Tragulus kanchil, assembly GCA_022376925.1. Taxonomy (NCBI): domain Eukaryota; kingdom Metazoa; phylum Chordata; class Mammalia; order Artiodactyla; family Tragulidae; genus Tragulus; species Tragulus kanchil. The sequence goes on along the minus strand of JAIOJX010000023.1, from coordinate 104,749,563 downwards.
GAAGTCACCAGACAAACAGGTTTTCTTTGCTGAACTGCCGATGGCCCAGTCTCCTCTGCATTTCCTATACAGATTGCTGGATTTGAGAACATCAATGATTATAAAGCAGTATGAACAAAGAGAGAATGCAAAGAAAATATTTTTAGATAAATACCATATTTAGGTTAACTCTTCTTATTTAAGAATAGGTAAGCAGAAAATGCAAAATAGTATACTCTGTGAGAAGAAATAAAAGCATCAAGGGTTAAAGGAAGAATATAGTTTTACAATTTCAAAAAACACAAACTCTATGAAATAAGGGATCAATGTAATGTTATAAGGTAAAAGTGAAATAAAAAAGCTGGCTTACAGGAGAGTATAAATTTTAAGAGATTAGGTAAAAATTAATTTGAATAACTCTAAGTTGTAAAAATAACTCAGAAGAGCATGAAGAATAAAAGATAAAACTGAAAAATTGAGTTAAACTTTATTTATGAGATATTACATTTTTGGTGTATAATACTTGAGTTATGTGGGTTTGAAAAAGCATGACTGTATATGGAATTAATATTAAAAGTAGATCATATTTTCTTAATTTGCATATCTATATTCTAATGTCATTTTATGTAACACCACTTAAAAATTCAATAGCAGCATTTTGAGAAAAAGAAACTTTATATTTAATTCAGAAAAAATATTTTGCTGGAAAAACATTGAATACATTAAAATTCTGATAATTTCTTTGGAAAAAGCAGGAAAAGATGAAAGACTATTCACTTTCTGAAACTACAAACCTTGAAGCCAAAATACGGCAATCAACAGAAATAAATAGAGACAAAACTAATTTAGGAATGTAGAGGGAAAATGTGTAAATAAAGTTTCAAAAAATATATTTAAATGCCATATTAAAAGACCTATGGACCGTGATCAATTAAAGTTTACCTCAGGGATGCGAAGATGGCTTAAAATTGGACAATTTATAAATATATTTTGCAATACTACCAAGTTAAATGGGGAAACAAGGGGACTGAGAAGGGAGGTCAGATCTGCTGCTCTTGAATTCTAAGCTGAGCTTTGGAATCATGAACAGAAAGCCAGACCCTTGTCCCAGAGGTGTCAAGAAACAGCCAGGAAGTCACCAGACAAACAGGTTTTCTTTGCTGAACTGCCGATGGCCCAGTCTCCTCTGCATTTCCTATACAGATTGCTGGATTTGAGAACATCAATGATTATAAAGCAGTATGAACAAAGAGAGAATGCAAAGAAAATATTTTTAGATAAATACCATATTTAGGTTAACTCTTCTTATTTAAGAATAGGTAAGCAGAAAATGCAAAATAGTATACTCTGTGAGAAGAAATAAAAGCATCAAGGGTTAAAAGAAGAATATAGTTTTACAATTTCAAAAAACACAAACTCTATGAAATAAGGGATCAATGTAATGTTATAAGGTAAAAGTGAAATAAAAAAGCTGGCTTACAGGAGAGTATAAATTTTAAGAGATTAGGTAAAAATTAATTTGAATAACTCTAAGTTGTAAAAATAACTCAGAAGAGCATGAAGAATAAAAGATAAAACTGAAAAATTGAGTTAAACTTTATTTATGAGATATTACATTTTTGGTGTATAATACTTGAGTTATGTGGGTTTGAAAAAGCATGACTGTATATGGAATTAATATTAAAAGTAGATCATATTTTCTTAATTTGCATATCTATATTCTAATGTCATTTTATGTAACACCACTTAAAAATTCAATAGCAGCATTTTGAGAAAAAAAGAAACTTTATATTTAATTCAGAAAAAAATATTTTGCTGGAAAAACATTGAATACATTAATACATATTATAACATTTTCTTCTTTTATGTCACAAAGTTTGAATCTAAACTTCCTTCACCGTCAGAGACTAAAAATTGTGTGAATCTCTTGGGCCACAGATGATGGTGTAAGTATCTTGAAAGTGCACCTGTTTTTCCTAATTCCTAATCAGGTGCTTGACTTTTTGAGGCCCTTTATAATCACAAATGCAATCGCAAGGGAAATCCAAGGACACTAGAGCTTCAGCTCTTTTTCCAAATATATTAAAGATCTGGTTTTGCTTTATTTTGTTTAAACTGAATCACAGTGTACAATATTTAAAAACTTTCCTTGCAAGTCTGATGGAAGATTTTGACATATAATGTTTGGCACCTGAGTGACACCCTAGAAAATTCTAGGATCCATTTTTACCCTGGCTTTAAAAACTGTATATATTTAAAGTCTACAAAGTGACCATTTGATATACACAAATATCGCAAAATAATCACCACAGTCAGAATCAGGTAACTATCTTCACCTCACATAGTTACCGGTCAGTGTGTGTGTGTGTCTATGTGTGTCTGTGTATGTGTGTGCATGCACATGTGTATGTGGTAACACCTAAGATAAATTCTCTCAGAAAATTTCAAAGACCTTTTTTGAAATGGTGGTGTCTACTGTCTCTAATTGGATGACACTGTATGTGACAGGCTGTCTGCTCTATGAAGAATAACTATTACTTTCAATGTTTCATCCTACTGGAATATTTTGGAAGCTATTTTTAAGAATAGTATAAATTTCATATTTAACTTGAGATGCTACCAATGAACATAACTGAAGTGATAATCAATCAACAAGCTCCCCTAGACACCATAAGGTTCACGCTTGGGCAGATAATGACAACCATGCCTCAACATTCTCATTTGCTTAGTGATTGCCAAAAATGTATTGACATCAGTTGTAAGACAAAGTATGATTCAGAAATTTAGACAAATCATGCATCTTTGAATGGGTGTACTATTTTTTAATAAAAGAGATTAAAATAGGACGTGATTTTTCACTTTAAGGTTATTTATTGGGAGTGTTTTTCCATGCTATCATCTGTTATTTCTAAGCATCATCGAAAATAATAGAACAATATACATCTTATGGTTATGTCATATTAAAAACATTTTGGGCCATATTATTTATTTTTAATTCTATGCTACTATAAATAACAGTGAAATGGAGCTAAATCTTTGTTAATACCCAAGACTATTTCCTTAGTATAAATCCCTAAAAACAGTTTCTGAGTCAAAGGATATGCAGTGTGTGTGTGTGTGTGTGTGTGTGTGTATGTGTGTGTTAGTCACTCAGTCATGTCTTAACTCTTTGTGGCCCCATGGACTGTAGCCCACTAGGCCTCTCTGTCCATGGGATTCTCCAGGCAAGAATACTGGAATGGGTTGCTATGCCCTGCTCCAGGTGTTCTTCCCAACCCAGGGATGGAACATGGGTCTCCTGCATTGCAGGCAAATTCTTTACTGTCTGAGCCACCAGGGAAAGCCAAAGGCTTCCTTGCAAAGGATCTGAATGCATCAGACCTAAGTGTCTTATACAATAAACATACCGTATCACCCCTCTCCTCTCTCCTTCTGCCTACCCCTCCCTCCTTCCCACCACTCCTTTCTCCTGCTTCATAAGAAGACTTTCTTCTGTTCCTTTTACCCTACTTCTGCATTTCTATATTGTCACCTAAGATAAATTCTCTCAGAAAATTTCAAAGACCTTTTTTGAAATGGTGGTGTCTACTGTCTCTAATTGGATGACACTGTATGTGACAGGCTGTCTGCTCTATGAAGAATAACTATTACTTTCAATGTTTCATCCTACTGGAATATTTTGGAAGCTATTTTTAAGAATAGTATAAATTTCATATTTAACTTGAGATGCTACCAATGAACATAACTGAAGTGATAATCAATCAACAAGCTCCCCTAGACACCATAAGGTTCACGCTTGGGCAGATAATGACAACCATGCCTCAACATTCTCATTTGCTTAGTGATTGCCAAAAATGTATTGACATCAGTTGTAAGACAAAGTATGATTCAGAAATTTAGACAAATCATGCATCTTTGAATGGGTGTACTATTTTTTAATAAAAGAGATTAAAATAGGACGTGATTTTTCACTTTAAGGTTATTTATTGGGAGTGTTTTTCCATGCTATCATCTGTTATTTCTAAGCATCATCGAAAATAATAGAACAATATACATCTTATGGTTATGTCATATTAAAAACATTTTGGGCCATATTATTTATTTTTAATTCTATGCTACTATAAATAACAGTGAAATGGAGCTAAATCTTTGTTAATACCCAAGACTATTTCCTTAGTATAAATCCCTAAAAACAGTTTCTGAGTCAAAGGATATGCAGTGTGTGTGTGTGTGTGTGTGTGTGTGTGTGTGTGTTAGTCACTCAGTCATGTCTTAACTCTTTGTGGCCCCATGGACTGTAGCCCACTAGGCCTCTCTGTCCATGGGATTCTCCAGGCAAGAATACTGGAATGGGTTGCTATGCCCTGCTCCAGGTGTTCTTCCCAACCCAGGGATGGAACATGGGTCTCCTGCATTGCAGGCAAATTCTTTACTGTCTGAGCCACCAGGGAAAGCCAAAGGCTTCCTTGCAAAGGATCTGAATGCATCAGACCTAAGTGTCTTATACAATAAACATACCGTATCACCCCTCTCCTCTCTCCTTCTGCCTACCCCTCCCTCCTTCCCACCACTCCTTTCTCCTGCTTCATAAGAAGACTTTCTTCTGTTCCTCAAATGGTTATGACCCTACTTCTGCATTTCTATATTGTAGCTTTTTTTCTCACTGTGTGTATGTATGTGTTTATAATTCCTTCACTCTAAACAAAGTTTGAGGCTATATTTTCTATTAACTTAATGTTTGCAGTTCTTTATCTAGACTCTGAGTTCCTGTCTAACAAGGTCTTTGTATTATTCATCTTTGTATCCCCAGCACCTAATACAGTAAATTTTCAGCAAACACTTGTGTAATGAATTTAGGAGGAACAAATGGTTGTTCTTACTTGTTCAGCTATTATGCATTTTTTTTTCTTTTCAAGTTTCCTGGAATTTTAACTGACCTCAGCACATTAATTTCAAGAATAAAGGTAAATACTTGTGTAGCTTCAAGTTTATGAACTCAGATGCCCTCAATTCAATACTTTAGTATGCCTTAATATTAATTTAGCAACTACAAATTGCCTAACTCAAGCAATGAGAAAGTATAAACACAGAGGTTATGCATGTTTGATTTAAAGAAATTTTAATATTTGTTCTCAGGGAACATAATGTTTTCCCCACACATGAACCCATGTATAAGAAATACACAAGGATTGAAACGCACATGTTTAGCCCTTCTGAGAGAAAGGCGAATTAGTCATCACACTTCAAGTATTAAAAAGAAAAAAAGAATACAGTAGCTCTGCAGGAGAGAGACACACATTTCTTCCTCATGTGGTCATGAGAATGCCAGATTGCTGGACCATTATTTTGGCAGGTATCTCTTGGAATGAACTGTTGAGAGGCCTGCCAGGATTTGACAGCACTTTGACAAGGCAGTACCTCCTATGTGTACTTCCTGAGCAAATTGGCTTCAGAGTTTCCTTCATGAATTCTGAGTCAGAGCAATCTGAGGCACTCATGTCAGTTTGGATTATTCTCCCCCAGCCTCCAGAGACAACACAGGTCTTCCATCAGCTATCTTCAGACAGGTGGCACCATCAGCCTCAAGTTTGAAAAAGTGAAGAAGTGAATTTACTTTACTAAATTTTCAAAAATGAAAGAATTTCTGTAAGCTTTCCTCATGGGGGCATGAGGAAATCCAGTCTTTTCCAGGTACTAGCTAACTGAACTTAAAAGGTACATTTATGTCTATGTTTCTCCAGCTGAAAAATGGGTGTGATAGTAAGACCTTAGACCTGTTGTGTGGCTGCAATGTGATAACTCATGTAATGTTCTTAGGATGTTGCCTGGTCCTAACTCTGGCTCAGCAATGTTGACTCTCACTATTCCAAAGATATCTTTTTTGTTTTAACTGAAGCATAGTGGGACCATAAAGAAGGCTGAGTGCCAAAGAATTGATGCCTTTGAATTGTGGTGGTAGAGAAGACTCTTGAGAGGCTCCTAGACAGCAAGGAGACCAAACCAGTTGATCCTAAAGGAAATCAACCCTGAATATTCACTGGAAGGACTGATAGTGAAGCTGAAGCTCCAATACTTGGGCCACCTGATGCAAAGAGCCAACTGACTGGATAAGACCCTCTTGTCGGGAAAGATACTGAACGCAGGAGAAGGGGCCAATAGATGATGAGATGGTTGGATGGCATCACCAATTCAATCGGTAGACATGAGTTTGAGCAGACTCCGGGAAATAGTGAGGACAAGGAAGCCTGGCAAGCTGCAGTCCATGGGGTCACAGAGAATCGAACACAACTTAGCTACTTAACAAAAGCTTTGCAATGGTGTCTTTGTTTCTGATGTACAGCAAAGTAAATCAGTTGCTTCAAGTATTAAAAGAAAAAGAATACAGTAGCTCTGCAGGAGAGAGAGACACAGTTCTTCCTCATGTGGTCATGAGAATGCCAGATTGCTGGACCATTATTTTGGCAGGTATCTCTTGGAATGAACTGTTGAGAGGCCTGCCAGGATTTGACAGCACTTTGACAAGGCAGTACCTCCTATGTGTACTTCCTGAGCAAATTGGCTTCAGAGTTTCCTTCATGAATTCTGAGTCAGAGCAATCTGAGGCACTCATGTCAGTTTGGATTATTCTCCCCCAGCCTCCAGAGACAACACAGGTCTTCCATCAGCTATCTTCAGACAGGTGGCACCATCAGCCTCAAGTTTGAAAAAGTGAAGAAGTGAATTTACTTTACTAAATTTTCAAAAATGAAAGAATTTCTGTAAGCTTTCCTCATGGGGGCATGAGGAAATCCAGTCTTTTCCAGGTACTAGCTAACTGAACTTAAAAGGTACATTTATGTCTATGTTTCTCCAGCTGAAAAATGGGTGTGATAGTAAGACCTTAGACCTGTTGTGTGGCTGCAATGTGATAACTCATGTAATGTTCTTAGGATGTTGCCTGGTCCTAACTCTGGCTCAGCAATGTTGACTCTCACTATTCCAAAGATATCTTTTTTGTTTTAACTGAAGCATAGTGGGACCATAAAGAAGGCTGAGTGCCAAAGAATTGATGCCTTTGAATTGTGGTGGTAGAGAAGACTCTTGAGAGGCTCCTAGACAGCAAGGAGACCAAACCAGTTGATCCTAAAGGAAATCAACCCTGAATATTCACTGGAAGGACTGATAGTGAAGCTGAAGCTCCAATACTTGGGCCACCTGATGCAAAGAGCCAACTGACTGGATAAGACCCTCTTGTCGGGAAAGATACTGAACGCAGGAGAAGGGGCCAATAGATGATGAGATGGTTGGATGGCATCACCAATTCAATCGGTAGACATGAGTTTGAGCAGACTCCGGGAAATAGTGAGGACAAGGAAGCCTGGCAAGCTGCAGTCCATGGGGTCACAGAGAATCGAACACAACTTAGCTACTTAACAAAAGTTGCTTTGCAATGGTGTCTTTGTTTCTGATGTACAGCAAAGTAAATCAGCCACATATATACATATATCCCTTCTTCCTTGGGTTTCTTTCCATTTAAGTCACCATGGAGCACTGAGTAGTTTCCCATGCTGTACAAAGATGACTTCTTTACTTAGTGGTAATTAGGTATAATGGCCTATGTCGCATTTGAAGAAATCATACACAAATTCATCACCACTCAGACTTAAACTGAATATGTCCACCTTTTAGTAGAGACCCAGGCAATCCTCAGATTTTACAATTAGTAAAATCCTAATTTTACTCTTAATCCTCAGAGTAAAAACAAATGTGCGTTGAAATTCTGTCCATCTCACCATCTCTGTTTTCTTTTGTTACACATTTGTAATATTTATAGAAATATATTTTTATGGGCTTCCTGTGTGGCCCTAGTGGTAAAGAATCCACCTGCCAAAGTAGGAGACCCAAGAGATGTGGGTTCAATCCTTGGGCCAAGAAGATTCCCTGGAGTAGGCAATGGCATCCCACTCCAGTATTCTTGGCTGGAAAAGCACATGAGCAGAGGTGGTGGGCTATAGTCCATATGGCTACAAAAAGTTGGACACGATTGATTGACTGAGGACATGCTATCTTTCTATTACCTAAGTAGAATATATTCATTATGGGGGTTCTCTGGTGGTTTAGTGGGTAAAGCGTCCACCTTGCAGTGTGAGGGGCACCAGTTTGATCCCTGGCCCGGGCAGATCTCACCTGTTGCGGAGCAGCTGGACCAGTGTGTCCAATCATGAGTCAGAGCTCTGGAGTATTTATGCCCAGAGTCAATGCCCTGCAACGAGAGAGGCCACTGCAATGGGAAGCCCATGCAGGCTGAGGAATAAAGATAGATGACATTAAAATTAAAAAAAAATAAATAAAAGAGTCAAAAATTAAATATATATATATATATATACACATATACATATATTCATTATGAAAATCTGGAAGACACACAGAACTTTCAGTGTGCATAGAACCAATAAGAATCTCATGATCTAGATGTAAATACAGACAGCAGGTTCAATTAATTAAATATTAGCTTATTATCTTTCTATATATGGTACTATGGAGTAGAAATCCAGGGCTCATTTTGCTTGTTCAGATTGGTGATTTGAAATCTGCCACATTCATATCCCTACAGCTCTAGATGGCACTGTGACATATAAGGCCAAGGAGTGAATGAATGGCAATATTCTTGTTTTGCATTTATTCTGCTCTTTGAGCTCAAATTACACCATTGCACTGAGATTCTCTGTGCCTGCATGAAATGAGTCGTACTCCTGCAAAGCCCTAAAGTTGTTAAGAATAATTTGTGTTGTCAAAAAATAGAAAAATTCAAATGAATGTGCTTTTCCATTAAATAATACATATAGGACTAAGGCTGTTTTTTCTCACTGTGGCTTTCCCAGCACCTACTACAAAGCTGATATAGAGTCTATCAATAAACAGGTGTTGAGTGAATAGGTGAATAATAATTGAATGTGATCAACTATTTCTATAGTAGGCTAACTTACTCTGCCCATAAAAATTCATTAATTAGTTTTTATAATGATAGTTAATCCTACAGCAGAAAACTGTGGTGGAACTTTTATAATTTTCCAGTTGGGTACACTATCGCAATAGGAATGCTGTTGAAACAGTGTGGTGTACTTGAGCAGAGGTTCTATGGGAAAGTTTACTCCATATTAAAATGCAGATCAGTTCTTGTTATAGCATTATTCTTCTACCCAACTCCACAGGAAATATTCCTCTTCTACTTGGAATTCTACTTAATCAGGTGTCAAGCAATGAATGGCTCACTGGACAGGAAGTCAGGGAGCTGAGTTTGTTTCTCAGCTCTGTTACTTAGAGGCTGTGTGTCACAGGAGAAGCTGACTTACCTCTCTGTTTTGTAATTTCCACTCTGGGCATCAAACAAGAATGGAATTGTGATAGTTCACTAGGGTTAGAATGGGATCCTTCTTTTCCTAGAGCGTATCATATCATAGGCACTCATTAAACATTAGTTCTCTTCATGCAAGAAGGAAAATTTTAGACTTTTTCTTTTTCAAGTGGCTTGAACAATTAATCTAGGTTAGACAAGGTACAGAGTAAAACTCTATAAAAGTAAACAGGAATGAATTATCTTAATCATAGAAAAGCATGCATTTAGTTCATTAAATATCCAAAGATTTACTTTCTTGACTTAAGCAATCTATCTTTACAAGGCCCCAGCCTGTTTCACAATTCTCCTGCATTACAGACTGTACTCTTATTTGTTCCAGAAATTCCATGATGCTGCTAGCATCAGTAGATATGTTCTTTTACCCTATAGAAAAAGTGAAATGTCCGCTGTCACACACAAAAAAATCATTTGCAAATAGGGGATTCCTGTTAGGTCTAGGGGACTTCCCAGGTGGCACAGTGGTAAAGAATTCACCTGCCAATGCAGAAGATGCAGGAGACATGGCTCCAACCTCTGGGTCTGAAGGGCCCTCTGGAGGAAGAAGTGGTAACCCATTCCAGTATTCTTACCTGGAAAACTCCATGGACAGAGGAGCCTGGTGAACTACAGTCTATGAAGACACAAGCATTTGGGTATAACTGAGGAACTGAGCTTGTTAGGTCTAGAAATAAGCAATTCAGCAGACAGCTCCAGACCTTGAAGAGCTTACCAACATCTCCAGCCCTGAGCAGGGCAGGGACGCTGCCAAAAATACCTCCCCTTAGCAACATCCACAACGGTCACTTCCCTCTCCTCTCCCAGACTCCACTGTTCACCTCATTCTTTCAAAGGCAACCATTCTACATCAGAAAAAATGAAAATTTCAATTATCATTGTCCTCCTAAAATTCTGCTACATCATGCAGAGCTTTCTCTTTTTGCCATACATCCTTTCTCACCATTCTCTATAGATCCTTAATATTTAATATTCAATCCTTAATATCTACTCATATATATGTGACCTTGAAAAGGATGTTGCTAGAATGATAGTGATCTGGCCAGTGTTTGGGGATGGCCTTCAAAATTCCAAATGAATGTAGATTTAGGGTAAGTTCTCTGGACGTCATGATCCTTAGGTATAAGAAACCAAGTAAGGCATTACAGGAGAGTATTAGATCTATTTTTCCCTGCTCAGTCATCAGTCATTCACTATTCAAGGTAAGGAGATATTTTAGATTACAAGGAATTGGTTTTTAACTTTTCAGAAAAGGACTCACTTGAAAATCTTAAGATATTTTCAACTTATAATTTAATAAGGAAATTATACATATTCAAAATTTTATATTCTAAAGCTAAACAGACATTTCTCCAAAGAAGACATACAGATGGCCTACAAGCACATGAAAAGATGCTAAACATCACTAATTATTAGAGAACTGCTAATCAAAACTACAGTGAGTACCTGGCACCAGTCAGAATGACCACCATTTAAAAGTCTACAAATAACAAATACTGGAAAGGCTATGGAGCAAAGGGACCCTCCTACACTGTTAGTGGGAATGTGAACTGGTATAGTCAATAGGTAGAACAGAATGGATTTCCTTAAAAAAGCTAAAAATAGAGTTGCCATATGATGAAACAACCCCACAGCTGGGCATATATCCAGACAAAGCTATAATTCAAAAAAATATACATGCACCTGTACATTCATAACAGCACTATAACAGCCAAGACATGGATACAACCCAAATGTCCATCAACAGATGAATGGATAACAAAGATGGAATGGCACAATGGAATACTGCTCAGCCACAAAAAAGTAGAAAAACGCCATTTGCAGCAATATGAATGGACTTAGTCATTATGATACTAAGTGGAAAGATCAGGAACAAGACAGCGTTGTCCACTTTCATCACTATTATTCAACACTGTCCTAGAAGTTCTATAAACAGCAATAAGAGAAGAGAAAATCCAGATGGGAAAAGAAGAAGTAAAACTCTATTTGCAGATGACATGATACTATACATAGAAAACCCCAAAGACACTATTAGAAAACTACTAGAACTAATCAATGAATTCAGCAAAGTCACAGCATACAAAGTCAACATGCAGAAATCACTCACATTCCTTTATACAAATAATGAAAAATCAGAAAGATAAATCAAGGATACAATCCCATTCACCATTGCAACCAAAAGAATAAAATATTTAGGGATAAATCTACCGAAAAAAGACAAAAGAACTAAGTTACACAAAAAAAACTATATTAATCTCTAGAGTTTAGGTTAAGAAACCAAGTAAGGCATTACAGGAGAGTATTAGATCTATTTTTCCCTGCTCAGTCATCAGTCATTCACTATTCAAGGTAAGGAGATATTTTAGATTACAAGGAATTGGTTTTTAACTTTTCAGAAAAGGACTCACTTGAAAATCTTAAGATATTTTCAACTTATAATTTAATAAGGAAATTATACATATTCAAAATTTTATATTCTAAAGCTAAACAGACATTTCTCCAAAGAAGACATACAGATGGCCTACAAGCACATGAAAAGATGCTAAACATCACTAATTATTAGAGAACTGCTAATCAAAACTACAGTGAGTACCTGGCACCAGTCAGAATGACCACCATTTAAAAGTCTACAAATAACAAATACTGGAAAGGCTATGGAGCAAAGGGACCCTCCTACACTGTTAGTGGGAATGTGAACTGGTATAGTCAATAGGTAGAACAGAATGGATTTCCTTAAAAAAGCTAAAAATAGAGTTGCCATATGATGAAACAACCCCACAGCTGGGCATATATCCAGACAAAGCTATAATTCAAAAAAATATACATGCACCTGTACATTCATAACAGCACTATAACAGCCAAGACATGGATACAACCCAAATGTCCATCAACAGATGAATGGATAACAAAGATGGAATGGCACAATGGAATACTGCTCAGCCACAAAAAAGTAGAAAAATGCCATTTGCAGCAATATGAATGGACTTAGTCATTATGATACTAAGTGGAAAGATCAGGAACAAGACAGCGTTGTCCACTTTCATCACTATTATTCAACACTGTCCTAGAAGTTCTATAAACAGCAATAAGAGAAGAGAAAATCCAGATGGGAAAAGAAGAAGTAAAACTCTATTTGCAGATGACATGATACTATACATAGAAAACCCCAAAGACACTATTAGAAAACTACTAGAACTAATCAATGAATTCAGCAAAGTCACAGCATACAAAGTCAACATGCAGAAATCACTCACATTCCTTTATACAAATAATGAAAAATCAGAAAGATAAATCAAGGATACAATCCCATTCACCATTGCAACCAAAAGAATAAAATATTTAGGGATAAATCTACCGAAAAAAGACAAAAGAACTGTACACAGAAAACTACAATACACTAATGAAAGAAATCAAAGATGACATAAACAGATGGAGAGACATCCCATGTTCCCGGGTCAGAAGAATCAATATTGTGAAAATGACCATATCACCAAATATCATCTACAGATTCAATGTGATCCCTATCAAATTTCCAATGACATTCTTCACAAAACTAGACCAAAAAATAACACAGTTCATATGGAAACACAAAAGACCTCAGACAGCCAAAGCAATCCTGAGAAAGAAGAATGGAGCTGGAGGAATCAGCCTCCCTAACTTCAGACTATACTACAAAGCAACGGTCATCAAGAGTATGGTACTGGCACAAAAAACAGAAATATAGACCAATGAAACAAGATAGAGAACCCAGAGATAAACCCATGCACCTATGGGTACCTGATTTTTGACAAAGGAGGAGATAAGATACAATGGGACAGAAACAGCCTCTTCAACAAGTGGTGCTGGGAAAACTGGACAGCTACACACAAAAAAAATGAAATTGGATCAATCTCCCAAAACCGTATACAAAGATAAACTCAAAATGGATTAAAGACCTAAATGTAAGACCAGAAACCCTAAAACTCTTAGAGGAGAATATAGGAAAAACACTCAAGCACATAGACCAAAGCAAGATCTTCTATGACTTGCCCTCCAGAATATTGGAAATAGAAACAAAAATAAACATGTGGGATCTAATGAAACTTGAAAGCTTTTGACAGCAAAAGAAACCACAACCAAGGTAAACAGACAACTCACAGAATGGAAAGGAGACAGCGTTGTCCACTTTCATCACTATTATTCAACACTGTCCTAGAAGTTCTATAAACAGCAATAAGAGAAGAGAAAATCCAGATGGGAAAAGAAGAAGTAAAACTCTATTTGCAGATGACATGATACTATACATAGAAAACCCCAAAGACACTATTAGAAAACTACTAGAACTAATCAATGAATTCAGCAAAGTCACAGCATACAAAGTCAACATGCAGAAATCACTCACATTCCTTTATACAAATAATGAAAAATCAGAAAGATAAATCAAGGATACAATCCCATTCACCATTGCAACCAAAAGAATAAAATATTTAGGGATAAATCTACCGAAAAAAGACAAAAGAACTGTACACAGAAAACTACAATACACTAATGAAAGAAATCAAAGATGACATAAACAGATGGAGAGACATCCCATGTTCCCGGGTCAGAAGAATCAATATTGTGAAAATGACCATATCACCAAATATCATCTACAGATTCAATGTGATCCCTATCAAATTTCCAATGACATTCTTCACAAAACTAGACCAAAAAATAACACAGTTCATATGGAAACACAAAAGACCTCAGACAGCCAAAGCAATCCTGAGAAAGAAGAATGGAGCTGGAGGAATCAGCCTCCCTAACTTCAGACTATACTACAAAGCAACGGTCATCAAGAGTATGGTACTGGCACAAAAAACAGAAATATAGACCAATGAAACAAGATAGAGAACCCAGAGATAAACCCATGCACCTATGGGTACCTGATTTTTGACAAAGGAGGAGATAAGATACAATGGGACAGAAACAGCCTCTTCAACAAGTGGTGCTGGGAAAACTGGACAGCTACACACAAAAAAAATGAAATTGGATCAATCTCCAACACCGTATACAAAGATAAACTCAAAATGGATTAAAGACCTAAATGTAAGACCAGAAACCCTAAAACTCTTAGAGGAGAATATAGGAAAAACACTCAAGCACATAGACCAAAGCAAGATCTTCTATGACTTGCCCTCCAGAATATTGGAAATAGAAACAAAAATAAACATGTGGGATCTAATGAAACTTGAAAGCTTTTGACAGCAAAAGAAACCACAACCAAGGTAAACAGACAACTCACAGAATGGGAGAAAATCATAGCAAATGAATTAACCGACAAAGAATTGATTTTCAAAATATACAAACTTAGACAACTCAATACCGAAAAAACAAACAATCCAATCAAAAAATGGGAAAAATAGGGGCTTCCCCTGGCGGTCCAGTGGGTAAGGACACCGCCTTGCAGTGCAAGGGGCGCCAGTTCGATCCCTGGCCTGGGAAGATCCCACGTGCCGCGGAGTGGCTGGACCAATGTGTCCAATCACCGAGCGGGAGCTCTGGAGCACATGCGCCCAGAGCCTGCGCTCTGCAACAACAGACGCTACCGCGATAGGAGGCCCACAGGAGCCAAAGAACAAAGACGGATGAAAATGGAGAAATCTAAGACCAATAGAAGTGGCCCGCCCACTCCCCTCCCTCCCCAACCCGACCTCCACCCAAAATAAATAAATAAATAAATAAATCTTTAAAAAAAAAAAAAAAAAAAAAATGGGAAAAATACCTAAACAGACACATCTCCCAAGAAGACATACAAATGGCCAAAAAACACATGAAATGATGCTCAATCTCGCTTATTATTAGAGAAATGCAAATCAAAACTACAATGAGATATCACCTCATGTCAGTCAGAATGGCCACCATTAAAGAAACTACCGACAATAATTGCTGGAGAGGGTGCAGAGAAAAGGGAACACTCCTGCATTGTTGGTGGGAATGCAAATTGATACAACTACTATTGAGATACTTTTAAAAAACTAAAAATAGAAGCACCATATGACCCAGCAATCCCATTATTAGGCATATATCCTGATGAAATCAAAACTGAAAGAAACACCTGTACCCCAATGTTCATCGCAGCACTCTATACAATAGTTAGGACATGGAAGCAACCTTTTCCACCGAAAAATGAATGGATAAAGAAACTATGGTACATATATACAATGGAATATTTCTCAGCTGTAAAAAGAAATGCAGAAGAATCAGTCCAAATGAGGTGGATAAATCTAGAACCTATTATAAGTGATAGTGCCCTCCAGAATAGAATAGAAACAAAAATAAACATGTGGGATCTAATGAAACTTGAAAGCTTTTGACAGCAAAAGAAACCACAACCAAGGTAAACAGACAACTCACAGAATGGGAGAAAATCATAGCAAATGAATTAACCGACAAAGAATTGATTTTCAAAATATACAAACTTAGACAACTCAATACCGAAAAAACAAACAATCCAATCAAAAAATGGGAAAAATAGGGGCTTCCCCTGGCGGTCCAGTGGGTAAGGACACCGCCTTGCAGTGCAAGGGGCGCCAGTTCGATCCCTGGCCTGGGAAGATCCCACGTGCCGCGGAGTGGCTGGACCAATGTGTCCAATCACCGAGCGGGAGCTCTGGAGCACATGCGCCCAGAGCCTGCGCTCTGCAACAACAGACGCTACCGCGATAGGAGGCCCACAGGAGCCAAAGAACAAAGACGGATGAAAATGGAGAAATCTAAGACCAATAGAAGTGGCCCGCCCACCCCCCCCCCCCCCCAACCCGACCCCCACCCAAAATAAATAAATAAATAAATAAATCTTTAAAAAAAAAAAAAAAAAAAAAATGGGAAAAATACCTAAACAGACACATCTCCCAAGAAGACATACAAATGGCCAAAAAACACATGAAATGATGCTCAATCTCGCTTATTATTAGAGAAATGCAAATCAAAACTACAATGAGATATCACCTCATGTCAGTCAGAATGGCCACCATTAAAGAAACTACCGACAATAATTGCTGGAGAGGGTGCAGAGAAAAGGGAACACTCCTGCATTGTTGGTGGGAATGCAAATTGATACAACTACTATTGAGATACTTTTAAAAAACTAAAAATAGAAGCACCATATGACCCAGCAATCCCATTATTAGGCATATATCCTGATGAAATCAAAACTGAAAGAAACACCTGTACCCCAATGTTCATCGCAGCACTCTATACAATAGTTAGGACATGGAAGCAACCTTTTCCACCGAAAAATGAATGGATAAAGAAACTATGGTACATATATACAATGGAATATTTCTCAGCTGTAAAAAGAAATGCAGAAGAATCAGTCCAAATGAGGTGGATAAATCTAGAACCTATTATACGAAGTGATATAAGTCAAAAAGAAAAGGATAAATACAGTATATTAATGCATATATATGGAATCTAGTAAGAAGGTACCAATAAATGCACATGCAGAATAGCAATGGAAAAACAAACTCAGAGAACATACCTATGGTCATTGGCGGGAGGCAAAATCATACGAGAGGTATGGAAAGAGCAACAAGGAACGTACACTATCATATGTAATAGAGATAACCACTGTGATTAAGCTGTAAAGACTAAGGGAACCTACATGGGGACTAAACATTAACCTGGGGTGGGTGGAAAGTGGGAAAAGAGAGGGAGGGCTCAGGGGAGAGGGGTCAGGGATATACTTATGACTGCTTGGGAATTATGTATACCTGTAAACAAGAGAACTCTGTAAAATCGTATAACAACTTTGCTGTATACCTGAAGCTAATATGACTTCGTAAAATAAATATACCCCAATAAAAAATTTTAAAAAATACTAACAGAAGTAGTTTAGAAGTAGTTTAGAAAGAGAAAGACAAATACCATATCATATCACTTACATATGGAATGTAAAATATTACGCAAATGAATCTATCCATGAAACAGAAATAGACTCACAGACATAGAGAACAAATTTGTCCTTAAAAGGTAGTAAAGGTGGAGGAAGGATAGATTACCTTCGGGTTAGCATATATATCAAGAATTATAGTTTATCATCTGTGATAATAAAAGGGGTGTGACTCCTAGGACAAGGGCTGTGGATGACTCTGAGCCGCCACTTCATAAATTTCCTGGTTTGTTTTTGTCTTTTTGGGCCCTACTTCACAGCTTGCAGGACCTTCGTTCCCCACCCAGAGACTGAACCCAGGCCCCAGCAGTGAAAATGCAGAGTTCTAACCACTGGACAGCCAGAGAATTCTTTTAGGAAATTAACTCACAAGAGCCAGAGGGAGACTCCAGGAGGCAGCCTGGTTTAGAGGACTGAATATCAGCTCAGGAGTGAAATAAACAAGCATTCAGGTTCTACAATAGTAACTTATGAATCGAACAAAATTATCTTAATGATTGTTTTTCTTACAGTGAGGTGGATAAATCTAGAACCTATTATACGAAGTGATATAAGTCAAAAAGAAAAGGATAAATACAGTATATTAATGCATATATATGGAATCTAGTAAGAAGGTACCAATAAATGCACATGCAGAATAGCAATGGAAAAACAAACTCAGAGAACATACCTATGGTCATTGGCGGGAGGCAAAATCATACGAGAGGTATGGAAAGAGCAACAAGGAACGTACACTATCATATGTAATAGAGATAACCACTGTGATTAAGCTGTAAAGACTAAGGGAACCTACATGGGGACTAAACATTAACCTGGGGTGGGTGGAAAGTGGGAAAAGAGAGGGAGGGCTCAGGGGAGAGGGGTCAGGGATATACTTATGACTGCTTGGGAATTATGTATACCTGTAAACAAGAGAACTCTGTAAAATCGTATAACAACTTTGCTGTATACCTGAAGCTAATATGACTTCGTAAAATAAATATACCCCAATAAAAAATTTTAAAAAATACTAACAGAAGTAGTTTAGAAGTAGTTTAGAAAGAGAAAGACAAATACCATATCATATCACTTACATATGGAATGTAAAATATTACGCAAAATGAATCTATCCATGAAACAGAAATAGACTCACAGACATAGAGAACAAATTTGTCCTTAAAAGGTAGTAAAGGTGGAGGAAGGATAGATTACCTTCGGGTTAGCATATATATCAAGAATTATAGTTTATCATCTGTGATAATAAAAGGGGTGTGACTCCTAGGACAAGGGCTGTGGATGACTCTGAGCCGCCACTTCATAAATTTCCTGGTTTGTTTTTGTCTTTTTGGGCCCTACTTCACAGCTTGCAGGACCTTCGTTCCCCACCCAGAGACTGAACCCAGGCCCCAGCAGTGAAAATGCAGAGTTCTAACCACTGGACAGCCAGAGAATTCTTTTAGGAAATTAACTCACAAGAGCCAGAGGGAGACTCCAGGAGGCAGCCTGGTTTAGAGGACTGAATATCAGCTCAGGAGTGAAATAAACAAGCATTCAGGTTCTACAATAGTAACTTATGAATCGAACAAAATTATCTTAATGATTGTTTTTCTTACAGTAAGAAAACCAGGCTCTGAGAGTTTAAGTACTTTTGCCTGTTTGCAAAAAGTAAATTATGAATCCATATCTGATGGGTTTCAAATCCATAGTCCTTCTCATATGCTACACTAATCAGTAAAACAAGAAAGCAAAAAATAACATCTTCTCATTAGCTCTAGCCCCCAAGACTGCCATTTACAAATTTCTGACTGAGATGGAGAAGACTGATGCCAGAGCAGGCATTTAGAAGACTCACACCTGAGTAAGGTAAGTCTAGCACTCTGGAGTAATAAGTCCCAGAAGATGTAGAGAAGATAGTTCTTTCACGAGCAGATGAAAGAATATTAGGCTTACCTTAAGTATTACTTGATGAGTACTCTGATATTATTTTAATTTGTCTCTAGAAATAAAAATCACTATATTTTATACTGAATTAATTCCAATTCAGCCAGTCTGCTTATTAAAAAAAAAAAAAGCTGTCTTCAAATTAATAAAAAAGCAGACAACTATATTTCTTACATATAAAATATGACTTTAGTTATAACCAAAGGAAAAATATGCACTTCTATATTTCTGAAGAATAAATGCTAAATTTAGCACAACCACATTCAGGCCCTAACTCCCTCAATTATTAGTTGGATGGCCTCGAGCATGTAACTGAACCATGCTTCTACTCCCTCAAGTATAAAACAGCAATGATAACATTTCCCTCACATAGTATTTATACGGCAATTAAATGAAGCACTGCAAAAGGGCAATGGGTGAACTGGAGCAGGAAAATTATGCTAGTGGCTTCTACATATGGGAGTCAGATCAGAATGTAAACCTGGAGCCCACTTCCAATGTCTTAGTAGAGCAATTCTTCCATCACCTCTTGTCACGTGGAGCTCTGAGTAGGAGGCACATCAATCTGCCTTTGGTGCCCAGGAGTCTCCTGGAAGGGAGGACACTGAGATTCTAAGATCCAAAGCTAAGTAAAACTTACTGGAGGAGGCCAGGATGATATGAACCAATACTCAGGGGCAGGTAAGAGTCATGGGGGCCCTGAACTAAGATGGCATCGGCACCAAAAGGGAAAGATTGTAGACTGGCACCTGCACTCAGTCTGAGAAAGGTTTGGAGTACTGAAAGGAGAGAGAAAAAGGGAGGCCACCCAATCTAGCCCCTCCAGGACTGGACTTGCACTGGGAGGAAGTGGCTATGTAAGCGACTGTAGCTCTAATGCCAGAGATCCAGTCAGCTCGGCAGGGGCTGTACTCTCTTGAAGAGCCCCTGTGTCAGGACAAGAATGTGGACAAGCCCTTGTAGAGGGGAAGGCCTGGGAGTTCAGTTCCTAATAAACCAGACCTTCATAATCAATGGTTCTTTCTCTAGACTCAACCAAACTATTGAGCATCTGAAGATCCTAGTATCATGGTAGGCTCTGGAATCAATGCCCCACAGATATTAAGGCATGACTAAATATGACTTTGAATATGATCCTAAACTTTGGGGACTATGATCTCTTCTGGTAATGCTTCCTCTCTGCCATTGGGATGATTACGCAGATAACACTTTTCCAACGTACAGAAAAATCCCACGCAGAGACCTCAGGTGATGATTTATAGAGATGTATGGCCTTTAAGAGAACCCTGGTTGTTCAGTCACAACCACAATCATTTGCAGCAGGAATATCTAATAAGCACAGCACTTGTCTGTATTTATCTTCCTTCGTCTTTAATTATGAGACTGGTATAATCATTCCCAGTTTACATATGAGAACACTGAGACACAGCAAAGTTAAAAATATGCCCAGCTGATAAGTGGTGATTCCCAGAATGGAAATTAGTCTATCCCATTCCAAGCCTCATGCTTAACCCTAGTACTGCTACTTCAAAAACCATTTCTATACATAGATTTTTACATTCCCACAGGTCAATATGTGAGCTGAAGCTATTCCCATGGAAGAGTTCTGCCATAGAGACTTTGTTGTTACTGGCCAATAGCAAAACTCCCATCCCCAAGGGTTTGAGCTTCAAATTATATTCCAGGTTCTCAAACTCTATTAGCTTTAAAAATAGCCTGGGATCTTTCTTCCATCCATGCATGCATGATAGCATGCATTAAACTGAAAACTCTAACGCATTTGCAAATGCCATCACCCAGGAGGTAAAGCACTGGAGCAGCCTATGTAGGCAGCTATGCAAATGAAAAATAACTTTGCTTTTAAATGGCCAATAGACCTGTAATGACTTGTGTCAAATAAGCAGTGATATGTTCATACATTTTTCTAAAAAGATCCCAGCATTCCAGATTTGCAAAACTGAATTTGAAATCTTCTGTTTTAATATAAATATAGTATGGTGATTACAGTCAATGTGGGTTTATTTGGCTGCCTCATACTTAATTCATAAAACTTTCTTCATGATAAAGAGCAAAAGATGGTGTCTTGTAACATCATTTGAATTCAACTGGGTTTAACTTGGTTTAGCTTCTGTCCTTTCAAGTCTAGCCACCCTCTCTTCAAAAGATGCACATGCATACAAAATATCTAAGTCTTTGTAACAACTCCTGGGAACTACTTCATTCTGAGCAAATATGAATTTTGCAACAAGAAGTGAGAGATTCTGTCTCAGTGAATTATGCTGTGGAAAACCAAAGAGATATACCATTGTATTTTGAATTCCAGATTACAAATTTGACTTTACTTGAACTTTACTTCAACTCCTAGAGGGTGAGACCTATTGAATCCTTTAGTTAAGAAAACTGCTAGAGGAAGAGAGACATGGACATGGTAAATGGCCTTGTGGACCCAGTGGGGGAAGGGGAGGGTGGATGAACTGAGAGAGTAGCATTGACATACACACGCTATCATGTGTAAAATAGATAGCTAGGAGAATGCCGCTGTAGAGCACAGGGAGCTCAGCTCAGTGCTGTGCGATGATCTAGATGGGAAGGATGGGCGGGAAGCTCATGAAGGAGGGAATATATGTATCCATACAGCTGATTCACGCTGTTTTACAGCAGGCACAGACACAATATTATAAAGCAATTCTCTAATTAAAAGTAATTTAAAAACAAGAGGACTTTTTGCAGACACTGAAAAAGAAAGGTATTTGCTATTGAAGATATACTAGTATAATTATTGCAACGTCTCTTAAGGCTTGTTATCTGCAGAAAGGAAACATCAGAATAGGAAGCAAGAATGAACATCATACACTGTGATCATTTGTATCCACCTGTATTCAGGGAGCTAACATTTGAAAAAGGTAGGAAGGCTCCCCTAGTGACCTTAATGATATATAACAGAGAACCCACCATTTCTATGAGAACTATTGCACCACCGGTATATCTGAATGCAATAACTTTTAACACAGCAGTCATTCTGACCCCATAGGATTCATAGAATCAAACGACAGAGTAGTGTCTTGGCAAGTCAGAAAGAAAAGAAAACGTAGCTTCTTTGAGATGAAAACTTCTTACAGTACAAACTTCTATGAGTACAGTGGAAACAAAAACAAGTCTGACAGATTAGTGAATAGAACAAGAGAGTAAGGCATTAAAGATTTCAGAAATATCCTAACTTCAGAGGTCTCTGGGAATTCAGTACTCTTATTTTACTTGAACATAAATCATTGTTATATGTATATATATATATATAGAGAGAGAGAGAGAGAGAGAGAAAAGTATTTTAATTAATGCTATTTATCACTGAAGAAAGCATCTGTAATTTGATGGTATTAGGAAAGGCTGAGATGTTCTTGTAAATGATTATCATTAAACACATTTTCTAATATAAACTAAAGAGGCAGAAGGGTTTCATGAGAAATGTAGTTTCACTTTCTGATGTGAATCAACACAGTCTTTCAACCTGGGACAGAATTTTTTGAGGAAGGGTCCCTGACTGGTAAATGTAAACATGAAACTCCCAGAGAAGAAAGACTGTGATGAGACCTTTTACAGACATTTCTACCTTCTCTTTCTTTCCTTAGGCAGGCAAAGCATTTAGAGGTGAGCCAATGTACCTGGGGACAAAAAAAAATTAAAATGAGGCAAAGATCGGGATCAATATAACCCCTTCTGATGGTTGGTCCCCCATCAAATGGACAAGAGAGAGGTGGGGGAACCTGCTGGGAAGCTCTTGCCATAGTTCAAGCAAGAGACAATGGTGCTTCGGACTATGGTTTTAGCAGTAGCTATGGGAGACATGGCCAGATTTGGGATAGATGTGTTTTAAAAACTAAGAGAATTTTCTGGTAGAATAAATAGGAGAATGAGGTAAAAGAGAGAAGATGGTGAGAAGGTTGTGAGGAAATTTTCAAGAGACAGGGAATGGTCCTGTTTTGACCAGGTTCAGTACATTCATCTTAGCAGAGGACTGTCATTCGATCCAGTTGCTGGTCTTGTTTTTCTTTGGTTACACTGGGTGCGGGCATTCTCTAACTTTAGTGAGCAGGGGCTACTCTTCACTGTAGTGCATGGCTTCCCACTGCTATGACTTCTCCATTGCAGAGGACAGGCTCAATGCACATGGGGTTCAGTTGTTGCGCCTTATGGCCCTAGAACTCATGGGCTTCAGTAGTAGTGGCTGGTAGGCTCAGTAATTGTGGCACATGGACTTAGTCATTCCTCTGCATGTACAATCTTCTGGGACCAGAGATTGAACCTGTGTCCCCTGCATTGGCAGGTAAAGTCTTATCTACTGTGCCACCAGGGAAGTCCGAAGCTGACCAGTCTAGACTCCCTTCTCTTGCTTTTGTGTTCTTATTTTAGAGTCTTATCTCCAGGAGCTGAAACCAGAAAACCTCATTTTCCAGGTTCCTTGGTAGATAAGGTCAGGTGTCCAGGCACACTAAGTCTCTTCAGTCATGTCTCATCCTTTGCAGCCCTATAAACTGTAGCCTGTAGCCCAACAGGCTCCTCTGTCCATGGGATTCTCTTGGCAAGAATATGGGAGCAGATTGCTATGCCCTCCGCCAGGGAATCTTCCCATACCAAGTATTTGACCTTAAGTCTGGTCACCACATGCACGCATCAAGATTTCATGCAGAATTCAGCTACTTGAGAAAGCAAATGGCATGTGGGATGCATGTCTCTTTGTGAAGGAGCAATATCAGCTTTTCTGAAGTCTAGTGTCCAGCCTCAGGGGAATGAGCTCACATGTTCACACACTATGGTAGTGTAGTCTTTGGCACAGCACCACAACAGTGCAATGTGGGTATTATTCCAGGATAAAAAGTCCCAAGTCTAACTTTCTACTGTTCCCAAGAAGTCTGTGAGCTACCTGATATCCTTTAGTTAACCAGCTAGAGTAGGCTCTGTTGGTTGCAGCAAGAACACATATACATATCTGGGAACAGCCACTACCTGGAGATGTTGCATAAGAGTGTGAAACTCAGAATTCTGAGATACCAAGTCTAGAGAAATAAACTTGAAGGCCACCAGTATATAGATGATATATAAAGTCTTCAAGTTAGAACAATTCACCAAGTGAGAGATCATGTTTAAAGAAAATAAGAGGTAGGTAAAGATATGACCATTCAGAGAGCTTACAGAAGAGTCAGGAAGGGATACGTTGAAGAAGGAGCCATTGAGACAGAAATCAGAGCAAAATTGAATATGAACGGTGCCCAAAGAAGCAAGCATTTGAAGGACTAGCATGATTCTGACCTCATGAGGTCAGAAGGAAGAACCCATGCTGAATAAAGAGAGGGATGGTCCAATAAAAGGTATATTCTGCACAATAGCCTTTTGTTTGACTATGAATGAAGGGTCTAGGGACTCAGCTGTTGAGACATAGTGTCACATCTTAAGGACAATGACTGATTGCATGTATATGAACTAAAGAGCTAGAACTGTGGAGCTCATGTCAGTTGTTCTAATGGGATGTTGGGGTGGATCTGGACTAAATTGCATCAGTAGACATGCATGTTCTGTCCTGTCCTTCAACAGTGTCTAGAAGTGATACTGGTAGATGTGATGAAAACTCTGGTGTGGGTATCTAACCAGACTTCCCAGTTTTACACCTCCTGTCCCAACATGCAGGATGACTCCCTTTAAAATAAGAGAGCCCCAAATTCTGATGGTTCTTGATGTAAATGAAGATGGAGGTTCTTATTACCTTAAGTCTGGTCACCACATGCACGCATCAAGATTTCATGCAGAATTCAGCTACTTGAGAAAGCAAATGGCATGTGGGATGCATGTCTCTTTGTGAAGGAGCAATATCAGCTTTTCTGAAGTCTAGTGTCCAGCCTCAGGGGAATGAGCTCACATGTTCACACACTATGGTAGTGTAGTCTTTGGCACAGCACCACAACAGTGCAATGTGGGTATTATTCCAGGATAAAAAGTCCCAAGTCTAACTTTCTACTGTTCCCAAGAAGTCTGTGAGCTACCTGATATCCTTTAGTTAACCAGCTAGAGTAGGCTCTGTTGGTTGCAGCAAGAACACATATACATATCTGGGAACAGCCACTACCTGGAGATGTTGCATAAGAGTGTGAAACTCAGAATTCTGAGATACCAAGTCTAGAGAAATAAACTTGAAGGCCACCAGTATATAGATGATATATAAAGTCTTCAAGTTAGAACAATTCACCAAGTGAGAGATCATGTTTAAAGAAAATAAGAGGTAGGTAAAGATATGACCATTCAGAGAGCTTACAGAAGAGTCAGGAAGGGATACGTTGAAGAAGGAGCCATTGAGACAGAAATCAGAGCAAAATTGAATATGAACGGTGCCCAAAGAAGCAAGCATTTGAAGGACTAGCATGATTCTGACCTCATGAGGTCAGAAGGAAGAACCCATGCTGAATAAAGAGAGGGATGGTCCAATAAAAGGTATATTCTGCACAATAGCCTTTTGTTTGACTATGAATGAAGGGTCTAGGGACTCAGCTGTTGAGACATAGTGTCACATCTTAAGGACAATGACTGATTGCATGTATATGAACTAAAAGAGCTAGAACTGTGGAGCTCATGTCAGTTGTTCTAATGGGATGTTGGGGTGGATCTGGACTAAATTGCATCAGTAGACATGCATGTTCTGTCCTGTCCTTCAACAGTGTCTAGAAGTGATACTGGTAGATGTGATGAAAACTCTGGTGTGGGTATCTAACCAGACTTCCCAGTTTTACACCTCCTGTCCCAACATGCAGGATGACTCCCTTTAAAATAAGAGAGCCCCAAATTCCCTGATGGTTCTTGATGTAAATGAAGATGGAGGTTCTTATTATCTTAAGAAGGAGATTCTGAATATTCTGATAACTAGGGTAGAGGGAAATTAGCAAATAATGTGAAGTCATAATTCTCATTATTTAGCAAATAATAGTAAAAGTAGCAATCAGTTTAAAAACAACTGTAGGTTATATGAGATGTCATCATATCATCATATTTATATACCATTGGTGAATTGGATAAAGCTAATTTTATCTAGTTTTTAGCTAAATAAGAAAAAATTTGAAAACATATGGCTACTGAAATCAAAATGGAAATGCATTACTATTTTATGTGCCCCATCATGTCATGAACACAGTCAACCTTTGTTTAAAGACAATATACGTGTTTTACTACTATAAATATATAAATACTATCAAAGTGTTCATATATATTTCTACACCAATCCAATATCTGATGTTGGTTTCAAATGGCCTAATTTCTTTTCATTCTAAGAAGTTCTGTCTTAGGTGAAATTTGAATAAGGTAGTAATCAACTTATTGTGACCCCCGATGGGGGAAATATTTCAGTGTATCCCATCTTGTTTGGAAAGGCAACTTTCTGCTACCTCTCAGAGCAGAAACTTTACTCAAAATTCTCTGTTATAGGATGTATATATAATCTCTCTACTTATTAGTAGTAGTTTCAGGCATATGAAATTTCCATATTATAGGGTCAAAAAGTTGAATATCAGCAATTCACATGGTTTTTTTAACAAAATATTCTTTAATATATATGGCATTAGAAATAGCCTTTTGTTTGACTATGAATGAAGGGTCTAGGGACTCAGCTGTTGAGACATAGTGTCACATCTTAAGGACAATGACTGATTGCATGTATATGAACTAAAAGAGCTAGAACTGTGGAGCTCATGTCAGTTGTTCTAATGGGATGTTGGGGTGGATCTGGACTAAATTGCATCAGTAGACATGCATGTTCTGTCCTGTCCTTCAACAGTGTCTAGAAGTGATACTGGTAGATGTGATGAAAACTCTGGTGTGGGTATCTAACCAGACTTCCCAGTTTTACACCTCCTGTCCCAACATGCAGGATGACTCCCTTTAAAATAAGAGAGCCCCAAATTCCCTGATGGTTCTTGATGTAAATGAAGATGGAGGTTCTTATTATCTTAAGAAGGAGATTCTGAATATTCTGATAACTAGGGTAGAGGGAAATTAGCAAATAATGTGAAGTCATAATTCTCATTATTTAGCAAATAATAGTAAAAGTAGCAATCAGTTTAAAAACAACTGTAGGTTATATGAGATGTCATCATATCATCATATTTATATACCATTGGTGAATTGGATAAAGCTAATTTTATCTAGTTTTTAGCTAAATAAGAAAAAATTTGAAAACATATGGCTACTGAAATCAAAATGGAAATGCATTACTATTTTATGTGCCCCATCATGTCATGAACACAGTCAACCTTTGTTTAAAGACAATATACGTGTTTTACTACTATAAATATATAAATACTATCAAAGTGTTCATATATATTTCTACACCAATCCAATATCTGATGTTGGTTTCAAATGGCCTAATTTCTTTTCATTCTAAGAAGTTCTGTCTTAGGTGAAATTTGAATAAGGTAGTAATCAACTTATTGTGACCCCCGATGGGGGAAATATTTCAGTGTATCCCATCTTGTTTGGAAAGGCAACTTTCTGCTACCTCTCAGAGCAGAAACTTTACTCAAAATTCTCTGTTATAGGATGTATATATAATCTCTCTACTTATTAGTAGTAGTTTCAGGCATATGAAATTTCCATATTATAGGGTCAAAAAAGTTGAATATCAGCAATTCACATGGTTTAACAAAATATTCTTTATATATATGGCATTGATTGCACATTTCATTCATCTCTAACATAATTCTTGAGACACTTGATAAACCTATGTCTCTGCTTGGACTAGAAATAGAATTTACAAGAAATATCAGCATGTATATATTAGAAGCTTTAGGGGCCCTCAGTCAACATATGCCTATTCCTGACTGTAGCACCGGTCATTCCATAAATTCTGCTTTCATATTATCACTAGTATGGAAGCCCAAATATTTAATTCAATAACTATCATATTAGATATACTCAAGTCCTGCTTCCAAAAGAAATTAAATTTGTGTCTATAATTCTGCAGCTTCAATTTGCTTGAAAGAAAGGTGGTCAGACCAACTCACTGGGGCTAATCTATAAATCAGAAGAGTCACAGGATATCTTATACTCACTTCTGCTTTAATGTTATAGAGCAAGCTGGTCACTTATTAATAGCTGTGTAAGTGAATATTAACAGTAGGAGTCACATATCACCAAATAAAGTGCTAGACCACCCATGAAGGACTTGTAAAGGGATAAAACAGCATTTATTTTGATTGTCCTAGCAAGTGACTTGAAAGTATGTAATAAGGGTGAGATTTTAAGAGGATGGGGAATTTCTCTACAAAATTAGTCTGCATGACATATGTGTCTTTCTTGTCGGTGGAGGTTTTGCATGTTTTTCTTTCTCTCTGAACATGTTTCTTACTACCCCAAGCCATGTTGTTCACATCCTAACTCAGTTCTATAACTAGATTTCTTGTTTTATCACAAGAGCTTGGTCATAGCACTTATCTCAATTTATTGTATTCATTGTATTTATTTCTTCTAGTAGGATAAGCCCCATGGGGTCAAAGACTTTCTTATCCACCACTGATTCTTCTGCACTGAGCACCATATACAAGGCCTCAATAGGCAGCAGGTAGGAGACTAAAGCTCAAAATGAGGAAATCTATCTAGTTAAATCTGTTGAGTCAATCCACATGATCATCTTAATCAATAAAATTGGCAGTTCATATGTGAGAAATACAAAAGGACCATAAATAAGTGAAAGGAGTCAAACTCATTAGCAGGTGACATAAATTTAATTATCACTCACCAACTTGAAAAAAAAAATGTTTGTTTTACGGATAAATGTTGGTTAGAATATAGAGAAAGTTCTTCCTTGTCATTTAAACATCTGTACTTGATCATAATTTTTCCACGATGGTCAGATATAATAGTCAAACATAATCTCTTTAATATAAATGAAGTTATTTTTGAAACGATGACCAAATAATACTGGTATTGAACTTTGGTAAAGTTCCAAATAGCTGGATCTGTCCATTAAGTTTTCTTTACAATGTTGGCCTCTTTTATTGTTTTTTTTATTATTTATTTTCATCCATATTGATTCTTTGGTCTGTGTGGGCCTCCCATTGCAGTGGCCTCTCTTGTTGCAGAGCACCAACTCTGGGTGCATGTGCTCCAGAGTGCTGGCTCATATTTGGACACTATAATCAGAAGAGTCACAGGATATCTTATACTCACTTCTGCTTTAATGTTATAGAGCAAGCTGGTCACTTATTAATAGCTGTGTAAGTGAATATTAACAGTAGGAGTCACATATCACCAAATAAAGTGCTAGACCACCCATGAAGGACTTGTAAAGGGATAAAACAGCATTTATTTTGATTGTCCTAGCAAGTGACTTGAAAGTATGTAATAAGGGTGAGATTTTAAGAGGATGGGGAATTTCTCTACAAAATTAGTCTGCATGACATATGTGTCTTTCTTGTCGGTGGAGGTTTTGCATGTTTTTCTTTCTCTCTGAACATGTTTCTTACTACCCCAAGCCATGTTGTTCACATCCTAACTCAGTTCTATAACTAGATTTCTTGTTTTATCACAAGAGCTTGGTCATAGCACTTATCTCAATTTATTGTATTCATTGTATTTATTTCTTCTAGTAGGATAAGCCCCATGGGGTCAAAGACTTTCTTATCCACCACTGATTCTTCTGCACTGAGCACCATATACAAGGCCTCAATAGGCAGCAGGTAGGAGACTAAAGCTCAAAATGAGGAAATCTATCTAGTTAAATCTGTTGAGTCAATCCACATGATCATCTTAATCAATAAAATTGGCAGTTCATATGTGAGAAATACAAAAGGACCATAAATAAGTGAAAGGAGTCAAACTCATTAGCAGGTGACATAAATTTAATTATCACTCACCAACTTGAAAAAAAAAATGTTTGTTTTACGGATAAATGTTGGTTAGAATATAGAGAAAGTTCTTCCTTGTCATTTAAACATCTGTACTTGATCATAATTTTTCCACGATGGTCAGATATAATAGTCAAACATAATCTCTTTAATATAAATGAAGTTATTTTTGAAACGATGACCAAATAATACTGGTATTGAACTTTGGTAAAGTTCCAAATAGCTGGATCTGTCCATTAAGTTTTCTTTACAATGTTGGCCTCTTTTATTGGTTTTTTATTTATTTATTTTCATCCATATTAATTATTTGGCCTGTGTGGGCCTCCCATTGCAGTGGCCTCTCTCATTGCTGAGCACCAACTCTGGGTGCATGTGCTCCAGAGCGCTGGCTCATATTTGGACACACAGGTCCAGCCTCTCCGCAGCTCGTGGGATCTTCCCGGGCCAGGGATAGAACCAGTGTCCCTTGGACTGCAAGGTGGACTCTTTACCCACTGGGCCACCAGGGAATCCATTAAGTTTTCATTTGAATGCTTACAGGCATGAGCACTCCATATCCATGAAGTAGTATATTGGGTCATATGATTGTAGAACATGCATATACACTTTCTTCTCTGTCTGCTGATTCTTCCCCAACTCTGAGCCCCATCATTTTCTCTAAGTTTATGATTTTCTTTGGCCTTTTCATTTTTTATCTCTTTAGAGTTCTTAGATAACCATATGATCAAGACCTTGAGAAGCATATTCACTACCATGTGTAAAATAGACAGCCAAAGTAAATTTGCTATATGACTCAGGGAACTCAAACCAGGGCTCTGTCACACCCTAGAGGGGTGAGAAAGCATGGCAGATGGGAGGAAGGTTCAAGAGGAAGGGTGCATATGTATACCTATGACTGATTCATGCTGATCTAATTCAGAAATGAAACCAATATCGTAGAGAAATTATCCTTCAATTAAAAATAAATAAAATTTAAAAAAAGATTTTTTCAATTTTATGGATGATTAAGTTTTCCAAAATCATAAAAAGGAGGGAGGTAATTTAATACTTTTTCTTTTTCTGATAGTGATATAGTAAGTTTTTGAACATTCACCTTCCTGTGAGAGGCATAGGTAGAGATCTGGAGTGTGAATATGATCAGGAAGACTGGCTGTAGCTCTTTGTTTCACTTTCTCTTTCACCGAATTTATTTCCTTTCTCAGTGCAGGTAGCATGTGACCTAAGAGGCTAGAGGACATCCCTTACTTCTAGAAGGCCTTTAGCTACTGAACCCATATTTCTGTGAGTTATTGAGTCACAGCCAAAAAATTGCCACCTTCGGGCTTCCCTGGTGGTCCAGTGGGTAAGGACACCGCCTTGCAGTGCAAGGGGCGCCGGTTCGATCCCTGGCCTGGGAAGATCCCACGTGCCACGGAGCGGCTGGACTGATGTGTCCAATTACCGAGCCGGAGCTCTGGAGCACATGCGCCCAGAGTCGGTGCTCTGCAACAACAGAGGCCACCGCGATGGGAGGCCCACGGGGGCCAAAGAACAAAGGTGGATGAAAATAGAGAAATGAAAGACCAATAGAAGTGGCCCAACTGCCCCTCTCCCTCCTTCCCCACCCCACCCTACCCAAAAATAATAAATAAATAAATTAAAAAAAAAAAAATTACAACCTTCATGTTTGGACATTTTCCCCCCGAGTTACGAGAAACAGAAAAGCCCCTTATGGGAATAGTACTTTCTGTAGGCAGGGCTCAAACTACAAAGCACATTCCAGACTTTCAGTAACTCTTACAGTAAACTCACATATCTGTTTAACCTCTCTCACAGTTAAGAACAGCCTTTAATTCCAAAACCCCTGTTCAGCAGACTCAGATATCATGTCTAAAAGAGAAAACTTATGTTCCCTATCAGGTGACTTTAACTGTTACCTCATGTAAAAAAAAAACAAGAATGTCACCAATGAGCAAA
Organism: Tragulus kanchil; assembly: GCA_022376925.1. Lineage (NCBI taxonomy): Eukaryota > Metazoa > Chordata > Mammalia > Artiodactyla > Tragulidae > Tragulus > Tragulus kanchil. The sequence goes on along the minus strand of JAIOJX010000023.1, from coordinate 104,717,528 downwards.
ATTATAAGTGATACTCAGTGCAGGTCACAGAGTGACTCCTCCATAAACACTGTCTTAAAAACCATGCATACATGCACAAGACTCTTACCTTCATATACCACATACAACCAAATATAATCATCTCTGCACAGCACCACCAAAACCAGCATGAAAACAGAATGTTTAGAGCCTTGGTTTGGGAGGAAGGTAAACTTGAGATTGAAGCCAACAACATGACCCTAGTCATCTGCCTATCTCTCTAACACTCAATTTCCACATAGTTCCACAAGGAACTTCTCTGGTGGTCCAGTTGGTTCGAGCCCTGGTCAAAGAACTAAGATACCACATGCCACAGAGCAACAAAGCCCACAGTTCACAACTAGAGAAAGTCCTCATGCTGCAACAAAGAGCCCATCTACTGCAAGAAAGATCCAGAGCAGCCAAATTTTTTTTTAAAAAAGACTAAAAATTAATAGTCATTTAAAAAGTAATAAAATAGACTCAGTGTTTTTTGTAGATTTAAATGGAATAATGTGTTAAACTCAGCATAGTACCAGATTTACAGCATACATTCATTAAATTATAATAACTGTCTGCACTTAAATAATTAAATCTCTTAAAAAATTTTCAGTGGTGTATTGATGACTTATGAGTGATATAATCAATTAAATCAGGCAGAATACAAAAACACTTGGGGACATTTTTTCTCATTATGACCATGTTAGTAATGGAATGCCGCCCTCTTACTTTCATCTGCAAACTTATGGTGCAAAAGTTAATAAATTCTAAACTGTAGTAAAATAACTAATGATTGGGAGTCGATAAAATAAGTTTATTTGAATTCTATGTAATGATATGCAGATTAATTATCTGAACCTGGTAGCTGTGTTGAAGCTTGATTTTACTGAAGAATATTATGAAACATGACTTGTAATCATCCTTTTGGCCTCTGCTATATAAGGTGGTCATGACAGTAATTAAAGTTAACCACTAGTTATACTGCAGAGCAGGAGATATCATGATGGAGATGGACCACCAGAGGAATGCCAGGATTTAATCAATGGATGCTGAAAGATCTGTGTCAGAGGAGGGAGAAAGGTGCCTTCAAATAGAGGGGAAATTAAGGGATTACATGAATTGAACTCCTAGAAGCTGAAATTTATAATGAATTTTGTTTACATGCACAAGTGGAGACTAAGCTGAATAATATCCTTCATGGTGAATAAAACATGGCATTATCTCAGAGGAAAGGGAGAGAAGAGATTTACACAAAAATAAATACTCATCGCAGTATCATGGTAGTAGAGGAAAACTGGCCACATCTATCTAAAAATAACAAAATGATTAATGGATTCAGGTATAACCGCATCTAGGAAATTATTCAGTCATAGCATGTGTGAGAAAGTCCTTATGTTTAAGTTTTAGAAGAAAATCATAATTAATTTTTCAGACACAGTTCCTCCTCAGCTCACAATGGGGTTATAGTCCAGCAAACCCACTGTCAATTGAAAATATAAGTCAAAATGCATTTAATATAGCTGATCTACTGAACATAATAGCTTAGCTTAGCCTACCTCAAATGTGTTCATAATATTTACATTAGCCCACAGTTGGCAAAACCATCTCACACATGTTATTACAAAGTGTTGACCATTTTAGGTAATCTATTGAATGCTTGGTACTCTAAGTGAAAACCAGAATGATTATATGGGTACTGAGAGATTGTACATGTAGTGGTTGTCTCCGCTGGTGACTGAATGACTGACTGGGAGCTGGGATAACTGCCCTGCCCAGCATCACAAGACAGGATTACACCACTTAGTCCAGGAAATGCCGCCCTCTTACTTTCATCTGCAAACTTATGGTGCAAAAGTTAATAAATTCTAAACTGTAGTAAAATAACTAATGATTGGGAGTCGATAAAATAAGTTTATTTGAATTCTATGTAATGATATGCAGATTAATTATCTGAACCTGGTAGCTGTGTTGAAGCTTGATTTTACTGAAGAATATTATGAAACATGACTTGTAATCATCCTTTTGGCCTCTGCTATATAAGGTGGTCATGACAGTAATTAAAGTTAACCACTAGTTATACTGCAGAGCAGGAGATATCATGATGGAGATGGACCACCAGAGGAATGCCAGGATTTAATCAATGGATGCTGAAAGATCTGTGTCAGAGGAGGGAGAAAGGTGCCTTCAAATAGAGGGGAAATTAAGGGATTACATGAATTGAACTCCTAGAAGCTGAAATTTATAATGAATTTTGTTTACATGCACAAGTGGAGACTAAGCTGAATAATATCCTTCATGGTGAATAAAACATGGCATTATCTCAGAGGAAAGAGAGAGAAGAGATTTACACAAAAATAAATACTCATCGCAGTATCATGGTAGTAGAGGAAAACTGGCCACATCTATCTAAAAATAACAAAATGATTAATGGATTCAGGTATAACCGCATCTAGGAAATTATTCAGTCATAGCATGTGTGAGAAAGTCCTTATGTTTAAGTTTTAGAAGAAAATCATAATTAATTTTTCAGACACAGTTCCTCCTCAGCTCACAATGGGGTTATAGTCCAGCAAACCCACTGTCAATTGAAAATATAAGTCAAAATGCATTTAATATAGCTGATCTACTGAACATAATAGCTTAGCTTAGCCTACCTCAAATGTGTTCATAATATTTACATTAGCCCACAGTTGGCAAAACCATCTCACACATGTTATTACAAAGTGTTGACCATTTTAGGTAATCTATTGAATGCTTGGTACTCTAAGTGAAAACCAGAATGATTATATGGGTACTGAGAGATTGTACATGTAGTGGTTGTCTCCGCTGGTGACTGAATGACTGACTGGGAGCTGGGATAACTGCCCCTGCCCAGCATCACAAGACAGGATTACACCACTTAGTCCAGGAAAAGATCAAAATTCAAAATTCAAAGTACAGTTTCTACTGAATGCATATCACTTTTGCACCATCTTAAAGCTAAAAAAATCTAAATTGATCCATCGTAAATCAGGGCCTGTCTGTACTAGAATTATATTTATATAAATAATACATATCTATGAAGTTAAAAATAGCTTAGCATCATTAGTATTTCATCTTTGAGTCAAGACTCTCAGAATAATATTTTCTCCTTAACTATTTGTATAGCATATATATATATTTTTAATTTTGGCCTCTTTTATTGGTTCTTCATTTATTTATTTTCATCCATCTTAATTCTTTGGCCTGTGTAGACCTCCCATCACAGTGGCTTCTCTCAATGCAGAGCACCAGCTCTGGGCACATGTGCTCTAGAGCACTGGCTCATAATTGGACACATAGGTCCAGCCTCTCCACAGCTCATGGAATCTTCCCATGCCAGGTATCGAACCGGTGCCCCTTGCACTGCAAGGTGGACTCTTTACCCACTGGACCACCAGGGAAGCCCTGGAGCATATGTATATATATATATTTTAGATTTATTTATTTATTTATTTGGGGGGGGGGTGTGGTGAGGAGGGAGGGTAGCAGGCGGGCTACTTCTATTGGTCTTTCATTTGTCTATTTTCATCCATCTTTGTTCTTTGGCCCTTGTGGGCCTCCCAACGCGGCAGCCTCTGTTGTCGCAGAGCACCAGCTCTGGGCACATGCGCTCCAGAGCTCTGGCTCGGTATTTGGACACATGGGTCCAGCCGCTCCGCGGCACGTGGGATCTTCCCAGGCCAGGGATCGAACCGGCGCCCCTTGCACTGCAAGGTGGTGTCCTTACCCACTGGACCACCAGGGAAGCCCCGTGCAGTTTGTTTTTATTGAAATTTGTTAACCATATAAAAATACTATGTGATTCACATTCTACAGTGAATGTTTGTCATTTCCAAAACTCCTCAGGAGATCTTGCCAAAGACAAATGATCTGGAGGGATTTTATCTGACTCCTTTGAGCAAAATTTTGTGCCCAGAGAGGTAAGCAGATTCCTCCTGGAATGTTGCCTTTACTTGTAGTAAAGTTACCACAATACCAAGATTTCTGTGGTATTGTGTTAAGCAAAGCACAATATTTCTTGAGAGCAGATTCTTTAATTTACGTATTGAATTGGGTGCCATAGTGTCGATCTATGAAAGCAAAATTGCACAACTGAGTTCTTGAAAATGATCACTGGATCAATTGGCCCCTGAAAGTACAACAGAAATGGGTAGACTGAGTGCTGGAAATGACTGGTGAGGAAGATAAGTGTTCCCATGAATCCCCTCCCCAAAGGAGAACACTACAAATAACTGCACTTAAGTAATTTTCAAATCACCCTTCAAAGCTCAGGTAGGAAAAGAACTCTTCTACATAAAAATGCAGAGGGTTCCAGAATTGGGAGGATGTAAGCAGAAGTTTTGTCCTTTTTCTGTTTGTCTATTTCTATTCCCCTTAAACTTTAAATATAAAAAATTAGATCACAAGATTATGTTTAACCTAACTCCTGATTAAATGCACATAATATTTTGCCTAACCTACTGATTTTTTTCCTAGATTAAAAGAAGTGAAGAATCAAGTAGTTAAAGAATGACTAGCTTTCTACCCTCATCAATTCCCTTGGCAGGCCCTGCAGGCAGAACGCACGGGTAAGGAATAAGATAACATCTACCGAAGGATCATGAAGAGTCAGACAGCCTGCATCCAGTGGAAAATGATGCAGAATCTGCCTCAGTGATGAACTAAGATTACTTCCCCATTTGCCCTTAAAAACTGTCAGGACTGAGCAAAATCTTCCAAGTTGGTCTCAGAACATGAGTTCACTTTCTTCCCAGATTGCTGGCTTTTCTGATTAAAGTAACTTTCCTTTCTACCAACACTTACTTGCCTCTTAATTATTGACTTCTGAGCAGCAAGTAGCCAAACCTGAATTCAGTAACAACAAGAAAATATAACCTGTACTAAGAGGAGATAAAGACATATTTATAGTCTCCTACCCTACTGTTATACTAAACCCTATAGTAAACTGAAACTTCCAAGGAAAAAATGCAATGAAATTCTACAATTCTACAAAATGCAATGAAATCCTTGACTAGCTCTAAGTTTGTAATCTACACTGTATTAAGATAACTTTCTTATGGAATTATTTTAGTTAGAGCTTTTTTTAGGGGAAGAGTGCCACATAAATTTTACAAGATGATATTCAGCATATATGCATATAATTATAAAGTTTCTTTAATTTAATCTGTCTACTTGATTCATTGCATGATAATGAACCATCCTTATACTTCTTGAATAACTATATATTTCTTTTGATATACTACTAGATTTACTTTCCAACATGAAAATGAATTTTATTGGGATTTTTTTCACCTTTTTTAGAAAGTAACTATTCACTGTTAAAAAACAGTTTCTGGCAATAGGATTATGCTGGTCTCATGAATAAAGTGAGGATCTTCTTTCTAGCCAGAAATAATTTAAACATAATGAAATTATATGTTCTGCACCCACAAATTCATTGTGTATTGTTTCTTTTAAAGGAAAATTCTAAAGATCTCATTTCTCTTAATTTTTGGCATAGTGATTCAAGTTGTTAATTTTTACATAGGTTAATTTCAGGAAACATTTTTTCCCACATTATTAAATTTGTCATCTAACAATGCATGTGATGTTTTGTCATCTTCATTTTTCTTATATCTATGGTTTTGTTTCCTTTCTCATTCTTAATCTTACATGTTTTTGATCTTTCTTTTTTCTTAATCATGCTTGCAGCAGTTTTTCTATTTTATTTCTTTTCAAAGAGTTTTATAGTATATGATTTCTACTATTTTTTTTAATTTTCCTTTCCATTTATTTTAGGTTTTAGCATTATTTCTTCTCTCTTCCAGGTTTCTTTTGACTTACTGAGGTCTAGTTTCCTTGTATTTTTCCTTTTTTTATATTTAAGCTATACATTTGCTCTTAATATAGCTTCTACTATATTTGTTTTATTTATTTTATAATTTCCCCTTTGAATCCTGAATGTCAAAGGATGTTACCCATTCAGGGATACCCTTGTCACTCAGACAGTAAAGAATCTGCCTGCAGTGCAGGAGACCTGGGTTTGATCCCTGGATTGGGAAGATCCCCTGGAGAAAGGAAAGGCTACCCACTCCAGTATTCTTGCCTGGAGAATTCCATGACTTGTCTATGGGTCTCAAAGAGTCAGACACTTCACCCATTTTAGAAATTTAGAAATTTATGTCTTGATTTGATTATTATTGAAAAATAAGACCTATATAATCTCGACTTTTTAAGTATAAAGTATTCTTTTCAATGAAATATATTATATTCTTTTTAAACAGACATACAAAAAGTGGGTAATATGCATGCTGTGGACAAAGAATGTCACCTGCCATATCAGTAAATAAAGGATATTGCAGCCTTTAAGTCAACAGCCATTTCAGCTGCCCACAATGATGCACTCTGATAGTTTAGGATACTGGCCCTAGATAAAGGTGCATATCAAAGGAATAATTTCAATGACCCTCATCTTCCCATACATAGAAAAGCACTAAATTCACTGACTTGGGGTGTCTAATTTTCCTTAATTAAGAGTAATCTTTGGCTTTTCCAACTATCTGGCTTTTTTCTTTTGCAAAAACTCTGTATTTCCTGGTTCCTCCTTTTACCTCTTCAAACCATCTCTCAGTTATCTGTGAGACTCTCCCAGACTTGTCTGCAGTATGTCCGCTAAATAAAACATAATTCTCAACTTTCAGGTTCTGTTTTCTTCAGTTGACAATGGGCATGTGTTTATCACGCAAAAGCAAGCAGCATAAAGCTAGTTCATCTTATTTTCTTATATCTATGTTTTTTCCTTTTCCATTTGATCTTTCTTTTTTCTTAATCATGCTTGCAGCAGTTTTTCTATTTTATTTCTTTTCAAAGAGTTTTATAGTATATGATTTCTACTATTTTTTTTAATTTTCCTTTCCATTTATTTTAGGTTTTAGCATTATTTCTTCTCTCTTCCAGGTTTCTTTTGACTTACTGAGGTCTAGTTTCCTTGTATTTTTCCTTTTTTTATATTTAAGCTATACATTTGCTCTTAATATAGCTTCTACTATATTTGTTTTATTTATTTTATAATTTCCCCTTTGAATCCTGAATGTCAAAGGATGTTACCCATTCAGGGATACCCTTGTCACTCAGACAGTAAAGAATCTGCCTGCAGTGCAGGAGACCTGGGTTTGATCCCTGGATTGGGAAGATCCCCTGGAGAAAGGAAAGGCTACCCACTCCAGTATTCTTGCCTGGAGAATTCCATGACTTGTCTATGGGTCTCAAAGAGTCAGACACTTCACCCATTTTAGAAATTTAGAAATTTATGTCTTGATTTGATTATTATTGAAAAATAAGACCTATATAATCTCGACTTTTTAAGTATAAAGTATTCTTTTCAATGAAATATATTATATTCTTTTTAAACAGACATACAAAAAGTGGGTAATATGCATGCTGTGGACAAAGAATGTCACCTGCCATATCAGTAAATAAAGGATATTGCAGCCTTTAAGTCAACAGCCATTTCAGCTGCCCACAATGATGCACTCTGATAGTTTAGGATACTGGCCCTAGATAAAGGTGCATATCAAAGGAATAATTTCAATGACCCTCATCTTCCCATACATAGAAAAGCACTAAATTCACTGACTTGGGGTGTCTAATTTTCCTTAATTAAGAGTAATCTTTGGCTTTTCCAACTATCTGGCTTTTTTCTTTTGCAAAAACTCTGTATTTCCTGGTTCCTCCTTTTACCTCTTCAAACCATCTCTCAGTTATCTGTGAGACTCTCCCAGACTTGTCTGCAGTATGTCCGCTAAATAAAACATAATTCTCAACTTTCAGGTTCTGTTTTCTTCAGTTGACAATGGGCATGTGTTTATCACGCAAAAGCAAGCCATAGGTCATTAAAGTTGCTTAGTTTTTTCAATTTCCTTAACTGTTTTGACACTTAACTCTCGAGTAATTTTACTCAATCTACACTATAACTTGATTTTTTTATCAATATCTCTTCACATTTTTACTGTATCTTCCTTATGCATACTTCCTTTGCTACTAAATGCATACTGAGTTATAACTGTTAGAATGGAATAGAATAGAAATTGTGCCTGTTATAATTTTTAAAACATTTTGGTGCTTTTATCTTATACTTAAGCTTTTCTGATGGAATAGTGACATTCTTGCCTTTTCTGATATTTACATTTGCCTTCTATCTCTTGATTAATCTCATTATTTTCAGCCATTCTTTATCACTTGGCCTTCTAGGGAAGCAGAATTTGCTACCCCAAATCTTGTCTCTTTGGCATACTGATTATTTTAGACTGAGTATTTTAAAGAAACTGCAGACATAGGAGAAGCTTTGAAAACTGAGTAGAAGTTACCTGTAAGAAAAATATGGTTATGTAAGGGAAATCTACATTTGTAGGGTGTCCACCTGCTAAACTGTGAAGAGTAGGATGACCTTTTCTCTAGAAACTATTATCAATGGAGAAGTCAGTGACTTAAACCTGCTTAAAAACCTTATCCTTGGTTATTGTGCTTTGCTTGGAAACTTCTCATAACTGACACCCCACTCCCAATATTCTTTTTATTTTAGTTGAAGATATTATTTAAAGTGAGGGATTCAATTTTATCTAAGAGTTACTCAGTCTTCCCTGTTTTCTCCCATGCAGCTGTTAGATGAACCACTGACCAAAACCACCTACCCTGACCAGACATGAAGTAACTACTTGTATTAGTTACCTTACAAAAGGGACTGATAAGGAACTTGGAACTAACAAGCTACCACCCATAGGAAGAAATTGGGAAAGTTCAAAAGGAAAAAAGGAGATGGAGTCCATACATTCTATGGATCACAATCCATATATCCTATGTAGAGAATGCTTCTCTCTAGAATCCAGCTGAGCTGAGTGATGCTCTCTGCCCAGGTGCCCCTTCCCAATAAAGCCTCTTGCTTTGTCAGCACATGTGTCTCCTCAGACAATTCATTTCCAAGTGCTAGACAAGAGCCCACTCTTATGTAGTGGAAGGGATCCCCCTTCCTGCAACGTATACATGTTATTAAACTTTTGTCTTTCTTCTATTCATCTGTTTTGTGTCAATTAACTTATTAAGCCAATCAAAGAACTAGAGGGGAGAAGAAAATTTTTCCTCTCCTACAGCTTGAACCAAGTTTCTTGTGAACAACACAGTGCCTGATTTTGTTTTAAACTAATATTGTCATTGTCTTCATCTTTTTATGGAAGAATTTAATCAGAGAAATCAGTTTTCAAGATGAACCAGGGCACAGAAGGGAGACTGCCTCTGTATATTTAAATAGACTGTATTCCAAAGATATGGAAATTGTCCGGGCTTGAGAACTACCTTCTTATACAAAAAGGTGCTTCTATAGGGAATGCTCCATGAATTGCACTGTTTTACAGATTCTCTTAGAGTCACCACAATTCCCTAGCAACATTTCTCATCAAAGGGCATTCTATGGGGAAGAAATTAAAAGCTGAACAGTCCAGGAAGCTGAGATGAGAATCAGAAGAAAAAAGAAAGTGAGCAACCAGATAATGTTAAGTCACCACTGAGCCAATTAAGGAGAAGCAGTTTCAGCTGGCTGTCCCAGACAAAACCTATTGGAGGTCAAGTGTAGACAATGAGTACAAGTTCTTACAGCTAATGTATCCCCGAGTGTGAAGTGAGTAACATGAAGAGAGTCAGCCTCCTACCATCTACTTGCCAGTTAACAAGGTAAGAACATGGCAGGCTGCAAAAATAATAGGCGATGCCAAAAGCAGGGATGAATCCAGGTTATGTGAGGCGTGCATGAAGTTTATTAGGAGAAGGTGGGTTCTTAAGGCAAAAGAATACAAAATTAGATACAAATGGATATTTATTGAGATAAGAAAAGGAATAACATGAAATGATTGGGGTTTAAGAGAGCCAGGTCTTTGTTCTTAGGTCTTTGTGGACAAGTAACCAGAAATTTTCTAATAGATGCTGCCTAGTTATGTTCAAGTCTTCCTTCTTGGGGTAGAACACTTGACAACTCTTAGCCCTGGCAGGGACTATAAAGGAAAGACCCTAACATAAGCTCAATGAGTCTTGAGGTAAATCTACCTTTAACCAAAGTGCTCACTTCTATAGGAACAGAAGTGAAGGATATAGCCACTCAACATGAACAAACCCACGCAGCCAAGCCCAGGGGTACACAAGGCAGCCCTAAATCAAAGGGCTGCTAACACAATGAAGTCAAAAATCAGTAAACTCAAATTTACCCATCCAAAAGTTCAGGTTATTTGAAGGCTCAGATGTCAATGCACAATCACTGACTTTTTCGAGTTGGTTAAGGCAAACCCTATCAATCGGAGAAACACAATGGAAGCTGAATTTCTGAATTCCCTGCTGAGCACTTGACAATTATAAATCTAGTACCCCCAAGAAATGCAACTAGATTCCATAAAGTGGAAGGTGACTGGATAACTGTTTATTATTTTTCATTTTTTCCCCGTTAGGTGAAGCAGCTACATATTTTAAACTTTGTAGTTAATTAGTTATAAATCAGTTATCAATGTTCTGAAAGAGACAGAGCGAAAGAGTGCAGAGCCACAGAGGTAGAGACTAGTCACCAACCTCCTGCCAGTGCAGTTGGTGTAAGGAGCAGGGTTCATATGGGAGATCATACCAATTTCTCCAGAGATCAGTGTTCAAGAAAATAATGTGAAATCATCTTAAGGAAGCTGATACATTGAAATTCCTTATTCTGGAAGAGGTGGAGGAGTTCAAAACTTTTGATGGGTTTAACCTGGATTTAAGACCATGAAATCAAACTTGGAACTTTTTGGTACAGCAATTATTCCCCACTATTCAGGCTCGTCAGTTCTGCTTCTGAGAGCAGCGCACCTGTCAACCTCTTCCTCTGACCAATGCGAGAGACTGGGGACCTTCACCTGGATTACCTCGGGGATAGGTGAGTTTCAATGTGGTTATATATGAAGAGCTTACTCATTTGGGGTAGTGGCATAAATGATGGGCTTCCTCAGTGGCTCAGTGGTAAAGAATTGCCAGGTCTTTGTTCTTAGGTTTTTCAGTAACCAGAAATTTTCTAATAGATGCTGCCTAGTTATGTTCAAGTCTTCCTTCTTGGGGTAGAACACTTGACAACTCTTAGCCCTGGCAGGGACTATAAAGGAAAGACCCTAACATAAGCTCAATGAGTCTTGAGGTAAATCTACCTTTAACCAAAGTGCTCACTTCTATAGGAACAGAAGTGAAGGATATAGCCACTCAACATGAACAAACCCACGCAGCCAAGCCCAGGGGTACACAAGGCAGCCCTAAATCAAAGGGCTGCTAACACAATGAAGTCAAAAATCAGTAAACTCAAATTTACCCATCCAAAAGTTCAGGTTATTTGAAGGCTCAGATGTCAATGCACAATCACTGACTTTTTCGAGTTGGTTAAGGCAAACCCTATCAATCGGAGAAACACAATGGAAGCTGAATTTCTGAATTCCCTGCTGAGCACTTGACAATTATAAATCTAGTACCCCCAAGAAATGCAACTAGATTCCATAAAGTGGAAGGTGACTGGATAACTGTTTATTATTTTTCATTTTTTCCCCGTTAGGTGAAGCAGCTACATATTTTAAACTTTGTAGTTAATTAGTTATAAATCAGTTATCAATGTTCTGAAAGAGACAGAGCGAAAGAGTGCAGAGCCACAGAGGTAGAGACTAGTCACCAACCTCCTGCCAGTGCAGTTGGTGTAAGGAGCAGGGTTCATATGGGAGATCATACCAATTTCTCCAGAGATCAGTGTTCAAGAAAATAATGTGAAATCATCTTAAGGAAGCTGATACATTGAAATTCCTTATTCTGGAAGAGGTGGAGGAGTTCAAAACTTTTGATGGGTTTAACCTGGATTTAAGACCATGAAATCAAACTTGGAACTTTTTGGTACAGCAATTATTCCCCACTATTCAGGCTCGTCAGTTCTGCTTCTGAGAGCAGCGCACCTGTCAACCTCTTCCTCTGACCAATGCGAGAGACTGGGGACCTTCACCTGGATTACCTCGGGGATAGGTGAGTTTCAATGTGGTTATATATGAAGAGCTTACTCATTTGGGGTAGTGGCATAAATGATGGGCTTCCTCAGTGGCTCAGTGGTAAAGAATCTGCCTGTAAAACAGGAGACACAAGAGATGCAGATTCCTGGGTCCAGAAGATCCCCTGGAGAAGGAAATGGCCACCCACTCCAGTGGCAGGCTACAGTCCATAGGGTCACAAAGAATCAGACACAACTGAAGCAACTTAGCATGCATAAATGATGTCAGTTGGATTGACAACACCCAGAATTAGGCTCCTTGACTTAAGTCCACATCCTGTGTATCTGTCATGAATCTTTAGGAAGTTTATTGTACACATAGTCTCTTCCACACATGCCTAGACTATATATAAATAAGGTTCACCTGCCACTCCTGACTTACAGGCAAGTATCCACTAGGGTCTTGAATCTTACTTGGCCATTTTTATTTATAACTCATTAAGTCTGCCAGAATCCCTTTCTATCGACTAGACTTCATGTCCCTCAGTTTGATCCTTGTCCTGCTTCATATTTATTGGACCCCACTCCCCAAAAGGACCCCCATACCACTTGAGAGAAGAGTCTTAAAATTTGCAATTACCTGATGAGCTCTGTTATTATGCCAGACATATTCTCTCTCACTGGAAGCCCCAAACCAAAATTTCTTATTTCTTAGGTCACATGGTTTGTACAGAAACAGACTCACTAACATTTTATAAGGGAAGCATCAGGTATAGGTAAACTAAGACAGTTGAAAGAAATCCTGCTGTGTTTTAGGTTTAACATAATATTCCCAGATAAAATCCCTCAGCAGTGTCATTTCTGTTTCCCACTGAAATGGGATGATCAGTGAGAAATAGACTAATGTTTAAGACAATCAGAGGTAATGGAGATAATGATGCCCTCATTCTATTATATCCCAAATTCAGTTTGACTTTGGATTTAGGGATTTAACAAAGTCTGAGAAATATGAGTCATTCTATCAATACTTTTGTTTGTGCATTTTCTGGGAACAGAGCATCTAATAAATCTTTTATTAGTTTTTGTGTCAATGACATTTTTCATAAACTTTCTGTGTGAGATCCTCATGTTAAAAAATCTGCCTTTAACATTTACCTAGTAGAGAATGTAAAAAGAAAATGCTAAGGTAAAACTATTTTAAAGCACAGTTCACCATGCATATTTCTTTGGAAAAAATGTGTTTATTCTTATGATATAGTTGTAGCATATTTAATTGGTGATTTTCAGTACTTTCTTATTTTGATTTACGGTACACAGCTACCAGATTGTTGTTTATAGAGAATATTTGGGATTGACACAGCATTCACCACATTTGTAAAGGTGGAGTAAATATTTTCTGGGATGAAAGATGTAATCCCATATTTTAAAATAAAGATTAAGAGCTTAATCTAAGTACAGAAAAGTCAAACAAGTACCAAAAAGATTTAATTGTGGAATGTAAAACCACATTCAATGCTAACTGTAACTGTCAGGTTAGCTGAAAATTATATTATTAACAATATAATAAATATAATTTATTCAGTGTTTATTATGCTTGCATGAACTAATCATTGAAGCCCAATATAAAATAGTATATCTTCATGTCCCTCAGTTTGATCCTTGTCCTGCTTCATATTTATTGGACCCCACTCCCAAAAGGACCCCCATACCACTTGAGAGAAGAGTCTTAAAATTTGCAATTACCTCATGAGCTCTGTTATTATGCCAGACATATTCTCTCTCACTGGAAGCCCCAAACCAAAATTTCTTATTTCTTAGGTCACATGGTTTGTACAGAAACAGACTCACTAACATTTTATAAGGGAAGCATCAGGTATAGGTAAACTAAGACAGTTGAAAGAAATCCTGCTGTGTTTTAGGTTTAACATAATATTCCCAGATAAAATCCCTCAGCAGTGTCATTTCTGTTTCCCACTGAAATGGGATGATCAGTGAGAAATAGACTAATGTTTAAGACAATCAGAGGTAATGGAGATAATGATGCCCTCATTCTATTATATCCCAAATTCAGTTTGACTTTGGATTTAGGGATTTAACAAAGTCTGAGAAATATGAGTCATTCTATCAATACTTTTGTTTGTGCATTTTCTGGGAACAGAGCATCTAATAAATCTTTTATTAGTTTTTGTGTCAATGACATTTTTCATAAACTTTCTGTGTGAGATCCTCATGTTAAAAAATCTGCCTTTAACATTTACCTAGTAGAGAATGTAAAAAGAAAATGCTAAGGTAAAACTATTTTAAAGCACAGTTCACCATGCATATTTCTTTGGAAAAAATGTGTTTATTCTTATGATATAGTTGTAGCATATTTAATTGGTGATTTTCAGTACTTTCTTATTTTGATTTACGGTACACAGCTACCAGATTGTTGTTTATAGAGAATATTTGGGATTGACACAGCATTCACCACATTTGTAAAGGTGGAGTAAATATTTTCTGGGATGAAAGATGTAATCCCATATTTTAAAATAAAGATTAAGAGCTTAATCTAAGTACAGAAAAGTCAAACAAGTACCAAAAAGATTTAATTGTGGAATGTAAAACCACATTCAATGCTAACTGTAACTGTCAGGTTAGCTGAAAATTATATTATTAACAATATAATAAATATAATTTATTCAGTGTTTATTATGCTTGCATGAACTAATCATTGAAATGTTAAAACAACCCTAAAAGGTAGGTATTATTATTAACTATTTTCCACCAGTGTTTTTAAATATAAAATTAATAGGCAAAGCCAATTTATTTTCAATTGTATTTTGAATCTCAGTCATAAATATTACATTTTGAGCATATTTGTCAAAATTACTTGTGATAAAATATATTATTGATTTAACTGATTATTTTTTATAATCATTGCTATAAAATGATATCAAGTAAAGAAGACATTAAGATATTTCCTGTGTTGGTTTGTGTCATGGACACTTGTAAAAGAAAATAAATTGACAATTTTATAAGCTTGCCATCACATCTTAAGTTGTATCATTTTTCCTGGAAATTTATTTTAACAATTTAGATACTGTCTGAGATATGATGTACCTATAAATGTGGTGATCAAAACTTATAAATGCTCAAGCACTGCTGATGTCATAGACACAGTATTGTTCTAAATTAACAAAAGCAGGTGTACAGTCTAATACTCCTTTATGCCCAAAGGATGCATAAGAGAGAAAAAAATCTCCAAGTCAAATTTGTACACCAACATTCACATATTTCACAGAACACTATTTCCAAACTGATTGTAGGGGCATTTTTAAAAGAACATTTTCTCCTCCATTAATTATGTCAATTGCTTCCCAGCAATTTACATTCATGAACCTTGGTTTCCAAGACATTTTATAATGACAACATAAATGAATGAACAGAGTCTTTTCAGCCATGCATATTTCTTTGGAAAAATGTGTTTATTCTTATGATATAGTTGTAGCATATTTAATTGGTGATTTTCAGTACTTTCTTATTTTGATTTACGGTACACAGCTACCAGATTGTTGTTTATAGAGAATATTTGGGATTGACACAGCATTCACCACATTTGTAAAGGTGGAGTAAATATTTTCTGGGATGAAAGATGTAATCCCATATTTTAAAATAAAGATTAAGAGCTTAATCTAAGTACAGAAAAGTCAAACAAGTACCAAAAAGATTTAATTGTGGAATGTAAAACCACATTCAATGCTAACTGTAACTGTCAGGTTAGCTGAAAATTATATTATTAACAATATAATAAATATAATTTATTCAGTGTTTATTATGCTTGCATGAACTAATCATTGAAATGTTAAAACAACCCTAAAAGGTAGGTATTATTATTAACTATTTTCCACCAGTGTTTTTAAATATAAAATTAATAGGCAAAGCCAATTTATTTTCAATTGTATTTTGAATCTCAGTCATAAATATTACATTTTGAGCATATTTGTCAAAATTACTTGTGATAAAATATATTATTGATTTAACTGATTATTTTTTATAATCATTGCTATAAAATGATATCAAGTAAAGAAGACATTAAGATATTTCCTGTGTTGGTTTGTGTCATGGACACTTGTAAAAGAAAATAAATTGACAATTTTATAAGCTTGCCATCACATCTTAAGTTGTATCATTTTTCCTGGAAATTTATTTTAACAATTTAGATACTGTCTGAGATATGATGTACCTATAAATGTGGTGATCAAAACTTATAAATGCTCAAGCACTGCTGATGTCATAGACACAGTATTGTTCTAAATTAACAAAAGCAGGTGTACAGTCTAATACTCCTTTATGCCCAAAGGATGCATAAGAGAGAAAAAAATCTCCAAGTCAAATTTGTACACCAACATTCACATATTTCACAGAACACTATTTCCAAACTGATTGTAGGGGCATTTTTAAAAGAACATTTTCTCCTCCATTAATTATGTCAATTGCTTCCCCAGCAATTTACATTCATGAACCTTGGTTTCCAAGACATTTTATAATGACAACATAAATGAATGAACAGAGTCTTTTCAGCCTTCCCTTTATATGAAAATGGTTAAGGGCACCTTTTAAGTGTTCCCATTGTTCTATTACTGTGTACTTCCTCTGAGAATAATTGCATTACATTTGCCTACTCTAAGATATCCTTGAAAATAAAAACCAAGGTTTTATCTCAGAGCTAAAGGTTCTGCAAACCTGAGACCATCACCGCTGTACTTCCTAGTTCCCTTGCTAAAACCCATGACCTTCACTGTCATCAATCTTGGAGAAAAGCTTTCAAGCAGCTCCATTTTGGTGACTGAAAGTGAAATGCTTTGTTCAAGCCACTGCAAACAAGTCACAGAGAGACTCTATTTACATGTCAATAGAATAGAACAGAGATGCTTAAGGCAACCAGAAGTTACCATCAAAATCCCTCATAGAGATTGTGCAACTTTAGCGGTATGTTGCAGATGACTCCTAAAATAACCAACTGATGCCCTATTTTAACTTTGTCTAATCACTTACATAATATGAATACAAGAATATTACACATCAGCCCTGCTCCCTGCCAGGTCTTAGGCCAGGATGCTTTCACAATCAGCACATTCTTCTCTTAGAATGAGGTGGAAGATGATGGATGTGATATGAATTACCACTCTTAGGACATAAATTACTTATGCCAGGTCCCTGCCAAGGCTCATATCCAAGAAAACTCCAATGGATCAGCTTGAGTATCAAGATACCCTTCAAACAGAAAAGATATGCAAATTTTAGCAACCTTATCTATAACCATAATTCATCCCTTTCATGTATTCATTTTCACATTTTCCATTAGAACAGAGCCACTTCCCCACAGGACCATCTCACCCAAATGATGCATCAGAGGTAGGGACTTATCTCTCATTGACTCATTCATTCCTTAAACCTCCTCAGAGACTTTAATGCTCAAGCACTGCTGATGTCATAGACACAGTATTGTTCTAAATTAACAAAAGCAGGTGTACAGTCTAATACTCCTTTATGCCCAAAGGATGAAAAGGAATCTCAAGTCAAATTTGTACACCAACATTCACATATTTCACAGAACACTATTTCCAAACTGATTGTAGGGGCATTTTTAAAAGAACATTTTCTCCTCCATTAATTATGTCAATTGCTTCCCCAGCAATTTACATTCATGAACCTTGGTTTCCAAGACATTTTATAATGACAACATAAATGAATGAACAGAGTCTTTTCAGCCTTCCCTTTATATGAAAATGGTTAAGGGCACCTTTTAAGTGTTCCCATTGTTCTATTACTGTGTACTTCCTCTGAGAATAATTGCATTACATTTGCCTACTCTAAGATATCCTTGAAAATAAAAACCAAGGTTTTATCTCAGAGCTAAAGGTTCTGCAAACCTGAGACCATCACCGCTGTACTTCCTAGTTCCCTTGCTAAAACCCATGACCTTCACTGTCATCAATCTTGGAGAAAAGCTTTCAAGCAGCTCCATTTTGGTGACTGAAAGTGAAATGCTTTGTTCAAGCCACTGCAAACAAGTCACAGAGAGACTCTATTTACATGTCAATAGAATAGAACAGAGATGCTTAAGGCAACCAGAAGTTACCATCAAAATCCCTCATAGAGATTGTGCAACTTTAGCGGTATGTTGCAGATGACTCCTAAAATAACCAACTGATGCCCTATTTTAACTTTGTCTAATCACTTACATAATATGAATACAAGAATATTACACATCAGCCCTGCTCCCTGCCAGGTCTTAGGCCAGGATGCTTTCACAATCAGCACATTCTTCTCTTAGAATGAGGTGGAAGATGATGGATGTGATATGAATTACCACTCTTAGGACATAAATTACTTATGCCAGGTCCCTGCCAAGGCTCATATCCAAGAAAACTCCAATGGATCAGCTTGAGTATCAAGATACCCTTCAAACAGAAAAGATATGCAAATTTTAGCAACCTTATCTATAACCATAATTCATCCCTTTCATGTATTCATTTTCACATTTTCCATTAGAACAGAGCCACTTCCCCACAGGACCATCTCACCCAAATGATGCATCAGAGGTAGGGACTTATCTCTCATTGACTCATTCATTCCTTGAACCTCCTCAGAGAACTAGTGGAGGGTGGTTTCATCATTATTTCCTAATTGCATTATCTAACTAGGAAGGATATAGTTTAATACTAAGGATCAAGGCATTCTTCAGCCTTTATCAGTTCTAAGTTATTTTGATCTATTTAAATAAAACAATATATTAAGTTTCAAGTTAAACATTCCACATTAAAAAATCGTATTCATCGCCTTTCTCTCCCAAGAACACATTAAATGATACTACAGGAATGAATACAAAGTTTTAAGTTCATATAGATAAATATAGGAAGAAAAAAGTGACATAAAATAGCTTTATAAGGGAGGACATGGAGAGAAATAACTGATCTATCAAGCAGGGGGAACCCAATCTAAATGCCTCTAGACAGAAATAATAATGACAAGTGAGAATATTTACCCCAGGCCATTGTGCCTAGGACTTGGAGGCACAAAGTTCTTCAATGAGCAAGGATCAAACCAGTTTAAAAATATATATCTTAATAAGAAGCAATTAGAACCCATCATTCTCTCCCCTACTACCTCATTCATAAGCAGGGGGTCAAATTTTTCCTCTAGACAAGTTCTGGAGAACCAACACCAAAGATGTAGGAATAAAGTCCCTTATCTTAAAAAAAAAAGAGAGAGAGAGAGAGACTTAGAGACTATATAAAAGTTTGCAGGGCTACTGCAAACATGGTACAATTAATTACCGGATGTTTTCACATTACATGGTGAGGCCTTCAGCAACCCTCATACACCCAGCTCACAGAAGACCAGCACATTTTACCACCACTTCACCACCATGCCTAAAGAGAAGAGTAGAAATTTTAAAAGATTTTCACATATTTATGTTTGGAAGCTCCCCAATGAGCCAACAAAACTACTAATCACCTTATAATATTAATAAAACAATGTGACACAGGGGCCCAACTTTATTCATTTGCATGTGGATATCTAGTTTCCAAGCCTCATTTATTGAAAAAACTCATAATGCTTTTTCTCCCTTTTTATCTTCCTATTGCTTGGTTCTGGGGATAAATTCAGCTGTGATAATACATGGCAAAATGGCAAACAAAAGCTCTAGGTTTTCAGCTATCAGATCTAAAAAAAGGGCCTTATGGGAATGAGAGAGAGTCATAAATATTGAGGAAAGGGCTCAATATGTATGAAACTGACATATACAAATACCAAAGCTTTTATAAACCAAATACAGAGTAGAACACTGTGTAGATTCCAAACTAGACAATCAGAACCAGACTAAAGAATAGAGCAAAGTGAGAAATGAACTGAGTTGGATCCAAAGACCACGAAACATGGGTTAGAAGTTGTGGACTGAAGTTAATTTAATTGATTGCCTGCTAAAAGAAAGGAAAATTTTTGCAGTCTCTATAGGATTTAAACAAGGTACAAGAATGTATCAATATGATATTCAGAATATTCAAGATATAATATAAAATTACTTGCTATGTAGAGAGTGAATAAAATCTCAACAACTTACTAAAGAAGAGACAATCAACAGACACCCACCCAAAGGTGACCCAAATGTTGGAATTATGATACGAAGACTTTCAAAGCAGCCATGATAAGCATGCTCCAAGAGCTAAGGACCAACACTCTGGATACAAATGGAAAGCAGGATCATCTCAAAATGGAAATAAAAGGTATAAGCTGAATAAAATGTAAATTTTAGAACTGAAAAATAAAAGAGCCAAAATTTAAAATACAGCTGATGTACCCAACAGCAGAATGGAGATGACTACGTTAAGAGTCAGTGAACTTAAACCTGGATAAATAGAGCTGGTGCAATTTCAACCATAGAGAAAAAAATATTGAAAAAAATGATCATCCCCTGTCCCCATGGGATTCTGTAAAACACCAAAAGGCTCCACTTACAAGTCACCAAAATCTCACAAGGGGAGAATAAGAAGGGTGTTTGGGGAAAAAAATCAAAGTACTATATGAAAACTTTGCAAAATATATAAACTTACAGGTTCATAAAGCTCAGTAAAATCCAAACATGATAAACTCAAAGAAGTTCATGCCCAGGCATATCATAATCAGATGAAAACCAAATTCTACCACCGCTTTCACATGCACAAAGCAGTCAGAATAAAAAAGCATATTATATGTAGGGACTGCATGATTTAAATGACTATCATCAGAAATCAAGGGGGACAGAAAGTAGTAGGATAACAGTTTTAAAGAGTTTACCTAAAAGAACTATCAACCTAGGATTCTATATCCAGTGAAAATATCCTTTAGGAATCAGGTTGAATTAAGAACTCTAGGTTTTCAGCTATCAGCAAAAAGGCCTTATGGGAATGAGAGAGTCTTCAATATGTATGAAACTGACATATACAAATACCAAAGCTTTTATAAACCAAATACAGAGTAGAACACTGTGTAGATTCCAAACTAGACAATCAGAACCAGACTAAAGAATAGAGCAAAGTGAGAAATGAACTGAGTTGGATCCAAAGACCACGAAACATGGGTTAGAAGTTGTGGACTGAAGTTAATTTAATTGATTGCCTGCTAAAAGAAAGGAAAATTTTTGCAGTCTCTATAGGATTTAAACAAGGTACAAGAATGTATCAATATGATATTCAGAATATTCAAGATATAATATAAAATTACTTGCTATGTAGAGAGTGAATAAAATCTCAACAACTTACTAAAGAAGAGACAATCAACAGACACCCACCCAAAGGTGACCCAAATGTTGGAATTATGATACGAAGACTTTCAAAGCAGCCATGATAAGCATGCTCCAAGAGCTAAGGACCAACACTCTGGATACAAATGGAAAGCAGGATCATCTCAAAATGGAAATAAAAGGTATAAGCTGAATAAAATGTAAATTTTAGAACTGAAAAATAAAAGAGCCAAAATTTAAAATACAGCTGATGTACCCAACAGCAGAATGGAGATGACTACGTTAAGAGTCAGTGAACTTAAACCTGGATAAATAGAGCTGGTGCAATTTCAACCATAGAGAAAAAAATATTGAAAAAAATGATCATCCCCTGTCCCCATGGGATTCTGTAAAACACCAAAAGGCTCCACTTACAAGTCACCAAAATCTCACAAGGGGAGAATAAGAAGGGTGTTTGGGGAAAAAAATCAAAGTACTATATGAAAACTTTGCAAAATATATAAACTTACAGGTTCATAAAGCTCAGTAAAATCCAAACATGATAAACTCAAAGAAGTTCATGCCCAGGCATATCATAATCAGATGAAAACCAAATTCTACCACCGCTTTCACATGCACAAAGCAGTCAGAATAAAAAAGCATATTATATGTAGGGACTGCATGATTTAAATGACTATCATCAGAAATCAAGGGGGACAGAAAGTAGTAGGATAACAGTTTTAAAGAGTTTACCTAAAAGAACTATCAACCTAGGATTCTATATCCAGTGAAAATATCCTTTAGGAATCAGGTTGAATTAAAGACACTCTCAGATAAATAGAACTAACAAAATTCATCATTGGTGCACCTGCTCTAGAACAAATCAAAGTGTTTTGAACAGATCAAAATTTGTGGAATGCAGCTAAAGAAGTGCTTAGAGTAAATATACATATAGGATTAAATGCTTATATCAGTAAATAAGAAAGGTCTCAAATGAATCACCTAAGCTTGCACATAAAGAAATGAGAGAAAAAGAATCCCAAAGAAAGCAAAAAGGAGGGAGTAATAAAATAAGAACAGATAAATGACAATGAGCATAGAAAAAATAGAAAAAAATCTATGAATATAAAAGCTCATTAAAAAAAAAATTACACTGACCAACTTCCAGTAAAACTGACAGGAAAAAGCGACATCCAATTGAAAATTTTCAGAAGCAAAATTGGAGATATCACTACATATCACACAACATTAAAAGCATAGTAATGCTTTTATGCACAAGTTCATGCACATAATGTTGACAACACTGATGTAATGGACAAATTCCTTGAAAGCTACAATCTAGGAAAACTCTCCAAGGTGAAATAGAAAAATGACCAAAACCCTGAAGAGGCATACATTTCAGACAGGCAAGCTGCAACAACAACAACAACAAAATTATTGTGCTTGTTGAAGATATTGTGTACATGAAGTATATTAAGTCGAACAAGGGCTTGCCAGTTGACACTTGTGGTAAAGAACCCACCTGCCAAAGCAGGAGATGTAAGAGATCTGGGTTGGGAATATTCCCTTGAGAAGGGCATGGCAACCCTCTCCAGTGTTCTTGCCTGGAGAATCCCATGGACAGAGGAGCCTGGTGGGCTACAGTCCATGAGGTTGCAGAGTCAGACATAACGGAAGCAATTTAGCATCACACATGCACAAGATAAACAAAACTTTTCCTAATTCAGGGAACCAAGTTATTTAGTAGGAAACTTTAAAGGAAGGTTTAACAACTTTGGAATCATTGGAGGCAGGTTTAAATTTTAGATTGTTTTGCATGTGTAACTAGAGCATTCCCTGAAATTAGATAGATATTCTTGTTATATATAACCTAATGTCTATATATTATTAGAATAATAGTATCTACTATTAATATTAGATATTAATATCTCTATAAAATACAAAATTAACCTTAATAACTAATTATTAATATCAACAATCTATGGAATGTTAATCTCTACATATTATATAATATCTAATATAGAGATATTAGATTATATAATTAGACTACCTTTCTAATCCAAGACAGGTGGGCAGCCCCAAGAGGTCTAAACCTCTGCTCAGAGACATGCTTGGAACTGATGAGAAGTCCCTGGCAATTCACTGCACTGCTTCGCTGGTGTGGGGCATGCCCACACCATTGCACCATACCCTGGGACACCACAGGATACTCTCAATATTAATCTTCCCCACATACACACCCCAGTCTCCACAGGGAAGAAGGAAGCTGAAGGCATATGAACCTTTTTTCCCCAGTTCAATCAGGTCACCATTCCTAGTGGAGGCTGGCAGAGGTCTAGGGCAGAGGAGGGGAAAGGGAGGCCAAGCAAAGCCTGGGGCATCGGGGGTTGGTAGCAGGGGGCCAATCATCAGGAGGCAAGACCATGTGTTTGCCCAAGCGAACTTGCAAAGCTTCTTATTTTATTTTTTTCAGAACTTTTGTAAGTTCTGCCATATTTGTTTCTAGCGTAGGCCAATGGTCACCTGCCATACTCATACCAGGTTGTCCATGGAGTTAATCCATGTAGTCCCTCTGCACATGCTCCACTGTCCCACTGGACTTCAATTACAAAGTATAAATTCAAAGATGAAATAATTATGAATTTCAAGATGTCAGTCATAGGGCATTACCCCAGTCATGGGGCCCTTCTGAGCATGAAACCCTATGCAGATGTACAGGTTTCTAATACCACTTATAATGCCTAATATAAATATGGAAAGTCCCCATAACATGGGGCACATTATTGTGTAAGTAAAACAACAGTGAACAAAGACGAGGAGGCCTTTGGTTTACTTTTCGTTTGACCACCATTTTGTTATACAGGTCACCACGCCTTTTTGAACCTCAGTTTCCCCCTCTATAAAATGAGAAACTTTTCTTCTGAAGGCAGGTATGGGCAGACCACGTTGCAGGACCTTAACAAAGGCAATCATCTTTACAGGACAGTGGGGACATCAACGCCCTGTGCTTCAGTCCCAACTGCTACTGGCTTTGAGCTTCCACAGACCCTAACATCAAGATCTGGGACTTGGAAGGCAAAAGTCATTGTAGACGAACTGAAACAAGATGTTACACAGGGTTAGCACAAGGCAGAGCCACCCCGTCGTACTTCTCTGGCCTGGGCTGCTGATGGCCAGACTCTGCTGGCTACACGGACAGTGTGGTATGAGTGTGACAGATGACCACTAGCACCCGCTTGAAACAAAAATGGCAGAGCTTTTAAAACTTCTGAAAAAAAAAAATAAAATAAGGAACTTTTCAAGTTTTATTGCACTAAGTTTGAATCTCTAGGAGTAAGACCACAGAATATCTTTACATACAGACTTCTGTTGTCCAAAGTATGGTGCACAGACCAGCAGCATGAATGCTACCTGAAAGTGTATTACAAATACAGAATGCCAGGCCTCACCCCAGATCTGCTGAATCAGAATATGTATTTTTATCAAGATTCACAGCTAACACAAACATTAAAGTTTGGAAGCACTACTGTAGATGATTTGACAATCAGCCGAGTAACAGAATCCATCAATGCAGAGTATTGCGAAGGCCTCAGTTAGCAGCCAACATTACAACTTTATACAACAGCTAAATGCTAACAGCAGTTAATGCGTGAATTAGAAAATTTGGTGAATTCATTAAGGAAGGTCTTGCTTTCACTTATGTTTTAAGTCAAAAATGTGTTTTTAAATGGTTCATTCTGTTTTCATTCTGTTATCATTTTATGTTGTTTTAGTAATTTGATTGTACATACAACAACTGATTTGAATTTCACTGGTTTAGGAAAAAGAGAAGAAATCTTACATTAATATTTCACCAACCAGTTTTCTAATACCACTTACAATGCCTAATATCAATATGGAAAGTCCCCATCACATGGGGCACAATATTGAGTAAGTAAAACAACAGTGAACAAAGACGAGGAGGCCTTTGGTTTACTTTTCGTTTGACCACCATTTTGTTATACAGGTCACCACGCCTTTTTGAACCTCAGTTTCCCCCTCTATAAAATGAGAAACTTTTCTTCTGAAGGCAGGTATGGGCAGACCACGTTGCAGGACCTTAACAAAGGCAATCATCTTTACAGGACAGTGGGGACATCAACGCCTGTGCTTCAGTCCCAACTGCTACTGGCTTTGAGCTTCCACAGACCCTAACATCAAGATCTGGGACTTGGAAGGCAAAAGTCATTGTAGACGAACTGAAACAAGATGTTACACAGGGTTAGCACAAGGCAGAGCCACCCCGTCGTACTTCTCTGGCCTGGGCTGCTGATGGCCAGACTCTGCTGGCTACACGGACAGTGTGGTATGAGTGTGACAGATGACCACTAGCACCCGCTTGAAACAAAAATGGCAGAGCTTTTAAAACTTCTGAAAAAAAAAATAAAATAAGGAACTTTTCAAGTTTTATTGCACTAAGTTTGAATCTCTAGGAGTAAGACCACAGAATATCTTTACATACAGACTTCTGTTGTCCAAAGTATGGTGCACAGACCAGCAGCATGAATGCTACCTGAAAGTGTATTACAAATACAGAATGCCAGGCCTCACCCCAGATCTGCTGAATCAGAATATGTATTTTTATCAAGATTCACAGCTAACACAAACATTAAAGTTTGGAAGCACTACTGTAGATGATTTGACAATCAGCCGAGTAACAGAATCCATCAATGCAGAGTATTGCGAAGGCCTCAGTTAGCAGCCAACATTACAACTTTATACAACAGCTAAATGCTAACAGCAGTTAATGCGTGAATTAGAAAATTTGGTGAATTCATTAAGGAAGGTCTTGCTTTCACTTATGTTTTAAGTCAAAAATGTGTTTTTAAATGGTTCATTCTGTTTTCATTCTGTTATCATTTTATGTTGTTTTAGTAATTTGATTGTACATACAACAACTGATTTGAATTTCACTGGTTTAGGAAAAAGAGAAGAAATCTTACATTAATATTTCACCAACCAGTTTTCTGAAACTTAAATATATGAATTCCCTTGAACTTAAAGTAGACTTTATTAAAATACTATGATGATTATATAATAGGTTTTTATAATTTCAACTGTATTTCCTCTTTAGCATCAACATCTATATTATGCTCCTAAAAACAAACTGATAGCATCTGATAAAATTTATCCTTGGGGCTTCCCCTGGTGGTCCAGTGGGTAAGGACACCGCCTTGCACTGCAAGGGGCGCCGGTTCGAGCCCTGGCCTGGGAAGATCCCATGTGCCGCGGAGCGACTGGACTGATGTGTCCAATTACCGAGCCAGAGCTCTGGGGCGCATGCGCCCAGAGCCTGTGCTCTGCGACGACAGAGGCCACCGCGATGGGAGGCCCACAGGAGCCAAAGAACAAAGATGGATGAAAATAGAGAAATGAAAGACCAATAGAAGTGGCCCGCCCAACCCCCTCCCTCCCCACACCACCCCACCCCCCAAAATGATAAATAAATAAAATAAATGTTTAAAAAAAAAATTTATCCTGAAAATTTATCATGTATTATTCTTTGGATAAATATGTTAATTTCCATGGAAACTAGAGATAAGTCTCTGATCAATTTCCCATACTGTGTATTTCATAATCAGGGTCTTTTTAGATTGCCAGAGAGTATTGAGTATTGATCAGAGACTGCCAGAGAGTCTCTGATCAATTTCCCATACTGTGTGTTTCATATTTAGGGTCTTTTAGACCGCCAGAGAGTACTGAGAGTATATACAGAGTATATATCAATGTAGGTTCATATACCATAAATCCAAGTGTTTAATAGCTTTAAATCAAGCTAACCAACTGTTAAAATATATTTCTATACTTGTACTCTAAGAAATCTACCTTCACAAAGACAGTTCATTTTTCTTTTTTTTTTTTATTTTTTAGATTTAATTGGAGGATAACAGCTTTACAATTTTGTGTTGGTTTCTGCTGTATAACGTGAATTAGCCATAAATACACATATATCCCCTCCCTCTTGAGCTTTCCTCCAACCACATCCCCCCATCCCACCCCCTCTAGGTCAGGCAGAGGACCCTGTGTTATATAGCAACTTCCCACTGGCTATCTATTCTACACATGGTAATGAATTTCAGTGCTATTCTCTTAATTCACCTCACCTTCTCCCCTCTCCACTGTGTCCACAAGTCTGTTTTCTACATCTGCATCTCTATTCCCATTGGCAGATGAATGGATAAAGAAGTTGTGGCACATATATACAATAGAATATTACATAGCCATAAAAAAGAATGAATTTGAGTCAGTTAAACTGAGCTGGACAGACCTAGAGCCTGTTACACAGAGTGAAATAAGTCAGAAAGAGAAAAACATAATATCATATATCAACACATATAGAGAGAGAGTATGAAAAAATGGTCCTGATGAACAAGGCCAGCTCTGAATTGATAACTCTTGGTCTTCCTGTATTTCTAATAAGTGACTCATATCCCATCCCCCATCTCTTCCCACCCTTGGCTCTGTCTGGAACCCTGAGGGGTCCTATGCATAACTGTGTGGACACCCTGACCCTCATGGTCACACCCTAACCAGTCCCTCCCAGCCAACAGCTACCCTTTGGCCTCCCCTTGGCCAGAAGGTACATACATGAGCACCACCATCCACCTCAAAAAAGAAGACCCACGCAGACTCTGCAAGTGTGTTCAGGACAGTCTGGGTGGGAACTCCAGTTTTCCAAGTACCCAAAGTCTGGTCTAGAAGAAGGGAGTCGGAGGGGTACACTCTATACGAGTCACGCGCATTTGCTCCTACAGATTCCTTATCCCACAAGAAAAGGGCACAATCAGAGGAGGGGCAAGGAGGGGCAAGGAGGGGCACTGACCACTGTGGTTGGGTGTAAGGATGGTTCTGCTCACACTTGTACTTAGTAACCAGGACAGGCATGATGATGAGACATATTTGACAAAGGTACATATTTTCATAAGTCCAGGTTTACATTATAGCTAAAGCATGAGGAACAGGAAAACATTGAGCTTATTTGAATTTCAGATCTGAAACACTTTACCAGAATAACTTTGTTCTTGTTCTTTAACCTCTGTGCATCTTTTGCCTCCTTTCTAAAGTGAAAATAGTAATGCCAAGATTTTATTTTAAAAAACAGAAAAATCAGTAAGAGACTTTAAATATATAAATACATACAGGATGTTCTGCCATGGGCTCTATTTCTGTCTGTCTAGAGACAGAGAAAGAGATAAGAACTTCAAGAAAGCACAGGTAATGTTATTAAGACATACTTTCTGTGCCAGCAGCAAATTTTCCCTGTAAGAATTTTCTTGCGGAGTTTATCTGTGCAGAGGCACAAAGTTTTCTCCTGACTAATGCATATTAAATCTTCATAAGTTTCAGTTTTAGCATATGCAACTCGTTCTATGACACATGAAGAGGAAGTCACAGATGGATACAGAAAGTCTTCGAGTTAAGATGTCAGTTTTTGAAGTAGAAGAACGTTTATAGTTCTTTCAATCCTTTTTTCACCTTCATCCCCTCACATTTCCAGTTTTTTTTAAGTAACTTCTTCATAAGAGGAATAAATGTTATTCATATAATTTTTTTCAGTTTTTAGAACATCAAGTAACTCCTCCCATTTTAGTGGTCATGAAAATCTCTTTCCTCTCTTGAGCACTGGCATATTCTGTGATGGATTTTACATCCAGTTTAACCTGCTTAGTGCTGCTTCATCAAGAAATCCCAAATAACATTTACACAAATTTTTACACTATTCTCTTCACATAAATTAAGACACTTTCTGGAATGCAAATAGAAAAACCATACCTTTTAAAAAATACATTCAAATATTAGCTAGCAATTGTATTGAATACTTTTCATCACATGACAGAAAATTAACTTTATTTAACATACCTTTTCTTCTCCTTCTCTATATCATATAAATCATCTATATTTTCAAGGGTTTGACTTGAAATATTATTTATAGCCCTACCTCTTTCTGCTCCACACTCTTTAAAATCTAAACCAATTCTGTCTCCTATTCTTCCTCAATTACTCCCTAGAATCATTGATCTTAAGGGGCGTGTAATTTTCTACCTATCCATTTTTCTACAAACTTCAGTCTATCTACCTTTCTGGTTAGTTGCAGTGTACTGAGACTTACATTTTGGTGTCTCCATCACCATCTAGTTTGGTTAGAGCTGGCCTAAAGTGGAACCTATCAGTGGCTTAGAAGGTAGAACTTCTAGATGGTAATAAAATAAAGGAAACCATGATTGTTATTACCACATTACAGATACAAATTGTCCCAGCAATCCAGTGGATTTAATAGCAAAGGCAATCATGTCTACAGTATCTATATTTAATGCCGGGTAAAATCAAGTTTCTCAGTGAATATGATTTCCCCAAACCATATGTTTACCAAGTAGAAGTTACCAGTTGTTATGCAGTCTCCACCAATTTATGTTCCACCTAAGATTCTATAGAAACAGCTAACATGTAAGAGTCTAATTAGGGAAATAGTAGAAGAGATGGGAATAGGATATACACCTAAGGCAATCTTAGTAGAAACCTTCCAATTTGTGATCCAATGAAAGGCAAATATCAGAGATTTCTGCATATGTTTATTACTCTAATATATGAGTAGTTATTAAATTATCATGAATACTTAAGTTATTAAGGCTGAGAGAGTTATCAACTATTCTTAATGATACATAAAGCAAAATCAAATGACTTTATATGAAATTAAATATACTGCATATTAGTGTGATCTTTGCCTGACCTGAATCCTGCTGTTTACTGAGATGAGGATGAAAAGGTCACCATATTAATGGTGATGATTATTAAAATAGCCTATTAAAATAAGAAAACTTTCCACATTAATAAATACCATTACTTTATGCTATAAACTTACAACTGTCTATAGAAGGCACCTGGTAGTAAATTAATTAAACCTCAGTTCCATTATGGTGTTAGCTAATTTGGAAACTCATTATTTATTTGGCACTAATTTAGCCTAGCAAATTAATTACAAAGAACATGGGAAAATAGATAATTCAACATAAAAGTCCAAATCAATACAAGGCAAGATCAAGGGAACTTACTGAGAAGAAGGACAGCTTTATCACCTTCAGGAGGGCCTTCTTTTTTCCTGAAGACAACCAGTGCAGTGCACAGCAGCTGCTCAGAAGTGAAATTGGAAAACCAGAATGGGAATGGTCTTTAAAAAAAAGAACATTTCCTCATAGAAAAAGTTTTTTGGCAGTGTACTGAGACTTACATTTTGGTGTCTCCATCACCATCTAGTTTGGTTAGAGCTGGCCTAAAGTGGAACCTATCAGTGGCTTAGAAGGTAGAACTTCTAGATGGTAATAAAATAAAGGAAACCATGATTGTTATTACCACATTACAGATACAAATTGTCCCAGCAATCCAGTGGATTTAATAGCAAAGGCAATCATGTCTACAGTATCTATATTTAATGCCGGGTAAAATCAAGTTTCTCAGTGAATATGATTTCCCCAAACCATATGTTTACCAAGTAGAAGTTACCAGTTGTTATGCAGTCTCCACCAATTTATGTTCCACCTAAGATTCTATAGAAACAGCTAACATGTAAGAGTCTAATTAGGGAAATAGTAGAAGAGATGGGAATAGGATATACACCTAAGGCAATCTTAGTAGAAACCTTCCAATTTGTGATCCAATGAAAGGCAAATATCAGAGATTTCTGCATATGTTTATTACTCTAATATATGAGTAGTTATTAAATTATCATGAATACTTAAGTTATTAAGGCTGAGAGAGTTATCAACTATTCTTAATGATACATAAAGCAAAATCAAATGACTTTATATGAAATTAAATATACTGCATATTAGTGTGATCTTTGCCTGACCTGAATCCTGCTGTTTACTGAGATGAGGATGAAAAGGTCACCATATTAATGGTGATGATTATTAAAATAGCCTATTAAAATAAGAAAACTTTCCACATTAATAAATACCATTACTTTATGCTATAAACTTACAACTGTCTATAGAAGGCACCTGGTAGTAAATTAATTAAACCTCAGTTCCATTATGGTGTTAGCTAATTTGGAAACTCATTATTTATTTGGCACTAATTTAGCCTAGCAAATTAATTACAAAGAACATGGGAAAATAGATAATTCAACATAAAAGTCCAAATCAATACAAGGCAAGATCAAGGGAACTTACTGAGAAGAAGGACAGCTTTATCACCTTCAGGAGGGCCTTCTTTTTTCCTGAAGACAACCAGTGCAGTGCACAGCAGCTGCTCAGAAGTGAAATTGGAAAACCAGAATGGGAATGGTCTTTAAGAAAGACATTTCCTCATGTACAGGGGTCATCTACAAAAGGTCGCATTCCATGGTGTATGCACAGAGGTCTTTCTCACTTCAGCCTTCTTCATAATTCAGTTTAAGACCAAGAGTACAACTGGCCACTGGTCAACAACCTCTAACCTCAGGTATGTTATAGTATTGGAAATATGGTTTCAGCAAGGGTTTGAAAAGAAAGAACCTATTTGTGGCTAGAGAAGTTACTTTTGTGGGTATCAAAAAAAAGTGGCCTGGTGATACCTGATGGCTATCTGTATTTCCAGATACTTTCACCTGAAGAAAATAATGCTTGAGAAAAGACCTGGCTTCCTCAAAGGATCAGAAATGTCCAGGAAAATTAAGAAGAAAAAGGTTTTCAGCTCATCTCCTTGGTCAGTGTAGCATTTCACTACAATTTGGAAAGTTGTTTTCTATTTAATCAAGTTTGCCAGACTTTACCTTGGGTGTGGGTTTTTTCATGAGAAAGGAAAGTTACACTTGATAATATGCAGTATGATCATCTGAAAGTCTATTAATTCAAGTTTTATTCAATTGAAAAGGACATGTTCATGACCCCAAAGAATACATGTACCCCAATGTTCATTGCAGCAGTGTTTACAGTAGCCAAGACACGAAAGCATCCTGAATGTCCATCAACAGAGGAGTGGATAAAGAAGATGTGGCACACATACAATGGAATATTAGTCAGTCATTACAGAGAATGAAATAATGCTATCTGCAGCAACATGGATGGAACCTATAAAAAAAGCCTATTAAAATAAGAAAACTTTCCACATTAATAAATACCATTACTTTATGCTATAAACTTACAACTGTCTATAGAAGGCACCTGGTAGTAAATTAATTAAACCTCAGTTCCATTATGGTGTTAGCTAATTTGAAACTCATTATTTATTTGGCACTAATTTAGCCTAGCAAATTAATTACAAAGAACATGGGAAAATAGATAATTCAACATAAAAGTCCAAATCAATACAAGGCAAGATCAAGGGAACTTACTGAGAAGAAGGACAGCTTTATCACCTTCAGGAGGGCCTTCTTTTTTCCTGAAGACAACCAGTGCAGTGCACAGCAGCTGCTCAGAAGTGAAATTGGAAAACCAGAATGGGAATGGTCTTTAAGAAAGACATTTCCTCATGTACAGGGGTCATCTACAAAAGGTCGCATTCCATGGTGTATGCACAGAGGTCTTTCTCACTTCAGCCTTCTTCATAATTCAGTTTAAGACCAAGAGTACAACTGGCCACTGGTCAACAACCTCTAACCTCAGGTATGTTATAGTATTGGAAATATGGTTTCAGCAAGGGTTTGAAAAGAAAGAACCTATTTGTGGCTAGAGAAGTTACTTTTGTGGGTATCAAAAAAAAGTGGCCTGGTGATACCTGATGGCTATCTGTATTTCCAGATACTTTCACCTGAAGAAAATAATGCTTGAGAAAAGACCTGGCTTCCTCAAAGGATCAGAAATGTCCAGGAAAATTA
Source organism: Tragulus kanchil (assembly GCA_022376925.1). Lineage (NCBI taxonomy): Eukaryota > Metazoa > Chordata > Mammalia > Artiodactyla > Tragulidae > Tragulus > Tragulus kanchil. The sequence goes on along the minus strand of JAIOJX010000023.1, from coordinate 104,684,435 downwards.
AGAAGAAAAAGGTTTTCAGCTCATCTCCTTGGTCAGTGTAGCATTTCACTACAATTTGGAAAGTTGTTTTCTATTTAATCAAGTTTGCCAGACTTTACCTTGGGTGTGGGTTTTTTCATGAGAAAGGAAAGTTACACTTGATAATATGCAGTATGATCATCTGAAAGTCTATTAATTCAAGTTTTATTCAATTGAAAAGGACATGTTCATGACCCCAAAGAATACATGTACCCCAATGTTCATTGCAGCAGTGTTTACAGTAGCCAAGACACGAAAGCATCCTGAATGTCCATCAACAGAGGAGTGGATAAAGAAGATGTGGCACACATACAATGGAATATTAGTCAGTCATTACAGAGAATGAAATAATGCTATCTGCAGCAACATGGATGGACCTAGAAATTGTCATACTGAGTAAACTAAGTCAGACAGAGGAGGATAAATATTATATGATATTCCTTATATGTGGAATCTAAAAAGAAATGATATAAATGAGTTTACTTACAAAACAAAAAGAGACTCTCATACTTAGAGAATGAACTTATGGTTGCCAGGGGCATGAGATAGTTAGGGAGTTTGGAATGGATATGTACATACTGCTACATTTAAAATGGATAACCAGCAAGGACCTACTGTCTAGCACAGGTAATTCAACTCAGTATTGTGTAGCAGCCTGGATGAGAGGGGAGTTTGGGAGAGAGTGGATACATATATATGTACATGTATATGCATATGTATATGTATGACTAAGTCTCTTCCTGTTCACCTGAAAGTATCATAACATTGTTAATCAGCTATACCCCAACACAAAATAAAAAGCAAAAAAATAAATAAAAGGACATGTTCAGTACTTACTAGACATCAGTCACTGGGCTGCATACTCCTCTCACTCAGTGAAGAACTGAGCAAACATCTTCCTTTTCTTCAGAGAACTTTTGGTCTAGTGGGGAAACACATTTAAATGTATGAGTGAATATATAATAACAGAGTTTGGAAAATAATATAAAGGAAGCTATAAAGATATGACAAAACTTGGGGGACCTAATTTAGATTGAGAAGTCAGAGGATCCTCTCAAGAAATTACATTTAAGCTGAGACTTGAAGAACAAATAGGAATTATCTCAGATGTAAAAGATAAAGAAGAGACTGTTGGGTAATACTGAGAACTGGAACTGGTGCCATGAACCTGTTTGGATCAGGGAGGCTTGGGAGCCACGCTAACATTTTGCATTTGTCCTCAGGGCAGTGGAAAATGATTAATGAAATGGCATCATGTTAGCTTGCCTATAAAGACACAATGGCTATTAATGAATGGGAAAAAAAGAGAGACAGAAGGCAAACAGAAGTTTTCAGTTCAATAGTCATCTTGGGCGCCAGACAGTCATGACCAGCTTTTCTCTCAGAGGCTTTTTGGTGTCTATATTTTACTTTTCCTCATGTTTTAACATTTTTTTAAAAATTTGTGGTACATGGTTTTTTGTAGCAATTAATTATCTCATAGAACTATTCATCTGTGGCTAAGCACACCTAGATTTTGGTGATTCCATAAGCACCACTTGAATGTGAAGAGGAATTTCAAGGAAAAAGGCTGTGTTTTTTTTCTCTGACAGAACAAAGGCCCATTGACACTATGTCATGCAACTCTGCCTATTCTCTCTCCATGATGAAACACTATAGCAAACACATATTAATAGATATTAATAAATCAGATTTATATCAATAGAATAACTTTTTATTCTATTGAAAAAAATAATGCAGTAAACAGTTGGAATCCAAGAGATAATTTCCTGTAGTGATGGATTAACTTGTACTGGTCACTATGATCCTAAAATCTACCCAATTGTTTTTATATAATTGAATAAATTAATGAAAGCTCACTTTTTTATTTTGGCTCTTGTTTTGACAACTGCTATATATTCTTAAAAATTATTGGGCTTCCCCTGGTGGTCCAGTGGGTAAGGACATTGCCTTGCAGTGCAAGGAGCACCCATTCGATCCCTGGCATGGGAAGATCCCACGTGCCGCGGAGTGGCTGGACCCATGTGTCCAATTACCGAGCCGGAGCTCTGGAGCGCATGTGCCCAGAGCCAGAGCTCTGCAACGACAGACGCCACCGCGATGGGAGGCCCACAGGAGCCAAAGAACAAATACGGATGAAAACAGAGAAATGAAAGACCAATAGAAGTGGCCCACCTGTTCCCCTCCCTCGCCAACCCGACCCCCGCCCGAAATAAATAAATAAATCTTAAAAAAAAAAAAAGTTTATAAAAAAAATTATTGAACATTCCCAAAGGGAGTTTTTATATAGGCTATACCTTCTGGTGTCTTCTATATTCACGATTATAAACAAATTTCTCAGAAAATATTAATTCACTAAACTATTGGCAAAATGTACCCATTATATGCTAATATAAATAAGTTATGAAAAATATGTCTTCTGACACAAAGCATTTCAGGGAGAAGCATGGCAACATTTGACATCTTTTGCTAAACCCTTTCACATCTGACTTGAGAGAAGAGAGCTAAACTGGTATATATGCTCTGCCTTCAGCCTGTCATGATGTACCGTTTGTGTTAAAGTCAATGCATTTTAAAAATCCAGCTTCAAAAATATATGTGGTTGACAAAGGGAGGAATATTTTAACATCCTTTTGAGATAATTTTGGGTGTTCTTCTTTAATTCTATACAAAACAAGTGACTACGACTATGTAAATTATACAAGCATCACTTATGCCCCAGTCAAAAAAGATATTAATAAATCAGATTTATATCAATAGAATAACTTTTTATTCTATTGAAAAAAATAATGCAGTAAACAGTTGGAATCCAAGAGATAATTTCCTGTAGTGATGGATTAACTTGTACTGGTCACTATGATCCTAAAATCTACCCAATTGTTTTTATATAATTGAATAAATTAATGAAAGCTCACTTTTTTATTTTGGCTCTTGTTTTGACAACTGCTATATATTCTTAAAAATTATTGGGCTTCCCCTGGTGGTCCAGTGGGTAAGGACATTGCCTTGCAGTGCAAGGAGCACCCATTCGATCCCTGGCATGGGAAGATCCCACGTGCCGCGGAGTGGCTGGACCCATGTGTCCAATTACCGAGCCGGAGCTCTGGAGCGCATGTGCCCAGAGCCAGAGCTCTGCAACGACAGACGCCACCGCGATGGGAGGCCCACAGGAGCCAAAGAACAAATACGGATGAAAACAGAGAAATGAAAGACCAATAGAAGTGGCCCACCTGTTCCCCTCCCTCGCCAACCCGACCCCCGCCCGAAATAAATAAATAAATCTTAAAAAAAAAAAAAGTTTATAAAAAAAATTATTGAACATTCCCAAAGGGAGTTTTTATATAGGCTATACCTTCTGGTGTCTTCTATATTCACGATTATAAACAAATTTCTCAGAAAATATTAATTCACTAAACTATTGGCAAAATGTACCCATTATATGCTAATATAAATAAGTTATGAAAAATATGTCTTCTGACACAAAGCATTTCAGGGAGAAGCATGGCAACATTTGACATCTTTTGCTAAACCCTTTCACATCTGACTTGAGAGAAGAGAGCTAAACTGGTATATATGCTCTGCCTTCAGCCTGTCATGATGTACCGTTTGTGTTAAAGTCAATGCATTTTAAAAATCCAGCTTCAAAAATATATGTGGTTGACAAAGGGAGGAATATTTTAACATCCTTTTGAGATAATTTTGGGTGTTCTTCTTTAATTCTATACAAAACAAGTGACTACGACTATGTAAATTATACAAGCATCACTTATGCCCCAGTCACAGAAGAATATTAGGTACAACCAACATGAAAGAGCTGGCAGGATGTTACTTGATGGTATACCCAGAGAGAAACCAAAAGGGAGGTGGAACACTGGCCATAAATGACTAGAGATGATCACAAGGGAATGTGCGTCTGAGTTGAGTGCCCAGTCAACTTCACCCTCATAATATATAAATACCCTCCTCCTTTTAACCTACTACATCATGAAATATTGATATAATTAAATGTAATCATGTGTTAATTCTGTTTAAAACTCTTAAATCTCCAATCATGGTTTCAAGAAAATTCACTTAAAAGATAGAGGCTACATATCTCAACATAAAACACAAGTCAGCTTGTAGCACAAGTTCTTCCTCTTTCTGCATATGTCTCCCAACATGCTTGGCCTTGCAACATATGTAATAGCAAACTTCTTTCAGCTGCCTCTTCCCCTCCCCATTCAAATGCCATGCCATTTCTCAAGTATGAATCTGCTCATGCCATCTCACCTACATATGAAGGTAATTCTTAATCAACATTTAACATTCAAAAGACACCGTCTGCCATGGTTCTTCAAGTTGGTGTTAGGATTCACTCCTCTAATCTCCCATCTTATTCAAACTGTCATCCATCATTAAGCTTACGATTCACCATCTTGCCTTCCAATTAATCATTAATTTGGCTCCATCTGTGATTACCACATGAATGTCTTCATGTCAGGAAATGTGTGATATGAATGTCTGAATTCAGTTCACCACATAGTGGGCACCAAAAATGTTTGTGGACATAATGCTCCATTTTCCATTTTAAAATTTATTTCAGTGTTCACATTTGACTGACTTAGGCACTGCCCTTCTCGTATGACAAGTGTTTTTCCCAAATATGAGCCAAATGACTCCAGAGATAAATCACCTCATGTGGATAGGTGCAAATTTAAAGCACTTGTCAGTTAATGCCATAGCAGGGTGTGGGTTGTTTTTCTCCCGGGGCTGACTTTTAACATCCTTTTGAGATAATTTTGGGTGTTCTTCTTTAATTCTATACAAAACAAGTGACTACGACTATGTAAATTATACAAGCATCACTTATGCCCCAGTCACAGAAGAATATTAGGTACAACCAACATGAAAGAGCTGGCAGGATGTTACTTGATGGTATACCCAGAGAGAAACCAAAAGGGAGGTGGAACACTGGCCATAAATGACTAGAGATGATCACAAGGGAATGTGCGTCTGAGTTGAGTGCCCAGTCAACTTCACCCTCATAATATATAAATACCCTCCTCCTTTTAACCTACTACATCATGAAATATTGATATAATTAAATGTAATCATGTGTTAATTCTGTTTAAAACTCTTAAATCTCCAATCATGGTTTCAAGAAAATTCACTTAAAAGATAGAGGCTACATATCTCAACATAAAACACAAGTCAGCTTGTAGCACAAG